>OY288269.1:93954794-95269794 GCA_958450335.1 Hibiscus tridactylites
CCTGTGATGCTTGGTTGGTTTTGTCTCAAATCGATGTTAATTAATATAGCATGCAGTTTGTATTCTGTTAACATTTTCAATCTTGTGGCCTTTTCAGGTTTCCTTATGTACAAATCCTATTTGGCTTATAAAAACAAGATTGCAGCTTCAGAGTCCTTTTCATCAAAGTCGACCTTATTCTGGCATTTATGGTCTGCTCTGCATCTTAAGTTAATTTGCTAGTAGTATGCTATGAGATAACTATATCCCTAGTGAGTCAAATTAACTCTCGACACCCAATTATTATTAGCAAGCACCAAGCAGTTAGGTTCAAGAGACCAGTTGCCTGCTGAAAAGTTGATTCATGAGTTTTTAAGAGATACACCGTTTTATATGTAGATTTATTGTGCTGGTTAATATTTTTATAGATGATTCAACTCTACCAAACCGAAATGGTTTTCCTTGTTGTTGAGTATTTAGCTCCTTTTAAAGATGAAAGATAATCAAGAGCTGTTTATAATTTTTTCAAGATGGAGAGCTTTTGTGCTTTTCATTCTTTTCACCTGGAATTTCAATCACGGAAAATGGTTTTCCAGTGCATTTAATGTCCTTTTTCCATTGCCAGTCCCTCATTTTTGTTTTGTCTTGATTATTTCAGATGCCTTAAGAACCATACTAAGAGAGGAAGGGTGGACAGCACTATATAAAGGACTTGGCCCTAGTCTGTTGACGGTAATTTGCTGACTGTTCTTTTCGTATTTCTGCTCCTGCTTTTTACATTACTGTGAAGAAAGAATCTTTATGTAAGAGAACAGGAAGATAATTTCTGTTATTTTTCATTAAGGAATTCTATGCTATTTATATACAAGAAACTATTTTATTCTAATGCTTAGAATCTGACAATTATTAGAAATTAGGTAGCAATAAATCAGGAAATGATACTAAGTAATAAAAGAAATAATATCCCTAAACTATCAACTAAAAATCTGGAAATTTCTTAAATTGTTCAACTGTCAACTGAATATGGGTTTTTCAACATTTGAATTTCTCACAGCAAAATAATACCAAGTTGTTTAAGTAATCGTTTTATATACTTTTGCAATTTATTTTGCTTTGTTTTTACTTACAGCAAGTTTCTCATGGAGCTATTCAGTTCACGGCATATGAAGAACTGCGTAGGATAATGGTTGATTATAAAGAGAGAAAACAGAAATCTGAAAGTGGTAGTAATTTGTTGGTATGTAAATGCAGTTTCTGTTTGTTTGAACTATGGGTTTACGGTTTACCTTACGGTAAATGTAGATTGGCACATTCCGGTTTACGTACAAGCTTGTGATGGGAGTATGCCTGCAAGTGTCTATGTGCGTTGTGTGTTTGTGCATGCATGCTTTACCAAAATAAATTTGTAGATATTTTTGTAGATTGTAATTGTACAGGTCAAGGATTGGCTTTAGAGATTAACACGTGATTTAATTATTATCCTTTAGGAGTTTTAGTTTATCTCTAACTACTCTAATTTAAGATAGAGTTAACCTATGGAGGAATACTAAGTTAAGTATAACTCTTGTATTTAGCCTATAAGACCTGTTGTAACAGAAGTAAATAGGCAGTTTTTCTTTTAAGAGAGTACTCACCTTGAGATTCCTTTCTCAAACACTCTTTAGTTTATTCTCAATCACAATTTTACTATCCACTTAAGGTTTTATTTGAGAAGCTGCGGGAGCTTTGTTTGTTTGAGCATTCTAAGTAGAAAAGAATAAGACTCTTTTAACCAGTGAATTTCTACAACTGAATCATCGATTGCAGTGTTATATACAGTGATTTTTTCTGTTAATTGGTCTTCTTTTAGTTTGACTGTGGAAGGAGGCTAAAATGGATAACGATTTCTAATAGTCCCTAGCATTATGCACAGAATTCGTTTGATTATGCTATGCTGGGAGGTGCTTCTAAAATTGCTGCCATTCTCGTTACATATCCATTTCAGGTATGCGTTCTTACAATTGGTCTGAAGTACTTGTATATCTTTATCTTCTCTCTCAACTGGCTGGTCATGGTGCCTTATGAGGTGGGAAAACTGTTTTCTTTTTCAGGTTATTCGAACTCGATCGCAGGTAAAGGAAAATTTAAAACCTGTCATCTGCGAACACACTTAAATTGACAAAATTCTTTAAGTTGGAATAAATGAAGCATCAGGCTGCAGGGATATTCCTTCAACATTAATGAATTAATTGGACAGACAGTGAAGTTGACTTGAGACAGTCTGCAACTTACTGCTAGTTTATATCAATGTATTTAATTAGGAATGATCTCTTTATCTTTTGCAGCAACGACCTAGTAATGATGGAATACCAAGATATACGAATAGTTGGCATGTTGTAAAGGAAACTGCACGGTGAGATCATATTCAAACCCCAAATTACATTTATTTACTCAATTTTAAGGACCGAGAATGTTATTAATTGTTATTTCCTTCCTCTGCACGCTGATCTTATTTGCTTCTGAGAATGTGCAGGTATGAGGGTTTCCGCGGATTTTACAAGGGCATTAACCCGAACCTTCTGAGAAATGTGCCTGCTTCTTCAATAACATTTCTTGTTTACGAGAATGTACTCAAATTCTTAAGACCAACAGGAAGGAATGACTGAGAAAGAATTTTGTGCCGTCCTATGTTTTCTTTACATTCTTTAATTGTTCACCATTAACTATGGTATATATGATATCGAGAATTAGAGAGAAAGAATGCCATTCATGTAAACCTCATTGCACTATGTGAACATTGTCCACATTTCTGTTGTTTTGTATTGGAATGGTGAAATAGCTACACATGATCTGATAATCTTTGGGCCAGATAATGAAGCTGTTAGTAGGATGGGTGGGAAAAAAACATGGTGCTAATTCTGGAGGCAGCATTTTATGTAGAAATCAATGCTATTAGCATAATGGACCTGGCAGTCTAAGATCTTGGGTACTCTTCAAGCTAAAGCTGTCATATCAAAGGGTTTTGCCCATTTCTGAACTGTGAACTGATGACAGTAGTATTAAAGCTGTAGTGGTAAAAGCTAATAGCACATACATTTTATGTGCTGAAATTCTCTATTTCTTATATTCACTGACAAGGAACATATATCCCCGATTCCTCATTCACAGCAAACTGTTCGAGAAAGTTAACATCTACTTGTCTTACAGGTGGAAATGTCCGAGCTATCACTGCAAAGGCAGAAGAGTAACTCAGATGAATGAAATAGAAACTGATAGAATGAACACAATCTGGGTCTTCACTCTTCATACTATTTGAAGAATATTCAGTCATCCAAATTGTGCCTCTGGCCAACCGACATTTTGGTGACTACCAAGACCTGCAAACCGAGATGCACGTTTAGAAAGTAAGGTTTAGTTCTTTCTCAATCTAGTTGCTGCTTTTTTTCAATAAGTTATCTATATTGATGCTTTTGGTAGAAAATAGGAAGTAAAGATCCTTGACAAACGAGCTTACCAATTGCCAACATGTCTGTGGTTGATTTGATTGATGGTGTGTGCTTGAACTCAAAGAAGTCTTTAGTTCTGAGTCTGTATTCAAACTCAACTGGCATTCCTACAATTTCTAGTTCTTTGAGTGTAGTTGCTAGCTTCAGTCCATCTGGAATCCTTTTTAGTTTCTCACAACGGTTTATCACCAAATGCTTGAGCTTTGGCATTGCGCTTTCTTCAACAACCCAATCTTCTAATTCTTTCAGAAGATGAAGTCTTAGATTCTCCAGTTTAGGAAAACTTTCTGATGAAAAAACCATCTCTCTCCAATTATATGACCCATCACCCAAAACAAGCATTTCAAGGTTTGGTAGCCTTTCCAATTTGGTAATTGAATCTCTCGGCAGTTGGGAATTGTAAAGTGTTAGCTTAACCAGGTTGGGTGGGAACTCTTGTGGGTCAGGTAGCTTCTCCATTTTCCCATAGAAACACAGTTTCTGAAGATGCTCACAGCAAGAAAGTCCATTGAGTGTTGGAAACCTTTCTTGTTCTGTAAGCAACAGAGACAAAGATTGAATGACTTGCAGTCTTTCCATTGTAGAAATGACTGAAATAACCTGCTCTCTTGACAATCCATCAATACCGAGTTGCCGAAGACTAGTCATGTTAGCTAAGCCACCATTGTCTATCCAATTTCCAGCCTCAATGTATGGTAAGCTCTGAAGATTACATAAGGTGTCCATCCTCAAATGCCCACTGTCTGGGGAATCAAATGGAGTATATAGGAGCAAATGTCTTAGCTGTACCATTTTCCAGATAACATTTGGTATCCTCTTAAGAAAACAACTATACCTTAAGTCTAACGTTTGTAGATTCTGCAGGTTCCCAATAGATACAGGAAGCTCCTCTTCTAGATTAGTTTTCCGCAATCCGAGATATCGTAGTTGAATTAAGCTTCCAACTGTATCAGGTAGACTGACAACACGTACACCTTCCATATCCAGGACCCTTAGCAGTTTAAAGTTCTTGTAAATGACATTTAGCTTCTTCTCAATGAAACCAATCTTCATCCTCTTCCTCTCCACATCTATGTTATACTCTCGATTGAAAAACAGAAGGGATCGCAAATGTGGAGCAAAGTTTTTGAGGAAAGCATACTGATCATAGCGAGAATGGATTGCGTGCCTTCGAGACTTTTTTGAGATAGATTCTGATGGCTCTGCCTTGTTTCCGTGATGAATTTCAAGGAAAATTTCCTCCCTTCCCTGAGATATGGCAAGGTCTCTCAGAAGATCATGGATACGGACTGTTTTGACTTTGCCTAGTAAACTCAATCTTCCTACTTGAATCATGCACCGATCGATCAACTCATTTAAGCATTTCTCAGCAACCCCTTCAGCTGTTTCTTCACCTTCTTGTGGTAGAAATCCTTCTGCGACCCATAGATGGATCAATTTTTTTGTCTGGACCGACACATCCTCCGGGAATAGTCCCAGATAGAGGAAGCAAGATTTCAAGTGGGACGGGAGATCACTGTAGCTTAGTGATAAAATGGCAGCTATCTTGTCTTGCCCTTTGGTTAAGTGCCAGGTGATGTTACGAAGAACACGGTGCCATTCTTCGGTTGACTTGCTTTTCCGGGAGAGCAATCCTCCAAGCACTACCACAGCCAAAGGTAAACCACCACATCTCACTACCATATCCCTTCCAAGCTTCTTCAATTCAGGGGGAAGACTGTTCATCCCATGAAATGCTTTCGTGCAGAACAATTTTAAGCTTTCATCCTCTGTTAAAATCCTTGGTTCATGTGGAATGCCCCTGCCATTGGCATGCATGGCAACCTCCCTGTTTCGGGTTGTCAGCATCACTTTGCTTCCAGTTTTCCCACTTGGGAATGCATTTTCTAGACAATCCCAGACTTCCTTGCTCCACACATCATCAAGAACCACTAAATATCTCCTTTCTTCCAGGAATTCATGCAGTTTCTTCAGCAAGTCTTCCTCTTTCAGCTTCTCCAAAACTTCCATTTCATCTCTGTTGATCGCATTCACATCTGTAATGATTCCTTGTAAGATATCTCTTCTTCTGAATTCTTTGGATACATAAATCCATGCTCTACTATCAAAATGGTTCTTAACGTCATTGTGGTTATACAACCTCTTTGCAAGTGTTGTTTTACCCAAACCTCCCATACCGATGATTGAGACCACCCTTCGTCTCGACTCCATGCTAGTCAGTTGTGTAAGCAAAGCTTTCGTGTCTTCCACTAGCTCAATAATACAATCTTCCTCAACATGGGGCAATGGCTGTCTCCACCATCTCAGCCTTTCATTTGCGGCACTTCCCTCAGCTCCGCTTCTTCCGTAACATGCAACACCGTAAGTTTCACGTCTGTTGGATATTTCTCGAATCTTCGATCGAATACTTTCGATCTCCCTTCCCACCTTGTACAGGTAAAACGGCTTGGTGACGAAATCAAACGTGCTTTGAGCTGCTGCCCTTGAAACATAGGTTTCGATAACCTCCTCTGTTTCGTAGGCCACATCTCTTATATCAGACACCCATTGTTGCATCAAATCATTCTCCTCTTGCTTCATGTCTGCATCTTTAAGAAAACTTCGCATCCACCGCAGTTCGTTTCTTAGGTTCACGATCTTTTGGCTAGCACCGTCCAAGTATGCCGCTTGTTGCGAGAGTAAGTTTGTAAGCTTTTCCACGACTAGGGAAACAGCAAACTCTGCCATCTCGATTTCTTGTTGATTATGTGTATGAAAAACTCTGCAGATGGCTACTTCCCTCTCTGGTAGATGTAATCCTAAAGTTGTAAGTTTAGACATTGGTATTATATGAAGTTTACCAGGTAGCTTCCGTCGACTTTCAATGAAATTAGTTGAAGCAATTATTCAACTATGAAAATTCCATCTTCTGGTCCTACACATGTTTTGATTTTTTTCAACAGAAATTTCCCAGAACGCGTGAAGACTTTAAACTACTTGATATCTCTGCATTTTTTAGATTTCCTTTCTCATTGACTTTGTGCATTATTCTAGAAATTGAGCCTGGTTTACGCCAATGATTTTGTTGGATTATTAATTGGGATCCTAAAGTTAAATATTTTTTAAGAAAATTGAGCACGCCCGACCGAATCCAAGTATCATGTCATTTTTGTCACTATTTATCGTATGAATTTAATATATCATTTGACACATGACAAACACTTTTATTGTTTGATTGAATGGTCATTTTAATCATATTTCTTTTAAAGTATTTTAACTTTTATTTTAGATTAAAATAGTCTTTTTGCGGACAAAAAAACACTACTGTTAAAAAATGATTTTTTTAGGCCTACATGTAATTCTGTAAAAATAAAATGTTAATTGAATAACATTTTCTATGTACAAAAGAGATTTTGATCTAAAATAAAATGTTGAAGGGTTTAATTGCTTGAAAAAATAAGAATATAGTTAAAACGATTATTTTATGAAAGGCTAGCGATATTTATTGACATTATGCCTCCTACAAATGTGATACATGCATTGTTTTATAACCGTATTAATACATGTATTTGTAAAAATAAGGTTGTCATGTGTAATATTACAATTTCGTACTTCAAATAAATTCAAGTATCAAATGATATATTGAGTTTATCAAATAAGTCAACCGTCAATTTATAAAGACAAATTGTAGTATTGTGTCAGTTTTGCATAACTATTAAAAAATATTTTTGATCATAATATTATAAAATAAAATTTAAGTTAATAAATAATGATGTAATTTAGCTCGAAAGCAATTATACTCTAGAGGCCAAAGTTAAAAATTTTAATTTTTTTAGTTGACTTAAAAATCCGATTTCATAAGATTTTTTACTTGAAAATTTACTGTTTAATATGGTTTATGGTTTGAAAATTAGTTTGAATTGTAATTTTAAACATACTATTAGGAGTGTGAACAAAACTCGATTCGAAAAAATCGAATTTTTTCAAATCTGACAGTAAAAATTAATTTTACTTAACTTGAATGATAATTTCACAAATCTTAGTACTTGAACTAAAAAAATAAATTATAATAAAATAAGACCTTAAATAACTCAAAATGTTGAGTAATTAATAAAGATTGGTTTTTCTAGAGTCGCTTGCGAAGCGTGCAATTGGGTGACATTCTCTCCCGTTTTGGTTCTCGTTTTTAGGCCTGTTCCTTTGGTCTTATGATTGCTTTGATACAACCTAATTAGGAGATGCTTTGCAACATGGTTTCGGGTTGCTACTTCTTTATGTTTTTATCATTTTTTGGGGGGATCTTTTCTCCTTTCTCCCCCACCCACATTAAATTTCGATTTAATGTTAGTTTTTCTCCTTTCTCCCCACCTATATTGAATTTCGATTTAATGTTAGTTTAAAAAGGTGTTATTAACGAAGCCTCGTTTATTCTGTGTGATATATATATATATTGTATATAGTTGTAAAAGACCTGTTAAATTAAAACTAATTAGAACAACATTATAAATATTTACAATTAAATTGAACAAAAAACTCGAAAATTTTCGAACTCAATTTTTTTAATAAAATTTAAATTATAAAATATGACTCGTTTACTGTATTAACTCAATTTTTTTTAATATTCACTGCTACACACCATATGTACAACGTTTTATTCAGTAACATACATTATGCGAGGAACTGAGGATATGCCAAGCTGCTTTGATGATATAACATTTATAATGGCTCTAATATCTAATTTCGCCTTTGGATTAAACCATAATTCTGATCTGCTGCCAAATTTTAATCACAAATCTCTATTATTCAAGCAAATTAAAGGAAAAAAAAACAAGTGTGTTTCAGAAAGATATAGTTTCTCATTCATGAGCTTACATCGCATCAAAGCCTCACTCGCATGGGTTAAAACACCATTGGCTGAGTGAGCTTGTTTCTTCAGAAGTTGCTAAAAATAAAGATTCCATTTTTTCTGATTCTCTTCCTTCACCAGATACCACCATTACCATTTGCAGCTTGTTCCTTTTGTTTCCATTTCCCTTCAAAGTCATTAAAACTAATTGATGCAGGGAGACCTTCCTGGGGAATTAAACTTTATCATCGTGAAACCACCACCGGGTCTGCTTCGGAGATCGGCCGTTTCTGCAGTTCCTTACATAGCGGTCGTTGTCTTCAGGGCATTGCTGCAACATCGTTGTAAATAGTATCAGGAACAGTTTGCAGATTTAAAGAAAAAAACAAAAAACAAACACAAGATACAAATTTCCCCAGTATTTGCAACATTATTTACGATGGTCGTTTCCGGTTTGGAGATATCACGGGCATGACATGATGACAGAGTAATACCGAAAAACCGAGAAAGTCGGATTCAATTTATGTGCAAAGTTCAAACCTTGGCAGTCGCGCTTGATAGCATGGAGAGAATGCTGATGCAGATAGAACTAACAGTCATGGCTGGGGACCATGAATCATACAATATATCTACAAAATACAACCAAACAATCATGTATTATACATTTGTCCCCTCATATAACATAGGCAAAGGTCCATAAATGTGGAGAAGGAGCAACATAGCCATTAAAAGCACATAAATTAAGAATTTTACAAAAGACTAGTTAAATTAACAAAAATGAACATGCCTTTGAATTCTAGCAAACAATGGAGGAAAGAACATATATACCAATGGTAAACACCTCTAGATTTGATACAAAGCTAAGCAAAATGGACAAGGAGATAAATACAGTAATATCCAAGTATCAGATAAAAAGAACATCACTTTCGAGGAATAAAGATAAAAACAAAGAAGAAATTGAAAATTACAAAAAAAAAAAAACAGAGCATTATGGAAAATTAATATCAGCGGCTATTACCCAGACAAATGTGGCCATTGCTATAAATATGTGGATGGATAGGTGCCGGATTAAGAAATATAACCTGCCACCGAAAAATACAAACAAAAATGTATTCGGATTTTGTTTCAAAGGAATGAATCTAAAATATAAAAAAGGGGGTTTCAGAATAAAAATGAAACCTGGGGGGCTTCCATAGGGTAATGTTCAGGAAAATCCACTTGAAGCTGATAAATTTCATTGGCGTATAAAGTGCCCGGAGCTCCATTTACTTCAATTACCCACCTTTTATTTTTCAAAAACGGAAAATCAACGGCGGGAAGCAGAAGATCCAACGGGGGAGGAAATGAATGAAAAATAAAAAGAAATTACCTTTGGAGATTATCGGTGACTTTGTGTTTGAAACCCGAAGGAGGGTTGACCTGCCATTCAACCAGCTCTTTCTGCAGCCGATTGCTTGCTATCTTACTCAGCGCCTAAAACAAAAAACGAATTCCCAGAAAATTAATCTCAAGGGGAAAAAAGAAGAAGAAAAAGAGCAGAAGGAAGAAGGGGGAACCTTGCGAGAGGAGGCGGAGGAGCTGCTCATGCTTGATTGGTATTGAATTATGTGGGGTGTGATTAAAAAAGAAGGAAAATTTAAGCAAGAAAAGAGAGAAAAGGGGGAGCTTTTGATAAAAAAGAGAAAGGGGGTGACTATTTTCTTCCTATTTGACGAAAGGGAGAAACAAGAAAGAGCGACGATTTATGAGGCTTTGATCCGCATCTCTCTCTCCCTCCCGTCCTTCAACACCCACGAAACGACGTCGGCTCGTCGGGTGCGGACAGTTTTAGTTTTGAGTCGGATTATCTGGATTGGTGTGAATTTCATATTTTAGATAGGTTGGAATCCTTTTGAATTCCATTGGTTTTTTATTTTAAATAATAATTCTTGATACTGGGAAGATAATTGCATATTTTTAATATTAATCATTATTTTTATTCTTTTAACTCAATAAATTTTAATAGTTTATACATTTTTAAATATTTATAGATACTAATATTTTAAAAGTAATTTAATTTCAGTATTTCTGAACTAAACGAGTAGTTTTCAGTGGAAAAAAGGATGTTGTTCATCAAGGCTAGCTTAGAGCAAGAGCACCCTGAGCTCCTGCTCAGGGCCCCACTTTCCAAGGGCCTCATAATAAAATAGACAGAAGTTTATAAGCGCTCGTAAATAAATTTAGGGTAAATTTCATAGATCATCACTCAACAATATTTTCACTCTTATTTTGGTCACACAACTTTAAAAAAAATTATTTAATAACTGAACTTTATACATTGAACGTTTTTCCCACTCACGAATGTTTTATTATTATTTTAGCATGACATGACTTTTTTTTATTATTTAATATAAAATTAATTTAAAATAAAAAAGAAAAAGAAAAATCAAATTGTCTGACGGCCACTATTCGCCGCCACCTCCAATGGTCATAGATGGTTGTCGTTCGATCCCATATTTCACCGGTCACTTCATCTCACTTGCATGAGTCTGAATCCGACCTTCATTTTGCTGGAAAGTGCTCCAAAATCCACAAAATAAGATCGAAAGTGAAAAACCGAAACATTTATATCGAGAATTGAGAGTTTTAGGATATTTTTCGATGAAACAACTACTAGATTCGGGCTCAGCGTGTCAAAACGAGTTGCCCTATACAATTTGGGGTCAAACAACCACCGGTTTTGAAGGCTGCCAGTGGTCGACAGTGATGACAAGCGGCGACGATTATTTAAAATATTTTTAAAATTTAATAATAATAAAATATTATTTTATTATTTATTTTAAATTATTTTTATATTTAAAAATATTAAAATTTTCGAAAATAATAATAAAATATTCGTGAGTGACAAAAAACATTAAATGTATAAAATTTAATTATTAACTAGAAAATTTTAAAAGTTGAGTGATCAAAATAAGAGTGAGAAGATTGTTGAGTGATAATATGTGCAATTTAACCATAAATTTAATGTTTTAACCCATTGTTTGTAAACAAAATTTTCCATAAAATAGGCCCCATTTTGTCTTTAGTTGACGCCAAACTTCTACTACTACAATTGAAAAAACTTTTAAACTGCATCATTTGAAAACGAAGAATAAGCATTTACATTGGTTGTATACAAATGAGAAATAATTGCCTAAAACAATTATTTCTCGTTTTTTAACTTATAAAACTTATAGGGTAAAGTACACAGACGGTCACTGAACTTTGGTAAAAAAACAAAATGGTAATCAAACTTTCAAAAATCACAAAATGGCAATTAAACTTTATGTTTTATAACAAAATGGTAACTAGACGTTAAATGTCGTTAAGTGACTGTTATAAAATTTGGTGTAATAACAGATTTAGTCCTTCATATTTATACATTCAATCAATTTAGTTCTAATTTGAAACAATTCACTAAATTTAGCCATCATTATTTTTAAAAGTTCTAAACATATTATCGACAGACCTGTTGTCTTAATTATATTGTTAAAGTCAGTTTTACTATCATCCTGATTTTTTCATCAATTACTGTTTCTTTATGTGCAGTGCATGCATGGCCCCAATTGTGAGCTTGGCAAATTCTGTACAGTTGGAAGAAGAATCAAAGAAGTAAATGTTTTGGGTGGACTCATTCTTTCAGTTTGGGGCACTATTGAAAAGTCCCTTTCTAAACAAGCAAGTTTATGTGTGGTCTTCTCAGTAATAATTCTATGTCAGTTGTATAATCTGTAGAACCAAAGGGTTTATGAGGAACTTTCTTCTCCAAACCAAGTCCACTTGTAGCATCTGAATTTTGTATCTTTTTGTATGACATGATGTAAAAGGTATCTGACCATCAAATCACATTTGAATGTGTATATAAAAACTTCCAAATTTATGTTTATGGCATTGCATGGCTCGAATAACATTCTATCATCGCTTGCAAAGGTAAGTTAGTTGTTTACCTTTGTGCTAGTTTCGGGCTGCTACAATGCACAAATATATTCTTCGTCACGGGTAATCAACTATAATTGTTGAGGGCCTATGGTAGTTGATTAATCATCTGAATACGTGGCAATGGGCTTTTGTATTCCGAATATGTTTGTTGCAAAATTATATGAATGGGAGAGAATAAGATAAGTAGTCTTTCTAACCCTTCCTCGTACTTTTGCAGGTTGCTCTTCTGTATGTAAATTCAGAATTTTGACTGTCTCCTTTTGTTTATTACATGCTTTCACTGCCTTTTGTTTAGTTTAGACTGATATCTTTTAAATATTATCCTATCATAAGCCTTTTTGCTTGTAATTGTCTGCCCAACGAAAAGTGCATTTGACTGCTGCATAAATATTTTCTCTAAAAGTTTATATATTCTCAACTATTTTGCGCGATTCTTCTTTTTCTCTATATGAGTCAAAAGCTTTATGATTTTCATTTACTTATCGTTATATTAATTACGTTTCATGAGTTAAAACTTACCATTATCTTTTCAGGCACGTCTCAACCATAGGCGACTGCGTGTTGTACGGCTAGAAACCACTGCTGATAACCAGAGAATTTTTGGTCTTCTCGTTCCAAATGCAACGGCTAGAAACCATTATTTTGTTTCAAATTAGGACTAAATTGATTGAATGTATAAATATGAAGGACTAAATGTGTTATTACACCAAATTTTATAACAGTCACTTAACGGCATTTAACGTCCAATTACCATTTTGTTATAAAACATAAGTTTAATTGTCATTTTGTGATTTTTGAAAGTTTGATTACCATTTTGTTTTTTTTACCAAAGTTTAATGACTGTCTGTGTACTTTACCCAAACTTATAACATGAAACAATTGCTTTAAACAAACGGGATTATATTAAAAATATTAAATATTTAAACTTTAAAATAAATAAAGGGTAATGAAATTTAAGATTAACCTTAACAAAATTGAATTTCAATAATTCAATTTCTATTTAATCTCTTTTAATTAAATATTTTAAAAAGTATTAAGAGTAATACACTTACAAATAGTATATCCACACTATAAAAGGAAAAAAAAGTTTTTTTTTCTTTCAAATTTGAGTTGCTGTTGACTCTAATATACTTTTTTGCTAATTAACATTTCACTCTCTCGATTCTTCGAAGAACCATATCAATCTCTTTTAATTTCTGAAATTATTTAGCTTAAAAATCGAGTTGTGTTGCTTCTAATCTTACCTTTTTAATTACATTATTAGTTTTTTCTTACATTTTTTAGTTACATTATTAGTTTTTACATACAGCTTTAATTATCTAACAATGAAAATATTGTGTTAAATGAGTTTAATCGTGTTTCTGTAATTAATTAATGAAATTTTAAACTAATAATTCAAATAAATGAAATTTTTTCGTTTTATAAAGACCTGTTTTTGAGCTTTCGCTCAGGGCCTGAAAATATTAGAAATGGACATGTTGTTCATTCTAAAAAATTTAGGTTCGAGTAACTTTGTCGATAAGGCATGTATGTCTCATCACGGGTTTAGAAAAAGTATAAACATATACTATTAAAACTATTAAAAATTCAGTTTTTCTATAAAAAAATTTACCTAAACAAAATTAGTAAGGATTTGTCTTTTAAGTTATATATAAAAAAAAGCTTAAAACGGTCTAAATATTAATATTGTTGATTTTTTTTATCAAATCGCATGATTTCATTAATAAAATTATAAAAAATATTTTTGCGTGCCTTATTACAAACCAACCTAAATTTAATTGAAAAAAAGTACACGATAGAAATAAACATAATATAGCTAAAACAGAATTCGAACATTAACCTATCAATGACATATAAGAAAAGATCATCCTACCATAAGCATAAACACCTATCCGTTCTCAAATATTAGAGAAAATATGATAATTTAATTCCTCTCTAGATTATTTTTTATATATTTTATTTTTATTTAAAACTAGTATAACTAGTGAAACCAAAAGAATAAGTTTGGGAAATACATAAAAATGATTGAAATAAAAACCCAAGAAAAAAAACTATATATGGTTTAATTAAGATATCTTGTTATGTGGCGTCAATGTTGAAGTTTTAGTTTTAACGGTCTAAAAAACGTGTAAAATTTAAAGAGTTTTACACTGTCTAAACGGATCATATTTCTCTTTATATATATTTGAAAGAATATATATAATATATACTTAGTTTGTGTGCCCTTACGATGTATGGTTAGTTGTAACTATATTAATGCGGTTAGATCACCAAAAGCTCTGCCCATAATTTTGTAACGTATAAAGCCGTAAAAACCTCACATTAAACATTTTAAAATTTTTAAAACACGGGTAAATTTGGATATACATGTATAAAGAATTATACATGTTTGCATATTTACTCTTTAAAATTTAAATATAAATCTCTAACTCTAAAATTAATACTCTAATATAGGCCCTGAATTCTAAATTTTATAAACTAAACTCTAAAAAAAATCATTCACTCTTAAAATAAAAAGATTTGTGTAATCCAAATACTACAAAATATGTGTATTGAATATTTTTTCTTAAAAATTCACTTGACTTTTTAATTACATATGATAATCTCGTGTGTTATCTCAATACTAAGTCAATGTATAATTTAAAGGATTAAATATATATTTGATATCTTAACTAGGCATATTCTCTCAAGTTAGTACCCAATGAATTTTTGCTCCCAAATTGATACCTAAACTAGGCATATTCTCCTAAGTCGGTACTTAAATTTTTTTTACTCTCAAGTTGGTACTTGAACTAGACACATTCTTCCAAATTGGTATCAAAATTTATACATTTTATCAATTTGGTCATATTTTGAAACAAATCAATAAATTTAACACTTTATATTTACAAATTCTGTCACATTATTCTTTTGTTATTCTCCTAAATTGTTTGTACACATTCTTAGGAATGTTACATTACTTTCTTGGTATAATAAAAGTTTAATAATAACTTGTCGTTTTATCTTAGAATGCAGTTGTTCAATTGTTTCTTTGATCCTTTAGACTCACTTGATTTGACAATATCATAACTTTTTTACTAAACTGATGTAATTTTAAAATATTAAAAGTTAAAGTTATTGAATTGTTTTGAATTAGGATCAAATTGATAGAATGTATAAGTTTTTAGGACTAAAACTGTTAATAAAAATATCAAAACCATGACTGAAATTAAAGTTCGGGTACTAACTTGAGAGCAAAAAAATTTTAGGTACCAACTTGGGAGCAAAAATTCTTTAAGTACCAACTTAGGAGAAGATACATAGTTCAAATACTAAATATATATTTAAGCCTAATTTAAATTTATTATTGATATGTGTTAAATACAAAACTATTGATAAAATATTTAAAATGACTAGAAATTGTATTTTCATTTAATTTTAGGGTAAAGTATACCAGTAGTCATCGAACTTTTAGGGCGTGTTCATTTTAGTCATTGAACTTTTAAAATTTTTATTAGAGTCATCATACTTTCATTTCATTTTTATTTTGGTCTCTCTCGTTACCTTCCGTTAAAAGATGCTTACATGACCCGTTAGTTTTCCTTAGGGTCCCACATGAACCCTTCAAAATTTGTTGTTTGCTGGATCAAACTTTAAGAACGAAAATCTCATTTATTGAAACAGATAATATACAAACAATAATATTAGAAAAAGATATCACACAATCAAGTGCACAAACATGTTTGAAAAGCTATGTTGCACAGATACGGATACAGAAATAAATACGAGGACGGGAACGGAAAACGACAATTTTTAAAATTATAGGGTACGAGGACGACATATAAAAATATTAAAATTATAAATATATGAAAAAAAATCATAAATAAAATTCATACTTCATAGAAAATATGCATTAAAATTCAGCCATGTCCGATTTTACTATTCAAGAACCAAATATATATATATATATTAGGTATATATAATAAGGCAGCCCATTTCCCAGATAAATTAGGACCTAAAACTAACTACAATTCAGATGCAATAGCTAAGTGCATTAAGCTAATCAAAACCACCTAGTCAACTTTATTTCTTCGGGGAAAAAAAGTTGAATATGCTATCATTTGTTTTACTTTTTTTAATCATAGGATAAGAAAATTTATTTGCACCAACAATAGAAAGGAAGACCAAGAAGAGAATCAGGACAAAAAACCTTAGGCCTGAGATCAGCTAAGAGAAGAAAATTTTTGTATTGTTAATAATCTAATTTGCAACATCAATCATATAAAGGAACACACTAAGCAATGAAGAAACATTTGTTCCAATAATATCAAAACATCCAAAAACAAAACTAAGCTGGAAAACCACAACTATTTTTACACAACAACAAATTAACATTGACTAGCACTGAATCATACATAACTGTTACACTCATCAGAAAAGGGAAAAATCACAACAGACTTTCAAGGAAGAAGGATGAATCAATGTTTGGCCTGCTTTTACACAATGTTTCCTTTCCCTAAATTATTTTTTCAGGTATTGGCTCGAGTCTTGACTTCTAAAACTGAATATATTTCAATCAATCTCAAAGAACTATATTTGTTATTATTATTTCTTTAAAAACATCGAAATTCCAATCCTTAAAATAAGGTAATATCACGGACCGACTCTGACCCAAACATGGATACATGAAATTTGAAGTTAAGGGAAAAAGAAAAGCAAGCTTTTCGCCGGAGAAACATACATGTAGATTCGCCGGAGCAAGCTTTTTTGCCGGCGTCGGTCGTCTTTGGTTGCGTGGTGACTCTTCTTTCTTCTCTCTCGTTCGTCAAAATGAAAATAACGAAAGCTAAGGATACAAAATCTGAAATTAAGTCATATTTGAGATTTTTTTTACACTAAATGGTCAAAAATAATCCTGGGGACGGCATGTGCAAGTCACATGCGTCCCCGAAACATCCCCAAAGACTAAATATATGTCCTCTTTAATTTCCGGCCATCCCCGTGCCGGGGACGTATCGGGTACTTGAAACGAGGGTTTAGAGTCATCTTCGTGCTTCATAGTTGAAAAGCATATACGTATACAACTACATTTTAATCTAAAATTTGTTATTTTATTTTGAAAACTTTTTAACAAAGCTTTCGTCTTCCTAGAGCTCCTATCACTTTCTTCATCGAAATTGTTTGTATATATCTGCTCAAACTCCTCGCCATTCATCGCTTCATCATTTGTCAAAGAAGAATTTTTCCTTCGATGGGGTGAGCTTGGTGTTGAAACAATCTTTGGGGATCGACGCATATAAAAAATGGAGCCTTTGAGTGGATCATCAGAGTAATCCGAGTCTGAATCACCATAACTTCCTATGGTTAGGAGTTTGGAATCATCATATGCATCCTTGTTTTTAGGTTTCGTGAATGTTAGATTCAAACAAGCGTTGTTTCATTTATGATGTCTTGCTTTCTTGCTTTGATCTCTATCATCTTTATGATCTTTATCTACAAAACTCTTCTAATGCCAATTGAGTTTCTTCAGCTTCAACCCTCAATCTCTCCGAAATGTTTTTGAATACGTCGACGTCTTTATTTGCTTTGATATACTTTCCCTCTAGGCTTCTCAGTTGAAAATTCAAGTTTTGGACTTCCCCTCTTGTTTTTTCAAGCTCAAGGATTGTAAAAATGAGTGTCTCGTTGGTTTACTCTGCTTCATCTTTCAATCTTTCACCTATGGGACTGCATTAAGCTACATTTTCTTAAAGCCCAGGATTGATTGTTCTTGTGACTATCCAGAGCTTCTCAAGCAAAATCTTGATGAAATTACTCTCTTAAGGTTCGAGTTTCACTACATTGAAGGTGAGTGGGTTCGTGTGGATAGAGGGGCAAAAGATCCTTCGATTGATCTTCCACCTCAAGCTCCTCAAGCTCCCATTGCTCCTCAAAACAATGATGCTCTTATGGTTTATCTCAATAAGCAATTCACCGGCTGGCGAACCGATATCTCTTCCGAATTTGCTGCTATCGACACACGTTTCACTTGTTTGGAGGAACATGTTCTTAATGTGGAAAATCGTCTCTCTTCCCTTGAGACTCAACATGCTTCGATGGATCTCTCCTTCACCGGATTTTATAGAGAATGGAAACACTTTAAGAGAAGTCAAGAGGAAGAAAAAGACGAAGATGAAGATGATAAGGATGGTGGCGATATGACTCTCTAGACTAGTTTGCATCTCATATCATATTATATCATCTAGTTTTCTTTTTATGCACCTTTTAAGCTTTTGAACTATGTTTTTTTTATGTTATGCTTTTAGGTATTAAGTTTGGATTTATGTTCACTACTTTGGATTTATGGACTTAATATATTATGTTGTTTGCTTTGGTATACTATTATTGCCTTTTTATTTCTCATTGAATTATGTCAATTTTGGTCTAACAAAAAAGGGAGAAGTAGAGCCAATTTTAAAACTTTGCAACTTAATTTTTTTAAAAACCTATCTTAAATTGAGCGAGTAAGTTTTACAAAGTTCTCAAAACTTAAAAATTTATATTTGGTTTTATTATATCAAAAAGGGGGAGATTGTAAAACCAAAACTTTGATTTTGATATAACAAATATTTTAAGGACCAATTTGAAAAGAAGATAAATTTTTAAGTCCTCAAACTTCCCAAAATTGACAAGAAAAATATTTAAGTCAAAACTCAAGTTCCCATAAAATTTTCTAAGTGTTTTCCAAGCTAAAACAATGATTTTCGACTAATCGTTTCGATACACCCCTTAGGTGTTTCGAAACGATTTGAAACTGTAAAGTTTGGGCTCGAAACGAGAGAAATCGTATCGATACGGTAGTATCGAAATGGTCTCGATCGTTTCGATATGAGTTTTGAAAGTTTGTTTAAAAATGTGACCGTTGCTTTGTCATAACCGTTTTATTGAAAATTAGTTAAGCGTATCAATACACATTATGTGTGTTTCGATACGTGTTTTTAGAGTTTCAAAATGTTTCGATACAGTCTTGACCCGTTTCGAAATGAGCTTTTTCAGTATCAGAACGACCACGATCGTTTTGATACGGTCTTTTAAATGGCCCCTGTCGGCTCTTTCTGTTTTTGCCCTATTTCGATACAGATGTAGAGTGTTTAGGTGTTCTCCTTTTATGAGGGTAAGTGCACACTCTTGTCAAGTTATAGTATAAAAGATATTGTCTCCACAGGGATAGGAGCAACTCCTATGAATGGTTTCCTACACAAAGATTTAATAAATGCGCCATCAAATCTCAAGATGTGGAAATATAAAAATACAAATAAAGATAAAGATAGTGATGAGAGAAGTTATAGGGAAAGATTGGGCGATAAGATGGGCAAGACAAGTGCAGCTTAGTAGCTTGTGGATTGCATTGCAAAGTCTTGAGTATGTCTCGCGCTACCATGAATTGCTGCCTCGACAGGTAAGGTGGGCGGCAAACTACGACCTTGTCACACGATCGCAGTAGGTCACTGCCATAGCAGGGGTGTGTACTGCCTCGACAGGTGGAACAGAAAGAAGTCCTGGTGGCAAGTATGGCAGTTATTCTAAGTTCGGCAGGATACTCGACAATGATCCCTCCTATTTCTAGGTTAGGATGCTCGAGATTGCTTAACTTGAGGACTAGTGTGGAACCAAATTAGACAACTCGGTTGGTAATCCCTTTTAGCCACTGAAACTTGTGGACTAGTGTGAAACCAAGTTAGTCACGCCCTTGTGAGTTGTGACTGTGCTTAACCCTTTCGTGAGCCTTGCACTTTCGTGCCCGACAAATAGATTTTCTCTTCAACTGTCTGGTGTGGACTAATTAAACGAACAAGAAGCATAGATTAAGCAAACTCATAACTTTATTGAAAACAACTAAAAATATACAATTGTTTCTCAAATTACTTTACATATACGCGCCTAAACCCTAGGAGAGTCGGGCCGCAACCCCCAACACTCCAACTTATCTAGCTAACCCCGCATCCACACTCTCATTGGTGGATGCCGTCAATTCCTCATGACATGCATGCCCTTATACCCTTACATACATTGGGTATATATGGGGCTCTTGACCTAAGTTGAGTGCTTCTTGAAGTAGGAGCCCTAAAAGTAAATTACATTAAATATAGACCCCTTTATGCTTTAAATACATACTCTTTGGACGTTGCCTTCTTCAGCAAGTAAGGATAAGTGCTCCTACTTATCGATCTTGAATTAACTTTACCGGCCGCTACAAGCTTCAGGAAGTTGCATGACTGGGCTCATTGGGCTTAGGAAATTGTCCTTTTGAAATCACAACCCATCTTGGCTAAGTTAGTGTAACTCCTGCCCGGGCGGCTCTTGGCGGCAATGCTGCTTTGATAGTGTCCTTGGCGGAAACTTGAGCTGCTTTAGTACAGCTTCTTTGGTTCCAGCTTTCCTCGCCTTGTTCTGTCATTTCCTCTACTTTCCTAGTTATAGCACCTGAAAACATAAACTTAACTAAAACAATATCTTTTCTTCACCAATCATAAGATATTCAATAAAAGCATGGTATAAGAGAAGATGATGTTATAATGCATGCAATGCATCTAAATATGCCTAAATGAGCTCAAGAACAGTAACAATAAGGGCAGAAATGTGTACAAAATATAAGACCCATGGACACTCTACACCCCCCAAACTCGAACTATTGCTTGTCCTCAAGCAATGCAACCTAACTAGTAAAACTGCCCTTAGCACAAAATTAATAGAACGTTAGCTTTTCAACTTGATTTCTTACCTCAAGGCCGTGGCACCTGTATAATGTTAGTGATAGGGAATACCATGAAATAACTCAGATTAATTTTTCTTAATGTCGGTGCAGTGTGTGCAGGTCTGTGTTCATGCTAAACATGTTGAAGTTACTAAATTAACAAAGTATGCCTAAAATAATTAAATCTCTTAAAGGATACAAGTTGCTGCCTTGGCAGCACAACTGGGCACTTTTGTTTTCCTTTTCTGATCATGGCTTTAATGGCTTCAGCTCATCACAACTACTTTCTGGGTTTGAAGCTAAGGTAGGTGCACTCTACAAACTCTGAACCCTTCGAATAGAGTAATCCCGTGAAGACTTTCATTCACTCTTGCTAATTTGTCCATCACTTGGTTTAGATTCATGTATTTGATATCAACGGAGTGTCCTTTGCTCATGATCCTTCCTAGAGCCTGTTTCAGGCACCTCTAGGTTTATATTCTTTCTTCATAGAGCCTGTTTCGGGCACCTTTAGGTTTTTCATCAGTTTTGTTATGTTGCCCTGTGCTACCGTGGCGGCGAACCTGTATTCAATCAAGAAACTTTTATTAAGTAAGGCAGGCGATGTTAAACTTAGAACTTAAACAAAAATTCAGCATTTAACAGACAAGTGTAAAAGATAGTTGGCACAAAGAAAATTTTCTAAGTATTTTCACGCTTCTTCCCAAAGTTAGGTTAGAACTTTTAGAATGATGCGAATATAAGTAGTCAGCTAAGCTATCATAGGCACAAGTTTTGAACTAAGAATTCTATTTTATTAAGTTCTAGGGGCAGAATTTACATACGCATCTAAATGCTATGAACCTAAAACAAAGAGGACTAATTCCCCCCAAACTCAAGGTTGGCATTGTCCTCAATGCCTCTACAAAAAAATTAAAACATAAAATAAAAGAATAAAATATAACACAGAAAAAATAAACACAGAAATAGAAAACAACATAAAAAATAAAAGGATAATGGTGCTATAGGCTGGGGGAAGTCCTATCTGTTGTTGCCGCGTCAGCGGAGGAATCTGAGGAGCCAGACAGGACAAGGCGGCGCATAGCGGATGACATTTCTGTTGGGCTCTTCTTCGAGCTACGCGGCGGCTGGATACGGCTAGGGGTGGCTTTCTTGATTTGTCTATCAGCTTCTCCACCCAAGGGTTCTACTGCTGGCCGCTTTCCCTTTCGTGCTACCTCGGCCGGTGCATCTTCAAAGGAGTCTGAAATCTCAATGCCTGAGTAGCCGGAGTCCTGGGCAGCAGTGGCTTTGGCTATTAGGGAGGCAGCAATGGTCTATTCTTCCTTCTCAGATTCGGAGAAGGAGGTGAGGCCATATGGCTGGATGGGGGTCGGGGAGGTTCTTCTATTGGGCCGGTAGTGCGACCACTCGCTGTCGTCGTCGGCAGGACTTGGAGTGATGTGTACCGGTTTGGATGCTGCTAGCTCTGTTGGAAAGACATGCAACTGTGGTTCGACGTCTTGATATTTGTCCAGCAGGCAGCAGGTAGGCTACAAAGGCCTCATGCATAGGGGTGTTCAAACTTCGGTTAAAACCGAATTAACCGAACCGAACCGAAATTTTTTCGGTTAATCGGTCGGTTAATTTTAGGTTTGGTCGGTTAACGGTTAATGATTTTTTTCAAACTTCGGTTATTGGTTAATTCGGTTCGAAATCGGTTAATTAACCGAATTAACTGATTTAACCGAAATTTTTATATATTATATATTTCATATATTTATTTTTAGTCACTGAATTTTTTAAAATTATAAAATAGTCATTAAAATTTTTGATATATTATATAATGGTCAATAAACTTTATCTAATTAGCGCAAAATGATTTATCAATAATTTATAACGTGCAAGTTCATGACTATTTTGTAATAATTCGATAAGTTTAATGGTTATTTTATAATTTTTGAAAGTTTAGTGACCCAAAAAAATATTTTAAAATAGTTTAGTGACCATTTGGGTGATTTACCCAAAATTTTCTAACAAATTTCGGTTAATTCGAAAACCGACCGAATTAACCGAACTTTTTTCGGTTCGGTTAAAATTTTTTGAAAATTTTCGGTTCGGTTAACGGTTAATATGAAAAAAAATTCGGTTAATGAAATTTTGAAAGTTCGGTTCGGTCGGTTAACCGAACCGACCGATTGAACACCCCTACTCATGCACGTCTACTACATCTTTGGTAAAGATCACCTGCTTGTGCTCGATCCGCTGGCAGCTTTCCACTAAACTGCGCAGTAAGGGAATTGCGACAGACATAAGGGCAACATCAGTACTGCCTATTACGGCTGGGGTGGCGTCAGTTTGGGACGTCGGCTAGGCGGTGGAGGGTGTTTCTGGCTCTGCACTATGCATCATTTTTTGGCGTGCTCTTCCTGTCCATCCTTCCTTGGCATGAAGAATTTTATCTTTTGGGTGCAGCGGCACGTTGGAATTGGCACAAAGGCCTATGATGAGTGCAGGAAAGAAAAGTGGTTAGGGATGGCAATCCGATTCGAATCCAATTCGATCCGAAGGAATTTATCCGATCCTTATTCGATTAAAAAAATCTGAATCCGAATTCGAAGAAAATGTCTGAGTCCTAATAGGAGATGGGTTGGATATGGATCATGCCAAGATCTGATCTGAATCCAAATCTGATTCGATCCAAATCCATGTCCGATCCGAATTCGACGCATCCGATCCATACCTGAATCCGAATCAAAACATTTAGGACTTTTAATTTCTTAAAACAAAATATATGTATAATATTTACATTAAAACAAGAAGACAACATAAATAAAGTAAAAAGTTAAACTAAATACATTAAAAGAAATATAACTACATATATTTTTTTTAAACGAGAACATAATGTATATATTAGGTAATTTAGAATAATGGTAAAAACAAAATTAACTTTACTTATATATATATATATTAAAAGTGATAATAAAAATATAAATGTCTTAAGAATGTAAGTTAAATAATAATAATATTTATTATAATTTATATATATTAATTAACCTTAATATAGTGTAACATATCTATTTATACCATATGCATGTATAAATAAATATGAAAAAAACAAATGCAAGATCAAGTCATAGATAAACAAATAATAAAATAAATACAATGAAGAAACAAATAAATGTAAATATCAATGAATTACTAAAAATTAAGGAAGTTAGTGAATGAAATAGTAAGTAATGTGCAATCAATAGATAAAGTTATGATATATTATGCTAAAGATATGAATTAAAATAGAAAGCAAATTAAAAGCATAAACAATAAACACAAAAAATTAAATGTAGTCAGCAAATAAGGGATAAAAATAACAAGTGTAGAAAGAAATAGTATAAATTAAATGCGTAAGAAATTAAACATACAAAATTATGGACTGATTTGCACCAAAAAATTATTGGAGGGCCAAAACACAATATACCCTAAAGACGCTAAAATTCGCGAATCTACCCCTCAAACTTGGGTCAAGACTAGGGATGACAATTTAATCTAAATCCAAAAACTCTAATCTAAATGCGATTGAAACAAATCCAAATCCAATAAAAAAAAATCTGATCCAAAAACAATCTGTTCCAAATCCGTTTGAAAAAAATTTTGAATCCAAATCTGGAAAAAAAATATCTGAGTCCGATTGTAATGGATTCGGACTTGGATTTTATACAATTCGATCCAAATCTGATTCATTGCCATCCCTAAGAGTGGTTCTTTGACGGTTGGCTTTTCTGTATAGGCGTAGATCTCCTTTAGTATTATATCGCCAACGTTGATCTGTCGCCCTTTCAGGATGCTACTGATAAGGGCGAGTCGCGGCCTGTTTACTGTCGATCCGTGCGAGGTTGGCATCAGGCAGCGCTGGACGAAGTAGCTCCATAAGGCGGCCTCTGGCAGCAAGTCTCTGTGGTTGACTAACCCATTATTTTGCCTGTCAGCCATTTGGTTTTTGGCCGGCAGAGCTCTTTCTTGATTATGTTGTAGTCAGCCACTATCAGATATGACTCTCATTCTCAATGCTGGTCGTCGCTGACTTCTATGCTATAGAAGTTGTTGATCATGTCAGTAGTCAACTTAACACCGTCTCCCCTGTCATAGACAAAAGGGATCTCTGGGTTTGGCCGATGGGCATAGAACTCGCGCACGTGGTTGCTATTAATCCCCTCTGGCTATCGTGCGAAATTGTTCCAGCCCATATTATGTATCGTCTCGAACATAGAAGGTTCCAACCCAAAGTTCCTATCAGATTGAGTATAGTGGAATCCCATCTCTTCCCATAATTTCATGTCTTTGTAGAACTGGTTGTAGGTATCCTCGACATCAGGTTTCAAGAACCTCTTGTATTGGGTTTTGGAGGTGGCGGCGGGTTTCTTTGATGAGGCCATAGTTTAGGGAACGACTGCTTTCCTAAAGAAAATAAAAAGAATGTGAATGAAAGAAATTAAAGCAAAGAAATCTTGGAAGCAAAGACTGTAGAAAGAATTCAGAGAAAAGAGAGAGCAAAGTGAAGAACGAGTGGTAGAATAGTTGGCTTTATATAGCTGTTTCTCTCCACTGCCTTGGTGGGCACGCTATCAACGGGCGACAATTATTGTGGCGCGAATAACGAGATTCTAGCCGTTACACAGATATCAGTTCTCCTTGCTGGGGCAAATATAGCCGTTGCAGCTAGCCGTTATGAAGCCACTAGCCGTTGTGCTCATCTGTCTTGGCCGCTAGTTTGGCCTCTCCTTTATTCTTTCTTCTTTCTTGGTCCTTCCTTCCTAACCTGAAATAAAATAAATACAAAAAATTAAATAATAATTAAATCTATTCCTAAGAAATAAAAGTAAATTTAAAACTAAAATTAAAATCAAAATAATAATTAGGTTATGTTGGGCTGCACTTTTCCTAAGCATAACCACTTCCTGAGGGTCTTTGTGTTTGGCTATTCATCTGTGCATGTCCTTCCCCTCCTCAGGTGGATGTTGCAGCCAACCTTGCTGCCCTGGCGGGACATACACCAAGAAAGAAAAGAGGCTATATATATATATAAAGCAAAATAAAAAAGATTTAACATGCAAAAACTAAATAAAAGTGCAGAAATTCAAATGTAGTTGCTGTTGCCAATCCTCGGCAACGATGCCAAAAACTTGTAGAGCGTTTATGTGTTCTCCTATTATGAGCACAAGTGCACACTCTTGTCAAGTTATAGTATAAAAAATATCGTCTCCACATTGATTGGAGCAGCTCCTATGAATGGTTTTCTGCACAAAGATTTAATAAATGCGCCATCAAATCTCAAGATGTGGAAATATAAAAATACAAATAAAGATAAAGATAGTAATGAGAGGAGTGATAGGGAGAGATAGGGGGATAAGCTGGGTAAGACAAGTGCAACTTAGTAGCTTGTGGATTGCATTGCAAAGTCTAGAGTTTGTCTCGCGCTGCCATGAATTGCTGCCTTGGCAGGTAAGGTGGGCGGCAAACTACGACCTTGTCACATGATCGCAGCAGGTCACTGCCATAGTAGGGGTGTGTACTGCTTCGACAGGTGGAATGGAAAGAAGTCCTGGCGGCAAGTCTGGCAGTTATTCTAAGTTCGGAAGGATAGTCGACAGTGATCCCTCCTATTTCTAGGTTAAGATGCTCGAGATTGCTTAACTTGAGGACTAGTGTGGAACCAAATTAGACAACTCGGTTGGTAATCCCTTTTAGCCACTGAAACTTGTGGACTAGTGTGGAACCAAGTTAGTCACGCCCCTGTGAGTTGTGACTGTGCTTAACCCTTTCGTGAGCCTTGCACTTTCGTGCCCGGCAAATAGATTTTCTCTTCAACTGTCTAGTGTGGACTAATTGAACGAATAAGAAGCATATATTAAGCAAACTCAGAACTTTATTGAAAACAACTAAAAACTATACAACTGTTTCTCAAATTACTTTACATATACGCACTTAAACCCTAGGAGAGTCGGGCCGCGACCCCCAACACTCCAACTTATCTAGCTAACCCCCCATCCACACTCTCATCGGCAGATGCCGTCAATTCCTTACGACATGCTTGCCATTATACCCTTACATACATTGGGTATATATGGGGCTCTTGACCTAAGTTGAGTCCTTCTTGAAGTAGGAGTCCTAAAAGTAAATGACATTAAATATAGACTCCTTTATGCTTTAAATACAGACTCTTTGGACGTTGCCTTCTTCAGCAAGTAAGGATAAGTGCTCCTACTTATCGATCTTGAATTAACTCTACCGGCCGCTACAAGCTTCAGCAAGTTGCAAGACTGGGCTCAGGAAATTTCCCTTTTAAAATCGCAAGCCATCTTGGCTAAGTCGATGTAACTCCTATCCGGGCGGCTCTTAGCGGCAATGTTGCTTTGGTAGTGTCCTTGGCGGCAACTTGAGCTGCTTCAGTACAACTTCTTTGGTTCCAACTTTCCTCGCCTTGTTCTGTCCTCTCCTCCACTTTCCTAGTTATAGCACCTGAAAACATAAACTTAACTAAAATAATATCTTTTCTTCACCAATCATAAGATAATCAATAAAAGCATGGTACAAGAGAAAATGTTGTTATAATGCATGCAATGCATCGAAATATGCCTAAATGAGCTCAAGAACATCTACAATAAGTGCAGAAATGTGTACAAAATATAGGACTCATGGACACTTTACAACAGATGATGCTGTTTCGGTACGGGTAGTTACAGAGCAGCATTAATGGTGGGAAGATTAAGCTCTAACAACTATAATTATGATATCAACCACCCAAACGGCTAGAAATCAATGAGAAGGTATAAACACAAGCATTTTGAGCACCAGCAACAACTATTGAACCTTCAAGAATCATCCAAGCATCAAATCCAAATCCTTGTGCCTTTAATTGTCAAATCCTTGTACCCAACTCTATTAAGTGTTCTATTCTTATTTGTATTTTGAGTTTGGGGAGTGATAAATTGTATTTGGGTAAACAATTCATCCTTTGAGAGGAATTTGTAAGGTTTATCATTTTCTCAATTGTAAAGAGTGTTTCTAGTTAAGCTTTGGGTAGAAAGCTTAATTTCTTTGTAAGGTTTCCTCCTCATCCAAGAAAAGAGGAAGAATCAATAGTGGATTGGTTGAAAAATCCTTAGTGAGAGCTAAGGTAGTGGAGGCAGAGTTCATTGGAGAACTTGAACCACTATAAATCTCTTGTGCAATTTTTTTTGTTCATCCATTTCTCTCCTTTCAAATTTTTAATTGCCAATTCACCCCCTTTTGGCCAATTGTATTGTTTGATCAACTCAACAAACGCCCTTATCCTTGGTTTTTGGCGGTTGTTCCTTATCGACCTCTTGAACCCAACGTTAGTAGAAATTTGGTATCGCTAAACCAAAAAATTCGGATTACCAATTTAACATTGAACCGTACTATCTCTCACTTAATTTTTCTCCCTATAGTTTTTGTTACTCACCCGAACCCCCTTCCTTTATTTATACAAAGAAAATGTGTCGACCTAATGCTTCTTCATAAACTCCACGCATGACACTCAATTTTGTGACCAAATTCTTATAGCCCACGTGGTGGGTAAATTGCCACATTTGATTCAATTCGGTTGAGTAGCCTTTTACTAAGCATGTGCGTGGCTTTATTGATTCAACTTCGGTTCAAGGTCGAGCTATGAAATATTTGGTCACCGGAACCTAAATTTGACTAGACCGGTTTTCGGGGTGTGACAACTCTCCCCCTTAAGAAAATCTTTCCTTGAATTTTCATTTCAAGCGAATAGATGAGGATACTGCTTCTGCAAAGTTTCTTCGGGTTCCCATGTTGCCTCTTCGACGGAATGACTTCGCCACATAACTTTCACTAAGGGCACACTCTTGTTACGAAGCCTCTTAACCTCTCGTGCGAGGATTTGTACTGGTTCTTACTCGTATGTCAGATTGAACTGAATTTCCAATAACTCTGGCTTGTTTACAAGGGAAGGGTTTGATTAGTACTTCCGATACGCATAAAAATAATATGAATTCAACTTAACTCCTCGGGGGAGCTAGTCGGTAGGCAACAAGTCCAACTTTCTCGATCACCTCAAATGAGCATATGAAACGGGGACTTAGTTCCCCTTTTTGCCAATACAAAGGACTTTCTTCCACAGAGACACCTTAAGGAATGCTTTCTTACCAAAGTCATACTGAATGTCCCTTTCTATTCAATTCGGCGTAAGCTTTCTGCCGATCTAATGTAGCTCTGAGCTGATCATGAATGATGGTTACCCTTTCTTCGGTTTCCCGAAGTAAGTCAGTGCCCATCATTTTGCCTTTACCGAGTTTAGACCGACACAATGGAGTCTGACATTGCCTACCATACAATGCTTCATACGGGGCCATTTGGATTGATGCCTGATAGTTGTTATTGTAGGCAAATTCAACAAGGGGTAGAGATTTCTCCCAAGTTCCACCAAAATCGATTATGCATGCTCGAACCATCTCTTCCAAAATCTGTATGGGAAGGTTCAATAATAATATAGATTTCCACGGGTTCAATGAAAGATTCTTTCAGTAATTACCTGAATTACCCTTTCCGACTGGCCATCAGATTGAGGGTGAAAGGTTGTACTAAGATTAACTTTGGTGCCCAGAGCTTATTATAAGTTTCTCCAATATCGAGATGCAAATTAGGGATCTCGATCGGTGAAAACAAACTTGGGTACTCCGTGGAGTCGGATCACTTCCTTGATGTACAAGTCAGCTAATTTAGGGAGACCATAGTCCATTCTAACTGGTATGAAATGAGCTGACTTGGTGAAATGATCTACAATGACCAAGATAACATCATGTTTTGCGGGAGTTAAAGGTAGACCACTAACAAAATCCATAGTGATATTCTCTCACTTCCATTTCGGTGGATCAATGGGTTGCAACAGTCTGGTAGGAGCACAATGTTCTGCTTTAACATGTTGGCACGTGAGACACTTGGAAATGTAATCGACTATGTCCTGCTTCATGCCCGACCACCAATAGAGTTCACATAGGTCCTTATACATCTTCATGGACCCGGGGTGGTAAAAAAAGAACTCGAATGAGCTTTAGAGAGAATATCATTGCAGAAAGATTCATCATTAGGTACACAAACTCGATCATGAAAACACAAGAGTCATTCAGAGTTAATTCTGAATTCGGGATTATCTGACAACTTGGAAACAATGGATTGTAGTTCAGAATCTTAATCTTGTAAAGCCTTGATTCTTGAAACTATGGTAGACTGAACTTAAAGTTTAGATACGAGGCAACGATGCTTCCAAAGTCGGAAGTGAGCATTAATTGCTCAAAGAGCAGGCAAAGGTTTGCGGCTGAGTGCATTAGCTACAATGTTGGTCTTGCTCGGATGCTAATCAATGACAAGATCGTAATCTTTAAGGAGTTCCATCTATCTTCGTTGTCGAAGATTCAACTTCTTTTGGGTCAATAAGTACTTGAGGCTTTTATGATCAGTGAAGATGTAACATTTTTCTCCGTAGAGCTAATGTCTCTAGATTTTTTATACAAAGACAATTGCGATCAACTCAAGGTTAGGAGTAGGGTAATTCATTTCGTGTGGCTTAAGTTGTCTCAAAGCATAAGCGATGACTTTTCCTTCTTGTATTAATACGCATTCTAACCCGAGATGCGATGCATCACTATAAACTGTGTAGTCTTTTTCGAAGTCGGGTTGGGTTAGGACTGGTGCATGAGTCAATACTTGTTTCAGTAGATCGAAACTCCGTTGTTGATCTTCGGTCCAAACAAAAGGAGCTTTTTTCCTCAACAATTTGGTTAAAGAAGAGGCTATCATATAGAACCCCTTTACGAATCTCCTATAATAGCCAGCAAGCCCAAGGAAGCTTCTGACTTCTCCAATGGATGACACTCTACGATAGCTTGGATTTTCTTTAGGTCCACCTGAATACCCAAAGCCGACACAATATGTCTAGGAAAAGCAACTTCGGTGAGCCAAAACTTACACTTAGAAAATTTTGCCAACAATTGCTTCTCCTGTAAGGTTTGAAGCACGATACGAAGATGATCTCGGTGTTTTGCAACATTCTTAGAATTGATCAATATATCATCTATAAACACCACTTCGAATTTATCAAGATAAGGTCTAAAAACCCGATTCATCAAATCCATAAAAGTTGCTGGTGCATTGGTTAACCCAAAGGGCATCACCAAGAATTCGTAGTGTCCATATCTTGTACGAAAGGATGTTTTTGGCACGTCACATTCCTTTACTCTCATTTGTTAATAGCCAGACCTCAAATCAATCTTGGAAAACACATAGGCATCCTTTAATTGATCGAACATAACGTCTATTCTAGGCAATGGATACTTGTTCTTGATGGTTACCTTGTTCAACTATCGGTAATCAATACGCAATCACATAGAACCATCTTTCTTCTTTACAAAGAGGACCGGTTCTCCCCAAGGCGAAGAGCTCGGTTAAATAAAACCCTTACTTAACAATTCTTGAATTTGAGCTTTCAACTCCTTTAGTTCAACAGCTACCATACGATATTGTGCAATGGAAATTGGAGCAGTCCTAGGTTGTACATCGATGCCAAACTCCATTTCATGGGTTGAGGGAAATCTTGGAAGTTCATCAGGGAAGACATCAGAGGATTCACATATAGTGTCAATGTTCCGCAATTGAGATTCGTCTTTGGCTTCCGACGTCAAAGCACACAATGAAGGGTTCTTTGCATTCATCAATACAATGATTTCCTTGCCAAGACCCCGGATATACAAGTTCCTCTTACAACAATCTACCCAAGTTGGGTGCTCACTAAACAAATCTAAGCCTAGTATGACATCACACTCGATAATCGGTATCACCAATAAATTGGCTAGAAGTGAAATCCCTCGAATCATTAAGGAACAATTCGTACACACATGGTTTATGATGACACAATAATTCCTATATCAATGCTCAATATAGTTTTATAAGGATTCATTAGTAGTAATACAATGATTTGCTAACTAATACTCCCTCTGTCCCACTAAAATGTCACATTTGAGTCAAACTTTTTTAAGTTTGACTTCTTATAATTTAAATTTTATTATTGATAAAAATATAAAAAAATACATTTTAAAAACCTTGAATCAAGTAGTTTTTAAATATATATTTTATAAATTTTAATTAATTAAAAATTTTAAATAAATTATAGTCAAAGTTGAAGAATTTTGACCAACATGTGACAGTTTACTGGGACGGAGGGAGTACTTAATAAGTTCAGGGTTTACCGCCATTGGGGGCGGTACAACCCTTTTCAGGCTTCAATGAGGATAAGGATTTGTTAATATATTTTAGCGATGTGTTCCGCTATTCTTTAAGCTCAACAATCTACCTCGATAATTCAAGGCTTAATAATTCTTATTAGATCTTACAGACTTTAAGGGTCTCCCCTCTATCTCTCTCGTCGAGAGTTGAGGAGCCAATGACACGCTCATCTAAATGAACTGAAGTAAAGTCAACCATGAAAGGGTTTCCCCTATATCCCTCTCTTCCCAGCTAGATAGTGAACTGGGTCGGGTGGTGTTATCGGAGAACAAAATGGTGTTTGGTGCTACAAAAGTCATTCATTAAGTGACATCTTATTTATATTATGGTCATCGAGCGTTACCAAAATTTAGGTCTTAGTCCAATTTAATTTAATACGAATAAAGTCTAGCCAATAAGGATCAAATTGTAAGTGCTATAAGTTTTAGGGACTAAAATATAATATCATTGTTTTAAAGACCCTTATCTGAAGTTAACCTTACTATAACAAAATTCGACTTATAAATAATGAGCCTATAAATTTTCATGTCATCCTGGGGTCAATTACCCATTCAATTAGGCCATACAATAATTAGTGATCAATTTGTAAACAATGCAAAATTATAATCTATGTCTTTTACCAACTCAACTATTTCTGTATCGAAACGTCTTGAGCCGTTTCGAAACGGGTGTACAAAAATTAGTCCTAATATTTCTACCTGATACCATATCGAAACAGGTAAGCCATGTTTCGATACGAGTTGACCCTCGTTGATTTTGACTATTGACCTATTCCGATACAGGTTAGGCCCGTATCAGAACTAGTCTTGACTGTAGTAAATTGTATCGGAATGACTCTTAAACCGTATCGATACGCCTGGCTTTACCCTGTTTTCCAGTAATCTTATTTAAAAGGGATGTATCGAAACACCATCACATGTTTCGATACGCCTAACCTGTAATGCCAAATTTTAGTTGGTTTTTAGCTAAATTAACCAACCAATAGGTGTTCAAATGTAATAAATTTTTTACGCACAATATTTCAATACCATAATCTACCAGCATGCCAAAGTTCGAGACCATTCGAATACATTTACTAAGTTTTTACTATCTAAGGTCATTTATGCATATATGGTCGTTTTCAAGCAAACTTCAACATGATATTTAAGGCCCTTTGCACCTACCCAAACTACAGGTAATACACATATCAAAGGGTCCATATGTTACTAGTTTGACTACTTTGCCACCATACTAGGAGTTTATAAGGGTGGAATACCTTACTTTAGCTTAATAGTGACTTGCTAAAATCCCTCGACTGCTCCGATCTCTTAGCATTGTTCTATTTAACCTAAAATGCGTAGGATGAGATAAATTGGGCATACTTTACCTAGTGAGGTAGTCATAGTTAACAATAAATACAATGGTATGCAACTCATAACATGCTAGGGCGATGACATTACTTTAAGAATACCAAAGCCATGTTAATGTCAATGCTATAACGAAATCAATATTATGACAATATTTAAGAAAATAACATTGACGTATTTTAATATTATTCCCTTGGATCAAAATAAGATAGTGGATACGCGAATTCCTACGCCTCGCCAAATTAATAAATGGTCTAGTCTCTCTGCCTCACTATTTGATCAATAACACAAACATCCCTCCGCCTCGCCACAATAAAGGTCGTAGCCCAATTACCGTAGTCCACCCGTACCAATGAGCTCATGAATTTTATGGCATGCCAACTGTGTCTAATGTCCTTTCGAATCCAAGATTCATTAACGATATCAATATGCAATATTTCCAATAACAATATCAATGATCAATGTTTCAATGCCAAAGTTTCGATAACAATAACAATACCAATTATTATTTCCAATGACAATAATTATAGCAACGCCTATAAAAATAACAATGTCGATATTTCAGTGGAAATGTTAATCATTAATGTTTCCAATATCCCAATAAATGATTAATGTCTCAATATCTATGTCGGTAATTAATATTCCATTATCAATATCTATAATTAATATTTCAATATAAAAAATTTAATGACAATGACGATGAATATATTTAATAGCTATAGTAATGCCTATTTCAACGTACAATGTCTATGATAATGATAGTGATAATATCTAATGGTCGAGATTTCTACATTTCAATATCTTAACATTAACAATGACAATATCAATAATGCCATGTTTAATGTTTCAATGTGATAACTTACCAGTTCTTACCAATAAGCCCTCCAAGGAGGTTCGATACAATAACCCTATGATAACTTGTTAGCTATATAATAATCGATATCAACAAAAGCGAAAAAATCATCTAATCTTTTTCCGAGGCTCCCACTACACTCACTTCGACAACCCGACGTTTTTTAAGGATCTCGAATAATAACGCCATTATTCTTAGTTTTTGGTGGTTGGTCCTTATCGACTCTTGAACTCAATGTTAGCAAAAATTTAGTATCACTAAACTGAAAAATTCGAATTACCAATCTAACATTGAATTGTACTATCTCTCACCTAATTTTTCTCCCTATAGTTTTTGTTACTCACCCGAACCCCCTTCCCCTATTTATACAGAGAAAATGTGTCGGCCTAATGCTTCTTCATAATCTCCACGCATGTCACTCAATTTTGTGGCTAAATTCTTATAGCCCACGTGATGGGTAAATTGCCACATTTGGTTCAATTCGGCTGAGTGGCCTTTTATTAAACATATGCGTGGCTTTCAATTTGGGCAATTCCTTCAATTTGAAGGAATTACCACGACACCTCTCTTTTTTAATCATAATTAATAATAATAATACCCTTTATTGATTCAACTTCGTTCAAGATCAAGCTATGAAATATTCAGTCACCGAAACTTAATTCTGACTAGACCGATTTTCAGGGTGTGATAGAGACTCCCCAGCTCATTTGTAAATCACTTCATCACCTCATCATTCACTTTGAGTAATACAAGAAACATTTACTCTAAACTCTATGAGTGTTCTTCGTGTTCTTGAACGTTCTTCGTTGTTCTTGTTGCTAATCTCTTTTAGTTGTTCTTTGGTTTAGCTTTCGCTTAAAACGATCTTGCATTCAAGGGCTTTAGGAGTGTTTGATCTTCCGGAGCGAGAATCAAGGCTGAGTTAGGCGTTTGTTAAAAGAACTTTACCTAAGGCTGGGTTCTGGGTGACTTAGCCGTAGTTTCGATCGAGAAAGCAACTAAGGCTCGCACGGTTTAATTGTAGAAGTCTAGCCCCGTGAAATTATCTATTAAATAAAATCATAAAAGTCTAATATTTGGTTGAATTTAAATTTGAATGATGATGCGCTTTAGAAAAATACGGTGTGTACAAAACACTTTAAATAACAAGTATTTCTTAAAACTAATCATAGATGTCCAACTTTCACACTACTTGTTGGGTTTTATGGTGCTCGATTACCTTCAACCGAATTGCTCGTCAAGTGGTGGAGAAGTGGAATATTGGGTGATGGTGGTGGAAGCAAAAAGATAGAAGTTTTGCACAATGATTTAGAGTGGTTCGACTTTCTAACCAAAGCCTACATCCACTACCTTAGCTTTCTACCAAGGATTTCAAACAAATTCACTATAAATTTCGTCCCCTTTTCTAGGCTAAGGAGGCAACCTTTACAACCATCAAAGCTTTCTACCCAAAGCTTGAGTAAACACTCTTTACAAGAGAAATTCAAAGCAAACAAGAAATCCATCTAATAGGTATGTGTTTGCAAATCTAAGCACTCACCCAAAACCTAGAACACTTGAGCAAATATGACAATTTTGGCTCACTAGTGTTTGTCTATACAAAAAATTGAGAATTAGGCACTAAGACATATTTTTGATCATATGATGTTTGACAATTGAAGCATCAGCCTTCTCTTGATGCTTGGAGGTCACTTTTATACTCCTAGCTGGGTTTGTAGCCGTTGAGGACCGTTGGGGATGAATTTGAGCCGTTGGAGACTTTATTTCCCACCATAAATGTAGTTCTGCTGCCTACCGTATCGATACACGGGGACCCATATCGGTACACCCTTCTTCAGAACTAGCCATTGGGCTTTTGCCAGCCTAAGCGTATCGATACGCTAGGGAGCATATCGGTACGGTCTGCACTTTAAAAGCCCGTTAGGAAATAGTCGTTGGAGGTTGTTAAAGAGGGTATCAGTACGCTTAAAGGGCGTATCGATACGATCCTTCTTCGTATCAATACGGGCAAGCCTCTATCGGTACGGGTGTTGGCAGAATCAAAACTTGAGTAAAAGGTATCGATACGAGGTATACCGTATCTGTACGGTAGAGATGAAAAGTCGGTTTTGGGTACTTTAAAACATTCCAAACTTTGCCAAAAACCTTTTTAAACACCACAAACATATTTTCAAGCTGTTTGGACTTAAAGACATATTTTAAATTCTTTTCAAATTAGTCCAAAACATTTTTCAATTATTATATCAAAACACTAGTTCTACAATCTCCCCCTTTTTGATATAATAAAACCAACTTGAAAAATTGTTTGGGATTTCTCCCCCTTCAAGTTTAAAATTTTGAGTAAGAGATGAAAATTTTAAAAGTAAGTAAAGCTTCCCCTTATTCATTTGAAAGTGCAATTTTCGACAAGCCACCATTTTTCGACGGAACACACTATGCCCATTGGAAGACAAGAATGATGTTTTTCATAAAGTCCAAGGACTACAAGCTTTGGGACATAGTAGAAGACGGTTCGTTCGTGCCACAACGAAGGAAGGCGAATTGGAGCGCATATGATCGCAAGAAGATGGAGCTCAATTGCAAAGCCTTGCACATCATCTTTTGTGCATTGAGCCCCAACATCTACGAGAAGATGTCTTCTTGTGAAGATGCCAAGGAGGTATAAGACGAGATTGAAGTCACATACGAAAGAACCAACAAAGTAAAGGAGACCAAGATCGGACTCCTCAGCCACGAGTATGAAAACTTCAAGATGGACCCGGAAGAGGACATTGAGAATATGTTCGATAGGTTCTCCACCATCACCAATGGACTCAAAGGTTATGGAGAAGCCATCCTAGAAGAGAAGCTTGTCCGAAAGCTCATCTACTCCCTTCCCGAGTCATGGGACTAAAAAAGGACCACCATCATCGAAGCCAAGAATCTCAAGACTTTGAAGCTTGATGAGCTCATGGGGTCACTTCTCACTCACCAAATAATGAAGAAAAATAAAGAAGATGAGAAGAAGAAGGAAGAGATTAGAGCTATGAGGGAGAAGAAGCTCAAAGGGCTTGGCATCAACACAAATGCCATGGCTCTCAAGTCCTCCAAGTGCAATCATGGTTATACAAGTGAGGAGGAGGATGAAGAAGAAGAGATAGTTCACCACTTCAAGAAGTGTGCCCGTTTCATGAAGAAAGCCGTGAAAGAACTCGAACGAGAATCCATGAAGAAGAAAAGGGCAAGCACTTCAAGCCATAAGAAGAAGACATGTGTAGCTGCATGGAATGATGAAGACTCCACCGACAATGAACAAGTCAACCTTTGCCTTATGGCCATTGAAGAAGATTCAAGGGTAACTTCTAATTCATCTACTTCATGTTCATATTCATTTGATGAATTACAAGATGCCTATGATGAGTTGGTTTTGGAATTTAAAAATCACATTTTGAAAAACAAGAAAGTGATTTCAAATTTGAAAATTAAAAATGACTTGATTTCTAAAACCAAAATTGAACTTGAAGTAAAACTCAATGAGTTTGAACAAAAATGTTTTGATTTACAAAATTTGTTTCATAAAGTTCAGGAAGAAAAGATTTAATTTCCAAAGAGCTTGAAAAGAAAAATAATTTTGGAAAATCGAATTTTTATGTTAGACAATCTAGTGCCCCTAGATTTGTAAATGGTAAAGTTTTTAGAAGTATTTGGATCCCAAAAGGACTAAGTACTTCAACTAAAAGGGATGAAATTGAAAAATGGATTCCTAAGGGGACTAAATTTTGTGCTACTAATGTCTATGGATCCAAAGCAATTTAGATACCAAAAATTACTTGATTGTCTTATGTTAGGTGGGATGAAGATGTTCAACAAGTCAAATCAATAAGGGGGAGCTCCATGCACACAAAGAAGAACACTTGAAGAGGAAAGTTTCACATCCTCCCTTGGATTCAAGTATGGTAAAATTTCTAGTTGTCTTTTTTATTTAGATTATTTTTATTTACAACTAGATAATCATATATGTTTGTTGAAATAACATTTCTTAATACTTTGAGTAAGGGCGAGCCATTTTAAAATCAAAATTCTTATTTGTGTCAATTTTTTAGTAACCTCCTAAGTTATTTTGAACTTAAAGTCATTTAAATTCTTTTTGATATAACAAAAATGGGGAGAATTAATTTTGAAAATTTGCATTTTCAAATGAATAAGGGGGAGCTTTACTTACTTTTAAAATTTTCATCTTTTACTCAAATTTTTAAACTTGAAGGGGGAGAAATTCCAAACAATTTTTCAACTTGGTTTTATTATATCAAAAAGGGGGAGATTGTAGAACTAGTGTTTTGATGTAATAATTGAAAAATGTTTTGGACTAATTTGAAAAGAATTTAAAACATGTCTTTAAGTCAAAAAATCTTGAAAATATGTTTGTGGTATTTAAAAAGGTTTTTGGCAAAGTTTGGAATGTTTTAAAGTACCCAAAATTGACTTTTCAGCTCTACCGTATCGATACGGTATACCCCGTATCGATACCTTTTTACTCCAGTTTTGATTCTTCCGAAACCCGTACCGATATAGACTTGCCCGTATCGATATAGAGAAGGAGCGTATCGATACGCCCTTTAAGCGTATCGATACCCTCTTTAACAACCTCCAACGACTATTTCCCAACGGACTTTTAAAGTGTAGACTGTACCAATATGCTCCCTAGCGTATCAATACGCTTAGGCTGGCAAGAGCCCAACGGCTAGTTCTGAAGAAGGGCGTACCGATACGGTAGGCAGCAAAACTATATTTATGGTGGGAAATAAAGTCTCCAACGGTTCAAATTCAACCCCAACGGTCCTCAACGACTACAAGCTCAGTTAAGAGTATAAAAGTGACCTTCAAGCATCAATAGAAGGTTAATGCTTCAATTTTCAAACATCATTTGATCAAAAATATGTCTTAGTGCCTAATTGTCAATTTCTTGTATAGACAAACACTAGTGAGCCAAAATTATCATATTTGCTCAAGTGTTCTAGGTTTTGGGTGAGTGCTTAGATTTGCAAACACATACCTATTAGAGGAATTTCTTGATTGTTTTGAATTTCTCTTGTAAAGAGTGTTTACTCAAGCTTTGGGTAGAAAGCTTTGAGGGTTGTAAGGGTTTTCTCATTAGCCTAGAAAAGGGGACGAAATTCATAGTGAATTTATTTGAAATCCTTAGTAGGAAGCTAAGGTAGTGGATGTAGGATTTAGTTAGAAAGTCGAACCACTCTAAATCATTGTGCAAAACTTCTATCTTTTTGCTTCCACCACCATCACCCAATATTCCACTTCTCCACCACTTGGAGAGCAATTTGGTTGAAGGAAATCGAGCACTATAAAACCTAACAATTGGTATCAGAGCCTCATCTCTATCGAAGGACTAACATCCGGGAGTAATGATCCAACGCTCGTAGTCCACCGTTCAAGAAAATGGCAAGATTTGAAGAAGGCTGTTTTATCTCGTGTCCTCCGCTCTTTGAAGGAGAATCATACTTCCAATGGGAAAATATCATGAAATTCTTCATCAAGTTTCAAGACTTTGAGGTTTGGGACATCATTAAATATGGGTATTTGGAATCTCCGAAAAAAAAAAAGCAAATGACTGCCAACGAGACGAAGGCAAAGCTAAACACCAAGGCAATGAACATTCTCTATTGTAGCCTTAACGAAGAAGTTTCTAAGAGGATCTCCACATGCAAAAGTGCCAAAGAATTATGAGAGAAACTTGAGAAACTTTATGGCAATAAGAAGAGAGAAAAGAAAGATGATGACCAATCATGTTCAAACCTTCTCTCCAATCCAAAGGTGGATGGTGTTTTGGCTCTCGATTAGCCTAAGGTATCTTCTAATTCAAGTGAGCTTAATTCTTACTTTTTCGATGAGTTGCAAGATGCTTTCGATGAATTATTTTTGGAATTTGAGACCATAAATTCCAAATTTAAAAAAATGATTTTCAAAACTTGAGTTTGAAAATTATTTTCTTTTGAAAACAAAATTGGATTTTGAAAACCAAAATGAAATTTTGAAAAATTATTTAGAGTTTTCAAAAACAAGTAAAGATGTTTTAGAAAAAGAAAATCTTGATTTGAAAGTTAAGTTTGAAAGCTTAACAAAATAAAAAGAAATCATTTCAAAGGGCTTACAAATCTTCCAGATTATATATGCCCGTTTTGTCTTTTACATCCTGAAACTTCGGATCATTTACTGTTGCATTGCAAGTTTACCTGGAATCTTTGGGTGAAATTTGCGGCTATTTGGAATGTAAATATTGTAATGCCCAGGGATGTTGCAGCCATGCTTAGAATCTGGTTCGAGCTGTGTCTTACTAGTAAGGCCAATCCAATTTGGAATCTTATTCCTTCGGTGGTATGTTGGTCAACTTGGCTTTACAGAAATGAGATTGTTTTTCGAGAGAAGAGTGCGGATGGTCTCAACCTTTTCTTTCTGGCAAAATTCAGATTAATTTCATGGTTTAAGGCTAAATTTCCAGCGAGTCAGATCAGCTTTGACGATGCTATGGCTAACCCAGCAATGGCTAATGCTGATGTTACTTTGGTTTCCAATCGCAAAAAGTCAATCAGCTGGGTGCCTCCTCCACCAGGTTTCATAAAGCTCAATGTGGATGGGGCCATGGTAAAGGACAGATCGAAGGGAGGTATTGGGGGACTGGTAAGGAATTCCGATGGTGAGGTGATTACTTCTTTCTTAGAATCAATCGACGGTGGGCCTCCCGTTTTGGGGGAACTGTTAGCTTTGAAACATGGTTTGGCGTTGGTGAGGGCGTGTGAGGACTGTCAGAAATTTCGCCTTATTGTCGAAAGTGATTGCTCCGCGGCGATGAAGTGGATTGATAATACCTCCTCTAGACCAGAGGTTTTCGGCGAAATACTGAGTGAGATTATTGAGTTGGGGAATACTCTAAATTGTATTTTTAAGGTCATCCCAAGAGTATGTAATATGGACGCTGACAGGCTTGCTAAAGTAGGAATAGGGTGATTTTGCTCATATGGTATTGTGATGGTTAGTGAGATATCGTGTATGTAAACTTTGGTTATCTTTAATAATAAAACTATTGGCACTCTTTTCCTCCTTCCGCTTTCATCGATTCTTCGGGATCATATGAAATGAAGGGGGTTTTTAACGAGGCCAAAATTCCTATCAAAAAAAATAATTCATCTTGTCACATAATGGCAAAATGCTCGCATTGCCATTATCATGGTCATTCCTTACATACTTGTCCTATTAAGAAGAGAAAATCTTATAGGATTAGACAAGTATGGGTTCCCAAGGGAACTAAAGACATTGTGACTAACGTAAATGGATCTAAAGCAATTTGGATACCAAAAATCAAGTGAATATCTTTGGTAGGTGTGTTGGAGAAATGGGAAGAAATGCAAAGACATGAAAGTGCTATAGTCACACAAGTGAAGAAATTGGGTAACCTCTAAGCTTATAGCTTTTATTTTTTTTTTATCTTTGGTTATCTAATTTTCGTTTTAAAGTCTTGGATTATTTGTTAAGCCTAAAAATGATGCTTGAGTAAGGGGAGCCATTTTATAACCAAAATTCTTTTTGTGTCAATTCTTTAACCTCCCAAGTTATTTTGAACTTAAAGTTATCTAAATTCTTTTTGATATAACAAAAAGGGAGAGTTTGGTTTGAAAAATTGCATTTTCAAATGAATAAGGGGGAGCTTTAATTACTTGTCAATTTTGAAATCTCTTATTCAAATTTTTAAACTTGAAGGGGGGAGAATCCCAAACAATTTTCAAGTTGGTTTTATTATATCAAAAAGGGGAGATTGAAGAACTAATGTTTTGATATAATAATTGAAAATAGTTTTGGACTAAATTGAAAAGATTTCAAAAATGCCTTTAAAGTCCAAACAACTTGAAAATATGTTTGAAATGGTTTCATAGGTTTTTAACATGTCTAAAACGCTTTTTAAAATGGCAACATGTCATTTTTACAAGGCCTGTATCGATACACCTTGATTTGTATCGATACCACCATTTCCAGTAAGCAAAACCCAGATGCAGGGCTAGTGGTATCGAAGCCAGCCTGACTTTTTCAGCCTCCAACAGCTATTTCCATAATAAGACCGTATCGATACGCCCACACGAGTATCGATACCAAAGGTACCAAAAGTAGAAATTTTACATGGAAATCAATCTCCAACGGCTTCAAATTATCCCTAACGGCTAGTAACGACCATAAGCTCATTTCAATCAATAAAAGGAAGGCTAGAACACATGAAGATGGTCAGAGACTACATCCAAGCAACATGATCAAGAGAAATAGATTCTAAATCTTTATTTTACTATTCTCTTGTACATAGTCTTTAGAGAGTGCTTAATTGTAAATCATTTGTACTCTTGTGAGCGTAAATTTGTGTAAACACCTACCTTGTGAGGTATTTAGTTTACCAAACAAATCCCTTGTAAAATGAGAGATTCTAGTTTAGCCTTGAGAGAAAAACTAGAGTTGGTTCTATTTTAGTCAAGTCCAAAAGATAGGGTTTTAATGGTTTTCTCCTAAATCGGGAAAAAAGGGACGAATTCATTGTTGAGTGAATTGGGAAATACTTAGTGGTGTGCTAAGGTAGTGGATATAGGTGCTTGTTAGAAGGCCGAACCACTCTAAAATCATTGTGTCACTTGTCTACCTTTAATTCGATTTTAGCCAATTCAACCATCAAACATTTACAACCCTTCTTGACAGTTTCGGTGATCGATTCGAACGTGCTATAAACCCAACACTACTTTTCAATAACCATTTATGTATTTTTCTCTCTTATCTTAATTATTCTAAAAAATATTTTTAGAATTTGTAGCAATCAATAATTAAAAACACATGTTATGTATTTTTGTTTAGCCACTAATATCCACTCCATTAGTTGACTAATTCAAATCGTGTACTGTAAAAGTTTATTATGGGGTAACCTTTCAAATTAAGGGTGTGTATTTTTTTTATATCAGATTCGATCCAATCCTAAAAATTAGATATTTAAAATTTCGAATCGGTAAAATAGTGATCCGTATTCGATCCAAAAATCAAATATCCAATCATTTGGTTTAAGTATTTTTTTTCGAATTTGGCCGTCGTACCTATGAAAGATTTCAGATTTTCCAATATAACAAGATTCACATCTATGGAAATTTTTATTGTTTGAATTTACGGATATAATAAGCATCAAATTGTTAAATATAACAAGATTCATTTCCATGAATTGAATTTTTAGATAATCCGAAACTTGAAATATTATGACTTGTATCCAATCCAAAAATTAAAAAATCAGGTCGGATAAACAATGCGATAATAAAATCAGATCGAATATCTGAATTTTCAGATCAAATATTTTTGCACACCCATACTTCTAACCTAATTTGCTCGATTCACAATATCAAAATTTAAACCCTTAATCTTGCTTAAAGAACCTAGTACCTCATCCCACTAGACCAACATGTGATAAAACATATTATGTTTTGACAGCATTTGAACCCACAAAAATATTGTTATAAGCATGAAAAATTCACAAGTACGCACAACTTATCCTTAATAATAAAAGGATAAAGTCCAAAGAGTGGTCACTAAACTAGGTAAAATATTTATTTTAGTCACCCCACTTTCAAATGTTATAAAATAATTACTAAACTTTATTTCTTTGTTACAAAATTATCATTGAGCCTTTAATCGTACTAAAATGTGATATGTCAGTTAAGAAAATTTGTATAATAACACATTTAGTTTTCTATATTTACACATTCAATCGAGTTAGTTTTAATCCAAAAAAATGTAATAAATTTAACTATCACTTTTTACACATTCTATCAAATTGGTTCTAGTTTTAATTAAAAAACATTTAATAATTTTAAATATTAATTAATTTTAGAACTATTTTTTTAATTTGGACTAAAATAATTGAATGTATAAATATAAGAGACCGAAAAAATGTGTTAGTTGGAAGAAAGTTCGTCATCCGAAATGTGAAGGGGGCCTTGGGATAAATGATATTTCAGTGTAGAATAAGGCTTGCATGATTAAGTGCTTATGGCTAATCCTTTCTCAATCTGATTTGATTTTGGTTGCTTGGATTAATAAACATGTGTAGAAAAATTGTTCTTTATGGCCTATGGGTTTTTCAAGTGAAACATACGTCCAGTTAGGCCTGGAGAAAACTGCTTAAGCTCTGTGATGTTTAGGCTCAACTAGGAGGGGTATAGGGTGATGACAGAGCAAGGAGGATTTTGGGAGATGCTTAGACACAAGCAGGAGAAAGTTATATGAGCGAGAATAGTCTAGGAAGGGCCTTCAAGTCCTCGCCTGATAGTGCAAAATAGGCTACCTACAAAGGATAGAATGTTTAGTTGAGGATGCCTATTTTGTGAAGCTGAAATGGAAGCAAAAGACCATTTGTTTGCTACACATGTCTGAAATTTATTATTGCAGGTTTGAGATATCCACATATCTCATGAATGCTGGCAGGATATGGTTGAATGGGTGAAGGGGTTTGGTAATATGTATTGCAGGTCTGAAAAAGTCTTTGAAATCAGCCATTGTTCGCTTGGCCTGGAATGATTTTCTTTATTATGTAATATGTATGCCAGGAAAAGAATAGTAAGCAGCATAGTCAAGGTTCGAGACTGGTTTCTGCTATATTTTTTCAAGTCTTAATGTTTGGCCCACAACTGATGTAGTAAGTTGTTGTGAATTCCTTTTAGAACTCCCAGGCCCAAAATTCGCAATACCCGATAGGCCCTTTGTGAGCTCTAAGGCCCCACAAAAGCATGTTGGTTTTGTATTAAAATCCAACCCTTTGAAAATATACTAACTCCTCCCGGGAAACTTAACAAATTTTTAGAGATGCTTGCTCCCGGTCTCTCCCATTAAGGGCTAGTTTAGCATTGCTGTTAAAAAGTGATTTTTAAAAGTGCTGTTAGAAAGAGATTTTGAAAAGAGATTTTAAAAAGTTTGTTGTAAGATTTTAGTGTTTATCATTGCTGTCAAAAAGTGCTTTTAAGAAGATAAATGACCTTTTTAGACATGATATTGTTAGTTATATATATTTGTATGTATAGATATATAAAAATAATATTCAAATTTTCTAATGTTATAATATATGAAATATAACAGCTTAAATTATTATAAAAATATTTTTATTAATAAATATATTTTTTAACAATTATACGTGTTCTATGAAATTATAACAAAATTGACATATTTTATTTTAAAAACTTGATATAAATAAATATATATCATTTAAAATTAAAAAATAATTATTAATTATATAACTATATTTTCGTAAAAAATTATAAATTTATAAATTATAAATAAACATAATAGCAAATGAAGGTTAAAATTGTAATTTGTCTTTCAAAATCACTTTTACAACCGCACAAGCTAAAAATTTTAGCTTTTGCGTTTGGGTTGAAAATCACTTTTCAAAAGCAGTTTTTCCTCCAAAAGCTAGCTGTTTAGCACAGCTTTTGCCCTCAAACCAGCTTTTGGAATCAAAAGGTGATTTGAAAAGCAATGCTAAACAAAGCCTAAATCTACTGAGTTGGAAACAACCAAATCTGGAGATGTTGGCTGGGTCAATCGCTCTACCATTGGTTGTGAACACATCCCGCGTATTACATGTCTCGAACATCAACACAGCGATGAATGTGTGTAGACCTTAACTTTAATCACTGAAAAATAATTCTAAAAAAAAAGTCACATATAAATAGTTTTTAAGAATTAACATTCCATCCCATTCCATTCCATTAGGGTATTAACCTATTCCTAGATCATAACAATAGCATGGTATATTTATTTGTTGTAGAGTAGAACCTTAAATTACTTAGGTTGGTCCTCCCAAAAAATACAAAGAATAGGGAGGGACTGCAGAGTCTGCAATTTGGCATTAATAAAACCAAATCAAATAAGGCTGCGGAGTTATTTCTTCTTTTCCTTTTGTTCCTACATTGCATTCAATATCATAGTCATAGGCCCTACTGCTCTATTGCTGTTCCTGTTGCCTGTTGCCTGTTGCTATACCTTAGCTGTTGTTTGAGCCAAGAGATGACATTTATCTACCTCCTCTCCCATTATTCCCAAGAGAAGAAGAGGTGAGAATCATTTACAAAAAACAAAGGCTTTTTCACTATTGAATCAATGATTCCACTAGTAGTGGTTTTAAGACATTGTTAGCAATATCCGTTGGTGGTTTGGTTTCAAGTGGGTGGGTCAAGCCATACACCGGCGCACGTTCTCCCCTCTTGGCTCTTTGCCAGCCTCGATTGCAGAACGGCAGAACCACCCCCCACATGCTTCACATGCACGGGAACGGACCACAGTTTCTTCTCTTTTTTCTATTGCCTTTTTTAATTAAAAGGTTCGACTCTGGGCAAATGGCACCCAATAGCCATCCACTTGACAAAAACACTTTCTACTTCATTGTTGACTTAACACTTAACCCCCTAAAAAGATTGTTGTGTAATAAAATTTGCATGCAAAAAGAAAGGGAGAGAGAGATAACAAGTGGGTAGGTGGTGAGGCCCAATGGGCTTCACCTTTTCCTTTTCTCTCTATCAACTTTTTGGAACACGTCGGTAACAAGTGTCAACCATGGATTTCACCTTTTTTCATGGTCCAAGGCTCAATGTCATGAAGAAGATAACTATGAATTTAATGAGTTAAACTGTATTAAAAACACTAATCAAGAACGAAGAACAACAGCAGCAGCAACAAAAAGAAAGGGGTTTTGAGGCTACCCCACTCACACACACACACATATATATATATATATATATATATGATCTATTATGTGAGCGAAAGGGCAGAAGGGATGGGTACATATATCTCTATCTAAATGAAGAGAAGACAATGAACAAGCGTGGAGCATTTTTGGTGCACCCAATATGGCCAACTCATTAAATGATAGGTGTAACCCCTCTAGATCTCCCGAATCTCTCACCCTAATTAACCCCCTTCACAAGGACACATTAGTTTTTCCTTTTTTTCCTTCTCCCACCCCCTTATTATTCACTTGCCCAGTATAATTTCTCTCACACTCAAAACAAGCTTGGCCAGAGCTAGGGTTTGTGGCTATTACAGAAGATGGAATGGGGCATGGGATTGCTGCTGCTGCTGCTACTGATGAGTATTTTGTTAACATGGCTTTGGTACAACAAGATGAAGCTGGAAAACAAGAGTGGTTTTGGAGTGCCAAAAGGGAGCTTGGGTTGGCCTTTGATTGGCGAAACCCTTGACTTCATAGCTTCTGGTTACACCTCTAGGCCTGTCAGTTTCATGGACAAACGCAAGCTTCTGTAAGCTTTTCTTCTTCTTTTTTTTCTCTTTTGTTTTTGGTATTGTCTTTTTTCTTTTGAATTTTTCTCCATCTCCCATCTCAGTTTTCAATATTCTGTACGTTATTATCTTTTTAAAACCAAGTGTTTTTTTTAATATTTATTTCGATTATTTATATTGAATTAATCCGGATAACTAAGAATATAAGATAAAGCTTGTGTTTCTTTTCATTCATGATGGGAACCCTAGACAGATATGCAAAATCATCACTCCATCAACGTCCCCATCATAATGCCGTCATCATGATATTTTTTGTTATTTTCTGGTTTAAATAAATTGAAATTATCATTTTTATTATATTATGTAAAATTAATGCTAATATTTATAAAGAGAGAGATAAAATATAATTGTTCCTAAAATTTGCAGTTACATGAGATGCATGGCAATGGCATATTATCAAATATTAAATATGCAATCATTCTTATGTGAACCTCTGATCATTATTATAATATATGAAAAGATTTTTCTCATCTATCAAATCAAATCATGTAACATGCAACTCAAACTAAAAAACATAAACTTGTGGGGCAATATTAATTATTTATTGTTTGACATTATTATTTGAGTTGTTTCTTTTGGCAATTTAATAGCTCTCTATGTTTTTACAAGGTCCCAGGAAAGGAAATAATATATAATTTACTTATAATTCAGAGACTTAAAAAGAATAAATATTTTGTTACCAAAATAAATATAATTAATGACACGCAAAATAGTTTTGTTTTTTCATTAATGAAAAATGTCCCAAAAAGAATTTCGGCATTAATGAGCAACGACAGATACCTGCTCCGATTACATCCATAGCTTCAAAAAGGAAGGTGACATGGTCTGAAACGTTGGAGTGAAGAAGAAAAGAAAATGAATTAAGACAAACGCCATTAAAGCTTGTAAGAAAGTACGAACTATATCAACTATGGGCAATTGCCATAGTGGTGGAACTGGAAGCTCCATTGCTTTTGTTGCAGGCAGATCCCCAGCGGCCAGCTCCTAGTTTCCGTTGTTTTCAGCTTTTCAATGAAAACCCAGCGTTTTCATTTCCAGTTTAGGACACTGGGGATTCAATCAATGAACCTAAAACAGCAAAACAGAAGCAATAAAAACCAAGCCCTTCTGCAAGCATTAAAGCAAAACAGATCCTACCTTTGCTTATGTTTGGTTTCTCGTTTTGTTTTTCAGGTACGGGAAGGTGTTCAAAACACACTTGTTGGGAACACCCATCATTGTGTCCACAGATCCCGATGCAAACAAGGTGGTTTTGCAAAACCATGGCAACATCTTCGTCCCTGCGTATCCCAAATCCATCCGGGAGTTGCTTGGCGAACATTCCATACTTCAAATGAATGGTAATCACCAGAAGCGACTCCATGCACTCATTGGAGGTTTCTTGAGATCCCCACAGCTTAAATCCCGTATTACAAGACACATTGAAAACTCTGTCCGATTAGCTCTGGGTTCTTGGCAAGACATGCAGCTGTTACATGTCCAAGATGAAACCAAAAAGGTTCCTTCTTTCAAAAATATATTATTTATTCCAAACATACTATACATACATACATACATATATATATATATATATTTGACTATGGATCATGGAAATGCCAGATAACGTTCGAGGTTCTTGTGAATGTTTTGATGAGTGTTGGTCCTGGTGAAGATTTGGACTTTCTGAAGAGAGAATTCGAAGAATTCATCAAAGGCTTAATTTGTTTGCCCATCAAATTTCCAGGAACCAGACTGTATAAATCTCTGAAGGTGAATATATATATATCTACATATGTATAATGTATATGTACTATATAGTAGCATTTTTCTTTCGTTTCGTTGCTAAATTTTTTAGTAGGTTTGGGTTTTTTTTTTCTTTGGTTCGTTGTAGGCCAAACAAAGGTTACTGAAAATGGTGAAAAAGATAGTGGAGGAGAGGAAATCGGGTATGGAGAAAACGGACGAAAAGGGTATGGCCAAGGATGCAGTGGACGTGCTGTTACGAGACAGTGAAGAAGCAAGCGAGAAGCAATCTCTGCCGTTGGATTTCATCGGTGGGAACATAATAGAGATGATGATCCCTGGAGAAGAGACTGTTCCCATGGCGATGACCCTAGCTGTCAAATTCCTCAGTGACTGCCCTGTTGCACTCCAACAGTTGATGGTACGTATCATTCATAAACATTTACCTTTTTCATCCAACGGCTAGGATTGTTTTGATTTCATCTGCAAAAGTGGGATGCCAAAGCCAAAACTATTTGACTTTTTTTCTCCTTGGAAATGCAAAAGTCTCTTTCATGATTCCATATTTTTCATTAGACACACGAGTACATGCACGTGTAAGACAGATTGTACGTATGGAGGGACCCAAGTTCTGTCATAAAATAGACCATACTTTGGCCTGTAAGAGAGAGTACTGTAACCCCCCCTTTTTTATTTTTTTTATTTCTTTTCCTTTTGTCAGTTTTTTCAATGAACCCTTCTTTTGACATTACTATTTGTACTTTTGGGATCATAATTTCTGAACTGAAACTCTGATTAATGCAATAGAAAAAACCTAAGAATCCCATGAGTTTTTTTTTTAATATACAAAAAAGAAAGCATCAGAAATCATGTTGTTTATTAAGAGGATTTCTGCATTTATCTCAAAAAAGACGAAACATATTAGAACTTTAACCGGGAATTGTTGGATCGGAACTGTGTTGGCTACTTGGCTAGCTTTGGACCAGACATGGAAACTACATAATAAGTACAAAAAAATTGTAACTTGGTTTGGTTTCATGTCAAGATCTCCCTGCTGGAGAAAGTAAATGAAGAAATTTCATGGGGGCAATCTTTTAAGGTTAAAATTAAAGAAAAAAATTGTTGAAAAAAAGAGACAGTTTTGAAGTCTGTACTATACCCTATTTACTTGATGAAGAAACAATAAAGTAAAAGTGATCCAATGGCATTAGTTTTGGCCTCTTTCATTGAAAAAGCAATCTTTTTTTGAAGCAAAAAGAGAAGATTTTTAATGTATAGTTTTGATGTTGATTTCTGCAGGAGGAGAACATGGAACTAAAGAAGCAAAAGAAGGATTCTGGTGAAGATTATAGTTGGACTGACTACTTGTCTTTGCCTTTCACTCAAAATGTGAGTCTCAAACTATAGAGAAGATGCTCTGAAGGTTTCTTTTTACAGCAAAAAAAAGCAAACATTTTCATGGATTTGTTATATGTTTCTTTTTTCTCTTTGTTAGGTGATAAGTGAAACCCTTAGACTGGCAAATATCATCAATGGTGTTTGGAGGAAAGCACTTAAAGATGTAGATATTAAAGGTAGTGTTGCTTTGAACTTGAATCTGCATAAATATGGGAAAAAAGCATTTAAGAAAAATTGTTTTTGCAGGCTATTTAATACCAAAGGGATGGTGTGTCCTGGCATCTTTTATTTCTGTTCATATGGATGAGGAAATTTATGAAAACCCATATCTTTTTGATCCATGGAGATGGGAGGTTAGCTTTAAGTAGTTGCAGAGCAATTCGATTCGTCTAAAGTCATCAGAAAAACAAAAAAACTTTAATCTAAGACTTTAATTTGTTTATTTTCAGAAACTTGGAGCTGCTGTTAACAACAATAGCTTTACACCATTTGGAGGTGGGCAGAGGCTTTGCCCTGGTTTAGAACTATCAAGGCTTGAAATTTCAATCTTCCTTCACCATCTTGTCACCACTTACAGGTATTTTAATATAAAAAAATATATTGTTCTTCATGATTGAAATTTTCCAGTGAAGCAGTGGGACATAGAAGCTAAACAATTTGATGTTTAGTCACCAATCACCATGCCCTGGTAGATAGGTGTCATTGGAAGCCCACCTATTATTTCTCCAGATTTTCAATCTCTTACTCGAATTCACTTCTTACATATGCAGATGGGTTGCTCAGGAGGACGAAATCGTCTACTTTCCGACGGTCAAGATGAAGAAGAAGCTGCCAATCAAGGTCACCCCCTTATGCAACTACCGGTAGTTTGGCACATTCATGAAACACGGTACAAAAGAATCTAATATAAATATATATATAGTTTCAATTGGATAGATATAACCAGACAGAAACTTTAGAAGTTTTATCCCCACACCAAAAAGGAGCCATTGAGAATGGAATTTGTACAACTGCATCTAAGCAATGATCTTTTAGAAAGATGGGACTGTGTATTATGGTGTTAGTTCTCATGTCACCATCCTTTTTTTAATAGCAGTAGAGGTCCTTGGGCCCTTTCCTTTGGTCCTTCTGTATTGATTCTATTGAATGCAAGTGGGGGTCATATAATCTAACTCTCATGCCTATATGCTTCAATTCATCATGTTTGCTTCTCATGCCTATATGCTTCAATTCATCATGTTTGCTTCTCATGCCTATATGCTTCAATTCATCATGTTTGCTTCTGTGGTACTGCCTCCAATAATATTGCCACCGCGATGTAACTTTCGACGAAAACTCCCCAAGATATCGAATCATCTTAAACAGGGTATTGCCTTCTAGATTTTACAGCAATGGAGTAACACAAAATGAATTAGATTTTGAAATTCTAGACATGGATATCAATAAAGTGTGGAATTCTAGCTGATACAAACAAGGGTTGATTATTTGGAGAACATTCAGCTAACTGATCCAAATACGAGTAGTTGCTGTCTCATATAAAACATGTAGTGATATTGACAATACCAGACCAGTCACTTGAATGAAAGATACAAGACTCCCAAGCAGGCAGACACGTTAAATTCATCAAAAGTTAACTTGTAAGTGAAACTCACCATATCTAAGATGGAGCTTTCTGGTTCAAATTACTTGACACTGGACAAAATATAAAAAGGAAAGAAAAAAAAGTAGGCTTTCACATGCATTTGAATCCAATTTTCGCCATCTTTTTCAGTGCCATTGTAGTCCTTTAGTGCTTCTTAAGTGTGTGCAAGAGTTCATTAATCTTGTTTTACACATGGTGGGGCAACTTTTAAAGATTCTTGGAGCTCGAAATCTGATGGCTGCTGATATTCATAATCTGTAGGGTTCTAACTCAAACTCAAAAATCTGCTGATATTCAAAACTCGTAATCATGGAAGCAATAGCAAGAGAAAGAATATAAGAATGATAGAGCTGCTATGAAACATAAGCAGCAGCAAAATCATCATCTGCATTATTTGAATCATTTGGTTTAACATGGTCATGAAAATATATTCCAGCTTGATTAAACAGAGACAGTAGATGCAGCAATTCCTCATTAGACAGCTTTGAAGGCCTCTTGTCTTCAAACCCACCTTTTTTCAAAACCCCAACAATTTTGTCCTTGAACAAGTTCATTTCCAGATCAGAGCTAGAGGATGCAAAACTATCCTCCCCATTGGTATCTTCTTCAATGTTACCATCATAATACTCATCACATTCATAATTATGGCCAATCAGAGCACTTTCTCTCTTCGAGCTCCTTGTTTCAGCTAATTTCAGCAGCTGTATCACCTTCTTCTTCTGCTTAAAAGTGGCACCTAGGGTCTTATTCTTCTTGCTAAAACAAGTCCTTGTGAAAGCACACCACTCATTAAGGTTAACATTGGGGATTTCATTTTTCGGTCGGATTATTACAACAGAGGAATCCACTTTTGGGCAAGGAAGAAACTCCCTTTTGCTTACATCCATTACGAATTCAACATCAGCCACCAACTTCACATTCACAGCCAATCTGTTGAACTCGGAATCGCCAGGCTTAGCCAGTAACCGACGTGCAAACTCCTTTTGAAGAAGCAATGTAGCACTCCTAAAAGGGTTCCCTCCATAAACCAATTTAGCTATAAGAGGGGACGATATCCCATATGGAATGTTGGCTACAACAAGATCAAATTGAGGGAACTCTGCCTTCATCGCATCTTTACATATAACCTGCAAACAAACATTTCACTTTTAAACGTGATAAGAAAAGGGTAAAAGCAAATTGAACACCTAACAAGGTTTAACACTACTTCCGGTTCTCTCAGGCATTTCATCGAACATGTAAATTTCAAAACTTACATGGAGCCTATCATGCAACCCTATATCAGCAACGCGTTTGTGGAGAACATCCACCATCCTTCTATCAATTTCAACGGCGACAACCTTTTCAGCAGCTTCAAGGAGCTTGACAGTAAGGTTTCCGGTGCCGGGTCCGATTTCTAAGACGGTGTCAGTAGTTGTTACGTTGGATCGTCGAACAATAGCGTCGAGAATCCGTGTGTTGGTGAGGAGATGTTGGCCTTTGCTCTTGTACAAATATAAATGGTCTTGCTGGTTTTCGTTTGTGTTTCGAATTTCTTCATCATATTTGCCGGAACAATGACTGGATATTATCCTGAGATTTCGTGTAGAGTTTTGGAAGAGAATTAACCCAGAAATGTAGGTTGGAGTTGATTTCGGCTTGAAAAACATGGTTAATAATTATGATCCTACTGCAATGCAAGAAGTGAGAGTATAGTGATTATGAACCTCAATGGAACAGCCCAAAAGCCTACAACCCAGACCCCGCACAACAACTTAATGGTATTTCATTGGGCCTTCAATCCAAATCCGACTTTATTTCTAATTAGGCTTAGCTTTTTCTCTCTCCCGCGATTTTATTTAGTTAAAGGGTAAAGTAAATAGACGGTCACTAAACTATACCCGAAAAAACAAAATAGTAACCAACCTTTCAAAAATCACAAAATGGCAATTAAACTTTATGTTTTATAACAAAACGGTAACTAGACGTTAAATTCCGTTAAGTTTCTGTTAAAACTTTGGTATAATAACACATTTAGTGACTCGAATCGAAAAAATTTCAAATAAAGTTTGAGTTGTAAAATATGACGTGTCAACTTGAATAACTCAAAATTTTTTGACTCGACTCGATCGAACGCTCACCTCTATCTTAAGATATGACGTGTTAACTCGAATAACTCGAAATATTCAAATATTTTAAATTATTTTTTTATTTTAAATCGAATATTTTTAAAATAGAGCATTTAATATTTCATATTTAAATCACATTGAATATTTAATAACTACTTTAAATATTCAATTTAATTTAAAAACATTCAATTTAAAAGAAAAAAATTGATTTAAAATATTCGAATAATTAATTAAATTTTTATAGGAACTCGAAAACTCGACTTGACTCGATTCGAATCGAAAAAAATTCAAATAAGGTTTGAGTTGTAAAATATGATGCGTCAACTCGAATAACTCGAAATTTGTTTGACTCAACTCGACCGAACGCTCACTTCTATCTTAAGATATGACGCATCAACTCGAATAACTCGAAATATTCGAATATTTTAAATCATTTTTTCTTTTAAATTGAATATTTTTTAAAATAGAATATTTAATATTTTCATATTTAAATCACATCGAATATTTAATAACTTCTTTAAATATTCGATTTAAAAAACAATAGATTTAAAATATTCGAATATTTAATAACTACATTAAATATTTTTCTTTTAAATATTCCAATATTTAATAACTACTTTAAATATTCGAATATTTTAAATTAATTTTTTCTTTTAAATCGAATATTTTTAAATTAAATCAAATATTTAAAGTATTTATTAAATATTCAATGTGATTTAAAAGAAAAAAAATGATTTAAAATATTCGAATATTCGAGTTGACGCGTCATATCTTAAGATAGAGGTGAGCGTTCGATCGAGTTGAGTACAAAATTTTCGAGTTATTCGAGTTGAAGCATCATATTTTACAACTCAAACTTTATTTGAAATTTTTTTATTCGAATCGAATCAAGTCGAGTCGAGTTTTCGAGTTCCTATAAAAATTTAATTAAATATTTGAATATTTTAAATCAATTTTTTCTTTTCAATCGAATATTTTTAAATTAAATCAAATATTTAAAGTAGTTATTAAATATTCGATGTGATTTAAATATGAAAATATTAAATATTATATTTTCAAAAATATTCGATTAAAAGAAAAAATGATTTAAAATATAAGAATATTTCGAGTTATTCAACTTGACACGTCATATCTTAAGATAGAGGTGGGCGTTTGATCGAGTCGAGTCAAAAAATTTTGAGTTATTCGAGTTGACGCGTCATATTTTACAACTCAAACTTTATTTGAATTTTTTTGATTCGAGCCAAGTCGAGTCGAGTTTTCGAGTTCCTATAAGAATTTAATTGTAATTATTTATCATGTACCATACTTTGAAATTTTGCTTTAATGACCAATTTGAAAGAATGCTTAAATAAAAAGGGCTAAATTTAGTGAATTGTTTCAAATTAGGACTAAATTAATTGACTGTATAAAGTTGAAGGACTAAATATGTTATTATACCAAAGTTTTAACAGAAACTTAACGGAATTTAACGTCTAGTTACTGTTTTGTTATAAAACATAAAGTTTAATTGCCATTTTGTGATTTTTGAAAGGTTGGTTACCATTTTGTTTTTTCGGGTATAGTTTAGTGACCGTCTGTGTACTTTACCCTTAGTTAAATATATGCCTATTTTATAATTTATGTTCGAGATTTATGACTCTCTCTTTTAACAAATTATTTTTTAAGGTTCAAACTTAAATTTTTTCCGTAGATTTTTTTTATCGGTGCCCTTAACTTTATCATGTTAGTCAACAAAAATATTGACCATTAATTAACAATTCAAAAGGACTTATTTGAGAGAAAAAATTGAAACTTTAAGGTTTAAATTATCAAAGAAAACATTTTAAAAGTGTAATTGTAAAAAGTGAGGATTTATTTTACTAATGTGTGCATAATTAACTGTAATCGTTAACCATAACCATTAAGCAGTATATTTTACAGGTTAATTAACTGAATCGTTAAGACTAAACAATTTCAGTTAACTAAACCGTTAAAAATAATGGTTAATAGTTACGGTTACGGTTACAAATTTTAACATACGATTAACCTAGAATTATATATAATTGTTAAATTATTTTGTGGCTTGGGTCGTATTAACTCATATAAGTTTTATTTACCTTATTTTTGTTTTATGTCGTTGAAGATTTGTGTTTAAAATTTTGTTGGTATTTTTTTATGTTCTAAACTTTGATGGTGTATTGTTATGTGTTGAACACTATTGAAACTTGAAATTTTTAACTATTATGAAGCTCGTGTGTTTTGTGCTGTGTTGGAACTTTATAATATGTATGTACTTTTTTTAATTAAGTATGAAGTTAGTGTGTAGAATATCTATATTTAAGTATTTTTTTAAAACATCTTAATATAATATTTATGGGAGAGATATTCTCTAAAAAAGTAGTGAACATACAAAAAAAATATAATAGATTATAGGTTAACCTATAACCGAACTGTTAGTTAACCGTAAGTGGTTAACCTTCTTAATGATTAAGTTATAGTTAACAAAATTCAATAACTGTTATAACAAGTAATCGGCCATTTATATTAAACGGTACAGTTAACCTAGCACTAACACCTCTATTTACCATTATACCAAAATAATATATCAAGGCATGGGAAAAAGAGTAATTATGGTTTCTTTGCGTGGGATTGGGGTTTATGAACGATCTAATCTTTTGGAAGCATGGAAAAAGCTGATGCTACTTATCATCTATATAACACAATACCTTCACGCCTATTTGTTGTTTTAGTGGGCTTAACGTTAACCCTTTTCGAACAACAATTGCACAACATAATCATTTGTCTGTCAGCCTGTTTGGTTTACTTGAGAAACCCAATGATTTCAACCACGTTCTAGACAAGGATCTTGATACTTGTCCATTGATCATATAATCTGTAATAAAAAGTAATGTTATAAAATACAACACTATGGTACAATAAAAGTTGATTAAGGTTGGCGGATGTGTAACGTTAAAAGAGATGGAGATTTTTTTCTCGATTGTAGCCTGGGTGTTTATAATGTCCACAACGTTTAGGTTCTTCAATCGCTGCGAATTTCGGTGGATGTCGTACACTGAAAATGTTTTACACAATGTATGTTCTTCAGTTGCAACGAATGCCCAAATCATACACCTTTTGGTTGGTGCTATTTAAAAAATTAATCTTTTGAATCAGTATATTTAATTAAAAATGGCAACGTTAAAAGTACCATGTTAAATTCAAAATGATTTTAGTCTTGAACAAAACAATTGGAGTAAATAATTGTGATAAAAAGCTAAATATGATAGCCGGTGGTGGTTGAGTGAAATTGGCGCCAACGGTTTCTACCGTTAAAAAAGAATTTGATGAATAATGGTCCCGCCAGAACCGACAGAAAAATGGGAGGTAGGGATAAGTAAATAATAATAGCAAGTGTGGCATGTTTATGGTGCTTGCAGCTAAAAGACGTTAAATTTCAAAAATTATTTTTAAATTAAATATGTAAAGCTTATTGATAATATTTTTGTTTGTTTTTTTTAGTTTTTTATAAGTATCAATATTTATTTTATAAGTTTCGATATTTCGTCCCAAATTGAAAATTTATCAATAAAATTAAGTATCGATACTTACAAAAAAAAACTTAAAAAAACAACTGAAATGTTATCAAGAAGTTTAACATTTTCATTTCGAGAATAAATTTCGAAACTTGTCGTCTTTTAGCCGCACTCTAGACATGTCACAGCCCAGACCTACCCAAATAATAAAGGAACCAACGTCTGCTTTAACGGCAATGGTGTGACTGAAGCAACATCAACAGACACTAGTGTTGACCAATGATAAAGAAGAAGAAGAAAGTGTTAAAGTTTAGGGTAATAGAATAAGTTTTTTTTTTAAAGAAATAGCTGCTAATAGGTTGAATGATGCAAGAGAAGAAGCTCTTTATATATTTCGATAGTTTAAGCCTTAATAATGTTATTGTTGCTCAAACTCTTAACTTTATGCCTCATTTCATATTAGCCGATAATACTCGTTTTTCTTGTGTGTAACTCTTATAATTACTTAACTTAATGCACCTTTTATCATTATTTATGCATGCCAAAACAAAACTTCAAATTTCGTAACATTTAAGAGTAAAGAGATTGATAATTTTAATATATTTAATTATAATTGTCTCTAATTAAAGATCAAGAGAATTATACTTAATTTAAGTTCCACTATAATTTATTTATTAAAAATATTGATTTCATGATATTTTTGTGTATTTACATGACAAACGGTAATGTTTTTCGATAGTTTTAACTCTAAGTTGCCAATTTTATTAAAAAAACACTATCCTTAATCAGTTTGCTATTAGTTGCAGTTAGGGTTCTTGTGCTTATTAATCATTGCCATGTTGACAAATGTTAGAAGCCTGATCCCCCTCCTCTCTCTCCCAGTGAAAAAAGGACAAATTCGGTACAAAGTCAAAAGATCCCAAATCTAAGCACGTGGTAGAAAATATGTGACGCCATCGGCCATCCGGCATATATCCCCTTACACTTGATTTAAAGAACATATGCCCTCATCGATAAATTTAAAATAAAATAAAATAAAAGCGTTATAATTAAATTTATCTTATGAACTTTTTAAAAAATTAATTCTTTTAAATATAATTATATAATAAAACCTTAAATTTTAGCTATGTTAATTTGATAAGGTACATGAGGATTCTTAAAGATTAATTCACATTCTAGTTAATACTATTTAATTGAGATTTTATTGTAATTCATATAACTATAAATTATTTATTGTTAAATTTTTAATGTATTAGATACTTAGTAATAAGCGAGAAATTTCTGTGAATCAGATTATCTGACGATTAAATATTGTTGGAGTTCAAGTAATATGTCATGTAAATAAAGGGTAGGGACCAGGGTCGGTCCTCACCTATTTTATGGTTCGGGGCGAAATTTAAAAAAATTAAAGAAATGTTATGAATAAAATAACAAAGAGTTGAGAGAAAGAGGAAAATTCGTATTATTATCAAAACTAGACTTATGTACAATGCCTTCATCTATTTATAGGCATAAGAAGTACATAATACATTAAACTCTAATTAATGGATATAATATTCCTAATGATAAAATAAATCAAATCTCTTAGATAAAGTTCTTATCATTATAGACATCCACATAAATAAATATTCATAACACTCCCCATTGGGTATATATGAAGATAATGTGTCTCGTTAAAACCTTATCAGAAAAACACATTGGGACAAAACCTTGGTTAAGGGGAAAAAGAGTGCAATGCGTATTTACTCTCCCTCATGAAAACATCACATAAGATCTCTGAATATTCATAATTCAATCTTAAATACTATTGTTCTAAAGATCGTGAGAGATGAAACTTTGAAGTAATATGTTCCATGATGTATCCACCTTTCATTATCTCTACACAAGATATCATTTGTATCATGCCTCTTGAAAGTAAATCACATATCTTCTGGATATGTTGGGTCAACGGTTTTAGCCAAACACATTTTTGGCTTGCCTCGTGCATAACAATTATTCTAACAAGATTTGAGGAGGCATCGACGAATGTTTGAAGATCTAAAGGTAATGATCTTTGTATATCCATGTATATTTCTTGATCAACTAATATATGGTGCCTCAAGACCAAGAAAAGATATAATTATCTTTATTCACTTCCAACAATCTTACAATAAATATGTTTTATCCATATTGAATCTTCTTTAAGATTCTTTCAACTTATGTTCATTCATAGACGAAAACCCATGTTTATATGATCGATCTTTAGGTCGAGACAAAACCACATCTCAAGATTCTTTTTCTCAAATACTTTCATTAAATACTTTGAAAGCTCTTAATGAGTTTCCAATTTGAAGCTCTTCGGGAGTGTTAATGATATAATGAATCTTGATCCAAACTCTTTTATAAAATACATAAGGAAATATGACCATTCTTACAGTATTTCCTCAATTAGTACCCACTAAGGCGATTATACTAAATGCACCAAAATATGAATATTCAAGAGGACATATCTAAATAAATTTCTTCAGAAATTTTCAAATTCGTCACAAATAACTTTCCTTTTATGGGGATCCACAAAATGATTAGACACATATATAATATTTCATAACTGCCAATGTAACTGCATCCACCATAAAGTAATTTGAATTCTTCATAAATCATAATTCAGTCGTACTTGCGACTACTTATTTGCGCCCCACTTGCATTCACCTTTAGGTGTTTGGACTGCTGGTCCAAATACTTCTCTTTTGGAAGTTCAGAGTGTCTTTCTATATTGGCCAATCACTTCAACATTTATAGAGTTTATACAAGATCCTCATTTTCTTTCTTTACTTCTACAGAAGTATTTATATAAAATCGTTTGTAAAACTATTGTCGACAACTTTTTAATTTTCTGGTTCCATTCTCGTAGTGACATAACTCATCGAGATCTCTTTAAGATTTCAATCTTTATTTCAGGTAACTGAAATCTTCAAGAATTTTATACTCCCTCCGTCCCATAAAAAATGTACCTTATTAACTTTTTTAAAGTCAAAATTTTTAAACTTTGACTATTATTATATTGAATATTTTAAATAATTATTTTTTATAAAATATATATTTGAAAACTACTCGATTAGAGGTTTTAAAAATATATTTTTTCATATTTTTATCAATGATATATTTTAAATAATTATGAGTCAAAGTTGAAAAAAATGACAAAAAAGGACAAAATTTGTGGGACAGAATGAGTAATTAATTATGTCATGGGTCTCTTCGGGAGCACCCGCCTCCAATATATGACCATCTCATACTACTTTCTATTTACGAGAATTTTGATCATTAGAATCAATTTCAACTATCATGCTTCATGCATGATTTACATTCATTCATTCATTCATTCTAACATGTAATTTAAACTTAGAGCATTTTCAGCTGATATATGAGACTTGATTACTCTCATTAGGTTAGTAAACATGTCTAGCAGTTGACATACAATAACTTGAATTATCTTATGAACTTTTAGTTCATATTCGAAGATCTAGATAATGATAATTCATTTTCCTTCTTTATCCAGCTAATTATTCTCTCCCCTTGATGTTGAGAAAAATCATCTCATAAATGATTCTCCAATTAATGTTTAAGAGTTTAAACATAAAAGAAGACTTGTACTCAATATATATTCTCAACCTTTTTATTTACCCAATTTGTGCATTATGGTGGAGCAATTCATATCGCACATTCAAAAACTATAAAATAAAAAATGTATGATTCTTACCAAAAACCAATCATAACGAGGAGTTTATTATAACTCGTTGGCTTGATGCGTATAAGTGTTGTTATATGGAAACACCATTTAAATAATAACTCTTTTGTTCTCATAATTTAGCTATTAAAGAGGCTTTGTAACAACTGATAGCCTAAAATATAAACCTACTAGATTTTGCAAGACGAATAGTCTAATTGCATAATCTAAATCATTTTAGAATCAATCTCACAAATTTCAAGTTATAAGTTGATAAAACAATATAGATGTCTACTAAAATCATATAAAACTTTTCACATTTGTGGATATATGGTCTCATACTTCATTCAGATATATAAAACATGCAGTCTCAACTTCAGTACAAGAACTTCAAGTTCTAGTTCTTTTGGTAAGTGGGATCAACTAAATCTTTTGAGAACAAACAACACAAGAACGTCAAATTCTTTTAGTAATTGAAATTTAATCAATCTCTTTCAGCAACACAAGAACTTCATGTTCTTTAATAAGTGAAATTTAATTAATTTTTTTGAGAATAAGCACCACGAGAACTTTAGGTTCTTTTATACAAGTGCATGTAAATCTCAATAATTTTCGCATCATTATTAATCAGGATGGTCTAATTGATCATGCCAACTATATATGTGTGGATATATATTTTTGAATTTGGTAAACTTCCAGCTTACCATAACACGTGATTCAATTTCACACATACATGTCTAGTACAACCATCAAAATTGTTCCTTTGAATAGGAATATATTTAGCTCTTTCGGAGCTTTCAATGAAAATTATCTTTTGGTAGTAATATATAGCTCTTCTAGAGCTTTCCACTGACTTTTGGCTACCAGAACTTATATCCATATTGACTTATTTCAGATGTAAATTAATAACATATGTTATCGATAATTCTCGAAAGATTATTTTGCGAACTCATATTGCCTTCTTAAAATTTCTACTTCTAGTGGTGACGATATTATTACCGTTAATGGTAATTTTTACAATATTCGCAATTTTGCACTTTTCATAATGTGTTTTCTTTCAAGAACTTATTACTCTTTTGGAGCATCAATATTTTCAGTACTTTGAGATATAGTACTCACATTTTTTCTTACATTAAATGAGAAAATATATCTTATGCTTCTGCTAAGCATAAATCGTCACCATAAATTATATTTGATAAGTAATCATGTTAAACAAAATAAATAAATATCATAATGTATAAATATAAAACGTAAATAATTAATATGTAAAGTAAATAAACAAAAAAATAAATAAAAAGATAAATAATTCTCTTCAAAGTTATGATAATAATTAGAAGATGATTTATTCCCTTTGAGGGTTATAAGAAAATCAACAATGTCCAAATGAGTTGGACTAGCAATGTCCAAATAAGTTGGACCAATATTATCTTCATCATTTTTTGCAAACAAAATTTGCTTCTATTTTATTTCCTTTATCACTCAATGATTGTTGATTTTTCAACGTACGACAAGTACGAGATCAATGGGTTATTACATCGCATTGGTAATAAAAATGATTTTACTTCTTTAGAATGATCTTTTATCACTCTTGTCATCCTTATGACCTCACTACCGATGGGTAGAAGTATTCTTAAAATGATCATAATGTCTATGTTCATGGCCTCGACCATGACCACAACTACTAATGTGGCATTTATTCTTTTCATTGTAAAATCTCGCATTCACTTTGGGGAATGAAGTAAAGTCAGTCGGCCTTTAAAATCTTTTTCATGATATTGTGTTTGAGGACAAAATTATTTGTCGTGAAAAGTGGAGTATGTTTTTATTAACATATCCTCATCACAGAGAATAAAGATTTAATCCTCGTACGCGGCATTGTTAAACCAGTTCACAAGGTCCTTTAAAAAACCTCCTTTGAGACCAATAGCCTCGCAGAACGGGATGTCCAGCCAATATACTTGGATTATATCGAAGTTATGTCTCTAATTGAATAATGATTACCATGTTTGCATTCACTTCAGGGAATGAAACAGATCTAATAATCGCATGGAATAAACATCATGCTTGCATTCACTTCAGGGAATGCCCATCATTGATAATCGCATGGAATAAACATCATGCTTTGCATTTACTTCATGGAATGTCTTCTACGAAAATTCTTGTCAAAATGAATTTTTGTAACATGAACTTGGGAGAAGTCTATAGTCGATTTTTTTTCTGACGTAGAATAAATATTGCTTTTAAGCAAAATCAACATAATTATCGTACTTTAAAATAATAATTTAAAGAATAAAAATAAAATTAGAATTTACCGATGTTGATTTTCCTCTTAAGGACAAAGGAGACATAGCAAACGGTCAAAACGACTTCTCATAATCTCTTTATGTCATGTCTTTTACCACACCATTCAAACATATCATGTAAAACTCAAAACACGGTTAAAAATATCAAATATCATCAATAGGATAAAATAAACTAAATATTGATAAATAAATCACAACAAGTATGTAGGGACTAAAGTAAATAAACTAGAAAAATATGAAGAACTTGACAGAAATTTACCCTTTTCTCTTAAAGTTTACGCATATGCAAAACACAACATAGGAAACTATTTTTATCGAAATAGTGAAAAACACTAACAAAATAAAAAAATAATTGATTGATACTGAAATTAAAATACAACTAATCATTGTATATCCATCTCTGTTAATTCATCCTTTGATTTGTGAGAAACCACAAATTCATCTTTACCCAATGCTTAAATACAATCGAACACACCCGTTTTTGGTTTTTCAACAAAAAAAATTAAAAACTAAGTTAAAATATAAAGAGAAAGGTAATCAATAACAAAAAGAAAATTGAGGAAGAAAAAAAAACTTATCTTTGGTTCACCTTGGAATCGAATTATTTATAATAATTTTTTTAGATTCGAACGACGAAGATCTCAGTTGATTAGAAGCTCGTGCTGATAACATGTTGTGAATAAAATAACGAAGAACAACGAATAAGAATAAAATAACAAAGAGATGTGAGAAAGAGGGAGGTTTGTATTATTATCAAAACTAGACTTGTGTACAATGTCTTCATCTATTTATAAGAATAAGAAATACATAATACATTAAACTCTAATTAATGGAGATAATATTCCTAATGATAAAATAAATTAAATCTTCTAAATAAAGTTCTTATCATTATAGACATCTACATATATAAATATTCGTAACAAGAAATATGTAATATAAAATTTATATTTATTAAATTAAACAAATAGTAATTCATTACGATTTTTAAAACATCAAAAATATTTAAGCATACAAATACTTATAAAAAAATATTGCCTTCGAGCATTTCTTGATGCAAAATCATTGATGATTGTGTCAACATTAATACTTTCCAACATATTTTTCTCGATACATAATATAGCTAGCTCATTCAATCTGTATTGTGACATTTTTTACCTCAAATAATTTTTCAATAATTTTAATTTTGAAAAACTTCTTTCCGCAGATGCTATCGTCACTGTCATTGTTAATAAGATTCAGTAAGCAATTGAAACATTAGGATACCAATCTGCACCTTTAGCAAACTCAAGAATTTCAAGTGCCGACATGAACTCACTTGGCAAAGTCATTTGCAACACTTTCATTTCAGAAAAAAGTCATCTGCACCAACATCCAACAAATTATTATGAGAAAAAATAATCTTAAAATTATCATAACATTGTTTTAATTTATTATCATCCAATGACTTATACCTTGTAGAATCAATTATGAAACCAAAAAATAATTAACTCTAAAAGACTTCGTTGGAGATTGTATTTTTTTCATCATGATCATTCTCACCAATTTTTTTATTTTTTTAAAACACGACGTTTAGTCGAAAAAGTTAGCTCTATGTTCATATTAAATGCAAGACTTTTGACAATATTTATATTAACTTCAAACCTCTCACTCCTATAATTTTCAAAATATGACATTACACCTTCCAACTCATTTATGGTAATATTAATGTAAATTGATTTAGATTGTAATTTCTTACTTACCATGCTGATAACAAATAAAAATATCATACCAAATAACTATTCCAAGTAAGAAATCAAAACTTTAAAAGGCACTAGCCAAACTTTCTACTTTAGTATCATTACCACAAGATTCATATAATTGTAACAAAGCTAATTTTATTTTAGGAGCATGACATTTAATAGCTTTGACACTTTTAATTCGACTTTCTTATCGAGTACTAGATAAAGATTTAACAATTTTCGAAACATTATCAAATTTTTTTATCTTTTGGTAGAACTTGCAAACAATGAACATAAATGTTGCACAACCTCAAAAAATAAAATGGCTTAAACACAAGAATGTGACATATCAAAAAGAGAAATATTAAGATTATGACAAGTGCATGGCATATATAAAGTTCTAGGATTTATTTCAAGCAATCGCTTTTGAACATCTTGGTGTTTTTTCTTTCTATTAGAACCATTATCATATCCTTGACCCCTTACATCATCAATATTTAACTCAAGAGACTACAATGCATTTACTACTTCATTAAAAAGCTCTAATCAAGATGTATCATCCACTTTCAAGAACTCTGAAAAGTACTCCTCTATTTTTATTTTGTTGCTTGACATATTTACACATCGCACTATTAGAGTCATTTGTTCTTAATGGTTTACACCAGGGGTACAATCAAGAATAACAGAAAAATACTTTACCTTCTGGATGATCTTTAAATTAAAAGTTTTAATACTATGGGCCAAGAGAGAGATTAGTTCATTCTGAATTTTATGACCAAGATAATAATAATGAATATTTTCATTTCGAATACGTCTAATATGATCTTGCATTGGCAAATCAAATTCAGCAATCATTTCAATTAACCCCAAAAAAATTTCATTACTCTCATTGTAAATTTTCTCACTAGATCCTCGAAAGGCCAAATTATTTTTAGCAAGACATTTTACAATATTTATTATTCTTATTAAAACTTGACGCCAACGTTTTTTCTCCTTTTAAATTCTTAGTTGTAAATCTTTATCAAGTGTTTGATTAAATTTTAATATGACTCTTAATTCACTCCAAACATTCATGTTAGTCATATGCTCAATAAAATTCTTATGTTGTTCGAGTCTTTCACTAAGATGCTTCCAATCATTAAATTTATCATTTGCTAAACAACTCTTGTTGTTTTACTTTGTATACAATTTACAACAAAAACAATAAACTTTATCCACGTGTTTAGAATAGACCAACCATTTTTATCACTAATTTCTCCATTACTCAACTTTCTAGAAAAATAAGCATATGAAAAATGTCTAGAATTATTGGCTAAGACAAATTTTAAATTCGGTTCTCTTATAGGCACTTTATCAATTAAAATATCTCTAAACTTATTATCAAGATTACCCTAATTTTTATGATCATAAATGTCTAAAGGAGGGACTAAGTGTTGATCAATCTCAATATCTTCAACTGTAACACCCGTGTTTTGGGGCTAGGAGTTAGTCGGGTTGTAGTCCGGGTCAATGAAATTTATTAAAATAAATTTAACTTAAATTGTGATGTAATCGAGCTTTATTAAAGAGGGAGGGACCTATGTTGCAATTTTCCCCAAAAAATTTTAAAAGGATGACAACTTTTGAAAGTTGTCATCTTCTCCCCTTTTCCCATTAATTCCAACATGAAACCCCTTTCCCCATCTTCAAAACTCTCCTAACTTTCAAGCTACTATTCCCTTTGATTTCTTCATCAATTCAAGGGGCTTTTGAAAGGTAATCCCATATTTGAACTCCCCTTTCCATTTCCTATTCATACATTGTCTTAGATTTTAAAAATATGAACTTTCGAAAATTAGGGTTTATGTCAAAGTTTGGGTTTTTAAGGGGTTTTCCATTTTGTTTTGATAAATTGAGTTGGAGCTTTGTTTAGCCAAGTTGAAATACACATGATATGTTAATTTGGTTGAGTTTTGGTAAAAATCCGAAGTGAGCCCTTATACCCATTTTTGAGTTGTCAAAAACACCATTTTTGGTGGGTTTTAGGTTGGAAACAAAGGGCTGATGGTTAGGGTATAATAGGAGGGTGATTTGGGATGCTTTAGAGGTCATTTGGGTGTTTGAAAATGGAATTTTCTGCTGAGTAAAATGGAAGTACGAAAATGAGAATTTTGATGATTGTTTGGGTTGAAAATTGTTGGAGCTTGGCTTGCACCTATAGGTTGATGTTGTGGCTGAATTTAGTGATCATTTGTGAGTATAAAATGTGTGGGAAACTTGGGTTTTCATCAAGGATTATGGGCTGCTTGAATTAGATAAAGTTGGGGTTTGGTCATGACTTGAAATGTTGAGTTGATATTTGAATTTGTATTCCGGGTTAGTTACCTTGATGTTTGAGTTGATTTGAGGTTGTTTTGCTTGTGTTGAGGTGTTTAGAGGCTTGGTTTTGGGTCGGTGAAGCCTTGGGAACAAATCCGGAAAATTGAAGACCATGGTTGCTTAGTACTTGAGCTTGGAGGTGGAGGTGAGTGGTTATTGTTTTTAAATGGTTTTAAACATTGGTTCAAGCATGTGGACTAGGTTGGGCTTGGTAGACCCACCTAGAGTTAGGATTAGGGTGGTAGCCTAATCCTAAGCTTTAAATAGAGACCTTGGATGTACTCTTTAATCATTGTTATGCCTCATGATGAGTATGTATAATGTGATACACATGTATGCGAAAGTATAGCTTAATGTATTGATTTTATATGCATGTTGATGATAAATAAAATGTGGATATATGATGAGATGATTGTTCGTTTGACATACATGTGGTGTTGGTTTGTGAAATGAGGTTATGTTGTGGATGGCATGATTGTGGAGAATCATGGTGAGTACGTGTTAGGCACGAAATTTATATTGAAATTGATATTGTAACAAGTTGTGTGGTTTGATTTATATTGGCACTAGTATGCTTGGGTACAATGATCGATCATTAGGATGAGTGTGCACACAAATTGAGTCAAAACGTACGTGGCCTTGGTGGCGTTAAGGCACCAAGGAGGAGTACGGTGATGTAATATTCCACCGGAAGCTTTTATATATTTCTACGTGATGATGAGTGGAATCCCATCCGTAGGGCATGTGGCGATGAGTGGAATCCCGCACATGCAAGGACCGGTGATGAGTGGAATCCCACCGAGGTAATGTTGTTGTTGGAAATGCGTTCCAACGAGTTATCCGCGTATTCGGGTCATAGCTAGGTGCCAATATGAGATCGTATGTATATACTAATATGAGATTATGTATACATGCTTATATGATACGAATGTGATGCCTTCATGAATTGATATATGATGTGGTTAATGCTTGAATTATGTATCATGGTAAGTTGAGCTTATGGGTGTTGAGCATGTCATAATGTTGACTATATGTTCATGCATCATGTTCATTTTGGCTTTGCGGACCGGAGGTAAGATCATGCATTTCAATATGGAAATTGCTCGTGCTTGGACCCTGCATTGTCGAAAGTTTGTTTTATGAGCTACCCTCACTAAGCTTTTATGCTTACGCTCTCTTTTGTTCGACAATGCAGATAAATAGCTTGTGGGTGGCAAGGGCAAGGAAAAGGTCTCCAAGTGATGCTTACGGTTAGCTCAAGTATGATAGTTAAATTTAAAGATTGTAATAGTAAAGCAATGGGATAGGTGTTGTTGTTTTGTGCTAGTGTTGGTTGTGTAGGAGCATGATTAGACTCCCTTCTTATGTTGTTTTTGATTGGCTTAATGATGCTATGTTTGGATTGTAACCATGTTTAAATTGTTTACCTTGTGTGTTGGTCACGTGCCTTTGAGGTTGCCTTCATGTTAGAATATTGAAGTATGAGCTTTGAATGTTGGAATGCCATTTGTTGGAATGTCATGCTTGAAAGCTTATGTTGCTTGTATGGTTCGTGTATCATCATGGGTTGGATTGTGCCTTTGATTCATGTTAAAGCATGCTTTTATGGTTGGTTTGCATTAGGGTTGATGATAGTGTGCTGGTTGGGGTTGTTAGAGGGATTTAGGGGCCTCCTTGTGCTCTAAATCAGCTCAAACCTGCAGATTCGTAGCTGGGGTATCGATACCGTTGGTCTGGTATCGATACTGCCCCTTTGGTTTCAGGCCTCGTGTATCGATACTCGAGGAGAGTATCGATACCTTTTTGGCCACTGGAGCCACTGTCGATTTCGGTATCGATACTGGCCTCTAGGGTATCGATACCGTTGTCTTAGCTTTGACCGTGGGAAGTCAACTTTAGGGGAGGGTATCGATACCCTCATTGGGGGTATCGATACTGTCTCCTCAGGTTGACCAAACCCTGTTGACTTAGTCAAGGGGTATCGATACCCCCTCAAGGGTATCGATACCGCCTGCAGTTTAACTTTAAACATGGGCTTTTAAGTGTTAGTTTGGGTTCGATCGATTGCTTCGTAAATATTGTTCCGCTGTATGATCACTTAGGATGTAATTCTCATCTAGGCAAGATTAAAATGAAAAAAAAATATAGGGTTGCTAACCGAGGGAGAGTTCCTTAGGGAGTTTTCACTTGGTTTTCCCCGTGTAGCTCACTCGGACCGGTCATCCGGCCAGACCGGGACGAGGGGGTTACATTTGTTGGTATCAGAGCCTAAGGTTACCGAGACCTTGGGCAGGTAAGTGAGGTAAGTTAAGTTCTTGCATTGAAATTGCACGGTGTTTGCTTGCCATGTAAGCATGTTGCTTGTTAACCGTGAATGATGTGATGTATGATTGCTTGATTGAGAATATATGTTGTTTGATTGTACGCATATGTATGTTTGTTTAGCAAGTAAGCCTTGTTATATGCTTGTTTGAGCATGTATGTGTGTTGAGTCGTTTGAAACATGTTTAGTAGAGTCCCATTGCTACTATTACATCGGAAAAGAGATTTTAAGTGAGGAAATCATACTTGAACCACTTGGAAGCCTTGCCTTGCTAACCCAACCTTGTATGTTTTACTGTTGTTGTTGTTGTTGTTGATTTATTGCTTTTTGGTAAGTAGAAGTTGTAGTTTCTGAAAAGGTGGACGATGTTGAGGGAGTCCATCATATTAGTTAGGGAGGTATGGTTGTACCGGAATTGAGGTACAATTTGTCCGTTTGAGACGGTGTGTATGTGGGTTGATTCCTGTGGATGAGGGACGATGTGATCAACACTGGCATCAGTTGGTAAAAAGAAGTGAAGGCATATGAGTGGGAGTTAGATTGGTGTCGATGTTGTAACATATAAGCCCTTGGTACAGTGTTAAGTTGCTTCCTCTAGTTGATTCTAAATCCGTGCTTTCTTATATCGTCAGCAAGTACGCAAGTTTGAATATGCCCGGTGAAGTGTTAGAGGTAGGTGCGAGTACCTTGGTTCTTTTAGCAAGATCAAGGTAGGGGTCTCACGTGAGTAATCTGAAATTTCGGAAATGTTAGTTGGTGACCGTTGGGGTTCGGCCTATGATTTTAATGCAAGACAGCCGGTCAGTGTCTGAGAATGGGAGCTAGTTTGTGTAATTGGGTCAGTGTACGTTGAGTTGTTTTCCAGCAAGCGGAAGAGATGAAGTCACTTCCGATATAGTTGAGCCGAGAAGGGAGCCTTGAGCTTTGACTTCAGGATTGTTTGGTAGGGGTAGAACAAGTCCAGCAAGACTGTTTATGTGCGATCAGAATTGAGTCTTGAAGTTACGAGATGCTCTAAGAACAGTTTAGAAGAGTCAGATTCTGTTGAAGAACCAGTCTGAAGACAAGAGGACCGAAGACTATCAGTTGTGTACATGTGAAGTTGCAATTTCTGCGGATACCTCCTTTTGTGTGAGCATGTAAGAAATTAGATATCCTTGTTGAGACCTTAGATGTAGGGACACATGTGACTAGCCCCCTTTGGGAGACAATAGTGATCAGAAAGATGTACAGAAGATGTTTGTTGGTGGTTTAGAGTTACTAGTTTCTAGTAGGTGTGAAGCGATCGTCTTCCTACGGTTTTGATGTACCTTTTGTCAAGGTTTGACTTGAAGAGCACAGAATTAGTGTATACGTTGAGACAAAGAGAGAGTTGCTTTGAAGACACAGATTTTTGTGAGACTGTAGTGGTAGGTGAGGGTGTGAGCTTCTTATTGAATGTTGATCCAGTTTTAGAGATCAAAGGTCGATTGAGTTTAGTTGACAGGCTTGCTAAGCAATTGTGATGGATTTGAATTTTGAATGAAGATTAGACCGCAGAATGTTGGGATAGTTTGTGTTTTCTATTCGTAGAAGTATTTGGAAGAATTGCCGGTTTATCTCTTGATAGAGAAGAGAAGTTCGTTGTTGAGATCGTCTTCGAGGTTGCTTCAGTTTTGTTGCTCTGTAACTTATGAATTCCGGAAGAATTGAGAATGTTGAAGAATTAACTTCGAGACTTGTTAGACCTTAGATTCATTAGGCCTTGTGCATCATCTCAGAGTTCTACAGTGTAACTTGTGTCGAAGAAAGAGTGACAGTACGAGAATGTGTTTAGATTACATACAGTCGAAACAAGTGTCAGTGATTTGTTGATCAGTTAGTGTGTGCTCTAGTCAAATTGAAGATTAATTTGGAATCGATTAGTACCAGTTGAAAGTGAGAAAAGTTGAAGTATCGAAGACATCTTTCGAGGCAAGATATGATCGCTTTGAGTTCCGAGTTATGCCGTTTTGTTTGACTAGTGTAGTAGTTACCTTCATAGAGATGTTGAGCAGAATAATTTCAGAGTTCCTTGATCAGTCGTAGTAGTTCTCATAGTTGACACATGAGCATATTCAAGTACCGAAGAAGACCATGACAAGCTTGGAAGTTAGTGTGGTAGATTCTATTAGAGAATTAATTGTATATCAAGTTGTGCAACACGAACTTCGAGTTAATGAAGATGTTCACCTAGGACATGTAGACCAGCTGAGTGTATTAGAGTAAATCCCGAGTAGGCGAAAGAAGATATGAGGTTGAGGAAATTGAAGACTGTGACAGATATCTATAGATCCTAGGTCTAGCATTGTCACTTTCAGAGCATTGTAAATAGTCGTTCGAAGATAGCTGCTCTTTTGTCAGATTGCTACACAAGACTGTTCAGTTGTGAGGTTAGATGCGAGTTAATGAGCCCTTGAGAAACTGAAAGAAACTTTGAAGAGAGCTTCGACCTTGAATCAACTTATGTCAGAGAAAGAGTTGTGAACCACAGTGATGCATTACGTGTAGAGTTAGGTTGTGTGATTATGCAAGACAGAAGATTGTGACTTGTTCATCAAGATAGTTGAAAGACCGTGAGAAGAGTTATCCGATATGAGACACAGAGTTAATTACAGTTGTGTTACTCCGAAGACTTAGAGACAAAGCTGGTATAGTAAGAACTGCACAATGTGTACGTACATATTATTAGAACTTGAATTGTTAGACAACTTAGGAAGGGTTGAAACTTGAACAACATGAGTAGTTAGAATTGCTTGAAGACTGTGATCTCAAGATTGAGTACTATCTGAAGAGAGTCTACGTAGCAACCGAGTTCCGAGTTGTATTTGCTGTTAGATTAGTAGTTGAGTTACGAGTTGCAATTGCCGAATTCCGTATATCAAATGATAGTAGTTTTGTGGCCGAGTTTCGGGTTGAGACTACTTTGAGTCAGAATGTTTGATGAGAAACAGTTGCAAGACAGGTTCTTGGCACCTCACGTGCAAGACATAGCGGAAAGAAGACCTTCAGAATACAGTTTTAGAGATGATAGAGTTTTGTATTTCAGAGACAGAATAGTTGTACCGACTGACCTAGTGTTTTGGGATGTATTGTTTTGGCTGAAGCGCACGGTGGTTCATTTGTATTGCATCTGAGTAGTATGAAGACGTATTGTGGGTTGAAGATGAATGCTTCTGAATTGAGTGGATGAATAATGTGGTTCAGTATGAGAGTAAGTATGTAATTTGCCAGCGCGTCAAGACTGAGCTTCAGTTTTCTTCTAGTTTGTTACATCTGTGGAAGATTCGCAGTAAAAGTGAGTAATAAAGATCCGAGATTTCAACTAGAATAATTTTGAAGACGTCTGCATAGTGTTTGGTTAATTGATGAAGACAGAGGATCAGTCAGAGAAAGATATGAGTCACGTGTTCAAGCAGTATTGTATGAGTTTGTGAATCGGGCTAGTTCTGTTGTTATCTGTTGCGGTTACCACCAAAGTTAGAAAGGGGTTTGAGATGTGTTACGTGTATCTATGATTCAGAAATGTTAGTCAGATCTGTTCCGTGCTATACTTGTTGAAGAGATTGAGTTGAGTTTGAAATTGGCATGCCTTGCAGAATCAGTTGAGATCTTAGTGTAAGATAGCAAGTGTTGTGTGGTAAGTCTTTCGAGTTGGTTAGTACGTTGTGGTGAGAGGGGAAGGCGTGGAGGTGCATGTTTCAGTGGCCCTCCGTGATCGATGAATTTCGGGGACGAAATTTCCTTAAGTGGGGGAGAGTTGTAACACCCGTGTTTTGGGGCTAGGAGTTAGTCGGGTTGTAGTCCGGGTCAATGAAATTTATTAAAATAAATTCAACTTAAATTGTGATGTAATCGAGCTTTATTAAAGAGGGAGGGACCTATGTTGCAAATTTCCCCAAAAGATTTTAAAAGGATGACAACTTTTGAAAGTTGTCATCTTCTTCCCTTTTCCCATTAATTCCAACATGAAACCCCTTTCCCCATCTTCAAAACTCTTCTAACTTTCAAGCTACTATTCCCTTTGATTTCTTCATCAATTCAAGGGGCTTTTGAAAGGTAATCCCATATTTGAACTCCCCTTTCCATTTCCTATTCATACATTGTCTTAGATTTTAAAAATATGAACTTTCGAAAATTAGGGTTTATGTCAAAGTTTGGGTTTTTAAGGGGTTTTCCATTTTGTTTTGATAAATTGAGTTGGGGCTTTGTTTAGCCAAGTTGAAATACACATGATATGTTAATTTGGTTAAGTTTTGGTAAAAATCCGAAGTGAGCCCTTATACCCATTTTTGAGTTGTCAAAAACACCATTTTTGGTGGGTTTTAGGTTGGAAACAAAGGGCTGATGGTTAGGGTATAATAGGAGGGTGATTTGGGATGCTTTAGAGGTCATTTGGGTGTTTGAAAATGGAATTTTCTGCTGGGTAAAATGGAAGTACGAAAATGAGAATTTTGATGATTGTTTGGGTTGAAAATTGTTGGAGCTTGGCTTGCACCTATAGGTTGATGTTGTGGCTGAATTTAGTGATCATTTGTGAGTATAAAATGTGTGGGAAACTTGGGTTTTCATCAAGGATTATGGGCTGCTTGAATTAGATAAAGTTGGGGTTTGGTCATGACTTGAAATGTTGAGTTGATATTTGAATTTGTATTCCGGGTTAGTTACCTTGATGTTTGAGTTGATTTGAGGTTGTTTTGCTTGTGTTGAGGTGTTTAGAGGCTTGGTTTTGGGTCGGTGAAGCCTTGGGAACAAATCCGGAAAATTGAAGACCATGGTTGCTTAGTACTTGAGCTTGGAGGTGGAGGTGAGTGGTTATTGTTTTTAAATGGTTTTAAACATTGGTTCAAGCATGTGGACTAGGTTGGGCTTGGTAGACCCACCTAGAGTTAGGATTAGGGTGGTAGCCTAATCCTAAGCTTTAGATAGAGACCTTGGATGTACTCTTTAATCATTGTTATGCCTCATGATGAGTATGTATAATGTGATACACATGTATGCGAAAGTATGGCTTAATGTATTGATTTTATATGCATGTTGATGATAAATAAAATGTGGATATATGATGAGATGATTGTTCGTTTGACATACATGTGGTGTTGGTTTGTGAAATGAGGTTATGTTGTGGATGGCATGATTGTGGAGAATCATGGTGAGTACGTGTTAGGCACGAAATTTATATTGAAATTGATATTGTAACAAGTTGTGTGGTTTGATTTATATTGGCACTAGTATGCTTGGGTACAATGATCGATCATTAGGATGAGTGTGCACACAAATTGAGTCAAAACGTACGTGGCCTTGGTGGCGTTAAGGCACCAAGGAGGAGTACGGTGATGTAATATTCCACCGGAAGCTTTTATATATTTCTACGTGATGATGAGTGGAATCCCATCCGTAGGGCATGTGCCGATGAGTGGAATCCCACCGAGGTAATGTTGTTGTTGGAAATGCGTTCCAACGAGTTATCCGCGTATTCGGGTCATAGCTAGGTGCCAATATGAGATCGTATGTATATACTAATATGAGATTATGTATACATGCTTATATGATACGAATGTGATGCCTTCATGAATTGATATATGATGTGGTTAATGCTTGAATTATGTATCATGGTAAGTTGAGCTTATGGGTGTTGAGCATGTCATAATGTTGACTATATGTTCATGCATCATGTTCATTTTGGCTTTGCGGACCGGAGGTAAGATCATGCATTTCAATATGGAAATTGCTCGTGCTTGGACCCTGCATTGTCGAAAGTTTGTTTTATGAGCTACCCTCACTAAGCTTTTATGCTTACGCTCTCTTTTGTTCGACAATGCAGATAAATAGCTTGTGGGTGGCAAGGGCAAGGAAAAGGTCTCCAAGTGATGCTTACGGTTAGCTCAAGTATGATAGTTAAATTTAAAGATTGTAATAGTAAAGCAATGGGATAGGTGTTGTTGTTTTGTGCTAGTGTTGGTTGTGTAGGAGCATGTTTAGACTCCCTTCTTATGTTGTTTTTGATTGGCTTAATGATGCTATGTTTGGATTGTAACCATGTTTAAATTGTTTACCTTGTGTGTTGGTCACGTGCCTTTGAGGTTGCCTTCATGTTAGAATATTGAAGTATGAGCTTTGAATGTTGGAATGCCATTTGTTGGAATGTCATGCTTGAAAGCTTATGTTGCTTGTATGGTTCGTGTATCATCATGGGTTGGATTGTGCCTTTGATTCATGTTAAAGCATGCTTTTATGGTTGGTTTGCATTAGGGTTGATGATAGTGTGCTGGTTGGGGTTGTTAGAGGGATTTAGGGGCCTCCTTGTGCTCTAAATCAGCTCAAACCTGCAGATTCGTAGCTGGGGTATCGATACCGTTGGTCTGGTATCGATACTGCCCCTTTGGTTTCAGGCCTCGTGTATCGATACTCGAGGAGAGTATCGATACCTTTTTGGCCACTGGAGCCACTGTCGATTTCGGTATCGATACTGGCCTCTAGGGTATCGATACCGTTGTCTTAGCTTTGACCGTGGGAAGTCAACTTTAGGGGAGGGTATCGATACCCTCATTGGGGGTATCGATACTGTCTCCTCAGGTTGACCAAACCCTGTTGACTTAGTCAAGGGGTATCGATACCCCCTCAAGGGTATCGATACCGCCTGCAGTTTAACTTTAAACATGGGCTTTTAAGTGTTAGTTTGGGTTCGATCGATTGCTTCGTAAATATTGTTCCGCTGTATGATCACTTAGGATGTAATTCTCATCTAGGCAAGATTAAAATGAAAAAAAAATATAGGGTTGCTAACCGAGGGAGAGTTCCTTAGGGAGTTTTCACTCGGTTTTCCCCGTGTAGCTCACTCGGACCGGTCATCCGGCCAGACCAGGACGAGGGGGTTACATCAACATTAGATTCATTTTGCGCATGATTATGTCCATTTAAATTAGAAGCATCATCATCGATATGATTTAAGACATTATCATGGTCATTTGCATCAGTAGCACAAATAATGGTATGATTTGAAGAATTATTAAGATCATTTAAATTAACAGTAACACCATTTAAATTTTCAAGGCTCTCCTCTATTTTTTTAAAATAATTCAAGTGCTCTTTTTATGATTCTATTAACTCATCTCTTTGTTTCCTTTTTTTGCTACCAAACAAATGTTTTATAGGTGACATTATATGACAATGTAACTAATGTAGAAAATAACAATAGCACTTGTGAAATGGGAAGATCCTCGATCAAAATATTTATATACTAAATCTGCAACACTGCAGTGATTAAAATCTAAAATAATTGCACCTGCAAACATATGAAAAAGATAATAAGCATTTGAATCACATCTTAAAAACTACCGAATATTAAAAGATTCAAACTTATTAAACAATAATAAAAGAACAATAGTTACTATAATTTAGAAATATATAAAAATAAGAAGAAAAAAAGAAACATGATCTTACCAAAAATTTTAAGAACAAGTTTCAATAGGATTCAAGCACCACGATTGATGATAAGCAATTATGATTTTGTGTTTGTGAGAAACATGAAAAATTGAAAAGTGAATAATAATTTCCATACGAGTTGCAAAATATGGAAGAGAAGAAATGCATGTTAATTATACTTGAATTTTCTTCACCCAATGAATATTAAAAAGAAAAAAATGACGTTAATTTTTTTCCATTAATATGGAAAATTTGAAAATATGGTAAATTGATGGTAGTGAAAATTTAGAAAGATGGTGGTTTAACAACTTAGTGGATTTTTTTTTGAATTTTTGGAAGGATATATTTAATTAGTATTTCATGGAAATTAGAATCATTATTACTGTTAATATAAAAATTTAAAATGTCAATTAACATGTTAATAAATTTATGGGCCCTATCATTTTACTTGGACAATTTATTATCAAAAAACAACAAATATATTATACTAAGAATTTTTTAAAATTTATGGGTTCTGGGAAGGTGTCCTTGCTGCTCTGGCCTAGGGTCGGCCCTGGTAGGGACGTAAGGTTCAATTTTTATAACCGAGAGGTTGATAATTGATAAGTATGAAGGAATGTTTGTAATTTTCTTCATATAAAAGTTACATATATTGTTGTGAAAAGTTATGATAGTATATTTAAAAAAAAAGTTGCAATAGTAAAAGGATTATTATTATATAAACTAATGGTTATAATTATAAGTTTTTACAAATGCTTTAATTTTAGGGTTTAGGAGCTTAGTTTAGGGTGTATGATTTGTGGGTTTAGGCGTAGGGATTTAGAATCTAAGAATAGTAGTTAGAATTTAGGGTTTAAGGTTAGCATTTAGTAGGGGTGGGCAAGACCAGGTACCCGACCAATTTGTCAAGAATTGGTCTCGGTCCCGGTAACCACCAGTTCCTAAAAACTAGAACCAGTCCTAGTCCCGATTAGACCGGGTTCAAGATTTTCAGGAACCGGTCCCGGTACTTGTGAGAACCGGTACCAATATCGGGTACCCGGTCAATTAGTCTATTATTAATAAAATTTGAGCAGCAGGAGGAATTTTTTTAACCATCAATAATAATATTAAATAACAAAGTCAGAATATTGTAGGCTTGAAGGTTGAAGTCTTAAAACAAGTCATAGTCATAATATTCAAACATAAAGAGAAATAAAGGAGCACATTCAGTTATTTCCAACCTCTTCAACGCCATTCGATACCAGACCAGTATCGGGTACCTAGTACTGGTCCCAGTCTCATTGGGTACCCACCAGGTGCTGGGTCCAAAAAATCAAGATCCAGTCTCAGTTTCAATTACAAGTAGGACCCAAATTTTGGATCCAGTCCCGGTGTAACACCCCTTCTCGGCCTAGTAGAGAACTGGGTCGGAGTGTGTTACCAAAAACAATACGGAGATCGGAGACATAAATCTTAAACATTTAATCAATATTTTAGTGCTAAATATGTCATTACAACCGATATACACATATCAAAATAACTAAAGTCGATTTAACTATTCTACCATCATACTAGGAGTTCATAAGGACAAAATACATTACTCTTTACTTGTAGTGACTTGTCGATCTTCCAATTAATCCTGATCTCGATCTGTTACTTTCCCTGACTAGAAATGTATTGATTATGAATGTGTTAGACTTATATAGTCTAAGTGAGGTAGCTAATAACAATGAATGAAAATGGTATGCCATTTATCATGCTTTGATGACAATCTTAATATCAATTATGCAATAAACATGGCATGCTCCTTATTCATAATAAAAGCATAGTATCAATCATCATATCACCAATGGCAATATCATAACAAAGCAATACCAATAACCAATAATTTTCCTTGGATCGATTCACGGTATATGGATACACGAATTTCACCTCCTCACCAAATCAATGAATGGTCAACCCGCCGACATCGTCAATAAGACCAATACACAATACATTCCTCCGTCTTTCCAAATCAATATAGGTCGTAGCCCTAGGACTGTAGTCCACCCGTACACTGAGCTCATGAATTTTATGGCATGCCAACTGTATCCAATACTTTAATCCCAAATTTCGATAACAATAGTTCGATATTAAGGATTCAATGACGGTATCTCAATAATCATACGATCATAGCAAAATGCAATATCAAATATGCAATAATCAATGTTTAATGCTCAATGATTCAAGTAGCAATGTTGCAATAACTTCGATGACAACAACAACAAGGCTTCGGACACGATCTCAATGCGAGACTTACCCCGGCTTACTAATGGAGTCTACCAAGAGAATCGATGCAATTTATCATAAGACAATGTTAGCTACTCAAACGAAATCAATAACAACGAATTCGGAAAGGCTCCTCGCCTAGTCCGAGACTCCAACTACACTCATATATCACGTCATAGAAACAAAGATTGGAATGACATTGTATCACCCGAGACAAATGAATCTACACTTACCTCGATATTAGGGTTCCTGTATGATGGTGTCTTTTCCTTGGTTGATGGTTGTCCTTTATTGATTTCTTGAACTAAATTAAATAGGAATCGGTTAGGACCGATAAGACAATATGGAATAAATATAAAAATTTTAATCAGACTCGATTCCAAAACTTAGATTAATCAAGGATTTGAGCTTACACCGACGTCGGCAGAAATTCGATATTATTATATCAAAAATATCGGACCACCAATCTAATACTGAACCCACCTAATTATTTCTCACCAATTTCCCTTAATAATTTTCTTACTCTTGTTTTTTCTTCGAACCTATTTCCCCTTTTTCTTCATATTGCTCGAATGCTTTCCCTCTTCCTAATTTTCCCTTTTTCATTTCGAAACATCCACTCCTTTATATACCAAACAATCATCGGTCCTTGTTGATCTCTCCATGCTCCACGCATTGTTGGAGAGGTGGCAAATCCTTGGGGCATAATGCCCACATGGTGAAAGGCAATACGACCACCTTGTGCCCAAGTGGTGAAAGGGTAATTAAGGGCTTGCCGCATCATCCCAAACATGGGAAATCCATAAGAAATTTCTTCACCGTGAAGGAGTTAACCCGTGGGTCCCATGCCATTATTTTCTTCTTTTAATAATAATAATAATAATAATAATAATAATAATAATATTAACTTAATAACTAGCTTTCGAACTTAATTTTTACTAGACCGGTTTTTAGAGTTTTACAACTCTCCTCCCTTTAAAGAAAATTCGTCCGCTCATCTTTATGGGCTTGATTAAATTTAGACATTTATACAAAAAGAGATCGGATTAGTCGACAAGTCACAATAAATAACTCATAGGTGGCAAAGTAACACAATATTCAATACAACAAGCATAGGTTAAGTCCAGAAACGACTAAACTCTAGCTCTGATACCACTAATGTAACACCCTCTTCCCGACCTGTTAGAGAACTGGGTCAGAGTGTGTTACCAAAAACAATACGGAGATCAGAGATATAAATCTTAAACTTTTAATCAATATTTTAGTGCCAAATATATCATTACAACCGATATACACATATCAAAATAACTAAAGTTGATTTAACAATTTTGCCATCATACTAGGAGTTCACAATGATAAAATACATTACTCTTTACTTGTAGTGACCTGCCGATCTTCCAACTAATCCCGATATCGATCTGTTATTTTCTTTAACCTGAAATGTATGGACCATAAATGTGTTAGACTTATGTAGTATAAGTGAGGTAGGCCATAACAATGAATGAACATGGTATGTCATTTATCATGCTTTGATGACAATCATAATATCAATTATACAATAAACATGGCATGCTCTGTATTCATAATAAAAGCATAGTATCAATCATCATATCATAAATGGAAATATCATAATAAAGCAATATCAATAACTAATAATTTTCTTTGGATCGATTCAAGGTATATGGATACACGAATTCTACCTCCCCACCAAATCAATGAATGGTCAACCCGCCGACATCGCCAATAAGACCAATACATAATACATTCATCCGCCTCGCCAAATCAATATAGACCGTAGCCCTAGAACCGTAGTCCACTCGTACACCAAGCTCATAAATTCTATGGTATGCCAACTGTATCCAATACTTCGATCCCAAAGTTCGATATCAATAATTCAATGACAATATCTCAATAATCATATGATCGTAGCAATAGGCAATAGCAATATGCAATAATCAATGTTTGATGATCAATTATTCATATAGCAATGTTTCAATGACTTCGATGATAACAACAACAAGGCTTCGGGCATGATCTCAATGCGAGACTTGCCCCAGGTTACCAATGAAGTCTACCAAGAGATTCGATGCAATTTATCTTAAGACAATGTTAGCTACTCAAACAAAATCAACAACAATGAATTTGGAAAGGCTTCACGCTTAATTCAAGACTCCGACTACACTCACATATCACATCTTAGAAACAAAAATTAGAATGACATCGTGTCACCTGAGACAAATGCATCTACACTCACCTTGACATTAGGGTTCATGTATGATGGCGTCTTTTCCTTGGTTGTCGGTTGTCTTTTATCGACTTCTTGAACTAGATTATATAGGAATCTGATAGGACCGACAAGACAATATCGAATAAATATAAAAATATTAATCGGACTCGATACCAAAACTTAGACCAACCAAGGATTTGAGCTTACCCCGACGTCGGCAGAAATTTGATATTATTATATCGAAAATATCAGACTACCAATCTAATACTGAACCCTCCTAATTATTTCTCACTAATTTCACTTAATAATTTTCTTACTCTTATTTTTGCTTCGAACCTATTTCCCCTTTTTCTTCATACTGCCCGAATGCTTTCCCTCTTCCTAATTTTCTTTTTTTCATTACACAACATCCCCTTTTTTATGTACCAAACAATCACCGCTCCTTGTTGATCTCTCTATGCTCCACGCATTGTTGGAGAGGTGGTAAACCCTTGGGGCATAATGCCCACATGGTGAAAAGCAATATGGTCACCTTGTGCCCACGTGGTGAAAGGGTAATTAAGGGCTTGTCGAATCATCCCAAATGTGGAAAATCCATGGGAAATTTCTTCACCGTGAAAGAGTTAACATGTGGGTCTCATGCCATTATTTTTTTCTTCTTTTAATAATAATAATAATAATAATAATAACCGAATAACTAGGTTTCGAATCTAATTTCTACTAAACCGATTTTTGGGGTGTTACAACTCTTCCCTCTTTAAAGAAAATTTGTCCTCGAATTTTCTCAGACAACAATACGCTAATCTATATGAGCCTGACTAAATTTAGACATTTATACATAAAGAGATCGAATTAGCTGGCAAGTCACAATAAATAACTCATAGGTGGCAAAGTAACACAATATACAATACAAACAAGCATAGGTTTAGTCTAGAAACGAATAAACTCAAGCTCTGATACCACTAATGTAACACACTCTTTCCAGCCTGGTAGAGAACCGAGTCTTAGTGTGTTACCAAAAATAATACGGAGATCGGAGACATAAATCTTAAATTTTTAATCAATATTTTAATATCAAATATGTCATTACAATCGATATACACATATCCAAATAACTAAAGTCGAATTAACTATTTTGCCACCATACTAGGAGTTCATAAGGACAAAATACATTATTATTTACTTGTAGCGATTTGCCGATCTTCCAACTAATCCTGATCTCGACTCGTTACTTTCCTTAACCTGAAATGTATGGACCATGAATGTGTTAGACTTATATAGTCTAAGTGAGGTAGCCAATAACAATGAATGAACATGGTATGCTATTTATCATGCTTTGATAACAATCATAATATCAATTATGCAATAAACATGGCATGCTCCTTATTCATAACAAAAGCAAAGTATCAATCATCATATCATCAATGTCAATATCATAACAAAGAAATACTAATAACCAATAATGTTCTTTGGATCGATTCACGGTATATGGATACACGAATTTCACCTCCTCACCAAATCAATGAATGGTCAACCCGCCGACATCGCCAATAAGACCAATACACAATACATCCCGCAGCCTCGCCAAATCAATATAGGGCGTAGCCCTAGGATCGTAGTCCACCCGTACACTGAGCTCATGAATTCTATGGCATGCCAACTCTATCCAATACTTCGATCCCAAGGTTCGATATCAATGATTCAATGACAATATCTCAATAATCATACGGTCATAGCAATAGGCAATAACAATATGCAATATCCAATATGCTATAATCAATGTTTGATGCTCAATGATTCATGTAGCAATGTTTCAATGACTTCGATGATAACAACAAGGCTTCGGACACGATCTCAATGCGAGACTTACCCTGACTTACCAATGGAGTCTACCAAAAGATTCGATGTAATTTATCTTGAGACAATGTTAACTACTCAAACGAAATCAACAACAATAAATTCGAAAAGGCTCATCGTCTAATCCGAGACTCCGACTACACACACATATCACATCTTAGAAACAAATATTAGAATGACACCGTGTCATCTGAGACAAATGCATCTACACTCACCTCAATATTAGGGTTCATGTATGATGGCGTCTTTTCCTTGGTTGACGGTTGTCCTTTATCGACTTCTTAAACTAGATTAAATAGGAATCAGATACAATCGACAAGAAAATATCAAATAAATAAGAAAATATTAATCAGACTCGATACCAAAACTTAGATCAACAAAGGAATTGAGCTTACCCCGACGTTAACAGAAATTCGATATTATTATATTAAAAATATCAGATCACCAATCTAATACGGAACCCACCTAATTATTTCTCACCAATTTCCCTTAATAATTTTCTTACTCTTGTTTTTGCTTCGAACCTATTTTCTCTTTTTCTTCATACTGCTCGAATGCTTTCCCTCTTCCTAATTTCACCTTTTTCATTTCACAACATCCCCTCCTTTATGTACCCAACAATCACTGGTCCTTGTTGATCTCTTCATGCTCCACGCATTGTTGGAGAGGTGGCAAATCCTTGGGGCATAATGCCCACGTGGTGAAAGGCAATATGGCCACCTTGTGCCCACGTGGTGAAAGGGTTATTATGGGCTTGCCGTATCATCCCAAATGTAGGAAATCCATGGGAAATTTCTTCACCGTGAAGGAGTTAACCCGTGGGTCTCATGCCTTTCTTTTCTTCTTCTTTTAATAATAATAATATTATTATTATTATTAACCGAATAACTAAGTTTCGAGCCTAATTTCTACTAAACCAGTTTTTAGGGTGTTACAACTCTCCCCCTTTAAAAAAAAATTATCCTCGAATTTTCTCCAACATCAATACGCTCATCTATATGAGCCTGACTAAATTTAGACATTTATACTTAAAGAGATCGAATTAGCTGGCAAGTCATAATAAATAACTCATAAGTGGCAAAATAACACAATATTCAATACAAACAAGCATAGGTTTAGTCCAGAAACGACTAAACTCTAGCTCTGATACCACTAATGTAACACCCCATTCCTGGCTTGGTAGAGAATCGGGTCGGAGTGTGTTACCAAAAACAATACGGAGATCAGATATATAAATCTTAAACTTTTAATCAATATGTTAATGCCAAATATGTCATTAAAACTGATATACACATTTCAAAATAACTAAAGTCGATTTAATTATTTTTCCACCATACTAAGAATTCATAAGGGTAAAATATATTACTCTTTACTTGTAGTGACTTGCCGATCTTCCAACTAATCCTGATCTCGATCTGTTTTCTTCCTTAACTTGAAATGTATGGACCATGAATACGTTAGACTTACATAGTCTAAGTGAGGTAGCCAATTACAATGAATGAACATGGTATGTCATTTATCATGATTTGATGACAATCATAATATAAATTATCCAAAAAAACATGACATGCTCCTTATTCATAATAAAAGCATAATATCAATCATCATATCATCAATGGCAATATCATAACAAAGCAATACCATAACCAATAATTTTCCTTGGATGGATTCACAGTATATGGATACATGAAGTCCACCTCCTCACCAAATCAATGAATGGTCAACCTGCTGACATCGCCAATAAGACCAATACACAATACATCCTTCCGCCTCGCCAAATCAATATAGGTCATAGCCCTAGGATCGTAGTCCACCCGTACACTGAGCTCATGAATTCTATGGCATGCCAACTGTATCCAATACTTCGATCCCAAGGTTCGATAACAATAGTTCGATATCAATGATTCAATGACAATATCTCAATAATCATACGGTCATAGAAATATGTAATATCCAATATGCAATAATCAATGTTTGATGATCAATTATTCATGTAGAAATGTTTCAATGAATTCGATGACAACAACAACGATTCGGACACGATCTCAATGTGAGACTTACCCCGGCTTACCAATGGAGTCTACCAAAAGATTCGATGTAATTTATCTTAGGACAATGTTAGCTGCTCAAACGAAATCAACAACAATGAATTCAGAAAGGCTCGTCGCCTCATCCGAGACTCCGACTACACTCACATATCACATCTTAGAAACAAAGATTGAAATGACTCCGTGTCACCCGAGACAAATGCATCTACACTCACCTCAATATTAGGGTTCCTGTATAATAACATCTTTTCCTTGGTTGACGGTTAGTTGACATGCCACATCATCTCCCTATGCTCTGCAGACATGCCATATTAGCCTCAAGCGTTGATCGTTAGTTGACTAACGGTTTTCATCCAACAAGGGTGAAATTTGAACGAAAAATGAAACGCTAGGTGGTTGTTTGCACCAAAAAAAGGATGGGCTAAAATGACCAAAATGTAAAACGTTGGAGACTTTTTTTGACCTTTTACCTTTTATTAATAACAACATATAAGATATATAGTGGAATATTAACCTAGTATACACATCAATGTCCACAAGGACGACCACAATAAAAACCCTTAAAATTTTAATACTTTTGCTGACAAAAGTATTAACATTTAGAATGAGTCTACCACGCTCGACGAGCACCCTTGAGCACCACTAACGATGAGCACCACTGAGCTTTATTAAATTAATTAATAAAGATTAAAAATCTTAAAGACTAAACATATACTTATAAATTATTAAAATAAAATATTAATTAAATTATATTTCATATATAAAATTTTTGTTAATCTTTTTTTTAAATAATTAGATCAAATACCAACAACTAAATCCAAAACCCTAAAACTAAAATCTGAAACCATAACCTTGAAACTCGAGACCCTAAACCATAATGTTAAGCTCGATATCTTTCAACCAAATTGCTTGCCAAGTGTGGAGAAGATTGATTTTTGGGTGTTCTTTGTGGAAACAAAATTTGGACAAAATTGACAAACGATTTATAGTAGTTCAAGCTTCTAAATAGCTCTACATCCACTACCTTAGCTCCCACTAAGGATTTCAACCAATTCGCTAAGAATTCTTCCCATTTTCTTGGCTTAGGAGGCAATCGATTACAACCTAGACTCACTCACCAAGTCTAGCAACTAAAACTAACAAACTGAGCTTTGGAATAACTCTCTAACAAGAGAAAACTTAGCAAACTAGAAATCCCTAAAAAAAGTTGATGTTTGCACTCTTAAGCTCTCACCTAAAATCTAATACACTTGAGCATACATTGACATTTAAGCTCAACAAGTGTAGTATACAAAGAATGGGAAAAAAAGTACTAAGACTTGATTACAATCATAGACATGTTGGCATTTGGATCATTAGTCTTCCATAGATGCTCGAATGTCTCTTTTATAATTACAAAAGTGTTTGTAACCGTTGGAGTTGAATTGGAGTTATTGGGGCCTTTATTTCCCGCAATAAATACAGTTTTGGAGCTGTTCGTATCGGTACACGGGTAGCCGTATTGGTACGTTCTTCTTCAGAACTAACCATTGCGCTCTTCTCAGCTGATGCGTAGTATCGATACAACCTGCAATTCAAATGACCGTTAGAAAACTAGTCGTTAGGGTAGTTAAAATCGTATTGGTACGACTCTCTCCGTATCGATACGAACAAGCTGTATCGGTACAAGTTTTGGCTACTAGAATTTTCCTGTAGCTTGAAACCCTAAAGCATATCAATACGATGTATATTGTATTGGTATGGTTACTTGAAAAACTCAAGTTTGGCTACTTTAAAGACATTTTAAAACATTCTAAAGCCTTATAAAATTCATCAAACATATTTTCAAGTTGTTTCGACTTATAAACATTTTTGAGATCTTTTCAATTTAGTCCAAAACAAATTTTCTATTATTATATCAAAACAAACATCCCAACAATCTCTCCATTTTTGATATAGTAGTTTAACTTGAAAAATTGTTTGTGATTCTCCCCCTTAGTATTTAAAAATTTGAATAAGAGATTTTAAAAATGAAATGTAGTTAAAGCTCCCCTTATTCACTTGAAAAAATCAAATTTTCAAATCATTTCTTCCCCTTTTTGTTATATCAAAAAGATTTTAAAAGACTTTAAGCTCAAAATAACAATGAAGGTATAAAAGATTTTGACAAAAATAAGAATTTTGGTTTTAAAATGGCCCCTTACTCAAAGCATCATCAAATGGTTAGTCTAACAAATATGATTATCTAGTTGAATTAAAGTAAATAAATCAAATAAAAAGCAAATAAGTTCAACTAAATTAATTTTACCACTTGAAACAAAGGGAGGATGTGAAGCATTCCTTCTTCAAGTGATCTTCCTTGTGTTTATGGAGCTCCTCCTTAATGTTGTACTTTATTGACTAATCTCCATCACACTTAAAACAAGACAAGTAATTTTTGGTATCCATATTGCTTTGGATACATGAGTGTTAGTAGCACATAATTTAGTCCCCTAAGGAATTCATTTTTCAATTTCATCATTTTTAGTTGAAGTAATTAGTCCTTTGGGGCCCAAATACTTCTAAAACATTTATGATTTAAAACTCTAGGGGCACTAGATTATCTTTGATAAAAACTTGAATTTCCGAAATTTGTTTTCTTTTCAAACTCTTTGGAAATTAAATTTTTTTCCTATTGAACTTTATGGAGCAAATTTTGTAAATCAACACATTTTTGTTCAAACTCATTGAGTTTTGCTTCAAGTTCAATTTTAGTTTTAAAAATAAAATCATTTTGAATTTTCAAATTTAAAATCACTTTCTTGTTTTTCAAAATATGTTTTAAACTCTAAAACCTAATCATCATAAGCATCTTGTAATTCGTCAAAAGAATAAGAAGTTGAAGTATATAAATTAGAAGTTACACTTGAATCTTCTTGGATGACCATAAGGCAAAGGTTGGCTGGTTCATTATTGGTGGTGTCATCATCACTCAATGTAGCCACATATGCCTTCTTCTTATGGCTTGAAGAGCTTGTCTTCCTCTTCTTCTTTTTCTTCTTCGATTTATGTTTGGATTCTTTCATTTTACTCTTCATGAATCGGGCACATTTCTTGAAGAGATAAATTATCTCTTCATCTTCACTTTCCTCCTCACTTGATTCTTTATGTTGGCATTTGGAGGAATTGAGAGCAATGACATTAACCTGAATGTCTTGATCATTGATCTTCTTCTCCTTCTCCCTATTCAAGGGTGTAGACATCATTTCATGGGTAAAAAGAGACCTAATTAGCTCATCAAGTTCGAGCTCATTTACTGTTTTTGACTTTGATGATAGTCGTCATCTTGTCTTCCCATGATTCGAGAAATGAATAAATCAACTTCCGAACGAACTTATCTTTCGAAATCTTTTCTCCAAATCTTTTGAGTTTTTTTAAGATTGTAGAGAGCCGATCGAACATGCTTGTGATGTCTTCTTTTGGGTTCATCTTGAAGTTCTCATACTCATAGTTGAATAGACTGATCTTGCTCTCATTTACATCGTTTGTTCCTTCGTATGTAGCTTCAAGCTTGTCCCATACTTCCTTGACACTTTTACAAGAATATATCTTTGCATAAACATCCGGGCCAAAAGCACAAAAGAGAATGTACAACGCCTTGCAATTAAGCTCTATCATCTTCTTGTTGTTGGCATTCAAATCTGCCTTCCTTCTTTGAGGCACGAAGTTTATTGTTGAGTGTGTAAAAGTTCTATTATTTACACCCTTTTTAACCCATATTTCTGCTGCATTCAAGCATCATTGCATTGCATTTAGGTTAGTTTTCAGCAAAACATCACAAATGGATTAAAGGCACGAATTCTACAAAAAGATGGCTTATTTTGCAGGTATCTGCCATATTTGACAAAGAAGGCAGGCGCAGGGCAGAGAAGCAGAAGAGCTGAACTGGACAAGTAGACGAAGAAGACGAAGCTGCCATGGATCTGTCGTGACAGCAGGGTGACAACAGATTTATGAAGAGGAAAAGTAAAGTGGACCTCGATAGATAGAGAAAAATCTGCTCGTCTGTCGTGTGAAAGCCAAATATTTTTCCAAGCCCCGGATCAAAAGATATGTCAAGCCAAAGCTCAAGGAGAGGAATTCCCATAAAGCAAGGAGGCGGCTGAAAAGTAGGAATCCTTAGAGATTAAGCATTTATTAGAATCTTACTTTTCATTAAAGTTGTAATCCTTGTTAACTTAGAATACTTGAGCCCAAAGCTTATATAAGGGCATAGGTTTTAACCTAAAAAAATAATCCACACATCATACCCCATAACCGATAACCAAAAACCCCCCTGTCGTTTACCCGTCACCGACATGTTCTAAATTCCCCCTAGGGCCACGGGTTGTTTTGTAAAGTAGTTGCAAGGGTTGTTTTGTTTTAGGATTTTCCAAGTTCAATAAAATAAACTTCAAGTTCTCTTATTTTGGTTTTAATATCTTGCAAGAGCATCGGGAGAGCATTGTGAGGTTATCTATTTACTTAGCATCGGGAGAGTTAAGTATACGAAAGAAGTAAGAGCGAGTTCTCTAGTTTATAGTTGAACTATCTCGTACCTAGGGATAGGGCGAGGTTAAGTGGCTAAGGAAGAATTCATACACATCGGTGTTCATCCTTCGATTCACGCCGGGAGGTATCATCAAGACGTGATCATCGACAGACTTGGACCTAGGGATAGGCCAAGGAAGATCTGGGATTCTTGCCAAACTTGAAGTACGGAGTTGGTGTGTTCGCTGCCGCGACAGCTAACGGACAGCCGCCGCGACAGGTGCTGTCGGCGACGGGCACGACGACAGAACTGGAGTTCCTAAGCAATCCAATACCTGCACTACCGAGCAATTCAATACCATCCCATTCTCTCTATCTTGATATCTCAATCCTTTTATTTACGTTTTCCTTATTATTTTCGTGACAAATCTCTCAATTATTTCCTTTACTTTCGTGCAGTAAACAAGGTGAAGTCATTAGCCCAATCCCTGTGGAGACGATATCCGATACTTCGTGTACACTTGCACTACAATTGCGATAGACTCTTTTACACGCAACAAGTTTTTGGCGCCGTTGCCGGGGATTGGCAACATAACTACATCTTTCTTTTATTGCACTTTTCGTTTTTATTTTTATTTTTGCTTTCGTTTTTATTTTTATTTTTCTTTAATTTTTCTTTTGTGCTTTCAACTCTCGCTTTTCACGAGGTTTTCTGGTTTATGCACAGATCTAAAAGAGGTGAAGATCCTGAGTATCCATTACACCCGGAAATCAAACGTTCCTTTAGTCTCAAGAAACAATTTCGCCGACTTTTTGACAGAAACGAATACCTCGAGGAACAGCTAAAGAAGATGGGCCATAACCAACCTGTTGGCGGTCGTATACCACCCCTTGGCGATAACCACCCGCATGTCGGTGACCCGCCCGCAGCAGATGGACGACGGTCATGTCGTGACTACATGCTGAATGATCATGTAGAGCTGGAGACCACGCTGCCGAATATTGATGTTGACAACTTCGAACTTAAACCTGTCATGTTTAGTATGATCAACAATGTCGGGCACTTTAGTGGTGCTGTGACAGAAGATGCTAGGGAGCATCTCAAAACGTTCCAGGAGATCTGTGGTTCGTTTAGACTACCAGGAGTTAGTCCGGAGATACTGAGGCTTCGGTTATTCCCCCATTCATTGAGGGATAGAGCAAAAACTTGGTGGAATAAACTTACAACGGGTTCAATTATGACTTTGGCAGATCTAACTCGTGAATTTTTATCTCGTTTTAATCCTTCGCATTTTGTTGAATGTGTAAAAGTTCTATTATTTACACCCTTTTTAACCCATATTTCTGCTACATTCAAGCATCATTGCATTGCATTTAGGTTAGTTTTCAGTAAAACATCACAAATGGATTAAAAGCACGGATTCTACTAAAAGATGGCTATTTTTGCAGGTATCTGCCATAGTTGACAAAGAAGGCAGGCGCAGGGCAGAAAAGCAGAAGAGCTTAACCGGACAAGCAGACGAAGAAGACGAAGCTGCCATGGACCTGTCGTGACAGCATGGTGACAGCAGATTTATGAAGAGGAAAAGTAAAGTGGACCTCGATAGATAGAGAAAAATCTGCTTGTCTGTCGTGTGAAAACCAAATATTTTTCCAAGCCCCGGATCAAAAGATATGTCATGCCAAAGCTCAAGGAGAAGAATTCCCATAAAGCAAGGAGGCGGCTGAAAAGTAGGAATCCTTAGAGATTAAGTATTAATTAGAATTTTACTTTTCATTAAAGTTGTAATCCTTGTTAACTTAGAATACTTGAGCCCAAAGCTTATATAAGGGCATAGATTTAACCTAGGAAGCATCGAATACCCCATAACCGAAACCTAAACCCCCTGCCGTTTACCCGTCACCGACATGTTCTAAATTCCCCCTAGGGCCACGGGTTGTTTTGTAAAGTAGTTGCAAGGGTTGTTTTGTTTTAGGAATTTTCAGTTCAATAAAATAAATTTCAAGTTCTCTTATTTTGGTTTTAACATCTTGCAAGAGCATCGGGAGAGCATTGTGAGGTTATCCATTTACTTAGCATCGGGAGAGTTAAGTATACGAAAGAAATAAGAGCGAGTTCTCTAGTTTATAGTTGAACTATCTTGTGCCTAGGGATAGGGCAAGGTTAAGTGGCTAAAGAAGAATTCATACACATCGGTGTTCATTCTTCGATTCACGCCGGGAGGTATCATCAAAGACGTGATCATCGACAGACTTGGACCTAGGGATAGGCCAAGGCAGATCTGGGATTCTTGCCAAACTTGAAGTACGGAGTTGGTGTGATCGTTGCCGCGATAGCTAACGGACAGCCGCCGCGACAGGTGCTGTCGGCGACGGGAGCGACGACAGAACTGGAGTTCCTAAGCAGTCCAATACCTGCACTACCGAGCAATTCAATACCAGCCCATTCTTGATATCTCAATTATTTTATTTGCAATTTTCCTTATTATTTACGTGACAAATCTCTCAATTATTTCCTTTACTTTCGTGCAGTAAACAAGGTGAAGCTATTAGCCCAATCCCTGTGGAGACGATATCCGATACTTCGTATCACTTTACTACTTGCGTCGTGTACACTTGCACTACAATTGCGATAGACTCTTTTACACGCAACACATTTATCTGAGCGATTACGTAATGAAATTGCTACTTTTCAACAGGAAGATGACAAGCCGATGCACGAGGCCTGGGACAGATTTACTACCCTTCTACGGAACTGCCCAATGCATGGATTTCCCGTTTGGAATCAGGTAACTAAGTTCTATAATGCTGCTAACTTACAAACTCGCATTCGAATTGATTCTGCAGCAAATGGATTATTATTGGATAAAGATCCAGACGAGGCATTGCAAGTTTTGAAAAATCTGGCCAAGAATGAGGAGTAGTTTCCAACAGCTAGAAGAGGGGGTAAACGGGTACTTGCTGTCAAGGACTATGAAGCCGACAGCACTATGAAATCACAGGTAGCATTCCTTACTAAAGCAATGAAACGGTTATTGAATGAAGATGAATTACAAGGATTTGTTGTCGAGGAAGTTTGTACGATCTGTGAGGGAAATCATAGTAGGGATGAGTGCCCAATACAAATAGAAGAGGGAAAATATGTTGGAAATTACAAGCCGAACTACAATTCCAACAATTACAATCCTAATTGGAGGAAGGATCCCAAATTTTCCTGGAGTAATCCTAACAATGCCCTGAATCCGCAAGCACATAATCAGAATCAGGGAGGACCTAGATTGCTGATGCGACAGCAACTGCCGCAGCACCTGCCGCCGCAGCAGCAACAACAGCCACCACCTGCCACGAGTAGTATATTGGAGCAGACTCTGGCCACTTTTATGTCTCAGACCGGTACGTATATGGAGAATATGAATCAGTTTGTCAAGAAGACGGAAACCTTTATGGATAAAACCGAGATGAGAATGACAAATCATGAAGCTACGTTGAAATCTCTAGAGACACAAATGGGTCAGGTGTCGCAACATATTAAGCCAAGGCAGAATGGAGGTTTCCCTAGCAATACTGAAAATGCTAGACCGCCCCCACATGAGCAATGTAAGGCGATTACTACTAGGAGTGGGAAGAAACTACCAGGGCCGGAAAAAGAAGATGAAACAGAAAAGGAACCTGCCTTGGATAAACCTGCCGAGGAAGCTGCCCCGACAGGTGATAAACAGACTGCTGCCGATGAGCCTGTCACGACAGCAGAAGCGACAGAGGAGAAAAAAGATGATTATCGACCTCAGATTCGCATGCAGTGGGAATGGTGTATTGTTGATTATCGTCCTCCACCACCTTTTCCCCAACTGATACAGCAAGCTAAGCATGAATCTCAACTTAAAAAAATTTATGATATTTTTAAGCAGGTTCATCTTAATATTCCGTTGTTAGATACTGTTAGGGAGATGCTCGGTTATGCTAAATTTCTCAAGGATGTTATGTCAAAAAAATCTAAACTTGGGGAATTTGAAACGGTAAAGATGACAGAAGGTTGCATGAGTATTCTTCATAGGCAGTCGCCCCAGAAAAAGAAGGATCCAGGGAGCTTCATCATACCCTGTGTAATCGGCGATAAATTTGTGGGTAAGGCACTTTGTGATCTTGGTGCCAGTGTTAATCTAATGCCCAAATCTGTTTTTCAGAAACTAGGTATTGCCAAGGCGCGGCCCACGACAGTAACTCTGCAGCTAGCCGACCGCTCTTACGTTCATCCTGAAGGAAAAATTGAAGATATTCTGGTAAGAGTGGATAAGCTTATTTTTCCTGCTGACTTTCTTATCTTAGATTGTGAGGCAGACGAAAACGCACCAGTCATCCTTGGGCGACCCTTCTTAGCCGCGGGAAGATCATTGATTGATGTGGAGAAAAAAGAACTCACCATGCGAGTAAACGATCAAGAGATTAAGTTGAATGTTCTCCAAGCGATGAAACATGCTGAAGTGGATGAGGAATGCAAGGCCATCATTGAGGTGACCTTTTATCACCCCTGCATCAGGTCGGGCTGCCGTGATATAAAATTTGGTCACTGCCGCGACAGCCACCTACAGGCCTGTCACGACAGCGACGATGACAGCATCGACGACAGCGACTTCTCTGAATCAGATACATCTGATACTGAAGGTCAGGAGGAGGTAAACTGGTTAGACCATCGTCCAGGTAAGTTATTCAAACCTTTGATTATACTTCGGATAACCATTTAATACAAAAGCCATCTATTGTTGAACTACCTACCTTAGAACTTAAGCCCCTGCCAGGGCAGTTAAAATATGCTTATCTTGGTTCCAATGACACACTGCCCGTAATCATCTCTTCTAAGCTGCCGCAGGAACATGAACGACAACTAATCGACATGCTAAGGCAGCACAAAAAGGCGATTGGATGGACGATAGCAGACATTCAAGGCATTAGTCCGGCGATATGCATGCACAAAATCCTCCTAGAGGAAGATCATAAGCCGACTATTGATGCCCAAAGGCGGTTAAACCTTGCGATGAAGAAGGTAGTGCGTAAGGAGATAATCAAGTGGTTAGATGCTGGTATTATTTACGCCATCTCCGACAGCAAATGGGTGAGCCCGGTGCAATGTGTTCCCAAGAAAGGAGGAATGATCGTGATAACCAACGAGAACAATGAGTTAATCCCAACCAGGACTGTGACCGGTTGGAGGGTTTGTATGGACTATCGGAAGCTTAACAAAGCTACCCGAAAGGACCATTTTCCCTTACCCTTTATTGATCAAATGCTTGATAGATTAGCGGGTAAACCTTACTATTGTTTTCTTGATGGTTATTCAGGTTACAACCAAATTGCTATCGCACCGGAGGATCAAGAAAAGACGACTTTTACATGCCCCTACGGAACATACGCGTTTAGGAGGATGCCGTTTGGACTCTGTAATGCACTTGCCACCTTCCAAAGGTGCATGATGGCAATATTCTCCGACATGGTAGAGGACTTCCTTGAGATTTTCATGGATGGTTTTTCCGTCTTTGGAGACGATTTTGAGAGCTGCCTCGGCAATCTTCAAAAGGTACTTGAAAGATGTGAAAAAGCTAATCTTGTTCTAAATTGGGAAAAATGCCACTTTATGGTGGACGAAGGGATAGTCCTTGGCCATAAGATTAGCTGTCGTGGGATAGAAGTCGACAGGGCTAAAATAGAAGTCATAGAGAAGCTGCCGCCGCCGACCACAGTCAAGGGCATTAGAAGTTTTTTAGGGCATGCTGGTTTTTATATGAGATTCATTGCAAATTTCTCAAAAATTACCAAGCCCCTATGCCATCTCTTAGAACAGAACCGACCCTTTGACTTTAATGAGGAATGTACTGAAGCATTCAAGGTTCTGAAAGAAAAACTAATGACAGCCCCCATAGTACAGCCACCAGACTGGACACAACCATTTGAAATCATGTGTGATGCCAGTGATTATGTTGTCGGGGCAGCACTTGGGCAGCGCAGAGATAAGCTGTTTCACGTCATATACTATGCCAGCAAGACGTTGAATGACGCCCAAGTGAACTACACCACCACAAAAAAGGAGCTGTTAGTTGTGGTGTTCTCTATCAACAAGTTTCGTTCTTACATACTTGGAACGAAAGTAATAATACACACCGACCATTCTGCCTTAAAGTATTTGTTCGCAAAAAAGGATGCAAAGCCTAGGTTGATACGGTGGATCTTTCTATTACAAGAATTCGACCTTGAGATCAAGGACAAAAAGGGGACAGAAAATCAGGTGGCAGACCACTTGTCGAGGTTGGAGAAGGGACAGAGTCTACCAATAGACGAGACAAACATACTGGAGACCTTCCCTGATGAGCAGCTCTTTGTTGCCGCAATCATTGTCGCGACAGCCATGGCGGCAGGTAGTCTTCTGACCTTCCCTGGTATGCTGATTTCGTTAATTTTATAGTTAGCGGAATATTACCTTCTGATCTTGATTATCAAGCCAGGAAGAGGTTCCAAAATGATGTTAAGCATTATTATTGGGACGAACCTCTTCTTTTCAAAATGTGTGCAGATCAGGTTATAAGGAGGTGTGTACCACAAGAAGAGCAAGAAGACATTCTCCATCACTGCCATGCTTCACAATATGAAGGTCACTTAGGAGGCAATAAAACTGCTGCCAAGGTGCTGCAGTCAGGGTTCTACTGGCCGACACTATATAAAGATGCACATGACTTTTATAAGAACTGTGACAGGTGCCAGCGGACAGGTAACATCTCAAGGAGAAACGAGATGCCACTGCAGAACATTTTAGAAGTCGAGATCTTCGATGTTTGGGGGATTGATTTTATGGGACCTTTTCCATCTTCATGTGGAAATTTGTACATCCTCATAGCAGTGGATTATGTCTCTAAGTGGGTCGAAGCCATCGCCACTCAAAAGAATGATGCCAAGACAGTCCAAAAGTTTTTGCACAAAAACATTTTTTCTAGATTTGGCATACCTAGGGCGATTATCAGTGATGAAGGGAGACATTTTGATAATAGGGTAATTGCTGCCGCCTTGAAGAAATATGGTGTCAAGCACAGGATCGCGACAGCATACCACCCACAGACCGATGGACAAGCTGAGATATCCAATAGGGAAGTGAAGAACATTCTTGAAAAGATGGTTAAGCCAACTAGGAAAGATTGGTCTTTACTTCTGAATGATGCATTATGGGCATATAGGACAGCTTTTAAGACTCCATTGGGCATGTCTCCATACCGTTTGATTTATGGGAAAACCTGTCACTTGCATGTCGAGATAGAGCACAAAGCATATTGGGCAATCAAGGCAGTGAACATGGACTTGGACAAGGCAGGCCAGAAAGGTTATTAGATCTAAATGAGATTGAGGAATTACAGACAATGGCCTACGACAACGCAAGGATCTACAAGGAAAAGACTAAGAAGTGGCATGACAGGAAGTTGCTGCCATGACAGTTCTACCCAGGGCAGCTTGTGTTGTTGTTTAATTCTAGGTTGAAACTATTCCCAGGGAAGCTTAAATCTAGATGGTCTGGCCCGTTCCAAGTGGTTCAAGTTTTTCCCCATGGTGCCATCACTATTCAATCATTAAAAGACGGGCATCAATTCAAAGTCAATGGACAGCGCCTTAAGCACTACCAGGGGACTGAAGCCCCAGGAATTCAGGAAGTGGTTACTTTAGGAGATGCTCCACAAGGCATCCCTAATTTAACCTAAGTTTATTTTTATTATTTATTATTTATTAGGAAATTAGGTTTATTTTATTCGAATAATATTTTTATAATTTTCTATTTTTAGGAAATAAAGGAGTCAAGAAGAAAAGGAGAAGTGACCCAAGTCCAACATCCATCTATCAGCCCAACAAAGCCCATTTATGGAAGCTTGTCGTTTCGGCTGCCGCCGCAGACAGATATGACAGGCTGTCAACAGACTAACACGGCAGACGCAGAAGCGTGTGGCAGACGCGTAACAAACGCATAAATGCGTGCCAGACGCGTCAGACACGCTAAATCCCATCCGTCGCTCCGTTATTCACGCCTGCCGTTACAGCATTAAACGGGCAGCAACTCGACCGCTATAAAACCCCGTTTTCATTTTCATTTTTCTCACTTCTGCTTATTCTTCCTTGCTTTCTCCTCTAGTTTTATTTGCTTTCTTCATTTTTCACAACCCTTGCAACTAACATGTCGTCTAGACAGACCCGCCGTAGTGCTGCCTCAGCCTCTTCTTCGGCAGCAGCAACGCCCTTCGCCACAAAGGAGTTATGGGAGGAACGTGGTTTCGTGTACATCCGAAAGGCACCCAACATGGGACTCCGGTCGTTCATCGTAAAGGCCATCACAGCTCAACTATGGGAGCACTTCGCGGAACAACCGACCGAACTAAACGACACATTACTCCGGGAGTTTTATGCTGCCATAGACAGCAGAACGGCAACATCTGTCACCGTTCGAGGAGTGAAAGTGCCCTTCACAGCTGACAACATCAACCACATGTTTGGCCTCTACTTTGGCCCCGATGATGATGCCCACCAGAAATTTCTTAACACCCTCGATGCTGCCGCCTATGGTGCTGTTATGGCGAAGGTGACAGAGGAAGGAACCACATGGACAACCAGCAAAAAGAACCCCCACTTTGTCAAAAGGGGGCAGCTCCTCCCTGAAGCTAAACTCTGGAACGCTTTTATCAAAAAGCGCATCATGCCTTCTTCCCACCACACGACAGTTAACCAGCAGCGGCTCGCCCTTATTCATTCCATCATGCACGACAGGCCTATTAATGTGGGTCGTTATATGAGGGACAACATCCTGGACTGCACCTTCCGCTCCGACTCCCGCCTCTGCCTGCCGTTCACAATAACCTCCTTATGCCGCTGTGCTGCTGTCCCCGAGGAACCCTCCAACAAACTCATCAAGGGCAGAGGCTGGACAGACAATAACATCAACAGCCTCATGGAGCTGGTAGTAGCTACACCTATCTCGTCTTTCAATCCAGCCGGCTCCCAGCAGAACCATCAGATGAGCCTGCCCCTGAACCTGCTGCCGCCACCGCTCCGACAGACCAGTCCGCCCTCATCCTTGCTACGCTACAACGGGTAGAGGAGAGACAAATGGGATTGATGACGTTCATTCGGGACTTCGCTAACTCGACGGTAAACTTCATTACCCAAACTTTAAATTTTCCCGATGTTCAATTCCCTACTTTTCCTGCCCATTATTTCTATATCCCCACTCCTGTCCACACCCCTGTTCACACACCCACACCACCTGCCTCCCCACATTCCCACTCGACTGCCTCCACCACATCACCTGCCCCGACGACAGCATGTAGTCCACCGGCAGACACCTCTGCCAGAGGAACAAAGAGACCTGCCTCCGATGACAGCCCTCTGATCATGAGGAATTTGGAGAGAGAATTTACGCCGGTCAAGAGGATAAAACATGTGGCGGACAAGAAACGGTTGCCCAAGGCTAGCACCACCACCAGCAGCACTTGGGACAGTGGCAGCAATTCCGACGTCCAGCTCGTGGAGCAACCTGCCCCTGAATCTGCCCCTGAACCTGCCCAGCCTCCTCTACAGCCCAGACGCTGTCGTCAGATCCGTGTCAACAGCAGCAGCGAGGACAACGACTAAAAATTTAAGTTTTTATTTTCCTTTTTGTTGTCTGCTTATATCTATTGTGATGTACTTGTCTTCATATTTTTTTCTTTTCATGTCATTTTGCATTGAAGGCAATGCAACCCTCGAGTTTGGGGGTGGCAACCCTCCATCATTAATGGAGTCTTAAGTACATCTTTTTATTAATTGTTGAGTCTTTTTAATTAAGTTCTCTTAAAAAAACAGAAAATATAAAACTGTTGGCTTAAAAACTGTGAAGTTAACTTACCTGTCATGACAGCTCTGTCGTGGCAGCATCTTTAGGACAGTTTAAGGAGAAGTTTAGAGCCTTTCTATAGTTCTGAAAAATTTAAACACCATTGTGACTGTTATATTGCTTAGATTTCTTTTAGCCAAACTAGAATAGGAAGCTTAGAACTTGAATAGCCCCTAGAGGTGCCCAAAACTGGCTCTAGGAAAGAAGTTTAGCAAAAGAAAATCAAAAACCTAGAGGTGCCCGAAACCGGCTCTAGGAAGCTAACTAGAGGTGCCCAAAACTGGCTCTAGAAAAATTTAGCTTGAATATAGAAAGAAAAAGAAGCATGAAAATGTGTCTTCAAGAACATAAACTTTGGCATAAAAATTCAAGTTAAAAAAGTTGAATATTCTAGTGAAACTAAGAGAGTCTTAGCATATAACTGTTCACAAGCATGCACACACTGCACGAGAGCTATAGGGAGATTCCGGACAGATCCTAACCTTTCCGACAGGTTGCTGCCGCCATAGAGAGTGAGCGACGGGTAAGGAACAGTTCATTGTTTGAAAGCCAACACAAAAATTTTCATTTTTCTTTTAGGTCTTAATTGCTTGAGGGCAAGCAAAAACTTGAAGTTTGGGGGTGTGTTGAGTGTGTAAAAGTTCTATTATTTACACCCTTTTTAACCCATATTTCTGCTGCATTCAAGCATCATTGCATTGCATTTAGGTTAGTTTTCAGCAAAACATCACAAATGGATTAAAGGCACGGATTCTACTAAAAGATGGCTTATTTTGCAGGTATCTGCTGTTGCGTGTAAAAGAGTCTATCGCAATTGTAGTGCAAGTGTACACGACGCAAGTAGTAAAGTGATACTAAGTATCGGATATCGTCTCCACAGGGATTGGGCTAATAGCTTCACCTTGTTTACTGCACGAAAATAAAGGAAATAATTAAGAGTTGTCACGAGAATAATAAGATAAAAACGTAAATAAAAGGATTGGAATATCAAGATAGAGAGAATGGGCTGGTATTGAATTGCTCGGTAGTGCAGGTATTGAATTGCTTAGGATCTCCAGTTCTGTCGTCGCTCCCGTCGCCGACAGCACCTGTCGCGGCGGCTGTCCGTTGGCTGTCGCGGCAACGAACACCAACTTCGTACTTCAAGCTTGGCAAGAATCCCATATCTGCCTTGGCCTATCCCTAGGTCCAAGTATGTCGATGATCACGTCTTTGATGATACCTCCCGGCGTGAATCGAAGGATGAACACCGATGTGTATAAATTCTTCCATAGCCACTTAACCTTGCCCTATCCCTAGGCACAAGATAGTTCAACTATAAACTAGAGAACTCGCTCTTATTTCTTTCGTATATTTAACTCTCCCGATGCTAAGTAAATGGATAACCTCACAATGCTCTCTCGATGCTCTTGCAAGATGTTAAAACCAAAATAAGAGAACTTGAAGTTTATTTTATTGAACTAAAAAATCCTAAAACAAAGCAACCCTTGCAACTACTTTACAAAACAACCCGTAGCCCTAGGGGGAATTTAGAACATGTCGGTGACGGGTAAATGGCAGGGGTTTTTTGGTTTCGGTTATGGGGTAATCGGTTGTGCCTCCTAGGTTAAATCTATGCCCTTATATAAGCTTTGGGCTCAAGTTATCTAAGGTAACAAGGATTACAACTTTAATTAAAAGTAAGATTCTAATAAAGACTAAATCTCTAAAGTCTCCTACTTTCCAGCCGCATCCTTGCTTTTAGGAATTTCTTCTCATTGAGCTTTGGCTTGACATATCTTTTGATCCGGGGCTTGGAAAAATATGTGGCTTTCACACGACAGACGAGCAGATTTTTCTATATCTATCGAGGTCCACTTTGCTTTTCCTCTTCATGAGTCTGCTGTCACGACAGGTCCATGGCAGCTTCGTCTTCTTCTTCTACTTGTCCAGTTCAGCTCTCCTGCTCTTCTGCCCTGCGCCTGCCTTCAACATCTACTATGGCAGATACCTGCAAAAATAGCCATCTTTTAGTAGAATCCGTGCTTTTGATCCATTTGTGATGTTTTACTAAAAACTAACCTAAATGCAATGCAATGATGCTTGAATGCAGCAGAAACATGGGTTAAAAAAGGGTGTAAATAATAGAACTTTTACACACTCAACACACCCCCAAACTCAAGTCTTTGCTTGCCCTCAAGCAATTAAAACTTAAAAGAAAAATGAAAATTTTTGTGTTGGCCTTCAAACAGTGAACTGTCCCTTACCCGTCGCTCATTCTCTATGGCGGCAGCAACCTGTCGGAAAGGTTAGAATCTGTCCGGAATCTCCCTATAGCTCTCGTGCAGTGTGTGCATGCTTGTGAACAGTTATATGCTAAGACTCTCTTAGTTTCACTAGAATATTCAACTTCTTTAACTCGAATTTTTATGCCAAAATTTATTTTTTTGAAGACACATTTTCATGCTTCTTTTTCTTTCTATTTTCAAGCTAAATTTTTCTAGAGCCAGTTTCGGGCACCTCTAGGTTTTTGATTTTCTTTTGCTAAACTTCTTTCCTAGAGCCAGTGTTAGGCACCTCTAGGGGCTATTCAAGTTCTAAGCTTCCTATTCTAGTTTGGCTAAAAGAAATCTAAGCAATATAACAGTCACAAAAGTGTTTAAGTTTTCAGAACTATAGAAAGGCTCTAAACTTTTCCTTAACCTGTCCTAAAGATACTGCCACGACAGAGCCGTCATGACAGGTAAGCTAACTTCACAGTTTAAGCCAACAGTTTTATGTTTTCTGATTTTTTTTAAGAGAACTTAAATAAATAAAAAGACACAACAAATAATAAAAAAGATGTGCATAAGACTCCATTAATGATGGAGGGTTGCCACCCCCAAACTCAAGGGTTGCATTGCCCTCAATGCAAAATGACATGAAAAATAAAAGAAAGAAAAAGTACATCACAAAATATAAAGGCAGGCAGCAATAAGAGGAATAAAAGAACTTAAATTTTAGTCGTTGTCCTCGCTGCTACTGCTCACACGGATCTGCCGGCGGCGTCTGGGCTGTGGAGGCGGCTGGGCAGGTGCAGGAGCAGGTGCTGTGGCAGGCTGCTCAACAAGTTGGACATCAGAACTGCTGCCGCTATCCCAGCTGCTGCTGGTGGTGGTGCTAGCCTTGGGCAGCCGTTTCTTGTCTGCCACGTGCTTAATTCTCTTGACCCGCGTGAAGTCCCTCTCTAAATTTCTCCGGATAAGAGGGCTGTCATCAGTGGCAGGCCTCTTGGTCCCTCGAGGGGAGGTGTCTGCCGGAGGGCTGCCTGCTGCCGTCGGGGCAGGGGATGGTGTGGAAGTGGCAGAATGTGTTTGGGGAGAGACAGGTGGTGTAGGTGTGGGGGAGGGGATATGGAAATAATGGGCGGGGAAGGTGGGGAAGATGACATCCGAATAATGTAAAGTATTAGTAATGAAATTTACTGTTGCATTGGTGAAATCGCGGATGAAAGTCATCAAACCCATTTGCCGCTCCTCTACCCGTAGGATTGCAGCAAGGATGTGTGCCGACTGGTCTGTCGGAGCGGTGGCGGTGGCAGCTTCAGGGGCAGGCTCGGTGGCAGGTTCATCATCTGAGTCTGCTGGTGGTGCATTTGGATCGAAGGCGTTGATTGGTGTTGCAGCTACAACCTCCATGAGGCTGGAGATGTTATTATCAGTCCAGCCATGACCCTGGAATATTTTGTCGGAGGGCGCCTCGGGTACAGCAGCACATCGGCAGAGGGAAGTTATGGTGAACGACAGGCAAAGGCGAGAGTCGGAGCGGGAGGCACAATCGAGGATGCTGTCCCTCATATATTTGTCCACATTGATGGGCCGGTCGTGCATAATGGAGTGAATAAGGGCCAGCCGCTGTCGGTTGACTGTCGTGTGGTGGGAAGAGGGCATGATACGCTTTTTGATGAAAGCGTTCCAGAGTTTAGCCTCGGGGAGGAGCTGCCCCCTCTTGACGGAGTGGGGGTTCTTCTTGCTGGTAGTCCATGATGTACCAGGCTCTGTCAGCTCTACCATGACAGCATCATAGGCAGCAGCATCGAGGGTGTCCAGAAATTGTTGGTGAGCATCGTCATCGGGGCCAAAGAAGAGGCCAAACATATGATTAATGCTGTTGGCAGTGAAGGGCACTTCCACTCCTCGGACGGTGACAGATGTCGCCGTTTTGCTGTCTATGGCCTCGTAGAACTCCTGGACCAAGGTGTCATTTAGCTCTGCCGGCTGTTCGGCAAAGTCCTCCCATAGTTGTGCCGTGATGGCCTTTACAATGAACGGCCGGAGTCCCATATGGGGAGCATTTCTGTTGTATATGAAGCCACGCTCCTCCCATAACTCCTTTTTGGCGAAGGGTGACGCTGCTGCTGAAGAGGAAGCGGAGGCAGCGTTGCGACGGGTTTGTCTCGACGACATTTTAGTTGCAAGGGCTGTGAAAGAGAGAAAACAAATAAAACTAGAGGAGAAAGCAAGAGAGAAAAATCAGAAGTGATGAAAAATGAAAGGGGAAAACGGGGTTATATAGCTGTCGGGTATCTGCCCATTTAATGTTGCAACGGCAGGCGGGAATAACGGGGCGGCAGATTGGATGTAGCGTGTCTGACGCGTCTGACACGCATTTATGCATCTGCTGTGCGTCTGCCGCACGCTTCTGCGTCTGCAATGTCAGTCTGTTGACAGCCTGTCAAGTCTGTCTGCGGCGGTAGCCGAAACGGCAGGTTACCATAAATGGGCTTTATTGGGCTGATGGATGGGCGGTGGGTTTGGGCCACTTCTTCTTTCCTTCTTGACTCCTTTATTTCCTAAAAACTGAAAGTATAAAAACAAAACATTATTTAAATAAAATAAACCTAGTTCCTAATAGATAATAATAATAATAATAAATTAAAAATAAAAAATGAAACTTAGGTTAAATTAGGGGTGCCTTGTGGGGCATCTCCTAAAGTAACTACTTCCTGAATTCCTGGGCTTCAGTCCCCTGATAGTGCTTGAGGCGTTGTCCATTGACTTTGAATTGGTGCCCGTCTTTTAATGATTGAATTGTGATGGCACCATGGGGAAAAACTTGAACCACTTGGAACGGACCAGACCATCTAGACTTTAGCTTTCCTGGGAAGAGTTTAAGTCTAGAATTAAATAGCAACACAAGCTGCCCTGGGTAGAACTGTCGTGGCAGCAGTTTCTTGTCGTGCCACTTCTTAGTCTTTTCCTTGTAAATCCTTGCTTTGTCGTAGGCCATTGTCCGTAATTCTTCAATCTCATTCAGATCTAATAACCTTTTCTGGCCGGCCTTGTCCAAGTCCATATTCACTGCCTTGATTGCCCAATACGCCTTATGCTCGATCTCGACAGGCAAGTGACAGGTTTTCCCATAAATCAGTCGGTATGGAGACATGCCCAATGGAGTCTTGAAAGCTGTCATGTATGCCCATAATGCATCATTCAGAAGTAAAGACCAATCTTTCCTAGTTGGTTTAACCATTTTCTCAAGAATGTTCTTCACTTCCCTATTGGAAATCTCAGCCTGTCCATTGGTCTGTGGGTGGTATGCTGTCGCGATCCTGTGCTTGACACCATATTTCTTCAAGGTGGCAGCAATTACCCTATTATCAAAATGTCTCCCTTCATCACTAATAATCGCCATAGGGATGCCAAATCTAGAAAAAATGTTTTTCTGCAAAAACTTTTGGACCGTCTTGGCATCATTCTTTTGAGTGGCGATTGCTTCAACCCACTTGAAGACATAATCCACTGCTAGGAGGATGTACAAATTTCCACACGAAGATGGAAAAGGTCCCATAAAATCAATCCCCCAAACGTCGAAGATCTCGACTTCTAAAATGTTCTGCAGTGACATCTCGTTTCTCCTCGAGATGTTACCTGTCCGCTGGCACCTGTCACAGTTTTTGTAAAATTCCTGTGCATCTTTGTATAATGTCGGCCAGTAGAACCCCGACTGCAGCACCTTGGCAGCAGTCTTATTTCCTCCTAAGTGTCCTCCATATTGTGAAGCATGACAGTGATGGAGAATGTCTTCTTGCTCTTCTTGTGGTATACACCTCCTTATAACCTGATCTGAGCACATTTTGAAAAGAAGAGGTTCGTCCCAATAATAATGCTTAACATCATTTTGGAACCTCTTCCTGGCTTGGTAATTAAGATCAGAAGGTAATATTCCGCTAACTATAAAATTAACGAAATCAGCATACCAAGGAAGGTTAGAAGACTTACCTGCCGCCATGGCTGTCGCGACAGCGATTGCGGCAGCAAAGAGCTGCTCATCAGGGAAGGTCTCAAGTATGTTTGTCTCATCTAACGGTAGACTCTGTCCCGTCTCCAACCTCGACAAGTGGTCTGCCACCTGATTTTCTGTCCCCTTTTTGTCTTTGATCTCAAGGTCGAACTCTTGTAATAGCAAGATCCATCGTATCAACCTAGGCTTGGCATCCTTCTTTGCGAACAAATACTTGAGGGCAGAATGGTCGGTGTGTATTATTACTTTTGTTCCAAGTATGTAGGGACGAAACTTGTCGATGGAGAACACCACAGTTAACAGCTCCTTTTCTGTGGTGGTGTAGTTCACTTGGGCGTCATTTAGCGTCTTGCTGGCATAGTATATGACGTGAAACAGCTTATCTTTGCGCTGCTCAAGTGCTGCCCCGACAGCATAGTCACTAGCATCACACATGATCTCAAATGGTTGTGTCCAGTCTGGTGGCTGTACTATGGGGGCTGTCACTAGCTTTTCCTTCAGAACCTTGAATGCTTCAGTACATTCCTCATTAAAGTCAAAGGGTTGGTTCTGCTCTAATAGATGGCATAGAGGCTTCGTGATTTTCGAAAAATTTGCGATGAATCTCCGATAGAAACCCGCATGCCCTAAAAAACTTCTAATGCCCTTGACTGTGGTCGGCGGCGGCAGCTTCTCTATGACTTCTATCTTGGCCCTGTCGACTTCTATCCCACGGCAGCTAATCTTATGGCCTAGGACTATCCCTTCGTCCACCATAAAATGGCATTTTTCCCAATTTAGCACAAGATTAGCTTTTTCACATCTTTCAAGTACCTTTTGAAGATTGCCGAGGCAGCTCTCAAAATCATCTCCAAAGACGGAAAAATCATCCATGAAAATTTCGAGGAAGTCCTCTACCATGTCGGAGAATATAGCCATCATGCACCTTTGGAAGGTGGCAGGTGCGTTACATAGGCCGAACGGCATCCTCCTAAATGCGTATGTTCCGTAGGGGCATGTGAAAGTCGTTTTCTCTTGATCCTCTGGTGCAATAGCAATTTGATTGTAACCTGAATAACCATCAAGAAAACAATAGTAAGGTTTACCCGCTAATCTATCAAGCATTTGATCAATAAAGGGTAAAGGAAAGTGGTCTTTTCGGGTAGCTTTATTAAGCTTCCGATAGTCCATACAAACCCTACAACCGGTCACAATCCTGGTTGGGATTAACTCATTGTTTTCGTTGGTTACCACGGTCATTCCTCCTTTCTTTGGAACACATTGCACCGGGCTTACCCATTTGCTGTCGGAGATGGCGTAAATAATACCAGCATCTAACCATTTAATTATTTCTTTACGCACTACCTTCTTCATCGCAAGGTTTAACCGCCTTTGGGCATCAATAGTTGGCTTATGATCTTCCTCTAGGAGGATTTTATGCATGCATATTGCCAGACTAATGCCCTGAATGTCTACTATCTTCCATCCAATCGCCTTTTTGTGCTGCCTTAACATGTCGATCAGCTGTCGTTCCTGTTCCTGCGGCAGCTTAGCAGAGATGATTACGGGCAGTGTGTCATCACAACCAAGATAAGCATATTTAAGCTGCCCTGGCAGGGGCTTAAGTTCTAAGACAGGTGGTTCAACAGTAGAAGGCTTTTGGATTAAATGGTTATCCGAAGTGTAATTCAAGGGTTCGAATAACTTACCTGGACGATGGTCTAACCAGTTTACCTCCTCCTGACCTTCAGTATCAGATGTATCGGATTCAGAGGAGTCACTGTCGTCGGTGCTGTCGTCATCGCTGTCGTGACAGGCTTGTAGATGACTGTCGCAGCAGTGACCAAATTTTATATCACGGCAGCCCGACCTGATGCAGGGTTGATCGAAGGTCACCTCAATGATGGCCTTGCATTCCTCATCCACATCAGCATGTTTCATCGCTTGGAGAACATTCAACTTAATCTCTTGATCGTTCACGCGCATGGTGAGTTCTCCTTTCTCCACATCAATCAATGATCTTCCCGTGGCTAAGAAGGGCCGCCCAAGGATGACTGGTGCGTTCTCATCTGCCTCACAATCTAAAATAAGAAAGTCAGCAGGAAAAATAAGCTTATCCACTCTTACCAAAATATCTTCAATTTTTCCCTCGGGGTGAACATAAGAGCGGTCGGCTAGCTGTAGGGTAACTGTCGTGGGCCGTGCCTTCCCAATACCTAATTTTTGAAAAACAGATTTGGGCATTAGATTAACACTGGCACCAAGATCACAAAGTGCCTTACCCACAAATTTGTCGCCGATTACGCAAGGTATGATGAAGCTCCCCGGATCCTTCTTTTTCTGGGGTGGCTGCCGATGAAGAATACTCATGCAACCTTCTTGCATCCTTACCGTTTCAAATTCCCCAAGTTTAGATTTTTCAGACATGACATCTTTGAGAAATTTAGCATAACCGGGCATCTCCCTAACAGCATCTAACAACGGAATATTAATATGAACATGTTTAAAAATATCATAAATCTTTTTAAGTTGAGATTCATGCTTAGCTTGTTGTATCCGTTGAGGGAAGGGTGGTGGGGGACGATAATCAGCAATGCGTCCTTCCCACTGCATGCGAATCTGAGGACGATAATCATCTTTTTTCTCCTCTGTCGCTTCTGCTGTCGTGACAGGCTCATCGGCAGCAGTCTGCTTATCACCTGTTGGGGCAGTTTCCTCGGCAGGTTTATCCAAGGCAGGTTCCTTTTCTGTTTCAACTTTTTTTTCCGGCCCTGGTAATTTCTTCCCACTCCTAGTAGTAATCGCCTTACATTGCTCATGTGGGGGCGGTCTAGCATTTTCAGTATTGCTAGGGAAACCTCCATTCTGCCTCGGCTTAATATGTTGTGACACCTGACCCATTTGTGTCTCTAGAGATTTTAATGTAGCTTCATGGTTTGTCATCCTCATCTCGGTTTTATCTATAAAATTTTCAGTCTTCTTAACAAACTGATTTATATTCTCCATATACGTACCGGTCTGAGACATAAAGGTGGCCAGAGTCTGTTCCAATACACTACTCGTGGCAGGTGGTGGCTGCTGTTGCTGCTGCTGCGGCAGGTTCTGCGGCGGCAGTTGTTGTCGCGTCAACAATCTAGGACCCCCTGATTCTGATTATATGCTTGCGGATTCAGGGCATTGTTAGGGTTACTCCAGGAAAATTTGGGATCTTTCCTCCAATTGGGATTATAGTTGTTGGAGTTATAATTCGGCTTGTAATTTCAAACATATTTTCCCTCTTCTATATTTATCGGGCACTCTTCCCTACTATGATTTCCCTCACAAATAGCACAAACTTCCTCGACAGCAAATTCCCGTAATTCTTCTTCATTTAATAAGTGTTTCATTGCTTTAGTAAGGAACGCTACCTGTGATTTCATAGTGTTGTCGGCTTCATAGTCCTTGACAGCAAGTACCCGTTTACCCCCTCTTCTAGCTGTCGGAAACTGCTCCTCATTCTTGGCCAGATTTTTCAAAACTTGCAGAGCCTCGTCTGGATCTTTATCCAATAATAGTCCATTTGCTGCAGAATCAATTCGAATGTGAGTTTGTAAGTTAGCAGCATTATAGAACTTAGTTACCTGATTCCAAACGGGGAATCCATGCATTGGGCAGTTCCGTAGAAGAGTAGTAAATCTGTCCCAGGCCTCGTGCATCGGCTCGTCATCTTCCTGTTGAAAAGTAGAAATTTCATTACGTAATCGCTCAGATAAATGCGAAGGATTAAAACGAGATAAAAATTCACGAGTTAGATCTGCCCAACTCATAATAGAACCCGGTGTAAGTTTATTCCACCAAGTTTTAGCTCTATCCCTCAATGAATGGGGGAATAACCGAAGCCTCAGTATCTCCGGACTAACTCCTGGTAGTCTAAACGAACCACAGATCTCCTGGAACGTTTTGAGATGCTCCCTAGCATCTTCTGTCGCAGAACCACTAAACTGCCCGGCGTTGTTGATCATACTAAACATGACAGGTTTAAGCTCGAAGTTGTCAACGTCAATATACGGCAGTGTGGTCTCCAGCTCTACATGGTCATTCAGCATGTAGTCACGACATGACCGTCGTCCATCTGCCCTCGGCGGGTCATCGACAGGTGGTACACCGTCACCAACAGGCTGGTTACGTGCCATCTGCTCTAGCTGTTCCTCGAGGTATTCGTTCCGGTCTAAAAGGCAGCGAAGTTGTTTCTTGAGATTGAAGGAACGTTCGATCTCCGGATCTAATTTATACTCAGGATCTTCACCTCTTTTAGATCTGCGCATAAACAAGAAAACCTTGTGAAAAACGAGAGTTGAAAGCACAAAAGAAAAATTAAAGAAAAATAAAAATAAAAACAAAAACAAAAACAAAAATAAAAATAAAAGCTAAAAGTGCAATAAAAGAAAGATGTAGTTATGTTGCCAATACCCGGCAACGGCGCCAAAAACTTGTTGCGTGTAAAAGAGTCTATCGCAATTGTAGTGCAAGTGTACACGACGCAAGTAGTAAAGTGATACTAAGTATCGGATATCGTCTCCACAGGGATTGGGCTAATAGCTTCACCTTGTTTACTGCACGAAAATAAAGGAAATAATTAAGAGTTGTCAGGAGAATAATAAGATAAAAACGTAAATAAAAGGATTGGAATATCAAGATAGAGAGAATGGGCTAGTATTGAATTGCTCGGTAGTGCAGGTATTGAATTGCTTAGGATCTCCAGTTCTGTCGTCGCTCCCGTCGCCGACAGCACCTGTCACGGCGGCTGTCCGTTGGCTGTCGCGGCAGCGAACACCAACTCCGTACTTCAAGCTTGGCAAGAATCCCAGATCTGCCTTGGCCTATCCCTAGGTCCAAGTCTGTCGATGATCACGTCTTTGATGATATCTCCCGGCGTGAATCGAAGGATGAACACCGATGTGTATGAATTCTTCCTTAGCCACTTAACCTTGCCCTATCCCTAGGCACAAGATAGTTCAACTATAAACTAGAGAACTCGCTCTTATTTCTTTCGTATACTTAACTCTCCCGATGCTAAGTAAATGGATAACCTCACAATGCTCTCCCGATGCTCTTGCAAGATGTTAAAACCAAAATAAGAGAACTTGAAGTTTATTTTATTGAACTGAAAAATCCTAAAACAAAGCAACCCTTGCAACTACTTTACAAAACAACCCGTAGCCCTAGGGGGAATTTAGAACATGTCGGTGACGGGTAAACGGCAGGGGTTTTTTGGTTTCGGTTATGGGGTAATCGGTTGTGCCTCCTAGGTTAAATCTATGCCCTTATATAAGCTTTGGGCTCAAGTTATCTAAGGTAACAAGGATTACAACTTTAATTAAAAGTAAGATTCTAATAAAGACTAAATCTCTAAAGTCTCCTACTTTCCAGCCGCATCCTTGCTTTTAGGAATTTCTTCTCCTTGAGCTTTGGCTTGACATATCTTTTGATCCGGGGCTTGGAAAAATATGTGGCTTTCACACGACAGACGAGCAGATTTTTCTCTATCTATCGTGGTCCACTTTGCTTTTCCTCTTCATGAGTCTGCTGTCACCATGCTGTCACGACAGGTCCATTGCAGCTTCGCCTTCTTCTTCTACTTGTCCAGTTCAGCTCTCCTGCTCTTCTGCCCTGCTCCTGCCTTCAACATCTACTATGGCAGATACCTGCAAAAATAGCCATCTTTTAGTAGAATCCGTGCTTTTGATCCATTTGTGATGTTTTACTAAAAACTAATCTAAATGCAATGCAATGATGCTTGAATGCAGCAGAAATATGGGTTAAAAAAGGGTGTAAATAATAGAACTTTTACACACTCAACATCTGCCATAGTTGACAAAGAAGGCAGGCGCAGGGCAGAGAAGCAGAAGAGCTGAACTGGACAAGCAGACGAAGAAGACGAAGCTGCCATGGATCTGTCGTGACAGCAGGGTGACAGCAGATTTATGAAGAGGAAAAGTAAAGTTGACCTCGATAGATAGAGAAAAATCTGCTCGTCTGTCGTGTGAAAGCCAAATATTTTTCCAAGCCCCGGATCAAAAGATATGTCAAGCCAAAGCTCAAGGAGAGGAATTCCCATAAAGCAAGGAGGCGGCTGAAAAGTAGGAATCCTTAGAGATTAAGCATTTATTAGAATCTTACTTTTCATTAAAGTTGTAATCCTTGTTAACTTAGAATACTTGAGTCCAAAGCTTATATAAGGGCATAGGTTTTAACCTAGAAAAATAATCCACACATCATACCCCATAACCGATAACCAAAAACCCCCTGTCGTTTACCCGTCACCGACATGTTCTAAATTCCCCCTAGGGCCACGGGTTGTTTTGTAAAGTAGTTGCAAGGGTTGTTTTGTTTTAGGATTTTCCAAGTTCAATAAAATAAACTTCAAGTTCTCTTATTTTGGTTTTAATATCTTGCAAGAGCATCGGGAGAGCATTGTGAGGTTATCTATTTACTTAGCATCGGGAGAGTTAAGTATACGAAAGAAATAAGAGTGAGTTCTCTAGTTTATAGTTGAACTATCTCGTACCTAGGGATAGGGCGAGGTTAAGTGGCTAAGGAAGAATTCATACACATCAGTGTTCATCCTTTGATTCACGCCGGGAGGTATCATCAAGACGTGATCATCGACAGACTTGGACCTAGGGATAGGCCAAGGCAGATCTGGGATTCTTGCCAAACTTGAAGTACGGAGTTGGTGTGTTCGCTGCCGCGACAGCTAACGGACAGCCGCCACGACAGGTGCTGTCGGCGACGGGCGCGACGACAGAACTGGAGTTCCTAAGCAATCCAATACCTGCACTACCGAGCAATTCAATACCAGCCCATTCTCTCTATCTTGATATCTCAATCCTTTTATTTACGTTTTCCTTATTATTTTCGTGACAAATCTCTCAATTATTTCCTTTACTTTCGTACAGTAAACAAGGTGAAGTCATTAGCCCAATCCCTGTGGAGACGATATCCGATACTTCGTATCACTTTACTACTTGCGTCGTGTACACTTGCACTACAATTGCGATAGACTCTTTTACACGCAACATTTATTTTCAACAAGATTCCATAGACGACAGTCCTTGGCCTTGATGAAGTACATCATCCTATTATTTCAATAGGCATAATGCTTACCGTTGAAGAATGGTGGCTTGTCGATTGATTGCGCCATTTATTACCAGTTGATTTGTTTGTTGATTAAGCTTCTAAATCGTTTCAATAGGTGGTTAAACCTTCTCGATTGAGCCTCTCTCTGGTACTAATTGTTAAGCTTGATATCCTTCAACTGAATTCTTTGCCAAGTGTGGAGAAGATTGATTTTTGGGTGTTTTTAGTGGAAGCAAAAATTGGACAAAATGGACAAATGACTTGTAGTGGTTCAAGCTTCTAACAAGCTCTACATCTACAACCTTAGCTCCCACCAAGGATTTAAATCAATTCACCAAGAATTCTTCCCCTTTTCTTGGCTTAAGAGGCAACCAGGGCGGATCTGTAATTGTGCAAGGTAGTGCACGTGAACTACCATTAATTATAAAAAAAATTATTTTTACCTTAAGTATTGCTTTACAGCCAGACAACTAGACAAGGGTGGAAGAAGGTGCACTATTGCACACGTGAATTCCCATTGATTGTAAAAAAATTTAATAATTTTTTTTATTTTGAGAATTGTTTTATTACCCAATTCTCCACATAACTTCCCCTAAATAGTTAACTACTTTTACACAACCAAGGGCGATTCTATAATTTATTTTTTTCTCATAAAAAATTCATTTAACTTCTCTAGAGTTGTCACTTTCCCCAATTCTCATTCCCTAAAAAAAGCTTCCATCGTTTTCTATCTCCAAGTTTTTGTTTTTTCCATTCATCCAAAATTCTCTTAATTTCTTTCAAGCTTTGTGATCACTAATCAGGTACATATTTATTTCCTTCCCCCCTAATTTCTTCTTAATTTTTTTTCAAATTTTGCTTTAGTTAGATTTAGGTTTACTTCAAGTTAAGTTAAATTATACTATCTTTTTTTTATTGAATGAATGTAAAGGTAGATTAGAAGAAATTAGAAGTAATTTTATTATATATATGCGTTTTGTTTTCCTAATGAATAATTATTTTTCTATTTGATTATTGAAGAAATAGAAGGTAAAGCAAGATCTTTGTATTCACAATTAAGAAATATTAAGAGGCAAGGTTGTTGAAAGGATTTATCTCCTTGGAAAGGTGCGTCTAATTTATAAGTATTAAATTTTCTGTTATTTCTATTTTCTTTCATATTTTCTTAATTGTTTTAAACTTTAACCCTAAAATTATGTAATACTTTAATGTTTGAAATATATATTTAGAATGATTTATAATTTTGTATATAGGTAGGTAGGTAGAAACATTTAAGATAAAAAAAATTGAAACAATCAAAAGTCTTGGACATAATATTTAGAATGGCAAAATGCACATTATCATGTATTTCTCATATTTATTTTATTATTCAAGTTTGTTTAAATTTCTTTTTGAAAATATTTTTCTTATAATCTAATTTCAAAATGAAGAGAACAAATCATAGAGACATTTCAAGTTTTTTTTTTACAAAAAAAACTTCAAAAAGATATCGGAAGTGTCTCTACTCCAAATCTTTCACCATCTCAAGCAAGTTTGCAAGCTTCCTCTCCATCAAACAATGGTTCTTCTTCTGATGAACATGGAGAGACTCAAGATATTCCTCAAAATCAAGACAAACATGTTGAAGCTAGTTCAGTTCATATGGATGAAGTATCGATTGATAATGGGAGATTGAGTGAATTTGATGTTATTAATCTTTCACATGATCCGGGGAAAAGGAGAAAAATAAGTGATTTCTATCCAGATAATAGGGATATAGTTAGAAGAGAATATATCCAAAAACAACATTGCCAATTTGGTAATCATGAGTTTCCTAAAGCAAATATATCAGAAAAAAATCGTCGTTTTAATCCTAATTGGTTTCAAAAGCATGAATCTTGGCTTGAGTATAGTGTTGAGAAGGATGCAGCTTTCTGTTTTGTGTGTTATTTATTCAAGGATGATAATACAGCTGGGGGAGATGCTTTTTGTCGGTTCAAGTTTTAGAGCTTGGAATAGAATTGATGCATTTGTTAAGCATGTTGGTGGACATATGAGTGCACACAATCAAGCATTAGGGAAGTTGAATGATTTCAAAAATCAAAAGACTTCAATTTCATCAGGTTTCTCCAAACAATCTGATGAATCAATAAGTGCTTATCGTTTGCGATTAGAAGCATCTATTACATGTTTGAAGTTGCTTTTGCTTCAAGTGTTGGCTTTTCATGGTCGTGATGAAAGTGAGAAATCATTGAATAAGGGTAATTTTCTTGAACTCTTGCAACTTCTTTTGGTGCATAATCCTCAGTATAAAAAAGTAGTTTTGAAAAATGCTCCCGATAATTGCCAATTGATAGCTCCTTCAATTCAAAAGGACATAGTCAATGCTTGTGCAAAGGAGACAACTAAAGCAATTATAGAAGAAATTGGTGATGGTTTTTTTTTTTCAATCCTTGTTGATGAGTCTGCAGACATATCTGATAAGGAGCAAATGGCACTTTGTTTGCGGTACGTTAATAAAAAAGGAGAAGTTCAAGAGCATTTTTTTGGTATTTTGCATGTTGCTAATAATACTTCTTTGACTCTAAAAGCTGCAATTGAGTCATTACTTATGGAACACTCTTTAAGTCTTTCTAGTGTTCGAGGTCAAGGTTATGATGGAGCTAGCAACATGCGAGGTTCAATTAATGGTCTTAAAGCTTTAATCTTGAATGAATATCCAAGTGCATATTATGTTTATTGTTTTGCCCATCAACTTCAATTGACACTTGTTGTTGTTGCTCAAAAGAATAGAGATGTTTATTGGCTATTTGGTGATGTTCTTGCACCTTTGTTGAATTTTGTGGGTGGTTCACCTAAAAGGAAAGAATTTCTCCGAGAAAAAACAAGCTGAAAATGTTGTGGAGGCATTATCTTTGGGTCAATTAGAATCGAGAACTGGTTTAAATCAAGAGCTTGGTTTGAGTAGGCATGGAGATACTCGTTGGGGGTCCATTTTAATACAATCTTGAATGTGATTTCTTTGTATCCTACAATTCTTGAGTCACTTGATGCCATTGGAGAAGTTTCTAACTAGAATGACACGAACAACGCTGAGTCACTTACTCATTTAATGATGTCATTTGATTTCGTTTTTGTGGCACACTTGATGTTATCTATATTTGGGATTACAAATGAGCTAAATTTAGCTTTACAAAGAAAGGAGCAAGACATTGTGAATGCGATGTCTATGGTTGATGTAACTAAAGTGAATCTTCAAGATTTGAGAGATAATGGATGGAATGATCTCATGGAAAGAGTTACTTCATTTATGATTAAGCATGGAGTGAAGATTCTTGATATGAAGGCAAATTATGTTATTCGAGGGAGGAGTCGTTATCGTGGAAGTAAGCAACCAGAAGTGACAAATCTCCACCATTTTCGTGGAGATTTCTGATATGAAGGCAAATTATGTTATTCGAGGGAGGAGTCGTTATCGTGGAAGTAAGCAACCAGAAGTGACAAATCTCCACCATTTTCGGGTTGAAGTGTTTCTTTGCGTGATTGATTTACAATTGCAAGAACTTGAAAATCGATTTAATGAGGTAAGTAAAGAGTTACTTGTTTGTATGTCTTGCTTTCGTCCCTCTAATCGGTTTTCTTTTAACAAAAAGAAACTACTACAACTTGCTCAATTTTATCCTAGAGAATTTTCAGAAACTGAATTATTATTTTTTGAATGTTCACTGGGAAATTTCATTGCTGATATTCGGAATGATGAGAGATTTTAGGATGTGAAGAACCTAAATAAGCTCTCCATCAAACTTGTTGAGACAAAGAAGCATGAAATTCATTCTAGAGTATACTTGCTTTTGAAGTTAATATTACTTCTTCCTGTGGCAACTTCGACAGTAGAAAGAGCTTTTTCAGCAATGACAATCGTGAAAAATAAATTGCGTAATAGCATGGGAGATCAACTATTAAATGATTGTGGTTACTTTTATAGAAAAAGACTTGTTTGTAGATGTTAGCATGGATGCTATTGTATGACGATACCAAAATATGAGAACTCGTCGTGAACAATTGTAGACATTTTTATGTACTAGTACTTTGTAATTTGAATTTCTTATAAATTTAGAATGTAGCTTTTGATGACTTATTTAATTTACTCTTGGCTTATATGTTATTATATTAATTATCGGTTAGTGAACTACCAAATTTATATTTCTAGATCCGCCCCTAGAGGCAACCAATTACAATCTATACTCACTCACCAAGTCTAGCAACCAAAACTCACAAACCGAGCTTTGGGATCACTCTCTAAAAAGAGAAAACTTAGTAAACTAAAAATCACTCAAAAAAGTTGATGTTTGCACTCTTAAGCTCTCACCTAAAACCTAATACAGTTAAGCATACATTGATATTTAAGCTCAACAAGTGTAGTCTACAAATAATGGGATAAATAAGTACTAAGACTTGATTACAATCATAGACATGTTGGCATTTGGATCACTAGTCTTCCACATATGCTTAAAGGTCCCTTTTATACTTCCAAAAGAGTTTGTAGTCATTTGAGACCGTTTGAGTTGAATTGGAGCCGTTGGGGCCTTTATTTCTCGCAATAAATACATTTTTGGAGGTGTCCGTATCGGTACATGGATAGTCGTATTGGTACGACCATCTTCAGAACTAGTTGTTGAGCGCTTCTCAACTGATGCGTAGTATCGATACGGCCTGCAATTCAAATGACTGTTGGGAGTAGTTAAAACCGTATCGGTACGACTCTGCTCTGTATCGATACGAACAAGCCATATCGGTACAGGTTTTGGCTACTGAAATTTTCTTGTAGCTTGAAACCCTAAAGCGTATCGATACAGTGTATATTGTATCGGTACGGTTACTTGTAAAACTAAAGTTTGGCTACTTTAAAGACATTTTAAAATATTCTAAAGCCTTATAAAATTCATCAAACATATTTTCAAGTTGTTTAGACTTATAAACATTTTTGAAATCTTTTCAATTTAGTCTAAAATAATTTTTCTATTATTATATTAAAACAAACATTTCAAGAATCTCTCCATTTTTGATATAATAAAACCAACTTGGAAAATTGTTTGTGATTCTCCCTCTTAGTATTTAAAAATTTGAATAAGAGATTTTAAAAATGACATGTAGTTAAAGCTCCCTTATTCACTTGAAAAATCAATTTTTCAAATCATTTCTTTCCTTTTTTGTTATATTAAAAAGATTTTAAAAGACTTTAAGCTCAAAATAATAATGGAGGTTTAAAAGATTTTGACAAAAATAAGAATTTTGGTTTTAAAATGGTCACCCTTACTCAAAGCATCATCAAATGGTTAGTCCAACAAATATGATTATCTAGTTGAATTAAAGTAAATAAATCAAATAAAAAAGCAAATAAGTTCAACTAAATTAATTTTACCACTTGAACCAAAGGTATGATGTGAAGCCTTCCTTCTTCAAGTGATCTTCCTTGTGTGTATGGAGCTCCTCCTCAATGTTGTACTTTATTTACTAATCTCCACCACACCTAAAACAAGACAATCAAGTAATTTTTGGTAATCATATTGCTTTAGATACATAAGTGTTAGTAGCACATAATTTAGTCCTCTAAGGAATTTATTTTTCAATTTCATCATTTTTGGTTGAAGTAATTAGTTCTTTTGGGACACAAAATACTTCTAAAACAATTATCATTTAAAATTCTAGGGGCACTAGATTTTCCAAAAATTGTTTTCTTTTCAAACTCTTTAAAAATCAAATCTTTTTACTCTTGAACTTTATAAAGCAAATTTTGTAAATCAACACATTTTTGTTCAAACTCATTGAGTTTTGCTTAAAGTTCAATTTTGGTTTTAAAAATCAAATCGTTTTGAATTTTTAAATTTAAAATCACTTTCTTGTTTTTCAAAATGTGATTTTAAACTCTAAAACCTAATCATCATAGGCATCTTGTAATTCATTAAAAGAATGAGAAGTTGAAGTAGATGAATTAGAAGTCACCCTTGAATCTTCTTGGATGACCATAAGGCAAAGGTTGACTTGTTCATTATCGGTAGAGTCATCATCACTCCATGTAGCCACATATGCCTTCTTCTTATGGCTTGAAGAGCTTGTCCTCTTCTTCTTCTTCTTCTTCTTCTTCTTCTTCTTCTTCTTCGATTTATGCTTAGATTCTTCCACTTTACTCATCATGAATCGGGCACATTTCTTGAAGAGATAAATTATCTCTTCATCTTCACTTTCCTCTTCACTTGATTCTTTATGTTGGCATTTAGAGGAATTGAGAGCAATGACATTAACCTGAATACCTTTCTCTTTGATCTTCATCTCTTTCTCCCTCTTCAAGGGTGTAGACATCATTTCATGGGTAAGAAGGGACCCAATTAGCTCATCAAGTTTGAGCTCCTTTAGGTTCTTGAATTTTATGATTGTCGTCATCTTGCCTTTCCATGATTCGAGAAATGAATAAATCAACTTTCGAACGATCTTATCTTCTGAAATCTCCTCTCCAAATCTTTTGAGTTTTTGACGATTGTGGAGAACCGATCGAACATGCTTGTGATGTCTTCTTCCGGGTTTATCTTGAAGTTCTCATACTCATAGTTGAATATACCGATCTTGGTCTCATTTACATCTTTGTTCCTTTGTATGTAGCTTCAAGCTTGTCTCATACTTCCTTAACACTTTTACAAGAAGATATATTTTTATAAACATCCGGGCCAAAAAGCACAAAAGAGAATATGTAACGCCTTGCAATTAAACTCCATCACCTTCTTTTTGTTTCCATTATAATCCTCATTCCTTCTTTGAGACACGAACGATCTATTTTTAACAAGGTTTCATAGGCAGCATTCATTGGCCTTGATGAAGTACATCATCCTATTCTTTCAATAAGCATAATGCTCATCGTTGAAGAATGATGGCTTATCAATTGATTGCGTCATTTATCACCAGTTGATTTGTTTGTTGATTGAGCTTCCATATCGCCTCAATAGGTGGTTAAACCTTCTCGATTGAGCCTCTCTATGATACTAATTTTTAAGTTCGATATCCTTCAACCGAATTCTTTGCCAAGTGTGAAGAAGATTAATTTTTGGGTGTTTTTAGTGGAAGCAAAAATTGGACAAAATGGACAAATGATTTATAGTGGTTCAAGCTTCTAACAAGCTCTACATCTACAACCTTAGCTCCCACTAAGGATTTCAACCAATTCACTAAGAATTTTCTCCCTTTTCTTGGCTTGTGAGGCAACCGATTACAACCTAGACTCACTCATCAAGTCTAGCAACCAAAACTCACAAACTAAATTTTAGAATCACTCTCTAACAAGAGAAAACATAGAAACCAAAAATCCTTCAAAAAGGTTGATGTTTGCACTCTTAAGTTCTCACCCAAAACCTAATACACTTGAGCATACATTGACATTTAAGCTCAACAAGTGTGGTCTACAAAGAATAGGAAAAAATAGTACTAAGACTTGATTACAATCAGACATATATTGGCATTTGGATCATTAGTCTTTCATAGATGCTTGAAGGTCCCTTTTATACTCCTAAAAGAATTTGTACCCGTTGGAGACTGTTAGGGTTGAATTGGAGCCGTTGGGGATTTTATTTCCCGCAATAATTGCAGTTCTGGAGCTGTCTATATCAGTATGTGAGTAGTCGTATCGGTACGCCCTTGTTTAGAACTAGTTGTTGAGCTCTTCTCAACTGATGCATATCGATACACCTAGGAGCGTATCGGTGCGACCTGCAATTCAAATGACTGTCTATGGTAGTTAAAAATGTACCGGTACGCTACAAAGCGTATCAGTACGAATCTGCTCCGTATCAATACGAACATGCCGTATCGGTACGGGTTTTAGCTATTGGAATTTTCATGTAGCTTGAAACCCTAGAGCGTATTGATACGGTTACTTGAAAAACTCAGGTTTGGATACTTTAAGGACATTTTAAAACATTCCAAAGCCTTATAAAATTCATCAAATATATTTTAAAATTGTTTGGACTTATAAATATTTTTTAAAATCTTTTCAATTTAGTTCAAAATAATTTTTTATTATTATATAAAAAAAACATCTCAACACATAAGTCATGAACCATAAACACAATATTCTAATTTAAGGTTTAGGACTTTATTTTTTAAATTGACTAAGGTTGATGTTTGATCTAATTATTTAAAAAATTAAAAAATATATATTATATATATGGAAAATAATTTAATTAATATTTTATTTAAATAATATACTTTTAGATTTTTAAATAATTTATAATTATTGAGTCCTTTAAATTTTTAATCTTTATAAAATAATTTAATGGTGCTCGGTAGGGGTGTTCATGGTTAACCGTTGGTTAACCATTAAGAATGAATCCCTAATTGTTTATGCATTCTTAGATACATTCTCTATTCATTTTCCCTCTAATTACATTAAGAACATATAACTTTTGCACTAAGAACATAACTTATAGGTTAACTGCGAACACCCCTAGTGCTCAGCGGTGCTCATCATTAGTGGTGCTCAACGGTGCTCGTCGAGCGTTGTAAAATTTTCTCATCTCATTTTAACAGTTGAAGATACAATTTAACTAGAAAAATATTAAGAAGTGGATTGAAAAATATATATAAATATTGAAGATTAAATTTATCATTATATCTGAATAACGTGTCAATTTTTTGAATTGAAATTATTTTATATTTGACTCCATTTTTGTCAATAATTTTTTTTAATCTATACATCTTAAGTTGAAATTATTTCGATTATTCATTAAAATCATTTTTTTTATTTTGGTAGTTTTGCTTTGAATAAGGTAGGTTCGAATTTAAAATTAGGGAAAACTACACCAGTGACCACCGAAGATATTGGGGATACCTATTTGAACCACCGAACTAAAAAAAACGTCAATCACACCACCAAACTTATTAAATCAACCTATTTTGACCACCGCCGTTAAAAACCTAACGGTGGAGTGACGGAACTGCCACGTGGCAGTTGATGGCTATTTTTTAAAATTACACATTTGGTCCCTATTATTTACACTTTTTTTTCAATTTAGTCCTAATTTTCAATTAATAAAATAATAAATTATTTAATTAAGTGGTGACACGTGTCAAGATCTTATTGGAGGATTTTAATTATTTATATTTAATTTTATTAATTTATTTTCCCCCTCCAATCAGGTGGTGACACGTGTCACCACCAATTAAGAGGAGGAAAACGAAATTGAGCATATATGACACCCAGGGGATTCAAACCTGGGTGGTATAGATGGAAAGGCAGTGGTTAAGCCACTGCACCAAGCCCAACATTGTACATTAAAACACCCAACCTAATATATAACTCTTACTGGTTTCTACATTTATAACCCCAAAGCTCAAACCCTAAACACTAATTTCACACATATAAATCCTAAACCCTAACCCTAAATATTTCAAATTAAACCTCAAACCCTAAAGTTTTCAAATTAATTTCACGCTAAATATTTTAAATTAAACCCTAAACTCAAACCCTAAAAATTTCAAATTAATTCGATGTTAAATATTTCAAATTAAGCCTTAAACCTTAAACCCTAAATATTTCAAATTAAACCTCAAACCCTAACCTTAAACCATAAATTTCAAATTAATTAAACCCTAAATATTTGTTATGAAAAACAGTCTCGCCAATTTGTTATGAAAGATGTAGTTTATATTAAAAATATTTAGGGTTTAATTAATTTGAAATTTATGGTTTAAGGTTAGGGTTTGTGGTTTAATTTGAAATATTTAGGGTTTAGGGTTTAAGGCTTAATTTGAAATATTTAACATGGAATTAATTTGAAATTTTTAGGGGTTTGATTTAGGGTTTAATTTAAAATATTTAGCGTGAAATTAATTTGAAAATTTTAGGGTTTGAGGGTTCATGGTTTAGGGTTTAGGGTTTAATGGTTTAGGGTTTAAGGGTTAATTTGAAATATTTAGCGTGGAATTAATTTGAAAATTTTAGGGTTTGGGGTTTAGGGTTTAAGATATTTAGCGTGAAATTAATTTGAAAATTTTAGGGTTTGATGTTTAATTTGAAATATTTAGGGTTAGAGTTTAGGATTTATACATGTGAAATTAGTGTTTAGGGTTTGAGCTTTTGGCTTATAAATGTAGAAACTAATAATAGATATATATTATATGTGGAGAATTATAGCACAAAGATGTGCTTGGTGCACTGGTAGAGGAGCTGCACTTACAAAGCGTGAAATGTTGTTTTTCTCCTCTAAATTGGTGGTGACACGTGTCACCACCTGATTGGAGGGGGAAAATAAATTAATAAAATTAAATATAAATAATTAAAATCCTCCAATAAGATCTTGACACGTGTCACCACTTAATTAAATAATTTATTATTTTATTAATTGAAAATTAGGACTAAATTGAAAAAATGTGTAAATAATAGGGACCAAATGTGTAATTTTAAAAAAATACCCATCAACTGCCACGTGGCAGTTTCGTCACTCCACCGTTAGATTTTTAACGGCGGTGGTCAAAATAGGTTGATTTAATAAGTTTGGTGGTGTGATTGACGTTTTTTTTAGTTCGGTGGTTCAAATAGGTATCCCCAATATCTTCGGTGGTCACTGGTGTAGTTTTCTCTTAAAATTATTGTGATTAAATAAAACTGAAAATTTAGATAATAAGTCAAAGCTACCAAAAGTAACCATTCTAGTTGCACCTAGTTTCACTGCAGACAATCTTATCCCTATACTTCGTAAGAATATTCCAACCCGAGAATCGGAAGGGGCAAAACAGACAACTCATCTTAACAAAATAATTCCCACCGACGTTAACGGAATAAGAATCTGTAATCCTTGACCTGAGTCCTGACCCTCTCACTCCGGTGAAAAACTAACGGCTGTTAACGCCGCTTCGTTCCGCTCGTCCTTATTTTCTTTTTAATTTATATTTTGGTCCAGACATTCTGAAAAAGAAAATAAAAGGGAAAAAATGGAGAGTCACGCGCGGCACGACCACCGACACTAGAACACTTAATGGAGGATGGAAATTGGACCCCATGAGCTTACTTGTATTCACGTGTAACCACCACTCGTCCAACCAATCAAAATCAAGATCCATGTACATCAGACACGTGGAACTATCGTTGTCTTTGGCGCCTTTTTACACCTCTCCACCACCGTCAATCAAACTATTCTAACGTTCCCTTTTAACGGTTGATTATTTTTGGTCGCTGTAATAATCATTAATTAACTCTCTCTTTTTTGTTTGTGCAGCGTTGCAATTATTAACCTTCAACGGATTTATGTAATTTGGTTTAGGGTAAATTATGTCGGTACTCAACTATGTGGGATGTTTATTTTGGCCATTGAAGTAGGTAGTTCGTCAATCAGACCACTAAAATTGTTAAATTGATTTATTTTGACTATTATCGTTAAAAAATTAATAGATGACGTCGCAGTTAATTAAAATTTGTAAAATTATACATTCGAACCATATTATTTACCTATTATATCAATTTGGTTCTAATTTTAATTTAATTAAATAAAATTAATCAATCAATCAGATAATGACACGTGTCAATGTCTGGTTAAAGAAAAATTAAAGATGATAAAATAACCTTGTGGTAAATCAAACCTAAGAGCAATGAGTGTTATACCAACACTTTTACTATTGCAATGATATAAATGCGCTCTTTTATATAAATATCTTATAATGCAGTGAATGTTAAGAAAAAATAAAAATTGTTGAAAATATGACTCGAACTTAAGTCACATGGGATGTATAAAATCACATAAACCACCAAATCAAATCAAATAATTAATAAAAATAAAAACATTTTAAATATATTTAAAGTTGTTATTAAAACAAGATTTAAACGAAAATACATTTATTATTTTTAAATAAAATTAAATGTTTAAAGTAGTTATTAAATATTCGATTTAATTTAAATATGAAAATTTTAAATTTTAAATTTTAAAAAATATTTGAGTTAAAAAATTAATTTAAAATATTTAAATATTTTTCATTTTCATATTTAAATTAAATCAAATATTAATTAAAATATTAAATATTTAATTTTAAAAAAATTAATTTAAAATATTTAAATATTTTAAATTAAATTTCTTTTCTTTTAAATTGAATATTTAATATTTTTCATATTCATATTACATTAAGATTTCACGGAATGCTTTGACCCCAAATCTTGATTCCATCATGAGTACTTTCACACCCAAAAAAATAAAGGGAAAACTACATCGGTGGTCCCCAAATTATTACCATTTTTTTATTTCGGTCCTTAAACTATATTTTTTGGCAAAATTGTCCTTTATGTTACATAGTTCTTCTGTTTTGGTCCCCCGACGTTAAATAGCTAACGGTTTTGCTGACGTGACATTTTTTTAAAATATTTTTAATCATTTCTCTCCCCTTTTAAAAAATGTCACGTTAGCAAAATCGTTAGCTATTTAACGTTGGGGACCAAAACAAGAGAACTATGTAACAGAAGGGATAATTTTGCCGAAAAACATAGTTTGAGGACCAAAATAGAAAAACGGTAATAGTTTGGGGACCACCAGTGTAGTTTTCCTAAAAATAAATCCGTGGAATGCTTTTACCCGATGCACGAACATTCTCCTGGACATGGAGCATGGATCCGGCAGCAATTCCCTTAGAAAAGCATTACAATTAGGGAGGGTTATTTTATCTGATCGGGTTGAATTTTTTTTAATAAAAAATGATTATGGGTCGAGTTTTATTTAGGATGAAGTTGGGTTAGGGTTTAAGGTGGAAAATATTTGACCTGACCGTGTAATTTTTCTTAATTTTTTAGGGATATTTATAATAATACTCCTTTTTATATTTTTTATAATTAGGTCATTAAAATTGAATTTTATTTACAATTTAGTCCTTAAAATTATGTTTTTTTACAATTAAGTCCTTTAAAATTATGTTTTTTACAATTAAGTCTTCTAAAATTATTTTCTTACAATTAGATCCCTAACATTATTATTTTTCTATAAGTCGGGTCCGGATCGGGTTTAGTATATTTATTTTCAAGTTGAATTTTTTAAGAATACATTCGGGTTTGGGTTTAGAATGTTTATTTTTGGGTCGGGTTTGAGTGGGCCAAAGATCCGACCCGACCCATGCCCATCTATAATTACAATGACTCCCGGAAGAAAGGAACAACAAATTAATGAGAAGGAAAATGCTTAATAGTCAGAAAGGTGTCCAACCTATACCTTTTGTTCCAGTTGGGTGTCTAACGCTTTTTTTGTCACTTTGGCGCATAATGTTTAATTTCGTAACTCAGATTGGGTTTTTTCGTGACGAGCATTAAAAAAATTTCATTATCTAATAAAAACACGACACATGGCATATTTTAGTATTTTGTTTACTTTCTATTTTTCTAAAAAAACTTTAATTTTATAAAAAAACTAAAATCTTTAATTTCTCCAAAACCCCCAAATCCAAACTCTAGATCCCTAAATTCCTCCCCTCCCATCACTAATTCAACCACCACCGGCCACACTTGCCTTCATCGCTCCCCACAACCGAAAGCCCCATGATTCTGTCGTCGAATACCGACGAATGAACCGTCGATTGTTCCGTTGACGAACATTAAAAAATGAAGAAAAAAGAGACCATATGAGCTTCTAATCGACGACTAGAGGGTAGGGATATTGAACTGTGAGATACTCGATGCTTGGGTGGTGAACGGTGAACCGCCAACGTGTGGGGATGCCGAACGATGATGGAGATGTGATTTGAAGGTTTGTTTGAAAGAAATTTAATCTTTTGAGTTTTTTAAGAAGTATATAATTTTTAAGTAATTCAAAAATTAAATAAATATATAAAATAAGCCAGGTATCATGTTATAATTGGTTAACGAATTTTTTTTAAGGATAGTTGACGAAAAAATTTAATTAAAAAAAAAGACATTATGCAGTAAACCAAAACAAAAGGTATAGGTTGGACAATTTTTTAACTATCAAGCGGAAAGAAAATGAAAGTTGGGAGTTGAACAAACACTTCTCCAAAGGCGTATAATAGTGTCGTGTCGATGTAATAGAGGTGACGACATAAATGGGCAACACAGGCAGCGGTCGGTGGGTGACCTAATATTGATCAAGTGCTGATGCAATGTAAACAAAATCCTTATCCTACGCTTGGGATCCAGACCTCATAGGGTTTGAGTTTGAGGGTTTTGAACTCAATTTCTTTTTACATGGGGGCGTTGAAAGTAGGAGAATCTTAGGACAAAAGGTAAAAGATGATTACCCACTTTAATTAACTTGCGTGCCCTTATTGTCGGCTGATATTAAACATTTAAATATGTTCAATTTCACATTTTTTCTATATATTATATCAACAACACGTAAATCGATCTAAATTTAATGTACATTAACTTTGTTTTTCTTAAAATATCATTTTGATGAGTGTTTAATGTACTTAGGGACCATGTTGGGAGCAGGGCCCTTGCCCCCTTTGTTAAAAGGGTTTGATTATATGTTTAATCCCCAAGTACTAAAAATTAATTTAAACCTTTTTAACCCTCTTATTAAACGAAATAATTTAATTTTTGGCATCTCCAATAAATTAATTATTCTGTTTAAGTCTTTTTAAATTATTTTTTTTCATTTAAACCTTTCAAAAGTATTTTAATTTCATCTGGATCTCTTGCACAAAGTCCTAGAGTTCATCTTTGGACTAAGCTTTTAAGAGAGTATATGGCTTTTATGCCTCTCGTAAATGAGCAATTTGCGTATGGAATAAAGACACGTTGCATTTGAATAAATTGTAGATTCGTTTAGATGCTGCATTTATTACACACACATTTCTCTCAAATGAAGCCTCATTGTGATGGCATTGCACATGAAAATGGTTTTTTTTTTTCAATAAGAACAAATATATGTTTTATTGGTTGTTAGGTCTTGACAATTGAACATAACGCAACATTACGATATACATGTTTTAGGAAAATTCTACAACGCGCGACGAACATTGATGAACACCACTAATGATGAATACCGATGAACATCATTAAATTAATTAATAAAGATTTAAAATTTCAAGGACCCATCATACAATTAATAATTATTTAAAAAATTCAATTAAATTATTTTATATATATATTAAAATTTTATTTTTTTAATAAGGGTAAACTATATTTTTAGTACCTCACTTATTTATGTATTTTTATTGAACCCTCGTTATTTAAATATTATTTTAATTTGACCATGTTCTTTATAAAAAAATAATTTAAACTCTTAACCTAAAACCTTAAACTAATAAACCTTAAACCCTTAAACTCTTAAACCATATACCATTAAAAATAATTTCACCGTCGATAATTCAATGAATCGTTGAAAATAATGGTTGAAGGGCTGCTGCAATTGGTGCTACATTTGATCACGGGATCATGGGAAGAGATGACGGTTTAGTGTATATGTCCTTTTCTTTTGTTTTACCCCATCTAATGTCCTCAAATGTTAGTTGTAAAAACAATGTACCATGTTTCCAGCAGCAGCGGCTGTAGCAGCATTATTCTTCTTGCCTTGGACTCCCCTCGCCAGCATCGCCACCACCTTCAAGCTGAACCCACAGACCTTGATTTTGTTCCCCTCCGTTTTCCCAGGTTCGTTGCCTTACACTCCTGTTAATCGTATCACCACCATCAGAAAACTGTGCCCACACGCTTCGGCTCTTTCCCCCGCCGCTGAATTCTTCCTCGCATCATGCAACTGTCTTGAGCAGCTCTGAGTCTCTGACTGCAGCGACGGGCAGTTTTCTTTGAGATACTCGAAACCATCTGAGCGCATAACAGCTGCATCAAATAGAACAGTAAGTTACATGACAAGTTAGGGTCATGAGAGAAAAGTAGTTTATTATAATAATGGAAACCTTACATTCTAATGATGCAAAACGCCGAGTCTAGCTCCGGTGGACAGTTCCCGCATATACACTAAACCGTCGTCTCTTCCCATGATCCCGTGATCAAATGCAGCACCAGTTACAGCAGCCCTGTACAATAAATTTCAACCATTATTTTCAACGATTCATTGAATTGAATTGAATCGATGACGGTGAAATTATTTTTAATGGTATATGGTTTAGGGTATATGTTTAGGAGTTTAAGGGTTTAAGGTTTAATAGTTTAGGGTTTTAGGTTAAGAGTTTAAATTATTTTTTTATAAAGAACATGGTCAAATTGAAATAATATTTAAATAACGAGAGTTCAATAGAAATACAGAAATAAGTGAGATACTAAATATATAGTTTACCCTTATTAAAAAAATAAAATTTTAATATATATAAAAAATAATTTAATTGAATTTTTAAAATAATTATTAATTATACGATGGGTCCTTGAAATTTTAAATCTTTATTAATTAATTTAATGGTGTTCATCGGTGTTCATCATTAGTGATGTTCATCAATGTTCGTCGCGCGTGGTAGACTCATCCATGTTTTATTAGGCAGAGTGAATCGAAAATAAATACTAAAAAAACTCTACACCATTTAAGTGTCCGACCGGATTCATTATGAATATAATTGAACTTAATATGATATGATTTTTGAACATAATTTTTTTGGGAAAACTACACCGATCGTCCCCAAATTATTACTATTTTCTTATTTTGGTCTCTAAACTATGTTTTTCAGCAAAATCGTCCATTTTGTTACATAATTCTCCTGTTTTGATCCCCGGCGTTAAATAGCTAACGGTTTTGCTGACATGACATTTTTTTAAGAGGAGAGAGAAATGATTAAAAATATTTAAAAAATGCCACATCAGCAAAACAATTAGCTATTTAACGTCGGGAGACCAAAACAAGATAACTATGTAACATAAGGGACGGTTTTGCCGAAAAATATAGTTTGGAGACCAAATAAGAGAACAGTAATAGTTTGAGGACCACCGATGTAGTTTTCCAATTTTTTTTTTATAGAAATATATTAATTAATAAGACAGCAAAAGGGCAGAATAGAATAGCGATTCGAGCTGGAAATGACAGCTAGAAAGTTCAGAAGATCAACCAGAGTCACTAGTATAAAAATATATTACGAAAGATCTATGTTATTGTTAAGGACTCTTTGACTTTTTGAGTTAGACAAAAATTGTGATATCACTCTGTCATTTTATCACAATGATAAAAAAAAATGGAACGTATATATCATATATTATGTGGTACCTGCATACAAATACCAACACAAAATTTTATGTGAAGAACTGAACCTATAAAATTATAAAAAAAAATAATTTATAAAATTTTAAGGGTAAAAATAAATTTTAATAATTTTTTTACTTTTTTAAAATTATATACAAATATTAAATTTTCAAAGACAATTGCCCTATAAAAATTCCCCTCAATCCATCTCTACCTGCATGAATATTTTACATTTTCATCATTAATATATTATATGGGTAAACTACTGCAGGGGTCACTTACGTTTAGCGTCTGTACAGAGTTAGTCACCACTTTTGAAAAGTGCATATTAGTAGTCCTCTACGTTTTCGATGTGTAAATACTTGGTCACTCCGACGTTAACTCCGTTATTCCCCTAACGGATTGCTGATGTGGCGAAATTAAAATAAGGATAAATTACTGCAATAGCCATTAAAATTTATCTCATATACATTTTTTCTCCTCAATTTAAAAAAGTAAACATTATAGTCACTAATAAAATTGTTTCTTTATAATTTCACCCTTAAATTTTTAAAAAATCATTTTTCAATCTTAAAACTTTACAATCAATTAACACAATAATATTATAAATGCTTAGATGAAAAATAGGTGCCTAAAGTATACCCTTTGAAACTTAGGTGCCCAAATTGCTCCTATTTAATAACTCAAACTTAAAAATTTAGTCCACTAACTACTAAGAAATTCGAGTTATTGGAATTTCTATTTTATAATTCAAACTTTATTCAAAAATTAAATTTTTAGGTTTGATGTGAAAATACTCGACTCATAATTTCATAAACTCGACTCAAAAATTCAAAATAAAGTTTGAATTATAAAATAGAAATTCCAATAACTCGACTTGACTCGAAAAAATTAAATTTTTAGGTTTGATGTGAAAATACTCGACTCATAATTTCATAAACTCGACTCAAAAATGCAAAATAAAGTTTGAATTATAAAATAGAAATTCCAATAACTCGACTTGACTCGAAAAAAATTAAATTTTTTGGTTTGATGTGAAAATACTCGACTCATAATTTCATAAACTCGACTCAAAAATTCAAAATAAAGTTTGAATTATAAAATAGAAATTCCAATAACTCGACTTGACTCGAAAAAATTAAATTTTTAGGTTTGATGTAAAAATACTCGACTCATAATTTCATAAACTCGACTCAAAAATTCAAAATAAAGTTTGAATTATAAAATAAAAATTCCAATAACTCGACTTGACTCGAAAAAATTAAATTTTTAGGTTTGATGTGAAAATACTCGACTCATAATTTCATAAACTCGACTCAAAAATTCAAAATAAAGTTTGAATTATAAAATAGAAATTCCAATAACTCGACTTGACTCGAAAAAATTAAATTTTTTGGTTTGATGTGAAAATACTCGACTCATAATTTCATAAACTCGACTCAAAAATTCAAAATAAAGTTTGAATTATAAAATAGAAATTCCAATAACTCGACTTGACTCGAAAAAATTAAATTTTTAGGTTTGATGTGAAAATACTCGACTCATAATTTCATAAACTCGACTCAAAAATTCAAAATAAAGTTTGAATTATAAAATAGAAATTCCAATAACTCGACTTGACTCGAAAAAATTAAATTTTTAGGTTTGATGTGAAAATACTCGACTCATAATTTCATAAACTCGACTCAAAAATTCAAAATAAAGTTTGAATTATAAAATAGAAATTCCAATAACTCGACTTGACTCGAAAAAATTAAATTTTTAGGTTTGATGTGAAAATACTCGACTCATAATTTCATAAACTCGACTCAAAAATTCAAAATAAAGTTTGAATTATAAAATAGAAATTCCAATAACTCGACTTGACTCGAAAAAATTAAATTTTTAGGTTTGATGTGAAAATACTCGACTCATAATTTCATAAACTCGACTCAAAAATTCAAAATAAAGTTTGAATTATAAAATAGAAATTCCAATAACTCGACTTGACTCGAAAAAATTAAATTTTTTGGTTTGATGTGAAAATACTCGACTCATAATTTCATAAACTCGACTCAAAAATTCAAAGTAAAGTTTGAATTATAAAATAGAAATTCCACTAACTCGACTTGACTCGAAAAAATTATTTTTTTTGGTTTGATGTGAAAATACTCGACTTATAATTTCATAAACTCGACTCAAAAATTCAAAATAAAGTTTGAATTATAAAATAGAAATTCCAATAACTCGACTTGACTCGAAAAAATTAAATTTTTAGGTTTGATGTGAAAATACTCGACTCATAATTTCATAAACTCGACTCAAAAATTCAAAATAAAGTTTGAATTATAAAATGGAAATTCCAATAACTCGACTTGACTCGAAAAAATTAAATTTGGGCACCTAAGTTTCAAAGGGTATACTTTGGGCACCTATTTTTCATCTAAGCATTTATAATATTATTGTGTTAATTGATTGTAAAGTTTTAGGATTGAAAAATGAATTTTTAAAAATTTAAGGGTAAAATTATAAAGAAACATTTTTATTAGTGACTATAATGTTTACTTTTTTAAATTGAGGAGAAAAAATGTACATGAGACAAATTTTAATGGCTATTGCAGTAATTTATCCTTATTTTAATTTCGCCACATCAGCAATTCGTTAAGGGACTAACGGAGTTAACGTCGGAGTGACCAATTATTTACACATCGAAAACATAGAGGACTACTAATATGCACTTTTCAAAAGTGGTGACTAACTCTGTACAGACGCTAAACGTAAGTGACCCCTGCATAGTTTACCCATATTATATTTACAATCACAGAGTGGGAGACGGATGGAAGTCCAAAGACAAAAAGGCAGGCAGCAGCAGGAGCAAACGCTAATGACCATATTACCCTAGGACAGAGAGTATATTAACGAGTCAAACCACAAACAGTAGTGGTATAGCCGTATAGTGAGTGTGTTGTCGGTTGGCTTTGTAAGTTTATTTGTGGGTTAATTTTGGAATTAGGTATACGTCACTCGTTAGACCATGGTGGTGTTGATGCAAGTCTCTTTGGTGGTATTATAGTGGTACGGTGATGCAATTTATTGACCACTGCAAGTGAACATTTTAGCTGATCCTATGCAATCAACGTAAGGGATCATCAGTGTTTCAAATCCAAGTTTTATGGTATTCGATTCGATTTTAAATATAATAGAAATTGTTTATAAACCCGAGACATGGAGTGTGGCATAAAAGAAAGTTTTTTTAATATATATATATATATATATAAATTATGTCACATTATCATGTTTCACTAAACATGATTCGTTTAAACAGGGTTTTAAGAGTTAGTACATGATCGAGTAATTAAATTGTTTATCTTTGTTTTCTCGGTATACTAATTTAATAAAGTCATGGCAGATGCTGTTAACGCGTGAGCAACACTCACCAATATTAAGCTTTTTTAATCTTTCATCTAAGAACAGTATAAAGCTTCGGTCTTTTATTATCGGATACCCTTTTTTTTTTTAACTTTCTTGTATTGTAACAATGGCTGAGCTGTGAGTAGAAAACCTGTACACACATTTCTTTTTCTATTTTTTCACTTATAAAGGTGTCTTCTGCTCAGGGCCTCACTTCTCTCTGTGTGAAACTGGGTTCTCTACTTTACTCTCACTAAACCACAGCCACAACCCAACCAGCTCAAAACCTTTTATTTTCTTTCTCCCATTATAGTTGGAAGCTTTCTTATTGTGAGTTTTGAGCTGTTGAAAGACATGGAAACGAGCTCATTTTCAAGGCTTTTAATTGCATTTTGCTTAGCACTGTGTTTGGGTTGTCCAGTGGTTCAGAGCAGTGTTACCTATGATAGGAAAGCTATAATGATTAATGGGCAGAGGAGAATCCTCTTCTCTGGTTCCATTCACTATCCCAGAAGCACTCCTGATGTACTTCCAAAGTTTCTGTTTTTATTGAAATCTTTTTAGAGCATTTTGGTCTATTATTTTTCTTTCATTCTGAAGAAAATTAAATGGGGTTCCTTTTTTGTATGTATAGATGTGGGAAGATCTGATACAGAAGGCTAAAGATGGAGGACTTGATGTGATTGAAACTTATGTTTTCTGGAATGTCCATGAACCATCTCCTGGAAATGTACTCTTATTTACCCTCCATCTCCCTCTAAAACATAAACCTTATATTTTTACCCTCTTTCCTTTTCTAACTTGGTTTACATTTGTTAAATATTTCTTCTTCTTTTTTTCTTTTGCAGTACAATTTTGAAGGAAGATATGACCTTGTGAGATTCATAAAGACAATTCAGAAAGCTGGTCTCTATGCTCATCTCCGCATTGGGCCTTATGTTTGTGCAGAGTGGAATTTCGGGTTAGATCTAAATCTCTGTTTAACTCTTTTTCTATGTTTCATTTCTTATTTCTCTTATCTGCTGTTTGAGATAATCTGGGTTTTTCTTCTTGTTCTGAACATTTTTACTATATGCAGAGGGTTCCCTGTGTGGTTAAAATTTGTGCCAGGCATCAGCTTCAGAACAGACAATGAGCCTTTCAAGGTATTCCTTCTGTTGTTCTTCATTATTGCAGTAATTTCCTTCTTTCTAACTGCATGGCACATTAGAGCAGAATTACTTGAAGATAAATAATCATCAACTGTTAAGTGTATATGTTAACCATTGTTTCCAAAAAAAATAAATTGATAAATAAGGATTGTTTATACATTATTGCAGAGAGCTATGCAAGGGTTCACTGAGAAGATTGTTGGACTGATGAAGAGTAATAAGCTTTTTGAGTCCCAGGGTGGCCCCATTATTCTCTCTCAGGTAAATGTTTTTGGTTGTTGGTGTTTTTGTTTTTATTTTCACCCCATTTTCATTTTTTTCTAAAAATATTTCTATATCTTAAGATGCCAATTTATGTAACCCTGCATCTTGCTAATCTACTTTATGGTTAGCTTACAATGGTAATATGTAACTTTTTCACCCCCTCTCTTTTGGATTTGCATGAGCTCAGATTGAGAATGAGTATGGAGCACAGAGTAAATTACTGGGGGCTGCTGGCTCTAATTATGTTAACTGGGCAGCGAAAATGGCGGTAGAAACCGGAACTGGGGTCCCTTGGGTGATGTGCAAGGAAGATGATGCCCCAGATCCAGTGGTAAGTAATTAGCTCTCAAATCTGTATTTAACATGATGAGTTTCTTGCTCGACGGTCTTACTGAACTTAAAAAGTAGTAAGTCAGCTCGGCTAGAAGTGTACAATGAGAATGACTAAGGGAGTTTCATGTATAATTGTCTTAGATAAACACATGCAATGGCTTCTATTGTGATGCATTCCAACCCAACAAACCCTACAAGCCAACAATGTGGACCGAGGCATGGAGTGGATGGTAGGTTTATAACGAGTGTATATTTTTTTAACCTTAATTTTAAGAATCTAGTATGAAACAATAAATCATTTTATGCCTTGGTTTATACAAAAGGTTCACGGAGTTTGGTGGTCCACTTCACCATCGGCCAGCTGAAGATTTGGCATTTGCTGTTGCTCGATTCATTCAAAAAGGAGGATCCTTTGTTAATTATTACATGGTTGGTTCCCTATATCTTTTCTCCTTTTGCTCATATTTTTCAAAGCGCATGAAATATATACAATGGAAAACAGAATATCGTTAACTGAGTTGCATGTTTTACAATGTGAAACAGTACCACGGAGGCACAAATTTTGGCCGTACGGCCGGAGGTCCTTTCATCACTACCAGTTATGATTATGATGCTCCAATAGATGAATATGGTGAGAAAAGAGCTATTTGCATATTTCCATGTAGTTTGTTCTGTTATAATACCAAATAATTCTTACATCTGCTTTAGGTGTTTTCAGTTTGTTTGACATGCGACTGCTCTTCTAAATATGCACTTTTAACACTTCAAATTGGTTTGAACAATATAAATTCAGTTCTTATTTGCTTGTGTCTGCTGATTTATACGTTTATACTTATTTCAATTAGGGGTGCATTCGGTTCGGTTTAATAAATTTTTTGAACCGCCTCTTGTGTTTCGGCTTGATTAACCTCAGTTTTCGATTTAATGCATTACTAACTACTTGGCACAAAACATTTCGGTTTATTAATAATACTTATATAGAATTTTTAAGTGTAAAATACTTGTTTTTACATTATAAAGCAATTGAAATTAATTATTTGACAATTAATGCATTACTAACTACTTGGCACAAAACATTACAGGTTTGATCAGACAACCAAAGTATGGTCATCTAAAGGAGCTTCACAAGGCTATTAAGATGTGCGAGCGAGCTTTAGTTTCAGCAGATCCCGTTGTCACTTCACTTGGAAATTTCCAACAGGTTGTTGCTTTTTTTCTTCTTCTCAAATTCTGTAATATGTGGGGCCTTTAGAATTTACTGAATCTAGTCATTGTGTGGCATTTCCCAGGCTCATATGTACACATCAGAATCTGGAGATTGTGCAGCTTTCCTATCTAACTATGATACCAAGTCTGCTGCAAGAGTGTTATTTAACAACATGCACTATAACTTGCCTCCTTGGTCCATCAGCATTCTTCCTGATTGCAGGAATTCGGTCTTTAACACTGCAAAGGTACGATTTTCTGAATTTGCATGATCTGTTTCAGTATTATTGTTAACCGAAGCATATTATTTGAGGATGATTTATCCTTTGTATTAAAAGTTAAAGGATTTCTTGAATGACAATGTCATCGTCATTCGTCATCCTTTTCAGGTGGGAGTCCAGACATCACAAATGCAGATGTTACCCACAAGTGCTAATATGTTCTCTTGGGAAAGCTACGACGAAGATATTTCTGCACTAGATGACAGCTTAACAATAACTGCAAATGGTCTATTAGAGCAAATAAATGTCACAAGGGATGCAAGTGATTACCTATGGTACACTACTAGGTGAGACTGATGTCCCCACGGTTATATTTGAAGCAATTCACTTTTTTATTGTTCTTAATTTACATTTATGAAGCTTACCGATTCTTAAATTTCAAAATGTCTCACAATTAGATGTTATATGTTACAGTGTTGACATTGGCTCATCTGAATCTTTCCTTCATGGAGGTGAACTCCCCACTCTCATTGTTCAATCAACAGGTCATGCGGTACACATTTTTATCAATGGGCAACTCGCAGGTACATATACATAGTTATATTTCCTGTTCGGTGCATTGTCCTTTCTTTTCAGAAATAAAAATTTTAAACATGATGGTAACAGGTTCTTCCTTTGGAACGAGGGAAAATAGGAGATTTACATTCACCGGGAAGGTCAATCTGCGTGCAGGAACAAACAAAATTGCACTGCTGAGTGTTGCTGTTGGATTACCAGTTAGTTTCTCTCCCTGACCTGTATTATTTTTTACTGCCAAATCATAAATAATTTTGTAACCCCTGTATCACATTTGCATTCCATTCAACAAGCACTTTCTGAGCTACCTTTTTCGAGAACTAAGCTGACTAACCAGGGGCTAGAAAAGGTTTTGAGCCTTGTAGTTGGAAAATAACTGAGGCAATATAGTTTAGAACCTGGAAATTTTTATGACCAGTTTTTTTACTTAGATTTCATCTTATATGAAGCAAATGGAAATTTGGAAAAGAATAGTAATGGCATTGTTATTGTGTTTTATACTGGGAACCTGACTCCTCTTTGTCGGTGATTGAAGAATGTAGGGGGGCACTTTGAGACATGGAACACTGGAATCCTAGGTCCAGTTGCACTACATGGACTTGACCAAGGAAAATGGGACCTATCCTGGCAAAAATGGACATACCAGGTAGTGATCTCTCAATCTTTAATGTCATTATCATTCTTGCAAAAATGTTTAATCATGATTGCCGCTTTGAACAGGTTGGGCTTAAAGGAGAGGCCATGAATCTTGTCTCGCCGAATGGTATTTCTTCTGTCGAGTGGATGGATGCATCATTGGCAGCACAAAAACAGCAGCCATTAAGATGGCATAAGGTAAATAACAATGAATAGAACGAGTAATTCCAGTATAAGTTGTGGCATCTTAAAGTCAAAAAAAATTCCTTTCGATGTTGCAGGCATATTTCAATGCACCCGATGGTGACGAGCCATTGGCTTTGGACATGGAAAGTATGGGAAAAGGTCAAATATGGATTAATGGGCAGAGCATTGGCAGATATTGGACTGCATATGCACATGGTGATTGCAGTGGCTGCAGTTATGCCGGGACATTTCGCCCTCCAAAATGTCAGCTTGGTTGTGGCCAGCCAACCCAAAGATGGTAGCTACTCTTAGGACCCAAGATTTACAACAAACAGGAAGCAACAATCACCTTAAGTAAAAAAAATATGTTCATCGTTTAATCCGTAATTTCTTTTGTTATAACATTTCAGGTACCATGTGCCTCGGTCTTGGTTGAAACCAACACAAAATCTGTTGGTTCTATTTGAGGAGGTTGGAGGTGATCCGTCGAAAATCTCACTTGTAAAAAGATCCGTCTCCACCGTTTGTGCTGAGATCTCCGAGTATCACCCGAATATCAAGAACTGGCAGATAGAAAGCTACGGGAAGACTGAAGAGTTCCATAGGCCAAAGGTTCATTTGCACTGTAGTTCCGGACAGACTATCTCTTCCATTAAATTTGCTAGCTTTGGAACTCCTTTGGGAACTTGTGGAAGTTACCAGCAAGGCCCTTGCCATGCTCCTGCTTCGTATGCCATCTTGGAGAAGGTATTTCAACTGCCTTGTTGAAAAATAAACCGAGACTTGCATGCATGCATTTCTCACCATGTTCTATTTTATTTTATGCAGAAGTGTGTTGGGAAGCAAAGATGCGCGGTCACCATAGCCAACAGTAACTTTGGGCAAGATCCATGCCCGAATGTATTGAAGCGTTTATCGGTTGAAGCTGTTTGTGCTCCGACGACTTCAACAACAGCACAACCTGGGGTAAATTAGATCGAACAAGTGAAGGAGAACAACTCCATACAACGTTTGCATCTAGTAATTTAACTATACACTATCAGCATTTGGAGCAAGCAGAAAAGAAGAAAATAAAAGAAAGAGTGCAAAGAACAAGCGTTTAGTTAGTTTAGGTTGAGTGCCAGAGCTTCTCAAAATTGAGGGCTTTGGCCAAAGGTGTTTCAGTGTTATAGGCAGTTGTTTTAGCTCAAGTGTGTGTAAATTAGTGCCTACAAGAAAGTTGGAGTTTCTAAAATCTTGGGGTCCTTGTAAGGTGATATTTCTAGCCTGTGCCCCCGGCCTTTTAACCGGATATGGCACCGGAGAAGAAGACCGTTATTGGTGTGATTAATTTCTATTCGTGTGGGTGGGAAAGTTGGACTCCCTCTTAGGTTCATGTTGGGAGCAGTTTCCATTGTTTTATGTGCAGTTAAAAGTGGCTTGGTTTTCAGTTATTTCCTTGTCTTTCCCTTCTGCTTGAATTATGAACTTCTATAGTAAATGGACCTGTCCCTATAGCAAAATAACACAACGTATCCTAATAAAAACAGCCAAGGGAACCTAGCAAAAGACTGGTGGTGTCTTCCATGGCGACAGCAAGTAACACCCCCCGGGCCTTAGGTTAGGTGTATGTATGCCCATGCGGCGCTGCAGCAACAGTCGTTCAAACACTGACAATTTAATTGTTTCTGCTTAATATATGTGGTGGAAATGAATGGTTTCTTTGCCATTGCCCATTTCTCTTCTATTCACCTCCCCTAACCTACAAACTACCACCTCTACTTGTACTTTCTGCCATTAGAGAAGTTAATTTTCTGCACTTAAATGCTCAGTTTCAACTTTCAACATGAATTCCTGATACGCCTAGTGAATTAGGACCAGCGATTTAGTTGTTTAAAATTCTCATGTAAATCTAAGAAGTGTTCATCCAAGCTCTTTTGCCCCACCTACATACACAACACTGCCAAAAAGTTTAAAATCAGACGTATTGTTTTAGGACAAATAAAGGGAATAATTCATTTCTTTCAAGGACAAACATTTTCCAAATGATTCTTTTAGTCAAATCCAACACCAGAAAACCCAATTTCAAAGAAAGAATTAATACCCCTATGAATTTGACCGAATTGGTTTTTGATATATTGTCTAAGCTATCAAAATCTCTCCAAACCCCTGAATAAGAGGATAATATACATTTAAACGTGTTCGGACTCACATCTCTTAAAATGTTACCATAGTAACCGCATCAAATCGAATTTTTAAATTCAGATTAGGATGATGGTTTTCTTCAAATGGTTGGGGTGAAATGAAAGAAATGGGCATGAATGGCGAAAAAAGGGGCTTTCATAAGTGGAGGATTGAAATGAGCATAAAATAATGAAGAAAAAGGGTAAGCATAGAAAAGCTTGATGTTGCCATCTTACTATTTTGGGCGGTGCATCCCTTTCTCCATGCACTCATACCCATTGGATGGTATTTATGCTCCTCACTTGTCCTTTCAACCCTAACTTCACCATCACGATTACCATATTTCTCTTTGCTTTTCCCTTTATTTATTTTCATTCTCTATTATGTCTATCGACTTTGTCTTGGTCAAGGGTGAAACTAAAAATTTATAAAGAAAGAACTATAATAAAATTATTTTTTTGAAGAGGGCTAAAATAAAATTTTAAAGGGATTGAAGGGATTATAGGATTAATTTTACCTTTTAAAAAAACTATTCTATTACCAATAAAAAAAATTGACAGAGACCCACGCCCCCAAAAATCCCTACCTAGTTCCTCCCATGGTCTTGGTTATCATTAGAGTTTTGATTACTAATGCATGCATTATTGTTATTTACAATAAAGGGTATAACCCAAAGTTAAAATCCGATTTTCATATACTATAAATTATTGTTTATTATCAACAAGTATCGGATGTAGTTGTTAGTCAAATAATACTTTTCAAGAGTGTAATACAAATTATTTTCTTATACATGAAGACGTCAGCAAAGAAGATTAAAAGTATAAAAAGATAGTTTTGCTTAAAGTTTTGCCCATGGTCATGGTTATCGAATGTAGTTATTGAAAAGAATAATTATGATCTTGAAACACAGACCATAAAAACGAATTTCAATGAATGAAAGTAATACGTTAGGGTTTTGGCAAAGAAGATTAAAAGTATTAAGAGGATTGTATTGAGAACTGATTCAAAGGTAGTGAGGACTGAAGAATGTAATACAAATTGTTTGCTTATACATGAAGACGTCACCATAGTTAGTGTGATTATAACGTAATATATGTTCATAAATTTTAACCTTTAATAAAGTACACACATCTGCAATCAAAAAATTTAAACCAATGTCACTTACGGATAACTAACAACAATCTCTTTTTCACTAGAACCACTTGATAAATTTTGCTTAAAGTTCATAGTTACTCTTATTAATGTTATTTTCAAAGTTTTTTCCTGGTCAGAAAGTTATTTCCAAAGTTTGCATTTATCTGTCTCCATCTCCCCTAAGAAAACCATAATTACCCAAGAAAGAATGTTTTCTTGGACTATAGGGAGTTGTTTTTTAAGCTACGTTTACTTGGCCTTTAGGGAGTTTTTAATTTTGAAGCAATAGGAATTGAACTTATGATTGGAGACAATCCAATATTTGATACAAATCTTTTTATCACTCTAATTACATTTCAATCGACTTGGAAAATGTCTTATTTTTTAAATGAATTTATAGATATTACGTTGTGAATTTCTAATAACTTGAATGAAAATGTGTTGCTTTGATAAAATGAAGAAATGAAATACATCATTCAAATGCAGCTGAAAAAGGTTCAAATGATGATATCATTGGATCCTAGACTATGAAACAAACTACTTGAATAAAGTAATTTTTAATAGTCTAAAGGTAATTAGAATGTAGTATTTATTTACACATATTTTTAACCCTTTGGCAAGGCACACACCTAGTAGACAGAGTGATTGAACCCGAATATCTTAAGATGAACATCAATTGTTTTTTTTTTTCACTTGAACTATTTATTGGATTCAATCAGGGTTTATATCTAATTCATTGATATTATATCTCTCGTTAAATTAGATAATAATAAATCAATAATCCCATAAACCATGAGAGTAAAATAATTGAACCCAACACAAAGGAGAGTAAAAATGATGCGCTGATGAAAAAGGAACAAGTCCCCATCACCATAATTTGGGAATTAGCAAGGTTTCTTAAATGAATTAGGCAGCAAGTCAATGGCCCTAATGGCATTATTTTTAGGGTTGATTTTTTGGGATCAACTTTAGTAATTACCCATTTCACTCGTAACCCGACTTGATTTACTCAAATAATCTTTATATTAATACATTGTTGGTGTATAAAATGATAAATTATTATTTTAGATACGACGTTGTTGTTAAATATTAATGCATAAATCAGTTTATTTAGGAAGTTAATAATCAGTAGTCAATTATTATTAGTCAGTAGTTCAATTTGTTGCTAAGAGTCCTCGTCTTTTGGGTTTGTTAGTGGGTGTCTTATATTTAGCAGAGTTTTACTCGTAGTGGAATAGTTCCTTTATTTACGCAGTTTTTAGTTATGTTTCTACTATATATTTCAGACTTTTACAGCTTAATAAGATAGATCAGTTCACCAATTTCTCTGTCTCTAACTTTTACATTTGGTATCAGAGCCAGGTTGCTTAACAACATGCATATCAGGGAAATTATTTCTTGTTACTGGTGAGATGGTTGATCTACAAGTTGTCGGTGGAATCAAAAAGCTGAGCAACTAAAATTATAATTCATGGTCTACATGTATGATGTCGTATCTGCAAGGCCAAAATTTATGGGAGGTCGTCAACGGGAATGAAAGCACGCAGTCAGAAGATGATGGAAATGGTACTCTGCGAAAATAGAAGATTAAGGCAGGTAAAGCCATGTTTGCTCTAAAGACGACAGTGGAGGAAGATGTGTTAGAACACATACGGAATGCAAAGACCCCAAAAGAAGCCTGGGATATATTTGTTGTTCTGTTCTCCAAAAAAAATGAGACCGGACTTCAACTTCTAGAAAGTGAATTACTGTCAATAATGCAGCGTAACATGACAATTGCTCAGTATTTCCACAAGGTGAAATCATTATGTCGAGAGATCTCTGAATTGGATCATGAAGCTCCGATTAGTGAAACCAGAATGAAGCACTACAGCAAAACAGGCTTTTCGCGGCGTTTTTATAACCCTATAGCGGCGTTTTTTAGCGCCGCTAAAAACACTCCCGGCGTTAAGAAAAACGCCGCCAAAAACGCCGCAAGAAGTAGCGTCGCAATAGGTAGCGGCGTTTATATCGCATAAACGCCGCTAAAGGTTTTGATCTATAGTGGCGTTTGTATATAAAAACGTCGCAAAAGTCAATGTTCTTTAGTGGCGTTTGTATATACAAACGCCGGTAATGCTATTCTATAGCGGCGTTTAAATATACAAACGCCGCAAAAGGTGAATGGTCTATAGCGATGTTTGGGAAATAAAACGCCGCTACTGATGCTTCAGTAGTGGCGTTTGTGTTCACAAACGCCGGCATTGGCTGCTCTATGGAGGCGTTTTTTTTAGAAACGCCACAGTACGTTATAGATTTTTAGCGGCGTTTATTCCTTGAAAACGCCGCTAAACTCACTGCTTCTATAAAAATAAATTTTAAAAATGTAAATACCCAAATAACCTGTAAAATAAATCCATAATAACATCAAATTCAAAGTGTTCAACATCAAATCCATAAAACTCCAACAATTAAGTAAACACAACAATAACAAATTCAAAGTCTACAACATTAAAGTGAAATATAGTTCAAACGATGTTCATAAAATGTAGTCCAACATTTTCATTTAAATTCACACATCGCCATCATTTCTTTGGTTGGTTCTGCAACATCGCCATCATTTCTTCAAATCTTTCTTGAAGCTTTTGGTGTGCTGCTTCTCTCTCAGCTTCTCTTGCTTCTCTCTCGGCTTCCTTTCTTGCTATCTCAGCATCTCTCTCAACTTCTTTTCTTTCTCTTTCAGCTTCTCTCGCTGCTACCTTAGCTTGAAATTGAGATAACTGTTGTTTTAACCGATAAACTTCTGCTTGAGAAGATTGGCTCTGTGATGGCATGTACTGAGACGAGTTAGCCCCAAAATATTTTGTCGGGGTAACGAATGATCCTTGACAGCGAACCCGACCATATCTTTCAGGACCCAAGACGTCAACAATAACTTGATTCTCGATCTCTTCCATATTAACAGAACCATTAGTTGAAGCTGTAGCTTCATACTCGGTCTTCTTTTCCCTCAATTTCTCCTGACAATCAAATCAAAATTTTATACAATTGATATTAATTATAATATAATCAAAATTTTCTGTCTAATTAACATACCATAATTTCTGCAGCTTCGGGAGTTATAGGAGAGCCATCCTTTTTTGTATGCGTAATGTCGAAGAACTTTATCCGTCCAATGCTAGTGCCAGTTGTAATTTGCTACAACGTATAATAAAAATTAATATTAAACCAATAAAGTAATTTATTAAAAATTAATCAATAATTAAAAATAATAATACCTCCTCATTAGCTAAACGAGCAAAACTCTTCGATCCAGCGGTGTGAGTATACTTTTGTTTTTGTCTGCTAGTAACTCCAACGCGCTCTCGATCCTACAATTTAAAATTTGCATTATATATAAAGTTAATATTATAATGACAATTTTTTAAAGTGCATCGATCATACCTCTCTTTTTGTTGAACTCCAAAACCTGACTGCATCTTCCCATTGATGTCGCATAATTCCCGGCGGGATATTTTGCAGCTTCTCTTGAAGAGTGAGATCCTTCTTGAAATATGTCTTCTTCAAGAAACTCTTACTGTCTCTCCATTTTTTCCCTAATGCATGCTTCAGATAATCATCTGAGACTTCTAAAGAAAATTTATCCTACAAATGATACAATCAAAGCATTAAATATAAATATTATTTTGAATTGTAATAGATTATTATTACAATGACATTATTACCTTAACAAGTTCCAGAGCTTGATTTTTTTTACCATTCGGCATCTGATGCCATGACTCATAATTAATCGGTAAAATCGCATGATTGCGTGCAACAATGCCTAAGTAACTGCCCAGAACACCTGCTTCTGCCCCAATGGGTTGGCCGACATCGTTTTTTGAAACTTTCACGCGTTCACCAGCGGGAAGATTGTATAATTCATTCAACGTCGTGCGCCCTCTACTCTTACGAGTTCGACCATTTCCACCTATATAAGAAATAATTGTTTATATTCAATTTTTAAAATAAAGTCAATAATAACAAACAACTAGCATTTAAATAAAGTGTTGAACATTACCATCAATCTCTATATTTTCAACTGTCTCCGGAACTGTCTCTGGAACTTGCGAGGATCCAACACCAGAGAAATCATCATCATTTGTTTCTTCCCCCTCTCTCGGTGCTTGAACTATCCGCAGATCACTTAATTTCCTCTTAGGCATAGTATCTACAATAAACAAAAGACATTTTAGTAACTAGAGACAACAATATTATTATAAATTAATAAGTTAAGATATAAAACTTACTACATTGTTATGCAGTTAGTTTTCATTAAAATCTTCACCCATGTCCTCTCGAACCCATTGGAATTGTGAACTAGAACTAGGGATTGTTCTATCTAGGTTTTGCGCTGCAAAAGGTAGAGTTTCTGATCTTATTTCAATGTCATCTCTATTTCCTTCACCGATGTCTATCAAGTCTCTAGGAGTGTTACGGAGTACAACATACCAACCCTCTTTTGTTGGATCAGGGCAATAGAAAACTTGTTTGACTTGAGAAGGAAATACATATGGTTCGTCAATCAATTGGTGACCTGTGTAAATTAACCGAGAGAAGTTCACCATTGTAAAACCAAATTGATCTCTTCTAATGCCTCGAGCCGTATTTACATCAGCCCAGTCACAACGAAATAACACAACTTTCTGTTTGCCATAATAATCCAACTCAATAATATCCGTAAGAATTCCATAATATTCTACATCTCCCACCACAAGATGTTTGTCCCTAGCACTAGCATAACTTGTAGTTGAAGAAGTTACAACTACTCCACAATTTTGTGTCCTCCTTAATCTTTCTCGAGATTTCGTGTGGAACCTAAACCCGTTAATGAGAAAAGCATTATATCTTTTAACAATTCTATTTGGACCTTGAGAAAGCCACTTAACCTCTTCACTAACTTCTCTCCCACACCAAACCTATTACACATAAAAGGTGAATAAGTTATCATTTATATTGATGTAGCAAAGGAAGAAAAGTTATTAAGTACGTGTAGTACAAAGATTCAATTGCTTACCATCTTCGCTAACCAATCATGGAAATTTTCTATGAAAAACTTATGAATTTCTCTTTGATGTAATCTTCGGGAGCGTACTTGAGATTGTAGCTCTTCTTTAAATTCACTACAAAGTAAGCTAAGTGGTTAAAAAATGAGGGTAATATAAAAGATGAAGTGAATACATTAGAATTTATATAAACTTACGTCCGTAAGAGCTCTGTTGAGTCATGATGGAAGAGAACATATCGATGTGCTTGTACCCAAGATTTGTCATCTAACTGTGCAATTTCAACTTTGCCGAGTGGTTCACCAAAACTTTGAAACAAATAACTCTCAGCTAAGTTACTATTGATGCACACTTCATTTCTATGTGGTCTATTGAATCTCGTTTCAACATCTTCCAAATATCTAGAGCAAAAAGTCAAACATTCCTATGCTAAATACCCTTCAGCAATTGATCCTTCTGGATAACGCTTATTACGACAGTAAGACTTCAACTTGCTCAAGAACCTAGACCGTAATAAACAAAACATTATATAAGTAGTTGTAATTAAATGAATTTTTAAATGGTATGATTATATGTTAAACAAATTGTACCTCTCAATAGGATACATCCACCGATAGAAAACAGGTCCACCAACTTTAGCTTCGTGAGGGAGATGAATCAAAAAATGCACCATAATTGTAAAAAATGAAGGTGAAAATATCTTCTCCATGTTGCATAAAGTCAACGCGACTCGATCTTGTAATTTGTCAAGTTCTTCAACCATCAAAACTTTCCCACAAATAGCTTTCATTACATTAGAAAGTTCAATAATACAAGATGTCACCTCCGTTGACATACAACCGCGTAATGCAACTGGCATTAAATCTTGCATCAATATGTGATAATCATGTGACTTTAGAGAATAAAGTCTTCGATCTTTAACACTGACACATCGAGATATATTTGATGCATACCCATCTGGGACCTTTATATCTTTCAACACCGTGCAAAATACTTCTTTTTCTTTCTTCGACATCGTAAAGATAGAAGGCGGTAAAGAAAATTTTCCATTACGAAGTTCTTGAGGATGAAGATCATGCCGAATTCCCATGTCAACTAAGTCAAGTCGACTCTTTAGATTGTCTTTAGATTTTCCATCGACATTGAGAATGGTCCCAATAATGTTCTCACATACATTCTTCTCAATGTGTATTACATCAAGATTATGTCTCAAAATGTTATGCTTCCAGTAAGGCAATTTGAAGAAAATACTTCTCTTTTTCCACAACTCCGCCTCATTTGGATCATCCTCTTCATCAGAGTCATCATCACTAAGCTGCTCAAGCTCATGGTCATACACCTCTTTTGTCTTCTTCTTTGATCGTGGGTTTGGTGGTTGGGTCATTTTTCCATAAGTGAACTTGATGTGTTTCAACATCGACAAGATATCAGACCCGATTGTTTGCTCATGAGCTTTTCTGAACTCTTCAGTACCATCAAACAAATTTTTTTCATATCTAAATCTATGATTTTCATCTAACCACCGACGGTGTCCCATGTAAGAGAACTTCTTTCCATTATACAACCACTTCGAGCATGTCTGTGCAGCGCAACAAGGACAAGCATAACGGCCTTTGGTACTCCACCCAGATAAATTTGCATAAGCGGGAAAATCATTAATAGTCCACAATAAAGCTGCACGCAAATTAAAGTTCTCTTTCTTCAACACATCATATGTTTCGACACCCACCCATAATTGTTTCAGCTCTTCAATAAGAGGTTGCATGTAGATGTCAATATCATTCCCTGGACCTTTCTCACCTGGGATTATCATGGATAAAATAAATGATGATTGTTTCATGCAAATCCATGGAGGCAAATTGTAAGGAACAAGTATAACAGGCCAAGTACTGTATGAAGTACTCATGATTTTAAAAGGATTAAACCCATCAGATGCAAGACCGAGCCTAACATTGTGAGGATCTCCTGCAAAACTCGGAAATTTTTGGTCAAATGTCTTCCAAGCTAAAGAATCTGCAGGATGCCTTAATAATCCATCATCTGTTCCTCCATCGTGATGCCACCTCATAGACTCAGCAGTCTTTGAAGACATAAAAAGTCTTTGAAGTCTGGGTATTAGAGGAAAATATCGCAGAATCTTTATTGGCTTCTTTCTTGCTCGTGTTGCAACTTCGTCTTCACTCACATTTTCTGTGTCCCCATTCGTCCACCGAGATTTACCGCATACATGGCAGGACTCTTGGTTTTTTCTATCACCCCAATACAACATGCAATCATTCGAACAACTATGAATTTTCTCATAACCAAGCCCCAAATCGTTTATCATTTTCTTCATATCTTTGCCAGATTGAGGAATTTTTGCAAAAGGAAAAATTTCAGTCAACAACTCTAATAATTGTGTAAAAGAGTTACCGGTCCACCCTCCCAAGCATTTTAAATGGAAAAGGCGAATGCAAAATGAGAGCTTTGAATACTTTGATCCCTCATAAAGTGGTTCATTCATTTCATTAAGCAAATTGTAAAACTTTGACGCTTCTCCATTTGGCTCTTCATCACATCCACTTCTTCTCATCTCGGTGAAATCAGTAACACCAATATCACAATCTTCTCTAACAGACTGATGATAATCGTGCATATTAAATGCATCTCGCAGCATGCCCTCCATGTCATCTTCTCTAAGAGATCCACGATGAGAATTATGATGAAAAGGTAGATTGCTCGTGGAAGAAGATGTACGAGATGTCAACTCTCCATGGAATGTCCATTTTCTATAACCCGGAACAAAGCCAAAAATAACTAGATGTTCGTGCACAACTTCACGAATGTGCCAATTAACGTTACCACACTTCTTACAGGGACAAAGAATCATATTTTCTTGGCTTGCATTTGCAAAAGCTAAATTCAGAAAATATTCTACCCCATTTCGATAGTCAACGTTTACCCTTGGCAAATTCATCCAACTCCTATCCATTTTCAATTTCTGTCATATCCAAATTAAAGATATAAACTACCTATCAGTCATACATGAAGGATGAAAAGAGATGTAACTATTATATTACCAATTAAGTCAAAAATAAGTCAAATACATAAACTACCTATTAGTAATACTTGAAGGATGAAAAGAGATGTAACTATTACCGATTTAAGGCTGATATGGTATTGGCTAGACTACCATGTTGCAAACAAATGGTGAAGAATAAGAGGAGTAGCATGCAAACTAAATTTATGTTATAGGTTGGTTGAGCCCTAATTAAAAATCTGACAACGTTTGAACAATCCTGTCTTCATTATTTTTTCTGTTACAGAAATTACGACTACATAGTAAATAATGTCTTGTTTTATATTGCTTATGCTGCCAGTAGTACAAGATTGAGGAGGGTTGAAAAGATTTATTATGAAAGATTTATTATGAAATGAACATTTTAATTGAGTTACATTCATGATCTCCTTTCCCTTTTTAGCTTATCTTCATTTATTGACCGAATAATTGTATTGAATAATGTAAAGATTTATTATGAAATGAACCTTTTAATTGAGTTACATTCATAATATCAAAACTCTAACTTCTGATTTTACATAAAAAAATCTAATGTATTATCATTTTAAATCAATCAATTATATATTTCTTATAAATTGTAATACCCAAAATGTGGCCTAGAAGTATGTTACCAATTTAAATATGATTCGAACGGATTGGAGATGTTTTCAAATAAACAATTGAGTGAATTAAGGGAGCAAATATGAAAGCATGGAAAGTTCGTTAGCTGTCTTGCTTAGAATTGTCTCTTAACGCATGCCCATTTGTGCTGTTTCTTTCCATTTTTAACATGTTACAGACACACACAGGGGCATAGAGCATGAGTTGAAGTTGGAACAACTGGTTAACAGATTGTAAAAGAAAATACTGTATATAATCATTAAAAGTGGATGTATACTATACATATGAATCCAATCCAGAGACTATATTAAGACACAACAAAGGAAAGATGACAAACAAGAAAGAAGCGTGAAAAAAACCAAAGTTTTGGTGTAGAGAATATGGATCAATTCATAACTGTAGTTTCAAAATTTACAGACAAGAAGACTGTGAGAAAGAACTTACAGCAAACTTGCTTTGAATTAAGTCTATGAAAACTCTTGTGCTTTAGAATTTAGAAGCAGTGAAACCATAGAAACATGGTTTAAGTATGGAAACTGATGTAATAAAGATTTTCAAAGCTAATAAAGAAGACCAAAGACATGACATCAGTTACCTCTGATCTTAGGATTGCTGGCTTGTTTTTGTTTATAAGGGTGGAATTTGCAGTTTTTGATCAAGAATTATACAGACAGCCGAACACTGTAAATTGGCAAATACTTATCCTAACGTGCTAACATCAACATCTGATGTTGATATATGAAATAATTTTCCCCTTTAGCTTTGAAGTTTCAACCACTAATCTCAGTCGTTGTCATTAGTCAACTCATTGTTGGAAAACTATGGGAATTTGTTGTAAACTTTGAGACATTTTAAATGAGAAAAAGTAGAGATTCGAATTATGAAATTATGGAAGCAACAAAACATCAACCTAGATGATTATAGACAGAAAACAATCCTAACCTGAGCGGGAGGAGCGGCGATCGATGGCGAGGAGCGACAGAGGCCGAGGGGCGACGGCGAGGAGAGCAGGAGCGGGTAGGGCACAAGCGGTCGACGGCGAGGAGCGACAGGGGCCGAGGGGCGACGGCGAGGAGAGTAGGAGCGGGTAGGGCACAGGCGGTTGACGGCGAGGGCGAGGAGGGATAGGGGCGACGGCGAGGAGCGACAGGGGCGAGGGCTAGGGCACAGATTTGGGTATTTTTAATTTTGCACGATCGATGTTTGTGCCTGGAATGGGGATATATGTTAACCCGTTTTGCGGCGTTTATCTACGAAAACGCCAGTAAATAAACCCTTTTTGCGGCGTTTTACCTATACAAACGCCACGTACCAGACCTCTTTTGCGGCGTTTTCCTTAAAAAACGCCACTAACTCAACCTTTTTGCGGCGTTTTCCTCAAAAAACGCCACTAACCCACTATATTTCTCCAAAAATATTATATTCGCGAGTGGACGTGTCGAAGACACGTGTTACCCGAACCCGAGCCCGGCCGGCCGCGGCGGCGGCGCGCGAGGATGTTCCTTGTTCTTTCCCACTCAACAAGGGAGGGGGGAACTTGTGTATAAATACCCTTTACACGCCTTTTTCCTAACCCATGTGGGATATAGGCTTATGCCTTTGGTTTTCACTTTAAGTATTACTAATATTATATAGTGATTTTGTCACTCCAACATTATGATACTTTTATTTTTTGAAAAATTCAAGATGACAATACTTACAACGGTCGTGATTACATTCGATATGTGACCGAAAATACAAATCTCTATATTGAACCTTTAGTCTTATTAACTGTTTATACGTGGTTACATCCGTTATGCGACCGAAAATACAAATCCTTATATTGAACCTTTAATCTCATTAATTGTTTATCGGTTTTCTAATTGAGGTTTAAGAAATCTATGGCGGCGTTTTTCGTAGTAAATGCCACTAACGCTACACCTATGGCGGCGTTTTAATTAACAAACGTCACAAAACGCCAACATCGGCGGCGTTTAACCGATAAACGCCACTAACATGAAACCTATACCGGTGTTTACGGTGGAAAACGCCACTAATTTGAAACAACTGGCAGTGTTTATTGACAAAAACGCCACTATATGTCACCCTATGGCGGCGTTTGTGGTAAAAACGCCGCCAATGTTGTCATTTTGTGGCGTTTGTCTCAAAAACGCCGTTATAAGTGAAATATTGGTGGTGTTTGTATCAAAAACGCCGCTAATAGCGCCGCCATAGAACAAGTCTGGTGTAGTCATTTATGGATTAAGACCAGAATATCGAGGCTTCATCACAGCAGTACAAGGATGGCAAAATCAACCATCACTTGTTGAATTCGAGAATTTATTGGCTGGTCAGGAAGCATTGGCTAAGCAAATGGCAGGAAATTCATCGAAAAGTTGTAACCCCCTCGTCCCGGTCTGGCTGAATGACCGGTCCGAGTGGGCCACACGGGGAAAACCGAGCGAAAACTCCCTAAGGAATTCCCCCTCGGTTAGCAACCCTTTTTTTTAAAAAAAAAACTTGTCTAGATGGATATTAAACCCTAAGTGATCATACAGCGGAACAACATATACAAAACAATCGAACGAATTCAACAATCGTGTTAAAGCCCAATTTTAAGCTTAAACTGCAGGCGGTATCGATACACCTAAGGGGTGTATCGATACCCCCTTGACTAGGTCAACTGGTCAAAGTCAACCCGTAGGGACCGTACCGATACACCCCAGGAGTGTATCGATACCCTCCCCAATGGTTGACTTCCCACGGTCAACGTCAAGATGATGGTATCGATACCCCAGAGGCCGGTATCGATACCGAACTGGACAGTAGCTCCAATGACAAAAATAGTATCGATACACCTCTCAAGTGTATCGATACACGAAGCTTGAACAAGAAGGTGGTATCGATACCATACCAATCGTATCGATACCCCTGCACAACAAAAACCTCCAAACTCAGCAAAAACAATCAAGACTTGATTCTAAATGCAATTTAGGACTCTCCTAGACCCCAACAAGCATTCATACATCATTTACATACCACATCACAGCCATACAAGCATCCAACATGTACATACATCAAAGGAGCATGCAATTGAATCAAGATGACACTTAAACATCCAAAAACTCATACTTCAACATTCAACATAAGGCAAACTCAAAGACACTTAACCAACATTCAAGATAAGCAATTTAGGCATGGATTACAACTCAAACATGGCATCACACGCCATACAAAAGCAACATAACATGGAGTCTAAACATGCTCCTAGCAACCAACAACTATCCAACAAAACCATACATGTCCCATTGCTCAAACTATTGCATGTCTAACATTAAAAATCCATACTTGATGAACTCAAGCCAAAAACCACACTTGGAGGCCCTCCACTTGCCCGAGCAACCCACGAACTAAGGATCTGCAATGTTGAACAAAGAGAGCGTAAGCAATGATGCTTAGTGAGGGTAAGCTCTAAAAACAAACCTCAACATTGCAGGGTCCGAGCACGATCTAGCCAAGGCAAATCACATATAAACCAAGGATCCATTGGAGCCATAAGATAAGATGCATGAGCAATATACAAGTAAATGTCCTGGTCAACAAGCTCTAAATCCTCAACACAAGTAGTCACATCAAACATCCAAATTTAAGATCATTAATCTCAACACATTGATACATTTATCAACCAACATTGGCACCTAGCTATGACCCGAATACACGGATAGACACGTTGGAACTCACATCCAACAACCACATTACCTCACGGTGGGATTACACTCATCACCGGCCTCGCGGAGGGGATTCCACTCATCCTCACGCCCCGTCGATGGGATTCCACTCATCACCGACTATATTTAAATACAATTTCCAGGCGAACTCGTACTCCTCCTTGGTGACTCAACGCCACCAAGGCCACGCGCGACTTTTGACTCATGTGTACACACTAACATCCTAATGATCGATCATTTGTATTCAAGTATACTAGTGCCAACATTTACTCATTTCACATTACTCATTTCAACCAATTTCGTGCTTAGCACATACTCACCAACAACCATCATCATGCATGTCTCAATCATCACAATTCATATCTCAACCCACATGTATGATACAATATACATAACCCTTCATATCACATATCATACGAGACATACACAACCACATAAAAGAGTTCATCCAAAGGCTCTAGATCAAGCTTAGGATTAGGCTACCACCCTAATCCTAACTCTATGTGGGTCTACCAAGCCCAACTTAGTCCATATACTCGAACCAAATATTTTAAAACCTTTAAAAACAAGTAACCACTCACCTAAGCTTCCAAGCTCAACGACCAAGCAAGCAATCACCTTCAACTTCCCGGATTCGGTCCCAAAGCCTCTTCCACGTTTCCTCTTGCTTCTAGTCAAACAAAACACCTACGTTACTTCCCAATTCAATGCTAATTCAACCATCAATCTACTTTGCAAATCACAACCCAATTTCCTCAAATTCCCAAACCACATAACATCTCAAAAATCCAATTTTCGGACTCCAACAACCATTGGCTGAAATACCCATTTCCAAGCACCCAAATGACTTCCAAAACATCCCAAATCACCCTCCTAACATAGGTAGACCATCAGCCCTTCAATTCCAACACTAAACCTATCAAAAACCCAATTTTTCATACTCTAAAATTTGCCCTAAGGACCCACTACGAAATTTCATCCAAAATCAACCAAATTAATATATGTTGTATATATCATTATGATTAAACATAACCCCAAAACAATTTCTCAAAACAATTTGAAAAACCCCATTAAAAACCCAAATTTCAATATGAACTCTAATTCTCAAAACTCAATATTTTTGAAATCCAAGACCATAGATAAGTAGAGAATAGAGAGGAGGTTAAGAAAATATAATTACCTTTTAATTTGGTGTTGAAATCGAGTGGCAAAATCAATGGAATAGTAATTAGGGTTTTAGGAGAGTTTGAAAATGGGGGAGAGGGTTTTGAAATTGGGAAAGGGAAAAATGAGAAGGAAGATGACAACTTTTCCCTAAAAGTTGTCTTGCTTTATTTAAAATGTGGGTAAATCACAACATTGGTCCCTCCCTCTTTATTTAGATTCAAATAGGTCATTATTCAAAGTTGGTTTATTTTAATTAGATTTTATTTGACTCGAACAACAACCCGGCTAACTCCTAGGCCCAAGACACGGGTGTTACAACTCTCTTCCTCTTAAGGAATTTCGTCCCCGAAATTACCTGGTGGAAACAAATACGGAAACTGCTCAACCATATCTACTTTCCTCTCCCACATGGCCTCTTCCACGCCTCTATGTCTCCACAACACCTTGACCAACTCTATGGTCTTGCCGCGCAGTACCTTGCTATCAGAAGCAAGTATCTCAACGGGCTCTTCATTATAGGACAAATCCAGATTTAACTCTATCTCCTCAACGGGCATCACATGAGAAGGATCTGATCTATATCTCCTAAGCATAGACACATGAAAGACATCATGGATCTTCTCTAACTCCGAAGGTAACCTCAAGCGATAAGCTACAGGCCCAATTCGCTCAACTATCTCATACGGACCAATGAACCTCAGACTCAATTTGCCCTTCCGGCCAAATCTCATCACCTTCTTCCACGGAGATACTTTCAGAAACACTTTCTCACCCACTGAGTACTCAATATCTTTCCTCTTCAAATCTGCATAAGACTTCTGACGATCAGAAGTTGCTTTCAGACGGTCACAAATCAACTTCACTTTTTCGGTAGTTCCCTTAAGCAAGTCTGGCATAGGTAACAATCTCTGACCTATCTCAGCCCAACAAATCGGAGTCCTACATCGTCTACCATACAAAGCCTAATAAGGTGCCATCTGAATGCTAGACTGATAGCTGTTGTTGTAAGCAAACTCAACCAACGGTAAGTGCTTCTCCCAAGAACCCTGAAAATCAATCACACAACAACGAAGCATATCCTCAAGAATCTGTATCACTCGCTCTGACTGCCCATCGGACTGCGGATGATAAGATGTGCTGAAATGCAAACGGCTACCCAAAGCACTATGTAAGCAACCCCAGAACCTCGAAGTAAATCTAGGATCCCTATCTGAAACAATGGACTTCGGAACTCCATGAAGTCTCACAATCTCACGGATGTACAAGTTTGCCAACTTGTCTAAAGAATCCGTAGTGTTCACTGCTAAGAAGTGAGCACACTTAGTGAACCTATCAACAATCACCCAAACTGAATTCTTCTTCGAAGGAGACAAAGGCAACCCCGATACAAAATCCATGGTGATCCTCTCCCATTTCCATTCCGGAATCTTCAAAGGCTGTAACAAACCTGAAGGAACCTGATGTTCTGCCTTCACTCTCTGACAAACCATGCAACGGCTCACATACTCGGCTACATCTCTCTTCAAACCAACCCAGAAGTAATCATCCTTCAAATCTCGGTACATTTTGGTACTACCCGGATGCATAGAAAAGTGACTCGAATGTGCTTCACTCAAAATCTGACGTCTCAACTCAACATCTTCTGGTACAACAATTCTATCTCTAAAGCACAACAAGCTCTCACCACTGAAACTATACTCAGTCGGTCTTCCTTCGGCTATGTCCTGAACATGAGGAACTAAACTCACATCTTGCAACTGCTTTTCTCTAATCAATTGAATCAAAGAAGGCTTCACTTGCAACTTGGTGATCAAACCACCATCATCGGACACACTCAATCTAGCAAACATAGCTCTCAACTCAACGGCCACTTTTCTACTCAAAGCATCGGCTACTACATTTGCTTTACCCGGATGGTACTCAATGGTCAAATCATAATCCTTTAACAACTCTAGCCATCTTCTCTGTCTCAAGTTCAACTCTTTCTGTGTCATCAAGTACTTCAAGCTCTTGTGGTCGGTGTAAACAACACACTTCTCACCATACAAGTAATGACGCCAAATCTTCAATGCAAACACCACTGCGGCTAGCTCTATGTCATGAGTAGGATAGTTCTTCTCATGAATCTTCAACTGTCTGGAAGCATAAGCAACAACTCTCCTATCTTGCATCAAAACACATCCTAAGCCTACGTAGGAAGCATCACTGTAAATCACAAACTCCTTACCTGAAACAGGTTGCACTAACACTGGAGCATTTGTCAAAGCTTCTTTCAATTTCTCAAAGGCCTTTTGTCTTGCATCTGACCATTCAAACTTGACTCCCTTTTGCAACAACTTAGTCAAAGGAGCAGCTACTCTAGAGAAGCCATCAACAAATCTCCTATAGTAATCGGCTAATCCTAGGAAACTCCTAATCTCGGTCACGGACTTAGGTTGTTTCCACTCAACAATAGCCTCTATCTTCGATGGATCAACTCGAATGCCTTCGGCCGAAACAACATGGCCAAGAAATACCACCTCTCGAATCCAGAACTCACATTTACTAAGCTTCGCATACAACTGGTTGCTCAACAATCTCTGTAAAACAAACCTCAAGTGCTCATCATGCTCTTCTTCTGTCTTCGAATACACAAGTATATCATCAATGAAGATAACTACAAAACGGTCTAGATAGTCTCTGAAAATTCTATTCATCATGTCCATGAATGCTGCTGGTGCATTCGTGAGCCCAAATGGTATCACAAGAAACTCATAGTGACCATATCTAGTCCTAAAAGTTGTCTTCGGAACATCACACTCTTTCACCTTCAACTGATAGTACCCGGATCTCAAATCTATCTTCGAGAATACTGAAGCACCTCTCAACTGATCAAACAAATCATCTATACGAGGCAACGGATACTTATTCTTCACAGTCAACTGATTCAACTGCCTATAGTCAATACACATGCGCATGCCACCATCTTTCTTTTTCACAAACAACACTGGAGCACCCCACGGAGAACTACTAGGCCTAATGAAATCACGGTCTAACAATTCTTGCAACTGACTCTTCAATTCTTTCAACTCTTTCGGAGCCATACGATACGGAGCTATCGAAACTGGATTAGACCCTGAAACTGTCTCAATCACAAACTCAACATCTCTGTCAAGAGGCAAACCCGACAACTCTTCAGGAAACACATCTGGAAAGTCACACATTGTTCTAATATCTTTCGGTCTAGCTTCACTCATATTCGGATTCATAACATAAGCTAAATAAGCCCCACATCCAGAGTCCATCAACCTATGAGCCTCTAAAGCTGACACCACATTAGACAAGAACTTAATGTTCTCGCTTACTACTACTACCTCGTAGTCATTAGAAAGCTTCAAAGAAATTCTCTTTGTCTCGAAATCCACACTAGCCCGATGCTCAACCAACCAATCCATACCCAAAATAATATCAAAACCATAGAAGGGAAGTTCCATCATATCAACTGAAAACACATGACCCTGAATCTTCAGTGGACACCTCCTATACATACGTCTAACCACAACTGTCTCACCAAAAGAACTAGTAACATGCATACCTACATCTAAGATCTCAACAGGAATATCTAACTTCTGTGCATGCTCACTCAAAATGTAGGAATGCGTAGAACCCGAATCAACCAAAGAAAGCAAAGACATAGATTGTAACTCGAAATTACCTGCTATCACATCGGTGTCGTTCCCGGCCTCTCTCTGAGCATAGACTCTCGCTGGTCCTCCCGCCTCTGGCTGCACAACCACAACATGAGCAAGGTTCCTCTGAGCATCTACCCTAGGTGCATCAGCCCTAGGCTGGAAGTAGCCACGACCGCGCCCACGGCCTCTCTAAAAATCATTAGCTCTCGCAGGAGCCTGAGCAATGTTCGGTGCCTAAGCCGCCTGATGCAGACAATCCCTCCTAAAGTGGTCCCTCGAACCACAGTTCCAGCAGGCATGGAAATTACCCCAACACTCACCAGCATGCTGCCTCCCACAACGGGTACACTCGGGCAACCGCCCTCCTCCTCTATGGCCCTGATGGCCCCTACCATGGTGGCCACCGCCACGTCTATGGTCAAACTGATGTCCGCCACCTTTGTGCCTCTTGGCATCTCTACCATCATAGTTGTTGTGCCTCTTACCAGAATTAGATCCCCCAGAACGCTTGGCCAGCCCCAAGCTATGCTCAATGTCCTTGGCTCTAGCAACCAAGACATCAAAGTCAGAATAATCAGAAGCTAAGGTATACCTCTTAACTTCCTCATGGAGCCCGTATGTGAAACGATCACATCGAGCCCTCTCAGTAGGTACTAACTCCGGAGCATACTGACTCAGACGAACGAAACGAATCTCATAATCAGTCACAGAAGCATCTCCCTGAGTGAGAGCCATGAACTCTCTCTTCTTCTCATCTAGGTACCTCGGTCCCAAGTACCTCTTCCGGAAAGTAGACTCAAAGAACTCCCAATCAATCTTTGTCTCTGGAACCCCGGTAGTGATGGTGACCCACCAGGTGTAGGCATCACCCTGAAGCAATGAGATCACACAACCCAATCTACGTGCGCCCGCACAACCCATCTGAGCCAAAATACGAACTGTCTTCTCCAACCATAACTCCGACCTCTCCAGAGTAGATCCCCTAAACTCCTCGGCCCCCAAGCTACGAAGCCTCTCCAAAGGTAGACTAGCATCATCACACCTAGGCTGAGCTGCGGCCTGGAATGCTCCCGCTATTGCTTGCACAAGCGGAGTCATGTCAATTCCAGCTGAACCTTGGCCACCTTGGCCAACTTGTGGTCCATTTCCTCCGACTCCATCCTCGCCCCCAACTCCAGTGGAGGAGGTGGTGGTGGTGGAGGTGGTGGAGGAGCGCCAACTCCCGCGACCACCGGCTCCTCAAGGTGAGCCTCCGCACCAACTGTCGGCTCAACAGGAGCCGCAACTCGTGGTTCCTGACGAACCAACCTCGGTCTACCTCTCGGTCGAGACATCGCTCTCACAGATATTAACTACAACCACAACAACGAAACATACAAGCTGGGTTAGCAAGGCAAGGCTTCCAAGTGGTTCAAGTACGTTCCCTCACTTAAAATCATTTTTCCAATGTAATAGTAGCAATGGGACCCACACACACATGCTTTAAAATAAAACAGTCAACATACTTGTCACACAAGCAATCATTCTTGCAAAACAAGCAAACACCGTGCAATTTAATTCAAAAACTTAAGCTTACCTCACTTACCTGCCCAAGGTCTCGGAAACCTTAGGCTCTGATACCAACAAGTGTAACCCCCTCGTCCCGGTCTGGCTGAATGATCGGTCCGAGTGGGCCACACAGGGAAAACCGAGCGAAAACTCCCTAAGGAATTCCCCCTCGGTTAGCAACCCTATTTTTTTTCATTTTAAAAATCTTGTCTAGATGGATATTAAACCCTAAGTGATCATACAGCGGGACAACATATACAAAACAATCGAACGAATTCAACAATCGTGTTAAAGCCCAATTTTAAGCTTAAACTGCAGGCGGTATCGATACACCTAAGGGGTGTATCGATACCCCCTTGACTAGGTCAACTGGTCAAAGTCAACCCGTAGGGACTGTACCGATACACCCCAGGAGTGTATCGATACCCTCCCCAATGGTTGACTTCCCACGGTCAACGTCAAGATGATGGTATCGATACCCCAGAGGCCGGTATCGATACCGAACTGGACAATAGCTCCAGTGACAAAAATAGTATCGATACACCTCTCAAGTGTATCGATACACGAGGCTTGAACAAGAAGGTGGTATCGATACCATACCAACCGTATCGATACCCCTGCACAGCAAAAACCTCCAAACTCAGCAAAAACGATCAAGACTCGATTCTAAATGCAATTTAGGACTCTCCTAGACCCCAACAAGCATTCATACATCATTTACATACCACATCACAGCCATACAAGCATCCAACATGTACATACATCAAAGGAGCATGCAATTGAATCAAGATGACACTTAAACATCCAAAAACTCATACTTCAACATTCAACATAAGGCAAACTCAAAGACACTTAACCAACATTCAAGATAAGCAATTTAGGCATGGATTACAACTCAAACATGGCATCACACGCCATACAAAAGCAACATAACATGGAGTCTAAACATGCTCCTAGCAACCAACAACTATCCAACAAAACCATACATGTCCCATTGCTCAAACTATTACATGTCTAACATTAAAAATCCATACTTGATGAACTCAAGCCAAAAACCACACTTGGAGGCCCTCCACTTGCCCGAGCAACCCACGAACTAAGGATCTGCAATGTTGAACAAAGAGAGCGTAAGCAATGATGCTTAGTGAGGGTAAGCTCTAAAAACAAACCTCAACAATGCAGGGTCCAAGCACGATCTAGCCAAGGCAAATCACATATAAACCAAGGATCCACAAGAGCCATAAGATAAGATGCATGAGCAATATACAAGTAAATGTCCTGGTCAACAAGCTCTAAATCCTCAACACAAGTAGTCACATCAAACATCCAAATTTAAGATCATTAATCTCAACACATTGATACATTTATCAACCAACATTGGCACCTAGCTATGACCCGAATACACGGATAGACACGTTGGAACTCACATCCAACAATCGCATTACCTCACGGTGGGATTACACTCATCACCGGCCTCGCGGAGGGGATTCCACTCATCCTCACGCCCCGTCGATGGGATTCCACTCATCACCGACTATATTTAAATACAATTTCCAGGCGAACTCGTACTCCTCCTTGGTGACTCAACGCCACCAAGGCCACGCGCGACTTTTGACTCATGTGTACACACTAACATCCTAATGATCGATCATTTGTATTCAAGTATACTAGTGCCAACATTTACTCATTTCACATTACTCATTTCAACCAATTCCGTGCTTAGCACGTACTCACCAACAACCATCATCATGCATGTCTCAATCATCACAATTCATATCTCAACCCACATGTATAATACAATATACATAACCCTTCATATCACATATCATACGAGACATACACAACCACATAAAAGAGTTCATCCAAAGGCTCTAGATCAAGCTTAGGATTAGGCTACCACCCTAATCCTAACTCTAGGTGGGTCTACCAAGCCCAACCTAGTCCATATACTCGAACCAACTATTTTAAAACCTTTAAAAACAAGTAACCACTCACCTAAGCTTCCAAGCTCAACGACCAAGCAAGCAATCACCTTCAACTTCCCGGATTCGGTCCTAAAGCCTCTTCCACGTTTCCTCTTGCTTCTAGTCAAACAAAACACCTACGTTACTTCCCAATCCAATGCTAATTCAACCATCAATCTACTTTGCAAATCACAACCCAATTTCCTCAAATTCCCAAACCACATAACATCTCAAAAACCCAATTTTCGGACTCCAACAACCATTGGCTGAAATACCCATTTCCAAGCACCCAAATGACTTCCAAAACATCCCAAATCACCCTCCTAACATAGGTAGACCATCAGCCCTTCAATTCCAACACTAAACCTCTCAAAAACCCAATTTTTCATACTCTAAAATTTGCCCTAAGGACCCACTACGAAATTTCATCCAAAATCAACCAAATTAATATATGTTGTATATTTCATTATGATTAAACAATTTCTCAAAACAATTTCTCAAAACAATTTGAAAAACCCCATTAAAAACCCAAATTTCAATATGAACCCTAATTCCCAAAACTCAATATTTTTGAAATCCAAGACCATAGATAAGTAGAGAATAGAGAGGAGGTTAAGAAAATATAATTACCTTTTAATTTGGTGTTGAAATCGAGTGGCAAAATCAATGGAATAGTAATTAGGGTTTTAGGAGAGTTTGAAAATGGGGGAGAGGGTTTTGAAATTGGGAAAAGGGAAAAATGAGAAGGAATATGACAACTTTTCCCTAAAAGTTGTCTTGCTTTATTTAAAATGTGGGTAAATCACAACATTGGTCCCTCCCTCTTTATTTAGATTCAAATAGGTCATTATTCAAAGTTGGTTTATTTTAATTAGATTTTATTTGACTCGAACAACAACCCGGCTAACTCCTAGGCCCAAGACACGGGTGTTACAAAAGTGAAGAAGAAGCTCTCTATGTTGGCATGAGTAAAAAGAGTTCCAAGCAAAATGCTACCTGGAGATCAAAAAGAAATCAAGAGAAAAAGGTAATCGTGAAGGAGAATCAAAAGGCGGCCGTGAAGGGGCATCATCAAAGCATTATGGTGGCACTAAGAAGTTTGCCGGGAAGTGTTACAATTGCGGAAAGAATGGTCACATGGCTAAGGACTGTTGGTCAAAGAAAAAGACCGTTGAGAGTAATGCTGCTGCGTCCAAAAATGATGAAGAATGGGATGCTGAAGCTTTGGTTGCAATTGAAGAAGAGGAGTCAGCTTTAACTATAGAAACAAGGAAAATTAATTACAAGGGGGATTGGATTGTTGACTCGGGCTGCTCAAATTATATGACAGGTGATAATGAGAAGTTGCACGATTTATCAAAGTACATGAGAGGTCGCGTAGTGGTGACAGCAAGCGACTCAAAGCTACCAATAGCCCATATTTGTAACACATTAATTTCTCCAAATCATGATGATGGTGAGTTGTCGCTTCAAAATGTCTACCATGTTCTAGGCATGAAGAAGAATTTGCTTTCTGTGGCACAATTAACTTCTATGGGTCATTTTGTCCTATTTGGCCCAGAGGATGTGAAGGTATTTCACGATCTTAAAGTTTCAGAGGTGCCGATAATGAAGGGGCAGAGATCATAATCGGTGTATGTGATGTCAGCTGAAGCTGCATATGCTGACGACACCAGGAAGGATGAGACAACAGATTTATGGCACATGCGTTTGGGTCATGTAAGTTACTCAAAGCTTGATGTGATGATGAAGAAATCAATGTTAAGAGGTCTTCCACAAATTGAAGTGAGAAGTGGGACAGTTTGTGCTGGGTGCCAATATGGGAAAGCCCATAAACTGCCATATGCAGACTCTACGTTTCAAGCAAAAGAACCTCTAGAGTTGGTGCATTCTGATGTATTTGGACCTGTCAAACAAGCATCAAATGGTGGATTGAAGTACCTGGTGACCTTCATCGATGACTTTTCTAGGTATGTGTGGGTTTACTTTGTAAAAGAAAAGTCTGACATGTTTTTGATTTTTAAAGATTTCAAGGAGAAAGCTGAAGCAGAGATTGAGAAAAGAATTCGTTGCTTAAGAACGGATAATGGCTGAGAGTATAGCTCCGATGAATTTTCTCGCTATCTCCGAGATTGTCGAATATATCATCAGTTTACATGTGCAAATACGCCACAACAAAACGACATTGCAAAACGGAAGAACAAACACCTGGCAGAAATTTGTCGAAGTATGCTTCACTCAAAAAATGTACAAGGGAGATTTTGGGCAGAAGCAATGAGAACTGCTGCATTCGTTATCAACACACTTCCTCAACAAAGGTCAGGTTTTCTGTCACCTTTTGAACAACTGTGGAATAGAAAACCTCTAGTTAGTTATTTTCGTGTTTTCGGAAGTGTATGTTATGTGTTCATACCTGACCATTTACGAAGTAAAATGGACAAGAAAGTTGTAAAATGTATTTTTATAGGGTATAACAGTCAAAGAAAAGGTTGGAGATGCCGCGATCCTACAAATGGAAAATGCTACACATCTCGAAATGTAGTATTTGATGAAGTTTCTTCGTGGTGGACTTCAAGAAAGGATGAGTTGTTGAATTCAAAAATTTTTGCTGATGCACAACCTTCCCAAATTCAACTGGTTTTTGATGAGTTGAAGACTAAAGATGATGCTTGTGATAGTGAAGGTGAAACAGTTCAAAAATTTGAACAAGATGAAGCAAGAGCACCAGCTCCATTGAGAAGATCGACAAGAATAAAAAAGGTGAATCCTAGATATGCTAATGCTGCCACAATGGAAGAAGTTGTTGTAGTGGAGCCAGAAACATTTGAAGAAGCGGCTCGAAATGCAAAATGGACCACAACCATGGAGGAGGAAATTGCTGCGATAAAACGCAATGAGACTTGGGAGCTTGTCGACCCACCAGAGGAAAAGGAAGTCATCGGGCTTAAATGGGTTTATAAGCTGAAATTCAAGCCAGATGGTTCAGTCCAAAAACACAAAGCTCGTTTGGTTGCTAGAGGTTATATGCAGCGTGAAGGTATTGGTTTCGAAGAGACCTTCTCTCCTGTAGCGAGATTTGATACCATTCGTACCATTTTGTCAATTTGTGCAAATTTCAAATGGAAATTCTATCAATTTGATGTTAAGTCAGCATTTTTGAATGGTTTTTTGGAAGAAGAAGTTTATGTGGAGCAGCCTAAAGGTTATGAAGTGAAAGGAGAGGAAATGAAGGTTTACAAATTAAAGAAAGCTCTATATGGCCTTAAGCAAGCACCACGAGCGTGGTATGAAAGGATTGATCGTCACTTCAACAAAATTTGCTTCCAAAAGAGTGCAAGCGAACCGATTTTGTACATGAAAACAGGTGGAGTTGATGAGGTACTGATTGTGTGCCTTTATGTGGATGATTTAATTTACACTGGAAACAGTGTGTCATTGGTTAATGAATTCAAGAAGATTATGGTGTCTGAGTTTGAAATGACTGACTTAGGTGAAATGAGATATTTCTTGGGGTTAGAAGTGCATCAGAGTGAAGTTGGAATTTTTATTTCTCAGAAATATGTGAAAGATCTTCTGCAAAAGTTCAATTTAAAAGAATACAATGCGGTTGCTACTCCAATGATTACAAATCAAAAATTCAGTTTGGATGATGGAGAAGAAAAAGCTGATGCTCAGTTGTATCGGAGCTTAGTTGAAAGTTTGCTTTATCTCACAAACAGTAGACCAGATATCTTGCAAGCTACTAGTCTGCTTTCTCGATTCATGCATTGTCCAAGCAAAATGCATTATGGTGCAGCGAAGAGGATTCTTAAATACTTGAAGGGAACATGTTCTTATGGTTTGTGGTACTCTAGTGTTTGCAATTTCAAATTATTGGGTTTCTCGGATAGCGATTGGGCAGGTTCCATCGATGATCGCAGGAGTACTACTGGATATATGTCCATGCTTGGATCAAATGCCATTTCGTGGTGTTCAAAGAAACAACCATTTACTGCATTATCCACTTCTGAGGCTGAATACATGGTTGTTACTTCAGCAACATGTCAAGGTGTATGGTTAAGAAGAATTTTGGGTGACATGAAGCAGCAACAGAAAAAAGATACAACAATTTTCTGTGATAATTTGTCTGCTATTGCCATGACAAAGAATCCAGTTCATCACAACCGCACAAGACACATTGATACTCGACATCATTTTGTACGTGAATTGGTGAATGAAGGAAACATTAAGATGGAGCATTGAAGTTCTCAAGAGCAAGTTGCTGATCTATTTACAAAGCCATTATCATCAGAAAAGTTTGCTTGTTTTAGAGAAAAATTGGGTGTTACAGATTTTTGCATTAAGGGAGCGAATGTTAAATATTAATGCATAAACCAGTTTATTTAGGAAGTTAATAATCAGTAGTCAATTATTATTAGTCAGTAGTTCAATTTGTTGCTAAGAGTCCTAGTCTTTTGGGTTTGTTAGTGGGTGTCTTATATTTAGCAGAGTTTTACTCGTAGTGGAATAGTTCCTTTATTTACGCAGTTTTTAGTTATGTTTCTACTATATATTTCAGACTTTTACAGCTTAATAAGATAGACAGTTCACCAATTTCTCTATCTCTAACTTTTACCGTTATAAGAAAAAGATGTGTTTAAATAATATTTAAAAATTTTAATATTACAGTACATGAAATAAATCAACTTAAAATATAATAAAAATATAAAAAACAAACATTGATTAATCAATGATGGAGTTGATCATGAAGAATTCGGTAATCTTGATGTTTCAAATTAAAATTTATCATGCATAAATATCAGGTGTCGTTGTAATTCAAATATATTCTAACTATATTATTCATAATAGACACCAATTAATCAAACCATTTTTAATTTTATTATTATTATTATTATTATACTTTTTCTGAATTTTAGGTGTCTAAACTAAATTTTGTTAAAAATAAGTGCATAAAGTTTCAACCGTTAAAAAAATTTGTTAACCAATAAAATTTTAACATATCTCATGTTCTAATTTATAATTTATTCTAAATAATTGTTTGTTTTTAATATTTTGATTTTTTTAAATTTTGAAATTCTAAAAATGTCTAAAATAGTCCCAAAATCCTAAAATACTAAAACTTCAAATTTTTACCGTTGTCGCCAACCATACTTGTTCTATCGTCGGACTCAACCGACTAATTTCCCAGCGTGTCGTCGTCGAAAATCGACAAGCGGTGTGTCAGCCGAATATTGAATGTCGAATGTGAAATAGTCATTCGATTGGCATATCGTTCGCCAGCTTCCGGAGGCAACATGTTGAGGAAATGGTCGGCTGGGTCCGATAACCGAACAAGTGTAGTCGACGATGGTGATCAACGACGATAGTGGTAAAGATTTAGGGATTTGTTATTTTTTAGAAATTTTGGGACTAATTTGAAGATTTTTGAGAATTTCAATTTTTCTTAAAAAAATTAAAGTTTTAAAGTTTTTTTTCATAATATATTAAAAATATCAATATTCCTATCACATGTCTCATTTTGAATGGATAATGAGTTTTTATTAAAACATTTGGATACTTATAATCATAACTGTTGAAACTTTATACATCTATTTGTACAAAAAAAATACTTTATAGTTTGAGCACTTATTTTTCATTTAAACTTTATTATTATTATTATTATTATTATTATTATTATTATTATTATTATTACTCAAGTTTCAAAATTTCCATATGCTTTACCATTTCACCATCGTCTTAAAATGCGACTACGTGGATGTGTAATTTCTTTCTGAAAGCGCTACACGTTAAAACAATCGCAATTACATTAATTCAATTCAGATAACTATAATCAAAACAATTATAATATATGATCAAACTAATAATCATAGCCAAATAAATATATATTTAAAAAACTTCACAGGGTGATAGTCGCCTCTTCTTCTATTGTTTCTTAGCTGGTGATTGACAACCGATTTTAATATTGGTTGTCGATCATCGGATTCATTATTTTCATATTTTTATTTTCTTGTTTTTTTATATTTTTAATGAAAATCTATGTTCTTGTGGTACGTGTTTCTCTGTCTTTGTGACACGCTATTTCGTTATTTTTGTGGTTCGTTTCATCTATCGTTTTTGGGCATGATTTCAGCATACCTTAGCGTTCGTTTGGTGCTCTTACAGAGATCTTCGTGGCGCTAGTTTCTGATTTTGATTCTGTCGGTGTTCATAGAAAGATAGATCCCCTCTCGGTTGATGGTCGTTTGCCGATATAATCAGACCTGGGTAGCGAAACAATCTGCCTGATAGTTTGGTTCGCTCACCACTCCTTTTTCACATCGTAAAGCGTCTCGTTTGGATAGAGACAAGGAGATTCAGGAAGACTTCTAGATTTTGTCGGTATGCTAATATCTATGAAAATATTTATTTCTTTGCATCTTTGGGTTGTTTGAGATTTTGGTGTACTAGATCTCATTAATCTCCATTTTGGATGCTTTGTATTTGAGATATTTTTCATGTTTATTAATAAAATTCAGTTGTCATTATCAAAAAAAACTTCACATGGTAGAGTTCAATCAACATGAAATTTAACCCAAACTCATATAATAATTATATGTGCATGAGATTCAAATTTAAAATATGAAAATTGTTAATATTCCAATTTTGACATCAAATTAAAATCTTATTACTGTATTTGTAGAATGTAAATAAATTCAGTTAGGAAGGTTGTTAGTAAAATCAGTTAGTAAAATAGTTACTCTGTTAGTTAGTTTGTTAATTATCTTTGTTACTCTATTGACATGTATATAAGGATGTATTTTCATTTTAATCAATACAAGTGAGATAATTAATCATTTCAATCTCTCAACATGGTATCATGCTAGATATGTTTTGGGCCTAAATTGTTTTCGGTCGGTTTCCTTTTTTCCACATTTTCCTATTTTTTCCTTTGCGAAATCTTTCCCATTTCTCGAGCTTCTCCCTTTCTAGGGTTTCTGATTTCCCCTTTTTCTCGAGTGTTTTCTTCGCCATGGATACTTTGGATCTCAATCATCCCATTTACCTTCATCCCTCCGACACGCCAGGCACTTTGCTAATCTCTCATCAGCTTTCTGGCATAAAAAATTATAGTCTCTGGATTCGTTCGATGCGAATTTCTCTTCTTGCGAAGAACAAATTGGGCTTCATCGATAGTACCTGTTCTCGTGCTGATACAGCCACCGATCTCCGTTCTCAATGGGATCGTTGCAATGCCCTAGTCCTCTCCTGGATTCTCAATACTGTCAGTCGTGATTTGTCTGCCGAAATCGTCTTCGCATCCAGCGCCGCTTTGGTTTGGGCCGACCTGAAGGAACGATTCGAAAAAATTGATGGTTCGCGCATCTATTTTCTTCATCACGAAGTTGCCTCTTTAACTCAAGGTGACAATTCCATTTCTGTTTACCACACTCGTTTGCGTCTGCTATGGATGAGTATGTCGTCTTGGTTCCCTTTTCTTCTTGTGAGTGTGACGAGTCTAAGGATATCGTTTCCCATGCTCTTCAGCAACGTTTGTTTCAGTTCTTGATGGGCTTAAATGATTCATATGCTTCCGTTTGTAGCCAGATTCTTCTTATGTCTCATCTTCCAACCGTCAATCAAGCTTATGCCATGGTGGTTCAGGAAGAGTCACAGCGTTCTTTGGCTTCTTCACTCTCTCCTGTTTTGGAATCGTCTGCTTTTTATTCTAGTGGTGCTTTGGCTTCTTCTGTTGGCAACCGTCGCTTCAATGGTGTCTGTTCTCACTGCAAGATTCGTGGACATAAGCGTGAGCAATGTTATCGGTTGAATGGTTTTCCTCCCGACTTTAAGTTCACCAAGCAAAGGGATTCTCGTTCTTCTAATGATGCCTTTCATGTTGCTAATGATTCTGCTTTGCCTATTTCCTCTGATTCTTTGTCTGCGGTGCATGTTTCTTCTACCTTACCGTCTTCACCAGCTCCGGTGTTCACTTAGGCACAGTATAGTCAGTTGGTTGAGCTTCTTCAGCGTCTGCCATCTTCTGAACCAGTGGTAAATCTGGCTTCGGCAGGTATCTCTATTTGCTTGTCGGTTTTGCATAATAGTGATTCTTGGATCTTGGATATTGGCGCTACATATCATTAGGGGTGGGCAAAAAACCCGATTACCCGGTTCTAGTCCCGGACCCGGTGGATTTTTAGCCGGTATTGGTTCTGGTGGGACCGGGACTAGATTTAAAATTTAGGTCTCGATTGTAACCGGACTGGATCTTGTTTTTTTAGACCCGGTACCTGGTGGGTACCCAATGGGACCTGTACTTGTACTAGGTACTCGGTACTGGTCTGGTACCGAATGGTGTTGAAGAGGTTGAAAGCAACTGAAGTCCTCCTTTATTTCTCTTTGTGTATGAATATTGTGAGTATGACTCGTTTTAAGACTTCAATGTTCAAGCCTACAATATTCTGACTTTGTTATTTAATATTATTATTGATGGTTGGAATTTTTTTTCCCTGCTGCTCAAATTTTATTAATAATAGACTAATTGATCGGTTACCCGGTATTGGTACTGGTTCCCAGTTCCCACTAGTACCGGGATCGGTTCTTGAAATCTTGGACTCGGTCTAACCGAGACTGGTTCTAATTTTCAGGAACCAGTGGTTACCGAGACCAATTCTAGGCAAATTAGTCGGGTACCCGGTCTTGCCCACCCCTACATATCATGTTGTGTTTGATTCTGATAGGTTGCATAATCTTGTTCCTTGTGTTTTATCTCGTTTTGTTTATCTTCCTGATGGTACTAAAACTCCTATCACTCATAATGGTTCCATTCGTTTAAATTATGTTCATACCATTCATGGTGTTTTGCTTGTCCCTAGTTTTAAGCATAATTTGCTTTCAGTTTCTAAACTCACTACTGACTTAAATTGTTCTGCTATTTTTTCTCCTGATTTCTTTTTTCTTCAGAACCTCTCAAGTGGGCAGATTCAGGGGATTGGTAAACGCAATGGAGGTCTTTATTTCTTGCCATTTTTTAGTATTTCTTCTGATTTACCTTTTGTTTCTGTTTGTACTTCATATTCTGCAAATGAGACTGTTCTTTGGCATGCTCAATTTGGTCATGCTACTACTGTTAAATTGAATAAAATGCATTTTCTCTCTCTAAGAAATTTCATGATGAACACATTAATACTTGCTTTGTGTGTCCTATGGCTAAACAATCTCGGATTCCCTTTCCTCTTCGTCAGTCTCGTTCCACTTCTATTTTTCAATTACTTCATATTGATTTGTGGGGGGCCTACAAGGTCTTTACTCATAGTGGTTACATGTTTTTTTAACCATTGTTGATGACTTTAGTAGGATGACTTGGGTACATTTGTTGAGGTTAAAGTCTGATGTTGTTCCTCATTTGAAATCCTTCTTTAAACTTGTTGAAACTCAATTTTCTGTTTCTGTTAAGTGTGTCAAAAGTGACAATGGGTTTGAGTTCTTTAGTCAAGAGTGTGCTTCTTTGTTTTCTGCTCTTGGTATTGTTCACCAGAGCAGTTGTGTTTATACGCCTTAGCAAAATAGTGTTGCTGAGCGTAAGCATCGTCATTTACTTGAGGTTGCTCGTGCATTAAAGTTTACTTCAAAGGTTCCCATTAAATTCTGAGGTGAGTGTATCCTCACTGCTTGTTACTTGATCAATCGATTACCTTCATCTGTTCTTCATTGGCAAACCCCTTTCTTTGTTTTTCATGGTCATCATCCTTTTATTTTGCATCTCTGCTCATTTGGTTGCTTGGCTTATGCCACAAAACCCAATTATCGTGATAAATTTTCCTTTAAATCTATTCCTTCTGTTCTCATGGGTTACTCTAGCACTCAAAAGGGTATTTGTTATTTGACTAGACACTAAATCTTTTTTGTTAATCGTGATGTTTTTCAAGAGCATATTTTTTCTTTTCATTTTGATTCTTCTTCATCCTCCTTTTTCCTTCTTCTTCTGTTTTCATTTTTTATTCTGATTTTTTGAGTTCTCTTGTTTCCTCTACTTCTGATTTTTGACTCAGCAAATGTCCCCCGTTCTCCAATTTTACCTCCTTCACCTCCTTTAAATCCTTCACCACCTTTAAATTCTTCACCACCTTTAAATCTTTCCACTTCAAATCATATCACTTCAATTCCTACATTTTCAAATCCTATACCTTCCACTTCAATTCCTACATCTTCAATTTCTACTCAGCATCTTCTACGACATTCTTCTAGGGTTACCCAACCACCTAATTGGTTACAAGACTTTATTTACAATCACCAATCCTCTACTACTCTAGGTTCATACTCCATTATTAATCATATATCCTATAATCATCTTCCTTCTCACACTCATTTTTTCATTGCTTCTATTTCTTCTCTTGTTGAACCTAAAACCTATTCTCAAGTTGTTAAGCATTCTGTCTGGGTTAAAGCCATGAAAGAGGAGTTGCAGCCTTTAAAATCTAACAACACATGGATTGTTGTTCCATTACCTCAAGGAAAAACACTCATTGTTTGCAAATGGGTCTATAGAATCAAATGCAAGGCTGATGGCTCAGTTAAGAGATACAAAGCTCGCCTTGTTGCCAAGGGCTACAGTCAACAAGAAGGGAATGACTATGTAGAAACTTTTTCTTCAGTAGCTAAGATGGTTATTGTTCGAGTTGTGTTGGCCCTTGCTGCTGTTCATTTTTGGCCTCTTTTTCAAATGGATGTGCACAATGCATTCCTTCAAGGAGATCTATTTGAAGAGGTTTATATGGAACTTCCTGCTGATTTTTGTAGTCATGGGGAGCATCTTGCATGTTGACTACAAAAATCACTTTACGGGCTTAAACAGACTTCTAGACAATAGAATATGAAGCTTACTGAGGCTCTTTTAGCAGCGGATTATGTACAAAGCAAATTTGACTACTCTTTGTTTACAAAGAGACAAGGAGACAAGATAGTTATTATGCTCATCTATGTGAATGACCTGCTCACAACGGGGAATGATTTAGTTCTGATCAATGATTTAAAGGCTCTCTTGAATGAGAAGATCAAGATGAAGGACCTCGGCAGCTTGAAGTTCTTTTTAAGACTAGAAGTCTTGAGATCAGAACAAGTAATATTGTTGAATAAAAGGAAATACACCTTGGAGCTAATAGAAAGCACTGGTTTAGGGGGAGCTAAACCAGCCTTGACTCCCTTAGAGCAGAATCTACGGCTTACTACAGTGGAATATGATGCAACTTTACATCATCCACCTGAAGATAGTCTGATTGAAGATAAAGTACAGTTTCAAAGATTGATTGGCCAGTTGTTGTACTTAACACATACAAGACAAGACATCACTTATGTAGTTCATCGTCTTAGTCAATTCATGCAACATCCTAAACAATCACATATGGAAGCTGCATTAAGGATTGTGAGATATTTAAAGAAAGAGCTTGATCAGGGTATATTGCTTAGCAGCACTAGCAAATGTCAATTGGTTGCTTTTTGTGATTCAGATTGGGCATCTTGCCCAATATCAAGAAGATCAGTGACTGGTTTTTGTGTTAAACTGGGCGATTCTTTGATCTCTTGGGAATCGAAGAAACAAAGTACAGTTGCAAGGTCTTCAGGTGAAGCTGAATATAGAAGCATGGCTTTTACAGCAGCTGAGATAGTGTGGCTTAGAGGATTGCTTGAGGAGCTTGGTGCAGACATTGAATTACCAGCTATTGTGTTTAGTGATAGTAAGGCAGCACTCCAAATTACAGCAAATCCAGTTTTCCATGAGCGAACTAAACACATAGAAATAGACTGCCATTTCATTCGAGAGAAGATTCAAGCTGGTTTGATCAAGACAGAGTATGTTCAATCTTCAGAGCAATTGGCAGATGTTTTGACAAAAGCACTTTGGATACAACAGCACACCAATTTGATCTGCAAATTGGGGTTAAAAAACATCTTTCAACCACCAGCTTGAGGGGAAGTGTAGAATGTAAATAAATTCAGTTAGGAAGGTTGTTAGTAAAATCAGTTAGTAAAGTAGTTAATCTGTTAGCTAGTTTGTTAATTATCTTTGTTACTTTATTGGCTTGTATATAAGGATGTATTTTCATTTTAATCAATACAAGTGAGATAATTAATCATTTCAATCTCTCAACAGTATTAACACGACAATCTCAAGATGAAAAGAAAACAAGTTGCCTTTCTATGTAGGTTTACTTTAAATTTTTTTTCAAACAATAGCATTGTAAGTGTCGATGCTGAATTGATTGATTTAAGACAGGTTCAAGTCAACGTTTGCTGAAACACATTTCAATTGTAAAATAATTAACAAATAATATACACAACTACTACAGCAATATAAGCTTTTAGGGACAAATTGACGTTGATCATAAGTAATTTTGTCATAAATATTAAATTTTTGTGACAAGTTATTTGTATGACACTATTAGTATAAGTAACTGTAATGTATTTTTATTTGGTCACTATTATAGTAGTAATTGTGATGATTATATTTTTCACAATTAAATTCTCACTATGAGTCTATAATTGCGACACAAATTTCGTTGTCACTAAAACCTTGACACACGATAATGATGATATATATATATATAATGGTCACTATTAGTTGATATTTATTGTGACAATGAAATTGTTTGTCACTTAAAATTTTACTTTTTGTTGTGATAAATTTTGTCACCAATAAAAAATAAAATTAATGATAAATTATATATTGTCAAAATAGTAAATTTATTTCTATAATAATAGTAATAATAACAATTATGAAAAAAATTAAAGTTACCATAAACTAGTTTGCCAGAAAGTAAAATAATTCTATTAGTCTCTATACTATAAGTAAAATTGGTATTTTTGTCATTCTATTTTGATCAGTTTTAGTCTCTATATTTTTCAGATTTTAAAACTTCAATCATAATCCAAACGGAACAACAACAATATGACAAAATTACAATTATTAAAAATATCAAATAAAAGAAGAAAAATTAAATATGCAACTTATGTATAACAAATAGGCTAAAAACAAAATTTTACTTAATATATTTAAAGACTACCATTCATGTCAATATCGAAATTTAAAATTTAAAAATAAATAAAATTAATTCCAATTACAATTTAACATAAATACTATATTTCTTTCAAAATAATATAAAATTTCTTTCTTAGCTTAGTGGATAGACATTACACTTTCTCCCTAAAGGTTATAAGTTTGATCTTCCATGAAGCCATGCATTGTATTTATTTATTAAAACTTGACATATGAAGGTGCCACATATTTTAGACACAATTTTAATATGTATTTGTGATAAAAATGTTTAACACTAATAAAAATAACATTAGTATTTGAATTTTGGTCACTGTTATTAATCTTTTGTGTCAAAAAATTAGTCATAAAAAATATAACTAATTGTGACAAAATGCATAAAAGTTGCCACTAATATAATAGCGACGGAGTTATGAGTGACGACTGATGACGACTTAGAAAAATGGCCACTGTGAATTTCAGTGACTAAATTTAATACTTTTAGTGACCATTTTCAATGTCACTAAAATGCATTTTCTTGCAGTGAACCCTTCGTACTTAAACTATAAAATCTAAATTCCTAACCCTAACACATAAACTCTAAATTCTAATAATACATCCTAAATCCTAAATTCTACACCTTACAATCTAAACCCTAACCCCAACCTAAATCTTTAAACCCTAAATAATTTTTCCTTAGTTTAATTACGTAATCAATGGAGACCACAAAAAACTTTCATCAGCCACCACGTTAGGTAATTGCAAGCTAATCAACATCTTTGAGTAATCACTATTTAATAAATAGTACTATTACTTCAAAGTTCAAAGATTTGAAAGATATAGTTAAATTGCTAATGTTGTACTTGTCATTACAATACACGGAGGACATGAGATCGAGTATGTTTAAGCATTCGATATCCTCTTATTTGAGTGATGATAGATCTAGGTGGTATAAATGTGAAAATTAGAAAAAAGAAAACAATTCAAGGACTAATGTAGAAAAAATAGTCAATTTTGAGGACTAAATTTTATCTTATCCATTTTAAATAGTCATATAGACCACTGTAGGGCCATTAATTACGGTAATTAGGCAAAATAAAAAGATGGTGGTCCAAATTAACCTTTTGGGCCTCATAGGTTATTTAGAGTGGGGACTCATAATTTTTCAAAAGGTAAGGTAAGTTGAATTTTATTAGCCAGAGACACTGGATTAACCATATGTCTGTTTTTTTTCCTCTTATTTTTATCTGTTTGTTTAAAAGTCTCTTAAGAATGTATGCACATTTGTCAATTGTTTGGTGTTTATTTTATTGGTTCATCTACTTAAGAAGAAATCTATTCTATTGGTTATTTTAAGTCTTTTTTAATTCAGAATTATTAATTTTATTTTAAAATGGTATTTAAAGAGTTGATATACATGTTAATTCTCAAGTCGATTAAAATTTGTATCATATAAAATATTTAAAATTTATTTATTTATTTTATTATCCTTATTTCAAGTAGTTGATACTTGATAGTTGATACACATGGTGAATTGGTGATGATTGGCATATTTCTCCATAATTCAAAACTAACTTAATAGAAAAACAAAAACATTATTATTGCTGCTTTAATTATTAGATTTATATCTAATACACTGGCGGTGAAAACTTTTAGTTTTCACAAGTGCCTTAGTTCTAGGATTAATGGACTTAATTTAGGGTGTATGGTTTAGGGGTTTAGGTGTAGGGGTATAGAATTTATGGGTAATAGTTAGAATTTAGGAGTTAGAGTTAGGGTTTAGAGATTAGAGGTTAGGATCTAGGTTTTAAGGTAATATGTTAAGAATTTAGGTTTTAACCTATAAACCCTAAATTCTAACCCTAAACCTTAAATTTTATTTACACACACTAAATTCTAAACTACTAAACTTAAATCACTAAACCCTACACCCTAAACTAAGTCATTAAACCCTAAAACTAAGGCACTTGTAGAAATTTTTTAATTTCCATCGTCAGTGTATCAAATAATTATCATTCATTATTATTATGGATTAATATTTAAAGTACATGCGTTGAATTTTATTTCCACAAGGATGTCTATTTAGACTTTAAAATCTAAAATCTAAACATCTAACTCCAAAATTTCTAAAATTTAAATTATAAATCTTAAATTTAAAACACTAAATATTAAACCCTAAAATAAAATTATTTGTATAAATTAAAGTTTACGCCGAATAGTTAAATAGTTGTTGAGCGGTCACATATTCACTCTATTTTTATTAAAAAAGAATTTTATGATTTTTAAATGTTGTATTAAAGTGTTGAGTTTCGAAAGGTTTAGAATTCGTACTCATAAACTTAATTTTTATAATTATATTAATATTATTAATTGTAAAGAATAAATGAATAGGTAAATAATTGTAGTGTCTATAAAAGGCATAGTTTTATGGATGAAAATAAATGAAGTAAGTAGGTGTCAATGTGGAAAGTGGTATGGAAATACCCCGGTCCTCCAGCAAGAAGAGGATTAATGAAGCAAAGGTTTTATAATGTTGAAAATGGAAAAGATATGGGCATATAGCCATATAGTGACTGGAGATGGTAATGATGAACGTGGAGATTACAGTTTCTTGCTTCAACATCCATGCCTGAACACGGGATGGGACCAAAAACCCTAATCGAAAGTGGACCCACAGAAGAGCAAAAAAGGGGTTTGAACAATGAACAATGGGAATGGTGGGTGGTGGGGACCCTTAACCCTTAACCCACGCCACAGTTGCAAAGCAAAGTGATGAGGTTGAAGAAGTGTTGAGGTGGAGATGTTTCATTACCAAAACACAAGAGAATAGAAGTCTCCTACTCCAACTGCAGGTTGCAGCAGCTATTCAGGACATTAAAGGGGGAATGTATATAGAATAATACAAGGTTTGGGGTTTTGACACCATTGGCAGGAGGCAGCCAAATCTTATTGCGCATATTTTTGACTTCCCTATGCTCTGCAACTGCAATCACATGCTTGCCTCTGCCTGTCTCTTCCCATTTATTGCTCCTTTTGACAGTATCTCTTTTTATGTTGCCGCTGCTGGCCTGCATGCACCATACTTCAACTCTCTACTTTCTTAAATCTTAACCCATCCATGCATACAAAACAAAATAATTCTAATTCTACACTGGACTGCTTCAGTTTGATGCCTCACAGGCTCAGACTAGTAATGTCCAATCTTTGGGCCAAGGGCAAGGAGTTGGTTAACTTTGGGATTTGTAGCACTATTTGTTTAGGGTTGCCCTAATTCCACTCAATATTCCAAAATTAAGTTTGTTTAGAGACCCCTTTTTAACGCCTTTGCTGTCACAGTGGTGCAGTAGAAGAGGAGAATGGAAAGGTAGTCAACCGTGGGAACAAGCACAGGGCTCGAGAACACAAGTACTGACACACAGAAAGGACCGCTGTCACTCACACCCCCTCATTATTCTATTATTCTACTCATTTAAACCACACAACACTAGCAGGAAGCTTCTTCTCCTCTTTCTTATTTGTAATGCCTTAATCCCCACCAAAATATTCCCATATATCTTAAATATATTTCGCTAATTATAATTAAAAGGAAAAAACCAAAAGCTACACGGCAGGGTGGCGCAGTGTTCCCCTCTAACATCACAATTTATACCTGAAGTAATACTTTTTAAGAAATTTATTATAATATTACACTCTCCTCTATTTCCACCCTCATTTTTCACTCTCTACTTTAATAAACTAATCGCTCATTTTAATTCTCAAAATTTGACACATATGCCATTATAAAAGCCACATGTCCTGAAACTACTGGATAAGAATTTGCTTTCTCTTCTCTTGAATATAAGATGAAACACGTTAACAGACTAATAACAATAAAGACAACCTTAAAAATGTGTTTGGATCACTGAATGTAAAATTATTTGTGGAAATAGAATTCTTAAAATTTAATTTATCTCACATATTACTGGAAATATTATATTATCTTGTTTGGTTTAATTGGCAGGAATATGAGATGGTAATGTTTAGTTAGAAGAATATAAGGTTGTCCGAAAATAAATTTGATCAAACTATTCTTATTATGTATTTGCCTTTAGACAAGTTAAATTTCACATATAATTGAAAATATTTACATAAAAATGCATATAACTACTTCGGTTGCACTAAATAAATTTTAGAGGAAAAATCCTATATTTTTAAATAATTATCAAAAGCATTAAATATATATATATATATGACAAATAATATCATACGAAAAAATATAGGTTTAAAGTAAGATTTTATTAAAATTTAATAAAAAAATATAGTAAAAATATACTTAATGACAATTATTTAAAATTATCTAAAGTAAGATTTAAATCTACATTTTATTGTGATATTAGATTAATAATATTAGTCGATCACTTTTATATTCTGGAAACATGTGATAAATTTATATTTTTCAGTTGTTATAATCAAAAAAATTTACTATTAATTCAGGATAATAATCCTTAAAAGGTAAAATCAACAAAGTATGTTTAAAGTGTTTTTATTATTTTATATAAATATAATTATATATTCTAAAATTCTAATCGTTCAAAATATATAATTCATTTTATAAAAATTTGTACATTTATAATTTTTTGGCAATATCTATATATTTATTTATTATTTTATGTTTTAACTTTGTGTCTTATTTTTTTAATATTTATTTATTTGTATGTAATTATGTCTTATTTAATAATTCAAAGTAGCAAACTAATTCGAAAAAGAAAGGACATGATTGAAATGTTTCTAATTTATCAAGGGCACTTTTGTCCTAAATGCAAGGAATTGTCAAATGCCTAAGAAAATGAAGGAGATCAGATTCTCGCTATAAACCCCAAAAAGTGCTACTGTTGAGAATAAAATATTATCCCATGGTGGGAATCCTCCCAACCAAATATTAGTATGAGATTCTCAAAAAAGTTTTTTCACCTTGATAATCATCTTCGCCGCGATCCAAACTCCCCCTAATAGTATCGGCCAAGGCCCGTAAAACACAACGTATCGCAGAAACAAGCATTTAGAGTTGTAAATAAACACAACATCCAGATATTTCAATGCAAAGCGCTTACTCGATGGCAAAGCCGAATGACAGAGCTTAATGCCAAACAATCGAGTTAGAGTTCGATCCCTGGAAAGTAGGAATTCGATTCAACAGCCGTTAATTGCATGTGAAAGTGCCTAGTTGAAATCAACTAATTATTTGGAAATTTAATACCTTTTCGAATAAAATATTAAATTAGTAAAATTTGATAGTTTGAACCATTGGATGATAAGTTATGAGTATTAAATAGGGGTAATGCCAATGTCGTATGAAATTCGTGAAGGTTTTGATGTTTTATTAACCTGGTTGAAGTAAAAGGAACAAATTGTAAAGAGGGCCAAGCTTGATGAGTAAAATTGTAGAATCGGGCATAAGTATCAATATGTCATATATAGTATCGACGTTCATGATATGCTATCGATATTCAAATTAACTGATATGCTTATTAAGGGACAGATGTCCTGAAAACAGTGGAGGAGAAATTGGTTTACAGCTGCAATATTAAATATTTTTAAGCACTTACATTATTATAATTGTAAAAATAGGATTTTTATTTTTAAGAATAAGAATTAGAAACGGAATTGGAATTGCAACGAGATTGGTCGTAACTCATAAAACATAATACGACTACAACTATAGATTGTAATTTTAACTGAAAAAAATTGATTCCATCAATTTAAACTTAAAATAGAACTTGAATTTATTATTATTTTTCAACACAACAAAATTTCAAATAAACAATATGTAAACGATTTAAATCTAAAGTTACAGTGAAGAAATTCAAAATACAAATAAACTCGAATTTGACAATATTTAAATTTGAAATAACCAAGGCCTAAATTTATTCAAAATTCTAAAACTTTAGATCTCACCCATCCAATCGATAAATCGGGATTTGTCAGTAGTATATAATCACACGTATAAATCAAGTTTTAGGGATTTAAGGTAATTTCATTCGAACCAAAAATGAGAAAAAGACAAGGAAGCGGGTTTCAAGGGGAAAAGGCTGGAAGGACAACACGTGGAAAAGTGTAAACCGTAGATGGGAATGAGAGGGTGGGACAGAGCAGCGGTGGATCATTGGATTTGGAGATGAAATGACATCTGGCTCAGTGAAATGAAAGAGAAAGCCAGCAAACTGTTTATAGAAAGAAAAGCAAAGGCGAGCTTTCTCTCTTGCTTACATTCACAATTAAGAATCCATTAAGTATTTCCTCTTTCTGTTTCTGGGTTTTTGTTTGTTCATCAGAGAAACCTGCAAGAAATCAGAGAAAGTAGAGATGGGTTTAAGGGAAGGGAATTAAATTGTGGAGAAGAAAGAGAAGAAAGGCCATGGCGGCGTTGGCAGGAAAGAGCTGTAAATTCTGGGGTTGTTGTTTTGTTTCTTAAATGCCTCGCTTTGCAACACCGAGAAAAAAACAATTAAATTTAAAGCGGAAGGGGCAGACGATAGCACGAGGGGGGACAGCCTGCTCCTGCTGCTGCAGCGAAATCCAAAAACCAACGAGAGAGATTTTATGTAAGAAATACCCCACCATGAATACACGTACGCCATAGGGGGAGAGAATTGGGAAATTAAAAGCCTCCGGGGCCGGGGAGATTTTATGATATGGATTGTCTCTCACAATTGAGGTCCGGAACAGGTTTAGTGGAGGAAAAATGGCGGGCTTCTTTTCACTAGAAGGAACTAACTCCCAGCAAGGCAATACGCCCACCGAAATACAACCCGAGAGCTGGTCTTGGTACAGAAATGAAGATGTTCCTTACAAGGCTTTTGAGCTATGGCAACAACAACAGCAGCAACAAGATCTTTATGTGTCGGCAGCTGGGTTAGGGGTTGGTCCTAGTAGGAGTTCGATTAACTTTTCTGATGATTCTTCGTCGAGATCGGGTTTCATGATGATGACAACTGGTGGCGGTGGTGATGGCGGTGGTAGTAGTGGAGGAGGGAGTATAAGTTGCCAGGATTGTGGCAATCAAGCTAAAAAGGATTGCCCTCACATGCGGTGTCGAACTTGTTGTAAAAGCCGAGGTTTCGATTGCCAAACTCATGTCAAAAGTACTTGGGTTCCTGCTTCTAAGCGCCGTGAAAGGCAACAACAACTTGCTGCTTTGCAGGAACACCAACCACTTCAGCTTCGGACAGAGAATCCCAAAAGACATCGAGATAATCGCTCCTCTCCTTCCCTTGCCTACACTCGTTTACCCACTAACGCGTCAGGTACAGTTTTTTCTTCTTTTTTCTGTTCTTCCTTTGGTTGACTCGCTAAGAAGATTTCGAGGCTTTTCTTTTCATCTTTTCCTCTTATAAACACTGTTTGTTAGTAATCCTGACGAGGTTTTGACAGTGAAAAAACTATTTTCCTCCTCTTTTCAGTGATAGTTTTGTATATGATAACCCCTTTGTTTCCAAATACAATCATGGTAACCATCAAAATATGGAAAACCCAATTTTTTTTCTGTACTTGAATATATAATATCTGCTGAAGGGTTTTGATTTGTTTTTTTTTTTTTTTGTTCTCTTTTTAGGGTTAGAACTGGGGAATTTTCCAGCTGAAGTGAACTCTGAAGCTGTGTTTCGCTGCGTGAGGGTGAGTAGCATTGAAGATGCCGACGACCAGTATGCTTATCAGACGGCTGTGAACATCGGAGGTCATGTTTTCAAGGGAATTCTTTACAATCAAGGCCCTGAAAGTAGCTACGACATGGTTACACCCTCCGCTGCTGCAGCTGGTGAGAGTAGTTCGGGTGCTGGGGTGGTTCAACCGCTGAATCTCATCACCGCCGCACCCACCAACACGACTACCATTGTGTCTTCCGCCGGTGGCGGTGCTTCTCCTTCATCGGCGACCGCTTTTTTAGACCCTTCCTCTTTATATGCAACTCCACTCAACTCTTTCATGGCTGGTACGCAGTTTTTCTCAAATCCAAGATCTTGAAGAAAAAAAAAGAGCACACCCCTTGGTCCATTTTCCCTTCTTCCACGTTTCTTCTTCTTGTTCTCTAATATTGTCACCTTTAATGACATTGATAATTAAGTAGTACAAAAATTTGACATCCACCATTGGAGCTATGGATTTTGTTGAAAGGGTTTTAAAGGAAGAAGAGAGAGAAGGAAGTGCGGGAGATGTTTTTTTTTTTTTTGTAGTACAAATTCGAACGCTTTTGGCTCAAATCATCAAATATAAATTCTTCTTCCTTTTCTTCTTCTACACTGTAATTCTCCCGAGTATTCATTATTTTGTGGTTGGTTTTGAACTTTGAGGGGAAGCTGCTTTTTCCCTGTTTACTCGTATGTTTGCCGGTTTTCAAAGGGAACGAATATTGGCTTCTTCTTCGGTTGGACAAACAAACACAAAGACCAAACGCCTTTTTTAGTTCTCAAGGTATGGGCGGTCCAGCCATTAGCCATGCATGAATACATGTCATTCAAATTCCAAAGGTGAAAACATAAAATTCCCAATATCTTTTTTCCTGTCTAATTTCATGTGATCATCGTCACCGTTGTCGCTGTCGTTCTGCATTAGATTCAACATGCATTAGCATTACTGTGACCTGCTTTTGTTCATAAAATGGGAAATATTTGTTATCATCTGTCTCTTTGTTTTATTGCCTTCCTGCAAATTAACCTGCTGATATATTATTGCATACACGTTGTTTACTGCCTTGTTGATGCTTTTCCTTAATCTCACTTCCCAATGAGTGATTATATGCATTGGTTAAACGGATCCATAATAGTAATATCTATAGTATTTGTTTTTGGGATTTGGGAAGGGTTTCTTTGCTCTTACATGCTTTTTCTAGGACAGGTTTTAGGTTTATGTAGCATGTTTCATTTAATGCTAGCACGTAATGCCAGCTGCTATGTACTTATTCTCTTTCTTTGTTTCATCCCTAATTACTCAAGCTAATTTCATTACAACTAATTCAGTATTAAAACCATAAACCAGAAGTCTCTATCCCTTTGCTATAATTTAACCTATGGTATTCACACTAGAGGTAAGTGTTGGATACAAGTATATATCTATCACGGATATTTTTTATATTTTAAAAAGCTTCGTATATTTGGACAATCATAATGTTGAAACCGTGTCCGGAAATGGTTTGTTATGGTGTTAGGCACTGCCGCACTGGTATTTTAGAGAGAAAAAATGGAGAGTTTGAGTTAAGTGATTTATGTTAATTGCTGTTGATTGTATAAAGCACAAGCTGTTATTCTTTGTTTTCTTTCCCCCCTTTTTTCTGGTTATTTGCTTCCTTATGGTACCAATTATAGAGTCAGAAGTGGAAACTTGTTGATCACACAATCTTGTAAAAATAGAAAAAAAATTCAGAACTGACAAAATATGTTATTGCTTTCCACCTAAGGAATCTGGTGTTAAAGTACAAGGGTGGAACAATGAACAACCCCTTGAGATTGCTATATGAATCAAATATGGGTGAATTTGACCTTATTTTGAAGCTGCATGAAACCATGAACATCAAAATTATGTCCAAGGCAAAGGATTAGGTCTTTTTTTATTATCAATTATACTGATGTTTTAAGTCCTTCCTGTTAAGTACTTTCTTGGTGATGTGAAATTAAAAGCTAGCATCCTGTAATAAAAGCTTGTTGTGCCTTTCTATCATGTGTGTTTTTGTCTGTCTACTCATGAAATAAAGATGTAAGAAACCAGGTTTTGGTCTTTCCATATTTAGTATTTGTAGTGTTGGACCAAGCCAGATAGCCAAATTTTGGTTATAATTCATCTGATATATGTACTTATAACAACATTTAATATTGACAAGATATTTGACAATGTTGTTCAATGGACTATTGTTTTTAGGCAGAAGTCCCCACTTGCATTGTGACCTGGTTTTGGAGTATGCCTGAATATGTTCAGTATCTAGCAGGAAATATTCAAATGATATATTTATCTGCAGGCTATCTGTGTTCTTTCAATGCTTCGATATGCTACCTTGTTGTTTGAATGTTTTGCATTTTGTATTGGCATGCAAAACCCAATGGTTGGCGTTTTTAGTGGCCATATATTTTTTATTTTCCTTTGCATGTAGGGACTGAAATTATTGGATTGTATATGGCCAAGGGAACAAGGTGGGTACAACATTAAAATAATGTTAAAACATGAATTCAATCACGTTTACTCTCATTCATTTATACTTGATAATATTTCCTGCAACTGGCAGTAAAACTAGGATATTCTCAGTGCTGATCTGTTGTGTGGTGATTGGTGGTGGGAATTTTCTTACAATCGACTGCTGTAAAGCTAAATACTGGGTTGTGTTGTATATCAAAGTTATTCCTTCCCTGAAAAGACCTAACAAAAAATGAAACTCGGAAAACAAATCATATATTATCCTTTTCCCAATGCAAAGAAAACTTGCACTTTTTCTCGGATTCTCATGTTGAGAAGACAAAGAGGAATAATATTAATCTATGTCGCGGATTCACTGAAAGATAGAATACTAGAATAAGTAAAGAACACTGGGAATAAATCCGTTGCCATTTTATCCATCGGTTAGCCTTTTTTTTTTGGCAAACTGGTATGACTTCATTCAGACTAAGAAATACTATTACTTGCTTCGTTAAAAACTTCCTAAGCCTAAACAAAAAAAAAAGAGTACACACAATAGTCTTGGCGTCCAGTTAGAACACGAAAGAAATAGCAAAGCACAGAACCGAGAGCCGTTTTTGGCGGTTTATAGTTTGGAGTCGATATCATACCAAGAAACTGGGCAGAGAAAGAGAGCAGCAGCAATGATTAAGCAGTGGTTGCTCGAACTGAAAGCCAAAATATGATTTAAGAGCAGTGGGATTTGTTGCGACACATCGAGGCAGCGGACAGGAGGCCTCTGAGCAGTGAGCAGAAAAGACAATTCAGTTAATTTAGTGCATTTGTAATTGTATTGATGTGGTCCCGAATCTGGCTTTTACGAGCATACTTTGCTCAACTTGCGGTGTGGCGGAAAAAATGTGCTAAAAAACAAATGCCATTATAGTCGTTGTGGGATTTGCTGGATTGGATGGGGACAGTCTGTTTTCTAGAAAAGGGGGATTGGATTGCTGTTCTGCTGCAGATTGGTCCTCATTTAGAGTTGAACTTGTTGTAATTTATAAACAATGAGTAAATATGGCCACACCATGTTGCCTTTTCTATCACCAAAAATCTAATCTCCTTTTGTTTCTTCTCATCTTCCAACTTGTCCCAAAATTTGGCTTCTATTTCGGGTCCTATGTTTGGAGCTGACAAAGCTTAATGGATTATGGACTGGATATGTCTTTGTTCAAACTTTAAGCCACCGAATTAGAAAATAAATAAATTGGGTTAGAGTTGGAATATAATAATCTCCTCTTCATACCATAAATGTCACATCCCAAAGATTTTGCATAAATCATTTGCTAGCAGCTGATATGATTCACCAAAAATATCTGACACCAAAGTTCCCTGAGCTGACAAGATTGGGCTAAACAGGACCATAAATGGGTTTTGTGAGGCTTTTCTACGATTTTAGTTCTGTTTGGCCCATTAAGAATGTTCCCAGTTATGGGTACTTCTTATCTGGCCCATAAAAAGAGTAATTGTATAGGGATTGTTGCGGTCCAGTTGTGTTTAGGCTGTAAATGAGACGTGACAGATCGTGTGTCACTCGAGTTATACTTCGTTAAAATTTGAGTAATATTCGACTCGATTAGAATCAACTTGATCTCGCACTCAGTTCGAGTACTTAACGAGCCGAATCGAGTTCAACACTACTCAGACTCGATCAAGCTCCAACTCAGTGACAAATCTAGAAAACTATAATCGACTAGGCCGATTTAAATAGTAGTAGAAAAGTATCTAACATAACTCGTATAGGTTTTGAAAATTTAAAATTCCATTGTTCAATAATTTAAAAGTTTCTTTTATTATCTATATCTTTATTTTTATAAAATTCAAATATTTCTAAAAATAAACTTTTATCTATAACTTGATTGATTTGTCAAAAAAATATAAGTCTTAAAAATTTAAATGCAAATTTATTTAAAATTAATTTTTCTCGCAAGTTTCAAAAAAAAAATAACAGAGAAATATATTATATTTTCTCTTTTAAATTATCATTTGCTAAAAATATTAGAGATGAGTTATAGACTTTTACTAAAAAAAAATATTTTTTAAATTTTAATTTTGATCTTAATCTCAATTAAGTTTTGTTGTTTTTATTTTATGATCATTATATACTAGGGTGAAACTCCAACAATGCTTGAAGAAATCAATTTTTTTAAAAAATATTAATTAATTAATAACCAAAATATGTTTGAATTATTTTTATTAAAGAATAATTATATAGTATTTAAATAATGTAATGAAAACATAAACAATCATATTTTTTTTTCCAATTTTTATCCTTTATTTCAATTGAATTTAATTTCTTAAATTAATTCAAGACTAAAAAATAAACCAAATTTCTATTTTGGGCTATTTCTTTTATCATTACTTATTCAAAACCTAATTTAATTAATATTATATATAAACTAAATGATATTTATTTAGGCATGGATGGGCCAAGGCTTAGACACAGATCCGCCCCTGCTCTAATTACATTCGAATTCTAACGAGCTTGATTCGACTCGTTTACGGGTTACGGCCCTAATTATTTTAAGGATTCAAAAGAGCGCGAAAATAAGAGACAAGAAGAAGCAATTCCTTTATATTTCATCAAATGAAACGACATAGTCGCGACTCGCGAACAATGTTTCTTATGTTGTCAAAAATCCGGCAACAACAATCCGATTCTCACGAGTAAAATATAATTACCAAATTAAAATCACAACGGAAATGAAAAAATGAATAAAGTTTAAGATGGATTAGTTGTGGAGCCCATGGAATCTGATTTATAAAGCTTATTGTAAGCCTCGAGCTCCTCGTAATACACATCCCAAACGCACCCGCTCCCGCAACAATCTCCGGCGGCGGCGGTATCTCCTTAGCCAATTCTTCCCCCTTACCTCCTTTCTTGTTGTCGTCTCTTCCAACTTGGTCGCCATGGGTTTGAATCGACGAGGAACAGCCGGCGTGGATCGTGAAATCGATGGCTGCTGATGGAGGAAACAAATCTACGGGTCGAGGTGGGGGTGTTAATGAAATTGAGTAGCGGGGATTGCCGGGGGAGGGTTCTAGAAACCTAGTGAAAAGAATGAATGGGACTTTTGGGTATTGGTCAAAGGGCATCTGCACAGGTGGCAGCGTTTCATTTGTTCATTGGTTGACTATCACCTCAATTCCGTTCAACTTTCGGATGGATAACTAGGATTTGTGTTTGTTACGTTTTGTGATACATCAATAAATAAATTAATTCAACCCAACAAAGTTATTCGCAAAAACAGATAAATGTTCATGGTAAAAGATTCAAATTTAGTCACTTTGTTTACAAATAGTTAAAAATATGTATAAACATATACTACATTGTTATTGGCTAATTTAATTTTATATTATTAAGAAAATTAATAAATTGAGGTCCACGAATTAGCCTAGTAGTCAATGGTGCTCATATTGAATCATCTTGCAAAGAGAACAATAATTATTTGAACCCACACACACATCTGGCAAACAAAGTTATTTGAACTCAAAATTCCTAGGATAAATATTATTCTTTTTTTCAACGAGACTACTTGTTGGGTTCAATATGAATATTAAATTTTATGGATTTAATAGGAATATTGACCCAAATATTAGTTTTGGATTTTTTTATTCCAAAACTAGGGATGTTCAAAGATTATTTTCAGATCTAGGGAAGTTGATTGTTCACTGTTTAGAAAATCAACTAGTGCACAACCCGTTTTTGAACAGTGTTTTTCAAGTGGGATCGTTGTTCAAAGTCGGATTGCTTTCCTCCCCTATTTGAAGAAGCCACGCTGCCACGTGGCATGAGCTGGGCGAGCCGGACACTGTTCAAAGTCGGACTGCCCACCCCCGTCTTTGAACAGTGCACCGAATAAATTAGTGGGTGGCTGGCGGGACAGGTGGCAGGCTTTAATTAATTTACTATATGAATTTACTATTTGAAAACGGGGTGTGGTTCCAAGGGCTATGAACAGTGCAGCGATAATGGGATTGGAGTGGCAAGAGGTGTAGGGGTGCAGGGCACTGTTTTTTTGTTTTTGCTTTTAGGGTTTTTTTATTGTTTGAATGAGAAGAGATTGTGATGTTGGTATTGTGTGGTTAAAATTAAGAGGGTCACACAATTTTTTATCGAATATATAATAATAAATAATAATTATTTTAATATTAAATATTATAAATATGAGATATAAGGGTTTACGTATTTAACATTTAGAGCTAATTAAATATTAATATTTATTATTTTAGGTTAGAGATTTTAATTTTTAATTTAAATTTAAAAAATATTTTATACTAATTATGTACTTAAATATAACTTAATTTTAATTCAGTGATAAGCCTTTTCAGACTTAAAAAAAGATTTGAATAATTATTTTAATTGATATAGGTGCATGGGTTGACTGAATTTGGGGGGTTTGATTGGATGAATAAGATGTGATATTTTTTTATGTCTAATTTCTTTTTAATTGGTTGAATGGGATGTGATAATTTTTATTTTAATTTTGGATCGAATATAAAATAATAAGTAATTATTATTTGAATATTAAATATTATAAATATGATATCTTAATTTTTATTTTTATTTGAAAAAATATTTTACACTAATTATGTATTAAAATATAACTTAATTTTTAATACAGTGATCAATCTTTTCAGACTAAAAAAATTATTCGAATAATTATTTTAATTAATATTTTTTATTTTAATTTAAAATATTTTTAATTGATATAGGTGCAGGTGTAGGGTTTCAGTGATGTGAAATAATAATGGTGTAGGTGCAGGTGTAGAGTTTCAGTGATGTGATATAAGTGCAAGTGTATGTGTAGATATAGGTTTCGGTGATGTGAAATAATAGTGCTGTAGGTGCAGGTGTAGGGTTTCAGTGATGTGATATAGGTGCATGTGTAAGTTTCAGTGATCTGAAATAATAGTGGTGTAGGTGCATGTGTAGGTTAGTAAAAAAATTAATTGTTAAATAATTTTAAATTATGTAGGGGTAGTGTAGTTTTTTTATTGTAAATCTGTTAGTGAATATTAATTTTCGTGTAGGGGTATTATAGAAAAATATTCAAGTTGGATTTTATTTTAAATAGGTTATGTTAGTGTTGAAGAATGTAGTTTGATAGAAAATCTTTTAAGTTATATTTGAGTAAAGATGGAGAAGAAGAAGTAGAAGAAGTAGAAAGTTGGAAGAAAAAAATGTAAGTTGTTTTGAAATATTATTTTTTTATTTGTATATTTTTTTATGTTATTTGAAAATTAATTGTAAAATCTTTTTGAATATGCAGAGAAAAGGAGCAACAACAGTTGTTTTGTGACTGTCCATTACAACGGACAAATGATAAAATCTAATGTTGGTGTCGTATTTCATTCGGAGAGGCCTATGAAGATGAGAATTAACAAAGAAATCACACTTCGAGTATTTGAAGAGGAGATATCGGAATAAATTAGAGCTCTGATTCATAGTTTTTGGTACCGGTGGATGACATGTTCGAATCCAGTCATATATTCCGCGATTGCTCTCGAAGATAATGAAGATGTGGAAGTTATGGTCGCAGAGCATGAGTCAATGGGAATTCGAAATGTCGAGTTGTTTGTTGAGATGCTTGATATTCCCGGCCCCTCTAAAAATGCAACCGGGGAATCTAGTCAAATGGGTGTCGGTAACGGAGGCAGTTTTGTTGCAATGTTGGCAACTGGGACATCTAGTGGATTTCATGAAGGTGGGTCGTCAACATATGATTCATCGTACAGATCGACTGTTGATGTTGATGCTAATATTGCACTTGGACGTGGCCGATGGGGAGAATCATTAGAAGATTTCAACGAAGATGAAGATATTGGGGATCCTGATTTGTTCCTGAATAACGATGGTCAAGCCCCTGACTTCGGTGTTGGAGAATTTGTTCCGACAAAGGGCGACATTACATTATACGAACCTTCTAATCATATGCACTCGGTGGATTTCGAAGCGATGAGGGTGCCACAATTTCTAGATATGCCCCAACTAAGTTCTAGTCAGAATGGCGACTTGGTTGAGAGGCTGAAATTTAAGGCAAAGGACGAAGCTATATTGACAATTAAAGAGTATAATATCAGACAACATGTAGATTATGCGGTTGTTGAATCCAACACAAAAACTTTCCTTGCGAAGTGTGTGAAGTACGGAGCAGGGTGCAACTGGAAGATTCGTGTAACGAAGCTTAAGAAGAGTGGTCGTTGGGAGGTCACGAAGTACAATGGCGATCACACATGTTTACGAACAACCATCGACCAGGACCACAACAAATTGGACTCCAGCGTAATAAGCCATCACGTGATGAAGTTGGTCGAAGCAAATCCAAGGGTTCTAGTTTCAACCATTGAAGCAATCGTTGCACAACTATTTCAATATCAAATACAATACAAGAAGGGGTGGCGTGCAAGGGATAAGGCATTGAATTCAGTGTACGGTGATTATGATAGATCGTATAATGAGATACTAGCGTTGTTGATGGCAATGACACAGTTCATCCCAGGCACCATAGTCAGGTATCAAACAAAAGATGCGTGCGACCGACAAGGGCAATTGCTTCAAGGGTATAAATTTTTCCATCGACTATTATGGGCTTTCAAGCCATGCATTGACGGCTTTCTGTATTGTAAGCGTATGATCCAAGTGGATGGAACGTGGCTTTATGGGAAATGCTCTCACATACTGTTGGTTGCCGTTATGCAAGATAGTGAGAACAATGTCATTCCGATTGCATTCGCAATTGTTGAAGGGGAAACTGCTGAAGCCTGGGATTTCTTTTTGAAAAATTTGCGTGAGCATGTGGTCCGAGAAGACGGGGTTTATATTATCTCTGATCGAGGGACGGGTATCAAAGCAACAATTAATCGAGAGGGAAGTCATTGGACACCTCCCTATGCAAACCATGCATACTGTGTTCGTCACATCGAAAAGAATGTCGTTGAAAATTCAAAAATCAATACCTTCGCAATGAGATTATGAGCATGGGTAAGTGTCATTCTTTCAAATTAAGTTATATATGTGTATGCGCTGATGTGTTTTGATTTATGTTGATGCTAAGTCAAACAATAATTATGGCACATGGTATCAATTACTACGGCCAGAATTTGAAAGAAAGATGGCGGGTTTAATGAAATATGGCGATCGTGTTTGGAGTTGGGCCAACAGCATCGAGAGAGAGATGGGCCCAATCATATGAAGAAGGTGGTACACGATACGGGCAAATGACTACCAACCTTGTGGAGTGCATTAATGGAGTACTCAAAGAGTCACGTCATCTTCCAATAGCCAGCTTGGTAACAGAGACATACTACCGTTTGGCTAAGGTTTGGGTCGTCAAAGGGAAGAAGATGCAGTCATTAATAAATAGGGGACAACGATGGCCGGAGACAATAGTTGAAAAAATGGATGAAAATGTGAAGAGTGCAACGGCGTTGGTGGTTCTCGCATTCGACCGCCATAATCAGACTTTCGATGTTGTTGCTTCCAGATCCCGACACGGAGCCCCCCACTCGAACGTATTTTGAGTAGATTTCAGACGTAACTGGTGTGACTGTGGCGAGTTCCAAGCGTGGCGATATCCATGTGCTCATGCAGTTGCAGCATGTTTGTTCGTCAACGTTGACCCATACACATTTGTTGATGAATGCTTCAGTCTCAGCCAGATGTTAGAAATTTACAAAATTGAGTTCCCACCGATCCCGAATTCTATGTATTGACCGCCAGTGGAGCATGATAAATGGTTATCGGATGCGACACTACATAGAAAGCCAATTGGGTGACCTAGATTGACTCGGATCTACACGAGAATGGATCTTCCTCGCAGAGAGAAGGGCCAACGCAAGAGATGCATCATATGTAGGGGTGAATGCCATTCGAAATCAAAATGTCCCAATGAACCAAGATATGTGGCCATGCTTCAATGATTATTTGCAGATTGTACTTGAAAAAGGAAATATAATGTTTGCATTTAAAATATTGTCTGAATTGATCTACCAAACGTTTTCACTATTTAGTGACCATTTCGTAAAGTATTAAAAACTGTTTTTATTCGAATTCATCTACCAAAAGATTTCAAAAATTTACCAAATTTTAACAGAAACCTTAAAAACAATATTTATAATAGCATACAAAATTTTAGGACGTTTCAAATTCATTTACTACGTTTTTCACTATTTAGTGACCATTTCATAAAATATTAAAACTGTTTTTTTTTTCGAATTCATCCACCAAACGATTTCCAAAATTTACCAAATTTTAACAGAAACCTTAAAAATAATATTTCTAATAGCATACAAAATTTTAAGACGTTTCAAATTCATTTACTACGTTTTTCACTATTTAGTGACCATTTCATAAAGTATTAAAAACTGTTCTTATTCGAATTCATCTAGCAAACGATTTTCAAAAAGTACCAAATTTTAAAATAAACCTTAAAAACAATATCTCTAATAGCATACAAAATTTTAGGACGTTTCAAATTCATTTACTACGTTTTTCACTATTTAGTGACCATTTCGTAAAGTATTAAAATCTGTTTTATTCGAATTCATCTACCAAACGATTTCCAAAAATTACCAAATTTTAATAGAAACCTTAAAACCAATATTTCTAATAGAATACAAAATTTTAGAACGTTTCAAATTTATTTACTACATTTTCATTATTTAGGCCAAAATATACCATTTATATCATATTTAAACCAAACAACGAACGAATAATAAGAAAACAAAACACATAGTGAAAATTCAATATTCAAATTCAATCAGTACTCTAAGTTATTACACAAATAAAGATAACATCATTTTTTCTTTTGCATCCGCTTACATAATTTTTGACAATGAGCGTATATGGTCGAAAAATATGTGTGTTTTTTGGTCCTCTTATGTTGTGCCATCAATTATTCCTCAGGAACCTCTTTAACATCTTCCTCTTCAGCATCCTTCTCATTCACCGAGGGCATAGGAGGCGGTTTTGTGTACGTGTCCACACAACCCGTGTAGTAACGAGGTAAAAACTCTGGTGAATTCAGGAAATCTTGTATTTCCTAAAAATCCATGCTCCGTTCAAAGTTTGAGTAACGAGGTAACTGTTGAGGAATAAACTCGGGTGTGTATAAATTAGCATCAGCAAACTCGTGAGTATCAGAGGAGCTCTGGCCCACTTCTCTTGCATGATGTGTTGGGGCCGGTTCTTTTTCCCAAATAACTGGCGAGCGCACTGGATGTTCCCAAGTTCTTGGCCAACCTTCGGGATCTTGAGACCAAACGAGATTTTGAGATGCAGCCGCTGCTGCTGTCTTGGAAGACTCAGCTTTACTGCCATATTTTTTCTTAAATGTTTGACATTGTTCTCGTTCTTCGACCGAAGTTAAGTAAGGCTTTCCATTATTAAAAAAAAAATTAGGTACTCTGACCTCTGAAAATTAAAATCATCCTCTTCGATTTCAGCGTGAAACAGTATTGTTGAATCTTTGTTGTTCCACATCGTAACGTACTTAGCATGCATGACTTCCCACATAACATCTGCACTGTCGCGTCCATCATAATTGTGCAAATAATCATGCTGAGTGTGGGGATACGAAATAGGCTGGTGGAAGCCAAATTGCCTAAGCACTCTGTCGGCAAAGTGGAACTCGACAATCGCAAAGTGGATCAACGGTGTAACCGTACACCACCTGTTAGAATCCTTCAACAGTTCATCTGGTACAAATATGCGATCATCGTAGTACGTCATCCAAATAAACTGCAAAAATAATGATGATTATTACAATAAGACCTAACTAAAATGTAAAAAAACTATTAATTAATATCTATCTTACTAAATTGTTAAAAATATAGTTAACCACATACCCGCTCATGACAATACAAAACAATTTCTGCTCTAAACACTTTCAAGTTGTTGTTCGCCAATCCCGTGTGCGCTTTTTTCTCGCACCATCTGCATACAATTCACAACTAATGTTTTAATTAATAAAAAATAATTTAAAATTACCACAAAAATTAAACTTACAATCAAGATAATTACCTGGTGACAAGAGGGAACTGTACCGGTGTTCGAATAATCGGTGTCCAGAACGGAAGTCGCTGCCAAGCCCATGCTTGCAGCAATAACAAACATCCACCAATACCTCGAACCTTACGACCATTATCTATTTTAGCGCACTTGCACAACTGACGATACAAGAACGCTAATATGGCCGATCCCCAACTATATTGAGCAGCTTCCCACGAGTACCTCAAAAAGCGTAGATACCGTGTATGTACAAGATTGCAAGATTTATATGGCATCAATATACCGCCAATGAGCTGCAGAATAAAAGCTCGACTGCCATTATAAACCGCATCAATCGAACTATATTCATTGAGATTGAATTCTTTTTGCAACCAACTCAGTTTCACGCGACTTCCTGGCAAATTTGATTTGTCCGGCACCTTCCCGAGAAAATAATCGCAAAGTGCTTCAGGTCTAACTTCAGTCTGGTCGATCGAGGGTTCCCTAGTCAATGGTGCCCCGATCAATGGTGCCACATTTACTGGCACCCCAATAAGCATGACCACATCTTCAAGTGTGATCGTGCATTCCCCACACGACATATGAAACGTAGGGGTTTTCAGCCTCCAACGCTCAATCAGAGCATCAATCAACCCAGACACCAACTTGTACCCTCGAAGGAATGTCGCATAATAAAATCCAGATTGTTGCAACCATTCAGTGATTCGACCGTGCGGAGGATTTTTCGCCATGGTCAGGTGATGTTTAAATGTATCCTCAAAATCCTGTAATTAACACATCAATAAATAAAGGGATAAACCAAACGAAATATTATTAACATACTTGAATTGAATTTCTAATAAATCAATTATTAACAAAATTGTACCATCTTAGGAACTAACAAACTACTAATGTGTTCATCTTGAAATCTCAATAGAGGAGCTTGCTCAACCATCCTACATGATAAGTATGAATATATTATAACCCGACACTCAATTTTGTAGAATTCTACGCAATTAAAATTTTCATTCTAATACATTTATTACACTACTAAATAACTAAATAAATGCTTAGAATTTGAATTTCGTTGAATTTTACCGAATTAAAAATAATACTAGATATTATAAATTAATTTTGTTTAAATTTCAATTCAACTACACTACTATTAAAAGAAGACTAATAACATCCATATTTTTAATACAATTTTAAGGTCACTAATTATTAAAAAACTCTCAATTTCGTTAATATTTTTATTCCTCACACAACTAAATAACTAAATCAATGTTTAGAATTTAAATTTCGTTGAATTTTACCGAATTAAAAATAAAACTAGAATTTAAAATAATTTCTTCAAAATTACAAATAAAATTAGAATTTCAATATTTCAAACATCAACTTCAAAATTCTAACATATATAAAATTAAAAAAGCTAATCTGAAAAAATAAAAAAAAATGTAACTACAAAAAAATACATACATTACAAATATAAATATAAATTTAACATAATTTTTTCAAATAAAATATAAATACTCACAAAATTTCTTCAAAACCTTCCTCTTCTATTTTTACCTTCTTTCTTCAACCTTCAACACAACCCCTATTAATCTGAAAAAAATAAAAAAAATTGGTAACTAGAAAAAATACATACGTTACAAATATAAATATAAATTTAACATAATTTTCTCAAATAAAATATAAATACTCACAAAATTTCTTCAAAATTCCTTTTCTACCTTCTACCTTCTTTCTTCAACCTTCAACACAACCCCTATTTATCTTCAACTCACTTCAATTTCAACCACAAATTTATCACCTCCCATTCACCGAATTAAAAAAAACCAGATTCTAATTTAAAGCCTGCCACCTGACCCGTCTGCCACCCACCAATTTATTCGGTGCACTGTTCAAAGACGGGGGTGGGCAATCCGACTTTAAATAGTGTCCGGCTCTTCCAGCTCATGCCACGTGGCAACGTGGCTTCTTCAAAGAGGGGAGGAAAGTAATCTGACTTTGAACAGTGTAACCCCCTCGTCCCGGTCTGGCCGGATGACCGGTCCGAGTAGGTAACACGGGGAAAACCGAGTGAAACCCGTTAAGGTTCCCTTCGGTTAGCAACCCTATTTTTTCTTATTTTAATCTTGTCTAGATGAACATTAAGTCCTAAGCGATTCACACAACGAAAAACAATACAAAGGAAAACACATTCGAACCACGACCATGCATAACAGTCCATTTTTAGTTTACAGGGCAGCCCGTATCGATACCCTAGCTAGGGGTATCGATACGTCCTTTCTAGGTCAACCCAAGAAGTCAACCACGAGGAGTCCGTATCGATACAGCCCTTGAGCGTATCGATACGCCTTTCTCGGTCAACCCTTCTTGGTCAACAGAGTAAACCCGTACCGATACTCGGGAGCCCCGTATCGGTACGCTCTACTCTCACTCAACTCTTCAAATTACAGTAACTTTGGAGGGTATCGATACCCTTAGGGTATCGGTACGCCAGGCAAAATTTCTGGCCTTTAGGCAAGACCGTATTGATACGGCCCTGAGGCGTATCGATACGCCCTGCATTGCAATTCCTCAAATTTCAACTTAAACGACCCCTATACGACTCTAAATGCATTTCTCGACTCACCTAAGCACCTACCAACATGTAAGCACACATATTTAAGCCAAGGAATCATTCATACATGGATTAAAGCTTTCTTACATAGCATTCTAATTAAAGAGCAAGTTAGGCAACATTGTGCATACACAAAAGCTCAAATGGTCTTAAAGGCACAAGTCAATCACAAGAGGTTTGCACACTTACTCAAGGCAACCTAAACATCCTAAAGCATGCCATCATACACACCAACATTCATCATAACATTACATGCTTACAATCCATGATCAATCCAAAACAACATCATTTGAAAGAGTCACACAAGGCTCATACAAACACACCCTATTGCCACATTGCTTAACTACTACATAATTAACCATACTTGAGCAACAACTTGGAAGGCCCTTCTTGCCTTGCTCCGAGCTAACACCACGCTAATGATCTGCATTGTTGAACATTGAGAGCGTAAGCTATAAGCTTAGTGAGGGTGCTCTAAAACGAAAAACATCAACAATGCAGGGTTCAAGCATGTTGATTCTAATCCTACACACATCAAGCATAGGCATAAAATCAAGTAGACATAGCTAGTCTTTCAAGTGGCATATATGGTCTCTCAATCCTAACAAGCTTAAACATCAATATCAATCATCATGCAACAACACCATATATCACCATCATATATCACAATACATGAACAAGTTTAATTGGCCACTTTAATTACCCCGATTGTGCGGATTTAACCTCAACAACACTTTACCTCGGTGGGATTTCACTCATCACCGGACCTTGCATGTGCGGGATTCCACTCATCGCCACATGCCCTACGGATGAGATTCCACTCATCATCCCGTAGAAATAATAAAAGCTTCCGGTGGAATGTTACATCACCGTACTCCTCCTTGATGACTTAACGCCATCAAGGCCACGTACGTTTTGACTCAATTTGTGTGCACACTAATCCTAATGATCGATCATTTACAACCGGTAATTATTTTAGTGCCAATTATAATTATCACAACACATATCATCAACCACCATACATGCTCATCACAAATCTACTCATCATGATATATACATATACATGTATCAATTAACCACAAACACAAGAGCATGGCTAGTAAGCACAATAGCATATAGATATAAAAGGCTAAGCTAACAACTTGAATCAACTAAAAGTGGCCTACCAAGCACACTTCACCCACACACACACTCGAACCAAACTTTAAAACAAGTTGAAACCACTCACCGCTCTTCCTTAGCAATTCGAACCAATCCTCCTACGATTCAATGCTAAACTCAACCCTCAACTTACTTTACAACACAAGCCAATAATCCACAAATTTCCAAACCTCTTAATATCTCAAAAACCCAATTTTCGTACTCCAACAACCCTTGGCTGAAACACCCATTTCCAAACACCCAAATGACCTCCAAAACATCTCAAATCACCCTCTTATCATACCCTAACCATCAGCTCTTAGTATTCAACCTAAATCTCACCAAAAACCCAAATTTTAATACCTTAAAATTTGCCCTAAGGTCCCACTACGAATTTTCATCCAAAATCAACCAAATTGATATATGTTACACCTTTCAACATGATTAACTAAAGCCCCAACTCAATTTATTAAAACAAATTGGAAACCCCTTAAAAATTCAAACTTTAATATAAACCCTAATTTCCAAAACCCCATGTTTTTGAAATCTAAGACTATGGATAGATAGAGGATAAAAAGGAAATTAAGAAAACATATTTACCTCTTAAATTGGTGTTGAAATCGAGTACTAAAATCAATGGAATAGTAGCTTGTTTTTGAGAGGTTTTGAAAGAGGGGAGGGGGCCATTAACGTTGGAAAGGGAGGGTGAGAAAGAAGATGACAACTTTTTCCTTAAAGTTGTCTTGCTTTTTAAAAATATTTGGGTAAATTACAACATAGGTCCTCCCCTTTTTACTAAAGCTCAATTAGGTCACTATTTAGGTTGAATTGATTAAATTAAGTTTTATTTGACTCGAACTCTAGACCTGGTTAACTCCTAGGCCCAAAACACGGGCGTTACAAACAGTGATCCCACTTGGAAAAACACTGTTCAAAAACGGGTTGTGCACTAGGTGAGTTTTGAACAGTGAACAATAAACTTCCCTAGATCCGAAAATAATATGTGAGGATCCCTACTTTTGGAATAAAAAAATTTAAAACAAATATTTGTGTCAATATTCTGATTTAATATGTAATTTGATATATAAATTTTAGTTTGTTGTAATTATGCAATGAAATTTTGTTTGTGATTAAAATGTATATATTAAATTTTAATTTTGATTCAATTATACACAGTTAGCAAAATAAATATATTAGTTTATTTTCATATTCAATAAATATAATATTTTAACATTCCAAATCATTTACAATTAATGTAATATTTTAGTCTAATTTCAAATTTAGATAAACTTATACACATTTGTAATAAATTACGGTGTTAGAATTCATATCACTTAAAAAAACAACTGAAAAAACATAGAAAATAGTGTTAGTGATTTGTGAAAATCAAATCAAATTAAAATCATATACATACATTAAAGGTCGTTTATTAATGAAATCATAGTACGAGTAAGATATGAAATGTTAACAAGAAACAATATTGCACCTCAATGAGTTTGTCGTTAAGTATAGTTGATATGCCATAAGATATATGGTATTTTATTCTATTTTATGTGTTGTGGGGTATAGAGATGGACCGAGGCCAGGGCTGGAGGAGGTAGTTGTTCTCTCTGAAAATTTAAAAATCACATATGATTTAATTTTTTATGTATTTTCTATTAAAAATTTATTCTCATCTCCTAAAATTTTATAAGTTTATTCCTAAAATATTTTATAAATTTACTCCATAACATAAAGTCTTGTGCCTGCCCGAAGTCATGGTGGCTGATTAGGTTATTTATGTTAAATATGTCCAGAAGTTGAGCATTTTACTATCATGATAGTTGATTGGGCAATGAGTTTAGAATGTGAAATTTAGAGTGAAGGTTTAAAATGTATTTTTTTAGTATTTTTAGTATAAGATATAAAAAAAGGCACGATTAGAAGGAGATAATTTTTGTTATGTGCATCGTGCTATTATGCTGAATATGCACATTGCCCTATTCTTGGGTGCTTGGGTTTGGTTTGGAGTCAATAAAATTGTAAAAAGTTATAAAATAACATGAAAAATAAGAACAAATGCTTTGAGATTCCAATAAGCTAAATGATTCAGCTAACTTAAAAGATGCAAAGGGATTACAGCTTTCTTCGTCAACTGAACCACCATAAACAATTGAGGGTGCAACATGGGGATCTTTGAAAAAGAAAACGTTTTACGGGATAAAAAAGTGGTGAGCGAACTAAATTATTATGTAAATTATTCGGCTACACAGTTTTGATTAAATCGACTAACAAACATACATATGAGAAAATTGAAAGAAATATTGTTTAAACAATTTCATTTATGACAACTACATGATTTTGGTCAACAATTATAGCTAAAGTAGAAAAAGTAAGAAAAAAACAAAATAAACCTTGCAAAAACGTTTATCATACTTGAAAATAGGAGTAAATTTGTATCTACCAACTACACCAAACTCGATCATGATTTTAATTATCATTATAGATTCATTAGTACAAATCAAGTAAAAAAATTAACAAAGGACAGAAAGAATGAGAGGAGGTGAGGAGTCGTCTGTGCGGAGGGCGGCAAAAGATTTTGCGTCGGTGAGAGACACTAGGAATTCTTTTCTGGGGGTTCAGACGGATGAGGTTGGACAGAACTCGCAGTGGAAAGAGGTTAGTTATCGGAAAAAAGGTGGCTTGGCTGGACATGGTGGGAGTGAGTGGAAGATTTTCGTTGATAATCTGAGTAGAAGAATCTCTCGACTAACCCTTAAGGAATACTTTAGTCGGCATGGGGCGGTGACCTATTCCTTCTAATAACTCTAAACCGAAGTACAGATTCTCCACCTTTGCCTTTGTGTCTTTCGCATCCAATGAGGCTATGGAGATGGCTATCAGAAGAACTGACAAAGCACTTGTTGATGGGTTAGTTATTAGGGTTTCTTGCGCTAAATATCCTATGGCGGTTCCTACAAGCAAACAGCCGAGACCGAGATTCAAGAGGAACTTTCAGAGAAATGATGGGGATGGGAGGCCTTCTGTGATCAATGCCGATCGGAATATTAGGGTTGATACACCAGTTGGCTCCTTCAAAGATGCCCTGCTGAATAAAACGCCGGTGGGTCGTGAAAATGTCCGACAACCTGGTACTAATGCCCAAAGAGAGAACGGTGCAAATGCTCAAAGAGAAAATGGAACTGGTGACGAGGGGAACCTGATGGAATTCAGGGTTCCGACCGAAGCTACGGAATGGCTTAAAAGGTGTATGGTTGGTATTCTGAAAAATCCTTTTGAATGGTCTCTTGTAAAATTGGCTCTTCAGCATTATGAGGTCTCAATTGATATAGTGAAATGGGGTATTAATGGTGACTCTTTTATTATCATTTTTGAGTCGATAGAAAGCATGGAGGAAGTTAAAAACTCGAAAATGGAATTGCTCCTTTACTGGTTTGAATATGTGGAGAATTTGTTAGTTGATGGAGTCCCAAGATATTTTATTTCGGTGCTGCTAATAGGTGTCCCACTGTTGTGTTGGCATAAAAGTTTCTTTGAAAGCTTGGGGAAGCGATGGGGGGATATGGTGGGGATTGATATGATGACCCGTAATAAGCAACGTCTAGATGTGGCTCGGATTGTGATTAGATCGGCAAGCACAATCGATATTCCAAGTTATATTGTCATAGCATCCAAAGGCGTTAAGTACAAAGTTAATATTAAACTAGGTCTGTTCAAAGAAGAGAGGGAGTGTGTAGATCCTGGTTTAAATGAATCTAAGTCGCCAGGGAGTTGGTCGGAGTCTGTATCCGTTGATGAGGAGTCGGAGGAAGATGCTTCTGTTCCTGAGCGACGTGGAGTCTTTTCGGATTCCTGTCAGGGGAGACATTCTTCTGGGGATCAGTTTCCTGGGAATATAAGTAATAATGGAAACAATAATGATGGCCCGTGTCCCAAAGTGGGGGGAAAATCTGGGAATGGGGTTTGCCAGGTGGAAGATGTGTTTGTGGATTCATGGGCTGAGTCGGCTGAGAGAGACAATTGTAATGTAGACAGATCCAATTCTATTTCAGATGATAACCCTTCCTCAAACGGGCCTGTGGGATCGATTGGGCTTATGCTTTCGAGCCCGTCTATTGGAAACGAGGCTGATAACGGTCATCTAGTGGAGGGGGCTGATAATCCCAATGAAATAATAGACAGACGGGTGTCTTCAACAGAAAATTATGATAATGGTTTTTCTGAATTTGTTCCTGATAGTTTTGAGTCTCAAGTGGGTTGTGGCAGAGTGCTGTCTTCATCTGTGATTATCCCTAATCCATCTGTGCCCGCTGTTTTGCCGATGGTTAGGGGTCTATTCCGATCGAGCTCGAGGAAGATTCTGCGGAAAATTGTTCGCGATTCTTTAGAAGATATGCCGATGGAGGAGGGAGCAATCTCTGGGGCTTGTGCCATTCAACTGTCTCTTGAGTCGGTGGTGGGCCTTGAGGCGGAATCCGTCTGGGCGATTAGCAATATGCTGGAAATTTCGTTCAAGGGAGGTAAGGAAGCCTTTATCAAAAAAATTTCTGATCTCGAAAAGGAGTTGGTAACTGGGTGCTAATTCGGGTGTGATTAGGTGTACTTATCTTGTTTTATGGACTTGTCAATACTGTCGTGGAACATTAGAGGTTTAAGAAGATGTGAGAAAACTAGAGCGGTTAAAAATTTGGTGACAAAAGTTCGGCCAAAAATTCTATTTCTACAAGAAACAAAACTTGAAAGTATACAAAGGGGTTTGGTTAACAAAATCTGGAATTATTCTGATCTGGATTTCATTTTCGCTCCAGCTAATGGCTCTGCAGGAGGTCTTCTGTGTATATGGGATATGAATTTTTTTACTGTGACTAATAGGATTGTTAGTAGGAGATATATCGCGCTAATTGGTTCTCTGGGTTCTGAGAAGATTTTCTGTGGTATTCTAAACTATTATAGGCCTTCAACAGATTGCGAAAAAGCTGACTGTCTGCAAGAATTGAATTCGTTAATCAAAGAGTGGGAAATCCCCTGGTGCCTTGGGGGGGATTTTAATCTCATTCTCGACCCGGATGAAAAAATGGGGTTGTCTTCTAATTTAGCAATGATTGAAGTGTTTCGAAACTTTGTGGATGATGCTGGTGTCTTGGACCTCCCGTTAAATGGTGGGAAATATACTTGGAGTAATAAGCGAGACCCTCCGTCTCTAGTTAGATTGGACCGGTTTTTAGTGTCGTCTGATTTTGTTTTTGCTTTCCCTTCCATCTCTCAAAATCTGCTTCATAAGTCTTTGTCGGACCATAATGCAATTGTGTTGAAAACAGATTGCACCAATTGGGGCCCCAAACCATTTAAGTTCTTCAATTCTTGGTTGCTGGAAGATGGCTTTGATAAGGTGGTGATCGATGCTATTAGATCCTCGAAATTGACTTTCCCGCAAATGAGGATTGGGGGGATTCTAAAAAAATCCAAAGAAGCTATTAAAGTATGGACGGGTGCTTTGAAGAATGACTCAAATAGGAGATGTGCACAACTGGAGCTGGACATTTCGAATCTAGAAAAACAAATCCAAGATGGGACGGCGTCTCCGAATGTTGCTACTGACATCAAAAGATTGAATGTTGAATTATGGAAAGCTTATCAGAAGGAGGAGTTAGATTGGTTTCAAAAATCCAGAGTTCGTTGGTTTAATGAAGGTGACAAAAATTCCCACTATTTTCATTTAGTTGCTTCTGATCGGAAGAGAGTGAACACTATTAAATGTATTAATAGTGCTGGTGCCGACGTCTCTGACCCTGTAAAGATTAAAGAGCTGGTTAGGGATCATTTTTGCTTGGCCTACAATTCAAAATCTTCGTTGGAGGTCTTGGATATGAATCTGGATTTTTAGCGCATCAGTGAATTTCAGGGTGCTTCCCTCTAGGCAGAATTCACGGAGGAGGAAGTGTTTCGGGCGCTGGACTCATGTGATAGCAATAGGGCCTCGGGCCCTGATGGCTTTAATATGGGCTTTATGAAAAAAATTGGAGCTTTCTGAAAGAAGACATAATGTTTTTTTTCGAAGATTTCTTTCATGGAAGGAAGTGGGAAGCCAGTGTTAATCATTCCTTCCTAACTCTGATTCCGAAGATCCAAAACCCAGTATCTTTGGAAGAATTTAGGCCCATTAGCTTAGTTGGTGGCTTATATAAGCTTCTATCTAAAGTCTTGGCCCGAAGATTGAAAATGGTGTTGGGAGACTTGGTTGGAGAAACGCAATTTGCGTTTGTACAAGGGAGGCAAATATTGGACTGCTCCTTACTAGCTAATGAAGCAATCGATGCAGTGGCCAAATCCGGGAGACCAGGTATTGCTTTTAAAATTGATTTCCATAAAGCCTATGACTCGGTTTCGTGGGAGTTTTTGTTGTTGATTATGAAGAAATGTGGTTTCGGGGGCCGTTGGTGTGATTGGATTACTAAGTGTATTAATTCGGCTTCAATATCAGTATTGGTTAATGGTGTTCCTACAAAACCATTTAGCATATCTAAAGGGCTTAGACAGGGTTGCTCACTGTCTCCCTTCCTCTTTAATTTAGTGGGGGAATCTCTCAGTCTCATGTTAAAAAAAGCGGCCTCGCAAGGATTATTTTCTGGTTTTAGCGTAGGTCATCAGAATAGTACACTGGAAATCTCCCATCTACAATTCGCAGATGACTTGTTGATTTTTTGTGGTGGTTCTGAGAGGGAAATACGGAATGTAAAAAGGGTTCTCCGGGTCTTCGAAATAGCATCAGGGCTGAAATTGAATATGAAGAAGAGTAAGCTTATCGGTATTAACATTGAGAAGGAAATAGTGGTAGATTGGGCAAACAAAATCGGTTGTGGCATTGATGGGTTCCCAACTGAATACTTGGGATTACCGCTTGGAGCAAAAAGGAATGCGCCTTCAATATGGGAGCCGGTTATTCAGAAATTTCATAAAAGATTGGGGGGTGGAAGACCAAGTTTTTATCGATTGCTGGGAGACTAACTCTGATTAAATCCGTACTATCTAGCCTGCCGATCTATTTTCTTTCCTTATTCAAGATGCCGAGTGGGGTGGAGGTAAAACTTAATCGTCTAATGTCCTCATTCCTTTGGGGAGGTGACTCTGATAAAGCTAAACTACATTGGGAAAAATGGGCTCAGCTATGTATTCCGAAAAAGTTTGGAGGGTTGGGGGTTAATAATCTAGGCACTCTAAATAGGGCGTTGCTTGGTAAATGGTGCTGGAGGTTTGGAAACGAGCCAAACAGTTTGTGGCGTCGGGTGGTGGTGGCTAGAACGCAAGGTGACGAATTGAGCCTTAAGCCTACTTACTCTCATCCACGATTCTCTTCATGGATATGGAATGGAATTACTAAATCATTTTTCTCAAACGATGATTTTGGAGTAATGCTTCAGGAGAATCTTATGATTCAAGTGGGAAATGGTACTCATATTGCTTTTTGGTCCGATCACTGGTTGGGTGATGCCCCTCTTATGGTTAACTTCCCCCGTATTTATGCTCTGTCAACCAACAAGATAGGTAAAATTTCAGATTTTGGTTCGAAGTTGGGATCTGTTTGGACCTGGGAAATTCCTCTCCGCAGAGTTCTTTTTGATTGGGAGCGCGTTCAATGGGCTAAACTTATGAAATTGCTCAACGAGTTCCGGTCAAGCTCATTAGATAAGGACTGGGTACGTTGGTCGGGATCGTGCGATGGAGTTTTCTCTGTCAAGTCCATTCGCAGTTTGGCTAATAAACACTTCTCTGCCTCCTTCGGCTGGAATGAAAATGTTTGGCTGGGTTGTGCCCCGCCGAAAGTTGAGATTTTTGTATGGCGTGTGATTAGGAAAAGAGTTCCGGTGAAAGATGAATTGACCAAAAGAGGTCTAGTGTTAAGGGGAGATAATCTTTGTTCATTTTGTAAGAAGGCTATCGAAACAATTAACCATCTCTTCTTCTCTTGTGTGGAAGTGTGGAAGATTTGGATGAAATATTGTAAAGTGTTGGGATTCCAATCTGTGCTGCATCACGATCCGTTGGCTTTCTTTGAAGATTGGTCGAGCAATGTTCTCCATTTACGGTTGCCTCAAGGTAAACTCATTCCCTTTTCTATAGTATGGTCGGTGTGGCTCTTTAGAAATGAATTGGTGTTTCAAAATAAAGTTTTCGATCGGAGGCAATTGGATTGGGCGGTTGCTTATAGGTTGGCATTCTGGTTTAAAGCAAAGTATCCAAATATTGAGATCCCTGTGGAAAATATTCTTGCTGATTTTTCTGTAGTTAATTTACTGCATCCCCGACACAAGGGTCCTTCTGTTGAGAGGTGGAAGCCTCCACCGGTTGGGTATCTCAAATATAACGTGGATGGGGCTTCATGTTCTTTTAGGGGCAGAGGAGGTATCGGGGGTGTTTTGAGAAACAATGATGGTGTAGTGATGACCACTTTCTCTTTATCGGTGGGGTCGGACCCGTCTGCATTATTAGAATTGGAAGCTGTTCATTATGGGATTAAGGATTTCTTAAAGTCAGTATGGGTGAGTAATCATAGACTTATAGTGGAGCTCGATTGCCGCCAGGTGGTTGACTGGTTATCCGATGTTTCAAGCCCCCCGGTGAATCTATCCAATAGAGTGGCCGGCGTACGTGATATGATCCGTAATTTTGGGATGCTAATTCAATGGATACCGCGTCAGCTAAATATAGAAGCAGACTCACTTGCAAAAGCGGGAATTGGCTGAAAGTTGGGTGGGGATAAGACATGGGTGAAGAATTGGAAGCTTTAAAACTGGTCCAAGACAAGGTATTTGCGGTGCAGGAGTCAATGAGCGGTCCCTTTGAGAGCCTGAGCGTACAAGGCTAGTGGAGGAGGTTAATTATTAGTCTGATATGTAGGAACTATATATTGGTGTTGTATTGGATTTGGTATTTGCTGTAACAGGGGACTTTCTTACATAGTTAAGTGCACTCTTTTTCCTCCATTAGGTTTTAGGGAGGTTTTTTAATGAGGCACTTAATGGGTTTTTAGAAATAAATAAAATACTCAAATTTCAAAAAAAAAAGTAAAAAAATTAACGAGGCTTTGTTTGATGTTAGAAGACTTTGTACACATGGTCGAGTTAAGGAAGCTGTTGGTACCCATGGAGCAACGGAATTCATATTGAATGGAGGGATCTTCATCGAGATGATACAATTCGAAATGACCAAAACACCGGTTCCTACTTCCTTGTTCTTAATGATTAATCAGGACTGTTTGATGCATGGGAAATTTTGATACTGTTTTCATGTTTGCTGTTGAAAACAGATATATGATATATTCATTTTTTAAGAAAATTGTTGAGGGGGAAAAACAAAAGCTTGAAACTTGGATACTGATTTGATTTTAGTATTTGTTTCAGACATCCTGTCCTGTCATAGTCAAAGCCAAATATATATATATGGGTAATTGTTCTATACACAAGCGCTTGTGTAAACTTTTTTACACAAGCGCCTTAGTTTTAGGGGTTAGGGACTTCGTTTAGGGTTTAAAATTTAGGGGTATAATTTTATTAGTTTTGAATTTAGGGATTGTTGATAGAATTTTGAGTTTAGGGTTAAAATTTAGGGTTTATAGGTTAAAACCTAAATCCCCACCCATATTACCCTAAAACTAAACCCTAACCCTAAACCCTAAATTCTAACCCTAATTCCTAAATTCTAAACATGAACCCTAAATTCTAAACCTTTACACTAAAACCCCTAAACTCTAAACCCTAAACACTAACACTAAACCCTATAATTGAGGCGCTTGTGAAAATAAAAACTTTCCACCGCCAGTGTATAGGATATTAATCATATATATATATATATATATAAAAGTTAATCGGTTTTGATCATCAATTTTAAAAAACTAATGTTTTGGTTACGTAGGTTTTTGTTTTTTAAATATTTGCTCACTAAGTGTTAATTGTTGTTAGACAACTAACGGTGTGCTGACTTTGCATAGTAAAAAAAGATAAATTACCTAGACAGTCACTAAATTATTATTGCTTTACTTTTATTTTGACCACCGAACTAAAAATAATTTGTATAATTTTACATTTAGTCCTTCATAATTACACATACAATTAATTTAGACATAATTTTAATATGAAAAATAATTTTAACCCATCAATCATCTTATTGGGGAACTTAATTTGAAATATTTTGAATTTAAATTTAATTTAATATATGATAAATGGGTGAAGGATGAGATCAAACCTAGGTCCTCTAGGGAAAATCTCTGCACCTTAACCACTGCACGATCTAATGCCTTTGGAGTTGGATTGCAACATTTTATGTATATGTAAACTAGTTTCTTTAATAAATGAAACCAAACTGTAATTAATGGATTAAAATTAATTTTTATATTAAAATTAAGATTAAATTGATTGTATGTATACATATAAAAAATTAAATGTATAATTATACAAATTATTTTTTGTTCGGTGGTAAAAATAAGATTGAAGTAATAGTTTAGTGACTCTCTAGTTAATTTATCTATCATTTTGTTGTGCCAAGTCAGTACGTCGTCAGTTGTCTAACGGCAATTAGCACCAAGTGTTTTAAAAAAAACAAACTAAAACATTATTCCGTTTGATTGTAGAAAATATTTTTTATTTTCCATATTCATTTTCAGTTTTTCAAAAACTAAAAAACACGTTTGGTTAGTAGAAATGAAAATTTGTTTTTTAAAAATGAAAATGGTGAAATTTGTTTGGTATCTATTTTTTAAAAATAAAAATAAACAAATAGTTACTTGTTTGGTAAGGCACATTGCACTCTCAATAAAAGGACGTGAGTTTAAACCTTGGAGACAACATTGTTGAGAAGGACAACCTTACACCCCGAACATAAACAGTAAGATAGACATGCATATAATCAATAAAAAAATCACATGATTTTATTTTATTTTCTAAAATTATTTTCAAACTTTACAAACAAATATGTTTTATTGGATGTTTTCTATTTTTCATAAAGATACAAATAAAAATAATTTATATTCTCTAGAATAAAAAAATTAAAACGAAAGTGATCATTAAGGTAGTTTATCCCGTAAAAAATCTCACGTGTTATCAGTTGATGTAGTTCTCGACATACTAAATAGAATTCTTTTATTTCTTTTCGGTGCTCATATTTACATCCTACATTAAAAATTAAATTTAAAATTTATTATTATAATTTAAAGAATTTAGGGTATAGTATAAGATTTAAAATTTAAAATTTAAAATTATCACTTGAATTTAAGTTTTTTAACATTAAATATAGAGAAAGACACAGAAGAAAAAGGAGAAAAGATTTTTCCACTGTTACAGTTACTTGGATTATTTCAACCACCATTTGTAGTTATCAAACAACAAACTTTCCATCTCCTCTTTCCCGATATAGATTCAACCCCCTTCCCTTCTTTTTTTCTCTTTAATCGTTCTCCCCTCTTCATCGAATCCAAGCCAATTTGTGCAAACCCCCTTATCTCCTTCATCTGATTATTTTCTCCCAAAACTGGGGAAAAAACCAAGTATGGGTCGTGGAAAGATCGAGATCAAGAAGATCGAGAACGCTACAAACCGGCAGGTTACCTATTCGAAGCGAAGGAATGGGCTTTTCAAGAAAGCCGAGGAGCTTACCGTTCTATGTGATGCTAAGGTTTCCTTGATCATGTTCTCCAGCACTGGGAAATTCCACGAGTTCCTTAGCCCTAATATCACGTATCATCTTTTCCTTCTCCTTTTCTTTCCATCAATTTAAATATGCATGAAATATATGATATGGGTTTGTTTTCTTTTGATGTTTTGAATCAGGACAAAAGGGTTTTTTGATCTGTATCAGAAGACTTCAGGGATTGATCTATGGAACTCCCACTATGAGGTTTACAATTAGTCAATTAGTCTCGCTCTTTAACTGTTAAGCTTTCTGGGTTTCTTTCTTTTTGCATGTTTTAGGTTTGTGTTTCATGGTTTGGCAGAGAATGCAAGAAAATTACAGAAGGCTGAAGGAGATTAACAAGAAGCTGAGAAGAGATATCAGGTAAAGGAATTTTAGGGCTTTCATCATACATACCAAAAGCTAGGGTTTTTTTCTTCTTGTTTTTGATTGGGGAATGGTTTTAGCAGGCAGAGGATGGGTGGAGATTTGAATGAACTCAACATCAAGGAACTGCAAGCTCTTGAGTCTAAGATGGATTCTGCCTTGCTCACTATACGAGAGAGAAAGGTTTGAAACTGTTGGATTCTGTTATATCAAAAGGAATATAATTATAAATATATCTGAGGATTTTGGTTCACATTCTTCATATTCCTTGTAATTTTGAACCCACTAATCAAATCATGCAACTAACAAATATCAGTTGATTGTTCACAGTACCATGTCATTAAAGGGCAAACCGACAAACATAAGAAGAAGGTTAGTGAAGTGAACAGCACAAGCAATCAACTTTTTTCTTCATTTTAACGAAAATTTTCCAGTATTTGCTGAATTTTAGGCCTTTACTTGCTGCAGGTGAGGAATTTGGAGGAAAGACATGCAAGCCTTGTGCTGGACTTGGTAAGAATCTTTGGAATTGAAATTTGAAACTTCATATGAAAGAATTGTAGGCTTTTTTCATGATAGTGAAAAATTCTTTGTGGTTCATAAGGAGGCGAAGCTTGATCGTCAGGATGGAACAGTTGAAAACGGAGGCTACTATGAATCAGCAATGGGAGTAGCAGCTGGTAACTTGTATGGTCTTCGGCTGTACCAAAACCAGCAGCCTGAACTTATTCTTCAACATGGAACTAATGATCTGCGCCTTGCTTGATATGGTGCCCTCCATAATTTGGGATGATGTTTAATCTTAATCTCTTTTATTAGTATATGTATGTGAAGTTATGAGTTGGGAGATTGAATAATTTCGGTCTGCTGGCGACTGAAGTAGCAAGATTTTCAGTGTGCCTTGTGGCTTTCTCATTCTAAGACAAGTGAAGGTGTGTTCTGGTTTGATGTACTAATATATACTATAGACTTACATGTAGCTTTGCCTTGGTTGTATTGTATTGGAAGTTTAGTCTCCTCCATTTTCACCTAAGATTAGTGGGTTTAATTTGTTCATTGACTATTATTCAGTACGGTATCATTTTTTTAAAAATTTTAATTTTGTTTTACAAGTAAGTTGAAGTACTGTTAAGTGTATTTGAATATTTTTAAAAAATAAATAAATGAGATAGATGTTGAACCCAAGTGTCTCACTGGAAAAGTAGAAAATATTCATTTAGGAGACACGGGTTTAATCCGCTCCTTTTACAAAGTGTATGCATTGTCTAATGATTAAAAATATTTATGAACATATTGATGCATGGTGATGCTTTGCATGAAATTAAATAAAACATCTACCATTTTTGGGGTTTGGGGCTTTCTCGGATTTGAGGGAATTGTTCTAAAATTCAAATGGTAACTGGTGAGAAAGTATTATTTTGAAAGAAAAAAATGAACAATATATCTCAAAACTAGTCTTATCGAACGACCATCGAAGGAGATAAGAGAACTTTCACGTCAAAACTTTAGATGAATTTTCGTCGATTTTGAGTGAATTTCGTGAACAACCAATCCGATGGGATGAAAGAGAAAAATGGACAATTGCCAATGATGGCCAAAAAGTTTAGTAGGGTTGGGCGTTCCATCGAGTCGAGTAAAAAAATTTCGAGTTATTCGAGTTTACAAGTCTTATTTTATGATTCAAACTTTATTTAAAATTTTTTCGAATCAAGTCGAGTTTATAAAATTCGAGTCGAATCAAGTCGAGTTTTCAAGTTTCTGTACAAATTTAATTGTATATATATATGGAATGAGATCAAGTTACATGGTGTAAAACTCATTTAGTTTTACACTAATTTAGTACCATTGGATAAGAAAAATGGATGGATGAGATTAACAGTAAAAAAATGTGAAGATTATCACTTGGGGAAAAAAGATAAGGAAATAATCTGAGCCATTAATTACCATCATCCAACGGTCCAAAAACTGTGTAAAAGTAATTGAGTCTTACACAGTGTAAATTGATCCTAATTTTAATTTTAACGGTTGTGCACATATTGATTCTAATTTTAACGGTTCTCTATATGCATATACGATATACATATATATTTCTTCATATTTTCAGATGTGATATACATATACCATGCAAAATTTATAGACTCGGCTCGAATATGAAAACTGATAAACTAATTACTAAAAATTTCGAGTTATTCAAATTTCCATTTTATAACTCAAACTTTATTTGAAAATTTTCCGAGTCAAGTCGAGTTTATGACATTACGAGTCGAGTAAATCAGTTTTTTTCGCCTCGAGTCGAGTCGAATAATTCAATTTTTTTCCGAGTTGAGTCGAGTTTTGTCCACCCCTAAAATTTAGTGAGTAAAATTGAAGTGTTTTAAACTTTAGTGAAAAAATCAATACAAAACTTTAAAGTTCAATGTCTAAACAACGTCATTTTGAGAAAATATAGCCGCATCGAAATGATGTTGTCTCGGACACGTTATCATATTGATGGAATCACAGTTCATATCATATCATATTTTTGAGCTAATGGTTTAATAGTATTATTGAATCTAAAATTACAATTTAATGTTATAATTAGAATAATTATTAATTGGGTAATCTTCACCAGTGACCCCTTTCGTTTAGGGTGTGTTCTATTTTGGTCACCAGAATTCAAAAAAGATTATTCTGGTCACATACGTTTAGAATCGTTTATATTTTGGTCCCTTGGCGTTAGTCTCTGTTACTTCAAAAAATTAGTTTCTAATTTAACCCCCAAACTTTCAAAATTTTATTTTTCACCATCTTCCTTACAAATTATAAAACTAAAACCCCATAAAATTAATTCAAAACCCTAACCTCTGCCTCCCCATCCCTATAAATTCACTGCACACAAAGAACACAAAAAATCACACAATTGAAAATTCGTAGGCAAGCCCAATCGGACAGGTTGAAGAACTTAAAAACATTGATATGTAAGCTTCTCTTGTCAATAATAACAAGCGTACATTTTCATCATGTGCTTAAAATTGGATGCAATATTTTTTGAATGATTTTCACGTAGATTTACTTATTTTCTTCTCATTCAGCGTTCAAGTTTGGAATCTCTGATTTTTTTGCAGGCCTTTCATGTGTATTATATGCAATTAGAATATATATCCAAACATATATATCAATTCAAAACCAAACCATTCAACGAGTGCTAACAACCTTGTTCAAATATAACATTAAAATATATAAATCAACGATATACTCATGAACCGAAAAGTGCATCCTCTCGTGGCCTCAGAGTAAAAAAAACGTTTGAATCCAACTCCACGAACATTTATGTAAGTTCCATACAGTACCAAAAGCACAATTCACCACCGTAGACTGACTAAACATACATCTATTCCATAAAACATCAACCATGCCCCTTCTTGAACCTCAAAAATGTCCACCTTGGCTAACCGCTAAGCCGTCTCTAGTTAAAGGTAAAGCGTACATTAGAGACGGAAGAGAAATCGAATAATCAGATCTACTGCATTCTCAGCTGTAAGTCCCATAATAGGTTGTTTGAGGAACTGCTGCAACAGGTTGCTGGGCTGGGGTTAACGTCGGGGCAGCAGCTGGTGGAGCCTAGCTTTGTTGAGGAAAGGCCTGCAAAAAAATCAGAGGTTCCAAATTAGGAAAAACAGATTCCAAACTTGAACGCTGAATGAGAAGAAAATAAGTAAATCTACGTGAAAATCATTCAAAAAATATTGCATCCAATTTTAAGCACATGATGAAAATGTACGCTTGTTATTATCGACAAGAGAAGCTTACATATCAATGTTTTAAAGTTTAAGCTTTCAAAATCAATGGTTTTAGGTTGTTCCCTACAAATTTCCTGTTGTGTGATTTTATGGGTTCTTTATGTGCAATGAATTTATAGGGGAGGGGAGATAGAGGTTAGGGTTTTGGATTAATTTTTTGGGGTTTTAGTTTTATAATTTTTGGAGAAGAGGGTGAAAAATAAAATTTTGAAAGTTTGGGGGTTAAATCAGAAACAAATTTTTTGAAGTAACAAAGACTAACGACCAAGGGACCAAAATAGAAACGATTCTAAACGTAAGTTACCAGGATAATCTTTTTTAAATTCTGGTGACCAAAATAGAACACACCCTAAACGAAATGGACAACTAGTGAAGATTACCCTTATTAATTCATTGATATAAGCATGCACTGTTTAAACTTTAATGATATTTAATAGAAGTGTGCATATTAAATCATAAGAGTCAATCGATATAACCATTATATTTTACAAGTTAATTAACTCATTTACATGTTAATTAACAGAATAGTTAAGGCTAAACGGTTTTGGTTAATCTAACTGCTAAAAATAATGGTTAATGGTTAATCTTAACCATTATTTTTTTTATACGTACATTTTCTTCACAAGATTAACTACATCAATCTCGAAGCCATATTATAATATAATATTAATATAATATATTTTTCACAAGTGTCGAGTTATTAATATGGTTAAAGATGGTTTCAATTTAAACGACTTTCTATAATCGGTTATAGAAAGTCGTTTAAATTAGAATCAATCAGTACCATGATATTATAAATGTTTACAATTAAATTTAAATAGAAACTCGAACAATTCGGCTTGACTCAAAAAAATTCAAAAATAGTTTAAGTGATGAAATATGATTTGCCAACTCGAGTTTTTGGCTAACCGAACCTGACCTGAAAATATGAAGGTTCCACCCGAACCGAACCCAAAACAAATAATTTTTTTCTTCCATTTTTAATTAAAAATAAAGGGGATAATAAAAAATACAAAAAAGTTATTTATAGTAATTACCCCTATTCTCTTTAATTTTTATTTAATAAAATTAAAGATTTAATTAAAAAATATATAAAGAGAGATATTATAATAATTATATGAAAAATATATAAATATCTCGGGTCAGGTCGAGCATTTTTCACCTTAAACTCAAACGCGACCCGACATTTAATATTTTTCACCCGATCAAAACCAATTTTTTTAATAAAAAAAGTCCGACATTATCGAATCGAGTTGAAACCTGTTAGATCGAGATCAAATCCATCCCCAATTAACTTGACTAGCTCAATTTTTTTATTCAACTTCACTTATCAACCCTAAATACCATATTCTTTTAGTTCACCTATAAATTTAAAAACGTCATAATTCGCCGTCAATTTGTGCACATAGTAAAAATGTGATATTTAATTGTTGTACTCAAAGTTTTAAAAATTAGGTTATCTTACGTACCAAACTAAAAATTTCAACACAATCATTGATATTGTCAATATTTTGATAAAAAGTATTAGTTGTGCTATGAATTTACAAGCAGATGAGATAATAACGTGAAATAAACATAGAATAAGACATATGCAAAATATAACATTTAATATGATTAGACTTTGTTTATTTTCACAGATGATCAAAATAATATTTTATTGTAAATGTAAAGATCACAAAAAGCTCAAATAATTGTAAGGTAAAAAATTTACAATTCTAAACTTACTTTATATTTATAGAACTAAATAATTGGTCACCAAAGAACTTTATTCAATATAACTTTTTACCTAAATATAAACATTTACCTATTAAATAAAATAAATCTAAACGCAAAGTAATCTTAAATCAATTAAACTAAAATTCGTAACAAAATTTAATTTATTTTTTATGAAATTATTTTAACTTTTTTAAACATAGATTAAATCTTAAATTTTATTCAAGTCTAACAACTAGTGATATATTTTTACCAAACTTTCTTTTATGTATTAATGATATATAACCTTAATTTCAAGTTTATCAACAAATACATACCGGAACATTAAATTACTAGCAAATGGAAAATTTAACTTTAGAAAACCAAATTTCTTCCGAAATTTAACGAGTGATATATAACTTTTGTCCTTGTGTTCGACCTAAAAAATTAATTTCGTTCCTTGCTGAAAAACACATTCAATGTGGCTCTTCAGTCTGCGAAATCGATCAAATTGATCCTTTGACTGACGTTGATCGTTACCGTGCTGACGTGACAGTTAATGCTGATGATGTGGCGGTCCACGATGCTGATGTGACAGTCCACATAGAATGGTGGCGTGGTAGAGGGGACTGGATTAATTATTTTAACCGAATTCAAGGACATACTTGATTTTTTTTACCGAATTCAGGGGCACAACTGATTTTAATTGAAAGTTCGATAACTTACTTAATTTTTAAGCTAAATAAATAAATAATATTTAAATATTCATAAAATATTAAAAAATAAAAACACAATAATGAATTAAAAAACTAAGTAAAAACATTAAAATTAAAATATCAAAAAGTTATAAATATAAAAAAAATTAAAAATTAAAAATATTTATAAACCATCGAAAAAATCTTCGGCTGTTTCTCGTTATGCTAAGCGTATTAGCGTTCCTTAACATATTTTCAATTGAAACATCATTGCATTAGAGTAGTAATAAAACCATAATTATCTTTCATTTTTTTATAATGAGCATTAATTTGATGTAGAAAAGCGAAAGAAAAGTTGATTTTTATTGTTACTCTAATACAATGTTTATTCCACTAAAAATTTGTTTAGCGAATGGTAACACTCAGACTAACAAAGTTGAAGACCTTTTCGATGAAAGTGTTCAATTCTTTTTAATACTTTATAAATATTTTTATTAAATTTTTATATTTAAATTTTATCATTTTATAATTTCTAATACATTTTAAATTTTTATATAATTTTGATTTTCAATATTTTTTTGCATATTTTATTTATTTTTTTAACTTCATGAATTTTTATAAAAAATTGAAGAATATTTTGATTTTTTGTAAGAGTACTCATTTTGTTTATTTTTAAAATTACTAGGGACTCAAAAAATATTTACACCAATTTGTCAATCAATTTTTAATATATTCCATTTGTAAAAGTTCAACACAAAAAACTAAATTATTTATTCAATTTTATTCGAAAACTAAATAAAATCGATTAATTTAACTTGAAATTTAAACAAATTATTTATCCAATTTTAATATTTTTAAAATTTTAATAATTTCTTAAATTCTTATTTTTTTTAACTTAAATATTAAGTAAATTATCGAACTTTTAATTAAAATCAATTATGCCCCTAATTTCGGCAAAAAATCAGTTATGCCTTTAAATTCGATTAAAATAATCAATTCAGCCCCTTCCGCTACGTCATCTTCCCACATGTATTGCCACGTAGGGGTGTTCATATCCGGGTACCCTAAATTTTGGGTACCTAAAAGTCGGCCCGTGACCCGGCCCATAAGATCCGGGTACCCGCAAATCTGGTACCCGCAAAATTCGGGTACCCGCAAATTCAGGTACGGGTACCCGGTTTATTTTTTTATATTTTTTTAAATCTATTTTTTAAATATATATAGGAAACACATAAAATTTCATGATATATATTTCAAACACAAAAATTATTTATTTGAGGTTAATTTTAAATATTTTTAAAAAGATGTAAACTTAAAAGTATATAATACAAGTATAAAAAGAAGTTAGAGATTTAAAATTAATTTTAAGGAAAAATAATAAAAAACATAAAATGAAAATAGAATTTAAAATATAAAATATTAAAATTAACGGGTCGGGTACCCAGTTATAAAAATACTTCGACCCTAACTCGGCCCAACCACCCGGAAAAAATTGTGGGTCGGGTACCCGGCCCGAAAAATTCGGGTACTTTAATATAAATACCCAGTAAATTTTAATCGGGTAGACGGGTCGGCGGGTCGGGTAGTTCGAGCTGGGTATTTTTGAACACCCCTATTACCACGTCAGTGTCGTGGATTGTCACGTCAGCATCGTGGACTACCATATCATCACCGTTAACTACCACGTCAGCACTGTAACAATCAACCTCGGTCAAAATGTCAATTTGATCGATTTTACGGGCCGATGGGGCCACATTAGATACGATTTTCAGCAAGGTACAAAATTAATTTTTTGGGTTAAATTCAAGGACAAAAATACCTCTTTAGTCTTTATTTTATAGAATGATTTTTTGAAGGGAAAACTACCCAAATCATCACTCAACTTTGGTCATTAGACCTATTTTCATCACTCAACTTTAAAAACGCCCATTTTCATCACTCAACTTTCAACTTTGTGATGTTTTCATCATTCCACCGTTAACTCAGTTAACACCGTTATGACATGGCTTATAAAATTACACGTCATTTAAAAGAAAATAAACAAAACGACAGTGTTTTGAACATTGGGTTAAAACGACAGTGTTTTGAACATTGGGTTAATTATACCGATTAACCAAAATTAAACCGTTCCTATTCCCCATTAGTCTGAACTTTTGAAAATCAAAGTTGTTCTTTGCGATTTTTTTTCTGAACGTTGAGAAAATTAGGGCTTGATATTGTGTTAGAGATTTGGGGAACATTTGGGTGCGAGTGATAATTTGAAAATCGAAGTTGAGGGAACTACTGATTCAACAACGTGGCTGCAAATCGGAGTAATGGATTGTCGTGTATTGCGTGCGAGGGGTATGAAAAGCATGTCATATAGTAAGTTTTTTTATCTTTTCGATTAAAGCTTGTAAATTTAGGGTTTATTGAATAAAGTAAAATTGTTTAGTGGGTACTGATGAGTTTAGGGTTTGGCAAATTTGTTTTGATTTCAGGCAGTTCGAAACAGGGGTGATAATAATTAGGTGTTTTTGTTTTGATGAGTAAAATTTGTTTCGATTAAAGCTTGTATATTAGGTATTTTTGTATTGATTGGCAGGAGTGTCTTCTAAAGATAGAAATGAGAATAATGAACTAAGTCTTGATCAGTTTTGGTAATGTAGACCAACATGTCTCGATAATGCAGTAATGCAGTTTTGGCAATGTAGAATTGCAGTCTTGATAATGCTGAAATGTTGTTTGGGTAATGCAAAAATGCAGTTTTGATAATGTTGTAATGCATAAATGTATTCTTGATAATGTTGTAATGTAGTGTGTCAAATGAATTAAAATGGTTGGGTAATGCCTTGAAAACAGTTTGATTTTGTAATGAAAACAATGTTTTAGTATGAATAAATTGAGTTATAGCAAACATGTGGGGATATGAGAATGTGTACTGTGGGGATAATTGGGTAATGTCTTTGAATAATAGGGCTGCTTGTATACATATATATATATATATATCATATTCCTATTCTGTGAATGTGTATTGTGGGGATATAGGAAACATGTGGGGATATGGGAATGTGTGTTTTTTTATGTTTTTATATGTTGGTGGGGGACCAGTAGAATATGACAAAAATGTATGTGTTTTTTATCCCAAATTGTGCACATGTTAGTGGATATATGTATACTAAATAGGTTCATGTGTTTTTTATATGTTGGTGGGGGACCAGTGGGGTTTTTATATGTTGGTGGGGGACCAGTGGGGATAAGTGTTTTTTATCAGTTAATGTGTTAGTTGGGGACCATTAACTATTACAATAATGAACCCCAAATTGTTAAAGTACAAAGCTATTAGTGCAGTGTTCGAAATTAAATCATCCTAATATATATTTGTTTATTTTTTACAGGTCAAACATCAGAGCATTGTACTATAGCTTTTTATCATGGGGGATTTATCGTAAATCATCCTACTGTGACATATACTGGTAAAAAGATATCTTTCTTTGATATGTGTCACATTGACTCTATGTCTATGCTTGAGGTTTATGACATGGTTAAGGAGTTAGGATATGATAGGCCACTGGAAATTTTTTGGCAATCACCAGGTGGTGTTTTAAGTGTCAATGCATTGAAAACTGATTCTGATATGTTATCTATGCTTGCTAGTATGCCTAGGAACAAGTATGCACATGTTTACTTACAAGAAATAGTGGAGGAACACATGCCTGATTCTGAAACTGTTAATGATGCTGAAATTTTTGAACATGTGAACAATGTTAATGATGCTGGAATTTCTGAACATGTGGACACTGTTAATGATGCTGGAATTTTTGAACATGTGGACACTGTTAGGAATGTAGAAACAAATATACCTACTGATGCTGAAACTGTTAAAAATACTGTTAGGAGACTTGATTTTTCTGATAGTGAGGATGATGAAGATACTGACTATGTTGGTTCTGAGAGTGAGCAATCTGACAGCCCCTTTGAAGACAGTGAAAATGATTTAGTTGATGATGATTTAGTTTGTGAGGAAAATGTTGGTGTTGGGAGGGATATACCTGGATTTAGGGCAGGTTCAACTGAAGATAGTGATGAGAGTGTAGATAGTGAGGATGAAACTGAATCACTGTACAGTCCATCTGATTCTGAAACAAAAACTGAAAAGAAAAGGTTCCCTGAGTTTGACAGTACTTTAGACATGAAAAATCACAAGTTTAGAAAAGGTTTATTGTTTTCTGATCAGAAAATTTTCAAAGCAGCTTTAAAACAATATGCAGTGAAAAATAGGTTTAATTTAAGGCTAAAGGTTAATGACACTGCAAGAGTGCAAGCTGTGTGCAAGGATGGGTGCCCATGGATGGTTTGGGCATCTAAAATGCACCCTAAAGATAAGACTAACAGTACATGCCAGATTAAGACATATATTGGAGAGCATAAATGTGTTAGAGATACAAAGAATAGGAACTGTACTTTTAGGTGGTTGGCTACAGAGTACTTAGAGAAATTCAGAGTTGACCCAAATTATTCTGCCAAGTCCCTAAAACATGATGTGATGAAAGACCACATGCTTGTAGTTGAAAGGTCTAAATGTATTAGGGCAAAAAAACTGGCCTTGGAGATGATTCTTGGGAATCAAGAAGAACAATATGCAAGAATCTATGATTACCTTGGAGAATTGAGAGGAACAAATCCTGGGACAACAACCATACTTCATTTAGATAATAGGTTGTTTGTCAGAATGTATGTATGTCTAGAAGCTTGTAAAGATGGATTTAGGGCTGGATGTAGGCCACTGATTTGCTTAGATGAATGTTTTTTAAAAGGCTATTACCAAGGATGGCTTCTGGCAGCAATTGGAATAGATGCAAATGACTGCATCTATTTTTTGGCTTATGCTGTAGTTGAGAGTGAAAATAGAAAGTCATGGACTTGGTTTTTACAGATTTTAGAGACTGACTTGGGGCTCACAAACTCTTTCCATTATACATTCATGTTAGACAAGCAAAAGGTAAATAATTTACTTTTTTATTTTAGATATTTTTCTTCATTGTATTATAGTGTTTGACTGATATTTTATTGTTTTTTACAAGGTCTAATAGATTCAATTTTAGAGTTGTTTCCTAATTCCAGCAGTCGAACTTGTGTGAGACATTTGTACAACAATTTCAAGCTGCAAAGTCAAAACCAAGGCAAGGCATTAAAAGATGCTTTATGGAAGGCAGCAAGGGCAACATACATGAAAGAGTGGACTGATGCAATGAATGAACTGAAGGCCATGTCAGAACCTGCATTCAACTGGTTGGTGGCTAAAGACCCTAAGAATTGCTCAAAGGCTCATTTCTCAACTAACTGCAAGTCTGACATGGTCTTAAATAACTTGTGTGAGAGCTTTAATAAGGTAAATATGTTTACTAACCTAACTTGTTTAAATTGAAATTTGCTTTAAATAAGTTTACTAACCTAACTTATTTATTGACAGATGATTTTGGAATCAAGGGACAAGCCAATACTCACTATGATGGAGATGATCAGATGCAAAATCATGACAAGAATTGCATCTAAGAAGAAAGCTGCTGAAAAAATAAATGGGACACTTTGTCCAAAAATTCAAAAAAAGCTTGAGAAGATTATTGAACAGTCTATAAGGCATTTTGAACTTTAATTAATTATTTTTGTTTTGATTATTTATTTACTTTAAATAATTATTATTTCAACAGTCCAAAAATTAATTGATTTTTTTATCAATGCTGACAGGTGTTGGCCTAGGAATGCAGGTGGACAAAGGTGGGAGGTTTCTGCAGGATTTGAAGACCAACATGCTGTAGACTTAGAAGCTCAAACATGCAGTTGCAGAAAATGGGACCTTACAGGTATATTTTTCATAGTTTTGGTTTAGATAATGTACTGGACTGCAAAGTTTTTACAAATTTTGGTAGTTTCTGCCATTCTGTATTATTTGTGTGGAAGTTTTGTGATTCTTAAGTGTTTGCTTGGTTTAGGGTTATTTGTGTGGTCTGTTTATAACATGTGGACCAATAGAGGTTTATATAAAGTTTTATATAGGACAAACTCTATTTGTTGTCTGTTTATAACATGTGGACTGTTTATAAAATGTGGTGTTTTGCTTGGATATAGGAAACATGTAGTCTGTGTATATAATGTGGTTTGTTTGCTTGGTTTAGGGTTATTTGTGTGGTCTGTTTATAAAATGTGGTTTGTTTATATAATGTGGTCTGTTTTGGAGTCTTGATAATGCTGAAATGTTGTTTAGGTAATGCAAAAATGCAGTTTTGATAATGCTGTAATGCATAAATGTATTCTTGATAATGTTGTAATGTAGTGTGTCAAATGAATTAAAATGGTTGGGTAATGCCTTGAAAACAGTTTGAGTGATTTTAAAGTGATTTTAAAATGCCATCCTATCTTGTAGGGATTCCTTGTATACATGTTGCATCTGTAATTTTGCATATTGAAGCTAGACCAGAAGACTTTGTCAATTCTTGCTACAGAAAGGACACTCAACTGGAAATCTATTCTCATATGGTTAAACTAGTTCAAGGTCCAAAACAATGGGTTCATTATCAGACAGATGAACCACTCCTACCCCCTGCAATTCGAAGGCCTGTTGGCAGGCCTCAAACAAAAAGAAGAAAAGAGCCTGATGAGCAAGTCAAAAAAACTAGAAAAATGAGTAAGCTTGGAGTTCATATGACTTGTTCAAAATGTGGAAGTAAAGGCCACAACAAAAGATCTTGTAGGGGACAAGTTGGTGGCAATGCAAGGAGTGCAAGGATGGCTCCAAGAAGAAATGCAAGGCCTAGTAGGTCTAATACCTCTGAACCAATGCCTACTGATCATGCAAGGGTGGCCTCTGAACCAATGCCTACTGGTCATGCAAGGGTGGCTTCAACTATGCCTACTGGTCATGCAAAGGTGGCTTCAACATCAAGGATGCCTACTGGAAGTGCTAGACCTTCCAAATTACCTGTAAGTTTGGTTAACTTCATTAATATCATTTGTTTTTAAACCTAAAATTTTAATTAATTCTTATCTATCAATGCAGGTTAGGAGACCAACATGTTCCAATTCAGTAACTTCTACTCATCCTACTAACAACCAACATCATGAACAAGGGAGTCAAAGAACAATGGGACCAGTAATGACTGTAAGATGGATGCCATCACAGCAGAGCAGTGTTTAAGGATCTCAAACACAAGAAAATGTGTCTAACAGGCAGAAGTCTACTTGAAAGGAGACTTATGGATGTCATTTTGAGACTGTTTAGTTATTTTGTCAAAGAGGCACAAATAGCCTTGTGGAAACTGTTCTAGGCTAGTCTTTTGTTCATCATTTTGTATACCTTTTGTGGTATTTTGTTCATCTTTTGTACACCTTTAGTGACAAAATTGACAAAAAACAGTGATATGATCATTATTGTCAAAATGTCATTGTTCAACATTTGTAGCCTCTCCCATTTGGGATAATATTAATGGAAATTGAATTTACAGTTTTTACCTTTAGTCAAACAGTTTTTAATTCTTGGATTAGCTTATGAACAATGATTGGTTGAAAACATCTTAAATCATCACACTTGGACATAATTTGTTTCAATTGAGCATAACACTTTTCATTGAATAACATTTTTTTCAGCTTAAATGATCACTTGAGCATAACACTTGGGCATACTTAACAACAAACATTTGGGCATAATTAACAACAAACACTTTTCATTGAATAACAGTTTCAATTGAGCATAAGAACAACAAACATCTTAATTAAATGATCACTTGAGCATAACACTTGGGCATAATTAACAACAAACATTTTTTTCATTGAATAACATTCCATTACAACAAACTCCAACATACATTAACACAATTTTCAGCTTCGAAATCATCACTAACACAATTTTCAGCTTCGAAATCATCACTAACAGTTATGAAATAAATAACTCACTAAAGCAATACATATTAAAGTAAGAATCCAAGCAATCCTCTCATTTCTTCTTCTCCTCTCATTAGTTCTGATCTTCTTTAGGAGACCATTAATAAGAACTTTCACACGTGGATTCATCGGTGGGTCATACCACTGGAAAAAACCACAAGATTTGCGAAATTTTTTATCATAGTTACTACACCCAAAAAACCGCCTTCCTGGATTGTTGTTTGTCCAAGAACTCTTCAACGTCGATGGCTTGTCACACCAGCAGATCGAAATTTCATTCCCTTCAGATGACTCCATGTCTTCAACTTCAACCGGCTTCTCAGACTTGCCCATCGGTAGTTTTCCCCTTTTTTCTTCAAGTGTTGTAAATTTAGGGTTAGAAAGGATTTCACGTGTTTTCCCCTTTAAGTACTCCAAATGTTTTATTTATTTATTTTATTAATCCAACATGGCATAAGAAAATATTTTATTAATCCAACATGGCATAAAAAATTATTAAAATAAGCCATGTCAGTGTGGTGTTAACTGAGTTAACGGTAGAATGATGAAAACATCACAAAGTTGAAAGTTGAGTGATGAAAATGGGCGTTTTTAAAGTTGAGTGATGAAAATAGGTCTAATGACCAAAGTTGAGTGATGATTTGGGTAGTTTTCCCTTTTTTGAATTAAAATTGTATAAACTAAATCCAATACGAACGGGCTCCGTTGGCTGGCCCAACGGTGTCAACGGTTCTTGAGGTGGTAGTAGTAGCAGTCAATCTTAAGTAAGCCGATTCGGTTTAAAGCAGCAGTTTCACGTATATAAGCAATCCACGCCACGTCGTCTCCTTTGCGAAAGTAACGGAGACTTGCCCCAAACAACAACAACGAAAGAAAACCGATCCAATCTCTATCAAGAAGGAAAAAACCCGAAAAGAGATGTTGCAGAGACCTGGACGTCGCTGTGAAGGCACCGCTATGGGCGCCATCGTTCTCGATCTCCGCCCCGGTCTAGGCGTCGGACCTTTCACTCTCGGTTCGTTTCCCTCTCAATTTTTATTTTATTTTTAATTTCATCGGCGAGATGTGTTTGAAATTGTATAATCCGATGCGAGTTTTGATCGGCCGATTAATCGTGATTTATTTTAACCAGATGATTAGGTTATATTTTTCTCCACAGCTGATTTTTGTTACTAAATTTGGAAAGCATGAAAAAAACAGTTGTAATTCAGTCGTTTTTAATCCCTTTTCCAATATGAACATGGTTATTTACTTGTTGCCAGGCTTTATCTTGTTTACTCGAAAAATCGAAATTGCGACTAAAAAATTGTTTGTTTGCTGCTGTTTGTTTCAGGAATGCCAATATGTGAAGCATTTGCTCAAATAGAACAACAGCCTAAAATTTACGATGTTGTACATGTGAAGTATTATGACGAGGTTTGTACTGAATCATTAAATATTTTTGCTTCATGTAATGTCGTGTTTAGTAATTTGACCAACTAAAATTTACGATGTTTTACTGAATCATTAAATATTTTTGCTTGCTGTAATGTCGTGTTTTAGTAATTTGACCAACCTTTTGGTGAGGGGAAGAACTCTTTAGTGTGGAATTTGGATAGACTGTAATATCTATACAGTCTGCCTCAATTGAATTTTTTTTCTTTGATTTGGCTGTTAAAGACAGTTTGGTGTATTCAGAGTGATTATATAGTCCCAGCAAGTTTAACATTAATGCCAACCTTCCTTATTATGTATTTGTGCACAGGAGCCTCTAAAGCTTGATATCGTTATAAGTTTCCCAGATCATGGCTTCCATCTCCGTTTTGACCCTTGGTCTCAGGTTTTATTTTCAATTAGTGCGCGCACGCACATCATTTTAGTACCTTTTATTTATTTATTTTTTCTTCCACCTGATTTCCTTAATTTTACTTGATTCGATTTTGGATTCTGTACTAGAGGTTACGCCTTATCGAAATTTTTGATATCAAACGTCTGCAAATGCGCTATGCCACTTCCTTGATAGGGTAAAGTTAAGCCCCAAGATTTATTTCTACATTTCAAAATTACTAGTTTTGATAGTGAACCTGGTTTCTGCCTGCAGGGGACCTTCTACTCTTGCTACCTTTGTAGCTGTCTATGCACTTTTTGGTCCAACCTATCCCGGTACTTATGACAAGGATAGAGGTGTTTATAATCTATTCTATCCAGTATGTGCCTTGATTACTTGATTGCTAGGCTGCTTTTTTTATCTTGTTTTTTTTTTTTATAAATATTTTGTCTAAAAGTCTGCAGTTTCTTATCTTGTTATTTTGCAGGGTCTTTCATTTGCATTTCCTATTCCAAGTCAGTATTCAGATTGCTGTCATGATGGAGAAGGTTTTTATTCATTTCTCCTGATTACTTGCCACGCCTATTCTTCGACAGTCGACTCCGAATCAATTTTGCTCCGAATTGATTTTGCTCTTTTGCTTGACAGCGGAATTGCCTTTGGAATTTCCTGATGGAACCACACCGGTTACCTGCCGTGTATCCATCTATGATAGTTCTGCAGGCAAAAAAGTTGGCGTTGGATCCTTGATGGATAAGGCGTCTGCTCCTCCATTACCTACTGGCAGCCTTTACATGGAAGAGGTGCATGCCAAGGTTTGACTTCTATCTTCCTTAGTCCAGTTGTTAATATGAGTCGGCTATATCATTTTGGTATCTGACTACCTTTTTACTTTTCATCCGTCTAGAGTCAACTTTTGGATTTTGTCTATTGAAAATAAGTTATCTTTCTACAGAAGGGATGCCTTTTGGGTTTGATACTTTGATTTACCTATTTGTTTGCTTCAGTGGCATTTAGAGTATCAATAGTCTCTTAGTCTGGAGATTGATCTTTCGAATCCTTTGTCTATATTTCCAGCTTGGGGAAGAATTATTTTTCACCGTTGGAGGCCAGCATATTCCCTTTGGTGCATCACCACAAGTAAATATAAAATTGATTTCTTGAGATTAAGCTTTACTCCCTTTCCCCCTGTAGAGCATCATTTGTTCTCTTACTATTGCGTTATTCCCTTTCATGCAGGATATCTGGTCTGAATTAGGGCGTCCTTGTGGAATCCATCAAAAGCAGGTATGTAGCAACAATGCATGAAAACTTTGGAATGTGCTATGGTTTTTTTACACTGGTTATACGTTACACATTAAATTTTCACTGACGGAGTTGTTGCATTGAATTGTACACTTTGCTATTTTCTTTTTAAGTACAAAATAAAAAGTGAAACATTAAAGAATGAATTTGAAACAAGAGCTAACAGCAACAGGCAAAATGTAAAAGCATTTACCAAACGTAGCCTAGTAATCATGCATGATATTTATTTTCTTCTTTGCATTCAGTTATGGAGTAAAAGTGTTTTCGAGTTCTAGTGTAGCAACCTTTTATGCTTGATTTTTGTTTTTGCATGTTACCCTCATAACAATGATTTTGTCAACAGGTTGACCAAATGGTTATTCACTCTGCTTCAGATCCTCGTCCTCGGACAACTCTTTGTGCTGATTATTTCTACAATTATTTTACTCGTGGCTTAGACATCTTATTTGATGGCCAGGTATTCCAAACAGATACCCTAACACCCAAAAAATGAAGGACCTTCCTGCATAGTACACTTTTATTCTCTGTTTTGGTTTTCTACATGATTAAGAAAGCATTTAGACATATTTTATGGCTAGTATTCCCACGTTATTTACATTCTACATTCATTGTACTCTTAGGTTGTTGTTCAGAAATTCTTAGAATGCGTTTTTTGATTTTGCAGACTCATAAAGTCAAGAAGTTTGTTTTACACTCAAACTATCCTGGTCATGCGGATTTCAATTCATACATAAAGTGCAATTTTGTCATCCTAGGTTCTGACAATCAGCCCCCTTTTTCAGCATTTTTTCATCATTACAGCTATCGCTGAGGGTGATTGATCTATTTTTTTTTGTTCCTTGCCCGCAGTTGGGGGGTCCTTTCCAGATGTAAACAATTACAAAAACAGAATCACTCCAAGCACCAAATGGGAGCAGGTCAAGGTAACTTTTCACAGTTGCATAGATACTAATATCTTCCCTTTTCCTTAACATCAACCCCTCTTTTTTGCCTGTCCACTGGTCCTGTTTCATTCCTGTGTGATAATAATGGTCGTTACTTAGAATGATATTTTTACTGCAGGAAATCCTTGGCGACTGTGGCCGTGCAGCTATTCAAACACAAGGTTCTACTAGCAATCCTTTCGGCTCTACTTTTGTATATGGCTACCAGAATGCTGCATTTGAGGTAAAAGTTTGTTAAAATTTATAGCATGATTTGCATTTTAGCATTCGACACAACTCTTATTTTGGCAATATTTCCGATTGCTAATGAAGATCTTTGCTATTAGCAGGTTATGAAGAATGGCTATATTGCAACGGTGACACTTTTCCAGTCTTGACAAGCCATCTCTGGCCCGATAGGTTGTTCCTCTGCATCCGAAAGGGGGTTATGCTTAATCATTGATGCACAAGTAAAAAGTTAGTATAATCAATTTGGGGAAGCATATCAATAATTGTACAGTAATGTGTTTATTTGTATAGTTGATTCGTGCTGTAGCATACATTAACAATGGATATTCTGTAATTATTCTTCCCGTGATAAGATGCTACATTGTTTCTCAGCTTTGCTCAAATTGCCTTTGTATTAGCCATCTTGGGTCCTGTAAGAGGATACTGAATTATTTGTGGACATGTTTTTTTTTTTTTTTTATAAAAGGGTGCTGTCTAGCCTGATTTATAAACTGCAGAATCTTGTTCAACGTCCACGAAGACGATTTGTTTCTGAGGTTATATTGGCAGGACACATGCTTAATTTGAACCACCTGTCATTGCAATCAATGCATTTGATAATATATGTAATTTTAATGGGATTTTCTCCTCTAGCCCAATCTATGGCGTCTGAACATTTGTTTATTTAGCTGGGAGCTTGCTAGATCTTTTGATTATGGGACCATTTATTTTACAAGTTTGAGGTGATCAGTGAAGCAAACACTGATATTTATTTATACCTCTTTCATTTTCAATTGCTGCAGAATTGATTGAGAAAACTGTCCTCGTTGTCTTTATGGTGCAGAATTAGTGGCCACTTGCCAATGCTTTAAGTGAACTCTAGGCTACCTCTTGCTCATAATTTGGACTTTGGTGCTAATTGTCATGTAGTAATGTTCACCGTTGTTTCAACTTTGTTTTCATTGGAGAAGGCAATTTGTTGGTTCATAGCCTCAACTTTATTTAAAAAGTTAAATAAAAAAGAATTATGTCAGTGGTCGACGTTTTTTTGTTGGCTACGAAGAGGGTTTTTATCAAGGTCTATTTTATTTTCAAATAAAATAAAGAGGAATTATTCCTGAATTGATGTCTGCGTCTTGCCTTTAGGGTGATTTCCCCCAACTAGCAAAAGGCAAAAAAAGAAAAAGAGAAAAAAAAAAAACACAAAAGATGAATTAATCAGCTCCAAAAAGATGAGGGTTTTAGCACAATTTCCATATCCTTTTTCTGGTTTACAAATTTGAGAAAATTCAATCTCATATCAGCCACTCCTCTGCCATATCAACTTGGGTGGGACTAGACTAGGAACTATAAATTGGAGAATTTATGTGTTAAAAGAGCTTAAGGGGAGAGACAAAGAGAACCATATTTAACAACACCAAAAATGGCCTCTGCATCTCTCCTCAAGGCTTCACCTGTCGTAGACAAGTCCAAGTGGGTTAAGGGTCAGACCCTTCGCCAACCTTCGGTTTCTGTGGTGAGGTGTCACCCTGTTGCTCCCTCTGGACTCCACGTGCGTGCTAGCTCATATGCTGATGAGCTTGTCAAGACTGCAGTAAGTGTTACATGATTGTAATCTCTTCCACAATTTACTTAAAACGTGCCAACACTAGAATGGCCTAACAAAAGAGAGAAAAACAAATGGTTCTATAAGCTTTTGACAATAAGAAACTGAATTTTTTTGGAAGAAGCGATGATTTTACTTATATGGGATTGTTGGGATGTTTGTAGAAAACTATTGCTTCTCCAGGCCGTGGAATTTTGGCCATGGATGAGTCCAACGCTACCTGTGGGAAACGTTTGGCCTCAATTGGCCTAGAGAACACAGAGGCTAACCGTCAAGCCTATAGGACATTGCTTGTTTCAGCTCCTGGACTTGGGCAGTACATCTCAGGTGCCATCCTCTTTGAGGAAACCCTCTACCAATCCACAATCGATGGCAAGAAGATGGTCGACGTTCTCGTTGAGCAGAACATAGTCCCCGGTATCAAGGTCGACAAGGTAAAGTCTCATCTCCCATTTGTGGGAGGAATGTCCACTATGTAGGTCAAATTTAATGCCAAGTAGAATCTATTAGTAAGAGTTCGACACTATGGATACTGCAGGGTCTTGTTCCACTGGCTGGCTCAAACAACGAGTCATGGTGCCAAGGTCTTGATGGCCTCGCCTCACGTTCTGCTGCATACTACCAACAGGGAGCTCGTTTTGCAAAATGGTAAAACTTTATCCCATTTTCAATGTTGTCTTCGAATATTTTAAGTTGCTTTTTGTGATGTTTGTGCTACTATCAATATTTTTAGGCGTACTGTGGTAAGCATTCCCAATGGACCATCTGAACTTGCTGTGAAGGAAGCGGCCTGGGGACTCGCTCGCTATGCTGCCGTCTCTCAGGTTAGAATATGAGGGAGTGGAATCTTATTACAAGACTGTCTTGAGTACAATGTGGAATTGGTCATTGGATGGCGTTTTGATGTTTTTGGCCATGCAGGACAATGGTTTGGTTCCAATTGTTGAGCCAGAGATCTTGCTTGATGGTGATCACGGAATCGACAGGACTTCTGAAGTAGCCAAAAAGGTGTGGGCTGAGGTTTTCTTCTATCTTGCCCAGAACAATGTGATGTTTGAAGGTATCCTCCTCAAGCCAAGCATGGTCACTCCCGGTGCGGAGTGCAAGGACCGGGCTACTCCTGAACAGGTTGCCAGCTACACCCTCAGCCTCCTCCGCCAAAGAATCCCTCCAGCTGTGCCTGGAATCATGGTAATTGGCTATAAACCTGCAAGTTCTTTACACATGCTTAGACGAACCTCAGTAGCCAACGGTTAATCGGTTGTGGTTTTGGCAGTTTCTGTCTGGTGGGCAGTCTGAAGTTGAGGCGACCTTGAACTTGAATGCAATGAACCAAGCACCGAATCCGTGGCATGTGTCGTTCTCATACGCAAGAGCCCTTCAAAATACTTGCCTGAAGACGTGGGGAGGCAGACCTGAGAACGTGAAGGAGGCTCAGGACACGCTGCTTGTTCGGGCAAAGGCCAACTCTCTTGCCCAACTTGGCAAGTACACAGGTGAAGGGGAGTCCGAGGAGGCCAAGCAAGGAATGTTTGTCAAGGGTTATGTTTACTAGGCTGTTTGAATCAAATCCACAGAAGAAGACAACAGTGATGATAAAATTATAAATCATGTATGAGTTACGAAGATCATCTTTGCCGTTATCCTCATAGGCCATAGCTAATGGACAGCTTTATAAATTTCCTGCAGTGAAAATTCTAATTCCCAGAATGATACTTCTATAATCTATTAGATATTTGGTAAACAAGCCAAGTTTACTGTTTTTGAATATTTTGTGTCCATTTAAACTCATATCACTAAATACGAAGAGGATAAAAGAAGAAATAGCTGTGTAAGTTCAGGCAATTATTTAAAGTTCAACTGTACAGTTCCGAGTATTACCTGAAATGATAAAGATCTTCGAGTCATTTAAAAAATCGGTATCTTCGGGTTTATTATAACTCCGTAATCTTTGTGTCATATATGTGATAAAGGTGAATCTCTGACTATCTGGGTATATAACATTACTGTTTAAGCATTAATCTCAAGCATTATCAATTATTTCCATGTGCTTTGAGAAAGTCATACAAAAAGTACTGTTTTCACAATGCAATTTCAACCATTACAAACAAAACTCACGAAAGAATGACATACTACAGATCATTTCTTGGCACTGGATGTGGATTACATTCTTTTGCCTCACAGTATGAGCCTCGAAAGCTGTCTGGAAACTGGTGTAAACAACTAAGCTAAGGAGATTGAAGTGGAGATGATAGATTGACCAAGAATGGCAAGAACTCCCCCAAGCTCAGTCTTCTAAATAAAATTTAACCAATTGGAACCGTGACTCCTGATCAATGATCATCACCACCTCTGCTGAGAATATCGAATTATTATTCCTTCAGACATCAAAGCAGGTATCGAGGGTCAATATGTAAGCTTAAGAACAATCTAATGTATAGAGTATATAGACTATAGTTTTTATCTTGAACATGCTTGTTCCATGTAGGTAAACCTATATCATGAGGCATTCATATCACACTATGAACTTCAGAAATGTACCATTCCTCAATGTAATCTCCAAGTCTAACTTGAAAAATCAAGAGAGAAATGTAATATGTCAACAAAATGAACTTAAATCAAACAAACGCACCAGCGGTGAAATAATTACATAGGTCAAATGGACTGTGCATGAACTTAGAATGAAAGCTTAGAGTGTGGTACAGTTGCGGATTACTCAGAAATGCATGCATCTATTACATATGGCAGAAGAGGAAATCATGCTTCTTTTTCTGGATATATAAACAAAATACTTTATGAAAGAAAGTAAATCATTGTATAGGTTTATGTCTTTTTCAGACATCAAAACAAAGGCGTGAATATTGCACATGCAAAATAAAATTTCGAGGGGCTTCCTAACAAAACATGTACCTAATGTCTCACCATTATTGGATGTTGGAAGAACAAGAGCATGTGTTTCGAATGTTGTGTGAAAGAAAAATGAGAAACCATGAGAACAGTTCCAACCTGATTGTTCGAGGCTTGCCCATGCATTCGATGAGGCTTCATATTCAAATCTATCATTTTAGTATTGGTCTTGAGATCTTTAGCACCCATCACTTGTGCAGGAGAGACCTTGTGATTTTGTTGGTTCTCTCCTATTGTTGGTTTAGCCGGCTGAGTTTGGCCTCTTCCGTTCTCACTCGGATCGACCGGTGTATCCCCCGGGAACTGCAGAAGAAACAAACCAATAAAATTCCAAAAGGACAAACTTATACTCCTGAGAAATGTAATATATGACTCAATTCTAGTCAAAGATACAAGCCACAAACCTCTACTCTCTGCCTTAAAAGAAGATTTCTTCCATGGGTCTTTTTACCTCCAACATGTACAATCATATCACATTGCAAACAAAGGGAACTTCCATCTATCTCGCAGTAAAAGAAAGCTACATACACAATTCCAAGGGATGGAGACATAAAGTTTTAACAAAACTTATACAAATCTGCTTATAAAGCTTTGACAAAAACAACACCTGCATACCAGGTGCATTTTCACATATATCACAGCGAGGAACATCACTGGGATTTGCTAGACCCACCCGGACATGGCGGTTAGCAAGCTTATTGCACATATGGACCTGAAACATTCATCAACAGTTCAAACCACAGGTTCCGTTTTCCAGAACAATGTAAGAAAGCTAATTCTAAACAGGTTTGAAGAAAGATCCTTTCTGATAGCAATGCATAGGAAGTTTTTGAGAAGAAATTTAAAAAAAAAGTATTCCCTTGACTAGGACTATTCATCAAATTATGGAACCCCAGCTGAGACTTTATAGGAAAAATCCAGTAGTGGCACATAAGAGACCCCATCAAAAAAATCAATCTTGAAGAAGAAAATAAGGGTCTTTGTTATATCAAATACAACAATTGCACTAGCAAGAAAACTGTAAGAAAAAATCGTGCTTCCTACAAAGAAGAACAATAGACAAACAAAAATCAAACATGGGGTCCAGTTAACAGCTAAAAAACACAACACCCAAAGTGTGTAGTAGCAGTAACACCAGGAAAGAACCGACCTTTTCATCACAGGCACGGCAAAGAGCAGCCTCATCGGCAGCACAGAAGACAATAGCAGGAGCACTTTCACAAGCGTCACAAAGGATTCGCATAATGCTCTCTCACTCTCATCCTCTCCCAATCAAAACCAGCAAGCAGCTGTTGCTTTTGTTGGTGTTTTGGGGAGTAATAATGATGATAATGGCCAAGGATTAGGATTGATAATAAGGAAGAACAAAGGAAAACAAAACAAGATGATGTTTTATCTTTCTTTCTTTTATAATAATATAATAACAAGAGATTGGAGAGTCAGAAAGATGTGGGAATTTAATAAGCAAGCAACACAAATGAATGTGAAAGAGAGAGAGGATTGGACTCTAGAGAGTGGATTTGTCAACTTTTGGTTTGATTCATTTGGTAATTTGCACATTTGATGTCCACCACAAGTTTTTCAAAGAGAGTCACTTGTGGGGCTGAGAGAACCTCTCTTGCCTTTAATCTTGTCCACCAGTCACATATCTACCATGGACCCAATTTTTTTTCTAGACTTTTTTCTTTCTTTATTTATTTGCTGGAAGCCTAGCCATACACAAAGCATCTTCTCTCTTTAATTTTTACCTAATTTGTTCCACAATCTACTCCCTTCCCTTGTGATTAAAGTGTGGCAGCTAATATCTTCTCATACAGTAACCATATCTTGTTTCCCATGATTGTTATACCTAATTCCCCTGTTTTCTCTTTCTACAGTTACTCAAATTTTTTTGTAGGATGGTATCCTAATCCAATCCAATCCAAATACTCTATTTTCCATATTTTGTGGTTAATAATTCTACATTTTCAATGAAAAAAAGAAAATTAACTTAAATATTCTTTAAATTACCTTCAACTGTGAACAAGTACCACCTAGCCAGGTTCATAAATGTTTATGTATTTAAAATCTAGCTTCAAGACCTGGTAAGATAATGAAAAATCATATGCTTGTGAGCTTACTAACATTGATTGGTTATGGTGGATGAGGATGAGGTTTAACAAAGCAATGTAAATGTTCTAACTTCTAGGTGGGCAAGACACATCATTTGGACCACCAATATTTCTCTTTATTTTTAATTTAGATGTGTTAGCCATTGGGATTCTTTATTTATTTTAACAATATGTATAATCTTTTTCCATCAAAATGATGTAAGAGGTACGTAGACTAATGGATGATGTAGACCTACACTGTTATCGTATCATGTTTTCAATTAGTAAAAAATTAATACTTTCCGTATTCGATCCGAACAAGTCATTATGTTTCATTCTTTGAAATATATATCAGGTATAATCAAGTGTTTATCCTATAAATATTTATATATATATCAGGTATAATCAAGTGTTTATCCTATAAATCTGCATTCAATATGTTAAGATGATAACCTTGAGAAACAATAAGAAAATCCTAAAATAGAAAAGACCCCACCACTGCTCTAAGCAAGAAGCAAGCACATCTCCCTACAACAAATGGACGAAGGCCAATGAATGGCAAGTCCAATCAAGTATTATTTATGGTACAAGGTGGGGCTAATGAAAAATCATATGCTTGTGACTTGTGAGCTTAGACAACTTGTAAAAATAGTTTTTTTTTAATCCATCAAACATATTCATAGAAGGAAATGTCTTTTGTTGAACCAGATAAATTGACATTTCACAAATAACAATAACACTTACTTTTGTTGCAGATCATTTGTTTCATTCTTTTGATCTATATCACAGGCCCTGTTTTCAGTTTAATACATTCACATTCATAAGCCTAAAGTAGGCTCACAACCCTATTGAAAATTGAAATATACCATAAACAATACAATTTCTTGTTGAAACCAAAGAGACACCAGACACCATTACAAGACCTGTAAAAAACAATTGCAGCATACAATAGCTGAAAAAGAGAGTGAGGTTGTTCACCATTTTCTTGTTTTAAAATGAAATGTTCAGCATCTCCATGCTCAAGCTCTCCATCATCGTGTTTTCCATGAATCCGCATTTAGCCTTGATGGAATTGCTTAGCCTCGGCTTGAACGAGCAAGAAGCAAGAGGAATGATTGGGATGTTCTCACAGTTGCAGAGCTCAATCATGTACCCATCTGGGTCATGGAAGAACACCTGGTCGACTCTGTTCCCTTCGTCTTCGACCAACGCCGTGACATACTTCATTCCCATGCCTTCGAGTCTCCCCTTGACAAGGCCAACATCAATACACTGTCATCACAGAACAAAGAACTTGTTATAACCAAAGCTGCAGGCAGGCTTAGTTTCTGATAGATTTGATTCGAATTCATATATTATACCTGGAAGGATATGTGATTGTCCTTGAGATTAATCGGCCGGGGTTCGACAATAGTATCGAAATCATCAATGGATGGATTCTCAATTAAGTGTATCCCAATGCCATAATTGTACAACCTGCATCAAATAAAGGAGATGAATCATTTGATATGCTTTTTCATTGAAAACTGGATTCTCAGTTAAAACAGTAAGCTTACCAAGCTCCATTGAACTTGAAAGAAGAGGGGCGTTTGATGTGAACAAAGCCCAAGACTTCTTGGTAGAACCTCGCGGATTCCGAAACCGATCTACACAACAATGAGACATGATTCAATGAGAGAAGTGGCAATGCCTCGTAGTTGCTTACTTCCTCAATCTCCATCATGATTTTTTTTACTCTTTACACCTTGCTTTTGCTTCTTCTTTTCTCAGCAAACACTTTGCATGACAAGGTTACTGCCTTGGGTTCCTTTTATAAAGCAGAATATCTGGGAAACATCTAATTTCCTGAATTGAAATTCAAGTAATTTTTGAGGAACTTTCCTAGAAAATTCTCTTACCCCCAATCAGATGCATACTGCATACCATGAGAGCCATGAAATCAAGTTACAAGAAGAAACAAAGTTGTCAGGTTTAGCTTGTTGCCCAAGTCCTTTGAGTAAAATATGTTAATGTCGAATATCTAAGATCAGAGGCAAACTTACACAATTATATGGTTCATTGGTTACCAAAAATGGTGATATCGAAAGCTATATAATCAAACAAACATCAAGCAAAAGCAGAGCCCTTTTAGCCCTTCGAGGTATCCTAGAGACAGAAAGTGCCAAAGTTCGGAAAAAACTGAGAAATTTCTTTGATGTTTCCCCGATGTCTCACTCAAACGACAGCACAAGTTTGGGACTTGACAGATCCTTCTTTGAATCATTTCCAGGGTTGTTTTCAACGTGATTGCCCATGCTTGCGTCGTGCTGATAAATATACTAATTTCTAGCAATCATCTTAGCAGTTTCAAACAAGTTTTTGTTACATTGAGTTTAACATATACATAACCAACATGAACATTGGGTTTTCTTTCTTATTTGATTTCTGGTACAAATCTGGGATGTTTTTTAGGCTGCAGAAAAACAGCTTGACAGGAAAGCTTAATCCTTAACCAAGCTGTCAACTCAACGAAGCTCACAAATGGTCATGAAGTTCCGGGAACTCCATTCACGACAGCAAACATCAGCATCGATGGTTCTGTCTGGGCGGAACATGGATCAAGATTCAGGAAAAAAAAAGAAGAATATCCGTAAGCAGATATATTTAGATATTCGGCTAAAATACAAGTTCTGGATTCAAGATATAACCCATTGTCTAGGACTTGATCCATGAACTTCTTGGTCCAAGTTCAAGTTAGAAGGTCAAAAGAGGCAAAAACAATTAGCAGGCTCACACGGTCCAGCCCATTATCTTATTTAATAATAAGAGTTAATATTTGATACATTATTGGTGTAATTTCTTTTACCCAAATATGTCTATTTTTTTTAACAAAAGCCAGCATTTTATTAAAACGCAAACATCACAACAACATAGAAAAGAAACAAGAAAATAGAGGAAGGAGAAGAGAAACATCACAAAACAAGCAAAATCAAAACAACACAAAAACAAACAAAAGACCATAAAACAAAACAATAAGGAATAACAACACAACAAAACAAGAAAGGACCACCACCCAGATCGGAGTGAGAAAAGAGATCCGACAAAAGGATCGAGAAAGAACCAAAGCCAACATCCATTTATCAACTGCATGTACGTTCCTGTTGACACAGAAGCATGGAGACAATGGTAGAAATGCAGTGAGGAAACGACAGCTAAATCGCGTTCAGATCATGAGCATCGCAATAGTTGAAAGAGAAGCGGAATAGACGGCGCCTGAGCACCTACTGTCAAAAAACGAAGGACAAAGCTGGACGTGGACCCTTCTCGACGCGAACCAGAGCCTCCCCTCACACACGAGTGTAACCCCCTCGTCCCGGTCTGGTCGGATGACCGGTCCGAGTAGGTCACACGGGGAAAACTGAAGCGAAACCCGTTAAGGTTCCCCCTCGGTTAGCGACCCTATTTTTTTCTTTATATTAATTAATATTGTCTAAATGCATTATTAAGTCCTATGTGAAGCACGACAGTGGAAACACGAACGATATAACAACAACCAACCAAATCAGCACGTTAAAACAACCCATTTATCCTTTTTAAGCGGGTCGTATCGATACACCTTCAGAGGGTATCGATACGCCTTGACCAAGGTCAACACCCTAAGGTCAAGACAAGAAAACCGTATCGATACACCTTCAGAGGGTATCGATACGCCTTGACCAAGGTCAACACCCTAAGGTCAAGACAAGAAGACCGTATCGATACAGCTCTCGAGCGTATCGATACGCCCTTCTCGGTCAACACCCCTTGGTCAACTAGGTCGAACCGTACCGATACGCATGAACCCCGTATCAATACGCCCTACACTCCACGACTCCTCAGGATTCCGGAGAGTTAAGAGGGTATCGATACGCCCAGCCTAACCTGACTTCCAGAGAGTTGGGACCGTATCGATACACCCCCGTGTATCGATACGCCCAGCCAAAATTGTGCCCTTCAGGCAAGGCCGTATCGATACAACCCTTAGGCGTATCGATACGCCCTGCACTGCAAGACTCTCAATTTCAGCAAAAACATACAAGACTCGAACGTAGATGCGATTTAAGACCTCCCTATACCCAATCAAGCATTCATACAACATCTATTAACCATAAACTATTCATACATGACACCCAACATGAGCATACCTCAATCAACCAAGGAAATCATGCATTCGTTCAAAAGAAGGCAAACAAGCACATAAGGTCTCATGCTTCAACATCCATACACTTAGGCATTCTCACAAGGCATATGACCAACACACATGATAAGCAATTTAGACATGATTTACAATCCAAACATGGCATCGACAAGCCAATCAAAAACAACATAATTAAGGAGTTTAAACATGCTCTTAAACATCCAACATTAGCTCAAATCAATAACACCTATCCCATTGCTTGACTATTACAATCTACAATTCAAAGATCATACTTGAGCTAACCATAGCAGCACTTGGAGACCTTTCCTTGCCCTTGCCACCCACAAGCTATTAATCTGCATTGTCGAACAAAAGAGAGCGTAAGCATAAAAGCTTAGTGAGGGTAAGCTCATAAAACAAACCTTCGACAATGCAGGGTCCAAGCACGAGCTATTTCCAAGATGAAATGCGTGTTCTTACCTCCGATCCGCATAAGCCAAAATGATCATGATGCATGAACATATAATCAACATTATGCCATGCTCAACAACCCATAAGCTCAACGTACAAAGATACATAACTCAATGCATTAACCACATCATATGTCAAATCATAAAGAGCATCACATTTCACATCTTATAAGTATATATATGCATAATCTCATATTGGTATACACATACAACCTCATATTGGTACCTAGCTATGACTCGAATACACGGATAACCCGTTGGAACGCATTTCCAACAACAACATTACCTCTATGGGATTCCACTCATCACCGGTCCTTGCATGGGCGGGATTCCACTCATCACCACATGCCCTACGGATGGGATTCCACTCATCATCCCGTAGAAATATATAAAAGCTTCCGGTGGAATATTACATCACCGTACTCCTCCTTGGTGCCTTAACGCCACCAAGGCCACGTACGCTTTGACTCAATTTGTGTGCACACTCATCCTAATGATCGATCATTGTACCCAAGCATACTAGTGCCAATATAAATCAAATTCCACAACATTTTACAATATCAATTTCAACATAATATCCGTACTTAGCACGTACTCACCATGATTTTCCAAAATCATGCAATCCACATCATAACCTCATTTCACAAACCAACACCACATGTATGTCATCCGAACAATTATCTCATTATATATATATATATATATATCCACATTATATTTGTCATCAACATGCATATAAAATCAATACATTAAACCATACTTTCACATACATGTGTATCGCATTATACATAATTATCACGAGGCATAACAATAATTAAAGAGTACATCCAAGGTCTCTAACTAAAGTTTAGGATTAAACTACCATCCTAATCCTAACTCTAGGTGGGTCTACCAAACCCAACCTAGTCCACATGCTTGAACCAACCACTTAAAAACCAATTTAAAACATTAACCACTCACCTCTACCTCCAAGCTCAAATACCAAGCAACCATCACCTCCAAGTTTCCGAATTTCTTCCCGATGCTTCGCCGACCCAAATTCTTGCTTCTAAACAACTTCAATACAATTCAAATAACCTCAAATCAGCCCAACATCAAAATATCAACCTGGAATACAATTCAAGTACAATTTACAATGTTGCAAGCCATGACCAAACCCCATACTTAGCAATTTCGGGCAGCCCCAATACCTCTTCCAAAAGCTATGTTTCCAACATCCATTGCACCCACAAATGATCCCAAGTCAATCCCTAACCATAGTACTACCATTGGGCTATCAATTCCCACCTAAAACAACCCCCAAAACTCACCCAAAACCCTCCAAAACTCCATTTTCGTACTCCTATTTTACCCAGCAGAAAATCATGTTTTTAAACACCCAAATGACATCTAAATGGTTCCAAAACATCCTCCTAGCATACATAAACCATCAGCCCTCTAATTACAATCTAAAACCCACCAAAAATCAAGTTTTTGACACCTTAAAAAATTGCCTCAAAAACCCATTTCGGATTTTCACCCAAAATCCTCCATTTTAACATATAATGTGCATTTTAACATGATTAAACAAAGCCTCAACTTAATTTATCAAAACAAAATGAAAAAACCCCTTAAAAATCCAAACTTTGATATAAACCCTAATTTTCAAAAGTTCATGATTTTAAAATCAATGACCATGGATAGATAGGAAATGGAGAGGAAAGTTCAAATATATGATTACCTTTAAAAACGCCCTTGAATTGATTAAGAAATCAAAAGGGATAGTAACTTGAAAATTTGAGAGAGTTTGAAAGTGGGTGTAGTGTTTTCACGTTGGAAATAATGGGAAAAGAGTGGGAGGTTCTGCGGTACGGCGCCTAGTATGCGGCTAATATACGGCGTAACCGGCTAGGGCGGTGAGCAGTTAAAGATCATGTTTTCGGTAAAAGTTACCGATTATGTTGATCCAAATATCAATATAATCGGTAGCGCCGAATTTGTTGTTAAGTTGGAGCGGATGGGCACTCGGACATTTGGACTATAACAAAACCGGTAAAATTACCGGTTATGTTGATCCGAATTTCAATATATTCGGTAGCGCCTAATTTGTTGTTTATTTCGAAAGTATCCATACTTTATAAATCATTATCGAAACTTTTTGAACACCAACGTAACCGTGGTTGAAAAAAAATGTCGAAAATATCGATATTTAATTAAGAGCGTGCAGAAAAGAATCGATATTTAATTCATATAATCTAACCGGTAAATCTTATCGGATATAATATTTCGAAATTATCCATACTTTATAAATCATTATCGAAACTTTTTTCAACCAACGTAACCGTGGTTGAAAAAAAATGTCGAAAATATCGATATTTAATTAAGAGCGTGCAGAAAAGAATCGATATTTAATTCATATAATCTAACCGGTAAATCTTACCGGATATATTATTTCGAAATTATCCATACTTTATAAATCATTATCGAAACTTTTTGAACACCAACGTAACCGTGGTTGAAAAAAAATGTCGAAAATATCGATATTTAATTAAGAGCGTGCAGAAAAGAATCGATATTTAATTCATATAATCTAACCGGTAAAACATAACCGATTACATTATTAATTCATATAATGTAACCGGTAAATCTTTACCGGATTTATTGTTTGGTGTCGAAAGAATCGACACAATTCAAAAACGTATCGAAACTTTTAGGAATTATATCGATCATATATATCATAATGATATAACCGATTAAAAGTATCCTTTGTATTGCTTGCATTTACAGAAAACCTAAGAGAGGAGAGTATTTGAAATCGACCCGAGTTTGGTTGCTGTGAAATCGACCCGAGTTTGGTTGCATTTACAGAAAGCCTAATTTGTTGTATCAGAATCGAAAGGATAGGTTTAGGGTTTGGGGACTTTGAAGTAAAAGGTATGTTGTCGAAACCCTAATTTTTTGGTAATGTAGTATTGGGTAGTTGGGGATAATGTTTTGGGTTTAGTGATGTTGAAGTAAAATCGGAATTCGGATCGATATAGGTCGAAATTGTGTAAATATATTTAGGAAATAAATATCGGAACTTTGTTCTGAGAACTTATCGGTAGAAAGTAATAATGTCGGTAGAATTTATATATCGATACTTTTGTCAGAAAACTGAAGTGAGATGGGTTCTAAGGATCATGAAGATGTTGTTCAAGATGAGACTGAAATGATTCAAATGGAGGCGGAGAGAGTAGATAGGGAGGAAAATTCGAAGAGACCAAAGGGTGGATTTCTGTACTTCTAGTAAGTAGAAATTGTGAAATAATTAATCTGTAAATTGTTATTGGATGAAAGTATTTAAGAACATTTAAACTTTCCTATCATGACAGTATTGAAGAATTGCAGAGGATGAGGGATTGTGGGACTTACACTGTCGGTTCGGTATGTAAATTGAAATTATAGTGAATATATTGGAGGTTGAATATTTTGATTGTTTATGGTTTATGCATAATTTGCAGGTGAGAGACGTGGTGGTGAAGAAATGGTACACGATGAGTGAAACTAAGAAGCAACCATTTAACATGTTGTCCATAAATGCTAGAGAAAACTATGAGGCGAAGAAGAAGAAGAAGGTATTCATTATAGTTGTAAATATTTTGATAAATGATATATAAAAACTCTGACATTATTTGAATATCATTTACATAGGAAGTGTCGACTAGGTGTAGCATAAAACGAGTGCACCACATAGTAGAGGAGTTGAAAGCGAAGGGTAAATCAAATATGTTGGAAGAAATGGGGTTTGGATCTCTTATTGGGATTCAGGAGCGACCAATTCGGAGGGAATTGTGTCGGTTGTTGATGGGAGATTTTGATTTGTAGAAGTGTGATGTGCGATACGGAGAATATTCATTTCATTTTAGTGTCCGAATTGTTGAAGCCGTATTGGGGATACAAAATAAAGGCTAGAGTGTGGATGAAGTTATAAACAGGGAGGATTGGAAATTACTTGTGCAGAAGTATGGCCTAACGTCTAATGTGTCATTTGCTACACTTGAGGACGAAATAAAAAGCGGCAAGTATGAAGGGGATGATCTGAAGGCCCGTGTACTATTGTACATTGTCGGAGTATTCCTTTGTCCAACGGGTGATTCATCCCCGAGCAAGGATAGTATGAAGTTATTGTGCGACTCCGGGTTTAGAGGTGAATTAAATTGGGCTTCATATGTGTATGACAAAATAATTGATGCAATCAATACTTTTCAAAAGTCCAAAAACCCCTCATACCTCAAAGGATGCATTGCTGTCTTAGAGGTAAACGAGTTGAATATTGGTATTGGTTTAGAAAACTTTGTAAGTAGTTATTATAGAAAATGATAAAGTTTATACAAAATGCAGGTTGCATTGTATGATTTTTGGTCAGATTCTTCTTCTGTGCCGACATTCCGAAAAACCGGAGTGGCACGCATCACTGCCTGGGGCAAGGAAGAAGTTGTTCGAGTTATGGCAAAGTTAAAGTTGGAATTACCGAAAAAGAAGGTAATGGTAATTTCAGTATTTATAGATTACTGTTGATATATCGTAGGTTACAAAAGTCAAAATACCAAGTGGAATTGATGACGTCGAGGCTGCGATGTGTGATTATGTATGGAATAGTGGCTTGTTAGAACCAGGGTAAGTTATATATATTGCTTTGCGAGTGATATTTAAATAAATGTGGTGAAAAAATTAATACAAAAAATTGCTTCTATAGAGATGTTATCGTAGATTACGGGCTTGAACACGGCACAGTAGGCGACCTTGGCTGCTTAAAACCCGGGGAATGGCTACTAAGTCCGATTATTAATTTGAAAGGCTGGTTATTGGGTTACGATTCGATGAGGAATCCTACCATGAAGCAGAAGATTTGCTATCTACCATCCGAATTTGTGGTAAGTTACATTTTTACACATGTTCGTGTCCAATTTGGTCATGGCTGGTCAATTACTGGAGATTGTTTTTTAAAATGCAGAGCGCGTTCATAATGGACGGTCAAAATGCGCCGTTTCTTGTAGACTTCTATTCTAGAACATTGATGGGCCATAATAAAATCACCGATTGTGACATGGTAAGATATTTTTGCGTACATGTTGTTAAGTATTTAAATAATAACAATAAATGTTCTAATATCTTGTGTGACAATTGTTGTAGATCTTCATGCCAATAAACGATTCGGATACTCATTGGTGTCTCTTGGTGTTGGATATGGTTGATCGTGTAGCATCGTTTCTTGATAGTCTACATAGATCTCCCCGGCACAAGACTAGAGTGGAGCAAACAAAGAAAACAGTATGTGTCGATACATTTTGTAATTTATAATGCATAAATTCTTCGTAATCTAATTGTATTTATTTTTTTTACGCAGTTGGAATATTTACAGAAATTTAGTGAGGACGAGGCGTTTTGTGCCCAATTTGAAAAGATTAAGGTCCCACCGAGGGATTTAAAATTCGTGGTCCGTAAGACGAAGGTGCAAACGAACGGACATGATTGCGGAATGTATGTGGTCATGTGGATGGAAGCTATTTCTAAAGGGAGGTCACCGGATGATTTGGTAAGTGGTCGGAAAAGGACTTCATTTTTTAAAAAATTTTGAGACTGACATTGACTCCTAATTTGAATGTAGGTTGTTGGGGATTTTGATCGTCCGAGAGTTTTAAACGATCTCATAAATCACGATTGTAATAGAAGGAGAGCGAAGTTCACAACTGCTTGCCTGGGACGTATGAAAAGATAATTATGTTACCATACTTATTTTCCTTTAGGAAAGAATTGTCGAGACTCTTGTAAAAATATCGAAACTTTTATACGAAATATATGTATCCTTAGATTAACAATCCCCTTTAAAATCGATATTTTCCTTCATTATTAAATTATCGAAACCTTTTGACACAGACGCACTGCCATAGCTTACTTGAATTAAATTGTCAATACTTTTCTGCCGCAATGAGTAATAATATCGAAACTTTTATACGAAATATATGTATCCTTAGAGTAACAATCCCCGACAAAATCGATACTTTTTTCCCTTCGTTATTAAATTATCGAAACTTTTTGACACAAACGGACTTGCTTAGCTTACTGGAATTAAATTGTCGATACTTTTCTGCCGCAATGAGTAATAATATCGAAACTTTTATACGAAATATATGTATCCTTAGAGTAACAATCCTCGACAAAATCGATACTTTTTTCCTTCGTTATTAAATTATCGAAACTTTTTGACACAAACGGACTTGCTTAGCTTACTGGAATTAGATTGTCGATACTTTTCTGTCGCAATGAGTAAAAATATCGAAACTTTTATACGAAATATATGTATCCTTATAAAAACAATCCCCGAAAAAATCGATACTTTGTTTCCTTCGTTATTAAATTATCGATACTTATAATCTTAATCGGAAATTTAGGCGGGATTTCTATTTAAACCAGCACTTAACTTAAATCAAACATCCATTTAGGAATTTATTCGAAACTATTGCAGAGATCTCTTCAACTCCAACGACGACCTGGGTAAAATCAACACCGACGAGGACGATTACTACGATCATATTTACAGGTTAGTAAAAGTGACTGACTTTTCGTACTTTAGGGTTAGGGTTTTGCACCATTATGGAGTAACCGATCATCTTCTGCATATAACAGTTGTAATGGCACCAAAAAAAGGGGCACTCAAACGGAAGAGAGCTTCTGCTTCGAAGACAAAGTCATCTTCGAAATCAAGGTCTGCTAGTCAAGTAAGTTCAAGTTCTTCTGAATAAAATTTGTCTTTTGAATCGCAAAACTTTAGAAGCACCGATGACAAACTGACATATGATAGCAATTTCAAAACAAGGAAGATTCGTCCAGAACGTGTTATTGACTTGAACTTCTTCTTCGATGAGAAAAACGAATTTGGGTTTAAAGATACATTTACAGATTGGGGGTGGCTTGAACTGCTTGGTGTAGAACCAAAATATTACCCCAATCTTGTTAGAGTTTTCTATAGTAATGCAAAATTATACCCGCATCCTGGTACGGGAAAAATATTAGGATTTACGACTCATGTCATGGGTAAGGACATATATATAGATGCGTCATCTATTGCTGCTGGTATAGGAGTGAAGAATGTAGGAGATTCCGATGAACATGTTTTAGATCCTACCATGAAACGTGTGGATCGGAATACTCCCACTCGCCTTGGTGCGGAGGGCAGATTGTTCCACTTTCTTGTCAGTTGGTTTCTGAGGCCGTCCGGTGGGAAATATTCAGAACTTCGAGATATTGATTACTGGTGGTTGTCTAAATATGAATCAAGAACCGCTCCAAACATAGCAAAACTGATATATGAGACAATGCTACATATAGTGAAGAAGAGTGCTTCCATTACAACCTCACTACCATATGGATGCATAATTTGCCATATATTGAGGAAGGAAGGAGTGCAATTCAATCTTGACTGCCCTCTTCGACTATCCAGGAAGATCGACATGATTACCTTGACAAAAGCGGGATACGGTTTTATTGAAAACGTCGGTTGGATAAACAAATGTCTAATTGGGGCAGAACAAGGCAACGACCAAGTGGAGAACGTTGAAGCAGAACAGCACGAGCGGATGCAAGAAGTTGAGATCGAAGGGGTCATTACCATGAAGTCAGTGATGGATTACATGGTTCATTTCCGCGCACAAATGGATGCTCGTTTTGGCGAGATTAATCACCAAATCGGCCAAATGCGAGCAGATATTTCCTCAGTTCGTGCTGACTTCTCCAACTTCCGTAATCAATGGCTTCAAAGCAAATACAAACCCATAGGTAAAATAACCTTTCAATTTACAATTGACATTCGGTTATTTGACTATTGACATGCTTATAACAGAAGTGGACAATCCAGTGGTGCGTGAAGAGGATAATACGGTGCCTGAAGAGGAGAATGATGAAGAGGTACGCAGTTCAGATGAGGATGACAGTGAAGACCCCAGCAGATATATTATTTCTGTAACACAGAACAAAAAACTTGTCATTTTTGATGTCAACGGAGTCCTTGCATATTATACAAAACAAACTCCCAGAGGTAATTAAATTTCTGTAAATCTGCTTACGGCTATAAAGAAAATAATTATGTTTAATTTCCTTTCATGTTGTAGATGTTAAACTGAGGCCAGGTGTAGAAGAATTTATGCAATTTTGTTTAGAGAATTTTTTGTTGGAATATGGTCATCTAAGTTGAGGTAAGCACCGTTATGATCCAAATTGTTAACATTTATCGTTGACCTCTTAAATAATTTGAAGTTTATCGTGGTAATTGTTCACGATTGCAGGCATAACATTGACCTTGCTCTTAACAAAATACCCGTACAAAATGAACGATATTTTTTCATCTGGTAAGATGCTTCTTACATATTGGTAATTGAATTTGTTATGATTCTTACATTTTGGACTGATACAAGTTACTATTAACAGGATCAATCAAAGTGCATAGAGGAAGAGGAATACACCTTCTGCAAAGACTTGCATCAAGTTTGGAATGAGTATCCTCAATTCAAAGAGGAGAATACACTGTTGGTGGATGATTCTTCCGAGAAAATGAGGCATAATCCAGTGAGTAATATTTTTTACATTCAATTTATTAATAACGTAATATGCTATTATTTTGTTAATTTATCTTTTCTTTATAGGAATACAGCTACATATGTCCGCCTCCCTATAACCAATCATCTTCCAACGACAATGCGTTAGGTATTACAGTTACATATGTGACTAATTCCATTGGTTTATTTATATATTGAAGATGTTGACAGGAGAGTCTGCTAATTTGGGTTATTTTTATATATCCACAGAAAAGGGCGGAAGCATCCGAGAATTTTTGGAAAAGTTGGCGAATGACCAGAGTACTGTACCCGAATTTGTAAAAAATAACTCTTTACACATTTGAATGTTATATCGTAATGTTGTATGCAGTCACCATGTCTGTTGATGGGAACTTGCTGTATTCCAAATGTCCTCGTTGCCCTGAGACATAAAGAAGTGATTGATATTAAAATTGACCATAAACAAACACTTGCGGACAATATGTTGTAGAATACATATAGTAACTTACATTATAATCCTCATCTGTGGGGCCGTAGGACCATTCCGCATCGTTAGCAAAAAAGTCAGTCGAGGTAGGTTGTGTAAAAGAATCCAGACCCAGCTTTAATTTAGGACACGTTACTCTGTTATGTCCCTCATTATTGCAGAAAGAGCAACTCCTACTTTTCTTCTGGACGATCTTCTTTTGGACAACTTTTCTCTTTCCTTGTCTTCGTTTAGGGTCGCCAACGCGAACTCCATTATCAACATTTCTTCGTTTACTTGAATCTTTCAAACCGAACGAGTGTTCAAATTCGGCAGTTAGTCTTTTCATCTCATCTCTTGCGGTTATGAAAGATGCATCTGTCTTTGATGCAATGTAGCACAAACGACTTGACGTTGTACGTAGGGCCGCGAACCGTGCCATTTGCATAACTTCAGGTGCTACATTGAAGTCAAGGAAACTTGGTGCAGCAGCCTTCGCCTCCTTCGTCCATCGAGTTAGAATCAACGACTTTGGAATACATGTGTAATCCAAGTGCTTCAGAACATGCAGTTGATGGCAACATGGAATTCCTACAGTCTCAAACTTCCTACACGAGCATGTGACGGTTTCCGAGACAACATCAAAAGATACGTCAAATCTAATGTTCTTTTCCTTGTACTTTGACAGAACAAAATGTACAGAGTCATCCGATAAGGACTGAATTTTTTCGTCAATCCGGTACAAAGTCTCCTCTTGAAGTTCTTCTTGGAAGAAACCAAATGATGCTCGCGTATAAATTTGACCAGCATGGCTTTCTAGGTCTGTGAGTTTGGTGATCTGGTAGGGCGTTGTCTGTGAACTTAAGCAATCTGCTTCCAACTCGTTGATACGAATTTGTCGAATTAAATTTTGTTCAATTGTACGAACTACGTCTACATATGTCTTCTTCTGTATCAGGGCACGTCCGAGTGCAGCATTCAAGGACTCGCTTCTTTGTGTGGATCGCAAATTGGCAAAGAAATGACACGTTTGATATGCTTGAGCCCATAAGTTCTGAGTATTTCCCTTCTCTATCACCCATGGATGGTTTTCGACGTTGAATTCGGAAATCACCCTAGACCATTCTCTATCAAATTCGCTGGTTGTCCACCACGACCTCATACATCTGTTAAATGCTGTGCTAAATTTGCTGTCACCAATGTTAGCTTGTACATTGCGAGATAGATGCCAGGAACATAATTTGTGCTTAGCATAAGGGAAAACACATTTGATAGCCCTCTGCATTGCCCTATCCCCGTCTGTCACAACTGAAAGAGGCGCTTTATTCAGCATGGCTTGTAGAAAATTTCGCAGTACCCACTCGAACGATTGAGTCGTTTCGTCAGCTATGATCGCAGTAGCAAAAACTATTGTGCTATGGTGATGATTGACACCGACAATAGGCAAAATTGGTCGTGCATAGTAATTACCTTTGTAAGTTGTGTCGAAGGCAATAACATCACCGAAGCAAGTGTAATCTGATCTCGATGTTGAATCAGCCCAAATAAGATGCTGCAATGCCCCTGATTCATCTGTGGAGTATGTCATAAAAAACCCTGGATCATCATCTTTCTTGTACTCAAAGTAATCAAGGAGTGCATTCACATCCCCATTGACAAGCTCCTTTGCTTTACCTCTATCAAGTGCATTGTACAGGTCTTTACTAGTAAATCCAACATTACGAAATCCCCCTGCCTGATTCATGAAATATTTCATTACCTTTGATGTCCCAACACCAACATCTTTCAACGCTGTTGCCTCAGCCACATCAGCCTCAGTCACACCTCTATTTGAACGCATAAATGGTGTCATAAGATGTGTGCACAATGCATGATTATGTTCGTGGAAAGACTTACTTAGAACCCACTGATCTTTTGTTTTTGTTGTTGTGACAACGATTTTGGCCTTGCATCCTGTTCGTGTGACTGGCGTATGCGCACGTCGACGATTAACATTTTTGACCTTCGAACACCTAAACCCTTCTTTTGAACAACAAAATTCTTGTGTCTTCACATTCCCTTCGCCATCCAGCCGTGATGTTCCTCGACGTGCACTAAAACCTTGTTTCATTGCGTATTCCTTGTAAAAATTCCAAGCTTCCTCACGTGAAGAAAAGAGTTGACCTACCAACCGTTCCGAATCATCAACGGTCAACTTCTCATCTTGCAAATTCTCGCTACCATTAACATCGTTGGATGGAATATCTTCCATTTTCTTAAACACGATCGGTTGAAGTGGTCCAAACTTTTCCTGCACAGGACTTCTGTTGTGTTGCTTTCATTTTCAGGTACTAAATTCGGTAGGTGGTGGTGGTTGATGGTGGTTGAAAGCATTTAGAGCAATTTATTTCTTCCTTCCTACAAAGTTAACGTGCAATAAATTCTATTTTATTATCGATACATTTTTTCCCTCTACTGAAAAAGTTTCGATCCTGTTGTAAAATTCCATGATACATTACCAAATCTGCGCGAAAAATATCGAATCTTTCTTTCCTTCACGATAAAATTTATCGATACTTTCAGAAACAATGAATTCTCATAGGTTACTGTAAATAAAGTTTCGATACAATTTTCCCCTTTCTGAAAATGTTTCGATACTGTTGTTAAATTCCCTGATACGTTACCGAATCTGCTCGAAAATATCGATTCTTTCTGTACAGGACGATAAAAATTATCGATACTTTCAGGCAACATTATTCCAACTTACTAAATATGTTTCTATACTATTGTAAAAAGAAAGTATTGTTAAATGAAATGCGAATTAAAGTTTTCATTCCAGTTAAATTTACTTATGTGGTGTTTTGCTTTCCTATAAATACCCACGAATTCCACCATCACTTACTCATTCCAAATTCTCTCTAAACACCGAGCCCAATCTTTGCTCACCTTATGGCCAAATTTCAGGCAACATTTTATTTTCTCGATACTTTTTTTCAGTCAACAATCACCACCAAAATGTCACTGAAAGATTTAATACAGTTGACAACAATCGAGGTTAGTAAACACGGCCACAAACAAATTTCTTCCATGGAATGTCGAATCCCAACACCGTCAGCAAACAAAACACACTACGTTATGAAGCTTACGAACGAAACAGACGTTCGTAACATGTATGACCGCCTCAATTCCGTCGGAGCTACAGACGTCGATTTACATGTTAAGTTTGACGACGTCAACGCCGGCGAAGGTAGTTCGTCTGCACCCGTACAACCTGATCCAAACACTAAACGCGCACCGTCTTCACCGGATGTTGATGCGGCTGCGGATGAGCTGCAACTTTTTATGTACAGGCGTAGAGAAAGAAAATAACAGCTGATCGAAGAACTAAACCTAAGTTCAGACGTGTCCACTGACTACGATGATTCAGATTAACAATAAACTTCTGAAATTATCTTCCAATTATGTTATATGACGTCTTATTTCATCCTTTATCCCTTACTTGTCCACTGGCTCCAAATAAAATTTCGATACATTATTCCCCCTTTCTGAAAATGTTTCGATACTGTTGTTAGATTCCATCATACATTAGCGAATCTGCTCGAAAATATCGATAGTTTCTTAACGTTACGATACAAATACCGATGCTTTAAGAAACAAAGGATTCCCATAGCTTACTGGAAGAAAAAGTTTCGATACAATTTACACACTATTAATAAAAAACCCGATACTTTTGAAAGAAAATCAATGTTCCGGTACGAATATCCTTCGAAAATATCGATGCTTTTACACAAATATTGATAATTAACAAAAACTAAAGGCTTCCCATAGCTTAATGGGAACAAGATTTTCGAAACTTTTTTCCATGTTTTAATGGAATTATCGATAAGTTTGCAAAAACATTCATGTTCCCAGTATATTTTTACTGTATTCTTTATTCATTACATCAATGTATTTGGTTTATTATTACCGTTTTCATTATACACTTCTACAACTTTGCATTCCAGTGTTATGTCATTTCTCACTTGTATCACATGCACCGTTTACTGCTCCTCCTGTATAAAGCTGAAACCCTTAATCCCCACAACGAATCTGATTCTTCCTTTTCAGTATCGTGTCTTTTCACTTCTACCTCCCTGTATCACGCATGCACCGTTTACTGCTCCTACTTCTCCACATTTACTTCTATAACCCCGGAAAACGAGGAGAAGAACGAATCTGATTCTACCTTTTCAGTTTCGCGTCTTTCCAATATATCACATGCACCGTTTCTGTTCATGTACCTTCTCCTCATTTATTTCTATAACCCGGGAAACTAGGAGAACGAACGAATCTCTGCCTTTTCAGTCTCATGCATTATCACTTTCCCTCCCAAACGGAAATTGCCTATAAATTAACAACTCCTCTATTTTGCTCTTCACAACATCTTCAATTTTATCTACTTAACCCTTTCCTTTGCTTTTATAATCAGTTCTCTTTCACAATCTTCTATTATAAAATGAGTTCAAGCAGAAGTTCGGGTAAAAATCCTCAGTCTTTCGCAAAGAGGAAGATTGAATTCGACACATCATCAAACAGTGATGATGATTTCTATATTGATTCTGATTCTGATAATGACGAACAACTAAGCCACGAGGCATTCAAATCCAGCAAATTCTTCAGGAGTTTCTTCGAGGCCTTCGATCGAATGAACTCTATCAACGACCCTACTACTACATGGCGGTGTCCAGCATGCCACGGAGGTCCTGGTGCCTCTAAGTCGTTTTCTGGCCTTCAGTCCCTACTCACCCATGCAAAAACCAAAAAAGGAGATAAGATGAAAATCCATCGCCTCCTTGCTCAGACGTTGGACGAGGAATTACGAAGAAGGGGTGCTTCGGCCACTCCTCAACCTCAACCTCAACGTCACGCTTCAGGCCAATGGCGTGGTCTGAGTAATGATGCTGCTATTGTCTCCCCCCCGCCTTCAAGCCACCAGGAAGCTCATCACCAAATACTCTGGCCACCCATGGTGATGATTAGGAACACACAACTTCATACAGATGAAGATGGGAAGGTAGTTATATAACTTCTGAATTATGTTTTCATTACTATTATAATACTTAACTTCTTATTTCTTTAATTTTTTGCTTCAGTGGATTGGCATGGGAAACCAACACATTCTCAACGCTTTCAGTTCCTATGGTGCTGTTGCCAAGGCTCGCCATTCATATGGTCCACAAGGCCATCGTGGGATGAGCCTTTTGCTTTTTGAGAGCACAGCAAGAGGTTATCTAGATGCTCAGCGTCTGCATAACCAGTTTGCTGCCCAAGGTTTCGGGTTAGATGCTTGGCAACGTCATGCTCCATCCCCTCCATCCAGTCAGCGCCAACTATATGGTTACATGGCTGAAAAAGAAGACATACACATCTTCAACCGCCATCTCCAAGGTTTTCTCTATCATTTTCTTCTATTATTAATAACAAGATACTCTTCTGCTCATACTAATGCAAAAAAAATTTGTTCATTAGGCAACCAAAAGGTCAAGTTTGAGATGTGACCATATGCAGAGATGGTTGGACAGCAAGCTGGTGCTGGAACAAGTTCCATGGGTGGCAGGGGGACTTGAAGGGAGGAGGCTTGAAGGGACAATGAATTCAGAATAAAGAAAAGATTGATGGTCTAATATTTATGTGCAGTTCAAAGACCATGTCAGATTGTTTCTAATATCATAAAACTCTATTACATGATATTGGAAACAATCTGGCTTGGTCTTTGCATTGCACATAAATATTAGAAGATCAATCTTTTGTTTCTTCTCAATTTCTTTTTATTTCCGTTGCCATATCGTTTTGTAATCTTTTCATTTTGTAATCTTTTCCTTTCTATCTGATGCACTAGTATTTTCTTGATTCTAATTCATATAAACGATTTAATACAAGTTTCCATAATTTTTATAAAGTTTTCATACTTTTTCGATAGTATCTCTACCTCTCATAGAAGTATCCAAACATTTAATATAAGTATCCATATATTGATAAAAAGTTTCGAAAAACTTTTCAAAAGTATGCAAACTTTCGAATTCAACATATCCGGTACCATTGATAAAAAGTTTCGAAAAACTTTTCAAAAGTATGGAAACTTTCGAATTCAACATATCCGGTACCATTGATAAAAAGTTTCGATAAACTTTTCAAAAGTATGGAAACTTTCGAATTCAACATATCCGGTACCATTGATAAAAAGTTTCGATAAACTTTTCAAAAGTATGGAAACTTTCGAATTCAACATATCCGGTACCATTGATAGAAAGTTTCGATAAACTTTTCAAAAGTATGGAAACTTTCGAATTCAACATATCCGGTACCGCGTTACCGAATACATTATATACCTTATAACAAATTAGACGCTACCGGTTTTATTATGTCTGACCTTTTACTTAAATTTGCCGGTTACCATTATTTTATCATTTTTAGTGGTTTTTACCGGAAAGATCATTTCATATCCACATATCCGGTACCGCTTTACCGGTTACATTATATACACAATCATGTTTCCGGTAACGCCGTATATTAGCCGCATATTAGGCTGCCGCATGGTAGAAAAATCCGAAAAGAGTAGAAGATGACAACTTTCAAAAGTTGTCATCCTTTTAAAATCTTTTGGGGAAAATTGCAACATAGGTCCCTACCTCTTTAATAAAGCTAAATTACATCACAATTCAAGTTGAATTTATTTTTATTAATTTTATTGACTCGGACTACAAACCCGACTAACTTCTAGCCCCAAAATACGAGTGTTACAACGAGAGCTTGAACAGAGCCAAAGATGCCGGGGAAGAAGCCTCCACAACAAGCCGACCAGTGGGTGAAACCGAAACACCCCAACACGAAGAGGAACCAATAAAGCGAACAAGAGAGAGCAAGGAAAGGTGAGTGGAAAAAACTGTGGGGGTGGCGACCGCTTAGGGCGTGAAGCGGTGCCACCCGAGAAAGAACGAAAACCCTAACTTTTAGTGAGAGGCGGGAGAAAACTTTTAGTGAGAAAAGAAGAAATAATTAAAACAAATATGTCTATTTGAAGTTCACAATATAAAATCTAAATCCACAACTCTAAGCTCAAAATTTTAAACCAACCTTTAATTTTATATCTAAATTTTAACCTTTGACCCTAAATTTAAAGACTAAAATCTAAGCCTCTAAAACTTAAATTAGACTTTGCTTGTGTAAGACAAGTTGTTCGTGCATAAAATATTTTTTTTATTATTTTAAAAAAAATAAGTTTGGACAAAATTTAAGGTCGGATATAACATATTAATATTATACATACCCAACCTGATTCGGGTTATATACACTTCTGCTTAGTAGTTCTTTGTACTTCTCTTGTGTATAACAAAATTATACATGGGGTGTATTCTAGTTCTTTGTACTTCTCTTGTGTGTATTTTTCTTTTGATTCAAACAAAACCGAAACATCATCAGCAATAACAAAGATTACACATGGGGTGTTGCAATTACTAATGTTGATCTTTGTTCAGAAAGGGTCCAATGCTTTCTGAATGTCATTTATCAGCTTTTGCATGAAATACAGAAAATACTGCAACATTTAACTACATGTTTCTATTCTATCTGTGTTCTGGATTTAGCTTTCCTAATCATAGTTTGATTTGAGATGCAAACCTACCATTTCCATTTGGAGCTTATGACTCTGCAGGATTAATTTAATGCAATGACTTGTGAGACTTTGTTTCCAAGCAAATTAGGTACAGTTTTAATGGCCAAAACTGTGTTCTAATCAACTATCAACCTCTGTTATCAAAAAGCTTCTTCATTTTTTGTTTTAATTAAAAAAATATGTATGTTTTTTAACAATTAAACAAAAGCAGCCAGCTTTCACTCTAAAAAAAGGATACACAGGTTTTATTTGAAAATTTCGGTTTGAAATTTTACTTTCATATGCATGAAAATACACCCCGGAAAGCTTCCAACTTTGAGGTTGTCAAAGCTGAAGAATTTGAAGTTTGGTGTTGATGTAATGATTGTGGTAAAAATATGCCACACAAACAAAGTATTTTACACTTTTGGTTGTAATTCTACATTTGCGGAAAGGATGTTTGGTTTTCTTCCATGTGGTGTCTATATTTGGGAAGTGGAATTTGGGGTAAGTTATTATTGGATTTGTTGGTTTTCTTTCAGGTCTAAATATAGACAAAACTAGATCACATATAATAAGAGAGAAGAAGAAAAAACAGGGTGATATTGCTGTTGTTCCAAATGTAATCTGGGGGAAAACCAAACATTTCCTTGGGAAAAGGCAATGCAAGGTGTTTTCAGATCTTCAATCCCAAGGTAAAAAAATAAATAAAACTTCTTGTTTCTTAAAAACTTCAATTTCTTTTTCCTGTGATGAAATGCTGTAAAGTGAGAATCTGGCTTTGAAATTTGGTTTCTGGGTTGAGACCAGTTAAAAGAAAGAAAATTTGGGGTGAATTTAGCACTAACACATGATTACTTTGTTGATTGCAGACAATGATTAAAAGTTGGGTGTTTTTATAGGAGCCCAACGAAACTTCATTGCCTAACCCTTTGAATGTTGATGCCCTTGATTGAATAGAGAAGAATATAGGTGGTAGGAAGCTGAAGTGTTTAGGCCACAGCCTCTTTGAATTGATTTTTCTATTCATGGTATAGTTTTTATTGGCATCTTTTTGAAGAGGGAAGCTGAGAGATGGTAGTAGTGGAAGAAATGCAGGAGCCAATGGGTTGTGGGGAAAGAATTTTTGTTTCGGTTCGATTGCGGCCTCTCAACAACAAGGAGATTGATAGGCATGATGTTTGTGACTGGGAATGCATCAGTGATAACACTATCATATACCGGAACAGCCTTTACCCGACTGCCTATACATATGGTAAGTGCTTAGACTTTTAGATATCCAGTTTATCTACATGTGATTGCTTTCCCCTTAGTTTATATCCTGACCTAAGTTTTGAAATTGCCTCTTGATTTCCGGAAATGACTAATGAAGTCATTAGTATTTGAAACAAAACTCTGCATTTTCTGTTAATTATGTTCAATGTTAATGTCAGCTGCTGTATGAAGTAAAATTTTACCGCAGAAGCCCTAGAGTAGGCCATAAGATGATAGAAAGATTTTTCCTTCAAACCCGTTTCCATAGCCGGAGTGCGCAATTCCTTTTATTGATATACATTTTGTTAGGTCCACCATGATGATCTTGTAGCCACTTTTAGGTTTCAGACCTCTTATGCAATGCCTTATAGATACAGTATAGTTAAAGCATGTCCTCATGTATGGAGTTGACATCAATGGTTTCTCGTAGTTAGCCGGTTGTTTATCTACTGGAATCATAGGTCTCGTTTCTGTTTTTTAGACAGGTTTTTTAGCTCTGACTGTCCCAATAGGCAAGTGTATGAAGAAGGAGCAAAAGAAATTGCCCTTTCAGTTGTCAGGGGTATAAACTGTGAGTTACATCTCTTTTCTATCATTTTGGATACTCCCAAGGCTCTTTTGTGGCTCCATAAACAACTTCCTAACCTCAGCTGTCAATTCATAAACTATATTTCAGCGACTGTTTTTGCTTACGGGCAAACGAGCAGCGGAAAGACTTATACGATGACTGGAATTACGGAGTATGCCATGGCAGATATATATGATTACATACAGAGGGTAATGCAGACATACAGTTTTTGTTGCTCCCTTGTGGACTGTGGTTATACTTATCCATTGTATTTCCTTCTTTGACAAAAAAACCTACTTTTCTGTAGCACAAGGAAAGAGGGTTTATCTTGAAGTTCTCTGCTATGGAGATTTACAACGAATCGGCCAGGGACCTCCTTAGTGTAGATGGTGCTCCCCTTCAAGTTCTAGATGATCCCGAAGTGAGTTAAATCCTATGTTCATGAGGAACTGAGTTTTATGGACTTATCTTACTAACAGATATCCATTTTGATAGAGCGGGACGGTTGTCGATGGACTCACAGAAGAAACTCTGCGGGACTGGAATCACTTTAAGGAGCTTTTATCTATTTGTGAAGGTAAGATTATGTCCAAAAGTCTACCTTTCCCTTGCTATTGACTGCATATTTAAGCATGCCTTGGTCCACATTGGCAGCTCAAAGGCAAATGGGGGAGACTTCTCTCAATGAGACGAGCTCTAGATCCCACCAAATTTTGAGAGTGGTATGCTTTGTGTTCCATTGCAAAAGTTTTAGATATTATTCACTTGACAATGATGTGGTATTTATTTTTATACCATCTGTCTATTTGGCATTTATCAGACAGTCGAAAGTTCTGCACGAGAGTTTTTAGGCAATGACAAATCAAGCACCCTTGTGGCCTCCGTTGTATGAAACAATATATATCTTTTTTGGTCAAGAATTGATTGATTAACCAATATTTGAAAGCAACTGACATTTTCATTCTGTTTTGTCTAGAACTTTGTTGATCTTGCAGGAAGCGAACGTGCATCTCAGACATCAGCCGCCGGTGCTAGGTTGAAAGAAGGTTGCCATATAAATCACGGTTTATTAACGCTTGGAACTGTTATCCGTAAGCTGAGGTTAGTTGTTTACCAGATTACTTCTTAATGTTTGTAGTACTACAAGAATCCTCTAATGTATCTTGTTATGAATTTGTATTTGGTTGCAGCAAGGGAAGAAATGAACACATTCCTTACAGAGATTCAAAGCTGACTCGGATACTTCAGTCTTCCCTAGGAGGCAATGCTAGAACTGCTATAATTTGTACCATGAGTCCGGCACGAATCCATGTTGAACAATCAAGAAAAACCCTCTTGTTTGCAAGTTGTGCTAAAGAAGTGACTACCAATGCACGAGTCAATTTGGTGATGTCTGATAAAGCATTAGTGAAGCAATTGCAAAGAGAATTGACTAGATTGGAGAATGAGTTGAGAATTGCAGGAACAAAGCCAACTTCCTCGATTTTTGACGCGATGCTGCGAGAGAAAGACCTTGAAATTGAAAAGGTGATGATATACAGATAGTGAATAAATCTTTGGCTTTAATCCATGAATTATTGTTTTGATTTTCCTCCATGCTTCATGCAGCTAAAGAAAGAGGTAGCCATTCTGATTCAGCAAAGAGACCTTGCTTGGTCTGTGGTTGAGGGGATGCGACAAGCGGCTGACAATGAAAGTCCTAGATATGAAAAACCAGTGAAAGTATGTGCATGTGTATATTACTATAGCATTTGATGCCACTTTTAAGTTCACTTCACCATCCAAAGTTTAATTCCTACATGTCCTCATTCATCAGGTAGGTTCAGACTCTTACCCTAAACTGCGAGTACGAGATAGAGATTCATTGTCTATTGGATTTAGATCCCACTCTCCTTCAGAGAGACAAAGTTTCGGTTCCGAAGAGAACTTCCTTCAGCTTCCCGACTTCAAATTGACTATACCATGTCCTAGTGCCTCCTCCCCACAGATGTCACCGAGAATTCCTGTTTTTGTCGGAGGTACTTTCCGCCAGGAGGAGAATAACTATGAAAATTCAGAGGTGTCGTGCAAGGAAGTTTGTTGCATCGACTCGAATTTGAGTGTGAATAGATATTCAGACTCAAGTTTTTCAGAGTGTCGCCCAAAGATTCATCAATACAATAGCTCATCTCCCAGGGAAAGCTCAGCTATTTCAGGAGTGATAGAAGTTGACACTGAAGATATATCAAAGCAAGAATCCAAGCCATTGCACCTGAACAAAAATATGGACTTTGCACCTACTGAAAAAACATATTTATTCGAGCTGAAAGACGAACCCTGTAGCTGTAGAAGCTCGAGATTTACTAGGAGTAGAAGTTGTAAAGCGAGTCTGATGACCTGTTCTCAATGGATTGAGAAGTTAGAAGCGAATGCTGGCATATCTCCGATGCAAAATGCCAAAGATTTCACTGGAACACTATACAACTTCGATAGAAAATCTTCTGAATCGAAGTTGGATCCCCAGAGCGAGGCCGGGGAGTTGATTAGAAATGAATCTCCAACTTCTTCAACAAGTGCTACTCTTAATGAGCTTAATGAATCTCAAAGTTCTTTTACAAGTGCCGCTGGTTGGAGTGTCCCAATCCCAGAGAATAAGAATAGTACTGATTTCCGTACTTTGACCGGAGGAAGCGAAGAAATGTCTTGTAATAACAAGTATGAGGACCAACATGATGATTATCCGGTGAGTGTTTGATTTATTTTTATCATGCTTATACTATAAAGGGTATACTTACTAAGAAAGTTCGCATAAAAACGATGTCGTTCATGCATGACCGGTACAGACGATGACCCCAACACCAGAGACTTCAGCATGGTCTTCAGAATTTAAGAGGATTCAAGGAGAGATCATTGAACTTTGGCATGCTTGCAATGTGTCACTGGTCCACAGGACTTACTTCTTCCTGCTATTTAAGGGAGATACAAAAGATTTTATATACCTGGAGGTGGAACACAGGAGGCTGTCCTTCCTGAAGAATGTGTTTACCAATGGCAAACAAATGGTCGAAAACGGTCGAGTCCTTACCCGTGCTTCAAGGTATATGTGCGTGTGTGTATGCTTATGACATCAACCTAGAGGCCACGGCTGTTTTGATTCATTAATTAGTGATAACGTTTAATGCAAAATGGTTATGTATGTTGTACACAGTGAGAAGGCTTTACGCCGGGAGAGGCAAATGCTGAGCCAGCGGATGAGCAAGAGGCTGTCCAAGGCCGAAAGAGATAATCTCTTCCTTAAATGGGGCATTGAGTTGAACGCGAAACAAAGGAGGTTGAAGTTGGCTGACCTCTTGTGGAGTGACTGCAAAGACACGGAACGCATTGCCGAGAGTGCTGCCATTGTTGCAAAGCTGGTTGGCTTTGAAAACCCAGAGAAGACGTTCAAGGAAATGTTTGGCCTTAACTTTACACCGGAACAACACACACTGATGAGAAATAAAACTTCGAAACGCAGTGTAATGTCATTGTTATAGGTGTTAATTATATACACTTATACATGATAGTTTTATCCAGTTTGATTTCATCCACAAATATCCCCTTTGTTGCTTACAGATTTCGATTTTGAAAATTTCTGTTTTCTGATTTCAGTGCAATGCAGGAGTTTGTAAATCAGTTAAAACAAACCATTGTTTCCACTTGTTGCCCACACATTTTACATAGGCCATACTTTTTGTGCCCCGTAACATAGAACCAGATCTAGTAGGCTAGTAGCATATATACCAGACGATGAATGACCCCAAACTAGAACGTCCTCTTGAACGAGAGCAATCAGGCAGCCTTTTTCTTTTCTTCTTTTTCTGCATCCTCCTCAATGAATATTGTTGCACCAAAGCCCCATTCCATCGATTAGAGCCTGCTATCATCAAATCTCCGTCACCGAAGGCTCAGCTGAGTCAACATACCCGGTGCTCAACTCCACAGCTTTCGAACCACCCCATCGGCTTTTATGTATCCGTACCTTGCTGTCATAGCCCACACGCCAAATGTAACCATCATTTAGAGCTAGCATGGTTTTCCAAATGCTAGACCATGCAAAAGGAGGTTTGTCTACAAGCTTCGATTCTACGAGTTTACAATGTGGGAAGTGTTTAGTAGATAATGCTCTATAGCACGGTGAATTGGGCTCTCGGCAGGGTTGGAAACCAGTCTCCGCCACTAAAACTATCGCACAATTCCTACCACCCGAGGCAACCAGCAGAACCCTCTTATTAAACTGTCCTGAAACAACCATGGCCTGTTTTTTTTTATCAACTGTGGCATAACAACCATCTCAGTTGACATTCCTCCCCTGGTAGCCCCACTAGTATTCTTCAAAACCGCGCCACCTTTTGTACCACCCACGGTAGCAACCGCATACACTATACCTTGCTTTCGGCTCATCATGTTTGGAGCCCTCATCCAATCCCCATATCGGAAAACAGCCGCATCCCCTTCCTTCTTAGATGAATATTCATCTTCATCGTGCACATGTCCGATCAAACCACAAGAATAGCAAAAGTTAGGCAATCTTTCGAATATCAGCATTCATATCCTAGGCTGCCCATCTTCACTTTTCCAAGCACAATACACCTACTTAATGGTTTTTGTTAATTCATTGCTTATAAAATGATGAAGTGTTGATTTTTTTTTTTACTAATTCCTTACATATAAATGATTAAACTGTTGGTTTTCAATTTGTCTATTTAACCATAAGATTTAACATTATTATGTAATTGGACTATTAAATTTTCATAAAGTGTGAGACTTAAATTTGAACTAACTGTTTATTTTTCATAAAGTAAAATTATGAATCTCATAATTAAATGTAAAAATTGACCTTAATAAGCTAACAACGACCACACAACGGTCTCGGCATGAAGAAAGAAAAATAGTGAAAAGTGGGGAAGCTGATAGTACAACTTCATCATTGCGATACCAATAGAAGGATGAACAGCGACAGAACTGAACTGAGATCAAGTGTCATAAAAATGATAATTTTCAGTGTGCATTGAACTTACATTAGGTTCCAGAAATAGACAAGAAAAACAATGAAAAACATGATTTATTTTGAATTGAATCTACTAATCATACAAACATCATAGAACGCTTAAATAAGATTCATGAACGAGTTCAGAATAGCTTCACCAATGTTTCATACTGCATGCTAGTGACAAGAATCGGATGCAAAACAACCAAGTAATGCCAACTAGCAACATCCCAAGTTTCAGAATCTTGCACTCTACTCTGCTCGGGATTGACCAGCACGAGAAGAGAGGATGATACCGACAATGAGTCCATACAGTGCCAAAGCCTCGGCAAAAATGAGGATAAGAATCATTCCAACGAACAGCTTTGGCTGTTGAGCATTGGCTCTGCAAATAAATGCACAGAAAAACTATATCAAACAACCATATTCTCACAATTGCAATGAATCTCGAAACCAAGGAATTCTCAGCTTTTGTAATTAATTACGACGGATCTATATTCTATATTCATCAGCAACATTTCTCAGCAAGCATCAGCAAGAATGTTCTCTTTCAAAGCTTTAATCTTAGTAACTTCCAAATGCCTTACATGATTCGAAAACAAATTTGTGAACCAAGAAAAATTCCAGCAAATCCAAGTTTGAATTCACTCAACAAGAAGAGGTTCACCACTATAGTTTTATCATAATTTGTGAATGTGAGTTAAAAGTTAAGCATATGATCACAGTTAATCAGTTATTACACAAAAAATTATCAATTGTGGTAAATCATAAACTAAATCCCCTCCAAAAAGTTTATCAATTGTGGTAAAACACTAATTTTCTCAAATTACATATGTTACCGTTCTCTAAGTACAATTATTTTTCTCAAAAAATCTATGCAGCAAATGAATTAGATTCCTGCAAACAACATTTCAATTCTAGAGAGTTGAAATGAAAAACAGAGAAAACAAATAATTCCAAGCAAATTAGATGGCAATACCTAACGCCAGCATCACCAACGATTCCAATAGCCATCCCAGCAGAGAGACCGGCGAGGCCACAAGCAAGACCAGAGGAAAGATGAGCATAGCCATCAAAAAGGTAGTAAGATTTGGCCTTCGGGTTAATCCCAGTGCTAATAATAACCGCAATAATCAACCCATAAATACCCAAAACTCCAGCCATAACAACGGGGACGATCGATTTCATAACCAGCTCCGGCCTCATCACTCCCATCGACGCCACTCCAACACCGCTCTTGGCCGTCCCATACGCAGCTCCCATACCTGAAAAAAAAACAAATCGTTAGGTTGGGGAGACTAGAACCCATGAAGAACCGAAAAATTAACAGCTAGGGTTAGTTTTTTTACAGGAGAAAACGAGGGCAGCAGCAGCGCCGAGGAAGCCAAAGAAAGGAGCAGTTTCATCGCCGCTGAATGTGGAAGCCATTTTAGACTTTCAGTTTTTAACAATTTCGCCGACGATTTGAACAGATTTGGGAACTGTGTGATCGGTCGATTTCTTCCCAGATCAGAGGAGAGACAGTTCACAGAACCAGGAAACTTCTCAGTGGACCCTCGTGAACGTAATAATGCCGTAACCAATACCATTAAACCGGTCTCGACCCTGATTTGGGCTAAATTTCCATGGGCGTATTTTGGGCCGAATAATGCCATTATCTAACAGAAAAAGCCTCACTAATTTCTGCTTTCCAAGGTATATTGGTGTTCAAAAGCCGGACCGGACCAGATTCGGATATTTGTTCGAGCAAGACTTATCGGATAAAATAAAGATAGGCAACTCCGTGACAAATTCCAATTATTATTTGATTATTGAAACGTTTCTATCAGTTTTCAATATACTGTTCAACAACAATGCTCTTTCCTTTGGGTTGGGAAAATAGAAAATTCCACTTTCCATAGGGATTACAGACAACAGCATAGCAGGAGCTAAACCAGTTTACAAAATGAACTTCAAAAGGCGCCTCTCGGAACTAATAAATAAATGGAAGAATGGCCCACCGGTTATGCGGATAGTCCTCGAACTTTTTAAGGTACCACCGGTGAGTTTCAGCCGCAGCAAAGGCAAGATTAGCTATCTGAAACAGTCGGCCGAAAACGAGTTACAAAATATTCGGCTACAGGGAACATAGTTTTGAAGGTGTAATGAGTCTAATTATCTGCATTGTTCTGGAAAATAGATAAGGAGGGTACAAAATACCACAAATCCAAGAAGTAGCCATGTGGTTAAATCGGTTCCTCCACTAGCGACCAATAGACCGGCATATATTATCTGTACAGATACAAGGAAGTAATGGTCATAACTTGTCTGTTTGACAGCAACCATGGCATATCAAGCATCCACAAGTGAGATAAAGAAAATTACCATCTCAGCTAAATAGTGTGGACTCGAGACAATTTCAAACCAATCTCCACGCGGAATCACGTATTCAGCAGTTCGATCTCCACGTTCTCTAAGCGAACCCTGTATCAAAACAAGAAAATCAGCATCCGGACGAGCACAAGTTACAAAGGATGCATCATTTTATTCCATTCCAAAAATTTGGAATCACCCACAAGCAAATATAGGTTTAAACGGACGAAAACACCTACAAGAATCGCATGACAACAAAATTGATGGAACCACCCCCAAGCAAATATAGCAGCACCAGCCCATTGGCACCATCCAAGCCTTGTTATAGGCTTCACATAACCCCACAAATCGAAATCTGTAATAGACAGCATTTCTTGGCCTTCAACTTTAAACTCAGCTACTTGATCAGCTGCAAAATTAAAAGCCTCTAGTGCACAAAATGTACAGAGTGACAGAGGTGCTGCTGTATAGAAACTGCCAATACAATCATCATACAATCAGAACTCAATACAAACTACAAGGGTATTTAAGATTATCAACTTCAATCACTATCATGCTCGGCGAAAAAGGAAAAAAAGGATCATTCTTTTACAGTCAATCTACCAAATACTCTTCCAAGTATCATAATAAATCTAGAAGCATAACAAAAGCATATTAAATCCTAACTTCTTCTTTGCCTTCTCCTAATAAAAAAAGAAATAAATAATTCATCAATGGCAATTCATAAACTTATCAAATGTGTTTAGCAACTCACTAGACACCAGTTAAGTATCCAAAAATGTGCATCCTAGCCGAAGAGCTATAGTTGAAAACATGAAAGGTCTCATAAAGCCGCCTGAGGACATGAATTTCCATCAACAACAACAAGAACACAGACTTCCAAACATTGAATCTATCTTCAGCCGAGGTAAAACGAGACTTGTGTAAGGAAAAAACATGTGACCCTCCTGTCAAGTGAGTAGCAGCTGCAACATAACTCAAAGACCCGGAACTCAAAGGTGCAACTTTGTATGCAAAGTACCAAATACCCATTAACAAGGCGGTCGTCCAAACCACACCCAACACATAAAAGTGCAGAAAGAAACTCTGTGGAACCGTGAACCTCTACATCATCCACAAAAAACCCAGAAAGAAAGTGTAAAAAGAATGAAATTTTATGGGAATTTCTTAAAAAAGGTGAAAATCCAAAAAGAAAAACGGTTCTTACATTGGATGAAGATGGCATAATCTTGCCCCTCTTGGCAAAGCCTAGTAAAAGGGAGTGAAATGGATTGAGACGTGGAGAAGGCAGTGAAGCTATGAGGACGGGAAGAATCCCAGCTATCCATGCGGCTCTTAGAAGCCAAATAAGGCCTGTTTTAATGGTGTCCAATGACTGTGAAGCAATGACTTCCATCAAAATCCCAACTGAATTCATCTTTTTTCCCATCAAACGAGCATGACAGAAGAAAGAAATTTGCAGGGGGCAAACAAAGCAAAGTAGCCGGCAAAATATTAAACGTGTCAACAACGTGGCATCAGGGCGTAAAACTGGATTGGCGGCTCGGCCTTTTTACATTAACAAGTGAAAATCCTCCATTTCAATATAACAAGGCCTTCACTCTGGAGAAAACCCAATGCTTGAACTAGGCCTCTAATGGAAAGGAGAAATCATTGTCTGATCCATTAGGTTCGGGCATTGTTTACTATATCCATAAATGTATTTTAATTGATTTTATAAAATGAAACGCGTTTAGTCGATAACACCAACTCAATTAAAGGTAAATTTCAACACGTTTAACCCGTGACATTATTTAGTAAGGGGTTTTATTAATAATATACCAGTCAGAAATATGTAGACTTGACAAACTTGACCCGAGACCCGAAACCCGAACCGAAACTCGATTTTGACCCGAACATGATGATTCGAAGTTGACCCGAAATCCGAACCGAACCGAATCGAACCGAACCGAAATTTTTTGTTGAACCGAAATGGACCCGAACCGAAATAGACCCGAACCGAATGCTACCCGAACCGAAAGCTGAACCGAATATCGACCCGATTTTAACCCGATTTAAACCCGAATATCTATTGTTAATAATATAATAAATAATAAAATGAAGTATAGAAATTTGAGATCTTGGTGACCAATTTTATAATTTCATCATAAAATTGAAATTGTAGACTAAATTGACAATTTGGAAGTGGAGAAATTTGAGAGTCCAATGATCAATTTTGTAGTTATACCATATAAATAAATAGGGGTCAATTTTGGCTAAAAATTAAATCTTTGAAATTAAAATGAACGAAAATATCAATATATTAAATTAATAGACTAAATTACAAAGATTAGTCAATTTCAACTAAAAGTAAATTTTTAGAGACTAAATATTACTACGGGGAGGGGATTTCTATATCCGAAGTCTTAACCGTGGGAATACTTGTGACTAAATTAAATTAAACTAAAACTTAAAGTTGACTAAAATGTAACATTTTAAATGCAACATGACCTAAAAAGTAATTAATCTCTAGCTTAAAAAATTGGTGGCTTATTTCTCTCCAAAATTTTGTCTTTTCTCTCTATATTTTTTTCAATTGTTTTTTTCTTTTTTTTTTCAATCTAGCTTAAAAAATTTGTGGTTTATTTCCCTCCAAAATTTTGGTTGTTCCCTCTCTATTTTTATCAATTGTCTTTCTATTTTTCTTGATTTAATTGAGTTTCAATTTAGATTAATTTAATTGAAATTTCACATTTTGTTTTAAAATTATTTTAATTATGTCCGTGATTATTGCTTTTAGATTTTTGTTAGTTCAATTAGATCCTAAGTTTAATAAATTAATTCATTTCAGACATTATTATTATTATTATTATTATTATTATTATTATTATTATTATTATTATTATTATTATTATTATTATTATTATTATTATTATAAACTTTGATTCAATATAATTATACAAAAAAAATTATATGGATACATGAAGCTTTGATTTAAATATTTAATCAAATTCAAATGCATAGATTGACAAGTTGAATCAGAATTAATCTCATACACCAATAACTCTAAACTAAACCATAAATACTAAACCTCAAACCTTTAACCCAACTCAAATCAAATTGACCCGAAAATTTAAATGTTGACCCGAAATTGACTCGATTTTAACCCGAACCGAAAGCGACCCGAACGACCCGATTTTGACCCGAACCGAAAGCGACCGATCCGATATTGACCCGACCCGAAAACAACCGATCCGATTTTGACCCGATCCAATACCCGAACCAAATCTGACTCATCATAGACCCGAATTAGACCCGAACCCGAACCGAATCTGAACCGATTCTAGATAGACCCGAAATGACCCGAACCGAAACGACTCGAACCGAACCCGAACCGAATGACCCGATTGCCACCTCTAGTAATATGTGACATCTACTCCGGTTTCGTTCGGCGTCGTTGTCAAAACCCTAAGTTGAATTGAGAATTTGCGTTTGGAAAGAAGCTAGAATTTTTTACTTCTCTAAACGTAGTTGTTGAGAGCTAAATCGGCAAAAAAAATAAGGTACGAAAGCACCAAAAGCAGCTCGTTCGATAAAACTACCTCAAAAATTAATGAAAATTTCTGCCGAACGGAGCCTCAATAAAAAAATTTATTAGTGGTATATTAGCCTATTATAGAAATTGAGTTAAAAGTTTTATTAATAACATAGATAACATGAAAGAATCTTTTTATTTATTAAAAATGTATTAGATAGATACATGAGATTCCGATTAAATTTAGAATCGAGTCGAATTAAATTTCTAAATAAAATATAAAACTCTTTCAATATTGATTTTTTCATAATAAAATATAAATTTAAAAATCTTATTTAAAAGATATCAAGCTCTTCACCGACCCAACCAAACATTATTATAATGTGTTTACGTTGATGTTAAATTGAAATTTGAGTTTTTCATTGCATATATAATCCTTTTTCTACCAAAAGATGAAAGGGAAAATAACCTTCACATTTTATTGAATCAGAGTCAAACGTGCACGAATGCTTAACATTTAGGATATATTTGGTTCATGGGATAAAAGATTTAGAATATGAACAAATATCTTATATTAACTTTGGTTAATTTGACTATAATGTAATATTATGGTATTTGGTTAGAAAATATAAGATTATTTAAGGATAGTTTTATAGTAAATGACATGTACCGCAATGTATGTTAAGAATTGGGAACCGAGAGATTTTAGCTTTGTGTATTTCGGGAAGAGAAAGTCAAATGTAAAGATAAAAGGGATAAACTTTTCTTATTTAATCAAATAAGTCCTATTTACAATATATACTAATAAAGAAACTAAAAAACTAAATCTTTAATTAACAAACTAACCCAGCTGTCAAACACCTAATCCTAACTATTTACAACCATATTCTAATAGCCTCCTCAAGTTGGAGCATACAGATTCTGAATGCCCAATTTGATTACAGATTCTCTAAACAAAGATGGCTGAAGAGCCTTTGTAAAATAATCAGCAAGCTGATTATGAGTAGACACAGAGAGCAATGTCATCAGTTCTTGTTGTATCTTCTCTTGAACAAGATGACATTCTATCTCAATGTGCTTTGTCCGTTCATGGTAAACTGAATTTTCTGTAATTTTTACAACAGACAAATTGTTACAATAGAGATTAGCTGAATGTAAGGGAATTTGTAAATCAGAAAGTAAATAAGAAAGCCATTATATTTCACAGGTTACAGAAGTTAAAGCCCTGTATTCTGCTTCACTAGAGGATCTGGAGACAGTCTGTTACTTTTTTATTTCCAAGAGATCAAAGAAGACCTTAAAACACACACAAAACTCAATGGTTGACTTCCTTAAATCAGGACACGATGCCCAATCTGAATCTGAAAAAACATTAAGTTTCAAATTATTGTTAGCAGGGAAAAACAACCCTTGTCTTTGTGTACCTTTTAAGTACCTAAGGATTTTATGGGCTGTTGTCATATGAATATCAGTAGGCATAGATAAGAATTGAAACAATTGCTGGACATCATAAGCAATGTCAGGTCTGGTGTTAGTGAAGTAAACAAGCTTGCTTATAAGTCTCCTATAAGAAGTAATATCAGACAAAGATGTTCCATCACTTTTAGATAACTTGCAATTCAAAAGTGTAGAAACAAGTTTAGAGTCCACAAAACCAATTTCTCCAAGTAAATCTAAGGTATATTTTCTTTGACAAAGATTTATACATGTGGATGATCTTGCCACTTCAAATCCAAGAAAAAATTTGAGATCTCTTAAATCTTTGATTCTAAAAGTCTCATGTAAAAAATTCTTAATGCTACTTATAGAATCAGAATTTGGACTAGCAAAGACAATGTCATCAACATTGACTGCTAAAGCAAGAAATTCATCACCTACACCTTTTAAAAATAAAAAATTATCAGAAGCAGTATGTTTGAACTCTTGACTAATTAAGGCAGAAGTAAACATTTCATTCCATTGTTTACTTGCCTGTTTTAAATCATAAAGGCTCTTATTCAATTTACAAAGTAAATCAGAATTCTTAGGAGAAAAATCAGGAGGTGATTGCATATAGGCTTTCACATTTAAAAAACCATGTAAGAAAGCTTTATTAACACCCCAATTGTTGTAATTTTCAATTGTTAACAACAACAACAACTATAAGAGTTCGAATAGTAGTAATTTTAGCAACAAGACTAAAAGTATTAATGAAATCTATTCATGGTTGTTGGATATATCCTTTGGCAACCAGCCTAGCTTTATATCTTTCTAAAGAACTATCAAAATTTAGTTTAGTCTTGTAAACCCATTTGCATCATATTGTTTGTTTTCCTGGAGGTAAGGGTACTAAATCTCAAGTTTTATTTTTTTCTAAAGCAATGATTTTCTCAGCTATAACATTTCTCCAACATTCATGTTTTACAACATGTTTATAAGAGCTAGATTCTTTTAAAATTTCAACAGAATTTATGTAATACTGATATGAAACATAAATGTTTGAGTAAGATACAACCTGATTAATTGAGTGAGGAGATATCTTGGAAGACTTTGCCTTAGGTAGATCCATTTGGTAGTCTTTGAACTTGCTTGGTAATCTAGCAGCCTTGAAAGGTCTCTTAGGTTAAACATGAACAATAGTAGCAGCAAAATCATGGTGATTGCATTCTATGGAGGATGCATGTTCAACTTCTTTTGAAGTTTCAGAAATAAGACCACTAGGAATGGGATCACTATTCTAGGGGCTTACATGATTTTTAAAAATAGCAGCCATACCAGATTGTTTAATACGTAAAAGATCATCAATTAAATTATTATTTTCAGAGGTTGGCAGAATAACTTCATAAGAAGATTTAGTGTTGTTAAAAGTCAGTATTTCAAAAAACACTACATCGCTTGATACAAAGACATTTTTATTTTTAGATCATATAACCTGAAACCCTTAATGTTTTTTGGATATCCAAAAAATAAGCATTTTATTGCTTTAGGGTGCAACTTAGTCCTAGGCTTAGGTAAGATTGCATCATAAGCTAAGCAACCAAACATTTTAATATCATCAAATTTAGGTTTAGTTTGAAATAAAACTTTAAAAGGTGTTTTATTTAGCAAAACAGATGTGTGAGTTATGTTAATTAAGAAAACAGAATGTAGGACACAATCTACTTAAAAGTTTAAAGGTAAATTAGCCTGATTTTTTAAAGATTTAGCCACTACTAAGATATGCTGATATTTTCTTTCTATAGTGTTGTTCTGCTGAGAGGTATAAGTACAAGAATTTTTGTGAACTATACGTTTGGATTCATAGAAATCAAGCATTTCAAACTCATGAGCATTATCAGTTCGTATACATTTAATTTTAGTAGGAAATTGAGTCTCTAAAACTGACAGAATTCAACAACAAGATTTTTAACTTCAAATTTATTTCTCATAGGAAAAAGCCAAACACATCTACTTTTATCTTCAACCACTGTTAAGAAATATGCATGCCCATACAAACTTTTAACAGGGAATGGACCCCAAACATCCATATGAACTAAATCAAACAAAAGGATAAATTCCTGAAGCAAATCAGAGATTCGGAGTAAATCTCCCTGATTGAAACGGCTGAAGAGATCAACTCACAACTCAGACGCGTTGTCAATCCATATAACGCTCTGGGCAATTTCTTGATTCAAAGCTCTTTGAATTCAAGAAAGCACTAAATTATTGCATTTGATCCATGCAGAATACTTCAAATCATCCTCGCGTGGTTGCTGAATCGAACCGTCAACAAACCGAAGCTTATTCTTCGAAATAAGTGACATCTGCATCGATCGAGTCCACGCATGGCAGTTACCGCCGTTCAACAGGGAAGATGTTAACACTAACGTCGGGTTCTCGTTTGGATGAATGTAGAAATCATCAGTTGGATCATCGTTCTTGAAGGCCAGACTCTCACTGGAAGAACTCAAAAAATCTTCTGATACCATGTTAAGAATTAGGAACCGAGAAATTTTGACTTTGTGTATTTCGGGAAGAGAAAGTCAAATGTAAAGGTAAAAGGGATAAATTTTTCTTATTTAATCAAATAAGTCCTATTTACAATATATACTAATAAAGAAACTAAGAAACTAAATCTTTAATTAACAAACTAACCCAGTTGTCAAACACCTAATCCTAACTACTTACAACCATATTCTAATAATGTACCACTATTCATATGTACCGCAATGTATCATTAACTGTTTAATTAGTTTTAAAATTTTAAGGATAAAAAGTGTTATTATCCCCTTTTAGAATAAAATTTTAAAAAAAATATTTTTATATTACTTTTTAGATTTTCTTTTATTTTTTAATTCAAAAAATAGTTAAACTTTTATTACTATAATAATTCTTACATTCACTTTAATTGAAGGGTAAAGTTCACAAATAGTCACTGAAATTTGATCAATTATTCAATTTGGTAACCAAACTTTTAATTACTTCAATGTTACCATTAAACTTTTAGTTCTGTTTCAATTTGGCCACTGACCCGCTAACAACTGTTAAAAGGGTGATGTGACAGTTAAAATATTTTGTATAATAACACATAGTTTTCTATGTTTACAGATTCAAATAATTTAATCTTAACTCGAAAGAAATAATAAATTTAACGGGTTAATGCACATTCCCCCCCTAACGTTTGCCATTTTCCCATCTTGGTACCTAAACGTATTTTTTTGGACTCAAGTACCCCCTAACGTTTACCATTTTTCTTATCTTGGTACATAAACGTATTTTTTTGGACTCAAGTACCCCCTAACGTTTGGGACGTTACCTAAAAATCTGACGTCGCTTATTAAAAAAATTATGACCAATTGCATCATGTCACCTCAACGTTACTATTTTTTTAAAAATTTTCAAATAAAATAAATAAATATAATAAAACATTTATTTAATTTCCCCAAAACTACCCCTACCTCTCTTCCCCCAACCCCATCCCCACGTCCATTCCATTTTCCCTCCGCTGTCGTGCAATCAAAATGAATTAAAAAATAATTATTCGGAAAGTCTATTCATACAATTCATATTGTAATAATGTTTTTTTATCGGATAAATGTCAAAGATGCGATGCATACATAAAAAATACAGTAATTAACTATCCTTTAGTTCTGGTTTTGTTGATTGGAATACAAACCTACATAGGAAGGGCAAAAGGAGAAAAACCCTACACTCAAATATTAATTGGCATGCCATATATCTAATCCAATATGTTGTTAGTAGTTTTTTTGTATTGAAGAGTTGATGACGGATATATTCTTCACGGATTCACTCTTCACCGTGTGATCTTGACTATACACATATACGAGATTCTTTTTGTATGATTGTGGGGATAGGACTTCCTCAACGGCGGGAAGAACTAGAGGTACACGTGGCCTGGTCAAGTTCGAGTGCAAGAGCCAGAGAGAGTATGATTGTGGCAGCAGTGTAGGGGAAATGGAATGGACGTGGGGGATGAGATTTGGTGAAGAGGGGTTGGGGTAATTTTGTTAAATTAAATTAAATTAATAATTATTTTAATATGTTTATTTTATTTTATTTGAAAATTAAAAAATAAATAGGAATGTATACTTGGCACAATATGATTGGTCATAATTTTTTAATAAATGGCGTTAGAATTTTGGGGTAATTTGGGTAACGTCTCGAACATTATGGGCACTTGAGCTCAAAGAATACATTAGACACCAAGTTGAGAAAAGCGGTAAACGTTAGGGGGCAAAATGTTCATTAAGCCTAAATTTAACCCTCATTATTTCAATTTGATCATATTTTTAGTTAGAGATAATTTAATATTTTATTTTGATCCTTCAATTATATCTAATTTTATCTTGTCCCTCTCAATCCCAATCATACCCAATCCATCCTTTAAAATTTGAAATGAATCAATTTATTACTAAATTAAAATTTAGAGTTAGATTACCGGATGTTAATGGATGCTATATAAATTAATTAAGTTATTTTCATAAAAAAACTCAAGTATCAACTTTAAAAAATATACTTAATTTTCTCTTTTTATTATGTATGATTGAATACGCATAATAACACATATATGTGTTTTTGGTGGCCTAATAACAATTTTAAAAATTTAAGTATCAATTTTAAAAATATACTTAGTTTTTTTATAGTAATAATTTAATTAATCTTTATGAAATTTTAAAGGATGTATTGGGTATGGTTGGGAATAGGAGGGACAAGATAACATTAGTTATAATTGAGGGATCAAAATAAAATATTAAATTATCTCTAATTAAAAATATGGTCAAATTTAAATAATGAGGGTTAAATTTATTATTTCTTTAGAATTAAGATTAAATTGTTTGAATGTGTGAGCTCAGAGGACTAAATGTCTTATTATACAAAATATTTTAACACCCACATCACCCTTTTGACAATGGTTAAATGGGTTAGTGACCAAATAAAAGCAAAACTAAAAGTTTAATGGTAACATTGAAGTAATTGAAAGTTTAGTTACCAAATTGAATAATTGATTAAAGTTTAGTAACTATTTGTGAATTTTACCCTTAAATTAAAGTGAATGTAGAAATTATTATAGTAATAAAAGTTTAATTACTTTTTGAATTAAAAATAAAAGAAAATTTGAAAAAAATAATATAAAAAATATTTTTAAGATTTTATTCTAAAAGAGGATAATAACACTTTCGGTCCTTAGGATTTTAAAATTAATTAAAATAGTTAATAGTACATTTCGGTACATATAAATAGTGATATATTGCGGTACATGTCATTTAATGTAGAATTATCTATTATTTAACAGTATTTTTTCTAAATTAGTTAGCAGTATTTGTTACAGATTTTAAATAAAATTAGTTCTTTTAATATTTTGATATATTTAAATTTATAAAACAATAAAAATATATGATAATTTAATAAAATTATAAAAACACAAAATATAAATAAATAAAACAACGGCTGAAGAGTGAAAATGTAAAAGCATTCTGCGTTGCTTCAAGATACATTATTAAATTCTGAGTCTTTCACGAATAAGTTTCTTTAACCGTTGTTATTTTTACATTTATTCTATCGGAGTTGAGGCATCGATTCATGATGGATTGAGGGTTTGTGGGTAAACTGTTTGAAATTCATTAGTGTTAGTCAAAGATTAAAATTAAGATTGGAGATCAAGAGTAATGTCGAGCAGTCGTAGCCGTCGTCAGGTTTTGACTCTATACATTAAAAATATATCGAATCAAATACAGTGGAATGAAGTTTGACAAGTGTTTGATCGTCATGGTCGAATTTTAGATGTTTTTGTTCCAGTAAAAAAGATGATTGATGGAGCAAGGTTTGGCTTTGTACGTATGTAGTCGGAGGTTGCGACCAAGAGGCGATTGAGAGATTATATGGTAGTTGAATTTATGGGTCTAGATTGAGGGTGTCTTTCGCTCGTAGAGTGTCACAAGAGTCCTTTTTGAGGCAAAAGTGAAGAATGGGAAGGCGGACAGTGATAAATTGAGTATTAGAGTGGATGCTCACAAGGGGTGGGTTACAAGCGAATTGTTCAACGACTAGAGGATGATGATAAAATTAAAATTCTCTAGCATTGTTCAATTGTGTGGTGCAGAGTATCAATGTGGATTGCATCGCTCGCACGAGCATTGGAAGAGGCGGAGATTGTCATATTCTCATTAATGCGTATTACGGGGTCGAGAATATTACTAATGTTCTCAAGTAGTGATACTCGGCGTGAGGTTCTTGGTAATTGTAACCCCCTCGTCCCGGTCTAGACGATTGACCGGTCCGAGCAGGTCACACGGGGAAAACCGAAGTAAAACCCGTTAAGGCTCCCCTTCGGTTAGCAACCTTAGAAATTTTTCTCCAATTATCTTGTCTAGATAGATCACTAAGTCATATGTGTGAAACGACAGCGGATAACAAGATAAGACTTTGCCAATGAAACGTGAGTTAATTTAAATTTATCATGTATTCAAATTAGTCCAATTTCTTACGTACGCGCCCAAACCAAACATAAACGACTACAAACAAGGCTCACAAGAAAGCACACAACAACTCGAAACCAAGTCCAACACTTGAGGACCTCCAAAGATGCCAAAAGTCCAATTTTCAGGCATGTGTTTCGAAACAGGCTTGCCCGTTTCGATACATGGGCCCCAGTTTCAAAAGTCAGACTACCCGTATCGATACGGCCCACCCCGTTTCGGTATAAGGTCCTTTTTCGCCTAGACATTCCAAAACACGTTCCGAAACAGGCCCTCATAGCAGCCAAGCTGTTTCGGTACGCGTATTGGAACATGGGTTCACAGTAGCCAAACCGTACCGAAACGCGTTCCGATACGAGTATCCTTGGAACCACACTCGTTCCGAAACAACCCTACTCGTTCCGAAACGCCTGCAGTTTGTGAGTTTCTAAAATCAGTTCTAGGCATCTCCAAATGTCCCCAACATGCCTCAAACATCAAGAATCGAGATACAACGTGCATATACATACTCTAAAGGCATACACCCTACTACAAACATGTCCGAACACTTAACATACATAAAAAGCCATTCAAAAAGGAATTCAAGCATTCACCAAAACACATTACATATCAAGCCTACATGCCTTTAACAAACACACATAGCATTCATGGAATATGGTCCTAAGCCTTCAAACACAAGGCATCTAAGCAACAAAATAAACATGGTTTACACAATCCATGACATAGAAGCATAAACGTACTCAACATAGTATCATCACTAAACATGCTAGAACATCATCAAAATCAAACTAAGGAGTTTGGCACCAACTCCATACAAGTCTAGTACCCCCATTGTCTAGGCATTATTACAAAGACTTAAACCATAAATGAGCTACTTGAGAACTCCGAAAAGCTCATCCCTTGCCCACTTGCCTTCCGAAACTCTAACGATCTGCATGTTGGAAAAAGGAGAGCGTAAGCTTGGTGAGCGAAGCTCTAAAACTCATCAATCATGCAGTTTTCAAAACAAATTTCTTAAATGAAAAGTAAACCATTTAAATGCACGAAAGGAAGCACAACAACACAATTACATGGTTTGCACATGCACAACCAAAACACGGCAGGACTACACATCACCGTTTCGACTAGTAGTTTTTCGATGAGACTACACATCAACGTACTCTTCTACTAGTCACTACCGGTGGGACTACACATCACCGTAGTTACGACAACCATCACGTGAGGCTATACACCAACAACGACTACACCACAACAACGGATGTAAAAGTAATTCACAATGCATATGATATCACAACAATTAATCATACATCATCACTTAACCATCAAGGTAGGATTAGTAAACTTACACTTGGGTTTAGGTTAGCCCACAAGGCTCAACCCAAACCCCCAAGAACCCATTTCAAAAGCAAAACAAGTTCAAACCATTTTCACTCACCGATGAAGCCCAACCGGAAGCCGAAACACCAAACTTACGTCTCCAAAATCCCCAGAATCGTGCCCGAAGCTTCTCCAATGGTTTCCCTTGATTCTAGTCAATCAAAAACAATGTATTACTCAACCAAATAATCACCAAACACTGTCACAACCACAAGCTACTACCACAAACCAAATTCTCACAATTTCAAACCAAAGCCAAAACCATAGACCCCATTTTCGTACTCCCTAATAACCCAACAGAAAACTACTAATTCAAATACCCAAAACACCTCCAAACACCTTCAAAACACTCTTCTAGTATCACTATAACACCAGCCCAACTCCCTTTCACAAAACCACACCAAAAACACAATTTTTGACCCTTTAAAAATGTCCATGAATACCCATTTCGGGATTCTTTATAAAAAACCAAACAAATTGAGATATAATGTACCTTAGGGCAAGATTAGTTCAAAACTTAACTCTACAAATAAAAAACAACCCAAGAAGCCATTAAAGTTTCATACTTTTCTTCAAACTTTGAAATCTTGAAAAATCTCTACAATGTCATTTTACAAAAAACTAAAACCATCAAAGTGTTAGGAATTGGGAGGACAAGTCAAAAATGGTCTTACCTTGATGAAAACACTTGAAATGATGAAGGAAATTAATGGAAGAGTAACCAAAGGTTTGGGAGGTTTTAAATGTCGTGACTTTTGATTTTTAGAAAGGGGAGGAAGATGATGAATAGTAAAAGCCCCCTTTCTTTTCTCATCTTTTCCCTTGTTTTAAAAATTACAAGTTTGTCATTAATGAAAACCAAACCTTTTTAATTTAAATCAAGGCTTAATTAAATTTTAAAACGAGCCCACGACTCAAACCTGATTTACCTGAGTAACATCCAACCCCTAAACCCGGGGTATTACAATAATGCGATATTAAGCAAATGGTTTTCTAAGGTCAAAATTTGGAAGTCAGAGTTAGATCGAGGGAATTGGAAGGTTTGATTCTCGCTATGCGGGATCCCAATGCATGTATGGTCGCTAGATACTTTTGTTAATATAGCATCGATGTGGGGGACGTTGATAAATCGTGAGGGTTCTCTCATGGAGCCTAATTCGTTTGAAAGAGGACATGTGCTGGTGAAAATGGATCAATTCGAACATATCGATGAGGTCTTAGAGTTACAAGTGCAAGGGGTGTCGTACCAGATTCGCGTTGTTGAGTTTGAACCGTTGAAGGATATACAATTATGTTCCTATTGTGAACGTGCGTGTGGGTCGGAGATTGAAAGCGAGGATAATGAGTCTAGTAAAGATGGGTCTAGGGTGATCAGACGGACCTGCTGATGAAGGAGGATGCACAAGATTTGAAGTAGTGTGGCTCGACTGCTAAAGATGATGGGGTTAATCAAGGAGGGATGAATTAGGAGGTTGCACTAGTTTGGAGGACAAATGAATTGTAGTTTGAGGAGCAAGGATCAGAGGACAGAGCTTTAGACATTCAATCGAGTTTTAATGATTGGATGTCGGATGAAAATGTGGGTATGCTATCGCGAGTGAAGCTTATTGAGCAGTGTCAGGCTAGATTAGGGTTAAAGGAATTGGATTTGATACTTCTCAGGCTAGGCTTACAATTCCAGTGGAGCCCTTACCTGATACTTCTCAGGTTAAGGCACAGATCGTTTAGCAAGGGGCAAAAAACGAGTTGAATGTAGTATTGCCAAGTGAGAATGCTCGTTCGTGTAAAAAAGAAAAATGACAGGGCGAATCATTGGCAGCGCAGACGTGTAGGGCGAAGGGAGGTTCGTTCATTGAATCTAAGTGTGTTGTGCAACAACAAGCTTTATTGAAATAGGCTAGAGCAACAATAGAGTTAGGAAAATTCCTAGAAGTCTTAACCATTGGTAACCAAGAAGTGATCGTTAAAGAAATTGTGCGTCTATTAGATAAGGGGATTGGGAGGAATAGCAAGGAGCGATAAGTGACGGTGTGTAATAAGGAGAATTTGGTATATGAGATTGCACGGTTAATTGAAAAGCGGGAGAGGCGCGTGTGATAGTACATGATGAGATTTTATCGGGGTTATCAGCGGCTTAGGTAGCGTGACTAAGAAGAAGACGATAATGTTGAAGACATGATTGAAATCTTGGTGGTGATGGAGCTTGGTGAGTCAAATTTTTATTTTTGAAATTGGTTCGGTAATTCTTTGATGTTGGTATGTTGGGGATCGTATGAGTTTCTGCAGTTGCCTTACAAGATAGAATAAGAGTTTAGTACTGCACTTTTCGGGATAATCCATGTGTTAGTTATTTCAGTAATTTGGCTGCTACAATTAATTATAGTAGAAAACAATATAATTACCGATACCCAAACATTTTAAATGTACGACATTTTAAAAAGTTTTCAGACATTTTTATGTTTGAAAAAATATTAGAAACTGTGAGTTGATTTTTATTTTAATTCAGTTTCGAAAGTTTTATGACGCGACTTGTTTTGTGAAGAATTAAATTAAAAGAAAAATAATCAATGTTAATCAACTTGAAGTAATGTTCGTATACACCTATGTTTGATGTTGATGCTATAGATAGGGGTAAAAGTAGGAAATTTATTGAAGAAGTATTCTTGTTATTCAAATTCTACTTTAACTGAACTTATTGAGTTGTTCAAATAAAAAAAATAGTGTTGTTATCTCAAAAAAGCTCATGTTCTACCAGAACGGAGCTAGAATTTGAAGTTAGGGGGTAAAATATAAATTTTGAAAGGTGGGAGGGGCAAATTCACAATTATCCTATTTTTTTCTAAAAAAATATAAAGAATCAAAGAGTAAAAAAAAATTTCCCCCTATCGGGGGGCCACAGCCCCTCCCATGGGAGTCGTGGCTCCGTCCCTGTGTTCTACTACGTAATCATATAAAAATATTCAAAAAAAATCCTTTTAACCAAGTAATAGAGTTTATAAATAAGTAATAGTATTTAATATTTAGGGTTAAGTCAATTTACAGTCTTTTTGTATTTTTCAACATATAGTCCATTTTTTCCCTCTTCTGTCTATATTTCTCCGTTTAAGAATTTTTCACCTAAACCTATAGGATCATTTTGCAATTTTATTTTGATTTACTATTGTTAGCTTGTATGATCTTTGGCACATCAACAGATGTACTAATGGGGCAAATTGATGAAGTTGAAAAAGGGTGATTAATCTCAAGTTACTTTAAAGGAAGATGTAAAACACTTTTAATGGAGTAGAATCCATGGAAGGAGCCACACGTTCACTTGGGGAATCACGCATCTTCTCCAAGACAAAGTGGAGGGCGGGGCAAGAGAAAGTATGCAGAAAGGAACACACCCAAAGAAATAATGAACCGATTTTGAAATAATTATAGGGAGAGTAATGGAGAATCCATCAAAGTGTAATCATTTTACTGTGTTATATATATATATATATATATATGACAAATTTCATTCAAATTCAATTATCTCAACTGATTTATTCGATGCGAGTTTCAATATAAATTCAAATGTGATAAATGTAAAAAATCATAAGTAGGATAGAAATTGGGTGGAAAATATTTGAAAACCGTAGAGATCCCAATCAACGGGATGAGGAATAACCTAAAACTTTAGCCACAAGGGCGGGGATGGGGGAATTTTATCACCAAATTAAGCTTAAATGGGGATGGAGACAAGAATTGCTATATCCGAACCGTGGGGATAACCGAACCGTAACCATATAAATAATCGTGGGGATCCAAAAAATATCCGAATTATCTCAATATTTTATTAATTTTTTTAAAATATATATTTATTTATTTATATACCCCTAATATATATCTTAATAAAAAATCCTAACTATATTATTATCACTTCAACTTTCTCTCAAACTTAGTGACACTCAAGTTTCTGGACATGTTTCAATCTTAGTTTTTAGATATAACCTAAAACCCTCGTCAAAATCTTATCCAACACAACACCTTTTCAATCTTCATCATTTCATAAGTCGTAACTACTTCCAATGAAGTATTCAAACTTTTATATTTTGAACTGAATTTACCATTTATTTTGGTCAGTAAAATAGTAATTTTTTAAATTTTTTGAATGAGATTCCCTGAAAACCGCGGGATCCGCGCGAGAAGGTATAAAAACAAAAACTTTCCGAAGCATTTAATGAAAATTCTCCAAAATCATAACCGCAAGTGTTAAAGACAGAGAAAAATATAAAATTGTCTCCGTGCCACCCAGTTCTATCCCCAAATCATAAGTGATGAGTTCATTTTGTGATTATAGCATTTGATATGAACCTATTCTCATGAACAAAAATCCCCTGCTCCAACATAAAAAATATATTCGGGTTTAGGATTAATGTTTAGGGTTATAGTTAGGATGTAGAGTGTAGGGATTATTTTTAAAGTTTAAGATTTATAGTTTAGAATTTAAGGTCAAGGTTTATGATTTAATTTTTTTAGTGTTAAAGTATAGATAAGAAGACTAAAAATTTAAATCCTAAACTTAACTCTAAATTATAAATAGCAAATTTTAAACTCTAAAACTTAAAAATACAACCTACAGCCTATAACTAAACCTAATTTTAACCTTAAATTCTAAATTTATTTTTTAGTGTAAAAATATAAATAAAAACACAAAAAAAAAAACAATAGATTTTTATTAGAAAGAGGTATGTGTAGAAAATTATCGAAAGGAAAACAAAATTCCCCATACCCAGAATATTGGTTACTGCCTTTGCTTTTAATTTCAATGATGGGTCCATCAATTTTATAGATTAGCAAATTGCTTTAGAGAACCTATAAACCCTATTGAATATGATCAAAAGCTTTCACTAAAATGTTTTAGTAATCCTTAGCTGCACCGACTTGTACCATTCAAATTGGTTACAACTTACAAGTATTTTGTTAAAGGATTTTCGATTTTTGAGAAGAAGTTTGTGAAGTGTTTTTTTTGTCAAATAATTGATTGTAGTTTTTTTTGAATATTTTAATCTTATTATAAGGTAGTATTTTAGTCGGATTTTATATGTAAATAAACTTATACAATTTACAAAATATATTATTTGAATCCGAATCATTTAGAGTATATCTTTATTATTGGGACTACTAAATGAGTTGAAGTATTAAATAATTTTTCAAATCTACCCTAAGCCTTGAATTTGATATATAGTGTTTACTTTCACCCACGTGATTTGCGGAGCGATATGAGTGACAAAATTTAAACATTACTCTTTGACTGTAACTAAGTTAGCGTGTCTGTGCCATTTTCCAAGTACAGTAACAAATGGAATATTGAAGCAAAAAGTTAAGGGCAACACGAATCACACCTTCTTGTCTAGAAGAACCCCAAAATATTCATCATTTAGGCTTTGCAACATCTAAGGATCTAACAGGTCAACTCACACGCGTTATAATCGATGTGAACCCCGTCCAGCGAACGCCGATCATTAACCACGAATCCAATTGTAAACCACCACCTCTTGTCTCTACGGACCCATCATCTGCTCACCTCTGCCCCTCATGCCATCTATTTTCTTTCCCCATCACTGGCCCAGAGTTCCAAGTTAGGAAATGGGGTTTGATTCATACGGCGGCCAATCTAGAAATTTGATGGCGGGTACAAATTATAAAGTTAAAAAATAATAAAAATTAATTTATAAAATTTTAAAAAAAGTAAAGTCAAATGTGTGAGCTTAGCAGACACTGGATTTATATAATTTCATCCCTTCCAAACCATGCTTTGTAGTCAATTCTAATCCCTGCTGTCCTTTCCGGAAAGATATTACAGGCGGCCAACTAATCAATATCCGACACATAACAACACTAATTAGTTTGGATTGTTGTATGTACAATGTGAGGAGTCGTTTTCTTATTTGTTTTTAACTTCAGTCTTGAGTGTATTGCGTAGTTTGATTTTTTTTGTTACAGTGTATTGTTGTTATCTCCGAATTTGTTTCAGATTTTTCCTATTGCAGTTAACACGTGTGCATCTGAACTTAGGGTAGAAACTAGAAACCTCAGTTACAACAGTTTCAGATATGGAAAGCATGGGGTTCCCAGACTTGTATCATTATCCCATTTCTTGTGCAGTACGGATACAGCTACACCAATAGGAAAGTTCAAGCTTGAACAATACTACTAGTCTGTGAGTAGATATTTTCTGGTTGCTGTGCAAACCATTTGAGAAGGAAGTGTTAGTTCGGGTGCAATTCTGAATCAATCACTAGCTTTTTTCCAAAATATGATGACAATAATAATGTATGAAATAGGCACATGATATCCACTCTAATTCACATGATGCTCAATAATCACCCCATACAATATTCACATATTTTAAAAGATTTTATTAATCAAGAATTGAAAATATTTTGATTTTGGAAAAATGACAATATTTATATAGACTCCATAAAAAAGAGGGTATTTTATCTCACAAGGGGTGCAGTGCAATCATGGTGGATGTGATGTCCCCTTTGAAAGAAGCTTGTGTTTCACACCATAGAAATAAAAAAGAGTGGAAGCAAGTCGAGCCATGAGTGTAGTTTGGTTATTATTATTATTAGTTATTACTATTACACTAGAAAACTTGGGGGGTTTCTTCACCAACCAATGTGAAGAGAAAGGTCTTATAATAAGACAAGGAAAAAGGAAAAAACAAGAAGTTGGAAGGGTAAGGTGTTGTTTTTGGATTGAGAAAGGGAAAAAGTTTGGAGGGTGGTCGAGATCCTAATAGGACCCTCCCAGGATCTCCTCTTTAGCTGCTTACGCTAACTCTTTCAATACAGTAACACTGTATGTGAGAGTCACCGCCCCAACTTTGGTGGTGGGGTTGGGGTCCAGTAATGAGTTCAATGATGCGCTCCGCCGCATGATTGATGACCGCGGCCGACCCACCACCGTCCTACGTGGACTTCTTCCCTAGCAAATTCACTCTTCCCTTTTTATCACTTATCTTATCACTGTTGTATTCTATTCATGCTTTTCATATACCCTTAGGCCCCATTGGTTAAAACAATTTTGGATTGGCAATTCTTAACGTATTAACTACTGAAGATAGGCTAACCCATCCAATGAAGCCTTATTGCCGAATATGAGATTAAAAAAAATGGTTATCCTTCAGGTCCCAAGTCTTTGCCATGGTTAATTTAAATTTAACCGTGTCCCATATTTAATTTTGGTGGGTAAATTTTCAGCGATAATTTTTCATATAAATAAGGCTTTGAGCTCGAGAATTGCTTAAACGATACCAAATTATTTACCACTTTGACCAACCTTGTCGGTAAAAATTTCAATTTTTTGGTTTACCCATCCAATGAAGCCTTATTGCCGAATATGAGATTTTATTTTTTTTGGTTATCCTTCCTGTCCTAAGTCTTTGTCATGGCTAATTTAAATCGACCTATATCGTATATTTAATTTTGATGGGTAAATATTTTAGCAGGAATTTTCTGTATAAACAAGACCTTGAACTCGAGAATTGCTTAAACGATACTAAGTTACTTACCACTTGGACCAACCTCTTGTTGGTAGAGATTTCAATTTTTTAAAGGTGTGGTTTTCACTTTCAAATTAATTATTAATTGGTCTAATAAAATGAGAGATTAAATTATTTACAAAAATTTAAAAATTTTAATTTTAATATTAAGAATTAAATAAAGGGAGAATATTTCATGCACTGAAGGTAAAATTTTTATTTTTATAAGTTGGTCCAATTTAAGATTTAAGATTTAGTTTAAGGTCGTAGGGTTTAAAATTCATATGATTTTTAGTATAATTTAAGTTTTAGGAGTTAGGGTTTAAAATCTAAGGCTTTAGGTTAATTTTTAAGATTTTAACTTTTAAAATAAAATTAATTATATTTGTAGAAAAAATAATTTTACTACTTGTATATGAAGTAATTATCCTTCAATAAATTAGAAAGGGTCGATTTTATAAATAAAAAAATTCTGTAAAGTCCGATTTGAATCATTTAGCCTAAATAAAAAAATAGTAAACTCAATTTGCCCCTGATCTTAACAATATACTTTTGTAATTCCTATTGTTTATCTTCTACGTAAAGAACGATGTCAATCAACCAATGGAGTTCCGCCACGTGGTCTCCACTGTGTTCCTCGGTCTACATTTTCCGTTGTTCCTCTTCCTTCTCGTAAATACTTGTCGAGAAATCATTTGAATTCCGTGATTCCTCTGTGAAATGACTGGAATATCCCTACAAGTGACGCCTTTGAAGTTTCCACTGTTTTTTGAGTAAATGACTGGAATATCCCTAAAAGGAGTTTTTGGTAAATTACGTAAATCCGGAAGCCGGGAGCTGAGAGCCGACAGCAGCTAGCGAAAAGAGTGATAGCTTGGACGGGCGGTCCTTTGGCGGTAACACGTGGCTAAGATTGTGGTTATGTATGCCAACGTGGCAGGTGTTAAAAAGTTTTAAGCAAAATTATTTGAATAATCACTCAACATTTAGGACGCTAACATTTTGATCACCTATACCAAAGTTCTTTCAATTTTGGTCACCATCATTAGAGAAATGTATCATTTTAATCACCCAAACGTTAAACCCCTAACGACAGTTAATGTTCTGATCACTCCAAACATTTTTTTTATATCTTAGCCCCTAAATCATTAAAATTCTTTAATAAATACAGATGTAACCTTTGATCAAATAAAAATCTACTTTGACCCATCAAAGTAAAATCCATTTTATCTTTAACCTTTAATCAACAACCCTTTTTATTGAGAAGATTCATTGCTACTTTGATATTTTGCAAAGAATCTCCGGGATCATGATAAAACTTTGTAAACATAACAAGTCCAGTCTATCCAAACATGGTAGAGAGGCTAAAAAAATTGTAAATACTATATTAAATTGTTAGGTCTTTAAACATGATACGAAAAGAGGATTTCCTAATGGACTCGGTTTTTATGCCAGATACGTTATGAGGGTTTAATTTAGACACAGATTGTTCGAATGTAGAATTTGTAGATTGAGTTGAAGCTATTGTAGATTTGAAAAATGCATGAGTCTATGGACAACTACATTAGAAAAATATATCACACATACGAAATTTCAAAAGAAATCAAAAGTCCAAAATGCTATAAATTATGATGATTACAAACAATCTTTCATCTTTAGTTTTAACCTTAGATCACTTTTCCATTTTCAATCACTTGTTTCATGGATCATAGTCCATATAAGTCGAGAAAACAAAATCATAAAAGTGCATGACGAAAAACAAAGTAGAGAGTTTAAATCTCGAATTTCAGCATACAATGGAGGGGGTAAAATCATTATTACACTACTCTTGAATTGTAGAGTTTTGAGATTTCAAGTTTGAGTCTTATTGTATTAGAATTTTTATTTTATCACGGTTTAACTCTTATTATATAAGAATTCTATACACACACATATATATATATATATTGGTAATATGCATGTCCGTCTTACGGTTCATGTTCGGAGTGCATGGCTGCTCCTCACAACAATGTCATCTCCAAAGTTCGAACTCGCATCCTCTTCTTGGGAGTACAATGTGTCTTACCAATACAAATCACGCTTTATATAACAATTAATTATAGTGATAGATATTGTTCAAAAAATTATAGTGATAGATATTTGAAGTTGTATTATTTATGATTTTACTCGATATATAGGGTGAATAAAAATCATCTGTCTTTATTTATGCTCCTATTTATGCCCCTACACTATTAAAAAAAAGTTTAAAGTTTAGGGTTAAGGTTTAAGGTTAAAGTTTTAAATTAAGATTAGAGAGAATATATTTTTAGAGTTTTAGGTTTAGTATTTAAAGTTTAAAATTTAATTTTTAGTGAATTACACACAAAAAATGAAGATTTTTGTTCATATATGGTTAGGTATGCATTGACGTAAGCCAACTGGGGACGGCCATCAACCATGCGCAGTCGAGCGGTCCTCCCCCTCCCCTTTTTATATTCTCTTCACCTCCCTCTCCCTCTTTTGTCTCTCTGTTCTTCAATTCTGTCCCTTTTCATTTCCTCTCTTTGTCTTCTTCCTCTTCATTTCTCCTCTATCTCAACTCATCAAAAACCTATTATTAATTAACTCCACCGCCACCTAACTTAATATCCAGGTAAGCTTCTACATTTGCATGGGAAAAAAATATATTTTCAACAAATACGTTGATTTAGTATTGTGTCATGTCACCTGTTTGTCTTGCCTATATTACAAGTTTTTTTTGGATGTTTCTGTGTCATTCAGCACATTCTAACAATGGAGATTGAGTTCTTTCGTTTTGATCAACAGCCTAATTGAGACATAACAGAACCATTGTTGGCTTGTTCGATTTGGTCAGAATAACCTTAAAAACAAAGAATTTTAGAGGTTGTGTTTCTAACTTGAGTTGAAGTATTTGGAAACTACTGCAAAAACCCAGTAAATATTTTCTCATTTTGGGGTCAGACTATCAGTTGTTCTTCCATCAAGGGAAAAAGAAGGGTCAGCTTTGCTGTGAAAATTCTCGACAAACAGACAAAGTTTACAGAGTCCTTTCATTTGCAATGAGACACAAACCTCTGCAGCTGCAGCTGCAAGTGGAGTCCGGTTTTTTTCATCTCTTTCACTTTTGTCAGGCTTTGATCCAATGGAAACTGTGTCTCTTTTCGCCTCTCAAGAAACAAACGCGTGCTTGATTGTGATAACGTCATCCACCTTTGTCCATTATTCAACTTTCTAATCACTCATAGAACAACTCAAAATCCCTAACTTAAATGTGTTTTACACTAATCTTTCTCTGATTAATTTATATGTTGGATCAAAAAGTAACTTTTGTTTGTTTCAAACCCTTTTGGTAAAAACTCTCTTGACGAGTTTGTACATATTCTAGAAACCCTGTCCTTATATTTTAATGTGTATAGATATAGTTAACCCTAATCATTATTTCAAAAAAAATTTGAGCATAATAAAAGGACTAGAACCATAATTTGACAAAAATAGTTTAGTAATGGAAACTCCGTTCTCGATACATCATTCACACCATTCACCAACACAAGACAACATCATTAGCACAAACATCTAGTTGTCCGTTCCAAGTGTTCTCTCTCGGTTTTCATCAAACCAAACTTGTCATCATTCTTTTTCTTTTAGCCTTTTTTCACATCTCCTAGTTATTATCTATGAAACACGGGGTTTAGTTTTATTACACGCGTTAAATTTTGTTTCTAAGGGCTGAGCCCGTTGAGTGTTAATCACTACCGACCACCAAATGAGCTATAGCCTTGTAGCAAATGATCATTATGATAACGCTTTGTCACCCTCTTTAATCCGAGAGAATTCCATTATTTTTTAAGTTTTCTTTCATTGGTTATGATTTAGAGATGATGAAGTTATAAAAGAGTGCTGCTAATACCGGGGTGGTGGAGTCAGTGAAGTGATCAATGGAGTCGTGTGTCCCACCCGGATTCCGGTTCCATCCGACCGACGAGGAGCTTGTTGGGTACTACCTGAGGAAGAAAGTTGCATCGAAGAAGATCGATCTCGACGTTATCAGAGACATTGAGCTCTACAGGATCGAACCATGGGACCTTCGAGGTATACTCATCATTTTCTAGGGTTTCTCTCAATTCTTCCAAGCTAGGGTTTCTAATGTTAACCCTAGACTTGATGCTATCAAACTGTATATGTCTTATTTTATGTAAGATCTGAGTGTTATTGGTGATGAGCAGAGAGGTGCCGGATCGGGTACGAGGAGCAAAACGAGTGGTATTTCTTCAGCCACAAGGATAAGAAGTATCCGACGGGGACGAGAACCAATAGAGCGACCATGGCGGGTTTCTGGAAGGCAACGGGGAGGGACAAGGCGGTTTATGATAAATCAAAGCTGATTGGCATGAGAAAGACTCTAGTTTTCTACAAAGGAAGAGCTCCGACTGGTCAGAAAACTGATTGGATCATGCATGAATACAGGCTTGAATCCGACGAGAACGGACCCCCACAGGCAAGCAACTTTGAAAACTGATACAGAAAATTAAAATTTTCACATCTTTAATAGATTATCATGTCGTTAATAAAGTGAAAAAGTTTGTGTGTTTATATATATTTTGTTTTCATGGTCGTCCAACATTCTGAGTAGCTTTTTTGACCCCTAAACTCAGTCCAAAGAAAGGGTTAGGCATCCATTACTATCAGTCACGAAAGAAAAGACAGGATGATTAGTGCCTGCCTCGTAAATTCATCGCATGAGACCTAACTTTTACTGTTTTCTTGAGCATAATTTATAGGAAAGGAATCAAGTTTCGTTTTCTGCACTGAAATTAAATGTCAAACATAATATGATCATTTCTAGAACAATGACTTCCACCACCCCCAAGTCAAAAGCTAATATGCATGCTTACTTCTTTCTACTCCTTTTCTGTCTTTTTCAGCTTTCCTCCATGTTCATCAGTTTTTTCAAAGGCGAAATTCGATTTCTCCTCCATGGTTTTCATATATGTCATCGCCATTTTCTTGCAGGAGGAAGGATGGGTGGTTTGTCGGGCGTTCAAGAAGAGAACCAGCTCTGCTGGTCAAAACAAGAACATCGAACAGTGGGACTCGAGCTACTTCTACGATGAAGCGAGTGGAATCAGCAACACCATTGTCGATCCGATCGATTACATTCCGAGGCAACAACCCCAGAATTTCTTACCTCCGGATATGTTGTGTAAGCAAGAGATAGAGGCGGATAACTTGAACTTCGTCCACTGCGATCAGTTCGTACAGCTTCCTCAGCTTGAGAGCCCTTCTCTGCCATTGATAAAGAGGCCGAACTCGATATCTCTAATATCAGATAACAAAGAGGAAGAATACCAGCAGCAACAGAAGAAGAGTAAATTATTGTGCGACAGCTCCAAGAAAGTGACCGACTGGAGAGCCCTCGACAAGTTCGTAGCGTCTCAACTGAGCCAAGAGATCAGGTATGGAGGCGATGAAGGTGGTTCGAGCTTCGAAGCCAATAACAATAGTAACTCAGACATGGCATTGCTGTTATTACAGAGTAGTAGTAATGGTGGAGAAGAAGGGAATTATTACAAGTTGAACGAGTTCTCGAATCCAAGTCCAGATTGTGATATTGGAATATGCGTATTTGATAAATGAAAGGGGCTATGTCTCTTAGTATATTATAAACGTTTGATGCGTAAGACGTTTATTTTCATTTTTTTGTAAACATATGGTTGTGAAATGAGTGAAGAAACTTTCTTTCTCTCAACATGCATGCAGTGCAATTGCAGACCATTCATATTTTCCTGGAAACCAAACAAGATGGGAGGGATAATAGTAAGAAGAAAAATAATCTCCATACAAGAAAATTAGTAAAATGAATAAGAACACAAATAGATATAGAAGAGATTGATTATCAAAGGGTTGGAAGTTGGAACCTATGTGTGAACTTGGTGGGTCCATGGCTTGTCTCGCATGCGCTGGGCATGCATGCCTCGCCAATTCCCTCTTTCCAGACAAAATAAGTATAGTTTTTTTCCCACCTGCTTTATTTTTTGTTATCTTAAATTTTGTGATATATAAATATGAGAAAAATAACTATAACAATGAGTGGAAACCAATAAGCGGTTTTAGTGAAAAAGACGATGATCATCATTTTAGAAGATTCGGATCCAAATCGCTTTATCTGTAAGGTGTGTGTACATTGTCAAGTATTGAGAATATTCATTAACGAATATTATCTTGTAATCACTTTAAAATTATTAAAAAAAACTAACAATGAGTGTTTCGTTACTTCTTTTGCTTTTTTGAATGACAGTCTGTGCCCAAATACTTGGGAATTGGGTTCAATTCTGTGTCAATAAACCAAACTCTAAATCAGTGATATGAAAATTTTCGAATTCAGACTTTAATTTTGAAACACAAATTTCATCTATCAGGGGATAGACATTCCAATGTGATAGACTCAGGGGATAGACATTCCAATGAAATGTGATATCAGCCTTTTCATTTTTCACCATATTGGACCAATCAGTATGATTAAGTACTTTGATCATAAAAAATGATTTTAATACCAAATTTTGCATTATATGACAAGTATGGGTCTTTGGAAATAACTATCATTCCTAATATTAACAGACAAAACCAATCAACCTTATTGTTCAAGATTATTATATTATACAACGGATGGTTTTTAATTGTATGAACAAAGATGTCTCATTTGTTAGAGTTATTAGTTTTTAAAAAAATATTCATAAACAGATACGACAGTTTTTAATTTCATTTTTAACCTTAAGAAACCAATGTTAAATGCATCAAATATGATCAATTCTTGATATTATAAGAAAATTAAAATTTACATGACACGATTCAACAAGTAGTCCTAGTAGAAAAATAAATAATATTCATTTTAAAAGATCAAAATTTAAATCATAAAACAACCTCTGGTAAATGTCTACACCCTATATAAGTCAATACAATGCAAAAAAGTAATTATTAGGCCGATTCCGGTGAAACCATAAAATCAATCCAAATTAAAATGTTGTTTCTTCTTTTATTTTTTATGGAGAAAATTAGTGGGAAGCGAATATCTATTAGTATGTATTTGAATTGAGTAAAAATACATAAATCATCATTTAACTACCTTCTCACTTTTATTTTGGTCATACAATTTTTAAAATTTTTAATGTAATAATTGAACTTTCGAATTGCTCCTATGTTAGTCACTCTTAAATTTTTTATTAGTATTTTATATGACATGGAATATTTTATTATTATTAAAATATAAAAATAATTTAAAATAAAATAAAAACTATATTTTATTATTATTAAATAAAAATATTTAATATAAAAATAATTATATTTTATACCCAAATCTTCCCAACCCCTAAACCTCAAATTACAACCCACCTTCTCATCCCCTTCGATGCCCATTGGCCATCCCCAAATCGCCCCTTCCCCTTAAGCTCGATGTAACTCTTCAACTCCACAATGAAGTTCAAATACCCACCACTGACAAGTTATCAATAAACCGCGAATAAATTCATTTGTCCAATGCCACCTTTGATTTCAATATTCTCTGTTTCTAAAATCTATTCTTACCCATTTCTTTCATTTTATCTCTACTTCATTTCCATTCTCTTCTCTTCAATTTATGATATTATTATTATTTCATATTTCTATGTACTAAACTGGTATTACTTTTCTCTCCCACTTTTTTTTTTAATTTTTCCTTGCGTGTATGTAAATGTATGTGTTCTGTTTATGGTTTTCTTTCATCTTTATTTTGTTACATTTTAACATCAACTTTCGTAGCAACACCAACAATTTTCTAGTAATTTTGGTCTGAGTTGTTGGATTAAATTAGTTGAAGACAAGAAAGGTAAGGGTCAGTGACTGGGAATAAGGGGAGGGGGTTGGTTTGGGTATAGGGATCGGAGAGGAATGAAAAGGTAGGGTTGTAATTTGAGGTTTAGGGTTTTGAAGAATTTGGGTAGAAAATTTAATTATTTTTTATTTAATAATAATAAAAATATATTTTATTTTAATAATAATAAAATATATCATGCCATACAAAATATTAATAAAATAATTTAGAGTGACTAAAATAAGAGTGAGAAAATAGTTGAGTTATGAATGATGTAATTTACCCATTTGAATTTTACTTGTAATTGGACCAAACTCAGAGGAAACGTCTCACTCAATTTATCCAAAAAGGCCTGGACCAATCACATTCCCACAAAATGGGTGCTTGTAAAACAATGATGAACAATCACCACTGTCCTAATAATTTTGCTTTTGAATAGAGATAAAAAAAAATCTCTAGAAAAAGAACACCGTTATACATGGAGCTGGCTCATCTAAGCTCAGGGGCAATGAAGAGTTTCCACGTTAATCGTTCCCAATGAACATCTTCGAACTTACGTGGAATAATTGTAAGTTGTCCCATACACTAAAAAAATTATACTTAATTCTTTCGAGTTAGAATCTTAACTCTGTCTTTATAGTACATTTTCAGTCTTTTTATCGGTCGTTTGACCGTTATTTTCATTTGTTTTTTTAGGTTCGGATTTAACATCGTCTCGACTAATTAAGAAGATGATTATTTGTTATCATGCTGATTTTCTCCTGGTCTGGACTCTTAAATTGAATTTGGATATGCAGTTTGTGTTTATAGATAGTTTTTTCACAACGTTCGACTCTGATTTGAGGTTCTCGGTACTCTTTTTGTGCTCTAAATTTGAAACCCTCCCCCCTCCAGCCTATTTATGAAGTGAGTGAGGACCATATTGAGTAAAGAAAAACAATGATTTGGGGAAGCATATGAAGCTATAGTCTATAGATGCCATGTTGACGAAGCATATGTCAAAAAGGGATGTTAGCTTTTTTGGAGTGAAATGACAAATACCAGATCGATCAGTACAATGATGTTGCACTGATACATTTGGAACACCATCCTTCAACTTTCAAGGCATGGCCACCAATATCATCCTTTAACTCAGCATCGTTTCAATAAACAAGGTTTTTGTTGGAAACATTAAAAGTGGGCACTTAATTTATTACTCAAGACAATTTTATTACAAAACGAATCAAAGTTGTTACAAATTTTCTTTTTTCTTTCAGAAAAATACAATACTATGCACATTTTGTTGTTGTTGCACTCACTGTCTTTTTCTCACTTGCACTTCACTCATTCACTCGTTTCTTGCTATATACACACAACACACAAGCTTTCCTATTTATAGTTTGCTTAGACCAACATTGAGGAACTCTCTAGCATTAATTAAATATTATAATAATTCTTAAGAGTTTTCTAGTATGTACTATATGCTTCATAGTTTGCTGTCACGTTTCTTTGCTGTCATTATTTCCTTAATTTTCTTGAATCTTCCTCACTTCAAAGGAAACTTTAAGATTGCTGGCAGCTCATTGAACCTATACAAATCATGAAGTTTCTACACATTCTTTGTTTGTCGATATAATCACTTAATTGAGTTTGATTTCTAACGCCCCCTCAAACCCAAACATTCATTTCCAGCCTTTCTTTTAGTCTCTAAAATGTTTCTACTTTTAATGGCTTTGTAAAAATATCTGCAAGTTGATCTTCTGTCTTGCAGTAGACTAGCTCCACATTTTTGTTCTTTACCCGCTCTCGTATGAAATGATACTTTGTATCGATATGCTTTCTTCGGCTATGGGAGATAAGATTCTTTGCAAGAGATATAGTGGACTTGTTGTAAACATATATTGTAGTTGACCCTTCTTGTGCAAACTTTAGCTCGTCCAAAATATTTTTCAACCAAATTACTTGACAAGTGCACGCTGCAGCGGATATGTATTATGCTTCACATGTAGAGAGAGCTATCGTTTGTTGCTTCTTTGATGACCATGAAAATGTTGCAGAGCCGAAATGAAATAGATATCCAGAAGTACTCTTTTGATCATCTATGTTTCCCCCATAATCACTGTCGGAGTAACCAACTAACCTTAAATTTTGTGAATATGTGTACAATAAACCATGATCCAACGTACCTTTGACATATCTCAAAATTCTCTTTGCTGCAATTCAATGATCTTATTTTGGATTCTCCATGAATCTTTTTACCAGTCCCACAGCGTATGTTATGTATGGTCGTGTGATTGTTAGATATCTTAAACTTCAAACGGTGCTTTTGAACAATGTTGGATTCACTGACTCTCTTGTTGAATCAACACTTAATTTCATGCTTATTTCTGTTGGAGTGGCTATCGGCTTGCAATCTTTCATTTTGAATTTGTTTAAGATTTGCTTCGCGTACTTCTTTTGGGATAAGAAAATTCCTTCTTTCATTTGCTTTACCTCAACTCCAAGAAAGTATGACATCTCGCCAATATCTCTCATTTCAAATTCTTTAGTCATAACTTTCTTGAAATCATAAAACATACATGAGTTGTTTCTGGTGAAGATCATGTCGTCCACGTATAAGCACACGATCATGATATCGCCATCTTTATTCTTCTTTGTATATAAGGTATGTTCGTACTAACTCTGTATGAACCCATTCTCCTGGAAATATTTATCTATTCTTGTGTTTCATGCTCTCGGTGCTTGCTTCAATCCATATAAGACTTTCTTCAAGCGGTAGACCTTATTTTCATGTCCTTGTTTAATGTACCCAGATGATTGCTTGATATAAACTTCTTCTTCTAGGTAGCCACTTAGATATGCTGACTTCACATCCATTTGATAAATCTTCCATTTGTTTTGTGCTGCAACTGATGTGAGAAGTCTGATAGTGTCGATCCTTGCTACTGGAGCGAATACTTCATCATAGTCTATTCCTTATCTTTTCTTGTACCCTTTGGAAACTAGTCTCGTCTTGTATTTCTCTACTTGTCCTTCTTTATTGGTCTTCGTCTTGTACACTCACTTAACTCTAATAGGATTATGTCCTTATGGTAGACTTGTGAGCTCACACGTATCATTTCGTTCTATCGATGCAATTTCTTCATCCATAACATTCTTCCACTTGTCATCTTCGATTGCTTCTCCGTATGTTATTGGATCATTGCTTGCAAGTAAAAAGAAAAGTGAAATATTTTCAATTTGATAATCCTTGTACTTTTCTGGTGCTCTTCTTTCTCTCGTAGATCTTCAAACTTCGGTCGATTGTACTTCAAGATTTTCTGTTCCGGTATTATTTCTTGATGAAGACGATTCAGTCAAATTTTATTAAGGACCTTGGTCATCACTTTGTTCTTCTTGATTGATGAAGTCGTCATCATCTTGATCTTCATTAAAAAATAGCCCTTCAACTTTCTTTTCTTCTGAGCTCCATCTCCAGTGTTTTGCTTCATTGAACTCAACATCTCTTGAGATTATCAACTTTTTGGTTAAAGGATTATAGAGTCTGTAAGCCTTACTTCGTTCATCATAGCCAATAAAGATACAATTATCTCCTATGTTATCAAGCTTCTTTTTGATCTGCTTAGGTACATGGGCATATACGATGCACCCAAAAATCTTGAGACTGCCAATTCCTGGTTTTTTATCGTTTCATGCTTCGTTCGGCGTCATGTTCCTCACACTTTTTGTTGGGCAACAATTTAACAAGTAAACTACACATCGAACTGCTTCAGCCCAAAAATTTCTTGATAGATGCTTGCCTTTTACCATGTTCCTTGCCATGTCGAGAATAGTGCATTTCTTTCCTTCTGCAACTCCATTTTGTTGAGGCGTGTATCTAACTGTCAACTGATGAATGATGCCATGCTCATTGCAAAAATTTTCAAATAACTTTACTGTATATTTGCCTCCTCTATTGGATCTAAATATCTTTATGTATTGGTCGCTTTGCTTTTTCACCACTGCTTTGAATTTTTTGAACTTATCCAATGCTTCTGACTTTTGGTTAAGAACATATATCCAACACTTTCTGTTATAATCATCAATAAAAGTCAGGTAGTACATGTTTCCTCCAAGTGATGGTATGTCGAAAGGGTCGACTATGTCAGTGTGGATTATCTCCAATCGTCTTCATGCTCTCCAGGATTTGCCAACTTCAAAGTTTTGTTTGTGTTGTTTTCCTTTGATGCAAGTCTCACACAATTGATTTGGAGAATTGATTTATGGCAATCCATTCGCCATCTTTTCTTTTGACAATAATTTCAAGCCAGAAAATCCAAGATGTCCATACCTCAAGTGCCATAACCACGTATCGTCTTTGATTGCAGTCTTCATACACTTTACTTCTCCTGACTCGATGTCAATAGTGAAGAGACGATTCCGCGTCATATTAACTTGGGCAACCAATTCTCCAATTCTATTATTGATTGAAAGTGAGCGATTCTTTATCTGCACTTCATATCCTTTTTCTAGAAGCTGGCCAAGACTGATGATGTTGCTTTTCATAGCTGCTACATAATAAACGTCTGATATGTATTTTTTCTCCATTTTTTTACGTAATCATGACTTTTCCCTTGCCTTTGACCTCTGTGTGCAAGTCATCACCAAAAGTTACTCGTCCACAGATCGTTTCATCTAATGCCACAAAAACTCCTTTCGACCACACATATAATTACTGGCACAATTATCGAGATACTAAATATTTTCCTTTGATTCTTCATTTCCTTTATAAGTGAGGAATACATGAGATTCTTCGGTGTTTTCTTCTTCAGTTGTTGCTACATTAATTCTTTCTTCATGCTTTGGAGCTGACATACACTTGTAACTATAATGGTCATACTTGTTGCAATTATAACATTGTACCTGAGATTTATCTCTTTGTTGATATGTGCCTCTTCCGCGGCCTCTATATCCTCATCATCGACTTGGTGATTGATAATTTTCACTTGTTTGATTGTCACCATATGGTCGCCCGCCACGCCCGTGTGTTCCTCTTCCACGATATCCACTATAGTTTCCTCTGCCTCGTGTGTAGCTGTTGCTAGCTCCGCCTTCGTTGACGTGCAACTTGCTTTGTAGAACTTGCTCCAGATTTTCAGTCTCTTCATTCAACTTTATTTTTTACTCACGGGCTTGAAATGATTCCACAAGCTCATTAATACTCATTTGAGTTAAATCTTTTGATTCTTCAATCGCAACAACCACATAATCAATTTTTCGTACCAACGATCGTAAAATTTTCTCCATCACTCTGACCTCGCCGAGTATTTCGCCATTTCTTTCCTCACACGGTTAATATAGCCATCTATGCTTTTCGTGTTTTTCATTTTTAGCATTTCAAACTCGGCTCTAAGTGATTGAAGACATACCTTTTTTTCTTTCTCAACTTCTTGGAGTGATTTTGCAGAGTTTCCCATGCTTGCTTCGCGGTTGTTGCTTCTGCAATTTTTTCAAAGTTAGATTCATCTACTGCTTGAAAAATATAGTATAACACCCTTTGGTCTCTTTTATGAGCATCTCTTAGCGCTTTCTTGTCTTCATTGGTTAGAGCCGCTTCTGCTGCTGTATTTTCCGGCTCAACGTATCATTTTACGACGATGTTCCAACAATCATGCGAACCGAGTAGTGCCTTCATCTGAATACTCTAGTTGCCATAATTCATCTTTGTCAATCTCGAAATTTGTGGCTGGATCATGTGCTCCATCTTCTCGTGACTAAACTCGGACTTGACCTTGGTCGATACCACTTGTTGGAAACGTTGAAAGTGGACACTTAATTTATTACTCGGACGATTTTATTACAAAACGAAACAAAGTTGTTGCAAGCTTTTTTTCTTTCTTTCAGAAAAACACAATACTACGCACACTTTTTTTGCACTCACTATCTTTTTCTCACTTGCACTTCATTCATTCACTCATTTCTTGCTATATACACACAACACACAAGCTCTTCTATTTATAGTTTGCTTAAACCGACATTGAGGAACTCTTTAGCATTAATTAAATATTATAATAATTCTTAAAGTTTTCTAGTATGTGCTATATGCTTCATAGTTTGCTGCCACGTTTCTTTGCTGTCATTATTTCCTTAACTTTCTTGAATCTTCCTCACTTTAAAGGAAACTTCAAGATTACTGTCAGCTCATTGAATCTATACAAATCATGAAGTTTCTACACATCCTTTGTTTGTCGACATAATCACTTAATTGGGTTTGATTTCTAACAGTTTTGACTTTATCTATATATATATGTACACAATCCATTTGTATCTTATAAAATTCATTTAATTTTATAATTTCTTTAAATCGTTGGACGAAGGTAAATGGATGAATTATTCTTAACTAAACATTCATTCTTTTTTTTCCTAATATAATTCATACCTCTTTCTTGACTTCCTTTTCACGTAGATTATATATTCTTTTTGTTGGAAAATATGAAAAATTGAAAGTTTTAAGACATTTTTCTGTAGGTAAAGGTGGAGATTTAAATTGTATTGGGGGTTTGTTTAAGCGCTATGAAATACTCAACATATGTTAATTTGGTTAATTTTGGATGAAAATTCGTAGTATGGTTTTAAGGCTAGTTTTAAGGTTGTAAAACTTGAGTTTTTGGTGTGGTTTGTGTTGGAAATTGAAGGTTGGTGTTAGGGTAATAGTTGGGGGCTGTTTTGGAAGCATTTGAATGTGCTAAATGTGTTGAAATCACAAGTTTTGGGCTGTGTATAAGGGCTGCTCGGATTTGGTGATTTTGGGGGTTGTTCATGGTTTGAAATGTTGAGTTTGGTGTTTGTTTAGTGTTCCGAGTTTGCTATTTTAATTGATGAATTGATTTGTGGTTGTTTTACTTGTGTTGAGATGTTTAGAAGCTTGGTTTTGGGTTGGTGAAGCCTTGGGAGCAAATCCGGAAAAAAAGATTGAAGACCATGGTTGCTTGGTAGTTGAGCTTGGAGTAGAGGTGAGTGGTTAAAATATTTTAAATGGTTTTGAGCAATTGGTTCGAGCATGTGGACTAGGTTGAGATTGGTAGACTCACCTAGAGTTAGGATTAGGGTGGTAGCCTAATCCTAAGCTTTAGTTAGAGACATTGGATGATCTCTTTAATTGATGTTATGCCTCTTGATTATTTGGGTATGTATAATGTGTTATATATGTTGTTGAGACATGGTTTGAGGCATTGCTATGCATGTGGTTTGTATTGTGATTGTGTATGATGATGTTGAGTTTAATATGATGTAAGATGCCATATTATTACTCTTGAACATGACATTATGATATTATGTTGTTGAGATAATTGATGTTGAGTTTAATATGATGTAAGATGCCATATTATTACTCTTGAACATCGAAGGTTGTGAAATTTGATTAATTGGCACTAGTATGCTTGGGTACAATGATCGATCATTAGGATTAGTGTGCACACAAATTGAGTCAAAACGTACGTGGCCTTGGTGGCGTTAAGGCACCAAGGAGGAGTACGGTGATGTAATATTCCACCGGAAGCTTTTATATATTTCTACGTGATGATGAGTGGAATCCCATCCGTAGGGCATGTGGCGATGAGTGGAATCCCGCACATGCAAGGACCGGTGATGAGTGGAATCCCACCGAGGTAATGTTGTTGTTGGAAATGCGTTCCAACATGTTATCCGCGTATTCGAGTCATAGCTAGGTGCCAATAAGAGAAAGTATGTTTATGCCAATATGAAATTATGCATACATGATAATATGAATTGAAATGGGTATCAATGTAATATGAAATGTGAATTTCAATGTGAAACGATATATGATGTGGTTAATACTTTGAGTTATGTATCATTGTATGTTGAACTATTAAGTTGTTGAGCATGGCATGAATTTGGTAGTATGTTCATGCATCACCTACACTTATGGCTCATGTGGATCGAAGGTAAAATCATGTATAATATCACGTTAGTTGCTCGTGCTTGGACCCTGCGTTGTCGAAGGTTTGTTTTATGAGCTTACCCTCACTAAGCTTTTACGCTTACGCTCTCTTTTGTTCGACAATGCAGATTGATAGCTTGTGGGTGGCAAAGGCAAGGAAAGGTCCCCAAGTGTTGCTTTTGGTGAGCTCAATGTATGAGTTTTAAGTAATAGATTGTAATAGTTAAGCAATGGGATAGGTGTTATTGATTTGAGTTTTGATGTATGTCGTTGTTGGCTTGGTTCGCGGATGCCTTGTCTGATTGTAAATATTGCTTATGTTACATGCCATGAATGTCTACGTGTTTTGGTTGCTAGGGCAAGAAATCTTAAATGCTTGTATGTCCATATATGCATAAATTGCTCTTTATTTAGAATGCTATGTATGGATGCTTTAATCCATGTTCGAATGACTCCCTTGGCTTAAATATGTGTGCTTGCATGATGGTATGCGCTTAGGTGAGTCGAGAAATGCATTTAGAGTCGTGTTGGGGTCGTTTTAGTTGAGTTTGAGGAGTTTCAGTGCAGGGGGTATCGATACCCCTAGCTAGGGTATCGATACTCTCTTGCCCAAAAGGACTCAGATTTTGCCTGGGGTATCGATACCTTAAGGGTATCGATACCCTCCAAAGTTACTGGAATCGGGTGTTGTGGATGAGAGTTGAGCGTATCGATACCCCTGGTTAGGGTATTGATGCCCGAGTATTGATACCCCTGGTTAGGGTATCGATACCCGGGTATTAATACCCATGGTTAGGGTATTGATACCCGAGTATTGATACCCCTGGTTAGGGTATCGATACCCGGGTATTGATACCCATGGTTAGGGTATTGATACCCTGGTATTGATACCCGGGTATTGATACCCTTGGTTAGGGTATCGATACTGGCTGTCTTATAAGCTTAAAAATAGACCGTTAAGTATGGCCGTGGTTCGAATGTGTTTTTCCCTTGAATGTTTTCCGCTGATGTGAATCACATAGGACTTAATGTTCATCTAGGCGAGATTAATATAAAAAGAAGAAAAATAGGGTTGTTAACCGAAGGGAACCTTAACGGGTTTCACTCGGTTTTCCCCGTGTGGCCCACTAGGACCGGTCATCCGGCCAGGCCGGGACGAGGGGGTTACATTTATTGGTATTAAAGCCTAAGGTTTCCAAGACCTTGGGCAGGTAAGTGAGATAAGTTGTGTTTTATGATTGATATGCACGGTGTTTGCTTGCTCTGTAAGTATGACTGCTTGTATGACAAATATGTTGATTGCTTGTTTAAAAGCATGTTGTTTGTTATCCGTGTATGTTGTGATGAATGATTGATTGATTGAGAATGCATGTTGTTTGATAGTACGCTTATGGTTGCTTGTTTGGCAAGTAAGCCCTGTTATATGCTTGGTTGAGCATGTATGTGTGTTGATTTGCTTGAAGCATGTTTAGTAGAGTCCCATTGCTACTATTACATTGAAAAAGTGATTTTTAAGTGAGGGAATCATACTTGAGCCACTTGGAAGCCTTGCCTTGCTAACCAAATCTTGTATGTTTTACTGTTGATGTTGTTGTTTATTTAATTGCTTTTCGGTAAGTAGAAGTCGTAGTTTCTGAAAGGGTGAACGATGTTGAGGGAGTCCATCACCTCAGTTAGAGAGGTATGGTTGTACCGGAATTGAGGTACAATTTGTTCGTTTGAGACAGCGTGTATGTGGGTTGATTCATGTGGATGAGGGACGGTGTGATCAACTCTGGCATTGGTTGGTAAGAAGAAGTGAAGGCATATGAGTGGGAGTTAGAGTGGTGTCAATGTTTTATCGAATGAGCCCTTAGTACAGTATCAAGTTGTTTCCTCCAGTTGATTCTGAATCCGCATTTCTGTACATTGTTAGCAAGCCTGCAAGTTTGAATATGCCCGGTGAGGTGTTAGAGGTAGGTGCGAGTACCTTGGTTCTTTTAGCGAGATCAAGGTAGGGGTCTCGTGTAGGGGTCTCGTGTGAGTAATCTGAAATTCAGAAGTGTTAGTTGGTGACCGTTGGGGTTCGGCTTATGATTTGAATGCAAGACAGCCGGTCAGTATCCGTGAGTGGGAGCTAGTTTGTGTGATTGGGTCAGTGTACGTTGAGTTGTTTTCTAGCAAGCGAAAGAGATGGAGTCACTTCCGATATAGTTGAGCCGAGAAGGAAGCATTGAGTTTTGACTTCAGGATTGTTTGGTAGGGGTAGAACAAGTCCAGCAAGACTGTTTGTGTGCGATCAAAATTGAGTCTTGAAGTTACGAGATGCTCTGAGAACAGCTTAGAAGAGTCAGATTTTGTTGAAGAACCAGTCTGAAAACAAGAGGACCGAAGACTATCAGTTGTGTACATGTTCAGAGTTACTAGTTTCTAGTAGATGTGAAGTGATCGTCTTTCTACGGTTTCGATGTAACTTTTGACAAGGTTTGGCTTGAAGAGCATAGAGTTAGTGTATACGTTGAGACAAAGAGAGAGTTGCTTTGAAGACGCAGATTTTTGTGTGACTGTAGTGGTAAGTGAGGATGTGAACTTCTTGTTGAATGTTGATCCAGTTTAGAGATCAAAGGTTGAATGAGTTTAGTTGGTAGGCTTGCTTAGCAAGTGTGAGGAATTTGGTTTTGAATGAAGATTGGACCGCACAATGCTAGATAGTTTGTGATTCTTCCTAGAAGTGTTTAGAAGAAACGCCTAGTTTGTCTCCTAACAGCAAAGAAGGGTTTATTATTGATGTCATCTCCGAGTTGCTCGTGTTTTAGTTTGCTCGGTATCTTATGGTTTCCGACAGAATTGAGAATGTTGAAGAATTAGGTTCGAGACTTGTTAGACCTTAGATTCATTAGGCCTAGTTCATCATCTCATAGTTCTACAGTGTAATACGTGAAGAAGAAAGAGTGACAATACAAGAATATGTTTAGATTACAGACAGTTGAAACAAGTGACAGTGAATGATTAGCATCAGTTTTCGGGTGTCAGTGATTTGTTGGTCAGTCAGTGTGGGCTTCAGTCTATATGAAGATTAGCTCGAGATCCGTTTACTACCTGTTGAAAGTGAGGAAAGTTGAAGTACCGAAGACAACTTTAGAGGCAACATGTGATCACATTGAGCTCTGAGTTATGTCGTTTTTTTTGACTAGTGTATTAGTTACCTTCATAGAGTTGTTGAACATAATAATTCCCGAGTTTCTTGATCAGTTGTAGTAGCTCTTCTAGATGTCACATGAGTATATTCAAGTACTGAAGAAGACCATGACAAGCTTTAGAGTTAGTATTGTAGATTCTATTAGAGAATCAGTTGTATACCAAGTTGTGCAACGTGAACTTTGAGTTAATGAAGATGTTCTCCTAGAACGTGCAGATCATCCGAGTGTATTAGAGTAAATCCCAAGTAGGCGAAGGAAGACATGAGTTGAGAGAAATTGAAGACTGTGACAGGTATCTATAGTTCCTAGGTCTAGCATTGTTACTTTCAGAGAATTGTAAATAGTGTTTGAAGATAGTTGCTCCATTGATAGATTGCTACAGAAGAATGTTCAGTTGTATGGTTAGATGCGAGACAATGAGCCTTTGAGAAGCTGAAAGAAACTTTGAAGAGAGCTTCGACCTTGATCCAGCCTATACTAGAGAAGGAGCTTGTGAACTGTAGTGATGTGTTACATGTAGGGTTAGGTTGTGTGCTCATGCAAGACGAAATGATTTTGACATGTTCATCGAGTTAGTTGAAAGACCGTGAGAAGAGTTATCCGATATGAGACATAAAGTTAATTACAGTTGTATTTGCTTCGAAGACTTAGAGACAAAGCTTGTATAGTAAGAAATGCGCAGTGTATATGTACGTACCATTAGAACTTGAAATATTTGAAGACTTGGGAATTGTTGGAACTTGAACAACATGAGTAGTTAGAATTGCTTGAAGACTGTGATCTCAAGATTGAGTACTATCTGAAGAGAGTCTACGTAGCAACCGATGTTCCGAGTTGTATTAGCTGTTAGATTAGTAGTTGAGTTACGAGTTGCAATTGCCGAATTCCGTATATCAAATGATAGTAGTTTTGTGGCCGAGTTTCGGGTTGAGACTACTTTGAGTCAGAATGTTGATGAGAAACAGTTGCAAGGCAGATTCTTGGCACCTCACGTGCAAGACATAGTGGAAAGAAGACCTTCAGAATACAGTCCAGAGATGATAGAGTTTTGCATTTTAGAGACAGAATAGTTGTACCGACTGACCTAGTGTTTTGAGATTTATTGTTTTTGCCGAAGCGCACGGTGGTTCATTTGTATTGCATCTGAGTAGTATGAAGACGTATTGTGGGTTGAAGATGAGTACTTCCGGAATGGGTGGATGAATAATGTGGTTCAGTATGAGAGTAAGTATGTAAATTGCCAGCGTGTCAAGACTGAGCTTCAGTTTTCTTCTAGTTTGTTACATCCGTGGAAGATTCGCAGTAAAAGTGAGTAATAAAGATCCGAGATTTCAACTAGAATAATTTTGAAGACGTCTGCATAGTGTTTGGTTAATTGATGAAGACAGAGGATCAGTCAGAGAAAGTTATGAGTCAAGTGTTCAAGCAGTATTGTATGAGTTTGTGAATCGGGCTAGTTCTGTTGTTATCTGTTGCGGTTACCACCAGAGTTAGAAAGGGGTTTGAGATGTGTTACGTGTATCTATGATTCAGAAATGTGAGTCAGATCTGTTCCGTGCTAAATTTGTTGAAGAGATTGAGTTGAGTTTGAAATTGGCATGCCTTGAAGAATCAGTTGGGATCTTAGTGTAAGATAGCAAGTGTGGTGTGGTAAGTCTTTCGAGTTGGTTAGTACGTTGTAGTGAGAGAGGAAGGCGTGGAGGTGCATGTTTCTGTGGCCCTCTGTGATCGATGAATTTCGGGGACGAAATTTCCTTAAGTGGGGGGAGAGTTGTAACACCCGCGTTTTGGGCCTAGGAATTAGCCGGGTATTAGTTTGAGTCAAATAAAACTTAATTAAAACATTTCATCTTCAAATAATGGCCTAATTGAGTTTTGGAAAAAGGGGAGGGACCTATATTGCGATTTGACCCTAAAGTTTTAAAAAGCTAGACAACTTTAACCAAAAGTTGTCATCTTCTTTTCATCTTCTTTCCAACTTCAAAAAAAAGGAAGAAACCCCATCTCTAAAACCTCTCAAAACCCTAGCTTCTATTCCATGGATCCTACCACTCGATTTCAACCCCGTTTTAAGAGGTAATCACATTTTCTTAATCTCCTTTTCAATCTCTATCTATCCTTTGTTTTAGATTTCAAAAATATGGTGTTTTGGAAATTAGGGTTCATATGGAAATTTGGGGTTTCAATGGGGTTTTTCAAATTGTTTTGATAAATTGTATTGGGGGTTTGTTTAAGCGCTATGAAATACTCAACATATGTTAATTTGGTTAATTTTGGATGAAAATTCGTAGTATGGTTTTAAGGCTAGTTTTAAGGTTGTAAAACTTGAGTTTTTGGTGTGGTTTGTGTTGGAAATTGAAGGTTGGTGTTAGGGTAATAGTTGGGGGCTATTTTGGAAGCATTTGAATGTGCTAAATGTGTTGAAATCACAAGTTTTGGGCTGTGTATAAGGGCTGCTCGGATTTGGTGATTTTGGGGGTTGTTCATGGTTTGAAATGTTGAGTTTGGTGTTTGATTAGTGTTCCGAGTTTGCTATTTTAATCGATGAATTGATTTGTGGTTGTTTTACTTGTGTTGAGATGTTTAGAAGCTTGGTTTTGGGTTGGTGAAGCCTTGGGAGCAAATCCAGAAAAAAAGATTGAAGACCATGGTTGCTTGGTAGTTGAGCTTGGAGTAGAGGTGAGTGGTTAAAATATTTTAAATGGTTTTGAGCAATTGGTTCGAGCATGTGGACTAGGTTGAGATTGGTAGACTCACCTAGAGTTAGGATTAGGGTGGTAGCCTAATCCTAAGCTTTAGTTAGAGACATTGGATGATCTCTTTAATTGATGTTATGCCTCTTGATTATTTGGGTATGTATAATGTGTTATATATGTTGTTGAGACATGGTTTGAGGCATTGCTATGCATGTGGTTTGTATTGTGATTGTGTATGATGATGTTGAGTTTAATATGATGTAAGATGCCATATTATTACTCTTGAACATGACATTATGATATTATGTTGTTGAGATAATTGATGTTGAGTTTAATATGATGTAAGATGCCATATTATTACTCTTGAACATCGAAGGTTGTGAAATTTGATTAATTGGCACTAGTATGCTTGGGTACAATGATCGATCATTAGGATTAGTGTGCACACAAATTGAGTCAAAACGTACGTGGCCTTGGTGGCGTTAAGGCACCAAGGAGGAGTACGGTGATGTAATATTCCACCGGAAGCTTTTATATATTTCTACGTGATGATGAGTGGAATCCCATCCGTAGGGCATGTGGCGATGAGTGGAATCCCGCACATGCAAGGACCGGTGATGAGTGGAATCCCACCGAGGTAATGTTGTTGTTGGAAATGCGTTCCAACATGTTATCCGCGTATTCGAGTCATAGCTAGGTGCCAATAAGAGAAAGTATGTTTATGCCAATATGAAATTATGCATACATGATAATATGAATTGAAATGGGTATCAATGTAATATGAAATGTGAATTTCAATGTGAAACGATATATGATGTGGTTAATACTTTGAGTTATGTATCATTGTATGTTGAACTATTAAGTTGTTGAGCATGGCATGAATTTGGTAGTATGTTCATGCATCACCTACACTTATGGCTCATGTGGATCGAAGGTAAAATCATGTATAATATCACGTTAGTTGCTCGTGCTTGGACCCTGCGTTGTCGAAGGTTTGTTTTATGAGCTTACCCTCACTAAGCTTTTACGCTTACGCTCTCTTTTGTTCGACAATGCAGATTGATAGCTTGTGGGTGGCAAAGGCAAGGAAAGGTCCCCAAGTGTTGCTTTTGGTGAGCTCAATGTATGAGTTTTAAGTAATAGATTGTAATAGTTAAGCAATGGGATAGGTGTTATTGATTTGAGTTTTGATGTATGTCGTTGTTGGCTTGGTTCGCGGATGCCTTGTCTGATTGTAAATATTGCTTATGTTACATGCCATGAATGTCTACGTGTTTTGGTTGCTAGGGCAAGAAATCTTAAATGCTTGTATGTCCATATATTGCATAAATTGCTCTTTATTTAGAATGCTATGTATGGATGCTTTAATCCATGTTCGAATGACTCCCTTGGCTTAAATATGTGTGCTTGCATGATGGTATGCGCTTAGGTGAGTCGAGAAATGCATTTAGAGTCGTGTTGGGGTCGTTTTAGTTGAGTTTGAGGAGTTTCAGTGCAGGGGGTATCGATACCCCTAGCTAGGGTATCGATACTCTCTTGCCCAAAAGGACTCAGATTTTGCCTGGGGTATCGATACCCTAAGGGTATCGATACCCTCCAAAGTTACTGGAATCGGGTGTTGTGGATGAGAGTTGAGCGTATCGATACCCCTGGTTAGGGTATTGATGCCCGAGTATTGATACCCCTGGTTAGGGTATCGATACCCAGGTATTAATACCCATGGTTAGGGTATTGATACCCGAGTATTGATACCCCTGGTTAGGGTATCGATACCCGGGTATTGATACCCATGGTTAGGGTATTGATACCCTGGTATTGATACCCCTGGTTAGGGTATTGATACCCGGGTATTGATACCCCTGGTTAGGGTATCGATACTGGCTGTCTTATAAGCTTAAAAATAGACCGTTAAGTATGGCCGTGGTTCGAATGTGTTTTTCCCTTGAATGTTTTCCGCTGATGTGAATCACATAGGACTTAATGTTCATCTAGGCGAGATTAATATAAAAAGAAGAAAAATAGGGTTGTTAACCGAAGGGAACCTTAACGAGTTTCACTCGGTTTTCCCCGTGTGGCCCACTAGGACCGGTCATCCGGCCAGGCCGGGACGAGGGGGTTACAGGAACACAGCCAAGGCCTCCGCCTGGAACGCCGTGGAAACCCTAACGTTTGCTCTGGTGCACGCCCCGATTACAAAGCCGTCGTCATCCCGAATCACCACTCCTGAGAATGACATTTTATCGGTCCTAGAAAAGCTCGCGTCCACATTCACCTTCACATACCCCGCCGATGGCAGTTTCCAACGCTCATTCACATCTGGAAGAGGATGTTGCAACCTTGAGGTAAGGGAGTTGGTCTCTGCACAATAACTTTGTATAAAAGTTGTTATTTCGTATATGCCCTGTGATATGCCCTCATGTATTGGTTTATTTTGCGAAAACCATATCGCCCAGATTGCTATAGCAATAATCTTCTTCCGTCATAATGTTCAAATAACCATAATAGCCACTCGTAAAACGAACCTAGGTTTAAAGAACTAGGCTACGAAATACCCAAATTACTCCATACTTGCGCCGCATAGAAACACCCCCAAATAACATGGGATGTGTCTTCTGCCATCAGTGAACAACGAGGGCAAAAAGAGGAAATAGATACTCTCTTAATAGTTAGGTTAAGGAGAGTAGGAACAAAATCATGAATTAAACGCCAAACCTGAATTTTGATCTTCGAAGGGCAATCTAAACTCCATAGATGATTAAAAATGTTGTCCCCTGATGAATGTTCGGACGGATTTAGCAAGACCCTGTAGCCACTGCGAAATGAGTAAGTGCCCGAACCCTCACCTAGCCATACCCTAACATCCTCCTGACCCGAGGATGAGATAGGAATTGCTAGAATGCGCTCCGCCTCTTCTGTTGAAAAATTGGACTTGATCAGCGGTTCGTTCCATCCCCCTGAAGGGGAATGAATTATATCTAAAACCCTCTGCAAACCTGCGCACTGCGGTGAACTCAACCGCTCCGGAGGGAATGATGGGAGCCATAAATCATTCCAGATTGAAACAGACTGCCCATTACCAATTCTCCAGCCCATTCCTAGCTCTAGAAGCTTTCTCGAACTCCACACACTTCTCTAAATCAGTGACGGAGATGACCCTAGATTAACATTCAGAAAGGAAGAAGTAGGATAATACTTTGCCCTGATCAATCTAGTAGCCAAAGATCCTGATTTAGTAATTAACCTCCACCCTTGTTTTGCTAACAAGGCTATATTAAACTTGGCTAGATCCCTAAACCCCATTCCTCCATATCCTTTAAGCTTGCATAATTCCGACCATTGGCACCAATGAATTCCTCTTTTGGACGCAGAGTTACGCCACCAAAACCGGGCCATTATTGCTTCGAGGTTACGGCACAAAGTGAGAGGAAGAAGAAAGCACGACATTGCGAACAACGGGAGGGCCTGCAACACCGCCTTGATGAAAACTTCCTTCCCTCCTGCTGATAGAGAAATATTACTCCAGTTTAACGAACGAGCCTCAGTCGAATTAATAAGACGCTTAAATGCCTGCTTTTTGTTCCGACCCACTAATGCCGGTAAACCCAAATAGGCTTCAGGTGAGCATATTTCCGAGACACCAAGGGTGGTACAGAACAAATCCTTGTCTCTCTGTGCTACATTTCGGCTAAAAAAGACGCTCGACTTATCGTAATTGATAAGTTGCCCCGAGCAAGCCGCATAACTCGAAAGAATGCTTCTAATATTATCAGCCCCAATGGAGGTAGCTTCACCAAAAACTAAGCTGTCATCTGCGAAAAGCAGATGAGTAACCCGTGGAGCCCCTCTCGTAATCCTCGTGCCCGACAAGGAACCTAAACGTGTAGCCCTTCGAAAGAGAGCCGATAGACCTTCCCCACAGATGAGGAAAAGGTAAGGGCTGAGGGGATCTCCCTGCCGAAGACCCCTTGAGGGAAAAAATTTATCACCCACTAGGCCATTAAGGACCACCGAATATGAAACCGTAGAAACGCATTTGAAAAGAAGATCAATCCACCATCTCTCAAAACCCATCTTTGTCATGCGTGACCATGTCTAGAAAAGCCCACTCAACCCTATCGTAGGCTTTGCTCATATCCATCTTCAAGGCAAAGAAACCCTTCGCCCCCGAATGACGTTTCTGAAAGGAGTGAAGAATCTCATAGGCTGCGATAATATTATCAGAGATCAACCTTCCAGGAATGAAGGCACTCTGTGCCTCGTCAATGCAAGTGTCGAGTACCACTTTGAATCTATTCGCTAACATCTTCGAATAAATCTTGTACAAGACATTACATAAACTAATGGGCCTAAATTGGGTCATATTTAAAGGGTTACTCACTTTGGGAATAAGAACGATATGGGTATGATTTATCTCCTTCAACAAACTATCATCCCGAGTCAAACCGATGCAAAAATTGGACACCTCCTTGCTGATGATGTGCCAGAATCGCTGGTAAAACACCGCTCCAAGCCCATCTTCCCCGGAAGCTTTTAATGGACTCATAGACTGAAGAGCAATCTAAACCTCCTCACTTGTAAACTCTCTCAATAGGGCTTCATTCATCCCATGAGTAATGCTCGACCCAATTTCTTCCAGAATGGTAGTTGGGTCAGAAGATCCACCGGATGAAAACAGAGTCTCAAAATATTGTTTTGCCACCAACTGAATCTCGTCCTCCTCTTCAGCAACACCACCCCCTTGCATCTCAAGCCGAGAGATTCTATTGCGACAGCGCTTCTGACTAGCATACCGATGAAAAAAGCTTTTGTTGCGATCACCATTTTTCAACCAATTTGCCCGGGCTCGTTGTTCCCAATAAATCTCTTCCCTATCTAATTCCATATTAAGGGCCAACTTCGTCTCCACAAGATCTCCCAAAGATTCCTTTGTTACCGGATTGGAATTCAATTCAACCAACTTTTGCTGTAACTCTTTAACAGAAAGTTTCTTCTCCTTACATACCCGTTTGAACCAAGCTTCAAGACCCCGTCCTGTGTAGGCTAACTTTTCCAGCAATGGCCCACTAGCATCAGCCCAAAGGTTTCGAAATTCATTTTCACAGGACTGCTCAATCAACCACGCAGCTTCAAAGCGGAAATGCCAAATCCGAGATGGTGATGAAGACAAGCCAGTAGAATTTAAAAGAATAGGGCAATGATCAGACGTAGAGTGCGGTAAATGATCAACCTGAAAATTCGGTAACAAGTCCCACCAAGCTTGGTTTGCAACACCACGGTCCAAACGCTCCCTGATATTATTAGCTACTTGCCTTCCCCATTCCCAAGTAAACCAAGTCCCTCTGAAGCTTAAATCATCCAAGTTGCAATCCAATAAAGCATTGCCAAAATTATTCATCTGCCAATTGCTGCGCAAATTACCTCATTGTTTCTCCTCAAGGCTTAAAATCTCATTAAAGTCCCCCAATACACACCAAAGAACCTCGGGAGAATCATTCAAAGATCTTAGCAGATCCCAGGAGGTCGCCCTGTTATTAGTTTCAGGTGCCCCATAAAATCCGGTGAAACACCAGCTTAAACCATCGGAATCAGCCTCAATTAAAACATCAATATGACGTGATGAAAAGGATTTTAGAGAAACTTTAATACAATCCTTCCATCCCAACGATAATCCTCCACTGCGACCCAAAGAACTAACTTCAATACCGTTACGATAACCAAAATTTCTTCTTACACGTTCCATATTTGACGAATGTAGCTTCGTCTCTATCAAACAAATCAAAGCCGGGGAAAATTCACGCAGTGTAGCACCTACTCGTCGAACGGCACGGGGCGACCCCAAACCCCGCACGTTCCAACTTATGATCTTCATTGGTTCCGTCTGGCTCGCAACGCGAGGCCTGCCGATGATAAAGAAATGACACAATTTGAATCTTTGGAACTGGAAACTCCTGGCGGGTAGGTAACAGTACGCAGTCTTTTTGAATTATCAGCATTCTCAACTGGGGCATTTTCCTCTTCAATCCCCATTAACTCATCAGGATTAGGAGTAATCGCATTTTCAGAGTTGTCATAACTGGGAGGGATATTTTCCTTATCAGAAGTGCACCTTTCGGGGATATGATTGACATCCTGGTGAAAGTAACCGTTTGACCCAAACGACTGGGGATAAAAATTAGGGCCAGATTCAACCGACAATCCCTTACTTTTCGCCCCATTAGACGTAGAATCCGGAGAAAAAAACTCATCCTCTGAACTTTCCATTCGTAACCATCTGCTCTGAACCGGCGCCGCCCGACGAGGCGGAGCGCGCAACGAGCTATCCCAAGCCAACGGTAAATACCGACCACCCTCCGTGAATCGCAGGGCACAGAAACTCTCTCCATGGCCCAACCGCCCGCAAAGAAAACAGAACAAAGGGAGTCTGTCATATTCAAAACGGACAAAATGATGTTTTCCCGATTGAAGGATCAGCTTCTTCTTTCTTTTTAGAGGAGTTCGAACATCAACTCTCACCCGTACCTTCATGATCCGTTTATAACCCAGAGCGGTAGCAGCCGAATCATAATCAAGAAAAGAGCCGATGAAATCCCCTAGGATCCGAGCAACCTTGCTTGTCATAAACCCAACCGGGACGTCATGGATAAAGACCCAGAAATTAACATGAAACATGAGAACAGTTAAAGGATCTTCCTCAGCCTGAAGACGATGGAGTATCAACAGATGTGAATTAAATGTCCATGACCCTCCTTTCTCTACTCTCTCAACATCAACGATATGAAAAAATCGAAATAGAAACCGCCCCTCCCCCAAGTCAAAAATTGCAATACCCCCGGGAGACGCCATAAGTTAGCCAAAGTGGACCTCATCGCCGGAAAACTAATAATACTTTTCGTCAGAAAAGAGCCTACGAAGCATAACCCAATAGGATTGGGGGCAAGACTATCCGCGGGATCAATTTGGATACCCTCCTCCTCACCAGCATCGATCGAGAGATTTGCGAGATCGTGTTCAACATCCGCCATGATAGAGATACCAAAAGGAAGAAAACGTGGGAAGAAAAAACCCAGAAAAAAGAAAGACAAACGTGCTACAGAGAGCAGACTGAAAACGTGCTACAGAGAGCAGACTTTTTACGAGAATCTATATATTGATCTCACTTATTATCATTACCATTTATTGTTAACATAAACTTTAAGGTCTTAAAAGAGGATGTGAGGGAAGGGGTTTTGTGGGAAGAAACGTTGTCGTGTTTTATGAAGTGAAATTGCCAAGGTAGTATGGTTTTAGCCCCTATATATTATGCTGAATTTTAATATTTAATCATTTTAATTTGACATAATTTGTTCCTCTATTTTATAATATTATCAATACATCTAATTTTTTTTTAATATGTATGTCCGTTTTACGGTCAATGTTCGGGGTGCGTGACTACTCCTTCCAATAATGTCATCTCTAAAACTATTAGTTGTTTTCATTTAAGTAATGATGTGAATTTTTTAAAAATGCGGTGAAAAATTACTTTTTGAATTGTTTGATTTAAAATTTAAGTGTTTGAGATTACTGTTTAAGAGTACTTTTAAGTAGATAAAATATCTATTTTATATATGGTGTTCTAAAATAAAAATAAATTTTTTTTTGAAGAAAGCTAAGGTGATTACAAGTAGTATCTGCTCTAAATATACTCTCCACCATTTGACAATGAACACTCAATCACCCTGCTGCAGCTGCTAGTGCTCGAACCCGTGTCCTCTAGGAACAACAACCGTTCCCTTAACCACTGAGACAAATTGGTTCGTGCAAAAAATAAAAATAAATTAATTTAATGATACTTGATTTTTTTTAATATTGTAGTATATTATTTTTTAAAATAATAACAAATTAAGGTAATAATGTTATGGAAGTAGAAGATTAAATTACTTTAAATTATTAAAGTAAGAGAGTAAAATCCTGAATTTTAGTATAGTGGGAGAACTAAAACCAAAGGTAGACCAATTTTCAATCACATCACAAAACCCGGATTTCATCTTCCGGGTCGTATTGGCTCATTAAACCGACTCAGTGGTACCCGTGCAGATGTTCCGTTGAAGTAGTCTAGTTATCGCACTGCACCTCAAAGACTACCAAAAAAAAAAAAACATTGAAGTTTCCAGCAATGGGCGCCTCTGAATCTGCCCTCTCAGGTTCTTTATCGGTAAGTTTCCGATTTTTTATCGAAAAATTTCAAGCTTTTCAGTTGGATTTTTTTATAGCTTAACTTGTTCAAATATTGATTATCGGTATTGAAGAGTTCGGCCGATCAGATCACTACCGTTTCAAAGCGATCAGAAACAGTAGATCCGGTTTTAGAGAAGCTCAAATCCCTTAAAATTGTAAGCGTAATTCTTTTTTATAGAGATATTTCAGTGTGAAAAACAAAGGAATTTGAAGATTCTTTTTGTTTTGGATTGTAGTCGTCTCCAATACTGACGACACCGCCAACGGAGGGGAGCTTAACTGACATTTTGGTGAGAAAACCATCATCATCTTCAGCTCAAGGTGAGCCTGACTTCCCTTAAAACTTTTGGGAAATACTGCCTATAAGCTTTGACGGTTATTTATATCCATATATCAGTGTTTCTGGTTCTGGTTGATGATAACCCCTGAAAGAAAGTGAAATTGATGGTTCTTCTAAAATTTTATATTGATATTTGGGTTTTAAATTTTCTGAAAGAATTAGGGATTTCTATTTTCCCATTCCAGGGGCTCGAATCCTAATTATTGTTTTAGAGATGATATGATGAATGAAACAATGGTGCATATAGGTTGCTTTTTAATCACCTTGTTATGCATCTATATAGTACTCCAGTTGCTAATTGTGGATTACTGAAGGACCTATGATAAGATTTGAAGAACTCTCTACTTTTTTTGGGGGGGAAAATCATATGCATAAGATTAAACTAGACGAACGGAACAAGAGAAAAGTTAAGCAATGTTGGAGGGAAAGAAAACCCTTAACTACTCAGAAATTATGGTAATTTGGGCTGCATAGGTTACTATGATCTTGAAGTGCTAAATATTTTGTGATTTTGTTCTGTGGTTGTCGTAACATTTTATGCTCGGTTTAAATAATTTCTTTTGGACTATCAAAATAGCTACTGTGAATCCGAAGGTGCTGGAGGAACTCTTCTCAATGTATCGTGATTGGCAGGAGGAGAAGGCTCAAGAGATTAGCAAGAAACAGGTGCATATCTCTGTCATAAATTTATGAGTTTGAGAACAGCTGTTGCAATGTCATGGGGTGAATTACTTCTGCTGTGGGTCATTTTTTTAGTTTTTATACCATGTCAAACTCCTTCCTATTTTCCATTAATTTCCATCAATTTAAGATCAAAGCAGAACCTTTTACAGTTATTTCAATTTTGTGAAGAATTAAGTATACATATTCTCTTGTTTAGCTCAAATGTATATATAATCATTTTGACACATTTCGTTGCAGGAAGAGATAGAAAACAAAATAGAAGTTGCAGATGCTTTGGCAGGTAAACTTCTCCAACGTTTTAATCACTCAGCTGCCACAATGAAAACAACTTCACAACATTTATCGGAAGGTAAGTCGAGCTCTCTCATTTATTACAGAGCATAGAGACTGTTGCTAATCATTTTTAAGAATCCGATCATTCCTCTTACAAATCTCAATTAGCTAGTGTAATGCATGTAGTTCACACATTGCAAGTGGAGCTTGGGGAGCTTAAAGGAAGGTTAACGGAGGTCCTCAGCAATTGTGACGCGCTGTGCAAGAGAATTGCTGCAGAGGGGCCAGAACCTCTTCGGTCGTCTATCAGGCCATTTGCAGTTGCCACTACAAAATCAACATCAAACAGCAGCTCATCTTCGTATCAACGAATCAAAGTTCAACATCTATAGATGACAAATTAGAGTGACACTTTCCGTACATAATTAACACATTCTTTTACCATTAACAGTTCTTTGTATCGAAGTTTATTTTGTGTGCTTACATGTGAGCCACCTAAATTTTCTTACAGATTCCAGAGTATGTCTTCATTTAACTGTTTATACAGGTATTAACTATCAAAATTTTGCTTCAAGTAATACAATCCGAATTGAAAACATAAACATTGCTCAAGCAACTCAAAACAGTGTCACTGTCTGATAATTCAAACAAATTTTCTAGCATAAAGGTGCTCAATACTCTTGAATGTAAAGTATAAAGGCCAAAATAACTAAAACTACAGGAAGTAATATCCGAAGGCTAAGCCTTATCAGCTTTGGAAGCAGTAGCAGCGGCTTGTCCTCTGAGCCTACCAGTCCTCCTAGCTGCAATAAGACCAACTTTCTGCCCAGGAGGAGCATCACGCCTAACGGTACTAGCATGACCAATGTGTTGATGGTTACCACCTCCATGGGGATGTTCAACGGGGTTCATAGCCACACCACGTACCTTCGGCCAGCAGTTCCTCTTCACCCTAAACTTGTGATAAGCGTTACCAGCCTTAAGAAGAGGCTTCTCGGTCCTACCACCACCTGCAACCTGGCCAATCATTGCACGACAGCCACTCGGAACAATCTTCTTAGCACCAGATGGAAGCTTGATCCTGTAGTCATTGGCAAAACAACAAATCACTCAAAACTTTCAAGATTAAGCAAGAAGTATGATCCATACATGCAGGCAACAACAAGAAATGAAATTTAACATGTAAGTACCAGTGATAACAGATACTCAACTAAACAGTACCAATTGAGCTAAAAAGAGATAATGGATTGAAATCATTAAGAGATGTTTTCCCCCATGTTTACAGTCCATTTCCATTAGTAAAGAACTAAGCAAACTTTATCCACTAATTGCATTGCAGTCCTTTCTCATAAACTAGGCATACAACTAACCGATGATATCCACAGTAAATCTTAGATTGAAGCAAAAATGTATAAATAGGATTAATAACAATCAAAGGAGGATAGACAATTATGACATATAAAATAGACCTAAATCAAAATTGAAGTCAAAACAGAGTAAGAATGAGAGACCTGGAGGTATCATTATCAGGGTTGTGACTAATAACAATGGCGTAGTCTCCAGAAGCCCTAGCGAAAACCCCACGATCACCAACATGGTGTTCCACGTTGCAAACAACAGCTCCTTCGGGGATGGATCTAAGGGGCAACACATTTCCGACCACAAGAGTAGCCTTCTTACCACAGTAAACGAACTGTCCGGTGTACATACCTTCGGCGGCAACGAACAATTCCTTCTGCTTCTTGTAACGGAAAGGGTGACGGAAGACGACGCGGGCTAACGGAGCGCCACGGCCCGGGTCGTGGATGACTTCGGTGACGACGCCCTTGAGGTAGCCATTCCGTTCGCCGAAGTCGAGGCTGCGGAAACGGGCGGGACCCTTGCGGTGGTGGGTGTGGGACTTGAAAACTGAACCCGCTCCCTTACGCTGAGCTCGGATGACGCGACCCATTTCGGAGAAAGTTTGTGCGTGTGGGAGGAGACCTCTCTCTCTCTCTCGGAGGCGGACGGAGGAGAGAGCTTAGTGAAACGGGGGTTGAAGGTTGGGATTTGGGGTAGGGTTTTTAGATTGGATTTTCGGGGTTTTGGGCTTAAGAAAAATAAATTGTTGCCATGATCCAACCCAGAAAACAAACCATTTTCGGATATAAAATAAAATTTTGGTCCGACTTTTTCTTCGGTCCATGTACTCTTTGGAGTTTTGAAACTAGTCCATTTGTTTTATATAATTAGGAAAATACTTTGATGCACAAGCTGTGTAAACTTTAGTTTACACAAGCTCTTTAATTTTAGGGTTTAGGGTTTAGGGTTTTATGTTAGGGTTTAGGGGTTTAGTATGTAGGGTATATAATTTAAGGTTTATGGTTAGAATTTAGAGTTTAGAGTTTAGGGCTTAGGGTTTAGGGTTTAGGTTGCTAGGGTTTGTGATTTAGATTTTAAATTTTATAAAAGGATTGTGTAAAAAAAATTTACACAGCTTGTGCATCAAAATAAAACCCATATAATTATTGGTATTTAGTTTATTATTTTATTAATTTAAATCCAGCATTACACAAACTTTCAATCCAAAACAAAACGTTTTGCTCTACAGCACAGTTTACAATACCAGAGCCATACCCATGTTTAGAAGTCTACTGTTGTTTTCTGTGTACTTGAAGATAAAACTTAAAACAATTTTGTTGTATGTAAAAGTGTATTATTATTAATATAAAAATGTTGTTAATAACAAATGAATGTAGTTGGCATCATTGGCGGATCTAGAAGGGTAGACACACATATTAAATATTAACAACATAAAAAATTTTGTATGTAGGTGGGTGCAAATACAATTTTAGAGTGAGCACAGTTAATAAAATGCGTAATTAATAAAGGGAATTCAGATTTTAAGATGGGCATAAATAAAATTTTAAGATAAGCACCCTCAATAAAATATATAACTAATAAAGAAAATTCAGATTTTCAAGATAAGCATTTGGTAGCTAAGAGAAACCATCAACTGTACCAAAAGAAACGACTCCATGTTCCAGTTCTTACAAAGGGATGGACAGGTGGTTGCTGTTCCAGTCTTTGATCGAAGGAAACAAATTATCCAATCTAGATCCTTCTTCCAAAAAGATATTGCCATAGATGGGACTTCACTATCAATCAACAGTGTAAACATTAATTTGAAATGAAAAGAGATGAGTTGAGTTGGCAATCATTTCCTATTTTCAAGCTCTAAATAATTGGACCTTTTTCTTTTCTGTAGAACTTCACTCCTTCCCTCTTTTTCCTTCCACTCAAAGTAAGCACATGTGAGCTTTGTCTCATCGTTAATGGCAAAACTGCGAGTATAATGTACGTTTAAACGCGTTCAAATTCATGATATTTGAGTTGTTATAACGAATAATACAAAGACACAAATGTTTTAAGGCACTAAATAAATAATGGAAGCATAATTTTGCAGTATGGTGAGCTAAACCAGTAACCAATGCAAGCAGACAGTATTTGCTGGAGAACCTTAAACTCCACGAAATCGACTCCATTTAGTACATTTTTTTATTCAAGTAAGAAAAGATGGAGTTTCCCAACGTGCCATTTGAGGGAATGCATAATTAATATATACAAATTAAGAATCAAAAAGAAGAAAATGTCAATAAGTTGTGGAACCACTCATGAGTCATGCATAAGGGTACGTATACATATATAAGACGAGAGACGACTGCAATGAAGCAAATTCGGAATGTTTCTTCATCCGATCATGGCCGTCAGAGATCGAAAAACGACTTCTTCGCACGGAATCGTAAGGCCTAAGTCGTGGCTAAACCCGAACTCCTCTTCAGCTCTTTGAAGCAAGTATTGGAACTCGGGGTGATCGAGCCATGATATCGGGATTATGTATCTGCTCCTGTTCTCTCCGACATAGACCACAAAGTGGCCTTTAGGAACATCATCACAACCGTGTTTCTTGCCGAAACTCGAGCACTTTTTCACAATCCGTTTGATGGCCGCTGTCTGAGGGAATTTGTTTGGTTTCTTGATAGCCATGGATCTTTTATTCAGATGAGTGGAGGTGTAAAGGGTATTTATACGGTGGAAAAATTGGAGTTGAAAAGAACAAAGGCATGTGGTATGTGGGAGAAATGAAGAGATCAATAGGGTTGTACTTGTAATGGAGATGAGATGGCTGCATGTAAGTGCAGGTTAGCCACCTCTGTTGCCTCTCCTAAGGACAAAGATGGGTCCATTCTTTCACTGATTTTGCTTCTCAAGTTTTCCACCATTTGGCTCTTGTGGTATATATATACTTGCCTTGTTTTAAACTGATAAAAAGTAAACGAGATAGACCTTATTTAACTAATATTTAAATTAAAAAGACCTAAAATATTATTATATAAAATTTTTTAGAAAGAGCAACAACCCCTTCCACATTACATATAGTTTTGTCTCTGTTTATGTCCCTAATAAGTATTTAACCTATACTTTTTTATCTAAGTACCTAAAATATTTTTTGGGACAAAATATGTACCTAAAATATATAATATTTTTCATCTAGATACATAAAATATTTTTTAATCAACGCCACATGTCAACTTTTAAAAATTTAGATGAAAAAGATGGTTTGCTTTAGGTACATGCTTTAACCACAAAATATTTGAAGCACCAAGCTGTAAAAGATAGTAACTATAGGATCATGTTACAATATACGAACTAACCAGAGGACAAAAACAAGAAAGAGAGGAAATAAAAAAAATGAGGAAATAGAGGTAGTAATCTTGTTGTTATTTTATTGATAACAACGATAATATCTTCAATAAAAGACTAGTCCATATATATACAAGAGAGAGAGCCGGAGTTGGTTAAGTAACTGCTAACAACCCCTAACTGTTCTTAATCAACTTCATTAACTCTAATATTGCTAATTACATCATCATTCCAAATATTTTCCCTACAAAAACAAGTTTAAAGAAATAACAACTGATTTAAACAATACAAGAGAACAAAATAAGACAAGAAACACTCAACTATGTACATGTATTTTCAACCAAAGCCTTACTTGTACTTGTATCCTCAGTAGAACCCTTATATTGTATCACTTGAACCGAAACATCATATAGATTAACCTGATGCATGTGGAATGAGAGAGCTGAAAAAGCCTTGATGAGAACGTCTGCCACTTGTTCAAATGCAAGAATCTCATTAACTTGCAACCGTCTTGAACATGATTGGCTCAGACTACTACAACACCTGTGTTGTCACACCACGAGACTGGTACCCCTCATTCTTAACATGCAATTCATCCAACAAAGACCGAAGCCAAATTATTTCAGCTGTAGCACACACAACACTCATATATTCTGTCTCTGTTATCAATCGAGCAACCACATGTTATTTTCTTGAGCTCCACAAAACATGATTACTACAAAAGAATATTGTCATGAGGCCATTACCCTCTTCCCAAAAGACATGTCTGATAGGATGTGCAACACCACTACTTATATATCCCAAGACGTCTCATTTTCTTTTCGTTGTGGGATTATTTTCCGTCTCTTCCCAAGCATGACATTCTCTCTCACTCAATCTCATGATGCCCTCGTCACGAGTTAACCGCTACAACACCTGTGTTGTCACACCACGAGACTGATACCCCTCATTCTTAACATGCAATTCATCCAACAAAGACCGAAGCCAAATTATTTCAGCTGGAGCACACGTAACACTCCTATATCCTGCCTATGTTGTCAATCGAGCAACCACATATTATTTTCTTGAGCTCCACAAAAAATTATTGTCACGAGGCCATTACACTCTTTCCAAAAGACATGTATGATAAGATGTGCAACACCGCTGCTTATATATCCCAAGATCTCTATTTTTCTTTTCGATGTGGGATTATTATCCCCGTCTCTTCCCAGGCATGACATTCTCCCCCACTCAATCTCGTGATGCCCTCGTCATGAGTTAACCACTACAACACCTGTGTTGTCAAACCACGGGACTGGTACCCCTCATTCTTAACATGCAATTCATCCAACAAAGACCGAAGCCAAATTATTTCAGCTGCAGCACACGCAACATACCTATATTCTGCCTTTTTTGTCAATCGAGCAACCATATGTTATTTTCTTGAGCTCCACAAAACATGATTACCACAAAAGAATATTGTCATGAGGCCATTACCGTCTTCCTAAAAGATATGTCTGATAGGATGTGCAACACCACTGCTTATATATCCCAAGACCTCTCTTTTTCTTTTCGATGTGGGATTATTGTCCCCGTCTCTTTCCAAGCATGACATTCTCCCCCACTCAATCTCGTGATGCCCTCGTCACGAGTTAACCGCTACAACACCTGTGTTGTCACACCACGAGACTGGTACCCCTCATTCTTAACATGCAATTCATCCAACAAAGACCGAAGCCAAATTATTTCAGCTGGAGCACACGCAACACTCCTATATTCTGCCTCTGTTGTCAATCGAGCAACCACATGTTATTTTCTTGAGCTCCACAAAACATGATTACCACAAAAGAATATTGTCACGAGGTCATTACCCTTTTCCTAAAAGACATGTCTGATAGGATGTGCAACACCACTGCTTATATATCCCAAGACCTCTCTTTTTCTTTTCGATGTGGGATTATTGTCCCGTCTCTTCCCAAGCATGAAATTCTCCCCCACTCAATCTCGTGATGCCCTCGTCACGAGTTAACCGCTACAACACCTGTGTTGTCACACCACGGGACTGGTACCCCTCATTCTTAACATGCAATTCATCCAACAAAGACTGAAGCCAAATTATTTAAGCTGGAGCACACACAACACTCTTATATTCTGCATCTGTTGTCAATCGAGCAACCACATGTTATTTTCTTGAGCTCCACAAAACATGATTACCACAAAACAATATTGTCACGAGGCCATTACCCTCTTTCCAAAAGACATGTATGATAAGATGTGCAATACCACTGCTTATATATCTCAAGATCTCTATTTTTCTTTTCTATGTGAGATTATTATCCCCGTCTCTTCCCAGGCATGTCATTCTCCCTCACTCAATCTCGTGATGCCTTCGTCACGAGTTAACCGCTACAACACATGTGTTGTCACACCACGGGACTGGTACCCCTCATTCTTAACATGCAATTTATCCAACAAAGACCGAAGCTAAATTATTTCAGCTGGAGCACACACAATACTCCTATATTCTGCCTCTGTTGTCAATCGAGCAACCACGTGTTATTTTCTTGAGCTCCACAAAACATGATTACCACAAAAGAATATTGTCACAAGGCCATCACCCTCTTCCTAAACGACATGTCTGATAGGATGTGCAACACCACTGCTTATATATCCCAAGACCTCTATTTTTTTCCGATGTGGGATTATTGTCCCCGTCTCTTCCCAAGCATGACATTCTCCCCCACTCAATCTCGTGATGCCCTCGTCACGAGTTAACCGCTACAACACCTGTGTTGTCACACCACGGGACTGGTACCCCTCATTCTTAACATGTAATTCATCCAACAAATACCGAAGCCAAATTATTTTAGCTGTAGCACACGCAACACTCCTATATTCTGCCTCTATTGTCAATCGAGCAACCACATGTTATTTTCTTGAGCTCCACAAAATATGATTACCACAAAAGAATATTGTCACGAGGCCCTTACCCTCTTTCCTTAAGACATGTAAGATAGGATGTGCAACACCACTGCTTATATATCCCAAGATCTCCCTTTTTTCTTTTTGATGTGTGATTATTTTCCCCGTCTCTTCCCAAGCATGACATTTGTAACGCCCGGGTTTGGGGCCAGGAAGATACTCAGGTTTGGGCGTTGGGTTAAGCCAGTTCGAGTTAAACAAGTTTTGGGAAAACCCTATTAAATGGCAAAAATTTTAAAGTCTCTTAAGAAATGGGGTATTTTGGTAAAATGTAGATAAATGAGCTTTTGGAGAATAGATTTTGGGTCAAAATAAAGTATATTATTTCAAAAATGCCATCCATCCTTCTTCTTCAAATACTTTTCACGTTAAACTCTCCCAAGCCATAGCCACCATCCTTTTCACCAAGATTCATCATTTTTGGAGATTTCAAAGAGGTAAGCACTTGGTTTTATTCCCCTCTTCATTCTAATCTAGTTTTTAGCCTCTACTCTTTAAGGTTTTAGGGGATTTCTCAAGTTTCAACATTTGGGTAAAAATGGGGTTTTTGAGGGGTTTAAGCTTTTGATGAAAACAATTGTTTGGGTAAGTTTTAAAGGAAGTTTTGACTGCAAAATGGTGTTAAGAAGTTGGTTTTAGCATGAAATTCCGGATTTTGTTGAAATGAGTGTTTTGACAAATGTGTATTTGGGTTTTTGGCTTAGAAATGGTGAAGAAGGGTTCCTAATGCTTTGGAGTTGTTGGGTTGATGTTTTTAGAGTGTTTTAATATGGTTTGGATGTTAAATTGATGGGGATATGATTGACTTGAGGTTAGAGTAGGTTTGAGGATAGGTTGGAGTAGAAATGTGATGCTTGTTGTTGTCAGATTGTGATGGTAATGATTTCAGCAAGTTAGAATGTTGAAAGATGTATTAATTCATTGTTTTGATTTGGTAGACGCAGTGAATAACAATTCGAGTCCTTCAGACGTCACACCGGAGTTGCGGAAGCTTGAAGGAGAACCGTTATCTTGTTTCGGGTTTTGAGCTAGTGAGTGGAAATGTTTTGAAGTTTAAAATGATTCAAAGAGGTTTTCTTGGGGGTTTGGGTGGAGCCTTAGAGGCATCCTAGACCCAAGTGTAAGTTTGCCTATACTTGCCTTGATTGGTTGATTGCTGGTGTACGTGTTTATGCGTGTTGTGATGTTGATTGCGGAATGCTTTTATTCCCGTTTTAATGTTGTTGTGTTGTCGTAGTGGATGTCAAGCCTCATATGATGGTTAGTTGTTGTATACGGTGATGTGTAGTCCTACCGGTAGTGACTAGTAGATGAGTACGGTGATGTGTAGTCCCATCGGAAAAATGTTAGTTGTTGTGTACGGTGATGTGTAGACCCACCGGGATGGTTGTGCACGTGCAAACCATGTATCGTTTATGCTTGCGTTTATTACATCTCTTTCTATAATGGTTTTGTTTTCAAAACTAAGATATATGTTTTAAACTGCATTGTTGTTGTGTTTTAGAGCTCCGCTCACTAAGCTTTAAGCTTACTCTCTCTTTTTCCAAAAATGCAGATCGTTAGAGGCTCCGGGAGGCAAGTGGGCAAGGGAGGAGTTTTTGGAGTTTTTGCTAAGCTCAAAGTATGGTTTTGTGGTTGTAATAATGCTTAGACATTGGGAATACTAGACTTTATGTTAGGGAGTTGGTGTTCAAACTCCTATGTTTGGTTTTGTTTAAGTTGCTAGCATGTTTTAAATGTTGATACCATGATATGTTGAGGCTTGTTATGGCTTTTGGTAGATTACTTTGCATTTTGGCTTGTTGGTGTTTTTGAATGCTAAGTGTTCTTATGAGCTTTGGGTTGAGATTCATTCTTGTAACACCCGTGTCTTGGGGTCGGGAGTCAGGCGTGTGAGTCGGGTTCGAGTTGTTGGACTCGGTTTAATTAAAATATGCTTGGTTTTATTTTAAAAAGGATTTAAATCTCATTAATGGCAAAATTGTAAATTTTTACAACTATGAAAAAGATGAGAAAAGGGGGTTTTTGCTATTCATCATCTTTCTCCCTTTTCAAAACTAAAAATCATGATACATAAAACCTCCCAAACCCTTGGTACTATTCCATCACCTTTATTCATCATTTCAAGAGCTCCTTTCAAGAATCAAGGGGAAACGTTGGAGAAGGTTCAGACACGATTCCGGAAGTTGTGGAGGCTTGAGTCGGCTTTGCTTGGTTTGCTTAAGGAAGTATGGTGAATGGAAATTTTTTTAAGCAACGTTTTGGTTCAAAGATGGTTTTGAAAGAGTTTAGATTGAGCTTGAAGGGTCAATCTAAACTCAAGAGTAAGTTGATGTGTATCGCCTCTTTAAATTCCCCTTTTTACCGTTGGTTTTTCATTACTTGTGGTGATAATTTGTTATGCATGAAATTCCAATACTTTGGAAGGAAGCATGTTGTTTGTTATTATGTTGTTGATCATGCATGATGAAATCAATTGTAAAATATATGTAAGTTGGTGCAGGTTGTGCACAAAAATGGTAAGTAAAACCAATTGCGGTTGGTAAGACTGTAAGTAGTAAGTTTGTGCATATTTGTGGATTTTGTTACAAGTTGTTTTGGTCGTGCATGATATAGTGTATCCATGTTGCATGATGGTGATTTGTATATCGTATTGCATGGTTGGTGTCGAAACTCACGTGATAGTTGTCGTTACTACGGTGATGTGTGGTCCCACCGATAGTGGCTAGTATAAGACTACGGTGATGTGTGGTCCCACCGGTAGTGACTAGCAGGAGAGTACGGTGATGTGTGGTCCCATCGGAAAACTACTAGTCGAACGGTGATGTATGGTCCCACCGTGTTTTGGTTATGCTTGTGCATACCATGTATTGTTCATGTTGTGTCTCACTATATCATTCCCTCTTAGTGGTTTTGCTTTAAATCTAAGATTATGTCTTTACGCATACCATGAAGTGTGATGCCATGATAAATGTCTATATTGTTGGCTTGTGGTTGATCTCGTATGTTAGTAAGAGGATTATGTCGTTGGATGGATCGTTTGTGTTGGCTTTTGTTTTAAAGAAAGCTTTGAACCCTGCATTGTCGTTGTTATGTCCTCGAGCTCCGCTCACTAAGCTTTATGCTTACGCTCTCCTTTTTCCGACAATGCAGATTATTAGTGTGGAGTTAGCAAGGAGCAAAGAAAGGGCGTCCAAGTGTGTGGTAGTTGCTCAAGTATGGTTTGGTAAATAATGTAGTAGTTTAGCAATGGGAAATTCTACGTGTTTTAGGAGCGTGTATCTAGACTCCTTTGTGTTGGCTTTATGTTGTTAATGCTTTATGTCGATGGATTTGTAAACCATGTTTATGTTGATGCCTAAGTGTTAGTTTGGAAGGCTTATAACCATGTTCCTTGAGATGCCTATACCTTTGTGTTGAAGTTTGTAAGCCATGTCTTTTGGATGCTTATGTTTGTAGTGAAGGCATGTAAATCTTGTTATGCATGTATTTTGTGGGTGCTTGTTCTTTTTAAAATGGTTAGCCTTGGATGTGTGTTCTTTTGAATGTATGTTAAGTGTTGGATCATGATTGAAGTAGGGTGAAATGCCTCTAGAGTATGTGTATGCATGTTGTATGCTTGTCTTGGTATATGATGCTCTGTTGTTTGTTTAAATTGATCCGTATGCTTAGTCTTGGTTGTTAAATGATCTATGAATGTGGGTAAGTTGCTAGACGAGTCGTAAAATGCATCTAGAGTTGAGTCTTGGTTCGTTTTACAGCTAAATTGAGTCTTACAGTGCATGGCGTATCGGTACGCCTAAGAGCCGTATCGATACGGTCCTATACTTTGGGGCTCAGTTTAAGCTTAGCGTACCGGTACATAAGGGTGTATCGATATGCTAAAACCTCTCTGGAAATCTGAGAAATTGATGATATTTTGGCGTATCGGTACGAGTCTAGGGTGCATCGGTACGGTCTCTTGTCACGACCGTGAGAAGTTGACCGTTGAGGGCGTATCGGTACGGTCAACCAGTGTACCGATACGGTCTCCCTAGGTTGACTCTCGGTAGTTGACCAAGTCAAGGCGTATCGATACGGTCTTCTAGCGTATTGATACAGCCTGTTATAAAAGTTAAAATGGGCTGTTAATTTGCATGTCTTGGTGTTTTGTATCCGTGTTTGTTCGCTGCGTGTCATATCACATAGGTTTTAATAAAGGCATATAGAAAAAGATAAAGAAAAAAATAGGGTTGCTAATCGGAATGGGACCTTAACGAGTTTCGCTTCGGTTTTCCCAGTGTGACCCACTCGGGCCGGTCAGTCGTCTAGAACGAGACGAGGGGGTTACAATTCTCGTTGCGTGCATGCATGTTTGTAGTGGTGATTAGAGTGTTTTGCCTCTAGATTGTTTGTATATTAAGTTGCCATGTGGTTTGTGATGGTTCGAGGTAAGTTTGGGAGCGTTTGGAGATGCCAAAATGTGTTTCGGGCCAAACTGTGTCTAGGCGTTTTAGAATGTCTGATATGGTTTCGGAACGGTCGAGCTCCAGGGGTACCTGTATCGGAATAGGGGTGGTGCCATTTCGGTACGATTTGCCACTGGAGATTCCTGTTTCGGAACCATATAGGGTCGTTCCGGTACGTTCGGCCACTAGAGGCTCCCATTCTGGAACAAGGTGGGACCGTTCCAGAACTGCTTGATGTTACTTTTTGAATGAAGCCCGCGTTTCGAAACGGACAGACATGTTTCGAAACGCAGGCAGTTAAAACAGTTAAAAGGCATCTTCAAGGGTTTCCAAATATTACGTTTTAGTCCCTAAGGCTTGTATGTTTCCTAGTTTAGTTTTAGGGGTGTAAATGAACAGAGCGTTCGACGAACCGTTCGTTTATGTTCATTTATTAAGCTAAATAAACGAGTATGAAAAAAAATTTTATGTTCGTTTAATAAACGAACGAACACGGACAAAGGTGTGTTCGGCTCGTTTATGTTCACGAACAAGCTCGTTTATAGGCTCGTTTATGCGCTCATGTATAAGCTCGTTTATAAGCTTGTTTATAGGCTCGTTTACATGCTTGTTTATAAGCTCGTTTATAGAATGAAAAGGTTTGTGGATGTATCTAAATAATACTTTTTGTTGTTGCTAAGGATATTATATTAAGTTCATGTTTAAATGTAAGTTTTAATTTGTTGCTATTTATTTATTTATTGTTAATTTAGTTAACATTTCTTAAAATATAAACAAACATGTTCACAAACGAATAAATGAGCATGTTCGTGAACACTTAAACGAACACGTTCGCGAACACTTAAATGAACTCGTTCGCGAACACTTAAACGAACACGTTCGTGAACACTAAAAAAACGAACACGAACACCTTCAAAAATAAATAAACGGACATGGACACAATATTAAAAATTTAAACGAACACGAACTGAACATGAACACCTTTAAAATTAAACAAACAAACACGAACAGAGGCTTGTTCGTTCAAGCTCGGTTCATTTATACCCCTATTTAGTTTAGATGTGTCCTTTATGATGGTTTTGCCTCTTGAGCATGGAATTTGACAAACAAGCTACTTGGTAAATTTAAATTATTGTATGTCCTCTGATTGGTACGTATTCCGCTTTCGCTTTTCCGTTGTAGCCTTCACACATAGGATTAAAAGTGATATCTAGACAAGATAAAAAAATAAAAAAAATATGGTTGCTAATCGGAATGAGGCCTTAACCAATTTCGCTTTGGTTTTCCCCGTGTAACCCGTTCGGTTCGGTCTGTTGGCTAGGCCGGGACGAGGGGGTTATATTTGGTGGTATCAGAGCCTCGGTTATGTGGTCTCCCGGGAATGTAAGTCAGGTAAGTTGGTTTGTTTGTTTTGTTTGCCATCGCACGGTGTGTGGAAGCATGTTTTCTCGTTCTTGTTGTTGGTTGAAGTTTAGTCGAGTGTTCCCATTGATAGGTGTTGTTATTGGAAAATGGTTTTGGTTTAAAGAGCTTGAGAACTTGGATCCTTTCCCTTGCTAACCTAATGTTTTCTTGTATGTGATGTGTTTGTTGTTTTAGATTTTATCTTCGTTATGGTAAGATCGAGAGGACGGCCTAGAGCGGGTGACCAGGCACCCGGGGATGAGCCTTATGTTCCTCCTGCTTCCGATGGTAATGGGATGGGTGGCGAAGGTAATGTGCCTTAGGCCGGTGCGAATGCTGGAGGTGATGGTAATGGACCTCAGGCCGGTGCAAATGTTGGGGTAATGAAGCTCAAACGGGTCAGGGCCAGGAAGGGCGGACATGACTCATTTGATTCAGACTATAGCCGGGGCTTTTCAGACAACTTTAGCCGGTATGCATGCTGCAGCACCACCTCAGGGTGCGGGGACTGGTTTACCCCTTGAGAGACTTCGTAGTTTGGGTGGAGTTGAGTTCCGTGGTTTGACTCCCGAGGGTTCATAGGCTTGGCAAGAGAGTACTACACGCATCTTAGGCCAAATGGAGTGCTCAGACACTCATAAGTTGGGTTGTGTTGTCTCCTTGCTTCAGGGAGATGCGTATGCTTGGTGGACTACCGTTACTTCGGGTATAGCAGAAGCGGATGCCACTTGGGAATTCTTCAGAATTGTCTTTAAGAAGAAATATCTTGGAGTCCGATATCAGGATGAGAAGAAGAGAGAATTTATGGCCTTGGTTCAGGGTAGCAAGACGGTGTCAGAGTACGAGGTTCAGTTTGTGAGGTTGAGTCAGTATGCTCCCGAGTTGGTTCCCAGTGAGAGGGAATGGTGTGAGCATTTCCGATATGGTTTAACTAAGGCCAAGGATATTGAGCAGAACTTGAGCTCGAGTACCCGTGCTGGTGGGTCTGATTCTGAGAAGAGACACGCAGATTGGAATAGAGATCATGTCAAGAGACACAGAGATATGAGGTATCGGCCCAATTCGAGACATAAGGGCGTTAACCATGGACAGGGCCATCAGGACCAAAGAGCTGTTGTTCACACTCCTGAGTGCACTAGATGCGGGAGACGCCATCCGGGCGAGTGTATGGGTACCTTTGGGGTATGTTGGAATTGTGGTTCCCGAGATCATTTGAGGCTTAACTGTCCACGCCCGGCTAGGGGCGGACCGACTCTAGCTAGGGGGTTTGAGCATCAGAGAGGCCGTGGGCGCGGTCGAGGTAATTTTCAGCCGAGGAACGATAGTCAGAAGAACTTAGCTCATGTGGTGACAGTTTATCCCGTGGGTGGAAGACCGACTAGGGTGTATGCACAATGAGAGGCTGGGAATGACACAGATGTCATTGCAAGTAATTTCTCGTTACAGTCATTGACTTTGCTTTCTTTGATAGATTCGAGTTCGACACATTCGTACATTTTGGGTGAACATGCAAGATCTCTAGGTTTACCGTATGAGTGGTTAGAAGTAGGTTTGAATGTTACTAGTTCTTTCGGTGAGACCGTGGTAGTTAGAAATATATATATGAGGTGTCCCTTGATGATTCAGGGCCATGTGTTTCCGGTTAACATGATGAAATTGTCGTTCTATGATTTTGATGTGATTTTGGGCATGGATTGGCTCGTGGAGCATAGAGCTAGGGTAGACTTTGAGACCAAGAGAGTCTATCTGAGGCTTACGGGTGATTTTGAAGTTGTAGTGGTGGGCGAGAACATTAAATTCTTGTCCAATGTTGTTTCTGCTTTAGAAGCTCGGAGATTGATGGATTCGGGTTGTCAGACGTATTTGGCTTATGTGATGAATCCGAATATGAGTGAGGTTAGACCGGAAGACATCAAAACATTTTTTGATTTTTCGAGTGTTTTTCCAGAAGAGTTGCTCGGTTTGCCTCCAGATAGGGAAGTTGAGTTTACTATTGAGACGTATTCATATTATGCACCCGTGTCTATTTCTCTGTATAGAATGGCACCGAAAGAGTTGAAGACACAGCTTCAAGAACTGTCAGATAGAGGTTTCATTAGGCCTAGTATTTCTCTGTGGGGTGCTCCGGTCTTGTTTGTGAAGAAAAGGACGGCAATATAAGGATATGTATAGACTATAAGCAGTTGAACAAGTTAACAGTGAAAAACAAGTACCCTTTTCTTCGGATAGATGACTTGCTTGATCAGTTGAGAGGTGCTTCAGTGTTTTCGAAGATTGATTTGAGATTCGGTTACTATCAGATCAAGGTGAAAGATGTGGACATACTGAAGACCGCTTTCCGTACACGTTATGAGCACTATGAGTTCTTGGTAATGCCTTTCGGTTTGACAAATGCTCCAGCTACATTTATGGATATGATGAACCGAGTGTTTCACAAGTTTTTGGATAGGGTTGTGGTAGTGTTCATAGATGATATCTTAGTGTACTCTAGGACCGAGGAAGAGCATGATGAGCATTTGCGACTAGTGCTTTAGACTTTGCTTGAAAATCAGTTGTATGCCAAGTTGAGTAAATGTGAGTTTTGGATTAAAGAGGTAGTCTTCTTAGGTTATGTGATCTCGGCCAATAGAATTAGTGTGGATCCCAAGAAGATAGAAGGCATAGTGAGTTGGAAACAACTGAAGTCGGTAAACGAAATCCATAGTTTCCTAGGCTTGGCAGGGCATTATCAAAGATTTGTCGAGGGTTTTTCGAAGATTGCAACACCTTTGACTAAATTGCTTTAGAAGAATGTTCCGTATGAGTGGTCGGATGCAAGACAACAAGCGTTTGAGAAGTTGAAGAAAGCTTTGACCGAAGCTCTTATTTTGATTCAGCTTGAACCGGGGAAAGAGTTTGTGATTTATAGTGATGCATCGTATGTAGGTTTAGGTTGTGGCTTATGCAAGAGGGTAAGGTTGTAGCTTATGCTTCAAGACAGTTGAAGGTTTACGAGAAGAATTGCCCCACCCATGATATTGAGTTAGCCGCAGTAGTGTTTGCTTTGAAGATTTGGAGACACCATCTTTATGGTGAGAAGTGCACAGTTTACACCGACCACAAGAGTTTGAAGTACTTGATGACTCAAAGAGAGTTGAACCTTAGACAACGTAGGTGGATAGAGCTTCTTAAGGATTATGACCTTACGATAGAGTACCATCCGGGTAAGGAAAACGTAGTGGTCGATGCTTTGAGTAGAAAAGTGGTAGTTGAATTACGAGCCATGTTTGCGAGATTGAGTGTGTCGAATAATGGCGGTTTGATAGCCGAGCTGTAGGTTAAACCCTCATTGGTTTAGTTGATTCGAGAGAAACGGTTGCAAGACGAGTCTTTGGCACCTCACATGTAAGATATAGCCAATGGTAGGCCTACAGATTTCTGCTTTGGTGAGAACGAGATCCTATGTTTCAAGGATAGGATAGTAGTCCTAAAAGATGCCGAGTTAAGGCGTACTATCTTGAATGAAGCACATAACAGTCTCTTCGCTATGCATTCAGGTAGTACGAAGATGTACCGTGGGTTAAAATAAGAGTACTATTGGATTGGGATGAAGAAGGATGTGGCCGAGTTTGTGAGTAAGTGTATGGTATGTCTGCAAGTTAAGGCCGAGCATCAGTTTCCTTTAGGTTTGTTACAGTCGTTGAAGATTTCGAAATAGAAGTGGGAACGTATTACCATGGACTTTGTGTCGGGTTTACAATTGACACCTTCGAAAAAGAATTCAGTGTGGTGATAGTCGATAGATTCACTAAGTGTTCCCATTTCATACTTGTACATACTACCTACACCTTAGATAAGTTGGCCGATTTGTACATCAGTGAGATAGTGAGGTTGCATGGGGTACTGAAGTCGATTGTATCAGACCGAGATCTGAGGTTTACAACCAAATTTTGGGAGTGTTTGCATCGTGCCTTGGGTACTTGGTTGAACTTCAGTATTGCGTATCACCCGTAGTCAGATGGTCAGTCAGAGAGAGTTATTCAGGTGTTGGAGGACATGTTGAGGTGTTGCATCATCTATTTTCAGGGTTCTTGGGAGAAACACCTACCGTTAGTAGAGTTTGCATACAACAACATTTATCAGGCTAGTATTCAGATGGCACAATATGAAGCTCTGTATGGTAGGAAGTGTAGAACACCTATCTGTTGGGCCGAGGCCGGACATAAGCTTGTACTTATGCCCAACTTGCTTAAGGGCACTACCGAGAAGGTAGAACTGATCTGTGATCGCTTGAAGGCAGCTTCAGACCGACAGAAATTGTATGCTGATTTGAAGAGGAAGGAGATAGAGTATGTCATGGGCCACAAAGTGTTCTTGAAAGTCTCACCTTGGAAGAAGGTGATGAGGTTTGGTAGGAAAGGTAAGTTAAGCCCGAGGTTCATTGGTCCTTATGAGGTAGTTGAGAGGATCGGTCCTGTTGCTTATAGATTGAGATTGTCGATCGAGTTAGAAAAGATTCACGATGTGTTCCACGTTTCGATGCTTCGGAATTATAGATCGGATTCGTCTCATGTAATACTAGTGGAAGAGATCGAGTTGAACCCAAATTTGTCGTACGATGAAGAGCCGGTTGAAATTCTTGCTACAGATAGGAAAATGTTGTGTGGGAGATCTATTGAGTTAGTTAAAGTTTTGTGGAGACACCAAGGTGTGGAAGAGGCTACTTGGGAGAGGAAGGAAGATATGGAAAGACAGTTTCCGTATCTTTTTCCGTCAGGTCATTTCAGGGACGAAATTCTTTAAGTGGGGAGACTTGTAACGCCTGGGTTTGGGGCCCGGAAGATACTCAGGTTTGGGCGTTGGGTTAAGCCGGTTCAGGTTAAACAAGTTTTGGGAAAAACCTATTAAATGGCCAAAATTTTGAAGTCTTTAAAGAAAAGGGGTATTTTGGTAAAATGTAGATAAATGGAATTTTGGAGAATAGGTTTTGGGTCAAAAATAAAGTATATTATTTCAAAAATGCCATCCATCCTTCTTCTTCAAATACTTTTCACGTTAAACTCTCCCAAGCCATAGCCACCATCCTTTTCACCAAGTTTCATCATTTTTGGAGATTTCAAAGAGGTAAGCACTTGGTTTTATTCCTCTCTTCATTCTAATCTAGTTTTAGGGGATTTCTCAAGTTTCAACATTTGGGTAAAAATGGGGTTTTGAGGGGTTTAAGATTTTGATGAAAACAGTTGTTTGGGTAAGTTTTAAAGGAAGTTTTGAGTGTAAAATGGTGTTAAGTAGTTGGGTTTAGTATGAAATCCCGGATTTTGTGAAAATGAGTGTTTTGACAAATGGGTATTTGGGTTTTGGCTTAGAAATGGTGGAGACGGGTTCCTAATGCTTTGGAGTTGTTGGGTTGATGTTTTTAGAGTGTTTTAATATGGCTTGGATGTTAAATTGATGGGGATATGACTGAATTGAGGTTAGAGTAGGTTTGAGGATAGTTTGGGTTAGTTTGGAGTAGAAATGAGATGTTTGTTGTTGTCAGATTGTGATGGTTATGATTTCAGCAAGTTAGAATGTTGAAATATGTATCAATTCATTGTTTTGATTTGAGTAGACGCAGTGGATAATGATTCGGGACCTTTAGACGTCGCACCAGGAGTTGCGGAAGCTTGAAGGAGAACCGTTATCTTGTTTCGGGTTTTGAGCTGGTGAATGGAAATGTTTTGAAGTTTAAAATGATTCAAAGAGGTTTTCTTGGGGGTTTGGGTGGAGCCTTAGAGGCTAACCTAGACCCAAGTGTAAGTTTGCCTATACTTGCCTTGATTGGTTGATTGTTGGTGTACGTGTTTATGCGTGTTGTGATGTTGGTTTCAGAATGCTTTTATTCCCGTTTTAATGTTGTTATGTTGTCGTAGTGGATGTCAAGCCTCATGTGATGGTTAGTTGTTGTATACGGTGATGTGTCGTCCCACCGGTAGTGACTAGTAGATGAGTACGGTGATGTGTAGTCCCATCGGAAAAATGTTAGTTGTTGTGTACGGTGATGTGTAGACCCACCGAGATGGTTGTGCATGTGCAAACCATGTATCGTTTATGCTTGCGTTTATTACATCTCTTTCTATAATGGTTTTGTTTTCAAAACTAAGATATATGTTTTAAACTGCATTGTTGTTGTGTTTTAGAGCTCCGCTCACTAATCTTTAAGCTTACTCTCTCTTTTTCCAACAATGTATATCGTTAGAGGCTCCGGGAGGCAAGTGGGAAAGGGAGGAGTTTTTGGAGTTCTTGCTAAGCTCAAAGTATGGTTTTGTGGTTGTAATAATGCTTAGCCATTGGGAATACTAGACTTTATGTTAGGGAGTTGGTGTTCAAACTCCTATGTTTGGTTTTGTTTAAGTTGCTAGCATGTTTTAAATGTTGATACCATGATATGTTAAGGCTTGTTATGGCTTTTGGTAGATTACTTTGCATTTTGACTTGTTGGTGTTTTTGAATGCTAAGTGTTCTTATGAGCTTTGGGTTGAGATTCATTCTCGTTGTGTGTATGCATGTTTGTAGTGGTGATTAGGGTTGTTTGCCTCTAGATTGTTTGTATATTAAGTTGCCATGTGGTTTGTGATGGTTCGGGGTAAGTTTAGGAGCGTTTAGAGATGTCAAAATGTGTTTCGGGCCAAACTGTGTCTAGGCGTTTCGGAACGTCTGATATGGTTTTAGAACGGTCGAGCTCCAGGGGTACCCATATCGAAACGGGGGTGGTTTCATTTCGGTACGATTTGCCACTGGAGGTTCCTGTTTCGGAACCATATAGGGCTGTTCCGGTATGTTTGGCCACTGGAGGCTCCCGTTGCGGAACGAGGTGGGACCGTTCCGGAACGGCTTGATGTTACTTTTTGAATGAAGCATGCGTTTCGGAACGGGCAGGCCTGTTTCGAAACGCAGGCAGTTAAAACAGTTAAAAGGCATCTTCGAGGGTTTCCAAATGTTACGTTTTAGTCCCTAAGGCTTGTATACTTCCTAGTTTAGTTTAGATGTGTCCTTTATGATGGTTTTGCCTCATGAGCATGGAAATTGACAAACAAGCTACTTGGTAAATTGAAATTATTGTATGTCCTCTGATTGATACGTATTCCGCTTTCGCTTTTCTGCTGTAGCCTTCACATATAGGATTAAAAGTGATATCTAGACAAGATAAAAAAATAAAAAATAAGGTTGCTAATTGGAGTGAGGCCTTAACGAGTTTCGTTTCGCTTTTCCCCGTGTAACCCGTTCAATTCGGTCTATTGGCTAGGTCGGGACGAGGGGGTTACAATATTCTCCCCCACTCAATCTTGTGATGCCCTCGTCACGAGTTAACCGCTACAACACTTGTGTTGTCACACCACGGGACTAGTACCCCTCATTCTTAACATGCAATTCATCCAACAAAGACCGAAGCCAAATTATTTTAGCTGGAGCACACGCAACACTCCTATATTCTGCCTCTATTGTCAATCAAGCAACCACATGTTATTTTCTTGAGATCTACAAAACATGATTACCACAAAAGAATATTGTCACGAGGCCATTACCATCTTCCCAAAAGACATGTTTGATAGAATGTGCAACACCACTGCTTATATATCCCCAGGCCTCTCTTTTTCTTTTCGATGTGGGATTATTGTCCCTGTCTCTTCTCAAGCAAGACATTCTCACCCACTCAACCTCGTGATGCTCTTTTCACGAGTTAATCGCTCTCATGATAGGCTAATTGTCACGGTTGTCCACCCTGCCTACCCCACTCATTGGTGCTCGACGTGAAATCAGACAGTCAAATGATCGCTCCGATACCACTTGTCACAGAACCATTGCCTTTTTCCCTAAAGACATGTCTGATTGGATGTGCAGTGCCACCGCTTATATGTCACATGACCTCTCTTTTCCTTTCTGATGTGGGATTATTGTCCCTACTTTTTTCCAGGCGTGACAATATGTAGTAGCTTGTAATTGAGCGTCTGTCGTCCGAATCAGTTCCCTAATTAGCATCAGCAAATCCTGTAATAGTCAGTTGAGAGTTAGGAAAAAAATTTAAACTAAAATCTATTGTTCCTTGCAAGTAGCGCAGAATTTGTTTTACAATTTGTAGATGAGAGTCACAAGGTACCTGCATAAACTGACACACTCTGTTAACAACACAAGCAATGTCTGGTCGCGTGATGATTATATATTGTAGAGCACCCACAATTCTTTTGAACTCATTAGCATCTTTAAGAGGACTATCATCATGTTGTGACAATTTACAATTAGTTATTATAGACTGTAAAACCGATATTGATTTTGATATAACTAAATAATTTAAGGACTAAATTGAAAAAGAGAAAACGAATTTTTTAGTCCTCAAAACCTCTCTATATATTTAAAGGAAAATGTTTAAGTCAAAATATCAACTTGTCAAAAAAATTTAAGTGTTTTTAGAGCCAAAACAGTGATTTTCGAGTCACCATTTCGGAATGGCCTTGGGCGTTCCGGAACACTTTTGAAACTGTTAACCTCTGTTTTGAAACGAGTTTCGAAACAGATGAAGAACATCGGAATGATTTGACCCGTTTCGATACGATAGTATCAAAACGCCCTCAAACGTTTCAAAATGGTATTCACATGGTTTTAAATATATGACCGTTGAAGTTTTCAACTAATGTTTGACTTGTCGTTAAGGCGTATCGAAACACTTCCAATCCGTTTCGATACGAGCCTTGACAGTGGCAAAGTATTTCAAAACGAGTTTCGAAACGGCTCTTAGCGTATCGAAACGATCATACCCGTTTCGGTATGGTCTATTTAATACACCCCAACGACTCTTTCTTTTTTGGTCTGTTTCGAAACAGGGTCGGGCGTTTCGGAACGGGTAGTTGCAGACTGCATTTATGGAGGCAAGATAACATCTCAACGGCTCTATTGATGAATGCAACAACCCCAACGACTAGAATTCAATGAGAATGTATAAAAGGGACCTCTAAAAGCTTCAGCAACAACTATTAAACCTACAAGCAACATCCAAGCATCCAATCCAAACCCTTGTGCCTCTTATTGTCAAATTCTTGTATCCAACTCTAGTGTTCTCAGTGTAATCTTGTATTGTGAGTTTGGGGAGTGTGAAATTGTAATTGGGTAAACATTCATCCTTTGAGAGGAATTTTTAGAGTTTACCAAATACATCTCTTGTAAAAGTGAGTGGATTAAGCTTTGGGTAGAAAGCTTAATCAAATTGTAAGGTTCCTTTTTTATCCAAGAAAAAGGGAAGAATTCAAGTAGTGAATTGGTTGAAAATCCTTAGTGGGAACTAAGGTAGTGGATGTAGAGTTCATTTGGAGAACTTGAACCACTCTAATTGCTTGTGTCACATTTTATTTTTCCCTATTATCACCTACTAAAATTTTTATCGCCAATTCACCCCCTTGGCCATTTGCAATTGTGTGATCAACTCAACATAGACGTAGGAAGACTCTTTGCATCAACAAATTCATATATTTGCAACAAGTCTAAAATGCATTTCCTTTGATTAACAAAAACCTCTCCATTAAAACTGTATTGCACCTCAATTTTCAAGAAATACCAAAACAAGTTTATATCTTTAAAACAGAACACGTCCAATTTAGTCACAACAGCTTGAATCTCAACCTTGCTATCACCAGTGATGATGATATCATCTACATAGATAAGGAGATACACCATACCAACATTAATCTTTCTTGCAAAAAAAGAAGCATCTGACTTGCTTAGCTGAAAACCTAAAAAAAAAAAAGATAATACTTGAGTTTTTTAAATCGGGCTCTTAGAGCTTGCTTTAACCCATAAATGACCTTATTGAGCTTGCAAACTAAAGAAAAATCCTTTGAATTTTTTTTTAAATCCATGAGGTTGCACCATATATATTTCTTCGAGTAAATTTTTATTTAAAAAATATTATTAATATCAACTTGTCTTAGTGTCCATTTTCATGTTACAACCAGTGAAAATTTGTACTTACTATTGCAAGCATAACAACAGGGCTAAACACTTCATTATAATTCACCTCAGGTTCTTGCAAATACCCTGTTGCAACTAACTTAGCTCTATATCTAAATATAATACCATTATGATTCTTTTTCACCTTAAAAATTTACTTACAATTTACAGTTTTCTTATTTTTCTGGAAGTGACACCAAATCCCATGTTTTATTTTTCATGAAAGCATTATATTCAACTTAAGCAGTTGTTCTCCAATGCACACTCTATATTGTTTCTCGAATAGACTTAAGTTCAATTGGATCAGTGAGCTGAACATAAAAAATCTTAAGTTTTTTATACCATTTTTACTTCTAGTGACCATAGAATGCCTATTTTCTGACAAATATAATTTATTTTTATTCAGAATCACTGAATTATGTTGTCCCAAAGCTGAAATATCTCTATTTTATAAACTAGTAATCATTCTTAGCTCTGATACCATGTTATAATATACAAACTAATTAAAGAAAAAACAAAAAAAAGAAGAAATGAGAAAAGAGAGGTAGTACTCTCGTTGTTATTTTATTAATAATGATTAGGCTTAAGGGTGTAAGAAGCCCTTAAACTTTTGAAAAAAAAAACAATTAAGCCCCTAAATTTTTTTTACACCCAATTAAGCCCTTGAACCACAAAATTTAATTAATTAAGCCCTTAAACCAATAAATTTAATCAATTAAGCCATTTGACCAACTTTGACCATTAAATCTTAATAGTTTTGTTCGATCTATTGTTGCAGTGCACTATGTCACAATGTTTCCACTTGACAGTTTTCAAAAATTTTATTTTATTTAAAAAATTCTTTAAAGGTTCTAAAAATTCTAAAAAAACTTATAAAATTTATAAAAAATACTTTTTGAATTTCTTTTGTAAATGCAATATGATGGAACTGTAGTGTATTATGTGCCGGTAATATGTGAAGAAAAAAAAGGTCAAGATTTAATGGTCAAAATTGGTCAAAGGGCTTAATTGATTCAATTTCTTGGTTCAATGGCTTAATTGATTAAATTTCTTTGTTCAAGGGCTTAATTGGGTGCAAAAAAAGTTTAAGGGCTTAATTGATTATTTTTCAAAAATTTAAGGGCCTCTTACACCCTTAAGCCTAATGATTATAATATCTTCAATAGAAAACCGATCCATATATATATATAAGGGAGAGAGAGAGACTGAGTGTAACTGCTAATAACGCCTAACCGTTTTTAACCAACTTTATTAATTCTAATATTGCTAATTGAATCATTATTCCTAACAGATCAAATTGAATCTTATAAGCATTTAGTATTAAATTTTTTAAGATCAAAACCAAATTAATAAGTGTGTAACAATTGACCACTATACTTGTGAATTATACCAAATTTTAAAGGTGCTACATTATAATTATGTTAATCATTTAACATTTTATAATTGGATAAGAAAAAGAAAAAGAAAAAGTTATTCATAATTAGATGAGCACCGGTATAATTCACTTTTTCTGTTCATTGTATTCGGCTCTACATTTCACCTACTCAAAGAGCATTAAGAAACCACATCATAGATCTTAAAAACTGTACCCTCACTGTATTGACCACCGACCGAACGAGTCCAGAGTTGTCAGGTGACAAGGTTTAAGGTCTAAGACCGAGTGTAACTCAAGCATATGGGGGCATAAATTTAGCGTTGTGAAGTTAACATAGAATTCTCCAACACTTTGGGGCGGCCCATGTGCTTGTAATCTAGATACAGGATTATCAAAGTATAGCAGCCTTTCATTTGTTCTAACATGCTAGATATTTCCCATGTTTCAAGTGCCAAAAACTGGCCTTAAATAGTTACAGACTGATCTTATGATCTTATCTGTCTTCTTAAAGTCCCCTGCTTCCTTTATATTCCCTTTCGAAACAGCTAGCAAACATGTAATCTTGCATGCCAAACCCAGAACAAATATGTGATAAGATCATGGCTAACTTCATTGCTTTGAATTTGACCATACGCGATCACTGTTAATCGTGATGAATATCTATTACGATGAAAGCTAAAACAACGACAGCGGCATTGGCTGTTTCTTCCACTGTTTAAACCCCTGCTCATACCATCTTCCAAGTACAATGAAGCCAATATTTATTCAGTCTGTGGTGGATAAAACAAATGGGGCATTAGTCTTGTGTTCTTATCTGTAGAAGCTTAATGATTGAATGCTAAAATGAACAAAGGCCAATTGATGATAATCTATCATCATTTGTTTCATCCTTGCATTTTATAGGTCAAGGAAATACTATAGCTTAAAGATTTCTTTACTGGTACGAATCAGAAAAGTCGAATCCGGCAAGTAGACCCAGACAAACAGATACAATCGAACTGGAACGCATATAAAAGCATTGTTGAGACCCTACATGGAAAGCAAAGGCTATGAACAACAACGGCCATTCGATTCCTTAACATCACCGATCATTGACGGAGAAGCTTATACTTCTTAAAAAAAGGTAGACACAGCTGATATCCACATCTTCACATGTTCTATCAGAGTTCAATTTATGTTCCCCAATAAAAACTTGACTAGTGAACTCCAATAGTAAACTATCATGATCATCTACATTTTGTAACTGGAGGCTAGTCTTCAATGGTCGAGGCATCGTATCAGTAACAGTCAACTGTCTTCTCAGCTTAACGATTTGGAGTTATAAAATGTCAAAAGACAGTGTCCCACAAGTTCATGAAATCTGAACATAAAACGACTAAATCAGACATGCATATATATAGTGATACATAAAAGCCTGAAGTCGGGCCAAAAGCTTATGGAGTAGACCCGAAGGCATGGCCTAGATTGCTGGTTACTGGTTACCGAGTATGATACATAAAAAAAGGAAAAGATCTTTGTGTTTCTGCATACCACTATGATTTTAAGTTGAAATGAAAAACATTGAGAAATTGGAACCCCATATAGAAAAGATGGACATCTTAGACATCTTCATTAATACACCAGATTCGTGTTCTAATAGCACAACAATATGCATTCACACACTAAATGGTTCGATATTTTGAAATCAAAGCAATGGCATTAACTTAAGTTCCATGCACTCGTTCGCCATTGTGTTAAACTTTTAAGGAAGTATCCACAACAAATTTGCCTATGTGGAGCACAACTAGTCCCACCTCACAGTTCACTGGCTGGTTGTCGAGTCAGCTGGAACAAAGCACCAGGAACTACAGTCCAACAGGCAATAGAGTGAGTGAGCTGGATCATATATTTGAAGCATTTAAGGCCATTACTTTGCATTGTTCATTCATGGCCAAAAGCTGAGCTTCTTTCTTGTCGAGAAGTGCAGTCAACCTCACATTCTCTTCCATAAGCTTTTGAACTTCAGTCTCTTTCTGCTTTTTCTCACCCTCTAGCTGTGTTGTCTTTGCAACTAGTCTGGTTAAGAACGGTACGAAAAGTTATTCCATGAATAAGGTACCAACTAAAAAGAAGCTTGTGCACAAGAAAGATACATAAAAGTATTGTTGAACAACCACTTCCAAGCACATCTACCCATCTATCTGGATGCAAAATGCAGTTTTGCACGTATGAAAACAGTTGCCCCTATCATGCATTTCCAATCAAATTCATGACTATAATTACATGTCCTAAAATTGCAACACTAGCCAAAAAAAAAAAAAATAGGACTCCTCAGTAGTAGAAAAACAGCATGAGAATAGGCAACTTAGCTTCAAGCAAACACATCATTGATGGTTGAAAAGCAATGACGCAAAGACAGATCCACGTCATAACTTGCCAATAAGTATAGTAATATACAAATTACCAACAAGTGCAGTAATGATACAATTTGTATGGTCTGATGCAGGAATATCCAAAAGAACATGTTCATATTATTTTCTCAGCATGCTGAAAACGGTTCAAACAGATAACAATCAAAGAATACGCGAAGTCAAGGAGATCACAGAACTCAAAGATCAAACTGACCGTTCAAAGAGCCTCTCAATGGTTTGAAATTGCTTCTCCGATGAAAGAAGGGTTTCTCTTACACTAATGAGACTACTAACATAAGATTTAAGGGACTCAAAATCCTGCTTCACACGAGAAAGCTCCTGTTCATTTTCAGCAGCTCGTTGCCTCTGTCTAGAAGTTTCTTCGACCAAGTCCTCAACCCTCTGCCTCATTTCATTAAGAATGCTATTTGTACCCAGAGCAAACCTTTCCATCTCTTCTAACTTTATAGACATATTCTCAATTTGGACAGCCTTCTTTTTAATTTCTTCTTGACCTAAAGTTACCTTTTCTTTCTCAAGAGCAGTTTCGGATTCTGCCATGATGACCCTCTTAACAAGAACTTCCATTACATCTGTGACCATTTGCACAGACTTGATTAACTCTCCAATATAGGCTCCGTCTTTTTCATCCAAAGAACCTTGCTGCCTACTAATTCCGATCCATGTTTCATCATCCAAACAATCAAATGAAGGGAGATCAACGCTCCTTGACCAGCCAGATAGCGGTGTACCTTCTTTATCCACAATCCCCACCCCTTCCACTACTTTGATGCCACATGATTTATGGGCTAAATCAGGAACAGCCATTACTCTTGCTTTAGATTTCAGGTAAGTCAATAAAGTTGCTGTAGTTTTCATCCTTCCCCAAAGAACATCTAACTCCTTCTTCGATTCCTCCTCTGACCCCTCTATGCAAGCCTTTACCTCCATAATTTTGGCTTGCAACACATCTACTTGGCCTTGGCGTTTTTCAATCTCCTGCTTCCACAGTTCATGAGTTTCACTAAGCTGAGACTGCAGAGTTGACAAGTCCAGATTGTCCTCGGCTGCCATGCCCTTTCCAAATTTATGAAACTAGGAATCAGAACATGAAGGCTTAATGGCATATAAACTTGTAACCAAAAACACAAACAATAAAAATGCTAACAGAACACATCATTGTAACAAAATCAATGGATTGCAAAGCAAGAAGGGAAACAAGATGCTTGCTAAAAACCCACACTCCCCCAACAGAAAAAGATGCAAACCTCCCAATGGTACTATATTTCCATCACACTTTCGACACTTTCACACACCTAAGATGCAAAGTTCCAATACCAGCCACCAAAATTAGACTCTATGTAAGATAAGAATTGCATGCCCTGACAAGATTCTAGCTCTCATTGATTGCTAACTTCCAAAATCTAAAATCATTATCGATGCAGATAGTAAGCAATAACAATGTCTGTATCCAGTCGAACCATTTCATTTGAATCATGCTAGTTAAAGATGCTATGAGAACATCTTACATCAAACACGAGAACAGAACCAAGCTAAATAATGTTTTTCAAACCCTGCAAGAAAATAAAACAAACAGGTGATCCCACTTAATCAAGCATCACTTGCTTAGAGATGGCTACCATGCCTCTTGCAACATCAAAACCATTTCCTAATTCCTACCCATATCTTCAAGTTAGCTTTAGTAAGTTTCTTTAAGCTCCCAAAAACACGAATTTCTCAAGCAAATGTAAGTATCTCATACCAAATTGAATTTTGCAAAATTCCTCATATTCTCTTAAAAAAATCATTGTTCCCCACCCTGAAAGTTAAGAAACTCATCAACATCTTTACCATAATCAAACAATAATAGATCAATTCCACGATCTGAACCAATAAATCCCTAGCGAAGCGCGATGGCATGAAAATAAGTCAGAAAACCACAAAAAGGGAACCCTATGCCGAATACCCATTTGCTGATCAAAAACCAAACACGTTGAGACAAAAATCAAACCCTAACCCATTAACAGAAACGAGAGCAAACAAAATCTGCGACCCAGAGAAAAAAAAATCAAACTTGAAAGGAAAAAGAGATTACATTTTCACCTTCAAACAACAGAAAAACCAAAAAGCTCTTTTTTATCTCGTTTTGGGAATTTGAAAAACCTTGAGGGGAAAGATGAGGGAGGAAGAGAGAACCTGATTGTAGGGAAACAAAAGCAATAGCTTGGTGTTTGACTGGCAGAAGATTAATTCCAGGGCACTTGGGTTCGTCTTCTTCTTCGCCCTATTAAAGAAAAAATTGATTTTTTTTTAAATCTTTTAGCTAAGGAATGTTTGACAGATGGGTAACTTCCCCATACTCCATCGTACAAAAAATGTCTTTTTCATATGTGTATATACATAGATATGAACTGTACAAATTATAACATGTCATGAAATATTACAGTTCATATCTGAGTTACACATGTAAAATAAAATGAAAATTATAAATATTATTTATCTGATCATATTATAATTAAAATTAATTATTTTACAGTACATTTGTATTAATAATTGAAATATATTTCAACCCAATAAATGTTTGGAAGTCCTTATCAAAGCTGTTGCTCAAGCTATTCTTACCTATATTATGCAATGTTTCCTCCTTCCGGTTACCTTCTGCGATGAAATCAGCTCACTTGTGGCCAATTTTTGGTGGAACAACAGCGGAAACAAGGACAGAAGAATTCATTGGATAAACTGGAAGGACCTGTGTCGTCCAAAGAACCAAGGGGGCATGGGTTTCAGAAACCTCAGAACTTTTAACAAAGCGCTCATCGCAAAAGTTGCTTGGAAGCTGGTTAAGCAACCGGAATCCCTTCTAGCTCAGACTCTCCGTGGAATTTATTATCCAAACGAAAATATCTTTGAGGCTCCAAAGTGCTGCAATTCTTCCTGAGCCTGGAAGGGTATAAGGGAGGGAGTTGAAGTGATTAGGGAGGGATCTTTATGGCGGGTCGGAAACGAAAGATGCATATCTACTTGGTATGACAGCTGGATTCCAAAGCTTCCAAATTTTCGAATTTCCTCACAGCCTCCACCAGGACTTCCATATCCTTCTGTCAGTAGCCTCATGATGTCAAACCAAAGATCCTGGGACATTTCCAAGATTGAGGGTCTGTTTAATCCGAGCGAAGCCAAAGCGATTTTGTCTATCCCTATTGGTGGACCGGGTGTTAAAGATACTCTTGTCTGGGCGGGTACAAGGAATGGAGAATATTTAGTCAAGTCAGGCTATGGATTCATCGAGGGTAGAGCTGGACCCACTATAGAAGCCTCTTCAAGCGACTCCCCTGATAGTATAAAAGCTCTCTGGAAATCCATCTGGGACTTAAAAGTACCATCCAAGATAAGAGCCTTTTTGTGGAAGCTTTGTCATAATATCGTTCCTACCAAAGGAACTCTGGCGAAGCGTTTCCATGGTAACTTCCAGGACTCTGACTGTTGCCCTAGATGTGGAGAACAGGGGAAATCTATTGAACACCTCCTCTTTTTCTGCCATTTCGCACAAGCGGTTTGGAAGGCATCAGGTTTCAATTACTCTCCTTCCTTCACTGGTTTTCCTGGTTTCCCTAAATGGTGGATCAAGATTATTGAGTTTCGCAAACTGGAGAATCTGGAGGATAGTAGCGCTCTCATTGCTTTTCTCCTTTGGACAATTTAGAAGTCGCGGAATGCTCTAGCTTTTGAAGGAAGGAAAGACCTTCCCTGGGATGTTTGGTTGAGTGCTGAACGAGCATTTATGGAGTTCTCTCTTGCTACACAACCTAGCTCTCTGGAGAAACCCCAACCCCTTAAGGAACCAAAGACCTGGTCCCCTCCTCCTCCTGATACGATTAAAATCAATTGTGATGCTGCCTTTGATGCCCAGACGGGAAAGGTTTCAGCGGCAGCGATTGCATGTGATTGTACCGGTTCCTTTATACAAGGAGTAACTGCACCCTCACTTGCACCGTCGGCTGCAGTGGCAGAGGCGATAGCCATCAGGCTTGGTTTCTCTTTGGCTCTCAAATATGGCTTTTCTAAGATTATCATCGAAGCCGATTGCAAAGCTGTCATTGATAGGCTAAGCTCGGGAACCTTTTCTGATTGGGTCTCTTCAGCAGTGGAAGAGGATATTAGGTCTCTTGCAAAGACCTTTACCTATTGTATGTTCTCCTATGTTCCTCGGTCTTGTAACCAGGTTGCCGATTGGCTAGCCAAATTAGCTAGAAATCGTCAGGGTCTGATCCTCTGGGGACCTTGTTCTCCCCCTTTGCATGACTTTGTTTCTGTAACTCCTGTTGGGATATGAAATATATTTTCTCTTTTCGATCAAAAAAAAAATAAATGTCTTAATAAAAAAACAGACGATATTTTATGTGCATTATCAAATAGTTAAAAATATTTATGAATTTAATTATGCTTAAACGTCCAAACATTGTCGACGTGTATAGCAAGAACATCAATAATGGGAATAGAATGAAATTTTCTTTCTATATTTTTGTGTATGATATAACATAATAAAAATCCTACTGAGTCCTGCTTTTGTCCCTTTTTATGTCTTATCACTAAAATTTAAATTTTAAATTTTAAAAAAATCATCCCAATTCACTAAACCTTAATTATAAACTTTAATCTTAACACTCAATCCTAAACTCTAAATCTATTTTTTTAGTAAGAGGCATAAATACGGACATTAAAAAGGGAAAGATGATTTCTATTCGGTATAATCATAACTCTTAATTATTAACCAAGATATCTAACTTCTAACAGTAAGAGAAACAACCTTTCATTATAACTAATCTCTTGTAGTTCATTAGAACATTATATATATATTGAAAATGTTTGAACAAAACAAGCTCCAAGTTCAACTCTTTTCGAATAGTTTACCAAAATCAATCCGTAGTTACATTAATTCAGTTGCATCAGAGCTAGGAATGTCAGAAGGTTCCGGATGCTGTAGTGAGTTTCACTGTGTGATGCATCTCAGGCCACTTGAACTGAGAAAATTTCCAACCATAAAGCTAGATTGCTGTAAACGTTCTATCCGAATTAAAACGACAAATGGAAGGAGACCTAAAAGCTTACTCAATGATTGGTACGGCCTGCAATTTTGTATGGTAGATTTATATTCTTAAGCATCTTGATTGACATACCACCAGAAATTCTGGTAACATGGCTAAAGGACAATTATTGCTTATGGTTTAAGCCTATACTTTGTCTAATATCTTTTTAAGGGCATCAAACTATTATTGCCATATTGAACATAGTACAGATTTGGTTACTTTGAAGAAGTATTTGACCCTAGATTGTATGTGTCTTGAGTTTAGTTTAAAGTTGTATTTGAGTTTCTAGCAAAGAATCCTACATTGAAGAAGGCAAATATTGAAGGTTACCATCTTTTCTTCTTGATGTGGCTGTTGGTGAATCTGGTTGAAGACCCTCAGCTGTTTTTGTGTGCATCGGTTCTCGACAGTTGACATCTCGTGAACGGTAACCTATGATAAAATACACGCCAGGTTAGAACCGAAATACTATGGAAAATTAAAACCTGACATATTGACATAGGATCAAGAAACTAAACCAGACAGCTGAGGAAACTTAAATCTCTTCAATATTCTTTTGAGCTCATGATTAGAAATGCTAATGTAATTGGCTGCAAATTGCTTGAAGGTATAGGCTATGCAATACTTCGAGCAAATACGCTTGTCGATTCAATCTACTCGATATCAATTCTGTCAATTCAGTCCTTATAGTTGGTATACTTGATTTTGGTTGTTCACATAAATTACAACTCTATAAAATGCAAGCGCATCAGATATAAATCCTAAAGTTAGTGAATTGAAATGCGTCATGGTTTTCGAAAGCACAAGCTTTCATTGCTTTGGACAAAAATGCATGAATATGGACTACTTTTTTAGTTTCTGCTGTTTTTTCCCATGTAATTCCTGTTTGTTATTGTGTCGGTCATCCTTTTCACATTATTATATCTTGTGTTAAGCTTCTTTAAAGCTATCACTTAGGCAGCAAAAGTCAAAAATGAACGAAAGATTCTTCTTACTTAATGCTCAAGGCTCTCTTGGTTGACAAGAATTTTGTATATTCAGACAATGGAACTGTATGCCTCTTGGAACTAAAGTAATTCGGTGTTTATTTTCAAATAAGATGACATATAAAAGACATACAGGAAAAGAGGCTGCCTGAACCCAAGAGTTGTGTGTATATTATTAATTGAACCAAAGGTCATAAGTATCTGTTGAGATATTTAGTGAGTTTCTTCATATTGTGGCCTTAATCTTGGCCAGTTTATTCAGAGTCACACATGATTTCTTTTCAAGTGTTGTTATTGCTTCTTTGTAGCTCAACAGCTCCTTTTCCATGTCTTCAATGATTTGTAGGATATTATGGCATGAAGGTTGATCCCGGATTAAATCCTTCTTGTCGAAGTTGTTGTCAACCTCGCTGTCTGGTCCATTCTCCGTTAACTTTGACTCCATTTTGGCCTTCTCTTTATCGGCTGAAACATCTGGTTTGGGACCTGGAGACTTTACATTATCCATATTAGTTCCATTAGATTCCAAAGGAAGGGATATTGAGGGTTCCTTGGCTTGGCATTTTGATGGCTGAGAAGGAGATGAAAGATGCCTGGGTCTAACTTCTGAGTTGCCATCTGCAACCAACTGCAGAAAACTCGAAATCATTAATACCACAAGGGAGATGGCGTCTAATAAATTAACATTAGATACAATAATTGGCATTATCAACCTCTAAATCAAAGCAACTCACCATGAAAAGGACTAAGACTATGTAAAAAGTACCACTTTCCAATATGTTTATACACTAGTTCTTATGTTTACCTTTTCTTCAAGATGCTTGATCAGGCCCTTGAGAGACACCTTAGGGTCCCTTGTCTTCACCAGTTCACCAGCAACCTCAGCAGGGGAAACTTTAACCTCTGGTAGAAGCATTTCGATGTGACGAAAGAGACTGTGATCAGAAATCCCCAAGTACTTTAAAGCCAGTTGCTTAAAGGCAGAGAAAGTGCAGTAAGTAAGGTAGATGTGCATGTCCATTCGACCAGCTCGAAGAAGTGCAGGGTCGATCCGATTTTTGTAATTGGTAGTGGCAACCAGAATCTTTCCTTCCCCACAGCAGGATAAAATACCATCAAAGAAGTTGAGGAGTCCAGAAAGTGTTACCTGTGAGAATGACTTGAAAGATGGAATTAAGATGATTAAAATAGAAAAGTTTTTAAGAGGGTAGACTCTAGACCAAAGCTTGTGCTCCTGTGACCCAATCAAACAAATCTTTCAATGATTTATCAAGTTACATGATTTTCAGGTACATGGCATACTTACCTTGTTCTGCTGATGATACCTTGTAGGTTGCTCAATCCCAGATTCTCTGTTCTGCAGCTTAATGGAGCAGTCTATATCTTCTATCACAAGAATGGAACGATTAGCCATGCTAAGCAACAAATTCTGCAAAACGAGGTCCGTGGAGACAGCTGAGAGATTCAAGTTATAGATGTCAAAATTCAGATGATTTGCCATAGCAGCAATCAAGCTAGATTTTCCGGTGCCTGGAGGACCATAAAGCAAATACCCTCTTTTCCACACTTTTCCAATCCCTTGGTAATATTCCTTGCTATTCATGAACCTGTCCAGATCCTCCACAATTTCCTTCTTCAGATTACCGTTCATGGCCAAGGTCTCAAACGTCATGGGGTGCTGAATAACCACAGGTTTCGGGGTCCAAAAATCATGAGTGGCCGTATGGAGCTGCACCACCCGGTTCCTCTCCTTGATCTTGTTAGCTCTTTCCAGGATGTGTGGCAAATAAGACTTGGTGACCAAGCCCTTGTGCAGTTTGTGAAATGAGAGCTCGTACCATCTCATGTCCTGCTTCTGCATTCCTTGGCTACAATCAGAGAAGTAGCTCCACCTCATCGGTACATTTTCGAACACATCGGTCATCTCGGTGTTTTTCTCCATGGAAAAGGTGAGGTTCCTCACGCTCTCGGTCTTTTCTACGGTCACACGAGGGATCGAAATGGTGGGCAGTGATTCCCCGAGGTAAAGATTTGCAGCCTGGAAAAGTTGGTTCATCTTTGAGCTTTGGTAATCTTTAAACACCATGGTCTCCTCCGTGGTGAAACGGTTCGTCCATTCCTTAAAGCGTGAAGAGATGTATAAGCGCAGGCTTTCAGGCAGGTAATTGTAGAGGGTGGTACGAATCAAGGCAATGGAAGCCAAAAATGCCCACAACGAGTTCATGGTCTTAGGCTTAGCTTTCCAATGCTTTAGACTTGCAGGCTGCAGCCTGCAGGCCCCTGCTCTAATATGATACCATGAAATGAGTGAAGACTCTTTTTATACACTGAAAACTAAAGCAGATAGTAATTGTACACATATTTCTTTTGACTTGTCTTGAAGAAGAAATGCAAAACAAGTTGGAGTTTTCGAGGAAAAGTAGACGATGACTTAGTTTCAGTCTTTCAGACAAATGTTAAGTTAGGGGTACAAACTTGTATACTGTATGAAAATTTGAAAATCTCAGGAGATGTAAATTAAATTATCAATATAAAATATAATTTGAGATGGTTAGGACTTAGGAGATGCAATTAGAGAGGATAATGGATCGAAATTTAATTTTATAAAGTTCAAGTCCAATTCAATTAATCACCGGACTTTAAAAAAATTCAAATTCGGAAGTCTAAGGCCCTGTTTGGCAATTAACGGATAGCTGATAGCGGGTTACATTAGCTGATAGCTGATAGCTGATTGTATTAGCTGATTTGATTAGCTGATTGTATAAGAGTGCTTGGTAAAATTAACCGATAGTTGTTTGATTATTTAAACAAGCAAAATGACATATAAGGACATGATTATATTCAATACTTGTTTGAATAATTTATCAGTTATGAATACTTTGTATCTATTAAATATTAATTAGATTTGTAAACATTATTTTTAATATAAATTTTCTAAACATATTTGAAAGATTTATATATTAATTTATTATTTATATAATTATTAAAAAAATTATATGCACATATAAATATGTGATAATAAAAAATAGAATTAACTTACAAATGTCACCATATAAATTAGTAGTAACAACAAATAAGTCCAATATTTATTATGTTATTATTTATATTAGAAATGTTATTATTTAATTTAGGTTATTTAGAGATTTTTGATAATTGTTAAGAGTAAAAGAGTCATTACAACTCTAATATCAAACCTCTAATCTCAAAAGTTCATATTAGGAGCTTTTTCAAAATTAGTTTTTTCACCACAATTCGCTCTTTCAATCCGCTATTTACTAAACATCAATATTAGCGGATTTGACCAGTCAAACCTTTAATTATACCTCAAACCTCAAATTTTTGCCTAAAACGCTGTTTACCAAACATGACCTAAATCTGATTTTTTTTAAATAACAACTCAAACAAATATCTTTAAATAAAAAATAATTTTCGTCAAATAAATATATTTAAACTAATAGCACAAACAAATCTCAACAAATATTATAATCCAATATAAAACAAATTAAAATAATAACTCGACAACAAATAAATCATCATTATATAAACTACTATCGTCTTACTAGTTTACTAACATAACTACTTTCCAAATCACAATTATAAAATGTCTAATAAATATTACAATACAAGATGAAACAAATTAAAAATATTATCAAAATGTTCAACCATCAACATTTGACATAGAGAAAAAAAAATTCTAACAATCAAGCTTTCATTGTTGGCCGATACACCCCATAGCGCATCGGAAAAATTACCCGGCGATCACCACCAGAGATCTATGTACGAAGAACGAATTGGGGTGATTAAGGATGAAAAATTACCTATTTAAAATCTAAAATTATGATTTTGGAGAAAATAAATACCCAATCACGATTCCACGATGTCGATTCCTAAGCCACAATGATAACGTTCTAACCTCTATATAGATCACCTTATTTAAACGAACATATAAAACTCTCAAAACTATTTAGAGAATTTTTTTTCAAAAAAAACATTGCTAAATCTCTGTCTTTATATAACCTTTATAAATTAATTCTAATTCAACCTATATTAAAATTTTAATAAATATATATATATAATCTTAATTTAACTTTAATTAAGATTTCAATATATATATTAAATGGCTAAGATTAACTCCTTATTTTTTTTCTCAAGTGATAATCTTCACATATTCTACTGTTAATCTCATCCATGCGTTTCACCTATCCAACGATTCAAAAAAACGTGTAAGACTTAAAAAAATTTACACTGTATAACTGGATCCTATCTCATATTAAATATATATAATCTCAATTCAAGTTAATTAAGATTTCAATTTATATATATATTATTAAATATATATAATCCAAATTCAACGATTTCAATATATATCTATATTTTTAAATCTAAAAGTTTTAAATGTTTTTATTCGGATTTATATATGGATCATACTGAGATCTGATATAGATTTAGATCGGATCATGACAATATTCATATCCGATCCACCTCCTATTAGGACTCGAATTTTCTTTTGGATTCGTATTTTTTTCGGTCAAATTTTTTTCTTCAGATCGAATCAGAGTTTCTTTTCCCCTAGATACAATTGTCCCCTAACAGGCTAACACCTTCTATCCATCCCTAGCTGTGTACGCGTGGTGGGGTCTTTATTTATTATTTGCTACCAGGTAGAGTCAGAGAGGAATTTGGGGTAGATTGACATTTTGAACTCCATTAACTAATATTCAAATGGAGCGTCTCGTTTCTGAGTCATCTTACCACCAGCCCAGCCCAGGCACCAGTCACCAGTCACTCGTCAAGCTTTGGCTTTATTTATAGTCATACCATTACCACCCACATTCCAGATTTCCAGTGCATGAATCACCCAACTTTGTTTTTGCTTCCTCGCATTGTGGGTCGGAGGTAGCCTTTGCTTAGTGGATACCTGATGTTGCTTTCAAGTATGGCCGGTGGACTTTTCTCAAAATTCCAATACTGTTAATTTTAAAATTAAACTCAACTCAAACAAACCAAATCTTATTGACTTAACCCTTTATGTTTTAAGGATTAGGAATTTAACTCTAGGGGTGTTCATATTTGGGTATCCGGATTTTTCTATACCCGAAATTAATAAATAAGTCCTGATACTTAACAATAAAACCCTGATTATAATCAAATTATGAGTGGTATCAAGCGCAAAAAAAAGTTACAATCAACGTCAAAAGATTTAGATTGAATGACACCAAAACAAACCAAATTACAATTGTGATGTCTACAATACAAACACATTTAAAAATAATCACCAATCAAACTTAAGGACAATAAGACAAACAATTCACGGCCGAAAAATTCTTAGAAAGAAAAGGAAGACCAATATTTAGTTATATGGTTTCTTTTTGCTTTTGTTATATAAGCTTGACTTATTTTTCATTTAGTTTAAAAACTAGTTAGGTCTTCAAATTTTAATGAGTCCGGACTTAAAAATATATATGTAATGTATATCTCGGTTAATTCAATTAATTGACCAATTTTAAATCAAATTAACCGCCGATCGAAATTATTTCAGCCACCTACTGATTAATTAAATTAATTCGGTTTAGTAGATTAATTCGGATAAAACCAACCAATGAACACCCCTGCTCATTCTAATATTTTTTCCAATGCAGAAAAGTTAGCGCTGGAGCATCTACAACTACAACCTAGCTCTAGACAAAAGGTCAGCGTTATATAATACCATGTAATAAGAGACTGAAGCTACATAGATGCGCCGAATCCTCTATCAGCACATGCGATGAGCCTACAAATATGAGTTGAGGTTATAAGTGCAAACATGAGAGCCCTACTTCCTTCCAACATATGCTGCCAATTTAGACAGATCCGGAATCCAAAATGAGAGCTCAGTCGACCCGGTTACGAACATAAGACTCCCGGGTGCCCACTTAATGCAAGGAGCCTCAGTCTCAGTGTTCATCCAATTCCAATTCATTACAGAAGGTTCACTATTCATCATCCAACTTGCAACCTGAAGAATGCAAAATCAACTATTAAGTTTATATGTTGAAGGGAGGAAATGATTTGGAAGGCGATGACGTAAAAGCTCAAATATAAAAGAAAAAAATATATGAAATTACTAATTTGCAACTATTAATGGATAGAAATCAAGTAGTAATAGCAAGGAAATTATATGAGGTAAGCTGTAGCGAAAGATAGACCTGATAGAACCAGTGTCTAGTGGTCAACAACATTCAACATCTCCAATTCATTAGAGTGCCTTAGGATATCATCTCGATGTTGAGTGTTTCCTTTTCGGGGAAGGTTTAGGATTAATGAATTTTCAGAGCAATGCTCGGAAAGTATTACATATTTTATGCTTACTAGGTACCATAGAAAATGCTTTGAACACTATTTAAATATTGGTATAATCATTCAAAGGAATGGAAATGCAAGAACAACCTGAACAATGAAGTATGCTCACAAGTAACAACTAGACTGATATCATCAGGTCAAGTAAATAATTTGAGTAGAAAGACAGACAGATATTGATTAGAGGGCAGAGGAATCATACTTCTTTTCCACTCCTTACACTCCAAGCATATGCACGACCATCACCTGAACCTGCAAGTCAGAAACCAAGCAACTTAGATACTTTCGGACTTAAAGAGAATCATCCACAACTCTCACCCAACACTTCAAAACATGCAATAACTAGAACAACTATGACAAAGAAGATCCGAGAATATTTTAAGCTGCTATATTTACTTTGAAAAAAATATTGTTGAATATTTGGATACAGAATACCTGATATAACAAACATTCCCTCAGGGCTAAAAGATGCCTCTAACGTGCAATTGCTAGGAACTGGCTTCACATTGAATGTGGATAACTAAAAACAAAAGTAACAGAAAAAGAATCAATTAAGCGTATGTACCACTTGGTATAATCTCGATTAATTAATTTAAAATTTCGAATGAAAGCAATTTACGTGTATGATTAACTCACAAGCGTGCCACGAAATGAATCAAGCACGTGAATATGTCCATCCATAGTTGTCAAAAGCATCAGCCGTCCATCGTTGCTGAACTTTACAACATTAGCATCAGATACATCTCCCCCAACAGAAAAGATTTCAAAAGGACCCTAAACAAGTTCAAAGTTTCCAATTCACTACATACCTTTTCTTCCAGAAAGAAAAGTAAAAAGAAAGTGAACAGCTAATATACTAATCTTATATGAGTTGTGAACCTTTTCATACTTGCGAGCATCAAACATTCTGATGTATCCTCCAAAGGCAATAGCAAAGACTAACCCTTGGTCATCATAAGATATGGCAGGCCTGCCTTGCACGCGTAAAAGGCCCTAGAGTGCATACAATAAATTAGAATATTTGGAAGGGGGGAAAGCACATCTAAATATCAATCCGAAACATACAGCTCACCTGACATTTATCTGCTCGTTGATCCCAAAGAAGAACAGTTCTATCAAGAGAACCAGAAATGAAACTTTCATTGCGTGGGCATAGGCTAAGTGAAACAACTCTAAATTCAAACAGTAACAGATGTTAATAAGTCAACAGTCAAGCCTTCCTTACAGAGTTTTTTTGCACAAACACTTAATTCGTATCAGAAACCAAACCTGTCATGATGACCTTTAAAGTATCGCAAGTACTTGTTGTCATGCAATGACAGAAGCCGCAAAGATTCTGAAACAATGGAACTCCACCTCTTAATAATAAAACTAAAATAACACCAACAAAAACATATACAGATAGTTGCAGCAGTAACACACCATCCCAACCATTCTTTGAAGAGTAAATAACTGTTGTTGGATGTGAAGTAAAGGAAACTAGATCAACCCCATACTTTTTGCTATTAATTGTTTTCATACACCTGTAAAAATCAATTAAAGTAAAATTAATTGAGGTTTAGGTTTTAAGGGTTAGGATTGTGAAAAAAACTCAACCAAAGAACATTCAATTTTCAAATTAATCAAGCAAGAAAAACAACCAACTCAATAAAAAAAATATAATGGCTTACGTGGCACTGGAAACATCATAAAGGCGGATGGATTCATCTTCACTAGCAGTCACTAAATAATTCGACGTTCTGTGAAAATCCATTGAACTGATTCTACCGCTCTATTAACAATAATTGAATAAAAAATCCATTATTTTGAAGCTAACAGTTGTGATATAGAACATAATTGAAATAAAAAAGGATAAATTAGGAGGTGGAACGTACATAATCTTTAAAAACCATGCCGATTTCCATGCTTTGAATGATTTCTTCGGTGAGTTCCAATGATACTTTATCTTCTCTCTCGGATTGCGGCCCTAAACAAGCCATTGCGAAGAAATTAAAAGAAAAGGGCAAAATAGAGTAGCGGATCAATAGTGGAAGCCATAAGATCAGTTGAAATGAAATTTCGAACGAAATTTGACGTACCGACCATTTTCGATTGGCTTCGATGATGAAAGTTTACGAAGTTTTGGGGCGGAGAAACGGAACAAGCCCTAGAGTTGTGGCGGTGAGAGTGTTCGATTATTCAACGTCTACAACCGCCGTGAGGAACGTCGCGGCGTTTTTTAGCGTGGACCGGGCTTTCGTTGTAATATGCGATTTGCGTTTAGTAGCGGCACTAGTTGGAAATTAATCGTGGTCGCAGCCCCGGCCCACACCTTCTTCGAGTTCGCAAAACGCGCCGTTTTTTCTACTCACACCTTCCGTTTTAGGAATGCAATTACAAATTTTGTTAGGGGTGAGATTCGACCGTAGTTAAAAAAGTTTGAGTCGGTCAAATTGTTGAATTGTATTTTATAGTTTAAATTTTATTTGAATTTTTTTGAGTTGTTAAAATTTATGTTTAAAATTATAAATATTTATAATATTATAGTACTAATTAGTTTGAATTTAAATTACTTTCTATAATTATATAATATATATATATATATTTTTTCATATGAAAATATATACATATTAAATAGAGTTGAAGACTCGACTAAAACTTAAAAACTCATCAACTAATTATTAAAAATGACATCAAATATAGTTGAGGTTACTCGATGTATTTTTCTCTAGTTATTTAAGTTTTAATGACTTAAAAAAGACATTCAAGTATAGTTGAGGTCTTAAACGAGGCATGGGTAGGAGTTTTTCTATTAGTAATCTTATTGTCTTAAGATTGAGTTATGTGAACATTGTGGCAGAATTCAACCTCAAGCTCATTTCAAAAGTCTAAATTTATTGCAGGGCATTTTAAAATTTTAAACATATAAAGAATATATATATATATATATAAGGATGAGATCAAGTTATATGGTATAAAAAATACAATAAAAAATGTGAAGATTATCATTTGGGAAAAAAGACAAGGAACTAATCTGAGCCATTAATTATCATCATCTAACGGTTAAAAATTGTGTAAAAATAATTGAGTTTTACATAAGTTGATCTTAACCCATATATATATATATATATAATATTGTTTTAGAGTGGGGTCGTGCATAGTTATGCCCCTGTGTGAAGACTAGACTTGTTCAAAGGTCGGTTATTTATCTAAATTTAACGATTCATTTTAAATGTAGATGGTTAGGAAAAATATATTGGTACCGAAAAAAGAGCATGGATAAAATTTTTAAACCCATCTAAAAATATGGGTCAGATTCGGGTTCAGTATTTAAGACCCGAGTTTGATCCTACCGTTTTGTAAATTTATAATTTAAAAGTTGATGGACCAAATTAAGCTGAATAAAGGCACATAACTAAATTTCAAGCTTGACCATAATAAAAGGACTAAAATCATAATTTGATCATAATTTGCGTGATAATATCAATTTATAACTTCTTTGTTCAAACTAATGAGACCAATAAAACATACGCCTAATGATAGGAAATCAAAGTTGAAGGCATTGATGTACGCTATTATCACGCAATCTCTCCAATTGTATTTGTCCTAGTGGCCAGGGAGTCAAATAACAGTTCGTGACTGCGATAACGACTGTTATATATGGATAACGGTACCGACTGAAATTATTATTGCGGAGAATAACGGTATGTTATAACCGCAATCCGTCCGTTATTGTTCACAACCGCGATAAAATACTGCGACCTCAACTGCAACCACCGCAATTTAAATCCCTACTAGTGGCAACTCCGACAAGCAAAAAGAACCTGGAAACTCAACTACTTGTTCTCTGGGACTGGTAATCTTCTTATAAGATTAGTAATCCAAGAACAAGAATGAAGTAAAACTTTATTCTAATATATTCGAATGAATTACAAAGAAAAGGAGAGTTAATATATATAAAGCAGTAAACCCTAATAACTAACATAACAGATTGGAAATTAACACGTGAACCACACGTGAAGTACTTAAGTATATTCTAATATCTCCCTCAAGATGCAGCCGGATGAATGTTCAATAATCGCATCTTGGAAATAATTGAAATGAAGGCTGGTAAATGAATGGCTTTGGTAAGTATATCAGCAAGCTGATTTGAAGACTTCACATGAAACAGCTTTAGAAAACCATCATTGATCTTCTCGCGAATGTAATGGCAATCTACTTCGATGTGTTTCGTGTGTTCATGAAACACTTGGTTTGAAGCAAGAAATATAGCCGATTGATTGTCACAGTAAAGAGCAGCATGCGGGATTGATATTTGAAAAGAATTCAAGAGAGCTGTAAGCCACACTAGTTCACACGTAGCAGCAGCCATTACCCTGTATTCAGCTTCACATGAAGATCTGCTTACAGTATGTTGCTTTTTTGATTTCCAAGAAATAAGATTGCCACCAAGGAAGGTGCAGTAACCAGTTGTAGATCGTCTCGTATCAGGACAAGAAGAGTAATCTGAGTCAACAAAGGCACCGAGCTGCAAATTTGAGTTAGAAGAAAAGAACAATCCGAGACCTAGAGCTTGTTTGATGTAAGACAGCAAATGATGTACAGCTAACAGATGAGGTTTGCGAGGTGAAGAAACAAATTGGCTAAGTAAATGGACCGTATAGGTAATGTCGGGTCGAGTATGAGTAAGGTAGAGTAGCCTGCCTACAAGCCTTCTGTATTGTTGGGGATCATCGAGCAATTCTCCATCAGTTTTGCTAAGCTTATGAGGACAGGTAATAGGTAAGGAGACTGGCTTTTTGGCCATGGTGCATGTATCTTGTAAGAGTTGTAAGGCATAGTGGCGTTGGGACAAAGAAATGCCTTTATCATTTCGAGCTATCTCAAAGCCAAGAAAGTACCTTAGAGGTCCCAATTCTTTGAGTTTAAAGTGTTGGTGAAGATGCTGTTGTGCTTGAGCCACAAGAACAGGATCTTTGCCACCAATGATGATGTCATCGACATAAACGAGTAAGCATATCAGAGAATCCCCATTGCCTTTCACAAACAAAGAGTGATCAGATGGAGATTGGACAAAACCAAAACGTAAGTCAACTGCTGAAAAGGCATTGAACCACTGCCGAGAGGCTTGTTTCAATCCATATATGGACTTGTGTAATTTGCAAACCATGTTGGAATCTTTCCCATAAGATCCATAACCAAGAGGAAGCTTCATGTAAACTTCTTCATCGAGAGAGCCGTTGAGGAAGGCATTGTTTACATCGAGTTGAATAAGAGTCCAATTATGCTTAGCAGCCAAGAAAAGTAATACTTTGAATGAAGTTAATTTCGCAACAGGAGAGAAAGTGTCAGTGTAATCCACACCTTCAACCTGTGTAAAGCCCTTTTCAACGAGGTGAGCTTTATATCTATCGATTGAGCCATCTGAATTATGTTTAATTCTGAAGACCCATTTGCACTCGATTAGAGTTTTTCTTTCAAGAAAAGGAACAACCGACCAGGTACGCAAACTTTCCATAGCATGCAATTCTTCATCCATGGCTGTTCTCCACTCAGAAAACTTTACAGCCTGGTGATAAAAAGATGGTTCATGAGAGGAGGAAATGTTTGAAATGAAAGCAATGTAATCAGGAGAAAAGAGGGAAGGAGAAATATGATCTTCAATGGGACAGGCACATGAAATAGCATTATTACAAGGATAATGCTGTAAATAAGATGATTTTTGTATAATCCTATTCGATCTTTTGACAGGAGCAGGAGCTTGCAAAGATTCATGCAAATTTTCAGTATGATGTTCATGTATAACATCTTGCACAGGTTCAATTGTGTTTTCAGCAACATGTTCATGCACAATATTATCTCCATTCATGTTAGGAACAGAATCATGACAAACCATATGATCATTCTCAAGCACATGATTATCTTCATTCATGCTAACATGATCTGAATGCGTACTATCTTGTTCATGCAGACTATCTTGTTCATGCAAGCCATTCGAAGCATTATCCTCAATATGTTCAACATTATCATGAATATCACGCTGAACATTCTTTTGATCAGGCATATTATTTTGTTCATGAGCAGAATGCAAATTTTCATTTTCAATAAAAACATTATCATGCTGATCATGTTCAAAATTATTGTCAACAATATGCTCAGGATGAGGAATAAAAAAAGGTAAAGTGATATTAGAAAAAGGATCAATGGATGAAGTCGAAGAAGAAACAGTGTGAAAAGGGAAGAAAGCTTCATGAAACACCACATCTCGAGAAATCACAACTGAATGTGTCTTCAAAATATAAACTCTGTAACCCTTGACTCCTGAAGCATAACCTATAAAAACACCAGGTAATGCCCTTTCTTCAAATTTGGACCTGTGAGTTTTTAAAGTAGAAACAAAACATAAACATCCAAAAGTCTTAATATGATTATAATCTGGAGGCTTGGAAAAGAACAGCTCATAGGGAGATTTGTTTTGAAGACTAGGAGAAGGTAGTCTATTTTTAAGATAAGTGGCAATAAGAACACACTCTCCCCAAAAATGAATGGGAACTTTGGATTGAAACATCAAAGCTCGAGCAACAGCAAGCAGATGCTGATGCTTGCGTTCAACAACAGAATTTTGTTGAGGGGTTTCAACACATGAAAAATGGTGAACAATACCAAGTTTTGCAAACAAATCAGTAAATTTTAATTCATGTGCATTATCAGATCGAAACACTTTAATATCATAACCAAATTGTTTCTTTACCATAGCAATGAATTGAGGAATTATAGACAAAACATCAAATTTCTTCTGTAACAAGTAAGTCCATGTAACTCTTGAGAAATCATCGACCAATGTAAGAAAATATCTGTAATTATTTAAGGAAGCAGTTTTAAAGGGACCCCAGACATCACAATGAAGCAATTCAAAAGGAAGCTTTGATTTTGAAACAGAAATGAGAAAAGGCAAACGTTGTTGTTTAGCTAAAGGGCAAACAAAACAAGGATCATTTTTATTAATGTGAAAATTTGACAAAACATTTTTCAACAAATGTAACACAGGATTACTTGGATGTCCAAGTCTATTATGCCAACAATTCGCAACAATAGAAGACTCTTCTACAACAACAGATTGAGAAGAAACGGAAGCAACAATCACACTAGCTATTGAAGACTTAAGCAAATAGAGCCCTTGAAAACAATCAGCTTTCCCAATCACGCTCGGTTGGTCCTGAATTACACAAGATTTATTAAAAAAAAAACAATGGCAAAATTAGAATCATAAAGTAAACAACTTACAGCTAGCAGATTAAACCTGAACTCAGGAACAAAAAGAACATTTTGTAAAACGAGTTTAGGAGACAATCGAACAGTTCCAACAAAATTGACATTAACAACAGAGTTGTTAGGAAGAAGAATAGTTCCAGCTTGAATAGGAATTAAAGACTCAAAAGATTCTTTTGAACAACAAACATGCCGAGAGGCACCAGAATCAACAATCCAAGAATATTTATCCTTAAAAGAACCAAAACTATTGACATAAAAAAAGAACTTACCTTGCATGGTAAAGTTTATGGAAGAGGAATTCTCAGAAAGAGATGCAGCCTTAAGTTGGGAATTAAGCATAGCAATTAACTGCTGACACTGAGAAGAAGTTAAAGAATCTTGAGATGGAGCACTTTCTTCAGCAACAATGACATTAGAATGTGCACGATTAGGAGCATTAGGTTGTTTAGCACGAGAAAGATATCCAGGAGGATATCCATGCAACTTGTAACATGTTTCTTTGGTATGACCAAAAAGATTACAATGAGTACACTGTGGCCTACTCTTCCGAGTGCTTGTACTAGCTTTAACAACAAAAGCAGCTTCAGTAAGAACATGAGCCGTAGTAATGGTACGCTGATTTTCTTCTTGAATGAGATGAGAAAAAGCTTTGAAAATAGAAGACATTGGCTCCATGAGTAAAATTTGACCACGAACATGCGTGAAAGAATCATTGAGACCCATTAAAAACTGTATAACCAACTCTTTCTGTTGTTCATCAAGAACATTTTGAAGACCTCCACATGTGCACTGTAAACAAGTACAAGAAGGCTTGATAGACACCAACTCATCCCAGATTGCTTTGAGCTGAGTATAATACGCACTAATGGATAAAGAACCTTGAGAAAGTTCAGCTAATTTCTTCTTCAAACTGAAAACGTGAGGACCATTATTCTGTTGGAAACGATCTTTAAGATCCTTCCAGATTGCTGCAGCAGACGAATGGTAAATCAAGCTTGCTGCGATATCTTTTGAAACAGAATTCAAGATCCATGAATTCACCAAATTGTTTGCACGCGTCCAAATACTGAACAACGGAGAGGAAGACGCCGGTGAGGGAATCGAGCCGTCCACAAAGCCGGTCTTATTCTTGACAGAAAGAGCCATAAGCATCGAACGTTTCCAACTGCTATAATTGTCATTAGCCAAAGGCTGAGTGACCAACACCATATCGGGATTTTCAGATTGATGAACATAATATGGGCTGTTGCCATTATCAGAACTTTCACTGGTGATTTCGACAACATTGACCATGATTACAAGGAAAAAGAAAAAAAAAGAAACAGAATAGAGGAAGCGGAAGCAATTCCAACTGATACCATATAAGATTGGTAATCCAAGAACAAGAATGAAGTAAAACTTTATTCTAATATATTCGAATGAATTACAAAGAAAAGGAGAGTTAATATATATAAAGCAATAAACCCTAATAACTAACATAACAGATTGGAAATTAACAAGTGAACCACACGTGAAGTACTTAAGTATATTCTAATACTTCTCGAGTTCCTTTCTTCTTGGCAGAAAGCCATCCAATCATGGAGATTGTTGCCTTCCTTCCAACTTTCTTAACTGCTTTTTCCACCATTTCCACTTTGTATTGAGCTAACGAGGGAGGGCTTGCAAAATTCACGTATCCCTTTTCTTGGAACTCATCTTCAGGCCCTGCATTCTGTGTTATGAAACCCATTTTGGTTGCCTTTTCGATGAACTTGAAGTCTTCTTTCTCAGGTTCCAATCGCTGCTTCTGAAACTCTTTTGACCCTGCTGCACATCTTTTTTCGTTTTCTCAAGCTCTTGTTTTAATGCTTTTATGCTGTATGACAATCTTGGATTGCCTTCCTCTTTGGTCCTCTGCAGGCTTTGCTTTGTTTCTTCTAGCTCGGACGTTAGGACTGCAATCTTGGGTTGGCCTTTCCCGCTTTCTCCTACTTGAACTCCCATCTGACAATAGGAAATAAACACAGGCGAGTGTCGGTTATAACCTCGTATTTAGGTCACAAACTTAGCATACATATGCATGAATCATTTTATGCAAGTATATAGAAAAGGAGACATCCTCTTTGAGCTTGTTGCCAAAAATCTCTGCAACCAGAACCTTTTCTCCAAATAACATGACTGCCTCCTTAACCGACCGAAAGGGTGGTCAGGTATCAATCTCCGCCCGTCCGACACGATGGTGACGCCACCAACTTCCTCTGGCTCCATGGCTATAAAACTTTCAGGTATATACAGAAAAAATTAAAGTAGGTGTGGAACTGAGCTTGGATCAGGTGGTGAAAAGAACTCCCCCTTTTTAATTGAAGTTGAACTTAGAGGAAACTAAATGAAAATTGAGCATTGGTATTGGTATTGGGGGTTAAGTTTCTTGGCGTCCACTTCACTGGAATAGAATATTGTTTAATTGAAGTTGACATGGGGTGGTTAAATACTGGAATGCCACATCAGGTTGCTGAAGTTCCACAGGGTTCTTGATTTACCATGTTTTCTTTATGGCTCATAGCCTTTTGCAAGATTGTTAAAAGCAACATGTAATCCTGTTCTTGATTTAACATGTCATTATCTGTGTTAATTGTTTATTTTAAAACCGATTGCATATTCCCTTTGTACTGGTTAAATACTGCAGTTGGTTAAAGCTGAACATGTATGCATGTAATCCTGTTATTCCCATTTCAAAAACAATCAATTTTTATTCAATCACTGATTCGTGATTTGTTTTTCCAATCCAAATTCAGATGACAAAAAGAAAAGGAATCCAAAAGATGAGGTATCAAGACACACAGCTCCACCCCTCCCCAGTCCCCACCATTTATAAAACCCGGATACTAGTTATTCATTCATCATCTTGCTCCTCCATAGGAAACCGCAGGTGCTTTCCTCTCGGTGTTGGCAATCCCTTCAAGCGCATAACCTCAGAAGCACACTCTTCTTCAATCTCATCATCACTGTTGTATACAAATCTAGTGTGCTTCCCTTTGAACATCTCTTTCATACTCATCTTGCTTAAGCCTTCACAAAGCTCATCAACCAACAATCCTCCATCATCATCCATTTCTTCTCCTTCTTCATCATCTCCCATTTCTTCAATTGTTTCCTCATCTTCATCATGGGTGCTTGCATTCACCTGCATCGACCAAACAGAGGAGTTATCATCATCAATGGTTGCATTCTCTTTGCTTGCACTGTTTTCCCCTGTTATCACTCCTTCATCTGTCACCACCGAATCGCATTCTGTTGAATCCGAGGTCTCTGATTTCTCAGAAAAGTCCAGCAGCAATGACCTTGTTATCATACTTTTCTGGGATTCAACACTCACTCCATCGAATATGCCACTCACCACCTATCATAATCCACAAAAGAATCAAACAACAAGTAAGCATTTTGATCTCATAAGATTCAAACTTCAATGGGAAACATAAGTGTGAAAATCTAACCTCGGAAATCCTCAACTTTTCCTCAACAACAGGAAGTGTCATCACTATTGAACCCAATCCAGTGTTGTTAACACCTCCATCCTCAACCTGTGGTGTATTTGCAGGAGTAGGAGCCACAAGGCCCATTGGGGAATTCACACAGCTTTGGAGATGAAGAAAAGGGCGACGGTTGTCCAACAGAACTTTCGAAAGATTGGCTTCTTCTTCGACCTTTTGCAGGAGAGTCTTGACTTGTCCCCTTAGCAATGCCTCGCCGGAACCGGGAGTCATCATGATCATCCTCGTGTTCTTGCCTGCCCACTTCTTAGATATATCAGATGTTGGCGTCCCCATTGCAAGCCCGACAACAGGTGAATCATTTGTTACGTCAATAAGGGCAGCCCTTTCTTGTTTCTGCTTTCCGTTTCTTGTTCTCATCTTCTCAGACTCTTCAATCTTTGCTTCTAAAGAAGAGGGAGAAAACAATCAAGAACAAATAATAATGAAAACCCATTTTATAAATCTTTGAAAACCCTAAAAAGAAAGTGAAAATGACTCACTGGAAGATGCCGAAGTCTGGGACCTAGTCACTCTTCTCGTAGACGAAGGGGTCTCCATTGGAAATCAATCGGAAAGTCACCGGAAACACAGATTTGTGTTGCAAAAAGAAAATCTTTTTCCCAAAGAATGATGACGGAAGGCGGCTGTTCAAAACTTCAAACCCTAAATCTTTGAAGAGTAATCAATGGAAAAGAAGAAATTGAATAGGAAATGAAAAAAAAGCAATGCTTTTAAAGGGCAAAGATTAGAGGGCGCTTATATTGAAATTCAAACGGTGATTTCAAATTTGACCGTTGGAGAAAAAGAAAGTAGCCGTTGGAGATTAGGGTTTGTTTGATTTGATCATGGGTTGGATCTTTTTCTTTGGAAATGGGCTCATCATGTCGTTGCTACTGCATATTAGGGCATGAAAATTGGGCTCATATTTAAACCCCACAAAGATTCAAATTCAGGACTAACGTAGACAAAAAAGTCTAGTGACCAAATTGATAAAAAAGAGAGACGGAAATCTTATCCATCCTTTTAATCAGTGATAAGCAACTTTTAGTTCTTGAACTTGGTCACTTTTCTCAACTTCGCCATTGAACTTGGATTTTTGGTCCTTTTGATGATATGGTAAAATGAAAAAATGTGTCAAGTTCAGGGAGGACTAAAAGGTTGTTTTATCCCTTTTTATTATCATAGTTTTCGAGATTATTGAATCATCAACAAGATGCTCCCGTCCCATTCTAACATATGCATTTAGGGGTGGGCGTTCGATTGAGTCGAGTTAAAAAAATTCGAGTTGATGCGTTATATTTTACAACTGAAACTTTATTTGAAATTTTTTTCGATTCGAGTTTTCGAGTTCCTATACAAATTTAATTGTAATTATTTATATGTTATAATATATTTTGATTCTAATTTAAACGACTTTCTCTAATCATATAAGATATGCATATACATATTTCATCATATTTTTTCCTATATGGCATATATATCAGGAAAAATTATAGAACTTGACTTGAACTTGAAAATCAATCCACTAATTACTAAAAATTTCAAGTTAATCGAATTTCTATTTTACAACCCAAACTTTATTTAAATTTTTTTTGAGTTGAGTCAGAAATTTCAGTTTTTTCGAGTCGAGTCTTGCTCACCCCTATGTGCAGCTCACCCCTATGTGCAGTGGTTTCAGAGATGATACCACTGTAGTTAAGTCCATTTATATCTCACATTTATGGCATCTATCTTCCCTTTCTTATTCATCAAAACAATTGTAGTTATTACAGTACAACTTGTGTTATATCTCCAACAAAAGCATCTCTTATAAATCCATAGTTTTGTTCAGTTGAAGCCGGTTTGGAATATCGATCTATTCTCAGTATCTACAGATTCTTTCCTTTTATGTTGAGTTTGATCTACTTTGTAAAACACACACACACAAAAAAAAAAACAGAAGAGACAGGCCTGCCTCAACTAACATAATTTAACAATCCAACCGACGTTGGCGTGGGGCAGTATTTGATTACCTTTTCCTTCTAGATTAGGTGAGAAGTCAATTTGATGCGTTGGCCTGATTGGGAAGCAAGGCTTTGACTTAACTGCTTGAAAGATAAGTACTTGCTTCAACTATTGCAGCTAAAATGCAGGTGTGCCTTATTGCAGTGTTGGAGCCTGCTCGGACGATGACAGCTGGGCCTTTCCATAGCTATATTCTTCTTCAACAGTTTATTTTCTGAGAAAACTTGGTCCAGGGAGACGAACAAAAACTTTCAAACATGGATCTTTCAACAAGTTCATCAAAATCACCACCATTGACAACAATTCCTTCATGACCAGGAGAAATTAAAAAAAAGGGTTCATTCTAGATGAGATTGACCGTTAACTGGTATGAACGAAAGCAATTTACAATGCATTGTGCATATACACCCAGATGATGCCACTGATGGTTTAAGACAAGTTAAAAGCATATGTCAGGTGAACCTATGAGGAACAATAATTATAGTTAACTGTGTCTTCAAGTCATATATAGAACTGCTCTCCAAGTACCAAAAGAGTCTGGCAGCAAGCAGAAAATACTCACAGTAAAGACATGTTAGCTTGAGATGCTAGCATTCACTTGGACTTTGAAACATCATCCACACTGTGGGAGAAGCTATCATGAATATCTTGAGACGAAGAATAATAGCTCAATGGGCTACCGCTTACCGTACTTCTATCCTTTTGTGTTTCCTTGCCTTTCTTTTTTCCACCAGATGAATCCTGCATATGACATTCAGTTACTTTCATTTTTCAGCACCCCACAAATTAAAACATGGGTTGTATAGTGATAAAAATGACCTCTTTTGTTGATGATCCGGGCATTTTCAGTTCAAGTTCTGTTGCCACATAGTTGGAGCCGTCACATCTATCTCTATTACTTCCTATTTGGTGATCCACTGATTTGCATTTTGAATCCCTTTTGCTAGAAGTGTGGGAAGAAGATGTATGTAGGGATGATGGTTGTTCGACTGGAGGACTGCTGGTGGTTGAATATGGCATGAATGTTGAGCAGGGATTGGCAGTAGCACTCGGATTATGATTTCCGAAAAATGGATATGGTTGCAATGAGGGGTGGTGCATTGCAATTGGTCCCGTAGCAACAGGCAGAGGAACTGGATATGGAAAAGGTGGAGCCATGACACCTGAAGGATCAATACCAGTCCATGGGAACATGACCATATGTCTCTGCTGATACTGAACAGTTAGGTTTTCAATATCGGCTTTTAGACAAGCCTTTTCTTCTCTCAGCTCATTCTTCTCCTGAGTCAGCTGTTTAGAAAACAAATATGTAAACGAAAGGCAACAAGGATATGGCTTAAATATTTAGAGAATGTCACCTCACGCGATTCTTCAGTTAGTGACGAACACTCGGCCTTTAGCCTGTTGACTTCCGCAGTTAAATCCTTGAGCATTTGGACCGTGTCTGCGAGTATGGTTGCTTTATCATTCTTAGGCCTATCTGGGTCTGCATTAGCAAAACCGGTGCATTAGAAAGAGGTAGGATCAGAAATTCAAGATTCGATTGAAACTAGACCAGAGGAGAAACTAAACAGAAGCTGCAATCAAGGTCCTAACTCACAGTTAGAAATGTTTATAGGAAAAGCAATCCTTAGGCCACCAAGTATATAAAATCTAGCTAGAAAAAATCTCTGAGTTCAAGTATCAGAAAGAAACTTTGTGACATTCCCGCACTTCCCGTATTGCTTCTATTCGCTGCTGTAAGCAATAATTTCAAACGTTTAACTCATATGTGCTCAAAACATGAACTCGAGGACGACAATTTTTGTCGATATTCAGTTGAACTGCTTGCATCAACACAAGGATATCTAACAATAGAATACATCAGACAAGCATGAACAAATAAATGGGACGGCATAAGTTCAAATTTTACTACAGTAACTTAATGAAGATCTCTTAGCTACCGGAAAGGCCGAGTTTTCCTAGTTCAATTGTAACTACACTAACTCAATGAAGACCTCATAGCTACAGTGAAGGCTGAGTTTTCCTAGTAGCATTGACAAATCCAATGCCATATGATAAAATATCAGCAATAAAACAATTGATGAATCGTCATAAGTTACCAAGAGTGTTTCCCAACTCAAGAAACTGCTCATTCAATTTGTCCCTCCTCAGTTTTTCACGGTCTGCCTTCTGAACTCTTCTGGCAGCTATTGGATTTGGATCCTTAACTTCCATCTCTAGCTTTTGTCTGCAAAATAACCCACAAAAGGAACATTACAGTAATCACTTCCCGTCAATCAACTGTGATATAAACAAGAAAGGACAAAATTTTAACAAAATAATAATAAAATGAAAAACCTGGGTTCAGAGATTTGAGCGCCCAAATCTGCTGCCATAGCTTTGGAGAAATCACTGGGGTTCCATTGATGATCCATTGCTGACTTTTCCACTGAAATATTTGCACTCACAAGTCAAATGAGAAGGAAAAAATCAAATTAGGGTTTCAATACTTGGTTCTTAAGATTGAAGCTGATGATATAAAATTAAGCTTTTCTTTTTTATCCGATGAACTTTGAGTTTCTGAGGGGGAAAAATTGTAAATATGGCACAAAGTGGAAACCACGACAGCACTAACTTGTGTTCTCCACGAACCTCGACCACGTGTCCAACTTGGACTTGTTCCTGATTCTGTCGGATCTTTATGTAGGGTGAATTACATGATTCATCATTGAACTTGATTCTCCCTCCTATTTTTCTCATTGAAGTTAAAAACATATTCAATTTAATCATTAAATGTCATTCATGGCTTATTTAAATGAATTTTATGGCCACGTGGATGTCAACTCAAATTCTGACCACCACGTCAACCGTCATCCCCGACGACCATTGAATCCTAGAATTTTCAGGTCTTCCTATTTTGATTCATTAAGTGTCTGGATCCGATCTTCTTTTTTAAGAAGTATTCGGTCTACCTGCCTCTAGTGCCTCTATTGAAATACCACCTTCAACATCAACCATCACTAGTACCGTAAATGAGATGAGACAGATCGCGAGTTACTCTAGTTCGACTTAATCAAAGTTCGGTCAACACTCGACTCGAGCTCAAGTTCGACTCGAGTTCTTAACGAGCCGAGTTATTTGATACCCGACACGAAAAGCTCGCGAGCTACTCGAAAATATAATAAACAAATTTTTAAATTTTTTAAATTAAAGTGAACTAAAATGTAGGTTGGGTGTTTTTAGTTGTTATGTTATGTTGGTTTAATTTTTAGTTTAACTTTCTTTATATTTTCATGTGTATTTTTTTCTCCTACTAGGATTAGGAAGTTTTTAATGAGTCACATGACAATATTTTTTTTGTATGATTACATTTACAATGATTTATTATTATTATTATTATTATAATAAATAAGGTTGTAACTGAAAACGAGATAGATCGCGAGTTACTCGAGTTTGACTCGATCAAAGCTCGATCAATAGTCAATTCGATTGAACTCGACTCGAGCTCGGCTCGAGTTCTTAAGGATACGAATCGAGCTCAGCGTACTCAAACTCGAATTCGACTAAAATTCTTAATGAGTGTCGAGCTCAGCGTACTCAAGCTCGAACTCGACTCAAATTCTTAATGAGTTAAGTCGAGCTCAGCACTACTCAAACTCGACTCGACTTGTTTACACCCCTAACCACCACTATCTCCACCGAAACACCCATCACCACTGAATCAAAAACCAAATACTCTTCGACATAGATTTAATTTGTAGTAGAGGCATTTACCCAATTCTAATATCACATTAAAACAAAAAATAAATTGTTATTTATTCTGCCATAAATAGTGATATGAAGATGGAGAATGAACCATTGAATCATACATGGGGTCAAGGTCAATAATTTTAGATTGTTTGTAACCAATTGAACTTATCAAGTGCATGGAGCAGAGGTTCGATAAATAAATATAAGAAAATGGAGATATGAAGAACCGAAAAATAAATGGAATGGGAGAGCAAGAAAATTCTATTTTTTATTTTTATTTTTGGAAAATCAAGAGATTAGAAAATGTTTCCGCCCCTGCCACTCTAAGAATTTATAGCATATTTTTAGAAAAACCTTGGACTTTGGTGGACTTCTGATGATCGGAGCTTCTTAAGATCCAAACGATGGAGATGTCCTTCTTGAGGTGGAGAGCAACAAATCTCCATTCGACTTACATAGAACGGTGAACGATGGAGATCAGAGAACAAAAAATTGAGGCGTTCAACACTAGATTCGAAATTTTGAGTTATTTTTCGGTTAAACAAACACTATATTTATGCAGAAGGACAAAATAATGTCATTAACTATTCAGAGGAAAGTGATCAAAATAAAAACAATTTAAAAGTTTAATGATTAAGTTGAAATTTTTTAAATCTCAATAACTAAAATAAGAGTAAAAAAAAGTTCAGTGATGAATTTTATAATTGACCATTTAAGTATTTGATAAATGTTAAATAAGGTCTAAGCCTTCTAGGTTTGTTTAAATAAGAGTTTAATCTTTATTTGAAAGATTTGAAAGTGTTAGTATTTATTCTAATCTTTATAAGATTAGGTCCTTACTTGATCAAAAAAAAAAAATAACTCATCGAGAGAGGGTAACAATTTCTTAACGTGCGACATGGAAATGATTATAAAATAAAATATTAAACACCTACTTTGACCTAAAAAAAGTTTAAACACCTAAAATAAACAAAATAATATAATTACATTTATTTTATAACAAAATTTTGTTTTTTATTCACAAGTTATGTAACCAATCCTGATCATTTGTAAACTAAAATATAGACTTATATACCTAAACTCTAAATCCTAGACACACACTTAAAACTTTAAAATAAATAAAAATGCGAAAACTAAACTTTACACATCTTGTATACCCAACAATTTTCCATCAAGAGTTATTTTTTAGTCACGTGTTATGAAAATTAAAATGTAGGGTAAACTACATCAGTAGTCATCGAACTATTATTTCTTTCATGTTTTGGTCATTGAGCTTTTTTTGCAAAAACGCCACTAACGTTATGTTTTTTCTATTTTAGTCACTAACGTTAGTGATGATTTTGCTAAAAAAAAATAGTCCAGTGACCAAAAATGAAAGAAATAATAGTTCGGTGACTATTAATGTAGTTTACCCTAAAGTTTACACAACATTGCTTATTTGTTACTTAAAATCTAAAACTCTAAACCCTAAAATTTTTCTGGAAAAAAAACCTAAAATCTAAATTATGCATTCTAAATCATAAAAGTAAAACTAATACTCTAAACTCACAAGGTTGTGTAGGGATGGGGACGGCACCCGGACCCGACGGGTTCCGATCTGACCCGACCCGATTGGGTCGGGTATTTTATAATAAAAAAATCAAGTTCGGGTCGGGTCGGTTCAGGTTCGGGTTTTAGGGTAAAAAATTCGACTCGACCTGACCCGGGACTAATAGTATAATTTTCCCTAAATTTTTTAGGGATAATTGTAATAATACCCCCTCTTTATATTTTTTTATAATTAGGTCCTTAAAATTATTTTTTTATTTACATTTTAGTCCTTAAAATTATTATTTTTTATAATTATGCCTCTTAAAATTATTATTTTTACAATTAAGTCCCTAAAATTAATTTTTTTCTATAGATTGGGTCGGGTTTAGAATATTTATTTTCGGGTCGGGTCGGATTTTTTAAAAAATTAGATCGGGTCGGGGTCAATTTTAGAATAATTAGTTTCGGGTCGAGTTCGGGTGGGCCAAAAACCCGACCCGACCCGACCCATGCCCATCTCTAAGGTTGTGTACCAAACCGGATACAAAAACATGACACATGATTTTTACATAATATCCTACTACAAAAACATAATGCATAAATCACTACAATGAATATAAACTCCAACGAAACTAACAGAATTTCAAGCAAGCAAAAGATAGAATTTCTAAAAAAAAAATTAGTTAGAACCCAAATTTTTTTAAAAAAATATATAAATTAAACCCTCCAAAAATTTTACAAAAGTTAGTTTGAACTTTTAAAATTTTTAAGTTTTAAGTTGCTCCCAAACTCGCTCACCATATTTTACCACCGCTCATGCATATTATACCAACAAAATACTAATCAAATTAAACTTAATTAGTTATAAGATAAGAATTAAAGTCATTCCTGAAATTTTAGAGGCCCAATGGCAAATTTAAAAATTAAGCCCCAAATTACAAATATTGAAAAATGAATTTTAAAAATAGGCCCCTAATAACAAGTATTAGAAGGGAAAAAATTAGGTCTCTACTAACAAGTATTGGAAAAAATTTAAATTTTAAGAGTATGTCTATAATAACAAATATGGAAGAAAATTATGCTCCCAATAACAAGTATTGAGATAAAACTGGACCCATAATAACAAATATTAGAAAAATTTAGCCCATAATTACAAGTATTAGAAAAAATAGTTCTCTAATAACAAGTATAGGGAAAAATAAATTTTAAAAATATGCCTCTACTAACAAATATCGTAAAACAAATTAGGCCAATAATAAGTACTGGAAAAAATGGACCTCCAATAATAAGTATTGAAAAAAAATGAACCATAATAACAAAAATTGAGAAAAAATTGAGGCCCTCACAATAACAAGTGTTAAAAAATTAGGGCATCATAACAAATATTGAAAATAATTGGACTCTTAATAACAAATATTGAAAAATTAAATTTTAAAAATAAATCTTTAATAATAAATATTAAAAAATTTGATCATAATATCAAAATTATAAAAAAAATTAGGGCCTAAGTGAGCTCTCTTTTTCTCGTACTCATGGACGACATTGATAAAAATATTAAGTATTTGATTAATAAAAATATTAAGTATTTGATCAATAAATGTCAAATATCATCTGATATATCTATATAATAACAATTAAAGTGTTTGATCAAAATAATAATAATAATAATTAAAGTGGGACAATACGCCTAAATCTTGTGTTTTTCCTTTTGAACGTATAAAGCCTAAATTTCTTTCAGCCGATATAATAATAGCTCTAAAAACCTATCAAAATAATCAAGACAATATAGCACACGTCCATACATTTTGATTTTATTTTTTTATTACATTACAGCCTAGTGATGAAACCAATTTTGTAAGATTTCACTTTACTAAAGCTGAGATGGCTCATAAAAAAATGGCCGACCACATAAAAAAAACTTGTTTATATGTATAGAACATGCTTGTAATCTAATGAGTGGCTAATTTTACCGTTTTTTCACCATCCTTTTTCACATCGTTGGCACACATTATCAAACTGATAGTTGGGGGCGTAAAAAATTGATTCCATCCAAAAAATATTGAAAATCGATTCGAATTTAAATTTGTTATGACTTAAAGAGGTGACGATTTAAATTCGGTCGAACCTGATATTAAATTAACTCAAATTTAAATTAAATTCAATAATTTTATATCTAAACCTGATCCGAAAACGACCCACACATTATCAAACTGAGGGATAGTGGCCTAAACAGCGCACAATTTTCAACTTCTTAACTTACACCCTTATCTTTATTCTTTACCAATTAAATGAGAACGCATTGCTACCTTTATCAGTTATCACCATCACCTTTCAACAAGCTCTTATAATTACCATTCATTAGTTCCCTCTTTTTATCTTTTCTTAACACGTAATCATCCATTCATTATTATTTGGTTTTAACCCATGACCATGATCAAGGATTTCAGCTACTGGTTAACTGGTTATTATACAAGTGAGTGTGACTCGTGGTTCGTCCTCATCCTAGAGCTAGTAAATCCTGATAATTACATTATTTTACTACGTAAATCCTTCATCAACTAATTCCGTCCGCTCTTCACATATATAATATTATATATATATAATAAGATCTGGTTACATACTGTAAAATTCTTTAAGTTTTACATGTTTTTTGGATCGTTGGATGAGCGAAACGAATGGCTGAGATTAACAATAGAATATGTAAAGATTATCACTTGGGGAAAAAAGTAAGGAGTTAATCTCATTCATCTATTTTCCACTTCCAACGATCCGAAAAACATGTAAAACTTTAAAAAAATTACATTGTGTATAGGGACAGAGCTAGGATTCAATGTTGGGAGGGGCAAGAGTCTATTAAGCTATTAAATCTAAAAATTAGGAGGGGCAAAATTCTTATTTACTTAACATTTAAACTAAAAAAGACTAAAAATGTAATTATACCAAAAAATTGGGAGGGGCAACAACCCCTCACACTACATTGTTCCGTCACTGATTGTGTAAGTGGATCTAACACAGTAACACTATATATATAATATTGTGTTTGGAAAGTCGTAATGATTAAGTTTAAATGTAATTGTTTGTAATTATAAATATGTAAAATTTTTGTATAATAATTTTAACTAGTTAGAGACGGAGTGTAACACCCGTGTTTTGAGGTTAGGAGTTAGTCGTGTGAGTTGGTTCGAGTCACCAAAATCCATTTTAATTAATGTGACCTTGGCTTTGATTTAATTGAGAATTAAAATGAAAAGAGTGACATTTTTGTAATTAGTAGGAAAAAGTGGAAGACCACCTTTTTGATTCAAAAAGGAACAAAAAAATTGTCTTCCTCCTCATTTTCTTCCTCTTCAACGTGAAAACCACCTTAAACCCCTCTCAAACCCTATTCACTATTCCATCAAATCTCTCCTTTGATTCAAGAGCATTTTTAAAGGTAATTACATATTTACACTCTCTTCTTCATCCTCTACATTTACCTAGTCTTGAAATTGAAAACTACCATCTTTTTGAAATTGCAACTTTAGAGAAAGTTTGAATTTTTAAGTGGTTTTTCAATTGATTTTGATTTATTAAGTTGAGTTTTGGTTTAGTCTCCTTAAAATACACATAATATGTTAAAATATGTGATTTTGGGTGAAAACCCGAAGTGGGTCCTTGTGGCCATTTTTGAAGTGTCAAAAATTAAATTTTTGGTGAGTTTTAGAGTTAGGTTGAAAGGCTGATGGTTTGGGGATGATAGGAAAGTGTTTTGGGATCATTTAGATGTCATTTGGGTGTATGAAATCATGGTTTTCTGCTAGGTATTAAGGGAGCACGGGAATTGAAAGTTTGGTGGGAAAATGGGTTTGAATTTGGGTGAAGTTTGGCTTGTGTTGTGAGTGGGGTTTGTGACTGAAATTTAGCATTGATTTGTGATTAATGGTTGTGTTTTGATTGACTAGAAACAAGAGGAGACATCGGAGGAGCAACAAGATCGAATCCGGGCATTTAGGAGGCTTGCTTGCTTACTTGGGTTGCTAAGGAAGGGTGGTGAGTAAAATTTTAAATTGTTTTAAAGTTGGTTCAAGTGTGTAGTGGATGTGTGGGAATGAGCTTGGTAGGCCATTCTTAGGTGGGAGTTAAATTGGTAGTTTAACTCCTTGATTTTCTATTTATGAATGTTATGCCATTGTCTATTTTTTCTTGTGAAATGTGGATTGATTTGTATGTGTGTACCTTGATATGTATATGTGATGAGTATGTGTTATAAATGGTGGATGTGTGATGTGGTTAAAGAAATTGGCACTAATTAACTTATCGGGTGTAAATAATCGATCATTAGGATTAGTGTGCACACAATTGAATCAAAACGTACGTGGCCTTGATGGCGTTGAGTCATCAAGGAGGAGTACGGTGATGTAATATTTCACCGAAAATTTATATATATTCTACGTGATGATGAGTGGAATCCTATCCGTAGGGCATGTGGTGATGAGTGGAATCCCGCCCATGCAAGGTTCGGTAATGAGTGTAATCCCACTGAGGTAATGTTGTTGTTGAGAGTAAATCTGCACATCCGGGTAAACTAATAGTGGCCAATGATATTGCTCTCATGATTATGATGTTATGATATTTGAGATATTTGTTGTTGAGCATAGTATGATGTGAGATGTCATATTTTGACTCTTGAAAGACTAGCTAGGTTGACTTGTTGACACCTATGTATGTTGTATGTGAGGTTAAGGATTTGCATGTTTGGACCCTGCATTGTTGTTGTTTTTTTATTTTTGAGCATCCTCACTAAGCTTCTAGCTTACGCTCTCATTTTCAACAATGCAGATCATTAGCGTGGTGTTAGCAAGGAGCAAGGCGAAGGGACTTTTCAAATTATTGCTCAAGTACGATTTAACAATTAATGTGGTAGTTTAGCAATGTGGCAAGTGTGTGTTTTGTTTGAGCATTGTATGACCCTTGGAGGTTGTTGGTATTCATATTTTTGTCGGATTTGTAACCATGCTAAGCCTTGTTAAATATTTGTGTGAGATGGTTATGCCTTAAGATGTTTAAGTTGTTTTTGGTTGGCATGTAAACCTTCATGTGATGAATGGTGCCATTTGACTTTTGATTTTCTAAGCATGCCCTTTTATGAAATTTTACCCTTTTGTGTAATTGCTATGAATGAAAGTCTCATTTTATGCCTTGTGTGTTTGAGCATGTCTTGCCATAGGATGCATGCCTCTAGTTCATGCTTGTAAGTGTTGTGTGCTTCTTGGGGTCGTTTAGGGCCTTTGGAGTGGTTGGAATTTGTTTAAGGTTGGTTTTTGAGATTTGCAGACAGCCAGTGTTTCGAAACGGGCTGAGCCGTTTCAGAACGGGTAAGGCTTCAGGGACCCCATATCGGAACTCGTTTCGATACGGTTTGCCACTGTGAATCCATGTTCCGAAACGAGTTTCGGAACACTTTGGCTACTGGAAATATGAGAAATTGACGATATGAAGGGGTATCGAAACGGGTCCAGAGGTTTTGGAACGATCAATATCTCGTTGACCACGAGAAGTTGACCGTTGAGGGTGTTTCGGAACGGTTGACCTCCGTTCCGATACGGCCTCCTCGTGTGGACTTGGGGCAGTTGACCAAGTCAAGGCGTTTCGATACGCCTCAAAGGTGTTTCGAAACAGCTTGCCTAATAAATTAAAATTGGACTGTTTAATTGCCGTTTTGTGTCCAGATGCTTGTCTTCCTCAAATTATTTCGTTGTTGTGATCATATAGGATTTAAATATGCCTTTAGAGAAGATTAAATTAAAAATAAATTTTTAGGGTTGCTAACCGAGGGGAACCTTAACGGGTTTCGCTTCGGTTTTCCCCGTGTGGCCTACTCGGACTGGTCATCCGGCCAGACCGGGACGAGGGGGTTACACGGAGTCAGAAATCAAATTTAAGAGAGATAAAATATAATTAGTAATAAAAAATAGGCTTAATTATAAAATTAGTACTCAAAATATATTTTTTTTGCAATAGGTGCTTAAAGTTTTATTTTTTGCTGAAATAGAAGTATTTGTTGGCTGAAATAGGTGTCTAAAGTATTTGTTGGTTGAAATAGGTGCCTAAAGTTTAATTTTTGGCTTGTTTTAAAGTTAACCGAGACACTTATATATTTCAGCCAAAAAATATTTTAGGCGCCTATTTCAGCAAAACGTTGAAACTTTAGACACATATTTCAACAAAAAAAATACTTTATGCACGTATTGGCAAAAAGAGACATAATTTAAGCATTTATTTTGTAGTTAAGCCTAAAAAAATAAGGGGACGGAATTTAGATAAATTAAAATCATAGGTCTAATTGTTTGTAATATAAAAAATATTTTGGGGCAACTGCCCCTTCAACCGTACATAATTCATAACTAGTGAATTTTACTTGATTTAGTGCAGTCGAAACACTTTTTTTTGTTGATAAAGGATCGAAACACTTAATTATACTCTTCAATTAGAATCGAAAGAATTACACGCATTAATGTGTTTAGATACTATAAAATATTTATAAGGTAATGTAAATATTAGATACTAATTACCCCTCCTATAATTATGGTTTGCAATCAGTTAAATGATAGAATACAATATGTAATTTTTCTAGCCCAACTGTCCGATGCTTCTTCGTTCATGTCTGACTAGCTCAAATCTATTTATTTAAATTGTCCAATATAAAATTTTTAAAAAAATCACCTTTGTCGGATCATTATGATAACTAGATTTAATGGTTAATATTAAAGTTTTTAAATTAAGAACAATCCACTTAATTTTTTTGTAAAATTATTTTATTTTCTATCGTTAATTTTATTTATCGATATCAATCGTATAACTGTCAAAAAATGTATATAAGCTAAAGTGTTACAAATAATATTTGTTCTAAATATATTTTCAACCATTTGACAATGAACGCTCAATCACCCTGCTGCAGCTACTGGTGTTTGAACCCGTGACCTTTAAAAATAACAACCATTCCTTTAATCACTAAGACAAGTTAGTTCATGTAGATATTTACGAAAAAACTTAAAATGATACAATGAAACACATTGATATCATCACGTCTCAATACTAGAGAAAAACAAAATGTCCATCAGTACAATATTAACTATTTTGATAATTACACATAATTTAATGAGAAAAATCACCTTTTAATTTGCAATTATTCGAGCTAAGCCTTGGACACTTTTTTGGTTTAACTATCAATAAGTCTATGCACTATGCATCCTTAACCCTCAATTTTTTTCAATACTTATTAGGTTCATTTAACTTCAAAAATTAAATTTGACAAGTTACATCTTATCCTAATTCCATCTTTCTGTATCATTACATTATCATATTATATAAAGTAATTAGAGATGGACATTTCACCCAACTCGGTTGAGTTTTGACTCGACTCCGATTAGTTAGTTTTTTTTTAAATGGGCTTGAATTTAGGGTGAAAATTTTGACCCAACCAAAAACTAATGGTGTAATTTTCTCTTATATTTATAGTGGTATTTTGCAATAATATATCTCTTTATATTTTTTATAATTAGGTCCTTAAAATTAATTTTTTACAATTTGATTTCTAAAATTAATTTTGTTATAATTAGGTCCCTAAAATTGGATTATATATAGATCAAATTGGGTCAAGGTATAAAATTTTTAGGTTGGGTCGAGACAAGTTTTTTTAAAAAATAGAGTTGAATTTGTGATAATTATTTTTGGATCGTTCGACAAAAAACTTAACCCGATTTGTGTACATCCTTAAAAGTATAGTTGAGAATTTATCACCTTATTTTCAGTAATAAGGAGTATATACTATCATATATGATAAATGATAATAGATAATGAGTATTCCATTATCAAATTTAAGAACAATGTATAATCGATTTAGAAGTGCTTTTAAATTATCTGGCCTATAAAAAATGCTTTTAAAATGATTGTTAGTATATTATAGAATGTAAACTACATTAGATATCACAAAATTTTAAATTTATTTTTAATTATATATATTACTGAAGTATTAAAACCAATGACATGGATAGGTCTTAACAGTTCATGTGCGATGACATAAAGAAATTTTAATGGTCTAGTAATATAATTGATGCCTAAACTAAAATTCATTCGGTATTAAAATGGTATTGATTTTTAATTTAATAATATAATCAATATTAAACTAAAAATACAGTAATATCTTATGCAATTTACTATATATGTTATACCAAAACTAAACTAAGAGATGGACAGTTGGAAAATGGGAAACACGTTCTTTGACTTGTAATCGTTGAAGCATGAAGGCAGCAGAAATTGATGGAACGGGGTAAAATGAGCAGCGGCGAGTTGTGAGAAATGGGCGAATTTCAGGAATATTTTTTTTAACATGAATTTCAGGAATATCTAAATTCATGCAATAGGTACTGCCCGTTGGGTCGTGAAAAAAAAACAATTCATGTTTTAATATTTTATGATTTATAAATTTATAAATTATGACCGTGTGTATAAAATTAATTTATATTTATATAATATATAGTTAATTTTTATTTTTACAATATAAAAATATTTTATATTTAAAATAGTGAAAATAACTATGGAATACTATATAAGAATGATTTATTATTGTTTTAGTAATTGGAAAATTATTCATTTAAAATATTTATTAAAAAGACTTTAAAATTTTGTCTTTCAACTTTATAAAAGCAAGTTATTTTGTCAAAAATAAAATCTAAAAAATGAGTAAATTTAGTTTTTGAGCATACAATTTGATAAAATGTCTATATTACTCAGAGCATTTCACACTCATAAATAAAAAGATATTGAGTTTAAACATGCTCGATCTTCCATACTCATGTATGATTTTTTTACGTGCAACATATCAACCGAGCTACATTTATTTGGTCAAAATTAAACATTACAATTAAAAAAATAAATATCGTATTATTTTTTTTGAAAGGTGATTGTATGATTATTGATAAAAATTCATACAACAAAAGCACAAGTTTGGGCCTCATTAAAAAACCTCCCTACATCCTAATGGAGGAAAAAGAGTGCACCAAAGCTTGGCTAACAACAGAAAACGTCCGATGCCATTAAAACTCAACAATCGGAAGGAAAAATTATCGCATTTCTGCATTAAACTACCTCCGATACCAGCAGATCCCTCTCAAGATCCCCTTGAAGGGTCGTGCAAGTCGCTGCAACACGCTGAAAACTAAGCCTCCTCATATTGCAGCCTCTGTATACGTTCACCTTCAACCCACGTACAATCTTGGTCAATAACCTCAACATTAGCCCACCCCTTGTTTCGCAAGGTGGTCAGCTTCACCGTTCGCCACCCTTGGGATCCATCTAAAGCATGTACCCCTGTCGCTTCCCAATTTTACTAAAAATTCCACTGCTTCCTGTACGTGTGCAGGGGCTGGTTGATTCCCCAAACACCAATCACCACAAGCTGGCAGTCCATCTCAGCTATTAGGCGATGCGAATTAGCCCATTCCGACTTTAAAAACAGCTTAACTCCCCAAATCAATGCATCCAATTCAATTATGGCAGGAGGTGACCAAGCAACATTTTCAGAGAAAGAAAACAAAGTTATACCTTTTTCGTCTCGTAGCAGTCCTCCTATGCCTCCCTTGAAGCTACTGCTCGAAGCCCCATCAGTATTAAGTTTGCAGAAACCCGGAGGAGGCGGCCTCCATGAGACAATCGACGCAGATTTAGCAATTCCTGGGCACCAAAGATCGAACATAGAAAAATCCAAGACCAGTTCATCCATACTGGGAGTGCTATCTGGATACCTAGCTTTAAACCAATAGGCGAGGCAGAATTGAACCAGCAATATCATTTGAAACCAGTCCACTAACTTGTTCTGAAAAACAACTTCATTTCTACAAGTCCATATCGTCCACACCACTGCAAAAGGGAGGCGAAGAAACCACGACCAATTCCTTGACGCCCCAACTTCATACCATTCCTCCAAAAAGGCTCTAGGATCGCTGTGGAAAGGGGCATTAAAACCTGCTAATTTACAATAGTACATCCATATACTCCACGCACCTCTACATGTAAAGAAAAAATGAGATATGGATTCAGGCTCTAAATTACATAAGGGGCAGCGAATGTTCCCGATATTGGTCATGCCTCTTTTGTATAAAGCCACTCTAACTGGTACTCTGCCCCAAATAATTCTCCATAGGAATACTTCCACTTTTGGTGGGGCAAAGCCACGCCAAACCACATTTTTCCAAATGCAATCCGCAGGACCGTTTGGAGAAACAATGTTTCTAAAAGATTTATTGGAATAAGATCCGTCGTTAGTTCCTCCCCAACTAACCCAATCATGGTTAGCCACCGTCGGACGGAAGCCCCTAATACATTACAAAAACGGTTCCCAGTAATTTAGCTCCCAATCAAGTAATGGACGGCGTAATTGAATGGACCAGTCCCAATCCGCATTTGTGTGAACCCGAAATCCGCCACTGTGCCTTCTTTACATGTTGATAAAGCAAATATTCTTGGAAACCTCTCTTTTAGAGTAAATTCACCAAGCCACTTATCAGACCAGAACCGAATCGAGTGACCATCTCCCACTTTCACCGACAAATTAGCTTTGATGCTGAGCCCAATCGGATCATTTTTCCAAGAAGATTGCACGATTTCTCTCCATATCCAGGAGGTTTGCCTCGGTTTGGGGATAGAAGGTAGAAGCAAAGATTGATCGTTTGGGGCCTTCGCATTAACCACTCTCCGCCAAAGCCCCGACTGGTCATTACCAAATCTCACGCTCCATTTACAAAGGAGCCCTCTGTTCAGCATGTTCAGATTTAATATTCCCAATCCACCCAAATGCTTAGAAACACATACTTGCCGCCAATTTATCCAATGTATACAATTTCTACTCTCGCTGCCCCCCATAGGAATCGTGACATTATGCCGTTGAGGCGAGCACTAATTTTAGATGGCATGCGGAAAAGTGATAAGAAAAATACCGGTAAACTGGTCAAAACAGATTTGATCATTGTGACACGGCCTGCAATCGATAAGGAAGAGGATTTCCATCCACCAAGCTTCGATGAGAATTTTTTGACGACCGGTTCCCACAAAGCTATAGAATTTCTTCTAGCCCCAAGAGGTAAACCGAGATAATCCGTAGGAAACTGAATAACCAAGCACCCTAACTTCTTTGCCCAATCATTCACCACATCATCCCCAAGATTAATTCCAAAGATTCTGCTTTTGTTCAAGTTAAGCTTCAAACCAGAAGCGAACTCAAAAATTCGCAAAATACGCTTCACGTTCTTCAGCTGCACCTCCTCCCCCCCCCCACAAAAAATAATCACATCATCAGCAAACTGCAAATGTGAAATTTGCAGCGAATTGTTTCCTCTACTAATGTCGAAACCAGAGAAATACCCCAAAGATGTTGCTTTGCGAATGAGAAGGTTCAGGGCTTCGCCCACTAGATTGAACAACAATGGAGATAATGAGCAGCCTTGCCTAAGGCCTCTTCGAATGCCGAAGGCTTCCGTTGGAGACCCATTAACCAGAATAGATATCGATGCCGACGAAATACACTTGAAAATCCATTCACACCATCTGCTCCCGAAATTGCATTCTTTCATTATGCGAAGCAAGAAAGGCCAACTAACAGTATCATAGGCCTTTTGGAAATTCAGCTTGAATGCTACACCGCTTTTCCCAGACTTTGGGACCGAGTCAATAGCTTCATTTGCGATTAGTGAACAGTCTAGGATTTGTCTTCCTGGCAAGAACGCGAACTGATGCTCATCGACTAGATCTCCCAACACTCTTGACAGCCTAGTAGCTAAGACTTTTGATAGTAGTTTGTACATTCCCCCGACGAGGCTGATAGGCTTATAATCGTTCAGAGAAGTGGGGTTCTTTACCTTTGGGATCAAGGTGATGAAGGAGTGGTTGGTACCCACCTCCCATGGACGGCCATGGTAAAAATCATCAAAAAAACGAAGGATATCGCCTCTTAGAACATCCCAAAATTTCTTCATAAACCCCATGTTGAAGCCGTCAGGGCCAGGGGCCTTATTACTATCCGAAGATAACAAGGCTGCTCGGATTTCCGCTTCAGTAAAAACATCTTGGAGCGCATTTGATTGATACTCATCTAATTGTTTAAAATCCAACCGAATGTCATCCACTTCTAGAGCCGTTGTAGTATTATACGCAGCATGAAAATGTTCTTTAACCATTTTTTTTTACCTCCCCAGGCTCTCTAATTTCAGCACCATCTTTGATCAACATCGGAATCTGATTAATTCTCCTTCTTTTTGACGCCATACGATGGAAGAATCGAGTGTTTCGGTCACCCTCTGAAAACCACATTTTCCGGGATTTCTGCATCCATTCACTTTCTTCCCTACGATACGCCTTCCACAAATCACCTCTAAGATTTTTAGCATCTCATAGGTGTTTTCCACGAACCCCGATTGTTGCGCCTGAAGTTCCAGCAAATTAATTTGTTTTTCAATAGATTTCGAATTTGTCCTCTGCCGATTTCCAGATTTCCCAACCCATTCTTTAATGTCTGACTTCACGATCCTCAATATACCCCCTATTCCAACGCTGACATTCGTCCTCCTAGCTTTATTAACAGATCTCACCACCAAAGACTCAAAATCAGTAGATATCATCTAGTGATTAAAACACTTAAATGGCTTCGGCCCCCAATCAACATTGTTTGTAGAGATTACCACAGCATTATGGTCGGACAAAGAGCGCGGGAGAACCTTCTGAGAAATATCCGGAAAGCAATCACTGAACTCCACTGATAGCAAGAATCAATCAAGTCTTACAAACGTCGGGGGCTCTCTATTGTTGCACCATGTAAACTTTCCGCCAATCAAAGGTAAATCGATCAACTTAGTTTCCGCAACAAACTCTCTAAACGCATGAATCAGATGATGATTGTAAGATAGGCCTTTTTTTCCTCTTCATCAAGGAAGAGATTGAAATCCCCCCCGATGCACCAAGGAATGTTGGTCGACCAGATATACCTTCTTAATTCTGATAGAAACTCCTCCTTTTCCGAATCCAAAGCTGGGCCATATACATTTATGAAGCCACATTTTACCCCCTTATCACAAATTAAACCAATAATGGCGATGAAACTTGAGAAAATGTATTTGTCTTCCATCACAAAGAAGTTACTGTCCCATATACTTAGAATACCCCCAGCTGTTCCCCTTGCCGAACTAAAATCAAACTCAAAATCATCGGAATACCACATTTTTCTAACTTCATTTCTTACGATCATCTCCTTCTTAGTCTCCTGAAGAAACCCAAATTTTGGCCGCACAGACCGGAACGAATCCCTAATAGCTCTCAATTTTTCCAACCTTCTACACCCTCTAATATTCCAAATTAAAGCAGAAAAATTCATAAGATCAGATATTAAAATATAACCCCATACCTGCTAGGAATCAGGTTCGATCCCTCAACTCCTTTTCGAGGCTAATCACTCTTCTAATGACATCGTTTCTACCCCCTTTGAATGAGATTTCCAATGCATTGCACATCTCCCACACCGACTCTGCCTCTAAACCAATAACTGAGTCCTCCACGTCCACCTCTTCCTCGGAACTGCAATTAGAGTGCTCGACCGGTTGCTCCTCCAGCGAATCACGGATTATTCTTCTCATATGGCGTCTCGATTTGGCCCAGAAAAAACTCTGGAAACCACCCGCAGAGGATACAATAACCCGATTTCTTTCCCCCACCAAACCGTTGTCTGAAAAATTGTGACCCCACCCATCTAGGCTGTCTGGGACAAAATCGATAGAAACAATAGGGGATAAGCAATCCAATCCAGCTCTGCTCTGTGGATTAGGGGCTATATGCAAATTCGGGGATTGGGCCCTAGCACTATCATCAGGTCTGGATAAATGGGGAGAACCAAAATGGTTAACCATCCGGGCCAAATTTGTGTGATTATTTGGGTTGGAGATACCGTTAGGTCCACCAACATCTTTTTGGTTTCCAGCGGGGGTTTCCCAGGATGCCATGTTGGCAGCATTAATTTCCCCATTATATTCTCTGCCATTTTCAATAATGGTATTGGAAGAGGAGCCGCAATTATTGGATTCTGCCAACGGCACGCCACATTCTCCTCACCAGGAAAAACGACCCCTGGGCTTCTGATCGTAGTCGGAGCCGGTGGTGCCTCCTCATTCTCATCATTGTCTGACATTCTTTCTTCGTCGGAAAAACCTTCCGGCATGATTCCTTCACCATCATTCGAGATATCCTCATCCAGAACGCATAAGTTGTCTGAGAAGTCACCCACTGAAACCTTTATCCGGAAGGGGACCCCAAGGGAAGTGATTGACAATTTCTCTGGAATAACAGCCGTGCTCGCCGTCCTGATGATAATTTTTTCTGCGTCAAGCCTGGTCTTATTTCTAGTAAGTATGTCCGTCTCGATGAAATAACCCTAACGATTCCCCAAGGCCGCGAAAAAACTCTCGTTCCAACAATATAGGGGAACTCCATGCAAAATGATTGATACAAAATAATGAGGCACAGATTGAATAAGGAGATGATCAAGATGCTTGAACCAATATGAGATGACTTCTTTTTTATTTAACCATGCCTCCTCCATTTCTTCGACTGTCCTGAAAATGAGGATAGATGATTCATTGTCGACGCCCCATTTTGCAACTGATGCAGTAACCTCATCGTTTTTTAAGGCTCTCTGTACAAACTCATGTTCAAACCCGTCCTTTAACACACCGACTAGGCAGCGTTTAAGCCAGTTCGTTTCATTAACCGGGACATGAAAGTTTACAGAACTTTTGCCTTTCTGGGAACCATCCCCACTCTGACCAAAGCGGGGAAAGCTCCTACCTCCACTTCTTGAGTTCTGTTGAGATTCCAACAACGCCTCCCTGTAGGTTCTAGAGTCTCTTACCCTAAATTCCTGGAACACTTTCCTGCCAACTGTGGTGGAGGGCCCAAAACGCCCACCATTCATATCATCTTGCGCCACCCTGCCGGTCCCCGACTGCGGACGAGGATATCGGGCTTTGGAGACGCTAACCATACGACCATCCATCATAGACCAGTTGGTTTTCTGAATCGCATTCTCCATATCCGCTTCTGAATCCATGGTGACAAATCCAAATGTGCTATTATTGTGCTTAGGGTTTCTATTCAGAAAAGGAATGAATACCCGACTGACGCTCCCATGAAGACTAAACAAATCTCTAAGAGCTTTCCTAGAGATTTTCTTGCTCAGGTTATCTATGAAGATGGTCCAGTTTATCTCTTTCGGCTCTGCCTGAGCACCGGCATCCACAGGCCGGCGAAAAGAGGCCCCTGTCTTCACGAAAACTCTCTCACTCTCTCTCACCCTCTCTCTCTCACCATTTTCCACAAAATTTTATTTTGATTTAAATTTTGAACATAAATATCGTATTATAAGATATGTTTACTTATTCATGATGATTGGTTTCACGATTGGTATAATTACATGAGTGCTTTGGCAATAAATTTTGAAGGGAAAATGTTAAAAAGCGAAGTCAGATTTTAAAATTAAAAATGTACAATGATTTATTAATAAAAATTGGCATGACTTTTTTTTTTGAATAGGTTGATGTGATGCAATGGTAGAATTTTTTCAACTTTCTTAATCTTTTTAAAAACGGCACACTCAACATACATTACTAGTGCTCAAACACGGGTCTCAAAGGATAATGAACAAAAAATGAGATGACTTAATTTTAATTATTTTAGTTATAATTATATTTACAAACAACATATCAATGTGATTATTATTAGAATTAATCAATTTACGCATATGAAAGTATAAATATAACTAATATAAACTTATAATTATGAATAAATCAATAATTATAATAATTACACTTAATTATAGTCAAAATATTTTTATATTTAGATATTTTTTTAAAGAAAAGTCACACATAATAAAAATTAAATCGAAACAAATCTGAATTTAAAAGCCAAGCTTACTGCTCGAGAACCAAAGGTCTACTTTTACAAGTTTGTCAAAACTTTGACAACTTTAAATTTTAACTTATTAAATATGAAGAAACATCAAAGTTTATTCAAATACAAATATCACATTTTAACTAAAATTAAAATAAAAAAACCAGTAACAAGTGTAAATACAATGGTTAAACACGTTATAGTTTTAATAAAAAATAATTTTTATTATAAATAAAGTAAAAAAAGAATAAAAGAAATAAGAGATAAAGAGAAAATTTTGTATTATATTCTCAATATAAAATGTATATAATATACTCTTCGAATTTTATATTTATAGATAAAAAAATACAACATAAACTCTGGTTCTAATAGACATTAAAATCTTAACAATAAAGTACATCAAACTACTATTTACTAGATAGAATTTTAATTACAATAAAGATTCAAATAAAAATATTAAATTTTATATTTTTAAAAAGATTGTTAAAATTAATAATCATAAATTATATATATATATATATATGAAAATAGATATAAAAATCGTTAATAAAAATACAGATAAGTTCAAAACTGAAAACAGCAGAGTCCACTTGCTGTCGGTCTGTCGTGTCGACCACCACAAATAGGATAAGAATTGCATCAACTGGCTCACTCAATTAACCATAGTTAAGAGACTTAAAAGTCAGAAAAATAAAATAAAAAATTTAAATTTAAATAAAACCTTAACTATTTTCTAACTCGCCATATTTATATATAGTGCCCTGCCCCTTCAATTGTTTCTCGAAACAAATAAACAAAATAACCGAATCATACGATGCTCTCTTCTCTTCCTATCTCAACCTCTCTTTCCGTTTCTTCGATTTCTCCGCCGTCAACTCCTCGCGCCAGATTCCGACCACCTCAAGCCACCGCTACCTGCGCCAGTTCTTATGCTTCGCAACAAGAGACAGGGTCGACGAGCGGTTATCTGAGCCGTCCAGGAACGGCAACGTGCACGTCGTTGTACGAGATTCTAGGGATTCCCGTCGGTGCTTCGAATCAGGAAATCAAAACAGCGTACCGCCGATTGGCTAGGGTTTGTCATCCGGACGTGGCGGCAATCGATCGGAAAGATTCATCAGCAGATGAATTCATGAAGATCCACGCGGCGTACAGTACCTTATCGGATCCCCAAAAACGAGCCGTTTATGATAGTAAGATTTCCCGGAGAGTCCAACGGCCGTTGACTTCGGATTCTAGGTTTTCAGGATATAGGGGGAGGAATTGGGAGACCGATCAGTGCTGGTGAACGAGTGGACTCTCTCTTCTCCCATTCACGCTACCGAGTGGGATATCGGAACTCAGTCAACGGTTTTTAACTCCAAAAAATCTGTACAGTTAATCAGTGAAGTACATATCTCAGGGGCAAAAGAAAAGAAAGAAAGCTGATTTACTAACGATAAAAGAAAAAAGATACGACCGGAGAGTTTAGCGGGAGAAATCAGGGCCATTGATTGTGCCACGTAAGAGCTCTGCTCTTTTCTTTTTTGGTTTTTGTGCTTTGGCTGATGCATAAAAGAAACTGAGAAACCGTTGTACTTTTACAGTTATTAAAAAAGCTTTATTTGCTTAGTTTAGACTTGTTTATGTTAAATATTATTAGACTGTTTGTTATGAAATTGTGTGGCGATTCTTTATTTTTGTTTTACTTCACAAATATCTGAAGGCAAATGATCTCGAAACTTTGGCAATATTCAAATACATATTTGAGGTTAAAATTAGTTTATGTGATCCAAGTTATGGCTTTAAAATACGAAAATGACACTTTTTCCAACTGTTTTTAGTATTTTCTTAATAAATTAGAACTGTTCCTACGGGAAAAAGCACCAAACCTGTATGGTTAATCCAATATGTTGTCTTAAATTATTAGTTTTAATTTTAATTTGACTTCGGGTTTCAAAATATTCTAATATTTTTTTTAAAATCAATATCATATTAATTAAATTCTTTTGTCAGGTTATAACGAATCTTTATTTTGTTTTGTTTTTTTATCATATTCATATCAGATTCTGATAGACAAAAACTTAACTCAATTAGTAGTTTAGGTGTTAAAGGCTAGTTTGAATTAAACTAATAATATGTATACTTATGGGTATATATACATATTTAAATAGTCTGAATATAATTTATTTATATTAAAATTAGTAGACAAAAAATCATGAATTCTTTTTCATTAATACTTCTTTTATAACTTAACGCCTGAATTAAGACTAAATAATATAATTAAATTAATTTATGATGGAGGGGGCAACTAACACGTACAAAAGCTAAATTGAAATGGATTAATGATTTATTTATATTAATCGATTGTTTCTAGATGATTATATTAGCCACTTATTTATTGAAAAGCTAAATGAAAAACCTCCAATTTATTTGGGAATGGAAGAGGACCACAAAATATTTTGGGACCATTCATCAGCATGGGAGCATATATGCCACTGTTTTCTTCGACATGTACTGAATTTGCGTATTTGGAACGAACTTCTATATTTCAACTTGATTGATTATATTATATGTTCTAGAACCTTTTTTTCAATCTAATCCCAGCCGTTAGTTTTGACAAGGATTTGGGAAGATTTCCAAATTAATTCCAAAGGGACAATTATCTATTTAGTTATTAAACTATAGGAACTCGTGGAGTGGTCCCAATGGTAAATGATAATATATTCATTCAGGTGATTCGGTTCGAGCACCATGTGTGCACGATGTGTGTGTTTAAAATGCTAAAAAATTTGAACATATACTATCTTGTAATCACACTAACATATTCAAACAAAAGTTATTAAACTATAGAGTCAAATTGATAAAATGTATAAATTTTACAGACTAAAACTATTATTATATAAATTTAATTGTCACGCCAACAATTCATTTAATAAGTTAACAATCAGTGGCTTGATTGATACGAAAACGAAACATTAGTGACATAATTGACAATTGTTTTGTTTAGTGGTCAGAATATAATCGACCTCATTGTTTAGTATGTAATTTACCCTTATTTTAATTATGTAGAAATAATTTTTTAAGGATTATATTATTTGGTGCCTTGCTAATGAAAAAAAATTCTACAAGCACTTTTGAAATGATAACATGTGCCCATTTTATTATATTTTAAAAATATTTAAATATAACGAAAGATATTCGATATCATTTTTAAGGTTTAAGGGTTACTTTTGTCCTTGTAGTAGTCTCAATTTATCAATTTCACCACTATAGTATTTTCGCATCAATTTAACCCCTAAAATAGTAGAATTGTATCATCGTTTGCTCCTTGACTTGATTAATTAAATTTGTACGAATAATTTTATGTTTCATAATTACTTTGGATTGATAAATTTTTTGATTAAGGATTAGAGTTTAGGGTTTGAGATTTAGAAATTAAGGTTAGAGTATCAGTCAAGGGGCAAGCGGTGATGCAATTCAACTACTTTGGGGACCAAATTGATGCGAAAATACCGTAAGAATAAAATCGATAAATTAAGACTACTACAGGTAGGGATGGGCATTTCACCCGGACCCGACGGGTTTCGACCCGATCGGGTCGGGTATTTTTATGAAAAAATCGAGTTCGGGTCGGGTCGGGTTTTTATGTAGGGTGAGGTCGGGTCGGGTCGGGTTCGGGTTTTAGGGTGAAAAAATCCGACTCGACCCGACCCGGGACTAATAGTGTAATTTTCCCCTATTTTTTTAGGGATATTTGTAATAATACCCCTCTTTAAATATTTCTTTTATAATTAGGTCCTTAAAATTAATTTTTATTTACATTTTAGTCCTTAAATTTATTATTTTTTATAATTATGCCTCTTAAAATTATTTTTTTACAATTAGGTCCCTAAAATTAATTTTTTTTCTTCTATATGTCGGGTCGGGTCGGGTTTAACATATTTATTTTTGGGTCGGGTCGGGTCGGGTTTTTTTAAAAATTAGATCGGGTCGGGTCGGGTTCGGTTTTAAAATACTTATTTTCGGGTCGGGTTCGGGTGGGCCAAAAACCCGACCCGACCCGACCCGTGCCCATCCCTAACTACAGGGACAAAAATAACCCTTAAGCGAATTTTTAATATGCTACCATGTTCAGTAATATTACTAGGAATTACTATTATGCCTGCTTAAACTATTCAAAATAGTAATATCATTTCAATTAAGTGATCCTTTATCAATTTATTCGTCAATTTGTGTGCTCAAGATTAGTTCAAATATGAGCATGTATATTTAGCCGGTTGGTCAAACTGCTCATCTTTGTTCCATCATATTTTTTAGGTTATAGGTTCCAGACTCATTAGGAACACTCACTTCCTTCTCCTAGAGTCACTCTTTTCTCTCTTTTTTTTAAGTAGGATTATGATTAAAATTAAGATTTATAAAAAAAGAGATCAGTTCAAATATAACGTGGAGCATATTTAATGTGTATTAAATTTTAGACATGATTTTTATCAATGTATATTTAAATATGCATTTGGACGATTTGAATGTGATATACTAAAAAAACATAATGCCTTGTTTGGTAAATAGCGGTTTGAGCAAAAATTAAAGGTTTGAGGTATAATTAGAGGTTTGACTAGTCAAATCCGCTAATATTGATGTTTGGTAAATAAAGGATTGAAAGAGCGGATTGAGGTGAAAAAACTAATTTTGAAAAAGCTCCTAATATGAGCTTTTTGAGATTAGAGGTTTGATATTAGAGTTGTAATGACTCTTTTACCCTTAACAATTTTCAAAAATCTCCAAATAACCTAAATTAAATAATAATATTTTAATATAAATAATAACATATTAAATATTGGATTTATTTGTTGTTAATGCTAATTTATATTGTGACATTTCTAAGTTAATTCTATTTTTTTACTATCACATATTTATATGTGCATATAAAAATTTAATAATTATATAAATAATAAATTAATATATAAATCTTTCGAATATGTTTAGGAAATTTATATTAAAAAGTAATTTTTACAAATCTAATTAATATTTATTAGATACAAAATATTAATAACTGATAAATTATTCAAACAAGTATTAAATATAATCATGTCCTTATATGTCATTTTGTTTGTCTAAATAATCAAACATCTATCAGCTATCAATTAATTTTATCAAACAATTTTATACAATCAGCTAATACAATCCGCTAATCAAATCAGCTAATACAATCAGCTATCAGCTAATGTAATCCGCTATCAGCTATCAACTATCCGCTAATTGCCAAACAGGGCCAATATCATTTAAATTCTGTAAACAGATTTTTTTTAATAAGTCATATTGTAGTTGTATATGTGATAGGCATATATGTTTAAATTTTTATCAATGTACATTTAAATATGCTACGCATTATATTAAAACTAGTATTTAATGTCCAAATTTAAAATTGATTGACAAAACGACTTGATTAATACTATATTAACATTTTAAAGACTTGATTAAAATATTTAAAATGTACACCCAATTTATCAGTACTTGCATATTATCATTCCCTAATCTAATTACTGAAAGCGTGACAGAATTATATATATATATATATATATATATATATATATATATATATATATATATAATGGTTAGCTTATATATTGTTGAAAGAGTAAAATCATACTTCAAACTTAACCCAATCACAGTAATTTACTTCTTGAAGACCGAAGGAGTAAGTAGAGGTAGAATACGTCATGAAGTAAAAAATATTATAATATGTAAAAAACAATTTATTTTTTAGTATAATATAAAACTACGTAAAGGTTTTCTTCACCTTTAAATTGAATAAAATATTAAACATTAAATATGTTGAATCGCATATTCTTCTAGGGTAAACTATAACAAAAATTACTTATAGTCAAGGTTATAATTGGATCACTCAATTATTAAAAGATATATTTGGGTCTGTGGACCGTTTAAAGCCGTTAAATATTGCCGTTTAATTAGGTAAGATGACAATTTTAGTTCTCAAGCTTTTATATACTATTAATTTAGTCCTAATTCAGAATAATTCAATAAATTTAACTCTTCATATTTAAAAAATATATCAATTTAGTCCTAATTACAGATTTAACATTAAAAAATAACTATAAATATCTTTAAAGTTATAAATTTATGTATTAGGTTAATTATAAAATCATACAAGATGTTATCCGTCAAAAAAATAATAATATTATTTTCGGTAATTTTTAAATTTATTTATTATTTCATTAATGCTATCTTTTAATATAATTCAATAATAATGTATAAAATATACGTGTCACTATACCAAATATAATACTTTTTGAAAATAATTAATCGAAATTCATGTCAAGTGAAAGAATATTATTGAAGAAAGGGTTGGATAACTATACTAATATTTGGGTAAATAATGTTGAATTCAAAGTCTGCAAAATGACTTTTATTTTTTGTTAATCTTAATTACGAATAATCTTATCTCTGCATGAGTCATGACGTTAAACAAAATCTATCTTTTTTTTCTAGATGAATTAAAATCTGTCTTTTTTGTTTTGTTTTAGAAGTAAGAAATATATTCAAACTGGGCGGCAGGGAATTAAAAAAAAAGAAAAGAAAAGAAGAATACGAAGAAAAGACTCCAATGAATGAACATGTAGATTATTGTTTGGGTAAACAACACCATCAGTCAGTAAACTATTCTTATTTTTTTTGTCACCGAACTATTATTTTTAGTAAAATCATCATTAATGTTACATTTTTTTTTCTTATTTTGGTCACCCGCTGTTAAAAAAATCACATAAAAACAATAGATTGGTGACCAAAATAGAAAAGAAGCAATAGATTGTTAACCAAAACATGAAAAAGTAACATTAGTGACCAAAATAGAAAAAATGTAATGATAGTGACAGTTATGCTAAAAATAATAGTTTGGTGACCAAACATGAAATTGAGAATAGTTTAGTGACCAATGGTATTGTTTACCCTTATTGTTTCTACAACATGGTGTCATAGGTATACTGCGTGTAGTTTCCTTGAAGTGGTGTCCCTCAATCAAACACTTTAAGGCTTATGTATACTTTTGATTAGTAGTTTTATAGAAATCAAAGTTGAAGTTGAACTCATAGTTCTATTTAGTTAATATCATTACCAATATAATATGTTTAAGTGTCTAATTTTTTCCGATTTACGAGTGATGACGAGTCTTAATAGTCTAGATATTGTATAAAATCAGTTTCGACACCATCTGTGAACAAATCGAGGCTGGTTCGATCGAACAAAACTGTCAACATGAGTTGGTTCATACGATAGAATACTCACTTGGATAAGAACCAAGTATTATGAACATCAGCAGAATGGTTTGATTTATGGGGCGACTGTCATTTGTCAAAGGAAAAGAATTTGAAGATCCTCTGCTACAAAGGGTTATAGGAAGATGATAGCAACTACAACTTTATATGTAACACCCATGTTTTGGAGTTAAGAGTTAGTCGGATTAGTGGTCCGAGTCGGTAAAATTAAATTTAATTTTTTGACCATGACTTGAGTTAATTGAGTTTTAATTATCTAAGAGGGACCAAAGTGATAATTTGACCCTAAAAAATTTAAAAGGATGACAACTTTTGAAAAGTTAAAAAGAAAAGAAAAAAAAAATTATCTTCTCTCCTCCATCTCCCCCACCCAAACGTTAAACCTCTCTTCAAACCCTCCCAAACACAAAGATTACTATTCCATTTCTACATCAACCCAAGGTCATTTTTTAAAGGTAATGATACTTTCCCACTCTCCTCTTCATTCCCTATCCATACATGGCCATAGAATTTATAACCATGAACTTTTGAAAATTAGGGCTTGATGAAAGTTTGAGTTTTTATGAAGATTTTCAAGTTGTTTTGAAATATAATGTTGTGTTTTAGTTTAACCACCTTAAAATGCTTAACATATGTTAAAATGGTCGGGTTTGGGTGAAAACCCGAAATGGGTTCTTGAGGCAATTTTTGAGATGTCTAAAACTTGATTTTTGGTGGGTTTTAGGTTAAAATTAGAGGGCTGATAGTTTATGTATGTTAGAAGGATGTTTTGGGACCTTTTGGGGGTCATTTGGATGTTTGAAAATGGAATTTTCAGCTAGGGTTTGAGGGAGCACGAAAATGGTCATATTTGGGGGATTAATTTGATTGGAAAATTTGTTGAAGTTGGTTTGAGCTCAAGAGTTGAGTGTTGACTGAATTTTAGCATTGGTTGGGAATAATAGATGTGTTTTTGATTGGCTAGAAGCAAGAGGAGACGTCGAAGGAACTTTGGGATCGAATACGGGCTTGTAGGAGGCTTGCTTTGGTTGCTAAGGAAGGGTGGTGAGTGACCTTAAACATGTTTTAAAGTTTGGTTCGAGTGTGTGTAGTGTAAGAGTTGAAATGTGCTTGGTAGGCCATTTCTATGTGAATTCGAATTGTTAATTTAGCTCTTGATTTCCTTTAAATGCTATTGTGGTTGCCTATTTATGCTTTTGTGAATTGTGGGTTAATTTGTACATGTGTACCATGATATGTGTATGTGATGAGCATGAGATATGATGAATGGATATGTGATGTGGTAAATGAAAATTGGCACTAATTAACTTACCGGATGTAAATGATCGATCATTAGGATTAGTGTGTGCACAAATTGAGTCAAAACGTACGTGGCCTTATGGCGTTAAGTCATCAAAGAGGAGTACGGTGATGTAATATTTCACCGGAAGCTTATATATATTCTACGAGATGATGAGTGAAATCCCATCCGTAGGGTATGTGGCGATGAGTGAAATCCCGCCCATGCAAGGTCCGGTGATGAGTGTAATCCCCGAGGTAATGTGATTGTTGAGATTTAATCCGCACATTCGGGTAACTAATAGTGACCAATTAAACTTGTTCATATGATTGCGATATATGATGTTGGTATATGATGTTAGGGCTTAGTATGAGGAAAGATGCCATATTATGACTCTTAAAAGACTAGCTAGGTCTACTTGATTATTTACCAATGTATGTTAGATATGAGAATTGGGGAATACATGCTTGAACCCTGCATTGTTGATGGTTTCGGTTTTAGAGCATCCTCACTAAGCTTATAGCTTACGCTCTCAATTTTCAACAATGCAGATCATTAGCGTGGTGTTAGCTCGGAGCAAGACAAGAAGGGCTACCCAAGTTTATTACTCAAGTACGGTTAACAATTATGTAGTAGTTAGCAATGTGGCAAGGGTGTTTTGTATGAGCTATGTATGACTCATTTATGGGTTGATGTTTTGGATTGACTTTGGTTTGTAAACATGCTTTGACTTGCCAAATGTTTGTGTGTTAGTAATGCCTTACTAATGCTTAAGTTGCTTTGAATGACATGTAAACCTTATTGTGATGATTTGTGCCTTTTGGCTTTAAGTCTTCAAGCATGCATTTTAATGAAATATTGCCCTTTGTATGTATGCCATGAATAGATGTCTTGCTATATGTTTGATTGCCTTCTTTGGTCGTAGTATGCTGTTTAAATGCTTGTATGTGCATAGGAGAGTCCAAAAATACATTTAGAGTTGTGGTTGAGGTCACTAAGTTAAAATTTGTAGAATTGCAGTGCAGGGCGTATCGATACGGCCTTGCCCAAAGGCCACAATTTTGGTCAGGGCGTACCGATATCCTCCCAACTCACTGGAATTTTGAGAAATGGGGATGAGTAGGGCGTACCGATATGAGGTTTACGCGTATCGATATGATCCTACTTCGTTGACCAGGGAAAGTTGACCGAGAAGGGCGTTTCGATACGCTCAAGGGTTGTATCGATACGGTCTTCCCGAAATTGACCTTTTGGGTTGACCGAGTCAGGGCGTATCGATACCCCGGTTGGTGTACCGATACGGTCTGCCCTGAAAGTTAAAAATAAACTGTTAAGGGGTGGATGTGTTCGTATGTGATTTTCTTATGGATGTGTTCCGCTGTTGTGATCACTTAGGATTCAATAATCCTCTAAATAAGATTAAAATGAAAGAAAAAAAATAGGGTCGTTGACCGAGGGAAACCTTAACGGGTTTCGCTTCGGTTTTCTCCGTGTGGCCCGCTCGGACCGGTCATCCGGTCAGACCGGGACGAGGGGTTACATTATAAGCATAGAACATTGCTACATCTCGCCGCTTTGTGTAGAAAAAAGTAACTGATGAGGTGCAGTTTAATTCAGCTATGCAACTGGAAGAGCAGGGATTTAAGCTGAATTCTCTTCCTTGTAAGATTGTTGTCGATCAGCTGTTGAAGATAATCGAGAAGGCCGAGTTGGAACTGTCTAGAGCAATGGAAACAAGGATGATTGCAATCATTAGTGCAGGTGGTGCAAAGCATTTGATTCAGCCTCTGTATTTCGGGGAACAAATTGTTCGACTCTCGGCATTAGCTCTCGTATGCTGCATTGCCCTCCATATTCCAGATAGCCAAGCAATCATGCAGCACCCAGGATCAAACATTAGAGACCAAAAGTAAATTGGAGCTGTATCAGTCTAGATGCTCCAAGGGATTTCATTGGTTCAAACTTGTTTAAAAACAATACCCCGACCGTTTCATCATTTTAATGGAGCGTGCATACGGTATCGGTCTTCAGTCATGTATCAAGTTGATGCTTCTTTGGTATGTCCTCACTATTTGCCTTGAATTGCACGGCTGGTGTAAGGCCAGAAACGAGTTCATATTATCTTATTTAAGTACGAAAATAGTTATCTTTGACCTTTGTTCCTTCATAAACAGTCAACTGTCTATGTCTATTGGTCCAGAATTGGATAATATTAATTAACACATCCCATTTACCATTGCCCTCAAGTTGCTTGCTTGTATGTGTTAGAAAAGGTGTTTTATATTGTATCAACAAGTAATCCTAATTCAAGGTCAGGTGAGCTGAACAAAGTTCACACCACTTGCCTAATTCTTTATATATTTTATTCTCTCTACAAAGATTGCCCATTGCCTATATGTATAAGCCAGATACTGTATTACGATGAACGTATTCGAGCTAGATTCGAGCCGACGATGATATTTTACATGCTTCATCAAACTCAGATTTACACCCAACAAGTTTAAAATAATGACAAGTTGCATAATCATCATCCCCTGCTAACTCGATAACTTGCTTGGTATGTTCATATACCAGTCAAGTCCATTTGTATATGATGAATTTGGAGCCGTCCCTTCCTTAACCTCAAAGGGATAGACAGATTCCCAGTGTAGCTCATAAATACTTTCAAAAGCCTGTTTAATCATTGATGTTTTCAACTTATTTTAGTTTATTTTAATGTGTGTATTTTCTGTATCTAAAGTCGGCTTATAGCGACAATTTGTTTTGATTTTCCTAAGTAAGAAGAGTAGGATACATTGGACAGTAATGGCCAACTTAACAATTTGCAGGCTCAGCATGTGCCCTCAGCATACATGTTTATTTTCCTGCCCCCACTGCCCATGACTCCTCTATAACACGTCACATGGTACCCACATTTATTCATACTTTTAGGTTCAAATTTCCTTCTATATATACATATGCACTCTTAGTACTCCCCTGCCCCATCTTAGTCTAATTCTTTTTCAGTCTTCTTTCTTCTGTCCTACTTATTCAATGGCTACTATTCAGGTTTCCATTGTATTGGTTATGTTCTTCCTTCATCTGTTCTCAGGTCACAATCATTTTTTTTCTTCCAATTCATGTCTCATTGGAGTTCTTGTTGTTGGTTTTAATTCGTGTTTGTGTTCGTGTTACAGGTGCTCGTTCGTCGACGTTCACGGTTGTAAACAAATGCAGCTATACAGTTTGGCCAGGGGTGTTGTCAAGTGCTGGAATCCCACCACTTTCACCCACAGGTTTCATTCTTCAACCAGGGGAATCAACCTCCATCAATGTTCCCACGTCTTGGTCAGGTCGGCTATGGGGTCGAACTCTTTGCACCAAAGACTCTTCCGGCAAATTCTCTTGCCTCACCGGAGACTGCGGCTCGTCTACTGTAGAATGCTCCGGAGCTGGTGCCATCCCACCTGCAACCCTTGCAGAGTTCACACTGAATGGTGCCGCGGGGTTGGATTTCTATGATGTTAGCCTTGTTGATGGATACAATCTACCAATGATGGTTGTTCCACACGGTGGAACGGGAGGTAACTGTAGCTCAGCCGGATGTGCTGCGGATTTGAACGGAGACTGTCCTCTGGAGCTTAAGGTGGTCGATGGGACTGGGAGTGAAGGGGTGGCATGTAATAGTGCATGCAATGCTTTCGGCAACCCTCAATATTGCTGCAGTGGAGCTTATTCGAATCCGAATACGTGCAAGCCGAGTTCTTACTCGGAATATTTCAAGACTGCGTGTCCTACAGCTTATAGCTATGCCTACGACGACGGAACCAGCACGTTCACATGTGCCGGTGCCGATTATGTTATCACTTTCTGCCCTACCCCTTCCACCAGGTACTAAATACATTGCAAGTATCATATAAAACTTAATCTAAATCAGTTACTGATATTTGATTTATTACGCTTGCAGTATCAAGTCATCCAATCCGACGGCAGTCGATGTCTCGGCTGGTTCCGTGCGTGCATCATCATCAGCCCTCATTGCTGGTGCACTCACCACTTTGGCCGCTATATGGCAGTTGAGGCATCTCTTTTGACAATGCCAATCTACTAACCGACAAACATTAGGAATCTCAGCAATTGGCGTTTGGTCGCATCCAAATGATATTACATTCTTACCGGCCTGCAAATTGCCTTGCTCAAATTCTCCAACTTGAAGCTATTGTAATATATACCTACAAAAGGTAGAAACAGATATACATCAGACATTTACTAGAGGCAGGCTTGTTTTCAATCGATTATTAGACCTAAGTTGCAGGAAAAGACAGTGATTAGTTGGCTAACGTTAATGTTTTGTTACTGTTGCCTACAAATGCCAACGGAGATGAGTTCATTTGATTTGTCTCTATTTGTTCATACGTATGTGCAATCTTTTTTTTATTCATGCTGCTATGCCGGATGACAACCATTTAGTGATTTGTTTAGTTTAAGATACATGGTGTGGGTTTGGCCGTCACAAACTTCATTCTTTCACCCAATGCTCTGATTATTATATAATTTATTGCCGAGTGAATCTTAATTTAGTTAATATGATTGTTATTATAACATTCATGACGATATAAGTTCGAAATAAAAATTTAAATAAGTTATACATTATATACGATAATTATAAAACATATTGTTACATCTTCTTCCGCAATAGGTGATTCGACAATAGATTTATTTTATTATGAAGATACCCAACAGATCTCTTATATAATTTTACATTCTTTATAATTACTACGGTAAAAAGAATATTTACAGTTGTATTTCGATCAATTCCAGATAGGTAAGTGATAAGAAATCATTATCATAATAATTTATTCCTTTTATCATCTAGTCTTGTTTGATTCGTGAATAAAATTATATCATACATTAGTTATAATTCCCAATTCCCATTACATGCATGCATTTTTGAATAATTTATATTTTTATACTTAATTAGTTTTTTTATAGTTCAAGTTACTAAACTCTTCTTTTCTAGTCCAATATATTTTAATTTTTTTTATTCTTAAAGTATGTGAAATCTCATTAGAGTATAAATTAGATATACAATTTAAATTATGTATGTATTGTCACATGACCATTATTCTCTTCTCAAAAGACATATTTAATAAGATGTGCAGCGTCACCGCTTATATATTCTAAGACTTTCTTTTTTCTTTCCGATGTGGGATTAATGTCTCCGCCTCTTCCCAAGCGTGACAATATGTTAATCTACAAATTTATTATAACTGTTTAGTAGAATATTTTTTTTTTTGTATTTGACAGCCACCAGTAAGTTTGTGATTTAATTCTTGTTGCTTTGCCCGAGGACAGTTGTTTAAAAGATTTGTTTAGTGTAAAATACATGGTGTAGGTTTGGCCGTCACAAATCACAACAACAATCTTTTAATTATTTTACGGATGATTGTTATTTATTAATTGCATCTGATCTGATGTTTAAGTTTAGTTTTCAATTTCATACTGGTCGATATGAACATGTTAATATATGACAGGATAAGTCAATCATCTCTAGAACATCTGTTTAAAAACTCTCAGTTAATACTATCCTCTTTTCTCTACGTTGTGAGGGAAATACTCATTAGTTATTACGAGCAACATTCTCCTCCCCATCCATTAGATAGGAACTGTTAAAAAAAATCCATTATTTAGAACTTTATTCCGGAGTGGAAGTAAAAAAAATGAGAGTAACTTTATTGCTCGAATTTCGAAAGAAAATAAGGAATCGATAAGAGTTGGGTGTAGTTCAAACATTGAAGATGACTTTGGGAGAAATAACTATAAATCTCGAATATGAACGGCAAAATAAACATGAAAAGAGAAGGAAGATAAGGAATATTCCATGCAAAGTTTCAGTGCACTCATCCATATTTCATTAACAGGGATAAATTAAAACAAAGAAACAAAACATCGCCATTACTCTTTCCAATCCCCACATGATAAAATGACAAAAAATAGCAATAGGAGTTGATTTGGCAAGCGCATGTACATGTGAGTCATGTTCTCTTTAAACATAACAACTATACCTGCTCACCACATGGGTCAACCGGAATGTGTAGGTGATGGGATGAACATGGCTAGTGCTACCATGGTTTATCTGGTGATTCGTATTAGTAATGGGTAACAGTGATCTTTTTCATAGCCAGGCCACGACTCGTCTCCATTCATAAACCGTTGATGACGCTTCCAAATTTCAGTGTCGTAGATCTCTGTTATGCTGAAAAGCAAGCCTGTCTCCTCGATTTCCTCTAGAAACTTGTCTAATGAGTTGCCTCTTCTTAGGCTGAAAAATATAGCTTCAGAGGGTCCTGCTTTTTTCAATAGCAGCTCGGTTATTCGAGCAAGATCTTTGTGGAATTCCTTGAAAAAGGTGCTGTCGAAAATCGGATGTTAAACTAAGAATAAGAAAGAAGATAAGTGCACCGAATAGGTGAGAAAATTGCATTAGTACACGGACAAATGCAACAACATCACTAGATCAACTATAAAATTCTTAACTATGAAAGAAACTATGGATCAAGCAAATCGGCGGATGTGGGCTGGCAGGCAAATGCGGACATTGGACTGATTGTGACCAGAACTCCGAAACTATAAATAGGAAAGGAGAAGATACAATTCACTAGTCATAACACTTACAACACAGTCGATCATAAAGCATGTAGTCAATCGACATTTTGATGATTTTCTTCACTTTCATGCATAATAAAAAAGATTGAGCATGATTTATGTGCTATTAATAACATATGACAGATAATAGGCATTACCAATCACTTGCAACAACGGCGTCAAAAGTCTGTGAAAGATTTGAAACTTCTTTCTGATTCCAGTGCAATTGCATGGACTTCACTCGTGTTTCATCGAATGCTTTGGAGTTTGCGTTAATATTATGCAGAATATCTTCATGTTAAGGAACCTCAAATCACATATAGAAGTGAATAAGAATGAAAGAAAAGGAATTACATGTACAACTGTTTTCACAACAAACAATATGACACAAACGAACCATTTATATTCCCTGTATCCAAAAAGAACAAACAAATTCAAAATTATAAGAGAACCAAAGATTTTAAGTCAATAATGACCAATCAGTGATGTCGAAATAAAAAACAACCATATGAATTGTTCAATGCTAATTGTTTGAACAAATAGCAAAATCAGCTAAAATTTGGGTCTCGTGATCTATTTTCCAATAGGCTAGCAGATTTGAAATCTCAAGAACCATTCAAGGCCACCTTTAAAACTTAGCTCATCAAGCAACTAATCTGCTAACAGTGAAGTTTCCCATGACATCATTACCATTTTCATAAGCATAGTAGATGCAACAATCACAAATAGTATGCAGCACTGGACAAACCCAAATAACTAGTCACATTTCAGGTCCACTCAACCACATTTCCCTCAGCCGTTTTCCAAAACAAAGCTTGTATATGTCTGACGAAACAAAAAAAAAAGTCGACTTCACTTTCATGCAGAGTCTATATCTAAATGTCTCAGGATGGCAAACTATTTTAAATGGACAACTTTCAAATGCACATCAGAATAACATATTTTTCATTTCCAAAGAGATTACACTAGAAACAACGCCCATAATCCATTAAGCACTCTGTACCAGAAACTTTTATATTTCACACAAGGTTGTTAAAGAGTGAAATAAAAACAAAATATAGGCAAAACCAAAACTTCATTGTTAAAATCATTTCCTTCTAATTTCTACATTAAACTAAGATCATTTTTTGTCTTATAATAACAACTTACATGATGAAGTCAAAAGGATACAATCAACCACTTGAGGATTTCCATCTGAAATCACTACTTCTAATGCCTCTGTGGCTGCAGCAATGGCTAATCCAGCTAAGCCATAACCTGATCCAAGCTCAATGACTCTTTTAGACCTGAAATATTAGAAGAAGAATGCAGAGACGTCATGCATGCACAAAGGAATTAAGAATAACTCCTAGAACAACATAAGCAGCCAAATCATGATACCATCCTGGTTTTCAAGCTCAAGCGATTTTACAAGAGGAGACCAACCCTACATACTAACCTGAACATGTCTGCATGAGATAAGCAAAAATAGGCAAGGACATCTTCAGATGGCCACTGACCTGTATATGAACATTTAAAATGAGAAACAAAACAAAATAAATTAGAAAGACAAAACTTGGCACCTAGACATTTCGACAACAATCTTCAAGCTGATCTCTAACAGAAATTGAAATCTGAGGAAAAAGAGGTGTCCCATTTCCATCCTATCATTTCATTTGTTTCTCAAAGATTTGTGACTGATGAGATACATAATACATAATCAGAATGACCACAAGAAATTTGTTTAAACAGATTTCTTCGTTTCAATAAGTTAGCACTACCAATCCACCTTGCAATGAAACAGACACAAATCTTCCTCAATAAAGATAAGGCTGACAACTAATATCAGTACCAAAAGTTCAAAAAAATTTCACTACTAAAGATAAACAACAGGTTAAAAAACTCGGAAAGCAAAAAAAGGGTAAAAATCTTACAGACAAGTCCGGTATTGTCAATGTTGTGTCTATTACAAATCTCGAAATCACCAAGGTCGGCATTATTATCCACTCTCTGACTGCATCAAGTTCCAAAGACAACGAACACATTCAATGTTAGAACACTTCCTTTGAAGCACGAGTTTCAGTACAAAGCAAATTAGGAAGCAAAAATAAACCACTTTTTAGCTATAGAGTTTAAAAGATTGGTTTCTGAGCTTCCAAAACAGCAATCCACTGTTTCAGCACTGCTAATTCATTAATAAAAAGAATAGTGCCAAATTCATTGACCTTCCACCAAGTGTTCAAAGAAATGGCGAGAAGAAAAAAATGGAGTATATGAAAACTAACGTCAAAACAAGCTTGGGACATCCTTGAATGGGCAAAGTGTAGCAGAATCGGGCATCTCTAGACTCGTGATCATGATGGAGGACCTGACACGGTATCAAGTTGAATCCTTTTGCTGTTTTTCTGGAAATGAGCTTCAATCCCAATTGAGACTCATCTTCTAAACATTGATTACGATCAGTAGTCAAAGCTAAACACTGCAATTAAAAACTAAAAGAGATCAGTGGATTGAAAAGCGTACCTGGATTTTTGGCGCGGGGAAGAACAGCCCGCCGAAGGATTCTCCATCTCAATGAAGAAGCTGAAGGCTTCGAACTTCCACTGTTACTGTTAATTTCCATTGAACTTTCTAATTTGTGGCGACAGAATTGATGGCTTCGAAAACAATTTTCGACCTTTTGAGGGTGAAAATGGTAGCAAAAAAATCCTAAAATTTTCGAATTAATAATAGGTCTAATTCTGATCTCAGTCCCTCTATTATTTTAAATCTGATATTCAATCTTCTACTTTAATTTAGTATAATTTAATCTTCTACTTTTATTATTAGCAAGTCTGAACTGATATTTGTTAATTGATGTCGTTAATGCAATAAAATGAATTTTTTTAAATACAATCTCAAGCACTCAGCTGACATATAGAATGTAAATAACTGGATTCTCATGTGATCTTAGCAGAAACCAAGAGTGTTATCAATTTAGATCAGCTAAATGCAGATTAAATCATGTTAAATTAATATAAAAGGATTAAATCCAAAATATCAGCGTAGAAAAGGACTAAAACCATAATTAGACCTTAATAATATCAACTAGATTATATATTAATGGGATGGAAATACTCTCTAACTTTCCAGTGCCCCACTTATTCCCCACACTCAAAATTAGATTTAGTTTTTAGGCTAAAGGAGTACTTTTGCCCCTGAGTTCGACCCAAAAATATAATTTTGGCTCTCGCCGAAAAGTGCAGTCAATGTAGTCCTCCAGTTCATGAAATCGATCAAATTGACCCTTTGATCGACGTTGACTGTTACGGTGCTGACGTGACAGTTGACGGTGATGACGTGGCAATCCATGATGTTGACGTGTTGGTCAATGATGCTGACGTGGCAGTACACGTGGGATGATGACGTGGCAGGAAGGGCTGAATTGATTATTTTAACTGAATTCGAGGGCATAATTGATTTTTTTTCCTGAGTTTAGGGGACATAATTGATTTTAATTAAAAGTTCGATAACTTATTTAATATTTAAGTTGAAAAATAAGAATTTATGAAATTATTAAAATTTTAAAATATTAAAACTAGATAAATAAATTTATTAAGTGAGAATAATTAAAAAAAACAAAGTGAAAACTCTTACAATAGATCAAAATATTCTTCAATTTATTTTATAAAAATTCATAAAGTTAATAAAAATATATAAAATATTCTAAAAGTTATTGAAAATAAAAATTATATAAAAAATTAAAATATATTATAAATTAAAAAAATAAAATTTAATCTAAAAACTTAATATTTTTTTATAAATTATTAAAAAATTAAACACTTTTATCGAAAAAAATTCGACTTCGTCATTTTGAGTATTATTATTCGTTAGATTTTTTTTAGTGGAATCAACATTGTACTAGAGTAACAATAGAATTCAATTTTTTTCCCGCCTTTTTACATCAAATTGATGCTCATTAATATTTGATGTACAAAAATGAAAGAAAATTTTGGCTTTATTAATACTTTAATACAAGGATGTCTCAATTGAAAATATGTTCAAGGAACATTAGTACACGTAGCATAACGAGAAACAATCGAAAGATTCTCTAATGGTTTATAAATATTTTTTAATTTTTTATATTTATAACTTTAATGTTTTTACTTATATTTAATTCATTATGGTGTTTTTATTTTTTTTTTATATTTTATAAATATTTAAATATTAATAGTTTTTATTTTTTAGCTTAAAGATTAAATAAGTTATCGAACTTTTAATTATGCCCTTAAACTCAGGAAAAAAATCAATTATGCCCTTGAATTCGGTTAAAATAATCAATTCAACCCCTCCTGCCACGTCATCATCCCACGTGTACTGTCACGTCAGCATCGTGGACCACCACGTCAGCATCATGGACTGCCACATCATCACTGTTAACTGCCACGTCAACACCGTTACGGTCAACATCGGTCAAAGGGCCAATTTGATCGATTTCATGGACTGGAAGACCACATTGAGTGCACTTTTCGACAAGGGGCGAAATTGCATTTTTGGGTCGAACTCAGGGACAAAAGTACCCCTTTAGCCTAGTTTTTAATATTTTCTTAGTGTAAGATCATTTCAATAGTAAGTTGAGTTGGAATTTTTATCATATATATTCAAAATATATTCTTACATTACAAATCATATTCAATCTCATGTGGAATTGTATCTCAGACACACAGATTATATACAAATACATTTAAAAATAAAAAAAATTCTAGCAACAAAAAGTTGTATCAGCATTTTGCTGAAGAAGAATCTGGTGCAGATGCAGCAACGGATCGTTTGGTTTCATGAATCCTGACATAAACATTTCTGGTTCTGATAGCCAACAAAACATCCAGCCCCAATCCAAGAACACATGTTGCAGCCATAATCACAAAGACAAGGCAATAACAATGTGCCCCGACACAGGTGTTACCTCCACCAGCAATGGCGGTGGCTTCGGCATCATATAAATACCCAGCAAGCAGCCCAGAGAAGAGAAACGACCCCAGTGGAAGATTGAGGATAAGTATGTTGTATAAAATACCATAATATTTGAGCCCAAATAACTCTGAAGCAACCGGTACTGTTATTGTCAATCGGACCCCGTAGCATATTCCGACCAGAATCGAGCCCATGTATAGTGAGCCTGGCAAGGCAAATGCCATGATCATGTATCCGATTGCCATTACAACTTGAGAAGCTGCATTCCATAGAGGCCTTGGCGTTCCAAATTTCCTGCAGAAATCAAATTGTTCTGTTGAGACTTGAGAGATTGAATGGTTTGGTTATTTTAAGAGGAGAAGGGAAAGAAATTTGATTACCAGATGAAGTATTCTGATAATAAACCTGAAGCAATGCGTCCAAAGAAGCCCCAGATGCTGGTAAGAGATATGAAAATGGATACATCGGAGTAGCCGAGAGCTATCCCCATCTGTCCCATGTTGTTCATCACGCACAGTCCTGTTCCAACACCGCAAAGAAACGAGAGAAACAATATCCAGAAGTCAAATGTTTGTATCATCTCCACGATCGTATGGTCCTCTCCGATCGAAGGTTGTTTTCGTTCCAGATACTGCAGCTCAACACCAGTTGTTGTTGTTGTTGTCTTTGATTGGTTCACAAGCAATGGAACTTTCATTGGTTGCTCAATATCAGAATCAGACCTTGGTTTGAACAGAACAGAATACAATGGGACTCCCAATGGTGTAGCTAACAGGATAAGAAGTCCTGCTGCAAATACCAATGACAGGAGCTGGCCATGGCTTCCACTGATATCAAAGGCCAAAAGATAGACAGCTAATGCGATAGCCATGCCATTGAAGATGTGGAAATATTGCGTTTCTTGTTGGAATTCCCTTGGCTTTGAAGCTGGAGGAGCTTCATGGAGAAAGACGGCTGCAGTGAGGCAAACAAAAGCCGGAACGACTGCAAGTATGAAGAGAAGCTTCGAAGGGTCTGAAGAAAACAGAGCTGTGCAGATATCCGTAAAGATTGCAGTGCCGAGTCCAAGGTAGGCCTTAAGTATCCCCGAGACCGGCCCTCGATTTTTCGGAAAATTCCTCATGCAGGTAACTAGAACCGCTGTGTTCATCCATGTTGTACTGTTTCCACCTAGACAAAGGAATATACACATCTGCAGACGATCATATAATCCGAAATTAGCTAAAGTTTTACAGGCAGATATATCATATACGATAACATAACTACATAAGTATTGTATAACAAGAAGCTTACCTGCCAGTATGGAAGAGGATTGATTCTCTTGCTAACAACAAGCCATTGAGCTCCATATCCTATAAGCCCTTCGAATGATCCAATGATGAGTAAAACCGACGTCGGCAAACAATCGGAAGCGAAGCCGGAAACAAGTCCGAAAGCCTTGCCAACATCTTTAGCAACTGAAAGATTATTGAGCTGCAACTGAGTAAGAGCCATAAGAGATTTCAATGCATCTGAGTAATTGGCAAAGGTGTAGTTGTTGCCACAAACTGCCTGAACCCAAAGAGATACCACCAACCCTATCCATTTCCCGGCACCAGAAGTCGAAAACGGAGGACCCATATTACAAAAGAATGACAAAGAAGAAACGAGATATCGAAAATCTTGATGTGTATGAGCTTTATGAAAAATAAATTGGCATTCGACCATTGGTATTTATAGTTTATGTATAACGTTTGATTATGATGTGGAAAGTGTGAAACAATCGGCTGCTGTTTAGACATTGGTTTTAAAATCCCACGACTGGTATCAAGTGGAAGAGTGGAAACTCGAAGCTGTCAGCTTGTTAGGTTGCTCAATACAGTGGATCAGTGGAATACCATATTAATCAGTACATACCATATAATAAATATATGTCTAATTACGTTTTAGTCCTTCTACTTTTAATGATAAATTTATCATTGGTTTTAATCCTGGATGTGTTGGTGCAACGCTAAATAGCTCAATCACTATAGCAAATGGGTGTTCGCATGGTATTATTAATTTACGCCTATTAAAAACATTATAAAAGTAGAAGATAATTTTTTTTCATTTTTTAAATGGAAGGATTAAATTTAAATTTTCAGCATAGTAAAGGGGCTAAGTATAATTAGTCTTATAATTATTCTATGGTAGCCAATGGTTCAAGTTGTCTGGTAAAATGAATAGAAAATTTAGCAAGTCAAAATCAGTCCGAATTGTTGATAAGAATGAAAGCAAACTGGACCGGCGCTCCAATCAAGCACCAGGTGCCCTTGTTGACTTGTATACTTTCCCTGGTTGTTTCCTCTTTCTCTATCCCTAATCCCTACCCCATACGTCCAACCTTTGAATCAATAACTTTTTCTCCGTATCTATATGAATCAATATTATTACGTTTCAATTCTTTACGGATACCCCCAAAGAAAATCTAGAATTGAATCCCAAATTGGCGGGTTAGTGTGAGCTTGTCCATGCGGTTATGCAATCTTCGAATAGGAATCTATTTTCTAAAAAATCCTGGCTTTCGGGCTTCAAGTTTCCGAGATCTTTTTGACAATCTATGTTGTATTCAAGTTTCCGAGATCTTTTTGACAACCTATGTTGTATTGAAGAGATATCTATATGATCCAATCAATTGCATAAAACCTGCGGTAGTAACAGAACCAGAAAAAGTATACAAAAAAGACAGTTATATTCTTTCTATTATATTATAATTTTCTATTCAATTTGTATTTAGATTAGCATTATATTGTATTAGAATATAGTGTTATTGCATGAATAAACCCTTTAAAACACTAAGAGCCGCTTTCATTTGTTTAATCCAGAAATATAGTGGCCAAGTTTAAATACATGGACTATTGAAGTTGAGTAGAGACACGTCATTGATGACAGTACTCACTACCAAATGTAGGAGAAGTAGTAGCATTGCTCATTTAAAAATAAATTTCTGTATCAAAAACAAGCCACCAAACTACATAATTTCCTGATGATCAAAATGTGATTTCTGAATGAATGATGTTTCCTTTATCCGGGGAAAAGAAAAAAACCAGTGTTCGGAACGCGCAGCATCACAATGAACTCCCCTCTCATCAGCTATAATGCAAACCAATCTGTTTTCTGTGAAGGGTCTGGTACCGATAGCGGCGAAACAGGCAACAGTGAGATACAAGAGGCAATGAAGAGGGCAAAGGCGGGTAAGAACCAACCTTGATTAAGAGGCCAGTTTTGTGAACCTGGCAACAAAAAGTCCACTAGTTTGTGATGTCAAGGGATCAAATCGCAAGGTCTTTGGTATCCTCCCGCTCTTACAGGGCCACTCTTTTGCTTCGTCTATTTCCTGGAGTTCTGCACAACCCAAAGGCAATATTTCTCATCACATGAGAATGGAGGAAAGAGATGACAAGAAGGCTGTACCTAAACATCAATAGTGAAGTTTCGAGACACCATTTTGTCTCGTAGGAGAGATTAAACTACCTGCGGAAGCATTTTCCTTTAGGAACTGCTCTACTATGTCTTCATTCTGAGCAACTGTCAAACTAATTTATAAAAGGTAAAAGTGGTAATCAGAACATTATTGTGCTTCTTTTATGTCGGTGTGTGCACTATATGTTTACACACTGCAAGAGCTGACAATGAAACACACCTGCAAGTGCTGTAAACAAGCAATCCCCCGGCTTTCAGCAATCTAAAACCATTCCTTAGAAGTTTTAACTGCAAGAAAACAAATGTATTTCATGTTAGGGAAAAGAAAAGAAAAACTGGACCAAAAAAGGGGGGAAATTTAAAGAATACCAAATGATAAAGAAACTAGAGGAAGAAACAAAAATGAAGCAGACCGTACCTAAGAGCATAAGCATTTTTTGTAGAATGCAAATTGAGGAGCCTAAACTGAACAAATATAAAATATCTTCCTCCCCCCCCCCCCCCAACCAGAAAAAGAGGACAGAAAAATCATGATGGGAAAATGGCATTACCTGAAGTACAGTTAAGCTATCTGTTCTTTCTGCATCCAACACCCGGCGTTGAAGAGTTTTCCATCCCCAATGTTCAAACTTTTGGATGTGTTTAACTGATCCATCATGAGTGCATTCTGCATCCACAAGCACCTGAATTAAGTTGCAAGCATTTATTAGTTTGCCTTTGCGAGAGAAAGCAAAACAGAAAAAAAAGAGAATTCTTAAAACTAAATGCAATTTCACCTTGTCATAACCGGAGCATGAAACTTCAAGATCAGACATGGTTTTATATAGTTCATTTTTACTGAGACCAACTACTCCGGAATGCCTTCCATAAAAGATAAGTTCAGGGTTTTCACTCGATGAAACTAATTGTAAAGACTTGGCTTCTCTTGCTTTAGCAGCTCTTTTCCTTTCTTTCCACGGTCTCCTAGAAGTCCACTCCCTAAATATCTCGTCCTTTTTCCCAAATGCAGATTCATTGTTTAAAACTAGACAGAGGAACATGTCAAAGCAGACAGACAATATGTATGTAGAGTTCTTGAAAAAACTAGCACAGTTGCCTTTAAAGTTTCAACCAGACATACAAAAAGTAAATAAATAAAACAGATTTATTACATGATCTAGAAAGGGAATCAACCCTCAAAGGAGCAAGAGAAAAAGTTGTCCCATCAGCAACAAATAGCCGGCACCGATCACCCAAGGAATATTTTTGCAACATTGTTCTACAAGCTGCTAAACGATGACTTGCAACATCAACACCGGTTACGGAACCGGAATCACCAAGAAGATCCAACATCATGCACAGTTTAGCACCTGAAGGACATATGTGGGAAATAAGTTAGGCATAACACGATCACAAAGCTGCATCTGTAAAAATAACTTGAGAATTCGATCCCAAAAATTATTCTTTTAGACCAAATTCATCCTGAAATAAAATATCCAGATTCTTAATATTTGTCAGTCATAGAGCAGGAAGAATACACACATATTTTTCAGTAATGTTCAAAACAACAAGCCAAGTACTACGAAGATAAACACTGACAATTTTTTTTGTCTAAGACTCAATATTAGAATGAGCATTTCGAGATAGATTGCATTTCACAGGTAGTTGGGACTTTATCAACCCTACCATTCCTTTTACACTAGAGGCGAATATGAGCTAATATTCCTGATTGGTTAACTACAAATATAACAGGAAGAAAAAGATCACTTACCGGGAGCAGCACAGAGATCAAGAACATGATCCCCTGGCAATATTTTCATAACTGAGACAGCAGCTCCAGAAGCAGCATCAATTCCATAGATCTGAAACACCAAAAAATACAAATTGAAACAAAATGAATATTGAAAGGTATGAAAAAGAGTAAATGCTTGATAATCCTGAAAAAATGACTAAAAGAGCACAGAAACAAACATTAAAGAGTGAAACTTTCAAATTATAAGCTACAACCACACTTTAAAACAGTTTTCCCCGGGATAAGTAGGAATAAATAAAGCAACCAGAATCACTTTATACATGTAAAGAAAAAAGAAAACAAAACAAAAGACAACTCCAGATGTTACCGACACTGCCTGAATAAAAGAAAAAGATGTCAAGGTTCCATCAATCAAGGGAAGTTAAGCTAAAATATAAGCCAGAAAAATTGCTAGATTCCTCACCTTTCCATCCAGGTATGACTTTGAATTGGCAATCAGAACATCAGGTGGAAGAGAATAAAAACCAGGTAACCAATTCACTTTCTCAAGCTTACACTTTATTTCAGCTTCAATTTCTTCAAGTTCACTTTCACTCCCAGGTTTCAACCTTTCCCAAATTTTTTAAGACACAAGCAAACGAATGACTTTCAAAACAGCCCAACAAAACAAAGGCATATGCTTCAATTTTACTGATCAAATAACCTTTTAAACTTACCTTAGGTAACGAGGAGTTGAATCGGAGGCCGTATAAATTGAAGGGTCGATTCCATTTTCTTCTAGAAAGCTGAGGAACGCTTCCGGCAACGGCGATTTCGAATGCTCCTCCATCAACAAATCACCGGTTCCAAAGTTTATGAAAGCCTAAGAAACCGTAAAAATATAAACCCTTTCCCACCAACTCCGTAAAACGCACCGTCTTATCTTTTATAAAACGGCGACGTTTCTATCCAAAGCTAGCCCCTTCTACAAGACTCTTTTTTTACTCCACTGTTCATCAGAAATCCGAAACGAAGCTTGAACGAGTTTGGGGGAAAAGAGAGAAAAGGAATAAAGGGATAGCAATGAGGGAAGCTTTGCTTGGAATTTTCTTAGTATTTATTGCTTTCTTCAGCGAATTAGCTTCTGCTACCGTGGTTTTTAAGCCGTTCTCCATTTCCTTGCCAGACCTGCCCGCCAAATTCGGTAACTTTTCATCTTTCTCCTGTTTGTTTACTAAGAAAATGCAGGAAAACTTAACAAACGAACTCTAGCAGGCTTAAACTGTTTTTATTCCCTACTTTCAGCTAATAATTCTTTAAAAAAAAAATCAAACTTTAAATAAAAAAGTTAACTGCTTTCTTTTCTATGTTGTTTAGCTGTTGGGAATAACACCGCCGTTTGCGGTGCTCTTGAAGTGGCGGATCCCTTGGATGCTTGCACTACGCTCCGAAACAAATTCGGATCCAATAAAAGTGACCCTGTAAGGCTTGCTTTGATAATTAGGGGAAATTGCTCTTTCGAGGAGAAAATCCGAAACGCTCAAAATGGGGGGTTTTCTGCCGCAATTGTTTACGATGATAAATATAGTAGCAATTTAGTCTACAGTAAGTTAAATTTCTCTATGATTTATTTCCTTTTTTATATTTAAAAGTTATTGAATTGAATTAAGCTATTTTAGTGAGCTCCAGAAAATTATTTGATAATATTAGATTAAATGGAGTATTTTGTTGTTTGAAGTGATGGTGAACCCTAAAGGAATCAACGTGCTGGCTGTTTTTATTTCTAAATCTGCTGGTGAATTTTTGAAAGATCATGCTAGAGGTGAAAGGGGAGAATGCTGTATTTACCCGCCTTTGAATGGGAAGGCGTGGACGGTTTTTGCTATTTGTTTCCTATCACTTGTTGTTATAGCAGCTTTCTTGGTGATAGCCTTTATTGCTCCCCGAAGCTTGTCGAATTGGCGAAGAAGAAACTTAGTAAAAACTGTGGATACTAAATTGGTTGAAGCTCTTCCTCGTGTTGTGTTCAGTTCCAGTACTACCTCAGAAACTTGTGCTATTTGCCTTGAGGATTATAATGATGGGGAACTTCTTAAAGTGCTTCCTTGTCAACATGGTAGGTTTTGCTCCTATGGATCATATCTAGCCTGTTATACATTTGCAGTGCATGTTTACTTGTGGATAATTAAACATTGTTTTAGCCTCCGACATGCTAAGGATCTCTTTGCCGTTACATGTTACCTTGATTTTCATGAGACTGGGAAGTTTAAGTGTTTAAAATGTAGAAAGTGTAGGGTATATGACTTCTAGGGTATGGTGAATTCCTTTATCCTTAATTATAATTTTTTTCACAAATTCAAGAATTGGGAAAGACCTAGCTTGATGAATTTGTTTAATGGACCATTAGCTCAGCTGTATAAAGGTCTCGTTATTACTGTATATTCATGCACTTATTCAATCAGTTTTGTCAGAAAATAATCTGATTCCATAGTTTAATGAGTCATTGGCATTTGTTGGAAAAGGGAGATGATATCGTTGTTGCAGATAGACGAACACCATATTGAAAGCTTGTTTTCCCTATCATTTATATTTGAGTTCCTGTTTCCTTACTCTAGCATTATTGTGTAGATATCATCAGTTAATCTACATTAAAATTGGTTGCAGATTTTCATTCAAGTTGTGTAGAGTCATGGTTGACTAAGTGGGGAACATTCTGCCCTGTATGCAAACTCGATATGACAACCAAGTTTGCATATTCTGAGGTTAGTGAACAAAGGCCTTTGTTGTAAGTTTGTGTGCACTAATGCAACTTTAATCCTTCTCATTGAACATTCACACTGTAACAAGGATGCTTCTATTTTTGTTATAAGCTGAATGGTTTAGTAGACCAAAAGGAACCGACCTTTTGCATGCACCGTATGTCACAATATTGGAATCGGGTGATTGGTAACTTCTATACTAGATGCCACTTGTTGTTTCTGATTTCATGGTCATACTAAGCCCCATGAACATCTTTTAATTAATTGTACACATAGAAGTTAATAATTAAGATTAGGGGATTTCCCCCCCGAAAATCAATTAGGGGAATACTTCTAATTATTAATGGTAATGGCATTTGCACAAATCTTGATTCAATACAGTGAAAGTAAATATAAATGATAAAAGCATGGAGAGGATTCCTAGATTCTGCTAAAAGCATCACATGGCTTATGCTTTTTACGAAAAGTTTGTCGAATATCTACCATGCATAAACTAACTCCCTCAACAGCTTACAGTATACTTTTGTGCATGTTCTGGGGTTTGGTTCAGGCGATTCATTCTATCTTAGCAATATGAGATTTTAGAATGTCCAACTTTGCTTCATAATCTTGGATACAAGGAAGTCTTTTCTTTGTCTAGCAGTTGAGAGATATAAATAGCAGTGAGATAGTTTCCCTGTTGACATTTACTTGGCCTAATTGCGAAATGATGGCATTTGGTGATGAAAAAATTTACTCGAATTGACAGTCTCATTATCTTTGTAGCATGTCATGAAGACTTTTTCTACAGTCTCTCCTTCATTGCAAAGATACGAATCTTAACCCGACATATCTTATTGTCACTGAATTATCTTCATCTTCATTCGACAGATCAAGAGGAGCAGCAGGGTCTAGAATCAGTTATTTTCAACAGGATCTTTTGGCTTGTTTTCTAACTGGGTATGAAATAAACATCTCTCAAATGGATCATATGATATGTGTAGAACACCTTTTCCCCATATACCTCTAATTTCAATATTGTTTTCTTCCTAATGTTATGTTTCAGTGTGCTTTCTGCTTGCAACGGTCGTCCCCATCAGAAGTTTGTTTCTGCACCCGTCTCGTGCACAAAATGTTCGGAATGATGCTGATGCAGCCTTTTCATGTCCGGCCAGTATATTTGGTGCAGCGTGATAGGCAACAACGCATCCTCCCGGCATCAAATTGGTTGATCCACCGGTGTTGTGCCGCCTCGTTTTCAACCAAAGGGTCAAAAGCCTAACAGTCTGTCCAGCCCAAAAGTCTTGTAAATGGTACTTTCATTTAATCCAAAAAATGGCGGAATTATGTAAACAAGTTCCGTGGAGGATATTCATACTAGTCTTTCACTATTTTCTATTTTTCATGTAAAGTATGAACAAGAAAGAAACAATCAATAAATGGAACGATTCATTATTGCCAATTTTTAAACATATCTGCATGATGAAATTCAGATTTTATCAATTATCCTTGTTATTGAAATTAGGAAATCTTAGGCGGAATACTTAAAATTTAACCCAAATTTATACATTTTATTTTATGTTACTAGAAATTGTGTGCAAGTATTGGATGTATGATAACACGAATGTCAAACAAAAATACTTCAAATAAGCCAAAAATGCCTCAAAAAATATGCATCAAATTTATAGAGATTAAGCAATGTTGAGTCCTTAAAATTGAGTGATTTTTTTTAACTTTACATTTTTCTCAATTTGGTCCATGTTAGTCTCGTAGCTTTGGTAAGTTATCCCATCTTGGCCCCTAATTCGAATCCAGTCACACATTTTAGTCCTTAGCGAAATCCAAGTTCAAAAATAAGTTGAGAAAAGTTGCTAATTTTAGGGTTAATATAGGCAAAAAGAAATTTCAATGATCAAATCAGGAAAAGTTGCCAAGTTCAAGCAGTAACGTGTAAAAACAGTTTAGCGGCTAAATTAGAAAAGTTTTCTAAGTCCAAGGACTAAATTTTAGTTTATCCAGATTTATATAATACGAATAATTAATGATAACCATGATGGATCAAAATACTAACATGAAACCGCAGTATTACTATTAACCGAAATGGTTCCAGGTCTACTTATCCGGACTCATCTATGGTCTAGTCCAGTAAAACGGGGTCGTAACCTTCAATAGTAGGAGCTACTTTCGTTACTCGTAAGATTGAGCTTTCGATTGAATCAAGTTAAGTCAAGTCGAGTTAAATTTTGTTGAGTTATTTTTTTCGATTCGAGTCGAGTTTATAAAATTCGATCGAGTCGAGCTTTCGAGTTTTTATACAAATTTAATTGTAATTATTTATTATGTTATAATACAATTTGATTACAATTTAAACGACTTTCTCTAATCATATAAGATATGCATATATATATATATATTTTCATATGTGGCATATATTTCTTCATATTTTTTATATTGGTATATATCAAGAAAAATTGAGGGACTCGACTCAAACTTAAAAATCAATCTACTAATTTCTAAAAATTCTGAGTTATTCGAATTTTCATTTTACAACTCAAACTTTATTTGAAATTTTTTCGAGTTGTATTTATGAAATTTCGAGTCGAGTCAAAACAAGTCGGACTTTTACCTCGGGTCAAGTTAAATTTTTTTGTTTTTTCGAGTCGAGTTTTGCTCGCTCCTAGTTACTCGTGTCAACATTTCATTGTTTTGCCCAGCTCTTCTAAATTCTGCCTTGCCCGTAGACTATATATATATATATAATATTCGAAGATCACCTGTTGTTCAGATTAATACTTCGTCGTTTTACTATCAGCAGTCCATCTCCTTCATTTCAAGTAAAGTACCGGATTTTTAAGCCCAAAATTCTTTCACTTTCTCCAGATCCTTCCTTCGTTTCTCTTCGCTATCGTTCCATCATGGTGCTCGAGGTAATCCAGAGCCTCAATTCCCTTTTCTCCTCCAAATTCTAAGGCTTTCAATTCCCTTTCACTTAAATTGTTTTGATCCTAATTTCTTTTGTGCACACGCAGGCAACGATGATCTGTATTGATAATTCGGAGTGGATGCGGAATGGTGATTACGCTCCCTCTCGATTTCAGGCTCAAGCCGATGCTATCAACCTCATTTGCGGAGCTAAAACTCAGGTAAACATGATTGAAAAAGGAAACAATTTGATTTTTTTTTTAAATGTATTTTGAGCTTTTATTGAATTGGAGGGTTCAAAAAAGGAAACGCTTTGATTGTGGGAAAAGGTTTGAGCTTTTATTGAATTGGAGGATTTCATTTTACAGTCTAATCCAGAGAATACGGTTGGAGTTTTAACAATGGCAGGAAAAGGTGTGCGTGTTTTGGTCACTCCTACAAGTGATCTTGGCAAAATCTTGGCTTGCATGCACGGTTTGTTTCTTAGCTTTCTTGAGTCATATATTCTAATTCTCTTAACATTGTTTCATAGTAAAAGTTGCTAAATTGGAGTTTTTGCTTATAATAATTTAGGCTTAGAAATAGGTGGTGAAATGAACTTGGCAGCTGGGATTCAAGTGGCTCAGTTGGCGCTCAAGCATCGCCAGAATAAAAAGCAGCAGCAAAGGATTATTGTCTTTGCTGGAAGGTGCGTTTTTATTATTGATGTTAGATGTTAACTGAGAAATGTTTTCTTTCTATGTTTTTTGTTGTGAAGATGTGCTGTGATCGCTTGCAGCCCTGTCACACATGACAAGAAGGCCTTGGAGATGATTGGAAAGAAGTTGAAAAAGAATAGTGTAGCACTTGACATTGTGAATTTTGGTGAAGATGATGAAGGGAAGACGGAGAAGCTTGACGCGCTTCTTGCTGCTGTTAACAATAATGATACCAGTCATATTGTTCATGTTCCTGCTGGTCCTAATGCTCTCTCTGATGTACTTATAAGGTTAGTGATTCAGGTGTTTTCTCTTTCCATCATTTGAATAACTCATAATTGTGATCTTATTGCTGAAGCTGGATCTTTGTTGTACCCATGGCAGTACCCCCATCTTCACTGGGGACGGGGAAGGTGGAAGTGGTTTTGCAGCGTCGGCAGCGGCAGCTTCAGCTGGTGGCGTCTCGGGTTTTGAGTTCGGCGTGGATCCCAACCTTGATCCTGAACTGGCCCTCGCTCTTAGAGTTTCAATGGAAGAGGAGAGAGCCAGGCAAGAAGCAGCTGCAAAAAAGGCAGCAGAGGAGGCATCAAAACAAGAAAAGGGTGGGGAAGAACAAGATGCAACAATGACTGAACGTGCCAGTGAGGGAACTTCAGAAGCTGATAATAAGAAAAATGAAATTGCAGTCAGTATCATTATACACTCCCATTTAATTTTGCTATTATTTTCTTGATGTAGATGGTTTTGTAAAAGGGTAGTATTAGTATGTCTCATTATTACTTAGTTTGATAGGATAACTGCTTCAAGTGGAAAAATCATTTCATAAGAAGACATGATTGACCTTACACAATCTTTCATGTTGAGATGTGACTGACCTTGAGTTTGTTACAGGATGATGATAATACTTTACTACAGCAGGCTCTTGCAATGTCGATGGATGAGCCTACCTCTAGCCAAGATTTACAGGATACTGAGATGTCAGATGCAGCTGCTGAGGATCCAGAGCTAGCATTAGGTAAGTGCACCCGAGTCATTTTTTATACGTTTCCGCTGGGGAATTAGCAGCATTGTGACAATTGTTCCTTGCCTTGTGAGAAAATCCAATTACATAGGTATTAAGAAAATTTTAATTATAATACATCTTTTGCTGGTTGCGGCTGATGGTCAATGATGACCAAAGAATTTCCTTGGGTCACTTAAGTTTTTTGAAAGATTAAATGTAAAAGTTCATACCATTTTTAGCTTACTATGTGAGCTAAATCATCTTTCAAAATTAGTTGTCCTTTGTCTCGGAAACTTGTTGATGCAAGTTCAGACTCTGGATATGTCCATATTAATTTATTTTTACGCGTATGCTGATTTAATTCCCTGTATTTCCAATTCTCCCAGCTCTTCAATTATCTGTGCAAGACAGTACAAAAGATTCATCTAGTCAGGCAGATATGAGTACGCTGTTGGCAGACCAGTCTTTCGTATCCTCCATCCTTGCGTCGGTATGTCTGCTGTGTTTTCTGTTTATCTCCCCCCTACACCAGATTTAAAATAAAGATCATTTAATGGTAAAATAATTGCTTGTGCAGCTTCCCGGGGTAGATCCAAATGATCCTTCAGTTAAGGAAGTGCTTGCTTCCATGCAAAACCAGTCTGAGGTGAGCTCATCAAACTCAAGCAGGAAAAAATGATTTATAGTAGGGATTGGGGGATATTTTGCACTTCTTGGTGTTAAGGGGCTACCCCTTCTGTGTAGCCTTAATACTGGAGTGAAAATTAGGGTTTCTGATATATTTTTTTATCAGATATCTAATAATTGATACGAGCAATGCGTGCTTGTTATTATCAAACTAATTTCAATAACTTCCGGTGATGTTTATGCTACCCTTTCAGCCCCAGCAGAAGCAGGGTGAGGACAAGGCACCCAAGAAGGAGGAAGAGAAGTGATGTATGTTCGGATTTCGTTCTCTTTCAGGTTGCATTTTTTTTTATTTTGCAGAGTTGATGATAACATAGCAACTATCAATACCTAGATATTTTTAAAATTAAATCCCTTGTGCAGATTTGGAAGCTCTTCATTGTAGCCACCAAGATGGATGTTGATGGTTATTATTAGTTTCAAAGGCCTTGTAAGCGCTTCAGTTATTCCCATTCATGTTTCCACTAATTCTATATGTATTAGTACAGATTGAATATATTCTTATATATGGAAACTTATTTGCACTGCATTCATTTTCTTGTAACATTTGGTTTAGGAAAATAAAGATTGTTATGTCTTAAAATTGACCCAAAGTCATTGTAAATTGTGAAGTCACATCTCAGTAGGTGCCAAAGCAGTATAAAGATTTTCACCAGTGAAGTTTATGTTTTAACTAAATTGTGTATACATGTAGAGCACAAATGTGAAGGTCGAATACTTTAAATTATGGGAGCTATGCAAGGCTAAGTGTTATTTTATCCGTCGATTGACATTGTTGTTGGTACAATATACAAAAGAAGTGATATATCCGTTGTTCGAATTTGTGAGTTAACAGAGAGATGTGTATGTAATCTTAACGTCCATAAGCTTCATATACTTTTTCTTGTTTGTTATGGTGTTTGTAACTGGCAATTCCTTTATGCTTAAGCTCTACATATTTTGTGTTTAGTGGCAAGAATTAGAAGGCTTTAGTCCGGTTATAGTTATGATAATTGTGAAGATTAAAAATTCACCAGCTTCATCCTTGAACGCATTGAACCCAATTTGTTACGATCTTCTAAGCATTATATTTGTACATCCATGATTGTCTCTTTTTGTTATCAATCTTTGATGGCGATAATCTTTTCCTTCATGCAGAGGTTCTAATTCTAATTATAATCTTCGACAGAAGTGGTTTTGGGCATGAATAATAAAAGCCACGGCACCCAGCTTTACGAAAAAAACTTATTTTGTAAAACTCAAAATAAGTTAAGTTAAATGCTTGCAAGCAGAAAAACAACAAATTTGCATTTACTTATTTTAAATTGAATATCATTTTAGTAAATTATAAAAAAAAACCTGTAAATTTTTTGAGTCCCCCATGATCTCCAAAACAATAATGATATTTGCTTTCTGTGGATTTCTTGTCAATTTCATGCATGCCTGTCTGCAATGCAAATTTGTTTGATCATCATTCCTCCTAGATTTCCTTCAACTTGATGGTGTTCGATTTGGACGGTTAAGGAAAGTATCAACAATATATATATATAATGTAGAATTTATTGACACGGTATAAATATTTAAAATTATATATACTTTTAAATCATTGTATGAGTGAGAATAGATAAATATGAACGGACTCTTTATTCACAACTGCTTTAGTTGATGCATCAATAAAAAAGAACACCATTTACAGCTGAATACTTATCTTGCTTTATTATGCTGATTCCTTATCATATCAAAAAATATTTTACATCTCCCCTGGAAACCATGTGCTTAGTCTCAACTATGATCTCTACCCGATTCAATTGTTGAATCAGGTCTGGATAAACTTAAATTATTCATTTGAGTTATTTCCAAAATTAGCATTTGAATTATTCACTTCATATAGGATTTAATTTATCAATTCATACATGCTATGCTTAGATTTTTTATTTCAGCCAAAATATATACCGTTAATAGAAGTGACTAATTCTCCCACCACAAATTACATTGAATCCGGATAAATTCGACAGGTCTAACATCGATCGTTAGCGATTCACCAACTCTTCCCAATTCATAACGTGGGGAGCCACATCCAACTACCCAAATGTGGATGGTGGACCCCTAGAGCCATGCGCACAACACATTTGGACCACTTGGGAAACACGTTCGGTTCCAATCCCATTTAGCATGTAATCTTGAGTATTTGTTTATTGGGTGCACCACCGACGTGGAAGGTTTTGGGTTGTGCATTTGATGGAACTCATTGTTTAATCCTCGTTTTCCTTTTGGCTTTAAACCTATGCCACTCTCTTTTTCAAATGGCCACAATCTTTTTTGAAGCCCAAGCAACGAATCAAATGCTCTTCCATTGTTGAAACCAACCAATCCTCACTCACTGTGAACCAACATCTCCGGTTGATTCCTTTGCCTCATTCTCACACGTACATCTGCCTTTTTTGGAAGATTAAAAGAGAAGAAACTTAGATTCTCATTTCTCCCCAACAATCCTACTCATACATCTTTCCATCTCTACCAGCATTATGTTGACCATCAGAATATTGTCTTTTCGAGTTTTTTCGTTAAATCGATTCTACTTATTGTTGTTATACACACCTTTACCAACGTTTTTATGTACATTATCTCCGATCACTAACACTAATCTTTGTATCATCGTCTATCAATTTATGGCCAAACCCTCTTTTCCTCTTTCTCATAAAAAAGTGTACATAGAATAGAAGAGGATTATCTTCGAGAATAAAAAATTATTTGTCCCTTTTTGGTGTCATATATATGTCTTATAAATTTTTTTAGTTTAGGGTTTATGTTTAGAATTAGAGTTTATGATTAGGGTTTAGGGAATTGAGGTAGGATATATTTTTTAAGTTTAGGGTTTAGAATTTAAGGTTAAATTTTAAATTTTATATTATTAGTGTTGCAACATAAACATAGACACCGAAAAGAGGTAGGATTTTTGCTCTTCACTATCGTTTTAATAAAATCCATATTTTCCCCCTTTAGTATATGAAAAGGTGACCATAGGGAAATAGAAAAGGCATAAAAAACCACTAGAGAGAATATAGAAAAATAAAGATGCTGAGATGTTAGAACCCTCAAATCTAATTAAATAATAATAATAATAATAATAATAATAATAATAATAATAATAGTAGTAGTAGTAGTAGTGAGTATTATATATGAAACGAACAAGGTGCTCTATTACGTTGTCTCAAGGAAGAATGGTGGGTATTTTTAAGAAATTTAAAAGGTTTAATTCTGAATTTCGTCCCTCTATTCAACAAAAGTTATGAAATTAGTTCTTTTTATTTGTTGTAATTCGATTCCCGTACTTTAACAAACAAAAAAACTAAGAAGTTAACCTTATTGAATAACATGGTTGATCATGGCTAACCTAAAAGCAACCACCTCAACAATTTATAAGCACATAAAGAGCAGAACTTATTCGTTCAACAACACCCGCAACAAATTGACAATTCCATTTTATGTGTTTATCAATAATTTGATTAACTTTTCAATTTCCGTAAGGTGTGATGATCAAATTCGTAATTATACCAATTAAAGATACATGTTTAAAAAAAACCATGTGAGAGTGTTGCTGCTGGTTTCTTAGTGAAGATAAACCAATGAAATAAGACGGTTGTGTTTATCCTATTAGGTAAAGGCAATAAGAAAAAGTAGCAGTGTGGAGGCACAAACACACCAGTTGATGTTGCTTTAAAGGTGAACTTAGCCAAGTGGAACGAGGCACTAAATTCTTTAAGTAATGTTAAGAGTTTGAATTCTGACATTGTGAATAGAACAATTAGAATAAAATAATTGTCTTTATAATAATTTTTTTCACGCACTCGATCTGAATTAATCAACCAATAAATTAAATACGGTCCGCTAAACCAAAAAATGAATTTAGCCGGTTTTAATTAAGTCAATTGGAGATGATGGATTAGTGAGGTGGAGTCACAATATGGGGGTTCTAGAGGATGACAAAACGCTTCCGGATCAAGCAAATCGAAACATTGCACGCCCTTTGCCTTTTGTTCTCCTTTCCGTATTTTATTAGTACTAATTTAAGCCTCCTTTCAAAATCAGTCCTTTTAATCTTCAATGGCAAATGTGCAAGGGATCACCTACCCCAACTTGGTCTTCTAAAACAATATCTTTTGAATTCCAAATTTAACTTTCATGATTTATAGTACGATCACTTTTTATAAGTATTTAAAATCACTTACATTATCTCTAAAGAAATCTGGTTTCGGTTTAACTTGTTTAAAAATATGTTCTAAGAAGAGTGTACAAAACAAGAATAGATTAATAATGACATCACTTCTAAAAAAATTGATAGATCGGCATAATAATATAAAAAAGCATATACAAATGATGATTCATTGACAAAAATGACATTACACAATTTAAAATCAACTTATTTTTTGTGATTGTGAATGTTTATCAATATTCAATTGACGGTCTAAAGTAAGGATAAATCAACAAGATGGCATACTGATACGAGAATAGGAGTAAAACTAGATATTTTGGACAAAAAATTAAAGTTGTTTTCCAAGTCTAGAACATATTAATCTTAATTATTTATAATTGAATTCAATATATGACTCTTAACTTGTATTTTAGATGATTTAAGATCAAATATTAAGAGATTTAAATAAATTAAGACTTATCTTATTCAAAATTTTTATCTTTTTCGTATTTCAGCATGTGAATATTCAATTGCATTGCGACAAGTATTTAATAAATACAAATACATCTATATACAGAATATGTTAATAGGGATTTTTGTTTCTAACTATAGGTGGATGATACCTCCCATCTGTTGGTGTGAATATCACCTTGCTTTATTGGATGGTGTCACCCTCAAACAATTTTAATGTAATAAATTTAAGGGTAAATTGCACCAGATGTCACTGAATTATGGCCCGTAACTCAAAAAAACATCAAATTTATAAAGTTATAACTATAATACTAAACTTTAATTTTTTACTCGAAATTTCACTCTGTTATTAACTCTTAACGAGTTACCAACCCTTAGCCATTTTGTAAAATTTTCTTTTAAAATGTAAAATCCAAATGGTATGACGTTGTATGAAATTTATCTTTGTGGCCATATTCTGAAGTACATTGAATCAAATTATCTAACAATTGGCAAGATGATGCTTGGCGAAGTGATCGAATCTTCTAGCTTTGTTTGGACTTTGGAGGTACATTGAATGTAATGTGAACTCATAGCAAATTATTGTGCCATTAGCGAAAGAGGTCAATGGTTCAAATAAGATTTGTGAGAACATTTTTATGTTATTTTTTTTTTGCTATACAAGCTGAGAAAATGATGAAATATATATGAGTATAATTATTACAATTGTGATTGTGTCGGTAGCTTTAGTGACCTTAGTTCTAAAGATTTTTTTAAGAAGAAGAAATCATTGAATAATGTTGTTTTTTATTTTTTGAGTTTTACATTTTTGAAAATGGTTATGAATGGAGTAAAGATCAAATATTGAGAAAGATAAGAGTCTATTAATCATTTAAATCTAAAAATAAAAGGGACAAATTTGATTAGTATTTAAACTAAAAAGGGCGTAAAATGTTACTATACCAACGGAGGAAATGATGAACAACATAAGTATAATTATTACAATTGTGATTGTTTCAGTCGTTTAGACAAACTTAACTCAAGAGGCTTTTTTAAGAAGATGAAACAATTGAATAATATTCTTGTTTTTTTTTTTTTACTTTTTTCAGTTTCACAAGTTTTGAAAACGGTGAGGGATAAAGATAAGGCCAAATATGGAATGGACAAGAGTTTATTAAATTTTTAAATTTAAAAATAAGAGGGACAAAAATCTTATTTGATTAGCATTTAAACTAAAAATAATCTAAAATGTTGTTATGCCAAAAAAAATTTAAGATGAGCTTATACATCCCTCTATCCTTGAAAACAGTATAATAACCCGAATTTTTGAGTCAATATTCGAGTGTTGACTTGAGCTTTTTTAGATAATTCGTTGGGCATGTGGAGCCTTTGGATCAAATTTGGACATTAATCTTGTTGATATTTGGACTTAGTTGACTATATGGGATCTCTTTTGATAAGAGAACGAAATGGAAGGACTTATGAGACAATTTGACCGTTGTAAAAAAAAGGGCCGAATTCTCTTTAATTAGCCTCATATTAATATCTTAAATAAACATTGGACATCATAAAATGTTCAAGACTCGAATTTAAAGCAAAAAAGTTGCCACCATTTTGACTGACTGAGAAAGCTCATGGTTAGTTAAACACTTCCCTAAAGTTAAGGTAATTTATCTGAAACACCTTTGAACCAGATTTTCAAAAAGAAAGCAGATAGATAAACAAAACCAAAACCCTTAAACTTCTGCATGAATTCCAATATTGAAAAATTCTCAGTGTTTGACACACCATAATAGAATAGAATTTAATCACACCCAGAGTTGAAAAACACAAAGATGTGGCTAAGCTGTTCTGGATGAGGAATAAAACAGACCACAAAGCTCCACTTCTGTCTTCTCCCAACAATAAAACAATTGCAAGTCTTCGTGCAATGCCTTGAAAAAGTGGGAAATGACACAATCAGCTCAGCAGTGAGCAGTGCATTGATACAAAAACCCCACTTTCAAGAATAAAACACGACACACGTGCCGACACACATGCACAAACATATACATACATGAACATGAACTTCATATAGTTCCAAAAATGGCAGAGAAATCATTTGAAACCACTTCTCAAGTTTGTTGCAGTACTGGTTCTGAGAGTTTACCGATTCTAGCCTCGCCGATGGAATCTCCTTTGAGGAAAGTGTTGAGTAGGATTTCAGGGTTTGTTCCATCGTGGGGGAAGAAGACAGCCCCGCGTGGTCGTAGGATTTTCCATAGGGATGTCGAGCAAGACGAGTTTCAGAATGGAACTGCTCATTGTCTGTCGTCTTATTACAGTGTTTTTGTCGCGCGGCTTGCCATCATGGTTTGTGATTTGAAACCCCTTTTTGTTTTTTCAGTGAAATAATTGGCCAAAAACCAGAATTGGACATTATTTTTGCTTTGATGTCTGTTTGCAGGTGATGCTGGCTATTTTGATTGGTCTGCTCACGGTTCTAACATGGCATTTTACGAGGGTTTACACGACAAAATCATTGAACACCTTAGCGTATGGTCTTCGTTATGAGCTTCTTCAACGGCCAATCTTAAGGATGTGGAACATCTTGAATTCTACCTCGGAAATCACAACTGCCCAGGTTAAGTTGTCTGAATATGTAATCAGGCGTTACAGTAAACCAACAAACCAGGCAGAACAGATTGAGGTTGATCCTTGGAAACTTGATTGGAGTTTTATGAAATGGTGAAGTTTGGTTTTGAATCTTTTTAACCCTGTTTTTGTTTTCTTTTCTTTTTTGGGTTTGATTTGTTGCAATCTTAGCAGTTGTATCAAATGATGAAAGACATAACATGGGCACTGTTTGCCAGTCGTAAAGCTCTCAATGCCATAACTATAAATTACAGGAATGGATTTGTCCAGGCATTCCATCGCGATCACCGGAGTAACAATACGTTCTACATCTACTCCGATCTCGCAAACTACTCGATCAGCGATACCGATTCTTATGACAACAAATCGCAGTCGTCTCGACAAGGTTGGAATGATCAATTCATTCACGGTAATGTTTCCGCAATATGGTACCGTCAACCGCTTGATCCCCTGACTGGTGAGAAGATAGGGAAGTCTTCCCAAATTCCACCGGAAGATCTTATCAATATAGCAGGCCCTTCTCAAGTGCCTGATGGAGTAGCTTCGTGGCATGTGGCAGTCAGCAAGTATACAGATTCACCGTTGCTTTCTGCAGCGTTGCCGGTATGGGATGCTTCGAATAAAAGTATTGTGGCCGTCGTCGGTGTTACCACAGCACTTTATAGTGTAGGCCAGCTGATGAAAGAACTGGTTGAAGTGCATAGTGGGTACATATATTTGACCTCACAAGAGGGTTACCTACTGGCTACGTCAACAAATACTCCTCTGTTAAATAATACAGCAAAGGGACCTAAGCTTATGATGGCCGCTAATTCGGAGGATCGTGTGATACGAATGGGAGCTCAGTGGTTGCAGAAAACCTATGGCAACAAGTTTCCCCCTGGTCATGTGGTTCATGTGGAGAAGGCTAATCTTGGGGGCCAACATTATTACATTGATTCATTTTTTCTCAACCTAAAAAGATTGCCTATTGTAAGTATACAAACATTTCATCTTTTTGATTTGATTATTGCATTATGTTTCAATCAGAACTTACTAATTGCTAAAACCGGTTATAATCCGTGTAGGTCGGGGTCATCATAATTCCGAGAAAGTATATAATGGGGAAGGTTGATGAAAGGGCCTTGAAAACATTGGTCATATTGATATCAGCATCTGTATGTATCTTAGTCATTGGATGTGTCTGCATTTTGATACTGACGAATGGGGTTTCAAAGGAAATGAAACTCAGAGCCGAGTTGATAAGTCATCTCGATGCAAGAAGAAGAGCTGAAGCTTCAAGCAATTATAAAAGCCAATTCCTTGCAAATATGAGGTATATCTGCTGAACCATTAGATAACATTTGTCAGTTAAATTTGCCTTATTTGACATCATGCCTTGCATCTTATGAATCTGTTGTGTTGCAGTCATGAACTGAGAACTCCTATGGCTGCTGTTATTGGATTGTTGGACATTCTTATCTGCGATGATTGTCTTACGAACGAACAGTATGCAATGGTAACCCAGATCCGTAAATGCTCGACAGCTCTACTCCGGCTTCTCAACAACATATTGGATCTAAGCAAGGTAAGATTCAAGGACATATCAATTATGAAATTTGAACCATCTAGTGAATATAAACTTAGAAGTTCTTAAGATCAAATTATCTCTGATATGAAAATCACATCCTTAAAACATCCACTTATTTCATAGGTTGAATCTGGAAAACTGGTGTTAGAAGAAGCAGAGTTTGACTTGGGACGAGAACTCGAAGGACTTGTCGATATGTTCTCTGTACAATGCATTAACCACAATGTGGAAACAGTTCTGGATCTCTCTGGTATGACTCAAACTTCTGTGTGAGATAGAACTATATTTTTTCTAATCAAACTGTATGATCATCGGTCTATGTTTATATGAACACGCACATTATGATAATGACTATTCTTTTTTCGTAAACAGATGATATTCCGAAAGTAGTTAGAGGAGACTCTGCCAGAGTTGTTCAAGTTTTTGCCAACCTGATAAGTAATTCCATCAAGTTCACAACATGTAAGATATGAACATTTGAAATACAGATATCATAAATAAGCAATTCCTCAAATGTTTTAACTATATATATATACGGCAATGATGTAGCTGTTACATTCCAACAAAACTTAACTTTAGAGACGACTTACGTGCTTAACTCTTTCAAATGGCTTTCAGCGGGTCATATCATCCTCCGTGGATGGTGCGAGAATCCGAATGTGTCTAGTGATTCTGGGAAGTTTTCTCCTGATCAGAAAAAACCGTTGTCTGCGTTAAAGACAAAGTTGAAACATGGAAACCATATGAAGAAGGTCAGCAAAAAAGACAACAAAATGATTCTTTGGTTCGAAGTTGATGACACGGGCTGCGGTATGATTCTTTGCTTTCGAAACAATATGAATTATTTGTATTGCAAGGGGAAAATGTTCTATGAGGTAGCTTAGCTTGAACTAATGTATCCTCCATGATCTGCAGGAATTGATCCAAGCAAATGGGAATCAGTGTTTGAGAGCTTTGAGCAGGCTGATCCTTCAACAACTCGAACGTAAGTACTTTAAGAAAGATCGGATTTTGATAAGATGGTCAATTGGTGGAAGAAATCCATGGAAAGATTAAGAAATGTAATGTACAGAGATTTCTGTTCTAAGATCTTTTTTGTCTTTTCAGGCATGGTGGCACCGGCCTCGGACTATGCATTGTGAGAACCTTGGTAAGTGAAGTGTTTTGATAAAGAAAACCATATGACATCACAAATTTACAATGTCATCCAACATATGAAACTAAATTATGCTGAAAAGCAAGAGGAAGTTAATAAGGACAGTGATTTTTTTAAATCTTTTATAATCAACTGCATGAAATGATGAATTGCATCTTTCGTTCACTCGTATTATCGATGACAGGTTAACAAGATGGGTGGAGAAATCAAGGTTGTAAAAAAGAATGGTCAAGGAACTCTAATGAGACTATTCTTACTCCTCAGTACTCCTGCAGATGGCTTAGAACAACAAAGACAAATAGATTTTGCAAAGCACAGTGTAGCTGTGAGTAAAGTTCGATTACCTCGAGACTCGATTTTACAGCTTAAGACCAAAGCATAAAATAGCAGCTGACATGCTTTAAAACATGAATGCAGGTAATCCTTGCCTTACATGGTAGCATGAGTAGATTGATAATGTCCAAGTGGCTGTCTAAAAATGGAGTCCCCACCTTGGAAGCATCCGAGTGGAACGAACTAACACAAATCCTCCATGAACTGTTTCATGCCAGAACTACTAATTCTGGTTTTGACACTCATTATTCACTAGCTAAACCTCTGAGGTCTAAAGTACAAACCTTACTAGACATGAAGAAGTTGGTTTACATCATAGTCGTTGATCTGGGGCTGCTCGACTTGAGCACCGAAATATGGAAAGAACAACTTAATTTTCTCGACAAATTCTCCGGCCAGGTGAAATTTGCATGGATGCTGAATCATGATACTTCCAATGCCATAAAGATGGAGCTCCGCAAGAAAGGACATATATTGATGGTCAATAAGCCATTATACAAGGCCAAAATGCTTCATATTTTGGAAGCTGTGATAAAGGAAAGTTATGTTGAACCTCAAAACAGAAGTCCAAATGGAACAAAAGGTACATCGAAACAAGGTGATTCTCATGAATGTCTCGAAATCGATTCAACTCAGTTTGAGACTTGCAGCTCTGATGATTCCGATATTTCTGAAATGACTGGTGCTAATTATGCGAGTTCTGTGAGTATCGGAGAGCAACTGAAAGAAGGAACCATACTAAAATCCGGTCCACCGACACTTAGGAACTGCCTAGTTGAGTTCACGCGGCTAGGCTTGGAAGTAAACAATCTAAGGACAGAAGAAGATCAATGTAATGGCAGGCCTAAGTTGCATGACACTAAAGATGTCAAATGTGAAAATCCGAATTCCTCGGAACAACCTTTGGTCAGAAGCAATGTTAAAGATAGAGATAATTCATACACAACAAATAAGGCAGCAAGTGAACAGAAATCTCTTGAAGGCTTACGGCTACTGCTAGCAGAAGATACACCAGTTCTCCAAAGAGTAGCAACCATCATGCTCGAGAAAATGGGAGCTGTAGTAGTTGCTGTTGGAGATGGAGCGCAGGCGGTCGAAGCCCTCAACGAGCTTGACGGAGACGAAAATAGAACAAACAGATTGCAGACAGAAATTTGTGATTCTCCACCATATGATCTGGTTTTAATGGATTGCCAAGTAAGAAATCACTTCTAAGATACCAACTAAACAATGGTTCATTGCAACCAACTCATGGCATCTAATAGAAACTTTTCTTTTTGTTGTTTTCTATGTTTGATGTGAAACAGATGCCAATGATGGATGGATATGAAGCAACAAAAGCAATAAGGAAATCGGAAGAAAGAACGGGGTGGCACGTTCCCATCGTGGCATTGACCGCCCATGCGATGTCATCTGATAAAGAAAAATGCTTGAAAGTGGGGATGGATGCTTATCTAACAAAGCCAATTGACTACAAGTTGATGGTGTCCACCATTCTTTCACTCACTAAAAGATCAACCAAAGGCTAACCCAATGAAAAATGTCTTTGGGTGGGTTCAGAGTTGACAAGTAAAGATGGATGACATGCCAGCTTCTTGGAGGGACAAAAAAAAGGTTTAATATATCTGTAATACCTACGGCTATAACCAATTTTACTGTCTCAAAATCTTCGATTTGAAACTGGTTTTATCTACCCGATAGTCTAACTTCCAGTTAGTTTCTTTTGGTTAATGTAATAACTGTATATATTAAAGCCCCCTGAGGAGAAGGGTAAGAGATTTACGAATAACTCAAGTTGTGTTCAGTATTTTTTTATGCAATCAAAATCATAATTTTCAAATGAGGATTGTTATGGATGATAGATGTATTCTTCTGTGCGGGGATGCCCAAGAATCAACAAGTCATTTGTTTTTTGAATGTTCTGTTTCTGGTAGAGTTTGGAGGCTTATTATGCGATTATACAGGTTGGATGGAGAAGTTATGAAATGGGATGTTTACAGGAACGGGCTAGGATTTGGGGTGCAAAATATAAATGTTTGAAAATATAGAGCAAATTTAAAAATAAATTAATTTTTAAAAAATTTACATAGAAGGACAAAGTTAAAAAAATAAAATTTTTGAGGGGGCGGGAAGGACCTCCATCACTGGATGTTGAGCTGTTGTGGGCTGTTGAAAACTATAAGATAGATCTCAAAGTTGCATGGAGTGCTTTATATTATTTGGAAGAAAAAATAGGCATTTTAGGGGATTTTTCGAACTGTTGAAGGCCTCACTAGCTGTATACACTATACAGGATATAGTTCGTATTAAGGGAATATTTACCGGAATATTATATTCTAATTTTTTTTTCAGAAATAGGGATGGCCTGAGATTATTTATACAAATAGGGAACTTTACTGTTCAAAAGTTGAACACAATCAGCCCACCATCCGACTTTAAACAGTATTTTTCAAGCTTTGGTACTGTTCAAAGTCGGATTACTTTCCAATCTATATTGAAGAGGCCACGATGCCACGTGGCGAGCTCTGGGAGGGTCGGGCACTGTTCAAAGTCGGACTGCCCACCCCCCGACTTCAAACAGTGCACCGAATATATGGTGGGGTGGCAGGCGGGTCACGGGTAGGCAGCCACGATGCCACGTGGCGAGCTCTGGGAGGGTTGGGCACTGTTCAAAGTCGGATTGCCCACCCCCGACTTCAAACAGTGCACCGAATATATGGTGGGGTGGCAGGCGGGTGGCAGGTCACAAGTAGGCAGCTTTACTTTTTTTTTGTTTTTTTTATTATTGGTTGATTGGGAGGTGTAATTTATGTGGTTGAAATTGAAATGAGGTGAAGATAAATAGGGGTTGTGTTGAAGGTTGAAGGTTGAAGAAAGAAGATTGAAGAAAGAAGAGAAAGATTTTGAAGAATATTTGTAAGTATTTATATTTTATTTGAGAAAATTATGTTAAATTTATATTTGTAATGTATGTATTTTTTTGTAGTTATATTTTTTTATTTTTTCAGATTAGTTTTTTTAATATTTTAGATGTTAGAATTTTGAAGTTGATGTTTGAAATATTGAAATTTTTGTGTTAAATAGGTTGTTGAAGAGGAGAAGAAGATATTTTGTGAAGAGTTTGAGAAATAGAGATTTGAAGAAATATAGTAAGTATAATGCAATTTTAATTTGGTGGCTAAATTTTATAAATTTATGAAGAGATTAATTTGTTGTTTTTTATAATTTTGGAGTTGATATTTGAAAATTTTAATTTTTGAATATTTCTATTGTTGTTAATTTTATGTTAGAATTTATAACATTAATTTTATGTTAGAATTTATAAAAACAGTGTTTAATACTTTACGAAATGGTCACTAAATAGTGAAAAACGTAGTAAATGAATTTGAAACGTTCTAAAATTTTGTATGCTATTAGAAATATTGTTTTTAAGGTTTCTGTTAAAATTTGGTAATTTTTGTAAATCGTTTGGTACATGAATTCGAATAAAAACAGTTTTTAATACTTTACGAAATGGTCACTAAATAGTTAAAAACGTAGTAAATGAATTTAAACGTTCTAAAATTTTGTATGCTATTAGAAATATTGTTTTTAAGGTTTCTGTTAAAATTTGGTAATTTTTGGAAATCGTTTGGTACATGAATTCGAATAAGAACTTTTTTTAATACTTTACGAAATGGTCACTAAATAGTGAAAACGCAGTAAATGAATTTGAAACGTTCTAAAATTTTGTATGCTATTAGAAATATTATTTGTAAGGTTTCTGTTAAAATTTGGTAATTTTTGGAATTCGTTTGGTACATGAATTCGAATAAAAACTATATTTAATACTTTATGAAATGGTCACTAAATAGTGAAAAACGTAGTAAATGAATTTTAAACGTTCTAAAATTTTGTATACTATATTAGAAATATTATTTTTAAGGTTTCTGTTAAAATTTGGTAATTTTTGGAAATCGTTTGGTACATGAATTAGAATAAAAACTATTTTTAATACTTTACGAAATTGTCACTAAATAGTGAAAAACGTGGTCAATGAATTTGAAACGTTTTAAAATTTTGTATTCTATTAGAAATATTATTTTTAAGGTTTTTGTTAAAATTTGGTAATTTTTTGAAATCGTTTGGTACATGAATTCGAATAAAAACTGTTTTTTATACTTTACGAAATGGTCACTAAACAGTTATTAATTTATAATATCTAGTATTATTTTTAATTCGGTAAAATTCAACGAAATTCAAATTCTAAGCATTTATTTAGTTATTTAGTAGTAGTAGTGTAATAAATGTATTAGAATGAAAATTTTAATTGCGTAGAATTTTACAAAATTGAGTGTCGGGTTATAATATATTCATACTTATCATGTAGGATGGCTGAGCAAGCTCCTCTGTTGAGATTTCAGGATGAACACATTAGTAGTTTGTCGGTTCCTGAGATGGTACAATTTTGTTAATAATTAATTTATTAGAAATTCAATTCAATTATGTTAATAATGTTTTGTTTGGTTTATCCATTTATTTATTGATATGTTAATTACAGGATTTTGAGGATACATTTAAAGATCACCTGACCATGGCAAAAAATAATCCGCACGATCGAATCACTGAATGGTTGCAACAATCTAGATTTTATTATGCGACATTCCTTAGAGGGTACAAGTTGGTGCCCGGGTTGATTGCTGCTCTGATTGAGCGTTGGAGGCCGGAAACCCATACGTTCCATATGCCGTGTGGGGAATGCACGATCACACTTGAAGATGTGGTCATGCTTATTGGGGTGCTGGTAAACGGGGCACCATTGATCGGGGCACCATTGACCGGGGAACCTTCGATCGACCAGACTGAAGTTAGACCTGAAGCACTTTGCGCTTACTTTCTCGGGAAGGTGCCGGACAAATCAAATTTGTCAGGAAGTCGCGTGAAACTGAGTTGGTTGCAAAAAGAATTCAATCTCAATGAATATAGTTCGATTGATGCGGTTTATAATGCCAGTCGAGCTTATATTCTGCAGCTCATTGGCGGTATATTGATGCCGGATAAATCTGGCAATCTTGTACATACACGGTATCTACGCTTTTTGAGGTACCCGTGGGAAGCTGCTCAATATAGTTGAGGATCGACCATACTAGCGTTCTTGTATCGTGAGTTGTGCAAGGGTGCTAAAATAGATAATGGTCGTAAGGTTCGAGGTATTGGTGGATGTTTGTTGTTGCTGCAAGCATGGGCTTGGCAGCGACTTCCGTTTTGGACACCGATTACTCGAACACCGGTACAGTTCCCTCTTGTCGCCAGGTAATTATTTTGATTGTAAGTTTAATTTTTTGTTAATATTAAATTATTTTTTATTAATTGAATAATTAATTGTGAATTGTATGCAGATGGTGCGATAAAAAAGCGCACACGGGATTGGCGAACAACAACTTGAAGGACCAATTTAAATTAACTGTCACGTCATCATCTGTTAAATTTTTAACGGCGTTGGACCAATTTGTTATTTTTTTTAGTTGAGGGATCATTTTGTAACTTCTAATAGTTAGGGAACGCAAAAGATAATTAGAGTATAGTCGGGGGACCATTTATGTAGTTTACCCAAAAATTTAATGATCAAATCAATCTATTAAATTGAGGAATTAATTAATTTAATTTCTCAAATACAGAAACTAAATTGATTGTAAAAAATTTAGGACTTTAGGTACCCTTTAAGTTTTTTTTCCTTTCTTTTGGGCTTTCACTCAAGTTGAGGTTATAACTGAAAAAACATAGCTTCAGCAACTTTGTTATAGCAAAAGCAAATTCAATACAAGGAATAGAAGAAAATGGCGAGATACGACAGAGCGATCACGGTGTTCTCGCCGGACGGCCATTTGTTCCAAGTGGAATATGCCCTCGAAGCTGTCCGTAAGGGTAACGCCGCCGTTGGTGTACGCGGCACTGACATCGTTGTCCTAGGCGTCGAGAAAAAATCCGCCGCTAAACTCCAGGACTCCAGGTTATACTATCCTTTTGCTATACTACCCCTCCACTTCCATTTTCCTTTTTGTCTCTCTCAAAAATCGATTTTTTTCTGCATATTTTTGTTCAAAATGAAATTTAGGGTTAGGGTTTTATGATTTGGGTTTGGAACTAATGGATATAACACTGTTTAGCTTAAGCCTTGCATTTAGATTGTGACTTTCTCGACAGAAAAAAATGATCTTTTCCCCAAGTAAAGAAAACTGGTTTTTGTGAAGGGTTTTTCTTTTTACTCTAAGGTGATTAAGAAACTATAAACTTTGTAAGGAAAATACTTTTCTTGAGATTCCTAAAATTGGGCTATTTTTGAACTTTTACTGCTTCTGTTGTGTAGATCGGTTAGGAAGATTGTGAATTTGGATGATCACATTGCATTGGCATGTGCTGGACTCAAAGCAGATGCCCGTGTCCTCATAAATAGGGCTCGTATCGAATGTCAAAGCCACAGGTTGACTGTTGAGGATCCAGTTACCGTCGAGTATATTACTCGTTATATTGCAGGTCTTCAGCAGAAGTATACTCAAAGTGGAGGTGTTAGGCCGTTTGGTCTCTCTACTCTGATCGTGGGCTTTGATCCATATAGTGGTGTGCCATCACTATATCAGACAGATCCCTCGGGGACTTTTTCTGCTTGGAAAGCTAATGCAACTGGGAGAAACTCTAATTCGATTAGAGAGTTCCTAGAGAAGAATTATAAGGAAACCTCTGGGCAAGAAACTGTTAAGCTTGCAATTCGTGCGCTGCTTGAGGTAAGTTTCGTTGACTGGTTCTTCATGAGTTAACTTTTACTTTGCTTTCAAGTGTTTGCTGTTCCATGCTCGTTGAATCCACCGAAATATGAATTAAATCTATCGTGCATTCAATCCATTTCATGGTTTTTTCCCGAATCAAAACCATGAAATGGAGCAAAAAACTCACAATTCGAACATTGATTATATTCATGTTTCAAGAGATAGTACTTATTTCATAATTTCTTGATTTTGAACACTGCAAACACCTAGGGTAAAATGTTTTAAGTATTGTTTGTGCAATGTTTTTTAGTAGTAATTGCTTCTTTCATAGCATTGCTACTTCGAGGCATGACCACAATAAAGACACATGGTCAAACTGTATTCTTGTTGTTAGATTATCGAAGAACGGTGTCAGAGGTTTAGTTGTCTGAATAGGTCAATGAATGCTTGACGTTTGCTACTATGGTTTCCAACATCAGATTTACATGCAGTTTATTGTGGCTTACAAATAATGATAGATTGTCACTGTGTGTCTCCTTCATGTAGGTTGTTGAGAGTGGGGGGAAGAACATCGAAGTTGCGGTGATGACAAAGGAGGGTCTGCGGCAGCTTGATGAAGCTGAAATTGATGCAATTGCAGCTGAGATTGAAGCAGAGAAGGAAGCCGCTGAGGCTGCAAAGAAGGCCCCTCCGAAGGAAAAATGAAGCATCGACTGTTAACTTTTCGGGTTTTTTTTCCTTCTTTTCTTCTAGTCGACTGCTCACCTTCTTCAGCCTTTGAAGTTTCATTATACACATGTATGGATTAGTTTGCGTTGGCATTTTAGTTGCTTTTAGTTATTTCAAAGTTAAGAATTTCAACACTTTCTGGAGGTTGAAGCTATTTCTGCAGATTTTATTTGATTTTGGATATTTTAGTGAAGAATTTGAACACTTACGTGACGTGATAGGACATGAGAAAGATATCTTAACATAACAGAAACTTAAGAATTTACTTCTTCAGGGTCTGATTATCTAACATATTGGCTACTAGACTTGTGTTCCTCTACCTTGATTGAATGCTAGTCTTTCTAACTCTATTTGGAAGATGAGTAAATGTATATAAAGGAGTGCAAATAGCGTTCGGGAAAGGTTGTAGAGGTGCAAAACCACTTGTTCACTCATAAACTAAAACGTTTAATTTTGATCAAAAACAATATCACATTAAAAAACGAGTTTATTCAACCGAACTGAAAAGCTAAAAAAAAGTTTTGCTTTCGCTTTTTACAATTTACGTTTGTATGGATTTCACAATTTAAACTTTATGTAGACAAAAAAAAAAATCTGGGTTGAAGGTGGTCTTCGTTTTTGGTGGGAAAGGGTAGTGGTTTTAACTTTGTTGATTTTATCTTTACATTTTGAGTTTGGTTTTTAATTATTATTTTGTTTTTCCAGGCATATTTATTATGCATTAAACTTTTTAAATATTGTTGTTGAAAAAAATGTTTTGGATCTATTGCACTCTCCTTTTTATTTTCGGATATGTTACTTTCTACTGTAAAAAATTCTGGCAAATAATAGGAAAATCAACCATACTACATGTCGACGTCACTTCTACAAAAACCATTAGTTGTTTTATTGTTGTAATAAAAATTGGGTAAAGTACACATACGGTCACTAAACTATACCCGAAAAAACAAAATGGTAACCAACCTTTAAAAAATCACAAAATGGCAATTAAACTTTATGTTTTATAACAAAACGGTAACTAGACGTTAAATTCCGTTAAGTTTCTGTTAAAACTTTGGTATAATAACATATTTAGTCCTTCATATTTATACAATCAATAAATTTAGTCCTAATTCGAAATAATTTACTAAATTTAGCCCTCGTTATTTATGCATTCTTTCAATTTGGCCCTTAAAGCAAAATTTCAAAGTATGGTAACATGATAAATAATTACAATTAAATTTTATAGGAACTCGAAAACTTGACTCGAATCGAAAAAATTTCAAATAAAGTTTGAGTTGTAAAATATGATGTGTCAACTTGAATAACTCAAAATTTTTTGACTCGACTCGATCGAACACTCACCTCTATCTTAAGATATGACGTGTTAACTCGAATAACTCGAAATATTCGAATATTTTAAATTATTTTTTCTTTTAAATCGAATATTTTTAAAATAGAGCATTTAATGTTTCATATTTAAATCACATTGAATATTTAATAACTACTTTAAATATTCAATTTAATTTAAAAACATTCAATTTAAAAGAAAAAAAATTGATTTAAAATATTCGAATAATTAATTAAATTTTTATAGGAACTCGAAAACTCGACTTGACTCGATTCGAATCGAAAAAAATTCAAATAATGTTTGAGTTGTAAAATATGATGCGTCAACTCGAATAACTCGAATTTTTTTTGACTCAACTCGATCGAACGCTCACTTCTATCTTAAGATATGACACATCAACTCGAATAACTCGAAATATTCGAATATTTTAAATCATTTTTTCTTTTAAATTGAATATTTTTTTAAAATAGAATATTTAATATTTTCATATTTAAATCACATCGAATATTTAATAACTTCTTTAAATATTCGATTTAAAAAACAATAGATTTAAAATATTCGAATATTTAATAACTACATTAAATATTTTTCTTTTAAATATTCCAATATTTAATAACTACTTTAAATATTCAAATATTTTAAATTAATTTTTTCTTTTAAATCGAATTTTTTAAAATTAAATCAAATATTTAAAGTATTTATTAAATATTCAATGTGATTTAAAAGAAAAAATGATTTAAAATATTCGAATATTCGAGTTGACGCGTCATATCTTAAGATAGAGGCGACCGTTCGATCGAGTTGAGTACAAAATTTTCGAGTTATTCGAGTTGAAGCATCATATTTTACAACTCAAACTTTATTTGAAATTTTTTTATTCGAATCGAATCAAGTCGAGTCGAGTTTTCGAGTTCCTATAAAAATTTAATTAAATATTTGAATATTTTAAATCAATTTTTTCTTTTCAATCGAATATTTTTAAATTAAATCAAATATTTAAAGTAGTTATTAAATATTCGATGTGATTTAAATATGAAAATATTAAATATTATATTTTAAAAAATATTCGATTAAAAGAAAAAATGATTTAAAATATAAGAATATTTCGAGTTATTCAACTTGACACGTCATATCTTAAGATAGAGGTGGGCGTTTGATCGAGTCGAGTAAAAAAATTTCTAGTTATTCGAGTTGACGCGTCATATTTTACAACTCAAACTTTATTTGAATTTTTTCGATTCGAGCCAAGTCGAGTCGAGTTTTCGAGTTCCTATAAGAATTTAATTGTAATTATTTATCATGTACCATACTTTGAAATTTTGCTTTAATGACCAATTTGAAAGAATGCTTAAATAAAAAGGGCTAAATTTAGTGAATTGTTTCAAATTAGGACTAAATTAATTGACTGTATAAAGTTGAAGGACTAAATATGTTATTATACCAAAGTTTTAACAGAAACTTAACGGAATTTAACGTCTAGTTACCGTTTTGTTATAAAACATAAAGTTTAATTGCCATTTTGTGATTTTTGAAAGGTTGGTTACCATTTTGTTTTTTCGGGTATAGTTTAGTGACCGTCTGTGTACTTTACCCATAAAAATTACCATAGATCATGAAATAAAATCAAAATCAAACCAAACCTTAAAAAAAAAAAAAAAAACTCAACAACAATACCCTAACAATAATTCCGCCCTAACTCACTCATAATTATTAAAAGCCATGTGATATTTTGATAAAAAAAAATAATATTTAAACTTTACTAATAAATTTGTCAAAAAATATTTTTATAATTTAAATTAATTATATCTCATATATTATAATATAGATATTTAAATATCATCTAAGTTAGTTTAATTTTTAAATAGAAATAGATTTGTTTTTAATTTATAATATCATATTTAAAATATATTTTCTTAAAAGTACTTTTTCAACGATACTAAACATTAATTTTTTAAATATACTTTTTTATCACACTTTATAAAAAAACACTTTTTAAAATAATATTAAACTACTCATTATTCGCTAATTACTTATTTTGTGTTTTATATATGAATGTATAACAAAAGTTTTAACCCTCAAATTTAATACCTTTATTCAAATTGACCGTATTCTTTTATTAGGGGCATATTGGACAAATTACATTTCAATTTAATGGTTACGTTAGAAATTACATCAGACATTAACTGATGTGACATCTTACGTAATATTTAATGTGTTTTGTTATTGATGTGACAATAATTTGTATATTTATTTTTCATAAACAGAATGATTTAAAATTATATTAAAAATCATAAAAGTATGCAACAAATTTACAAAATATCTAAATATTATTAAAAACAACTCTCCAAATTTAAAAAAATAATAAAAGATAAAAATACATATAAATATGAATTTTTATAAAAAATAATAAAGGTTCTATAAAAATTTAAAGAACCCCAAAAATTATGAAAAGAAAACTTCAAAATTTAACAAAAATAATAAATATATGTGACAAAAATGCATTAAATTATAGAAAATTATATAAGTTTTTCAAATTTCCAACAAAAGTTCTTTAAAATTTTAATTTTAAAATATTTTATACAATTAAGTTAACCTTTAGGTTTCTTTGTTCTTTTTTTATTTTGAAGATATTTTTTATTGTTCCATAATTTTTGGTATATTCTTGTTTAATTTTTTTTGCATATATTATTATTATTATTTTGAAATTTATATTGAAAATTTGACAAACTTTTATAATTTCTGAATTTCATAACTTTTAAAGAATTTGAAGTGTGATATCCATTAATTGGCCTAGTGATAAAGGATGCTCATCTTGCATGGAATTGAATCTCGAATACCCCACTATTTAATAAAAATAAAGAATTTGAAGTGCTTGTTTTCATAATTTTTGAAAATATTTAACTTTTTAAAAAATAAAAATTCTACATTATCGGCTGACATTTTATATAAAAATAATATCACATTAGTACTGAAAATTTGAGGTTCAATTTACCCTTCATATTTAAACTATAAAATTTAAAACATAAAAATTTAGCAACACTCTAAATTTTAAATCCTAAATCATAAACTCTAAATTCTAACCATAGACCCTAAATTTTACACTCTATAACCTAAAGTCCTAAACCCTAAAAAACAACATAAATCTCTAGACCCTATCAAAGTATTTTCCTTACTATTGTACCTTATATATACGGATAATTATTTGATATACTATTTTAGGGTGTAGGGACTCAATTTAGGGTGCAAGGTTTAGTGCTTTAGGTTTAGTAGTTTAGAGTGTAGTGATTATGAATAGAATGTTGAGTTTAGGGTTAGAATTTATAGTTTATAAGTTAACATCTAAATCTCACCATATTACCCTAAAACCTAACACTACAAGAAAATGCATTTTTAGTGACATTGAAAATAGTCACAAAAAGTGTTAAATTTAGTCACTGAAAATTTACAGTGACTATTTTTTTAAGTCGTCACCAGTCGTCACTAATAACTCCGTCACTATTATATTAGTGACAACTTTCATGATTTCGTCACAATAGTTATATTTTTTATGACCACATTATTTGACACAAAAGATTATTAATAGTGACTAAAATTTAGACACTAATGTTATTCTTATTAGTGACAAACATTCTATCACAAATACATATTTAAATAGTGTCCAAAATATGTCGTCACTGTCAATAATATAAAAAATTAATTATATTTTTAATTGTAACCATTTTATTTAAAGTTTAAACTAATCACTAATTGTCCCTGAAATTTAATGGAGCTTTTGCATTTTAGTCGGCAAACTTTTAAGTTTTCATTAGACCAACTGAAATTTAATTATAAATGATGTAGCATATTCAGATATCAAATTTTAGTAAATAAATGCAATGTCTGGCTTCAAGAAGGATCGAACCTGAAACCTTTAGGGCGAGAGTGCAATACTTATCCACTAGGCTAGGCAAGAAATTTAATATTATTTTGAAAGAAAAATTATATTTAGGTGTAATTGTAATTGAAGTTAATTTTATTTATTTTAAAAATATTTATTAATTATAACATTAATTATTATAATAATAATTTAAATAATTTTTCTATGGTTTCTTATATGAAGTACGTATGTTGAAGAAACTATTTAGATTTTTTAAGTAAAAACTAATCAAAATAGAATATATCTTTTAAAATTTTCAAAAAAATTCTATAATAGTTTATGCTAAAATCACATAGTATTCTTTGTACTCTAATTTGATCACTTTAAATTTCTATACTTTTTAAATTTTGAATTTTCGATCCTGACTTGAATTGTAGTATTTAAATATGTTAAGTAAAATTTTCATTTTAGCTAATTTGTTATACATAAGTTGCTTATTTAATTTTTGTTCTTTAATTTGATCATTTTTAGTCCTTGTAATTTAGTCATATTGCCGGTGTCCCGTGAGGATTATGATTAAAATTTTAAAATTTGAAAAATATAGGGACTAAAGTTGATCAAAATAGAATGAGTAAAACAACAATTTACACATAGTATAGACTATTGAAATGTTTTACCTTTTGACAACTAGTTTATGATAACTTTAATTTTTATAATTATAAAAATAAATTTATCATTGTGAGTCTGACAATGTCTAATTTGTCATTGCTTTTATTTTTTATTGGTGACAAAATTTATCACAACAAAAAGTGAAACTTTAAGTGACAAGTAATTTCATTGTAACAACAAATATCAAATAATAGTGACCACTTCACATATTATCACTATCATGTGTCAAAGTTTTAGTGACAATGAACTTTGTGTCACAATTGTATACTAATAGTGAGAATTCATTTGTGAAAAGTGTAATCGTCACAATTACTATTGTTACAGTGACCAAATAAAAAGATGTCACAATTACTTATACTAATAGTGTCGTACAAAAAAATTGTCACAAAAAGTTAATATTTGTGACAAAATTATTCCTAGTCACTATTAATTTGTCACTAAAAACCTATATTGTTGTAGTGTAAACCTCAAATCTTAACCCTAACCCATGAATTCTAACTATTACCCCTAAACCATACACCCTAAACTAAATCTCTAAACCATAAAACTTTAGTTATGTAAACTAAAATTTACACAAGCCTTTCAATTTTAGAGTTTAAGATTTAAAATTTAGGTTTTAGGGTGCTAGAATTTAAGATTTAAGTTTTAATTTTTATAAAAAGATTGTATAATTTTTTACATATCAAAATATAACCTTATATAACGCCAAAATAAGCATTTAAGGGCAACATTTTAACTATGGGACTATTTTCCTCTTTTATTGGATTAATTTGTTCATTATCTCAAATAGAGAATTTTTTTTGAAGTGTCTTAAGTTGATTACAATATAATATTTATTCATACTTTTTTTAACCACATTTGATAAGAGATATACCTTGTAGACAAAGCTGCACAAACTCGGATCTCCCAAATGAACATCATCTTCTTTTAAATAGGAATATAAATCCTTTGTCCCTTTTCGGTGTCCATTACTATGTCGCAACACTAAAAAATTAAACTCTAAGCTTCAACCCTAACTTATATAGATCCTAAACCCTGAAAAATACACCTAATTACCTCAAATTCCATAAACTCTAATCTTAAACTTTAATGATAATCCTAGTTTTTTAGTGTGAGGACATAAACAGGGCACTAAAAAGGAAAGAGAACTTCTATTTTTTTTTAACAATTTCTACTTAGGGGAGGTGAAGAATTTCTATTCTTTTAAAAATTGAGTAAAAAATTAAAGGAAAATTCTTTGATACACAAACTTGTGTAAACTTTAGTTTACACCTCTTTAAAATAAAACTTTAGTTTACACAAACCTTTTAATTTTAGGGTTTATAGATTTATGTTGTGGTTTAGGGTTTATGAGGTTAGGTTGTAGGGCGTAGAATTTAATGTTTATGGTTAGAATTTAGAGTTTAGGGTTTAATGTTTAAAGTTAGATTATGGCTAGGGATTTTTTTGATCAACTATGGCTAGGGATTTAGGTTTAAAATTTTATAGCTTAAATATGAAAGGTTATATAAATTTTTTTACACAGCTTGTGTATCAAAATATAACTCAAAATTAAAATATAATACGAGATATAATACAATATTTTTACATCAACGTCAAGTTCAATCCTGAAAAAAAAAAGAAAAAAAAAAACATGTTATAAAAAAATGTGTTATAAAAGTAGAGAAAGTATACTAAAAAACATCCATTATTTTCGGAAAACCTATTAAACTAAATCATATAAAAACAAATATGCAAAAAAAATGAAAAATGAAAGATGAAAGATGAGATGATGAAAAAAATAAAACAAAAGTTATGGCAAAGCACGAGTAACAGCCGCTTGATCAAAGGTTGAGTGTTACTCTTTTAAGATGAGATTAGTTAAAAGTTTTTTTAAAATAGACTGGTGTGATGATATGACAAAATCTGTTTAGTTTTTTTAATTTTTTAATAAATTAAATATATAGTGTTCGAACCTGAATCACATAGATTGAATTAAAAGTTTCTTTACAGTAGCAAATATATTTCTATATCTATTTTAGGAGCCATGAAAATTAATTATTTTAAAATTGTAATTAGGGTTTCCAACCATAAAATCTATCTTTGGGAATATAATATCAATAATTACGGGTGAATTAATTGAAAGCATGGCGAAGAAGAAAAGACTGCTTCGGGAGTTGCGACGAAATTGTTCTCAAACCACGTTCCTCACCTACCCGGTGACTATGGATGGTGACACCGAAATGTGTAACTTCACCGGAGCAACCAAGCTCCTTATAGAGTCAATACCAACCATATGTTATATTCTATTTCTATTCAAGCACGTTGCATTGCATCAGCGTGACGGAATTATGGAAGAGGGTCATTTTCAAGTTATGTACTCCAGCACCAAGTCATCAATATCAGTCACTCCGATGTTAAATTTTTCTTGATTGAGTAGTTTTCTGGTTAAAAGAAAAAAAAAATGCAGATGAAAATGGTTCAAGTACTTCAAGAACTAGGAATGTAAAAACAGGTCAACAGTTGGGTTTCAGGTCGGGCTCTGTCAGGTCGGGTCAAATCGGTTACAGGTCATTTCGGGTCATTTTTTGTTTTGACTCGATTCGGTTCGGGTTCGAGTTCATTTCGGGTCGGGTTCATTTCAGGTCGGGTTCATTTCGGGTCGGGTTCATTTCGGGTCGGGTTCATTTCAGGTCGGGTTCATTTCAGGTCGGTTCATTTCAGGTCGGGTCAAAACGGTTAATTGACAGGCTGATTTCAGGTCGGTTTCGTTTCAGGTCGGGTTCATTTCAGGTCGGTTTCGTTTCAGGTCGGGTTCATTTTAGGTCGGTTTCGTTTCAGGTCGGGTTCATTTCAGGTCGGTTTCGTTTCAGGTCGGCTTTGTTTTAGGTCGGTTTCGTTTCAGGTCGGGTTCGTTTCAGGTCGGTTTCGTTTCAGGTCGGGTTCTTTTCAGGTCGGTTTTGTTTCAGGTCGGGTTCATTTCAGGTCGGTTTCGTTTCAGGTCGGGTTCATTTCAGGTCGGGTTCCTTCGGGTTTATGGTTTATTGTGTTATGTGTATTATATATATTGACGAATTATGATTTTTATTTTTACGGTTTAGGGTTTAGGGTTTAGGGTTATGGGATTACGTATATGTGATATATATATATATATAGTTGCTACTATTGGATTTATTTTTAGGGTTTAGGGTTTGGGGTTTGGGGTTTAGGGATCTTAAATTAATACAAACATACCTACATTAATTATATATATTGATGGATTATGGTTTTCAGGGTTTATGGTTTAGGGTTTACTGATCTTAAATTAATACAAACATGTCTACATTAATTATATATATATATATATATTGATGGATTATGGTTTTTAGGGTTTGGGGTTTAGGGTTTAGTGTTTAGGGTTTACTGATCTTAAATTAATACAAACATGCTTACATTAATTATATATATATATATTGATGGATTATGGTTTTTAGGGTTTAGGGGTTATGGTTTAGGGTTTAATGATCTTAAATTAAAACAAACATGCCTACATTAATTATATATATTGATGGATTATGGTTTTTAGGGTTTAGGGTTTAAGGGTTTAGTGTTTAGGGTTTAGTAATCTTAAATTAATGCAAACATGCCTACATTAATTATATATATTGATGGATTATGGTTTTTAGGGTTTAGGGTTTAGGGTTTAATGATCTTAAATTAATACAAACATGCCTACATTAATTATATATATATATATATTGATGGATTATGGTTTTTAGGGTTTTGGGTTTAAGGGTTTAGTGTTTAGGGTTTAGTGATCTTAAATTAATACAAACATGCCTACATTAATTATATATATATTGATGGATTATGGTTTTTAGGGTTTAGGGTTTAGGGTTTAGGGTTTACTAATCTTAAATTAATACAAACATACCTACATGTATTATATATATATATATTGATGGATTATGGTTTTTAGGGTTTAGGGTTTAATGATCTTAAATTAATACAAACATGCCTACATTAATTATATATATATATATATATTGATGGATTATTGTTTTTAGGGTTTATGGTTTAGGGTTTAGGGTTTAAGGGTTTAGTGTTTAGGGTTTAGTGATCTTAAATTAATACAAACATGCCTACATTAATTATATATATATATATTGATGGATTATGGTTTTTAGGGTTTAGGGTTTAGGGTTTATTGATCTTAAATTAATACAAACATACCTACATGTATTATATATATATTGATGGATTATGGTTTTTAGGGTTTAGGGTTTACTGTTCATAAAATGATACGTACATACGTACATGTAATATATATATTGATAGATTAATGGTTTTTTTTAGCGTTTAGGTTTTAGCGTTTAGGTTTTAGGGTTTAGCGGTTAAGGTTTAGGGTTTATTATTATTATTATTATATACTTAAATATAATTATTATTATTATTATTATATATTTACTATGCTTATTATTATTATTAGTTTTTATTATTATTATTAGTTATTATTATTAGGATAAATATCCTATACACAGGCGGTGGAAACTGAAAGTTTCCACAAGCGCCTTAGTTTTAGGGTATAGGGTGTTAGTTTAGGGTATAGGGTTTAGGGGTTTAGGTGTAGGGGTTTAGAATTTAGGGATAGTTGTTTCAATTTAAAGTTTAGGGTTATAATTTAAGGTTTATAGGTTAAAACCTAAATCCTCACTATATTACACTAAAACTAAACCCTAACCTATAAACCCTAAATTATAACCCTAAACTTTAAATTGAAACAACTATCCCTAAATTCTAAACCCCTACACTTAAACCCCTAAGCCATATACCCTAAACTAACACCCTATACCCTAAAACTAAGGCGCTTGTGGAAACTTTCAGTTTCCACCGCCAGTGTATAGGATATTAATCCTTATTATTATTATTATTACTATGATTAGTAATATTATTATTATTATTATTATTATTATTACTATTATTATTATTATTATTATATACTTAAATACAATTATTATTATTATTATATATTTACTATGCTTATTATTATTATTAGTTTTATGATTATTATTATTATTATTATTATTATTATTATTATTATTATTATTATTATTATTATTATTTGTAATTAAATGTATAGAGTTTAGGGTTTAGGATTAGGGACTATGGTTCATTGATTAAATATTAAGGTTTAGGGTTTAAACCCCTAATGTCTAATTCTAAACCCTAAGCATTAAACCCTAAAGCATAAGTAATTAACCCTAACCACTAAACCCTCGATCTAGGATTACGGACTATGAGCTATAGATTAAATATTAGGGTTTTATGGTTTAGAGGGTAGTGGTTATTGTTTAGGGTTTAGGGTTAGGGACTATGGTTCATTGATTAAATATTAGGGTTTAATGTTTAAACCCCTAATGTCTAATTCTAAACCCTAAGCATTAAACCCTAAAGCATGAGTAATTAACCCTAACCACTAAACCCTCGATCTAGGATTACGGACTATGAGCTATAGATTAAATATTAGGGTTTTATGGTTTAGAGGGTAGTGGTTATTGTTTAGGGTTTAGGGTTAGGGACTATGGTTCATTGATTAAATATTAGGGTTTAAGGTTTAAACCCCTAATGTCTAATTCTAAACCCTAAGCATTAAACCCTAAAGCATGAGTAATTAACCCTAACCACTAAACCCTCGATCTAGGATTACCCTAAACCTAAAGGCTTCATAAACACTAAACTCTAATACCCTAAACCCTAAACATTTAACCTAAACCATAAACCACAAATTAAGTTCCTAATGATTATTCCCGCCCAAATTTGGTAAACAATAGCCCAACAAACACAACTAAAGCTGAAAACCCATTTTTCCCGCTCAAATATGACAAGTGGCGCTCATTCATTGGTCCGTAAGCTTTGCCACAAATTATGTTCTTCTTCTCCCCATTAGCTGGATCCAGTTGGCACACTGATGTCAGCTCTACATCATCTCAGTCAACTACTATAAATAGGAGAGAGAGTATTGTCAGATTTTAATGACCATATTAATAATATACCATAAATATTAATAATAAAATAAGTAAGTAATAAATAACAAGATAGAGAGAAAAAAGGTATTTTGGGAATTTTACCGGCCATGTGAATTGCCCGGGCACCGAACCGACATTGTTGTAGAGTCAGAATGTATAAAAAAATAATTATTTAACATTAATTTATTCCTATAATAAAAAATTTAAGTCATCTTATTTTAATTAAGAATATAGATTTAATTTAATAATTTTTACTCATTTAACTTAATTTTATTAAGTATAAAATTTTAAATTAATAATGGTTATTCATTCCACTTAAGTTAATTAAGTATAATAGTTTATCTTTGAAGTTATTTTAAAATAATAGTCAAGTTAATTAGAAATACAATTTATTAATACTTAAAATTATTATTTATTCAATTTATCTTTTAATTGAAGTTAAGTTAATTAATTTATTAATACTTGAAATTATTATTAATTTAAAATTTTTTCAATACTTGACATTATTTTATATTCATTAAATATAACTTCTTTAAATATCAGATAATTATCATTATTAGCAAATCAAATAATAGTATTAGTTCAGGTTAATATCAGTTCAGGTCAATATCAGTTCAGGTCAATATTAGTTCAGGTAAATAACAGTTCAGGTCAATAACAGTTCAGGTCAATATCAGTTCAGATCAAGAACAGTTCAGGTCAAGAACAGTTCAGGTCAATAACAGTTCAGGTTCAAAACAGGTCAGGTTCAAAACAGGTCGGGTCCAAACAGGTCGGGTTAAATCGGTTATCTGGCAGGTTAGTCTCGGGTTCGGGTTCGTTTCGGTCGGGTGCAGGTCGGGTTCGGTTACTACAGTAACAGGTCAAATTCGGGTTCGGGTTCACTTCGGTCGGGTGCAGTTCGAGTTCGGTTTCTACAGTTACAGGTCAAATTCGGGTTCGGGTTCGTTTTGGTCGGGTGCAGGTCGGGTTCGGTCTTTGAATTCTCGGGTTAAACCAGGTTCTGACTCGATCGGGTTTCAGGCAAGTTACCAGGTCGGGTCAGTTTTTCACACCCCTATCAAGAACCATTAACCAAAAGGACCCAACTTTATTCTCCTGGATCCGGCCCCCTATAGCAGACGTTACATCTGGAAGTATACCATTTTTTCTTGTACGAGACCTTAGTGTTTGGTAATTGTATGAATCCGGTTATATTTAAAGTTAAATGGAGTCTCATAACATTGATTTTCATTCATAATACTCGGCCTAACACATTTGTCCTCTATGGATAACTAAACTTCCCTTCTCTGCATGCATATTAATTATAGTTAGGTCATTCGCTGGGATAAGGAGGAGAGTGATGAAACAAAAGAGAAAGAGACAAACTAACGGGTAAGTCTAAGTAGTAATCAGTTTGATATTGCTTAAGCAGATGTTAAATTCGAGGCTTTATATATGTAAAAAATTCTTTCGAAAAACTTATTAACTAAAATTTAGTGTGCGATGCATGTCGTTCCGGATTCATCTGGACAAAGCCGTAAAAAATCGGAAGAATAACAAAAAAGAGCGGGACAAGTTCTACGAGATAGGGTTTTGTTTCTTTGTATTCAGTCAGCAACTGGCACAATAATTGTGTGGTGGGTAGAACTGTCTAACATAGATGGTAGCAGATTAGCAATGAATATTGAAGCTCTCGTTGCCTCCTCCACTCCCTTTTCTCGCTCTTCTTTTATGTTTAACTGAGAAACTTTACCTACTCTTTCTATGTTCCTAAGGTTGCTCATTAATTGCACCAAAAAAGAGAGCCAATAATCCTCAAGAACACAGGTTTTTATCAAATATTGGACTATGCCATTGAACCATTGTCCATTGCCAGTACTGATCAAAGCCAATTGTTAATAACTTAATATACAAAACCAGAGGGGAGCTACATAAATTTAAAGCTCATAAAACTACATGTATTATATGATTTTGCTATCAAATTGATGCACTTGAAGAGGGAAGGCTTATTCGCAGCTCAAGATTCAGTTCCGGAGTCTTTTCTCCTTCTGGTTTGTTCTGGTTTATGCGAGTGAGCTCATGTTCAGTGGCGGGTCGATGTTTTGTGGGGTCAATACCTTTGCTCAGCAGCTTCCTCTTTATGTGTGTGTTCCAGTGATTCTTGATCTCGTTATCTGTTCTTCCTGGTAACGACGCTGCTATCTTCGACCACCTTTCAGCAACAAAGATAACCCAATTTAGCTAAGGCCTGAGGCATGAATTTGAGGAAATAATATAAATAAAGATCCTGAAATTACTTACTTGTTACCGAGAAGGCTATGTAACTTGATGATGAGGTCGTTTTCTTCGTCGGTAAAGTTACCTCGCTTAACATCGGGTCTTAGATAGTTAATCCATCGGAGACGGCAACTCTTGCCGCAACGAAGAAGGCCGGCAGCTTTCGGAAGTGATCGCCAACAACCCTCGCCGTGAGCTTGGATGTAAGCTATTAAACGCTCGTCTTCCTCCCTAGCCCATGCTCCTTTGTTTGTGTGACCTTTCTCGCAACAAGGGGTCCTTCCCATTTTGCTTCAAGTACTAAGACTTTGGCTCCACCAAACAATTTTGACAAATGGTGTTTTATAGTGGAATAGAAATAGTATTCCCTCCTGTTTAGTGTTTAGTTTTTTGAGTTTATGATTTAAAATTTGATGATACAGTGTAAGGCTTAATTTTTTCAGTGTTGGAACATATATAAAAATACCGAAAAAGTACGAATAATTTTTATTCTTTATAGTGTGGCTGAGAGACTTCTAAGAATTTTTTTTTAAAAAATGGTACATCAATAATTTAGGTGCGTACATGTGTCGGATACAAATGCTTCGTGTTAAGAGTTGGAGTGACATTCGCTTCATTTAGTTCTGTTTTAATTTCGGTTTATAAAATTTCAATAAAATTCAAATTAATAAGGAGTCCTTATGTCACGTTACCGAGGGCCTCGTTTCAAAAAAATACGCCGTCTGGGGGCTTTACCGGGACTAACTAGTAAAAGGCCTAGAGCCGGAAGCGATCTTAGAAACCAATCGCGCCCCGGTAAAAAATCTCAATACCGTATTCGTTTAGTAGAAAAACAAAAATTGCGTTTTCATTATGGCCTTACAGAACGACAATTACTTAAATACGTTCGGATTGCCAGAAAAGCCAAAGGGTCAACAGGTCAGGTTTTACTACAATTACTTGAAATGCGTTTGGATAACATCCTTTTTCGATTGGGTATGGCTTCGACTATTCTTCAAGCCCGCCAATTAGTTAACCATAGACATATTTTAGTTAATGAGCGTACAGTAGATATAAATATTCACAATAAATTTTCATTCATTTCATAAGATGACATCTTCCATCTTAATTTAAGTCGTCACTTTGCTATTTTGTATTGCTGGTTATATTGTAGACTTGTAGTAAAGGTAATGAATGTAGTTGGTGCAGTCTAGCAAAAGAAGCATGAAACCCTAGTGATATGGTAGGATTTTTCCGGTACGATCGGGTTGAAGTCAATAACTGTTGTATGTATATGTACGTATGTATGTACGTACGTACCCACTCACGCGGGTGAAAATCATCTGCCTCCTTATTGTACCCCATATATGCCCCTTTAATAATCAATTGACACTTGTATTAAAATTTTTAACCCAAAAATTAGACATTAATGTTATTTGGCCGTTTGCCCCTTTTTTAGGTTTATTTGTTTTTAATTTTTTTCTCTCGCTCTTCCCTGCCAAATCAATCCTCTGAAGCTGCTGCCACCCAAACTTCCATAGCTTCTGCCGGTGAGTTTTTTCTTTTTGAAAACAAAGATTCAAATTAATTATCAAAAAATCTTTTTTTTTGGGAAACTAAAATTTCATGTCAGATTTTTTAATTTGTTCTTGTTTGCTTCTAAGGTTTCACTGCCATTTATTTTGGGAAAATAAGGTTAAAATTTTACTATTAAAGTTTAAAGCAAGATCTGGGGCCAAGACGATACCTTAATGCTCGATTAAGGAGGATGGCGAAATGGTGTTCACTTTAAGGTAAAAGATTATGAGATGCTATGGTGAAAATCGAAGGAACACAGTCTAATCTTTAACCACTAAGGTATGAATAGCCTTTTTATTTAGATGATTTTTTTGTTTAGTTTATATTATCCTCCATTAGTCTTAAAAATGATATAATTTTTTGACTCAATTTTTGTCATTTTTGGGTTTTTAATATTAAAGTTTGTCTTGTTTTGTTAATAAAATTGAAGAGTTGAAACTGTTAAAATGCTTAGCATCAGAAGTCAATTTTTTTTATAGTAAATTTATTATTGTTCTGTTGATAACTTCAAAGAGTATAACCTAAAACTCTTGAAATTTTAATTAATTTTTGTTGTTTTGGGTGAAATTTTGAGTGAATACATACTGAATATAGATTAATTATTAATTTTTTGTAAATTTGAGTTGTGGAGGTTTTAGTATGCTTTGAGTCAGACCTTCTCACATTGTTAGGAGTCTTTGAAGGTGAAGCACTGCTTAACATGATGAACATGTATGAGCTTTAGGATGAGTGTTGAAATGAGCTTGATTATGTGTTTGCAAACAATTATGTTCAAGATTGGTATGGTCAAGTCTATTCACCATTCTCGTGTGTTAAACAAGGGCACATAAGGTAGTATTTTCCTCTCATTATTCAATGTGTTTTCATATCACATTGAATAAGTGAAATGATGCAATGTATTTAAATTTTAAAGTTGGTAGTTAGATCGAATGCAATTGGTTGTATGTGATCCTTGAACTTGATAGCACATCACTATTTATAGCACAAGAAAATGGCATATGAATTTTGTTCGTATTTGAACAAAAAAATATCTTTATTGAGCAAAAGTTTTGATACGGTTGTTTCCATGCTTGTTAGACTATCTTCACTGTTCTGGAAAGGATGAAGCATGTTTTTGGGTTTGGGTATCCCTTTTCGTACTTCGAAGTCTCTCAGCTTCTGCAATGGTTCCTCCAACTGAAAACACTGAGGCTTTCAGCTTTGTATCAAGCCCGCTGAAGAGTTGTTTAAAGCAGGAATAAAAGAAAGATATGACAATTATGTTTTTCGAGTCAAACTCAAAGCTTCTTAAGCCTCCGCCAAGTAAGTAAGGTGTAGCATCATTAGCATTACATTATGTGAATTTGATTATCCTAAGGGGTACAATAAAAGGAGTAAGGTTTTCGATGAGTGATCCAGTGCTTACCGAAGAATGAAAAATAGCTTTGGGAAGCATCTTGGGTTGGGTATCTCCATTGGCACACAACATGATCAAATTGAAAAGTGAAGGGAGCTTTGAGCACTAGAATTTATCGTTCATATTGAGCTGCCAACAGGGTTAAATTACATTTAGAGATTCGATAGAGAAATGACAACAAAGGCATTGTTTGAGTGCAGCAACTTTAATGGATTGTTGAATTCGTAAAGTTGAAGATAATTACGAAACAATAGAGCTTAAACTTTTAATTTCTTTTGTTTCCTGTAATTTCAATAAGAATAAACTTTATTGTTCTAGATTCAATGGAGTAGTTTGATTTTTTAAAATGGTGATTCATTAGTTATATTTTATTTGGTTCTGAATTTGTTAATTTTTTTGAACTTGGCATTTAAAAAAAATATATCTCAACTCAATAATTGTAGTTTCATTCCGTTGAAGCTTAATTATGTTGTTTTTCATACTTTTTCAAGTAAAGTATGTTTGTTGCTAAGCCAGTAAAAAAATTTAAAATTATGTCTATGAAAAATTAAATTATTAGAAACATATAACTAATAACGACTATCATGATTATTTATCATAAGAACCCACAAATTCAACAAAAGTTTTTTTTTTAAAAAAAGCTCTTAGTAATGTAGCAAGTACCCTCTTTCCTAACAAAGTAAACTAGCTAAATTTGAATAATTATTAATCTTTTAAAAGATAGATGTACGATACTTAAATCGTGTGTTCCACCAATATTTGAAGTCAAGTATTTCATATGTTCTTTTGATTTTCTTCCAAATTTCTTCTTTGTAAGAATTGCGCTTGTGGTATTTAAGCCTACAAATATTAAAAAGGTACATAAGTGAGTATCATAATCAAAATAAAATAGAATTGCATTTGTTTATTACATTATAAACATTACCTGTAATAAATCCACCATACTTGTAATTGTAGACTGATTCATGGTGTTCATGTCCAAATTAGAATCCCATTGCTGCTTATTATAATACACAAAAGTTAGAAAAATATAAAACTGATAATAATCTTTGTATATGCCAAAATTTTATCATAAAACTTAAATTACCTGTGTGTATTGAGATGTAAATTGATCACATGAGTTCAAAACGTTTAAATTTAATTGATCACCATCGACTTGAAATTGCTGTAAAATATTAAAATATATAATTAATATCACTAGTTCATTATGCTTAAAAAATTAAAGTAAATAAACAAAGTAATATATGTATATATACATAACTTATCATAAACAATATCTAGTAAAATATTATATTAAAAAACTAAAATATTAAAAAATAGTGATTGTGCGGGATGAGGACGTGATCGTTAACTTAGGTGGCCCGTATCCGACCATCAAATTCTCGGAGAGAGTTCATGAACTTGTCGATCGTACCATGGAGAAGGCGTTGGTGGTTAAATTACTTGGACGTTCTATCAGTTACCGCGTTCTCTGGAATCGAATTCAGTCACTGTGGCAGTTAGAGGGCCGTTTTCAACTGATTGATCTGGATAATGAATTTTTTCTGGTTAAATTGGAAAAGGAGGAGGACTATGTTCGTGTGCTTACTACAGGACCTTGGACGATTTTTGGGAGTTATCTCACGGTCTAACCATGGACAAGGGAGTTCTCGACTTCGAAGGATTACCCATCTCAGGTTGTGGTCTGGGTGCGGTTACCGGGTTTACCTTTTAGGTACTATTCGAAGAGTCTGTTTCGCCGTATTGCGGACGTTATTGGTAAAGTTATCAAAATTGATTATAATACGGGTGCAGGCGAGCGGGGTAAGTTTGCGCGATTAGCTATCTTGGTTGACTTGGCTAAACCTCTTTTACCTTGTATCGGTATTGATAATATTGTTCAAAAGATTGAATATGAGGGACTTCATCAAATATGTTTCCACTGCGGGGTCTATGGTCATACGATGGAGTTTTGTGCTAGTAAAGTAGTCGAAAAATCGAAAGAAACCACGGTTCCGGAAACAACTCCTACGGTTGAGGTTGAGCGTGCTAATCTTTACGGTCCGTGGATGGTTGCAGAAGGTAGGAAGCGTAGACCGCGGAAGTCGGGTGGAACTGATACATCGAACAAAAGTGGCGGTGGTGCTAACCAATCTCGATTTGCTGTTTTAAGAGATTTGGGTCGTGTAGATCAAGGGCATGTGGCAGACGGGAATGAGGTAATTACGAAACAGGCTGCTGTGCGTGGAGCTAAAGGGAAGCAGGTTGCGTCCGATGGTAGTAATGTGCGTAAGGATTTAGTTCCTATGGGTGCTGCTCATGCGCAGGTTCCCGCCAATTCAGACGGTGCTCATGGTGCGTCGTCCTCGGGTGTACCTAAGGTGGTTGTTAGTAATCCGAGGTCAGTAGAGAACGGGCAACATGCTGAGTGGGATGTGTCGCCTACAATTCCAGGGGTGACACCGACGGTGGTGGAAAATAATAGTGAAGCCATGGGGTCGTCGCATAATGCTATTTATATTTTGAATGACGGACGTAAGGTCCATGCGACTTCAAAACATGGTAAAATTCGGGTTCAAGGTGTGCAAAAAAGTAGTAAAAATCTGGTTAAACCTCAGTCCAAGGGGAAGAAAAGAGTTGATCGGCTACCTTCTATGCCGTTACTGTCTGACTGGGTTAAATCGGCAACGACTTGCCTTGATTCTATTCAAGCTGAAGGCTTACATGTAGATACGCCTCCTAGGAATATAGCAGTGGTATATAATCGAGAAGAGAGTGGTTCGCCCGATAACCCCACTGTTAATGCTGATATGGCGTTGCATCCTTCTTGCGACAAGGGCGAGAGTACGTCGGCGACTACCAGCACCATGTTGGTTGATTAGGTCCTTTCTTTCCATCTCTTCTCTTATGGTTAATTTTTTATTTTGGAATGTTCAAGGGGCTGCTGGCTCCTCTTTTAATGACCATCTTCGCAGGATTCGCTTGTCTGCTAATCCTTCGATTGTTGCTCTCTTGGAAACTCGTACTAGCGGTTCTAGGGCGGACCGGATTGTTAAGCGGCTTGGCTTCTAATCTTCTTTCAGAATTGAGGCACATGGGTTTAGTGGTGGAATCTGGTTACTCTGGAATGGTGCTATGAGGATTCATGTCCTTACTATTTCTAACCAGTTTATGCATTGTAGTGTTGAGAGTTTATCTTTGCCACAAAAAATCTTTCTGACTGTGGTGTATGCTAGTCCCCATATTCATTACAGGAAATTTCTTTGGGACCATCTTTCAGGGATTAATCTAGGGAATGATCATCCGTGGCTGATTGGAGGCGATTTTAATGCTATTTTGCATTTGGATGATAGGCGCGGCGGTCAAACGCGTCGTCATTTTATCAGTAGAGATTTTCAGAATTTTGTCTTTTCTAATGCTATTCAGGAGGTTGTGTTCAAAGGTCCGCGTTTCACTTGGGCTAGAGGTGATTTATATGAAAGGCTTGACCGGTGTTTTACTAACGGGGCTTGGACTGATAGATTTGCTGACACGCTGGTCTTTCATTTGGATAGAATTGGGTCGGATCATCGCCCTCTTCTTCTTAGTACCGACTCGTTCTTTGACAATATGGTGGAAAAGCCTTTCCGCTTTAACCTGGCCTGGCAAAATTCTTCGGATTTCACTACTCTTCTCAACTCTTCTTGGGATGATAATTTATCGTATCAGGATAATATCGAGAAGCTTCGTATGGTTTTTTCTCATTGGGGTCGCCAACATGCCAGTGATATGTTTAGAAGGAAAAAGCGTATTTTAGCTCGCCTTAAGGGGATTGATAGAGCTTTGGGTCTGAGATATTCCTCTACTCTGAGTGATCTTGAGAAATCTCTGAAAATTGAGTTAGAGGAAATTCTTAATACGGAGGAGAGTATGTGGAGACAGAAAGCTCGTTGTGAGTGGATTCAAGATGGGGACCGAAATACTAGTTATTATCACGCCCTTGCGAATGGGAGGCGTAAGCGCAACACTATCTTACGGCTTCAGGATAAGAATGGGCGGTGGTTTACCGGTCCGGAGTGTTTAAAGTTTTTAGCCGTCAACTTCTTTGAGAAGCTCTTCACGTCCGAGAGCGCGAATAGATACGCCTTTAATTGTCGAGGTCACTTCCCGGCGATCGGTCCTCATGAGCGTGAGGCTTTGCTTCGGCCCTTTTTGCGTGAGGAAATCCGAGATACTTTATTCCAAATGCACCCGTCTAAGTCCCCTGGGGTGGATGGATTTCATGCCTCGTTCTATCAGAGTAATTGGGATCTTGTGGGTGAGGCGATTTGCACTGTTATTCAACGTTATTTTTCGACTAGGGTGGTGGATCCGGATATCAATAAGACTCTTCTGGTGCTGCTTCCTAAAGTGGAGAATCCGGAAACTATTGCTCAGTTTAGACCTATCGGGCTCTGCACTGTGGTTTACAAGATCCTTAGTAAGATTGTGGTCAATCGCTTAAAAGCCTATTTGCCTCGGTGGGTTTCGGAAAATCAAACGAGCTTTGTTCCGGGCCGATCGATAACTGATAATGTGATCGTTGCCCAGGAGATTATTCATTCCATGCGGGGAAAGAAAGGCAACAATGGTTGGTTTGCGGTAAAGGTTGATCTGGAAAAAGCTTATGACCGCCTTGAGTGGTCTTTTATAGATGATACACTTGTCGATATTGGGATTCCCGCGCATTTACGTTCGCTTATCATGAGTTGTGTATCATCGGTTTCCACTCAAGTTCTTTGGAATGATAGTCCAACGGAGAGCTTTCAGCCTTCTAGAGGAATCCGCCAAGGTGATCCTCTTTCTCCATACCTTTTTGTGTTATGTATGGAGCGTCTTGCTCAATCTATTCAGCGCGAGGTTAATCAGGGTGCTTGGAAACCGTTCCGTTTTAAGCGCAATGGGCCATCGGTATCCCATCTTTTCTTTGCAGATGATCTTGTCCTTTTTGCGGAAGCTTCGCTCGATCAGTTTGATGTTGTTAGTAAAGTCTTGCGGGATTTCTGTGAGTGCTCCGGTCACAAAGTTAGTATTTCCAAGATTAACATATTTTTTCCCATAATGTTCATGCTTCCTTGCAGGATGATATAAGTGGAGCATTTGGTTTTAATTGTGTTTCGGATCTTGGGCGGTACCTTGGCGTTCCTCTGATTCATGGAAGAATTACTAAAGGTACGTATCGTTATTTAATCCAAAAAGTGGCTGATAGGTTATCTGGGTGGAAAGCGAGGATGCTCTCGTTCGCCGGGAGAATTGTTTTGGCGAAATCTGTTCTTGCTGCTATTCCTATGTATTGTATGCAATCTATTCGGTTACCTATTTATGTGTATGTTGAGATTGAACAGCTGATTCGAAACTTTATATGGGGTCATGCTGATGGTAATAGAGGTTTTCATTCTGTTAATTGGGATGTTGTGTGTTCACCTATTGCGGATGGAGGCCTTGGTTTAAAACGTTTGAGTTACCAAAATGAGGCTTTTCTTCTGAAACTTGGCTTTCTTATTATTTCGGAACCAAGCCGTCTTTGGGTCCAAGTTCTTCGTTGCAAGTATGGCATTCCGGATGGAGTTCCGAATTCCCTTCCGATGAGACGGGGTTCGCGGCTTTGGAGTGGTATTCAACTTATTTGGTCTGATCTCGTGCGAAATGTTGTTTGGAACATAGGTGATGGGCAACATGTCGACTTCTGGCGAGACTCTTGGGTAGCTTCTTTTGGCCCTCTTTGCAATTACCTCCCTAATGGCGTGGATGATGTTGATCGGACCACCACTGTTCGTGATATGGTTACGCCTGAAGGGCAATGGCATTGGGAAAATTTTGTGGATATTCTCCCGGCAAATATTGTGCATGGTATCGCTGCAATTAAACCGCCAATATCCTCTGCTTTTTCTAATACACCTGGCTAGGGCCTTGAGGATAACAGGCGTTTTACGGTTCGATCCGCTTATGGTTTATATAATTCCACGACCATGGGAACGCCGGATCCGGGCTGGTTAGTGATTGCAAAAGCTCGGTGTTTGCCACGGATAAAACTCTTCCTTTGGCAGGTTTACCATGGCCATATTATGACGAATGCGGAGCGTGTTCGCCGTCACTTTGCTAATGATGCGAGTTGTCCGTTATGCGGAGGCGTATTAGAAGACATTGGTCACGTCCTTCGTGGTTGTCGATTCGTTAAAAATATTTGGCTACATTTTGTGAAGACGGAGAATGCTGATGCCTTTTTTAATTCCGATATCAACCGATGGATTTTGGACAATGTTCATTTTCCTACACGGTTTGCCCAGTTTCATGCAGATTGGGATATCCTTTTTGCGGCTATCGTATGGCTGGTATGGAAGCGGCGGAACGAGATTGTTTTTGGGACTGTGGAAGGACCGCACGAGGCTCTTATCTACCGGGCGCAGCAGCTTTGCTGTGATATGGTGCAGGCGGCTGTGCAACAGAAAACAAATGGGAACGCGCTGCGGTCGGTGTCAACGGTAGGGCGTTGGTTGAAACCTCCTACAGGCTGGATTAAACTTAACGTGGACGCTGCTAGGAATCTTTCAACTGGTTTTGCTGCTTGTGGAGGCTTGGGGAGAGATGAAAATGGTCATTGGCGTTTTGGTTTCTCCAAGAGGATCGGAATTTGTTCTACCTTTGAGGCAGAATTATGGGCGGTATACGAAGGTTTATCGACGGCGTGGGCGATGGGTGAATCTAAAGTTATTCTTGAAACGGATAATCGAGACATTTTCCATACTTTGACAGCACATGAACCGTGGAGGATTGCCTCGAGTTTGAGTAGTCATCTTGCGGAGATCCTCTCGCGTAATTGGGAGGTTAAATTTGCGTGGATTCGGCGGGATGCAAATGGTTTAGCGGATAAGCTTGCTAAATTGGCGTGGAATTTACAATATGAATATCATAGGTTTTGCGAACCCCCTGCATCTATTTGTGCGGAGCTGCATCATGAAGCTGAGGAAAATTGATTTCATGGATAGTGATGGTTGTGCGTTTATGCTACTGAAATGTGCTGTTATGTGGTCTGGGTAGAAACCACTGCATTGCGGCTTGTTGCTACTGTGTAGTGGTGTTTCTACGATTGGCCTATTTTGTTTTCTTCGTTCCTTATGTAATCTAGCGCTACTATACGCACTCTTTTTCCTCCGATAGGTTTAGGGAGGTTTTTTAACGAGGCGTATAGTAGGTGCTTTCCCTTTCAATCAAAAAAAAAATTTATCATCCATACCTTTTCTTCTCGCAAAGCTTTTAATGATTTAGTATTTTGTCGATTTTTTTCTTGTAACTTTTTCTAAAGCACTTTTTAGTCGAATTGATGATCCATCTCCTTTTCTTCTAGGTTTACACTTGATGCCTTTAACCGTTTTCTCACTGTCCTCGTTTTTTTCCGCTTGCATCAACTGAAAATTTCTTTTTTCGCATCTGTTCAACGATTCTTCAATCGATAATTGCTTCAAAGTTGTCTCAACTTTTTTTAATATCTTTTCTCCATCACCTGTATCAATATCAAATGTTTGCTCACTCATTGCAGCTCGTGCCGCTAAATGGGAATACCATCTAAGTAAAATCTTGTAACGAGTTCCAACATCTACTTTGGGATCATTTGATCTAGTAGATATTGAAGAATTTATGGAGTTAATAACTCCAATCTTAGCTTCCTTCGTCCATCTTTTCAAAATGTATTGATTTGGAATTCGTTTGAAATTTTGAAATGAGAGCACCTTCCAAGCATGAGCACATAAAATGCCGGCAAATTCAAATTTTTTACAACTACAACTGATTGCGAAACTTGATGAGTCAAATATAATAATATGATGACGAATCTTTCCTAAAGAAATGACTTTATAAGTGCTAATAGTCCCTGTAATTTCAATATTGTGCATCTCACAGTCCCAAGTAAGCCATACTTCTTTCAAAAAAACTTTAAATACTGTTAAAGTATACACATCTACGGCATGTTTCAATATCTCTACAGGATATGAGAGAGATGGCTTACTTTGATTGTCCTTGTAATCAGCTTTCAATTCTTCATAGCGTCTATCAGCCAATAATATTTCAAAGTGGTGAAAGAAACGTAGTAAATCATAATTATAACCAATATACTTCTTTACTTGGCTATTCATACTCTCACTTCTTTGAACAGTGGACATATCTGCACAAAATATTTGTCTTCCATAAACTAAAGCTCATTTTTCTCTCAAATCGAATTGTTTCTTCAACCAACTGTTGTCCTTCAGATTGTACTTTGCAAGTATTTGATCCCATGCATTTAGAAAATCTTCCTCTTCATCGTGATCATAAACGCAACTACTAAAATCTTTAGTAAAGCTACTAAATCTCTCAAACACATCACTAAGATGTTTAGCTGCATTTTGATACATATGCCACACACATAATCGATGACATGTTTCAGGCCACTGTGAAGCAAGAGCTTTCGCCATTGCAGCATCTTGATCCGTAAGAATCGTAATTGGTTTTTTCCCTAACATTGCTTTCAAAAATGAATCAAATAACCAAATAAATGTATCACATGTTTCATCATATAATAAAGCTGCACCAAAGATAACACTTTGCCTATGATGGTTAACACCAACAAATAATGCCAAAGGTCTACCCTCTTTATTCTTTCTATATGTTGTATAAAAACATACCACATCTCCAAAAGATTCATAATCTAATTGCATTCTACCATTTGTCCAGAAAATATTTGTTATGAAGTCATCAAGATCAACTTGAATGGCATAAGAAAAATTCGGATCATCATGTTGCATATTTTGTAGATACTCTAATACCCCACCAGTATCTCCAATTTTCATCGCTTCTGTTCTTCTAGTACACAAGTAATTACTATAGTCTTCGGGAATAAAACCAAAATTTTCGATCCCACCAACTTTTCGAGCTAAAAATTCAACACTTTCTTTTGGTGTTAGTCCCGAGCGATCAGCAATTTCAAGTTCCGCAGCTTGTGCAAAATTAATTCTCCTATGAGATCTTAGAAACATACGCTTAGAAGGAGAAGCCAATGCATGTGTATGATCTGCAATGAATTCAAAAACATGAAATTTACCATTAAATCGCGAAACTTTTAATACAGCTAGGCAACTAAATCTTGTTTCCGGACGATGGTACTTTACATTATCATCACGCTTATCCTTTAATCGAGTACCTTGACAAGAACAACAAAAAACTCTATCTTTCTAGTGACCATAATCATCTTTATGCCCTTTGCTTCTTCGGATACTAAATCCTACTGTATTGGCATACTTGTTATAAAAATCATAAGCATCTGATTCTGCATTAAATTCCATTTCAACTTTAGGAATAATTTCGTCAAGCAAATTTTTATGAACTGAACTAGTAAAATTAGTATAAGGAACAATCTCACCAGAACTCTTATTATGCTCTGAAATTTGTTTTTTCATTGGTTCAATTGATGTAACAATTTCTCCAAATTCCAGTCTTCTGTGCGATGGACTTCTAATCGTTGGTTCATCCATAACTTAAAATAAAAATAATTAATTATTTTAAAAAGAATAAGTAAATTCTTTAAATAACATAGTTACAACAAAACAAGAACATAGCTAACCATAAAATTTTGTTTTGTAAATTGCACATACTATTGAATAAAAAAATAAAAAACTCACCAAATATAGCAGAAGCTATGGAATTTTGGGTCAACAGAGATTGATTTGGCAGCAACTTCAAATTAGAAGCAAACAAGAACAAATTAAAAAATCTGACATGAAACTTTAGTTTCCCACAAAAAAGATTTCTTGATAATCAATTTAAATTTTTGTTTTCAAAAAAAAAAAACTAACCGGCAGAAGCTATGGAAGTTTGGGTGGCAGCAGCTTCAGAGGATTGATTTGGCAGGGGAGAGCGAGAGAAAAAAATTAAAAACAAATAAACCTAAAAAAAGAGCAAACGACCAAATAACGTTAACGTCTAATTTTTGGGTTAAAAATTTTAATACACGTGTCAATTGATTATTAAAGGGCATATATGGGGCACAATAAGGAGGCAAATGATTTTCACCCCACGCACGCACTATATATGGCTCCTAGATCTTATCTATTTAAGGGATAAGAAGGGTTGGAATAAGGGAAATTTTCCAAGTTTTCATCGGCAATCAATTTCTTGGGCTTTCTCTCTTATTTTTAAGTGAATACGGGTTTTCCGAAAGATACAAATAAGTGTTTGGTGTAATGGTAAGTTATATTATATTTTAAAAAAAATTATGTTCAAACTTTAAAGATAATATCATTTAAAGTAACAGTTATGAACCTCGAACATGGATGATATACCAAACGTGGGAGATAAAACAATGAAAATTAGAGATGATGACATGATTGACGTCCTATGTTAGAGTTTGTGACTCGAATTTCATCTTGATCTTATGTATTTAACCTTAAAATTTTTAGATTTTTTTTGTTTGTAAAAATTACACCGTTAGATTTTTTATGTTTGAAAATTAATTATAAAGAATTAATGGTATTAAAAAATAAATAACATAAAATATAGGTATCATTATATATATTTTTTTTGATGAAAGCTAAGATGATTACAAGTAGTATCTGTTCTAAATATACTCTCAACCATTTGACAATGAACGCTCAATCACCCTGCTGCAGCTGCTGGTGCTCGAACCCGTGACCTCTAGGAAGAACAATTGTTCCCTTAACCACTGAGTCAAGTTGGTTCGTGCAAGTATCATTATATCTAAAATATATAAATTATTATAATAATATGAAATATAAAAAATACATTATAAATTAAATAAAGTAGTATTTTACTATTTTTTTTATGAATGAGAGATTATTATCATGTGATATATAAAAAAATTGGTGTTTACAATTTTATTTTATAGTAAAACTATTTGCATTAAATGAAATAAAGTTAGGAGGAATTTAAAAAATCACTTTAGATTGTTAACAATCTCTAGAGTAGGATGTTAAAGATTTCAGTTGACATTTCCTTCTTTCTTTTGACTATGTATTTAAAATTTAATAGGAACAAAAAGTCTGTTTGCCCACTCTTTAAATAGAAATTGTTAAAAAAACCACTTTAGATTACTAAAATCCTCTTTTGAAATTCATTGCAAAATTTAAATTTTTATATTATTTTTCTCAAATAAAAATTACTTTTTAGGATATTAAAGTTTTGGGTCATTGTAAATTTAATATTTTATTTTTTGAATTTTAAGTAGTATATTTGTTTTTTAGTTATTTTTAATATTTAATGATTTCAATATTTTAAATTTATAATAATTTTTAATTTTTTACTCACAAATAAAATAAACTAACATAATTTTTTAAAAATTAACTAAACTTCATATATATATATTTTTAAAAAGTCAATTAAGTTCCTATGCCACGTTATCATTTATAGTGAATTGTCACATTAGCACCGTAGACTACACATCAACACTAAAATGGTTAACAAAATTTTCCTATTGGTCAAAGAGACACATTAAATTTTTTTTTCTCAATTTGAGTGTTATATTGGATGCTAAATAAGTTCAGGGGTTATATTGATTTTTTATCCAAAACTTTGAGGACTTCAAGAACCAATAAGCTAGATAAAATATAGAGTAAACTACATAAATGGCCACTATACTATGAGTTTGGACTCGATTTGACCATTATATTTCTAACTGCAACAATTAAACAACTGAACTATTAAATTGGACTTAATGTGACCACCAACCGTTAAAACTTAAGGGAGGAAGTGACATGACAATTAGTAAAAATTTGTATAATTGCATATTTGGTCCTCGTTACTTATACATTTTATTAATTTGGCTCTAACTTTAATTTAATAAAATAAATAAATTATTTAATTAGGTGGTGACACGTGTCACCAAATGGAGGAAGAAAAGAAAATTAAGGCGCATATGACTTTGGCGTGAATTAAACATGGGTTGGCTTAGGTAAGGCATGCAACATGCTTACCACTTGGCCAACAGTATCTTTGTGATAAAATAATTAAAAATTATTAAAAATTTAATTATTCGATTTATTTCGGTGGTTTAGATGCTTTTATGCATCCAAAAAATGTCATGCTCGAATCCCCTTAATTCATATTTTTTTTTATTTTTCCTAGCATGAGCAACAAACTAAGATATATATTAAATTATGTATAATATATCACAAAGATATAGTTGGCCTAGTGGTAAACATGTTGCACGCCTTACCCAAGTTTGATTCACGCCAAAGGCATATGCGCCTTGATTTTCTTTTCTTCCTCCAATCTTGTGACATGTGTCACCAGATGATTGGATGAGAAAATAAAATCATTAAATTAAATATAAATAATTAAAAAATCCTCTAATAAGGTGGTGACATGTGTCACCACCTAATTAAATAATTAATTTGTTTTATCAAATTAAAAATAAGAACAAATCGGTAGAATGTAAAAATAATGAGGACTTGGCTATGCAATTATACAAATTTTTACTAACTGTCACGTCACTTACTCCATTAGGTTTTAACGACCGGTGGTCACATTGAGTCCAATTTAATAATTCAGTGGTTTAATTGCTGCAATTAGAAGCATAATGGTCAAATCGAGTCAAAACTCATAGTATAGTGATCATTTATGTAGTTTACCCTAAAATATATTGATTTATATGAAAAAAATAAAGGAGAAATTCAAGGGTGCAGAGGGGAAATATCCCTCCATAGTTTCGCTACAAGTAAATTATTGTAAGATTTCCAACGGCTAGTACACAAAACGGTAACCTCAACGGTCGAAAATTTCAAATATTTTTCTTCAAAAACCTCTCTAAATCACCCCCATCTTCACTCTTCTCTAAAACATCGTCTTTTTCCCTTTTAACTTTCTGCGAATCTTTCTCCACCGTTGATCATCACTGCAAAAGCCAAGTTCCTTAGGGTTTAGGCGAAGAAAACTGGTTTTTGAAGATGATGCAAGATGTGTGGAATGCTCCTCCTGGTGGATTCAGGCCTTCTAAATCGGCACCTACTTCTCCGGCGAAGCCTCTCGGGGTTTTGAGAACTCGGTCCGAGTCCTTCCATGCCATCCACAAAGTCCCAGTTGGTGATACCCCTTATGTTAGAGCCAAGAATGTTCAAGTAAGCATTCTGGGTCCTTTTTCAAATTGTTTGAAACGTACTCAAAATCGGAACTTGATTTTGTTTGTGTTTCATTTTATGGTATTTATTGTGTGGGTGTTTTTTTTATTGATTCAGTTGGTAGAAAAAGATCCAGAGAGGGCAATTCCTCTGTTCTGGGCAGCCATTAATGCAGGAGATAGAGTGGATAGTGCTCTCAAAGATATGGCTATTGTTATGAAGCAACAAAATAGAGCTGAGGAAGCCATTGAAGCTATCAAATCTCTGCGTAGTAGATGCTCAGATCAAGCCCAGGAATCTCTCGATAACATTCTATTGGATCTCTACAAGGTCTGTTTAGAAACATAAATTCAGAAATTATATCAACCTTCTTTATTCTTAACTGTTGGCTGACTTGATTTGTTTTATTGGTTGTAATTCTACAGAGATGTGGAAGATTGGATGACCAAGTAGCATTATTGAAGCGCAAGTTGTATTTGATTCAACAAGGGCTGGCTTTCAATGGGAAACGCACCAAAACAGCCAGATCTCAAGGAAAGAAGTTCCAGGTCTCTGTGGAACAAGAAGCAACTCGGTTGCTGGTAAGACTTCTTCAAAGTTACAATTGTTTATTATTGTTCCTTTGTATGAGTTTTTGTAATTTTGGAAATTTTAATCTTTTGGTACTCTTTCAGGGGAACTTGGGATGGGCATTGATGCAGCAAAACAATCATGTTGAAGCAGAAGATGCATATCGGCGGGCGCTTTCGATTGCTCCTGATAATAACAAGATGTGTAATCTGGGTATTTGTTTGATGAAGCAAGGTAGAATCACTGAGGCTAAAGAAACCTTGAGAAGAGTGAAACCGGCAGTGGCCGATGGACCAAGAGGGGTTGATTCACATCTCAAGGCCTATGAGAGGGCACAACAGATGCTCAAGGACCTTGAGTCAGAGATGATGAATAAGGGAGTCGATCGGGTCGAACAAAGCCGGCTTTTCGATGCCTTCCTTGGTTCTTCATCGATTTGGCAGCCTCAGCCTTGCAGGGATACCATCAGCTTGCCTACAGCAAAGGCTGTCAAATCAGTGGCACATGATGATTTTGCAGATGAGAATATCAATTCCAATATAATGGCAAATCAGATGGTGAATCCTCAGCAAAAAAGTGCAAAAACAGTCGCTTTTAATATCGATGCACCGCCGTTCTATTCATCAAAATTCGTGAAGGAGCCTGTCGCTGGGAATCAATTGCATGAGACCCTTAAAAGAACAAGGTCTGGGAACTCTGCTAACTCCATGAGAGTGAATGAAATGGTGGCAGACAAGTACACCAAGCTTTTCTCTGCTGAAATGGAGAAACCTGAGATTAAGACCAGAAGGCTCTCCCCTTCATCTGAAGAGAAAGGGGACAAATTTGCAGATTTTTTACCTGATAGCAACGACTTCGAAGAGGCTATCATTGCTGCAGTTCTTGGCCCAGCAAATGAACCAGGGAAGGGGGCTGAGACCCCAAAGATCTTTCCAAAGAAAATTGACAAGAGGCTTAAGGTTTTCCGAGATATTACTCTTTCTTTGAGTCCTAGAGCCTGACGTTAACCTAGCATTGTTAACTCTCTTAATCTAATCTAGGTTCTTAAGTTGTTCTGTTATGTTGGAGATGAACTTGTTCTCCGAATCCCCTTCGACCGAATTCCCATAGAAGAAGGGGTAGCAGTATGCATTCATATGATCTATTTATTTGTTAGTTGTTACACATCCATCAAAATAAATAATAATTTCATCTCAGCACTTTCATAATTACTCTTAATCTAATCTAGGTTCTTAAGTTGTTCTGTTATGTTGGAGATGAACTTGTTCTCCGAATCCCCTTCGACCGAATTCCCATAGAAGAAGGGGTAGCAGTATGCATTCATATGATCTATTTATTTGTTAGTTGTTACACATCCATCAAAATAAATAATAATTTCATCTCAGCACTTTCATAATTGAAAAGTATTTTTTTTCTCTTTATTCCTTGTGTTCCAAAGGGAACTATTTAATGTAACAGTTTCATTTACATGTATATAAATGTTTACAGTATTTGTATTGTAACAAGGAATTACTCAAGGAATCTCCTGTGAACTTCATAATAGTGACTCAGGATTGCCACAGTTGCTGTAACAACAACTCCCACGGCAAACTTCAAAGCTGACCTTGAATGTTGAAGGCGAAATGTAGCCTAACTCGGAGATCAAACGGAGAGTTTCTTGTGGGAAACTGCATAATCTCTGAAGAAAGCATCCCCTCATCCTGTATCAATTAAAAGAATTCTCAATTGTTAATAACCAGACAATGAAACAAGTAAAAACTCTTGTTCAACATCAACTACCGACGTACTTCGCATAGAACTCAACAAAGGGGAGGAATTTGGGACCTTATCTGGATCTGACTCATTCTCCAGTAGTAGTTCCCTGGTTACAGACAGGATAGTATGAATTGTCAAACTTCAAAGGATCCTTTGTCCAAGCACCCTCAAAACCTGATCTTTCAGCATGTGCTCTTCCCTGGAAAATCCACAACAGAATTTTTTGTTTGTTAACTAATAATTAGTACAACTTATCTAAAAAGCTTTTGCTAGATTCACAATGAACTGCATAGACAAAGTACCAATGTATGCCCCCTCCTGAAAGAGCCACAATGTCCTTGTAAACCCCAAATTATATAATAAAACCCTTTTAGAAAAATGCAATTGTATACACCTATTCAACCCCAAATTATATAATAAAACCTTGATTGGCTTCAGGAAGGTGCCCCTCTTCAGGAGATACCTTTGAATCCCGATATTTTCAGAAAGATGAAAGATGTTACTTAGACCTAACATAATATGGTCATTAGATGCATTTGGAGCTTCAGACATGATTATGCATGTATATACCTTCCTGCCTGGAACAAAGTCAATAGTCGGACCTCCCGTAACCTCAACCGCAGCAACTCCGGAAAGCTGTAAACACCAAAATCTAAAAGCTGAACTTTGTATATGTCAAAATATAATGATCAAAGAAAGAATAGAATGGCATAATGAAAATCTACCTGGTAAAGGTCGGCATATGTAATTTCGGGATGCCTTGCCTTCACTTGTTTTGATGTCATATATATACATAGTTAGAAGACAAGTAATAAGACGATGAAGAAAAAAAAAGAGAAGCAAAAGCAGTTTCTAAATGAGTTCATCAAAATCCCGACCACAAAGTTCGACGGCTATTTTCAGGCCACTGTTTGCACCGTGCTTTAACTCGTGATCGTGTCGGATATGTTGTGATTTGAAGATTTTCTCTGTATTTTATTGATATTCAAGAAAGGGTTGTTTTACAGAGATGTTGCATGGGAATTATATAGCTAACAAAACCCTAGTTTTTGTAACAACCATGCTGAGTCATGGATTTACAACTCACGTAACAGCTTGGCTGTGTAACAACCTCCTCCTTGGCGCCCTCATTGTGCCAGCTATTGTTTGGTTCAACATTCACCCGGTTGTCTGAGTTCTTCAGAGTTGTGTGAGAGAAAACATTAAGCTTGTGGCGTAAGACATTGAAACGTTCAAGAGGCAGAGGTTTGGTAAGAATGTCAGCAAGTTGATCCTGAGCTGGGATATAATTCACTTGGATTGCACCGGTAGCAACACGTTCGCGTACAAAGTGAAGACTCAATTCAACATGTTTCGCCTTGGTGTGAAGAACTGGGTTGGCAGTCATGGCCATTGCGCTTGTGTTGTCGCACCAGATGATGGGGAGAGTGGAGGGTGATACGCCCATTTCAGTTAGAACTCCATTGACCCAGAGTCCCAGACTGCTTCAGAGGCAGCTTCAACGAGGCTTCTGTACTCTGCTTCGGTAGTGGAACGAGAGACAGCGCGCTGTTTTTTGGAGCTCCAAGTGACAAGATGACCATTGTAGAGGACGCAGTGGTCGGACATGGAGCGACGATCATCTTGGTCACCTGCCCAGTCAGCATCAGAGAAGACTGTGATATCAGAGGAAGTTGAGGTAGTTGTAGCAAACCATAGGCCAAAATCCAATGTGCCACAGAGATATCGAAGGATTCTTTTGACTGCACTCCAGTGAACGGACGTTGGGTCTTGCATGAACTGAGCCGCTTTAGTGACGGCAAAGGAGATGTCTGGTCGGGTGTGGCAGATGTAGAGAAGTGCACCCACAACACTGCGATAAGTCTGAGGATCGGAAAGTTTCTCACCATCAAATCGACTGAGTTTTGGAGAGGTAGCCATTGGAGTAGAAGTAGGTCGAGAATTAAGCATGTTGGTGCGAAGTAATAGCTCAGTGATGAATGTCTTTTGGGACAAAAGCAAGCCATCAGGGCTACGGTGAGCAGCTATGCCCAAGAAGAACTGTAATGGTCCAAGGTCCTTGAGAGAAAAAGTGGAGTCAAGGGCTGTGATAACCTGTTGAATGTGAGCTTCTGAGGTCCTAGTGATAAGGATGTCGTCGACATAAACAACTAGGTAAGTAGTGATGTTGTCACAGCAATGAAGAAATAGAGATGGATCAGCCCGAGATGAGGTGAACTGGAGTGTGGAAATAAAGTCACTGAGTTTCTTGAACCAGCTTCTTGGTGCTTGGCGAAGGCCATAGAGGGCTTTCTTTAGTTTGCAAACAAGCATGTCCCCAGTCGGAGAGTGATGTTCGAATCCTGGAGGCTGAAGCATGTACACTTCCTCGCGTAGGTCGCCTTTGAGGAAGGCGTTGTTCACGTCGACTTGCCGGATTTGGCCAATTGCGCATGACAGCAATGGAGAGTAAGACGTTAATGGTGGAGAAGCGGATCACAGGACTGAAGGTGTCCAAGAAGTCAGAGCCAGGAACCTGTGAGAAGCCTTTGGCTACGATTCGGGCCTTGTGTCTGTCCACAGAACCATCGGAGTTGTACTTTAACCGGAAGATCCATTTGCAGCCTATAGGCTTGCGATGAACTGGAAGTGGGACAATATCCCATGTGTTGTTGTTCACTAGAGCATTGTATTCAAGCATGACAGCAGCATGCCATTTGGTGTCCTGGAGAGCTTCTTGAATAGAGGAGGGAATATCATTGTGGTGTAGTTGGAGAACCTTGGGTTTGAAGATGCCATCCTTGGCTCTGGTGATCATTTGATGAGTGTTGCCAACAGTGGGAGAAGGATGAGTGGAAGAGGTTGGTAAGGCAGGTGGGTCAGGGGCCATGGGTGTAGTTGGTGGTGTCTCGGAGATAGGTGAGGTGGTTGTGTGATCAGTGTTGGTTTGTGGTGAAGTAGGAGCAGACATGGGAGAGGCATTGATGGGTGTAGGTAAAGGAGAAGTAGTAGGTGGTGTAGGTGATGAGGTTGTTGTAGGTACGGGAGAGGTGGTGGAAGTTGTAGGTAATGAAGAGGTGTTGGGTGGTGTAGGGGTTCTAGTGGGACTGGGATCTTCAGGTATTACATGTAGGGGAGCGGATGGACAAGTATGTTGAGTAGAGTCAGGGGTGGGAGAGTCTATGGAAAATGGGAATGTTGCTTCATCAAAGACCACGTTTCGAGATATGTAGATCCGACCATCTTTAGCAAGGCACTGATATCCTTGGTGCTTGGGTGAGTAGCCGAGAAAGACACATGGTTGGGATCTATACTCAAACTTGTGTTTGTTGAACGGGCGGAGGTGAGGGAAGCATTGACAACCGAAGACACGAAGCACTGTGTAGTCAGGTGGCTTGCCATAAAGCTTTTGAAACAGAGATATGTTCCCAAGAGTGGATGTAGGCATACGATTAATGAGATAAACAACACTAAGAATGGCATATGCCCAAAACTTGAAGGGAACCGAGGCCTGAGCAAGTAGAGTGAGTGCTGTCTCAACAACATGGCGATGCTTTCTCTCAACAAGACCGTTCTGTTGGGATGTGTATGGACAGGTAATGCGATGGTGTATACCAAGAGCAGACAGCTTGGAAGCAAGTGGAAGAAACTCTCCCCCTCCATCAGTTTGTAATGCCACAAGTTTAGAATTGAATTGATTAGTTACCAAGGCATAAAATAACTCAAAAGCAGCTGTAACTTCAGACTTGTTGTGAAGAAGATAAAGCCAGAAAAAACGAGTATGCTTGTCAACAAAGGAGAGATAGTATCTATATCCATTGGAAAGGTTGGGGGCAGGACCCCATACATCGACTTCCACTAATTCAAAAGGAAACTTATAGACAGTAGAGGAAAGAGCAAACGGCTGAGCATGGCTTTTGCCTAGTTGACATGGTGCACACACCATGGACTTAGGAGAAGCAATAGTCTTATTGAGAGCTGTGCTGATCACACGAGCTGTGGGATGACCCATACGTCTGTGCCAAAGCAGGAATTCAGAATCAACATCAGTGGAGAGGACGGTAGCAGATGAAGTTGATAGAAACTCAAAGCTGTAGAGACCTCCAGTTTGTTTCACAGTCAGTAGAACTAAGCATGTGTGCTCATCCTTCACATAACAAGAGGAGGCATGAAACTCAAGATAGACAGAATTATCTTTAGTAAATATGGATACAGAAACTAAATTCTTTGTGATTTGAGGCACATGAAGTAACTGATTCAATAAAAGAGGACGAGAGGTAGAGTCAATCGAAGCATCACCAGTATGAGCAATAGTCAGTGGTGAACAATCACCAATGTGAACCTTACCACTGCCTGTGTACGTGTCTCGAAGCTGAAGATTAGCCAGGTTGTTGGTGACATGGTGAGTGGCACCAGAATCAGGGAACCATGGGCCACCAGACATCATGAGTGTGTTGACTTGAGCATCAGCAGAGGGAGAATCAACAGCAGTGTCATCACCAGTAGAGGGAACAAACGGGTCATAAGAAGCTTCAGTCGAGTGTTGATGACATCAACAGACATTTGCATGAGCTGTAAAGTGAGGCGAGGGAGGAGGGGTGGAGGCACGCTTGAAATCCTTGTTGAACCTATGCCAACAGTGGTCAACTAGGTGGCCCAGCTTGCCACATAGCTGACACTGAACCCTTGGACGACCCTTAAACCTGGGATTAGTAGAAGCATTCTGTCGAGCAGTGAGAGTGTCACAAGATGCAGGTTCAGATAGAGATGTTGAGGATAATTTGGCTACGTTAACACCAATCGGAAATCTGGAGGAATCCATGAGACGAGATTCAGCATCAGTCAGGATCGAGACAACACTTGCCAGGGAGAAGGGTTCTTTGCTGGCAGTGATAGCAGCGACAGAGGGTTCATATTCCATAGGAGACCATTGATGATGGTGGCTATGTGCTCAAGCTCAGATACTGGGTTACCACAAGAGGCTAGAAGATCACAGATGGTTTTCACCTGGATAACGTACTCGGACATGGTGAGAGAGCCCTTTTTGAGGGAGCGCAATCTGCAGTGAAGATGCATGAGTTTGGTGGTGGAAAGTGTGGAGTGGGCTTCAGTGATGGCAGACTAGATGGAGGAAGAAGTTTCGGACCCAACAAGCTTTGGAAGCGTGGTAGCACTAACGGTGGAGAGCAACCAAGAGGCGAGAGAACTATCCTGTTTGAAGTGCCGGAGATAAGCTGGATTAGGGATCCGTTCGCCATTAGTTCCGGCAATCGTTTTCTCCGGAGTAGGGTAAGACGAATCAAGATACTGCTCCAGTCCCAAGCCACGAACAGTTAAGAGAACTTGCTGTTTCCATAGCAAGTAGTTCGTATCGTCGAGCAGGACATTCACGCGTCGGTTGGAGAAGATCTGGGTCAGTGCATCGGAGGAATCAGAGTCTGCCATAGAAGGAGCAAAGAAGATAAAGGGAGAAAGGCTAAGCACAGAGTCAAAGGCCTGATACCATGTTGTGATTTGAAGATTTTCTCTGTATTTTATTGATATTCAAGAAAGGGTTGTTTTACAAAGATGTTGCATGGGAATTATATAGCTAACAAAACCCTAGTTTTTGTAACAACCATGCTGAGTCATGGATTTACAGCTCACGTAACAACTTGGCTGTGTAACAACCTCCTCCTTAACACCCTCATTGTGCCAGCTATTGTTTGGTTCAACAGGATAGAGCCATTGAAGAAACGTAAGTTCCAGGGTCGTGCCACCTTCAAAACAATAACAATTAACAGTTTAACACCAACCCCAGAGAAAGAAAAGACATAATTTGCATAATGGTTTGAAGAAATTTACGCCAAGCGAAGCATGATGGGGGCGCAGTTTTTGCTAGAGATGAGAGCATGAAGGTCTCGACGAGCCCTTTCAATATCCTTCAAGTATTTCGGGTCCTTTGCTGGGACGCCGGCCATTGTAGCAGAGCTGCGTTCAACAGAGATGGAGGAAGGAAATGGTGAGGAAAGTGTCGGATACAAATACTTCGTGTAGGAGTGGGAGTGATAAATATTCGCAATAAATGTACATTCATTTCATAAGATGACATCTTCCATCTGAATTAAAGTCGTCACTTTGCTATTTTGTTTTGCTGGTTATATTGGAGCAAAGGAGATGCACGTGGTTGCCGGTTGGTGCAGTCTAGTAAAAGAAGCAGGAAACCCTAGTGATATGGTAGGATTTTTCTGGTACGAAGTACGATCGGGTTGAAGTCTCAATAACTGCTGCTTAATGTAAGTTGGTAAAACACAAAGATGTAAATTGTATATATATGCATGAAATAGCTTAGGAGTAGAATATATGAAACTCAACATTCAACCAATGTAAGTAGCGTTGAGGGTGGGTACGAAAATCTGAATTTCTTTTATTGGTTATTTATGTTATTGAGTGTGTTCAACCTTAAATTTTATTGTGGCCACCCTGCAAATTTAAATTTACTTTATTGATTATCTATTTTACTGACCATGCCCACACTAAAATTTTATTTAGCGTAAACTACTTCAATGACCACCGAACTATTAGGGTGTACCTACTTTGACCACTGAACTATCAAACCTGTCAATCAGACTACCAAACTTTTCAAACCAACCTATTTTGACCACCTCCATTAAAAAACTAACGGAATTGTGACGTGGTCGTCAACGAAATTTTGTAAAATTACACATTTAGTCCATGTTATTTACTTATTAAATTAATTTGATCCTAATTTTATTTTAATTACATAAAATTAATCAAATCAATCAAATGATGACACATGTAACCACCCAATTGGATTAATTTACTCAAATTTTAATTTATTTAATATATGTTTCCCCTCAAATTTGGTGGTAGAATCAAGAGTGCCATTAGGGTGGTTCAAACTTGGGACCAAGGGGATAAATTCCAACGTCTTTACCACTAAGCCAAGCTAGCGGTTACTGATATAATTTGCACACTTTGATATGCATATCTTATACTGCAGTAAATGTTAAAGGAAAATTAAAGAAGAATGAAAAATGAAATTTGACTGATTGGAACCTAAGACCAAGAGGATAGGTTTCCACACCTTTACCACTAAACCAAACTGCTCTTAGTAATATAAATTGCACACTTTTATATACATATCTTATACTGCAATAAATTTAGGGGAAAAAGAAGTAAAAATGGTGGAAAAGAGACTCAAACTTAGACACTTGGGATTTGTATAATCACACAAATATTCGATTTAATTTAAATCTGAAAATTATTAAATATTCGATTAACAGAAAAGAAATTTGATTTAAAATATTCGAATATTTTTTATTTTTCATATTTAAATTAAATTGATATCTATTAAAATATTAAATATTTGATTTTAAAAAATATTTGATTTAAAGGAAAAGAAATTTTATTTAAAAAAGTATTCCATTTTTTTAAAATTGAATTTAAAATACTTTAAATATTATAATATTTTAAATATTTGAATACTTTTTAAAATCAAATTTCTTTTCATTTAAATCAAATATTTAATATTTTAATAAATATTCACTTTAATTTAAATATGAAATATTTTAAATTAATTTTTTTCTTTTAAATATAATATTTAATAATTTTCAGATTTAAATTAAATCAAATATTTGTGTGATTATACACATCTCAAGTGATCTAAGTTTGAGTCCTCTTTTAACCATTTTTACTTTTTTCCTAATTGTAATGCAGTATAAGATATGTATATAAAAGCATGCAATTTATATCATTAAGAGTGGTTTGGCCTTGTGGTAAAGATGTGGAAATTTAACCTTTTGGTTTTAGGTTTGAACCACCCCAATGCCATTCTTCTTTAATTTTTCTTTAACATTTACTACAGTATAAGATATGCATATTAAAGTGTGCAAGTTATATTACTAATTGTTAGCTTGGTTCAATGGTAAAGACATTGTAATTCATCCTTTTGGACTTAGGTTCAAACCACCATAATGTTATTTTTGTTATTCTTTAAATTTTCCTTTAATGGTGACATCACCACTATTGGATGGAAAATATATTAAATAAAATAAATTAAAATTTGAGTAAATTAATCTAATTAGGTGATGACATGTGTCATCATTTGATTGGTTGATTAATTTTATTTAATTAAAATAAAATTAGGATCAAATTGATTTAATAAGTAAATAACATGGACTAAATGTGTAATTTTATGAATTTTCGTTAACGGCCATGTCACCCCACCGTTAGTTTTTTAACTGTCGTGGTCAAAATAGGTTGATTTAATAAGTTTGGTGGTCTGATTGACGAGTTTGATAGTTCGATGGTCAAAATAGGTACGCCCTAATAGTTCAGTGGTCACTAGGGTAATTTACCCTTTTATTTATACCCGTTAATGAACAAAAAAAGTTTATGTTGTTAATACTTAAGATATGTGTTGAGTTGATCAAATGATGGTTAAAAACCAAGAGAGGGTAAATTGGTAGAATAAAAATTGAAGGGTGCAAATAGATAATTTAAAAATAAAGACAAGACGATTTTAGAGTGGTTCAAGCTTCAAACAAGATCTACATCCACTACCTCAGCACCATACCGAGGATTTCAACAATTCACTAACATGAATTCATCCCCTTTTCTCGGCTTAGGAGGAAACCTTACAAATCAGTCAATCTCTCTACCCAAAGATAGACCTAATATCACTCTTTTACAAAGAAAAGATAAGCAAACTTTGTATGTACCTCTCAAAGGCTAATTATTTACCCAATTACACATAAACACTCCCCAAACTCTAAAAAGATTTACAATGAAAATTTTCAAATGAGTTGGGTACAAGAATTTAACTCTAAAGGCACAAGGGTTTGGAATGAATGCTTTGATGTTGCTTGAAGGTTCAATAGTTGTAGATGTAGCTTTGGAGACTTGTTTTTATACATTCTCATTAATTTCTAGCCTTTTGGGTGGTTGAGATCATCAATTGAGTCGTAGGGGCTCTCTCTTCCCTCTATAAATGTTGTTTTGCAACTACCCGTATCGGAACACGAGGCCTTATATCGAAACGGACACCAAAAAAAGAAAGATTTGTAATGTGTAAAAGGGTTGTGAAACCGATATTTTAATTTTGATATAACTAAAGAACCTAAGGACTAAATTGAAAATGTAAAAACGAATTTTTAAGTCGTCAAACATCTCTACATGTTTTAAACAATATGCCTAAGTTAAAAACTAAGTTTATCAAATATTTTCTAAGTGTTCTTAAAGCCAAAACAGTGATTTTCGAGTCACCGTTTCGAAACGGCCTAAGGCGTTTCGAAACAGTTTTGAAACGACCTAAGGCATTTTGAAACAGTTTTGAAACTGTGAGTCCATGTTTCGAAACGGGTATCGAAACGTTTTCAACACTGCGAACCCGTGTTTCGAAACAGGTTTCGAAACGGCTTAAGAACATTGACCAACCGCATCGAAACGACATCAAGTGTTTCTAAACGGATTTAAAATTGATTTGAAAAATATGATCGTTGAATGTTTTTAACTGATTTTTAACAAACCGTTAAGGCGTATCGAAACGATCTCAAGCCGTTTCGATACGATCCTTGACAGTGGCAAAATGTTTTGAAACAAGTTTCGAAATGGGCTCTTAGCGTATCGAAACTGGTCTAGGCGTTTCGATACGAGCTATTTAATGCACCCCAACGACTCTTTCTATTTTGGTCTGTTTCGAAATAGGGTCGGGGGTTTCGAAACGGTTGGTTGCATACTGCATTTATGGAGGAAAGATAACACCCCTAACGGCTCTATTGATGAATACAACAACCACAACGGCTAGAATTCAATGAGAAGGTATAAAAGGGACCTCTAAAAGCCTCAACAACAACTATTGATCCAAAAGCAAACATCCAAACATCAAATCCAAGCATTTGTGCCTAAATCCCATTATTGTCTTGTAACCCCAATTGTATTTTTCATTCTTGTCATTTCAATTGGGTTGAGTGCTTGTAATTGGGCTACAATTGGTATCAGAGCCTACCTCTTTGAGGATTAACAACCACAAGAGGAGTTCCTAGGAAGAGTGTGATCATCCAAAAATCAAGAGATGACTTCTACCTCCAGTTCGAGCATGTATGAGTCTCAATCCACTACAAAACCACCATTTTTCAATGGTGACAACTATCCGTTTTGGAAGAATAGAATACGTCTCTTTATCAAGTCCAATGACTACTTGGTTTGGGATGTCATTGAAGATGTCCCCTACATTCCATTGAAGCAAGATAGTGAAAGGAAGATGATTTTGAAGAAAAAGATGGAGATAAGTGAGGAAGAAAGGAGAAAGATCCAAATAAATGACAAAGCTCTCCACACGCTCTTTTGTTCTTTCGGTCCGGACATCTACTCCAAAGTATCATCCTTTGAGAGTGCTAAAGAAGTGTGGGATACTCTTGAGACCACCTATGAGGGAACCAACGATGTCAAGGAAACTAAGATTGGAATTCTCAATCTTAGTTATGAAAATTTCAAGATGGAACCTGATGAGACAGTGTCCAAGATGTTTGATCGCTTCTCAACCATAGTCAATGGGCTCAAAGGATTTGGAGAGACTATACCAGAAGACAAGCTTGTCCGGAAGCTACTCTACTCACTTCTCGAATCTTGGGATGGGAAGAGAACCGCCATCATAGAAGCTAAAAATTTGAAAACTTTAAAGCTTGATAAGCTAGTGGGTTCTCTCCTTACTCATGAAATTATGAAGCAAGGAAGGGAAGAAGAGAAGAAGAAGAAAGAGAAGAGAGAAAAGCTAGAGGTGGAAAAGAAGAATAAGATGAGAATAGCTCTCAAAGCTTCATTACTTGAGGAGAGCTCTTCTAGTGAGGAGGATGAGCTAGAAGAATTGGCTATGATAGCCAAACGATTCTCATGCTTTATGAGGTCCAACCGGGGAAGAAAAATCCAAAGAAAGATGGACTTCAAAGGTAAGAACAAAGAAGAAGCAAATGATCAAATCATTTGCTTCGAGTGCAATAAACCCGACCACATACGTTCAGAGTGCCCTCAACTCAAGAAGAAGGGCTTTGAGAAGAAAAAGAATAAGCTCAAAGCCAAGCTTGCTACTTGGAGTGATGAGGAGTCATCCGAGGATGATGAACAAGAAGTGGACAACCTTTGCCTCATGGCACTTGAGGAAGATTCCTCCATGATAACCTCTAACTCATCATCTTTAGATTTTACATATGATGAATTAAATGATGCATATGATGAGTTGCAAGAGATCTATGATGAATTAGTTGAGAAATACAAGGAGTCGGTCATTAGGAATAAGAAAATTATTTCGGAACTAAATGATAAAAATGACTCACTCTCTTAAGCTAATTTAAAATTTGAGAAAAATATATTAGGGTTGAAAGATGAACTAAAATTTTTTCAAGATGAAAATATTGACCTTAATAATCTCTTATCTCAATGTAATAGTGAACACCAAAAGGTGTTAGATGAGATAAATAAGCTCAAAGAATCTTTTAAAAATGTTGGTAGTGTGAAGCATGAAATAGGTGAATCTTCAAAAACAAACCAACCTAAGAAAAAGACTAATTACTACAAACAATGTAGCTTTCCTAGACATAGTAGAACTAAAAGGATTAGAAGTGTATGGGTTCCTAAGGAACTTGTAAAATCTAATAACATTGTTGTTATGCCATCTTGGATTCCCAAGGGAACCAAGGTATTTGGAGCTAACACTCATGGACCCAAAAATGATTTGGGTACCAAAAACAAAAGTTTAATATCTTTGTTTGTAGGGGGAGCATTGCTACAAGGCCAAAGCACAAAGTCAAAACTCATGGTACCTTGATAGTGGATGCTCTAGGCATATGACCGGAGACAAGAGTAGATTCATGGATCTAAAGCCAAAAAGTGGAGGAATGGTGACATTTGGTGTCAACTCCAAATGCCACATTAAAGGTATTGGCTCCATAGGTAATCACTCTACTATTCTTATTGAAAATGTCTTGTATGTCGATGGTCTTAAACATAACTTGTTGAGCATAAGTCAATTGTGTGATAAAGGATTTAATGTTTTATTTGATAAAAATGGGTGCAAAATTGTTGACATTAAATCTAATAATATTATGCTCATAGGTCATCGCATAGGTAACATATACATGGTGCATCTAGATGACATACATACATCTCATGCATGCTTGGTAGCACAAAATGAAAATGATGCATGGTTGTGGCACAGGAAACTAGGACATGCTAGCATTAGTGTTTTAGAAAAACTAGTTTCCCTTGATCTACTTAGAGGTTTACCCAAGATTAAGTTCTCAGACGATAAAATTTGTGATGCATGCTCTAAGGGTAAACAACATAGGTCTTCCTTTAAATCCATTAATGATGTTTCTACTAGTAGATGTTTACAACTTATCCATATGTATTTATTTGAGCCAATTAGGACTATGAGCTTGGGTGGTAAATCTTATGCATTTGTACTTGTTGATGATTTTTCTAGATTTACTTGGGTTCTATTTTTAAGTACTAAAGATGAGGCTTTAGAAAAATTCATCATATTTTCAAAACTAACCTAAAATGATCTTGAACTTAGAATTTCACATCTTAGAAGTGATCATGGAACCGAGTTTCAAAATTTAGGGTTTGAAGATTTTTTAAATGAAAATGGTATTAGCTACAATTTTTCGGCTCCTCGAACTCCTCAACAAAATAGGGTAGTTGAGAGAAAAAATAGAACTTTGCAAGAAATGGCTAGAACCATGCTTTGTGAAAATAATTTACCTAAATATTTTTGGGCGGAAGCCACAAACACCGCTTGCTATATTGTTAACCGAGTAATGATTAGGCCAATTTTAAAGAAAACACCTTATGAGATTTTAAAATCTAAAAAGCCTAACATTAGCTATTTTCACCCTTTTGGTTGCAAATGTTTTGTTTTAAATAATGGAAAAGACAACTTAGGTAAATTTGATGCAAAAAGTGATGAAGCTATTTTCACAGGATACTCTTTACCTCTAAAGCCTATCGAGTATTTAACAAGAGAACTTTAGTAGTAGAAGAATCTATACATGTTGTATTCGATGATAACCTTTTTCCAATGAAGGATTCTTGTGATGATGATGATGTAGGAATCATAAATGCCTTTGATGGAGGACAAACTTCAAAGGAGGATGAGATTCCATTAAAAGAAGAGGACACACAAGATCCACCTCTTGAAGCCTTAAAGGACTTGGCTCTTGAGGAAAAGAAAGTGAGCTACCCAAGGGAGTTCAACTATGTCAAAGATGGTGAAATCTTGGGTGATCCATCCAAGGGGGTAACCACTCGATCTTCTCTTAGATTAATGAAGCATGTTGCATTTATCTCATGCATAGAGCCTAAGAATATAAAAGAAGCATTGAAAGATGATTTTTGGATTATGGCCATGCAAGAAGAGTTAAATCAATTTGAGAGAAGTAATGTTTGGACATTAGTTGATAGGCCTAGTAATCAATCTACCATAGGAACTAAATGAGTCTTTAGGAACAAGCTAGATGAGAGTGGTAACATTGTGAGAAATAAAGCTAGATTAGTAGCACAAGGTTACACTCAAGAAGAGGGAATAGATTTTGATGAAACCTATGCACCCGTAGCTAGAATGGAAGCCATTAGGATGTTACTTGCATATGCATGTTATCATGATTTCAAGCTTTTTCAAATGGATGTTAAAAGCGCGTTTTAAATGGTTTTATAAATGAGGAAGTGTATGTGGAACAACCACCGGGTTTTGAAGACTCAAAATTTCTAAATCATGTTTTCAAACTCACTAAAGCTCTTTATGGTTTAAAACAAGCTCCTAGAGCTTGGTATGAAACACTTTCAAACTTTTTAATTGAAAAATGTTTTGAAAAAAGCAAGGTGGACACTACACTTTTTTATAAAAAGGTATAAAAATGACATCTTAGTAGTACAAATTTATGTTGATGATATTATTTTTGGTTCTACTAACGAATGTCATTGCAAAGAGTTTGCTAAGCTAATGTAAGGTGAATTTGAGATGAGCATGATGAGGGAGCTCTCATTCTTTTTGGGACTCCAAATCAAGCAAAAGAAGGATGACACCTTCATCAATCAAGCAAAATACATAAAGGATATGCTCAAGAAGTTTGGCTTGGAGAATGCAAAGCCTCAAGCCACACCTATGAGCTCATCTACAAAGCTTGACAAGGATGAAAGAGGTAAGTGTGTTGACTCTAAGCTTTACCGTTCTAAGATTGGATCATTGCTTTACCTTACCGCAAGTAGACCAGATATCTTGTTTAGTGTTTGCTTGTGTGCTAGGTTTCAAGCTAGTCCTAGAGAGTCTCACCTTATAGCCGTTAAGAGAATCTTTAGGTACCTTAGAGATACTCCTTGTTTAGGTCTTTGGTACCCTAGAGACTCCACCTTCAACCTTCATGCTTATTCTGATGCGGATTATGGGGGATGTAAAATCGATAGGAAGAGTACTTCAGGAACTTGTCAATTCCTAGGTAGTATGCTCATATCTTGGTTCTCTAAGAAACAAAATAGTGTAGCCTTATCTACCACCGAAGCCGAGTACATATCCTTAGGGAGTTGTTGTGCTCAAGTTATTTGGATGAAGCAACAACTCTTAGATTATGGTATTAAAGTTGAAACCATACCCCTTAAATGTGATAACACTAGTGCTATATGTTTGACAAAAAATCCCATCCAACACTCTAGAACCAAACACATAGAAATAAAGCATCATTTCATTAGAGATCATGTCCTTAAAGAAGATGTGGTTATAGAGTATGTTGACACCTTAAATCAATTAGCGGACATATTTACAAAACCTTTAGACAAAGAGCGTTTTTGGTCCCTTATGAGAGATTTGGGTCTAACCAGCATATCTTGATCTTTTATGACCTCTTTTGTGCTTAAAATTGCTTGATCTTTTGAAATGCCATGTTTATGTGTTTTTACTCATAATTCCATCCATGCCTATAGCTAGGGGAGTATGTTTATGTTTGCATATGTTTTTTCCTGCTCATTCATGTCATTCACGCAAGTTAGGCCTTAGAAAATTTCATTTTTCTGCACTTTTAGAGCCTCATCTTCACTTCCAGGCCAATGTGTATCGAAACGGGTCCACCTGTTTCGATACAGATGCTTTAAATTTCTATCTGAGAGAAGGGCGTTTCGAAACACCTTCCAAGGGTTTCGAAACGTTTTGGCTACTCCCAAGGGGTGTATCGAAACAAGTTTCGATACGAGTCAACGGAGATTCGATATGGTCAAACCTGTATTGAAATAGTTAGCTGGTGTTGAAAAATCGGTCAAACTTTCGTGCCCGCGTTTCGAAACGGGTTAGCGGACTGCTTTAAAGGGGCTTTTAATGATAAAGTTTAACCAAAATTAAAACTCTCCCAACAACCTTAAATGTAACACCCCAATTTTGGGCTTAGAAGTTTAGGGACTGAACCGGGCTGGTTTGATTTTCGGTTCAAATATAAAATGAGGTTTTAGGGAAAGCCTAGTTCGGGATGCTTTAAAAATATGGAAAAATATCTAAAAATCCTATTTTAATATATATAAGAGAGTGGTGAAATCAATTTTACAAAATAAGGTTTGGAAATGCAACATTTTGAAATAGTGACTAAAATGCGATTTTTGAAAAGTTCAGTGGTGACTGTTTTGTAAGGATTGAAACTTTGAATCTTTAAGTAGCTAATTTACCCAAGAATTATTTCTCCAGATTTTTCTTGAATTTAAGTGATTTAATTAATGTTTAATTAATTAAATGAAAAAGAGAAACCACTTTTTATATTTTCATAACTAACTTTTTCTAAAACTTTCTCATCTCTTTTTCTCTCAAAATTCCCTCATCCAAACACTTTTCTCCAGCAACTTTTCCATTGATTTTCACTCCAATTGATGAGGTTTCAATCATCGATTAATTCCTAATCCATTCTACATCAAATCCTTTTGATTTGCTCATTGGATTTTCAAGAAAATTGGCTCAAATCAAGGAGAAATCACAATTTAGAGGTAAGATTGTTCTTCTCCTCTAAATACTCAGTTCTTTACTGAAATTCCCAAGTTATCAATCCTTAATTTTAGTTTTATAAATGGTTTTAATGATATGAACTTGATCTTGGCTTAAAACTCAAGATTTGGAGGAGATCTTGAATAATTTCGTTGTGATTATTTGGGCTCTGTTTTGAGATTATTATTAAATGTATTTTGGATGTCTAATGATGTGTAAATGAGGTTTTATCAATGCAATTCCGAATAGGTTGTGTTTCCTAAGTTTTTGCTTATGAAAACGATGGTTTTTGGGGTGAACTTGGTGTTCTGTTATAGCTGGAGGTATAAGGACGAGTTTAGGTTCATTTTGGATGTTAATTGATGTTTAGAAATGGTTAGAAGTGATGGATCTTGACTATGTTATGTTTTGGAAGAGTTTGAAGGTGATTTCGGTTGTGTTTGGTAGCCAAAATGTTAGAATTGGTTAGAGCAGCGAGTTTAGGTGTGATGGCTGAAGATTTTAATGCATGATGATGCATTAATCCTCTGCTTTGATGTGTTTAAAACAGGGGAGACATCTTCGGACACTTGTGGTGTTGATCTGGAGGCTTGATTGGCGTTTCGGCAAGCTTGCGAAACGGAATTGGTGAGTGAAGTTGGGTTTTCAGCTTTAAAACAAATGTTTGAAGGTTTTAGGAGCTTAGTTTAAGTCTAAGCAACTTAACTAAGCTCAAGAGTAAGTTTTCGGAAAAACTCTCTTGGGTGAGCTGTAACACCCGTGTTTTGGGGCTAGGAGTTAGTCGGGTTTGTAGTCCGAGTCAATAAAATTAAATAAAAATCAATTCAACGTAAATAAAGATCCAATTGGGATTTAGTAAAAAGGGAGGGACTAAAGGGGTAATTTTACCCAAATGTTTTTAAAAGCAAGACAACTTTTCAAAAGTTGTCATCTTCTCTTCCCCTCCCCCATTTTCCAACGTGAAACCCCCTTTCCCTATCTTCAAAACCCTCCCAAGCTTAAGGTTACTATTCCATTGGGTTGCAACTCAAATTCAAGACCATTTTGAGAGGTAAAAGTATTTTCTTACTCTCCTCTCTATTTTCTAGCTACCCATGGTTTTAGATTTCAAAAATATGAAGTTTTGAAAATTAGGGTTTGATTTAAAGTTTGGGTTTTTATGGGAATTTTCATCTTGTTTTGCATAATTTAGTTGGGTCTTTGTTTATTTATGTTAAAAGGTGCAACATATGTTAATTTGGTTGAGTTTTTTTGAAAACTCAAAGTGGGTTCTTAGAGCCATTTTTAAGGTGTCAAAAAGTTGATTTTTGGTGGGTTTTAGGGTGTAATTAGAGGGCTGATGGTTTATGTATGCTAGGAGGATGTTTTGGAACCATTTAGATGTCATTTGGATGTTTAAAAACATGATTTTCTGCTGGGTAAAATAAGAGTACGAAAATGGGAATTTTGGTGATTGTTTGGGTTGGAAATTGTTGGAGCTTGGCTTGCACCTATAGGTTGAAGTTGTGGCTGAATATAGCAATCATTTGTGAGTATAAAATGTGTTGGAAACTTGAGTTTTGGTCAAGGTTTATGGGCTGCTCGAATTTGATAAAGTTGAGGTTTGATCACGACTTGAAATGTTGGGTTTGATGTTTGAATTGTATTCCGGGTTAGCCACTTTGATGCTTGAGTTGATTTGAGGTTGTTTTGATTGTCTTGTGGTGTTTAGATGCGAGGTTTTGGGTTGGTGAAGCCTTGGGAGCAAATCCGGAAATTTAAGACCATGGTTGCTTGGTACTTGAACTTGGAGATGGATGTGAGTGGTTCATGTTTTTAAATTGATTTTTAAGTGGTTGGTTCAAGCATGTGGACTAGGTTGGGCTTGGTAGACCCACCTAGAGTTAGGATTAAGGTGATAGCCTAATCCTAAGCTTTGGTTAGAGACCTTGGATGTACTCTTTAATTATTGTTATGCCTCATGATGATTATGTATAATGTAATACACATGTATGTGGATGTATGGCTTAATGTATTGATTATATGTATGTTGATGACAAATATAATGTAGATATATGATGTGATAATTTTTTGTATGATATACATGTGATGTTGGTTTGTGAAATGAGGTTATGAGGTGGATTGCATGATTTTGGAGAATCATGGTGAGTACGTGCTAAGCACGGAAATTATATTAAAATTGATGTTGTGATTGTTGTGGAATTTGATTTATATTGGCACTAGTATGCTTGGGTATAATGATCGATCATTAGGATGAGTGTGCACACAAATTAAGTCAAAACGTACGTGTCCTTGGTGGCGTTAAGGCACCAAGGAGGAGTACGGTGAGGTAATATTCCACCGGAAATTTATATATATATATTCTACGTGATGGTGAGTGGAATCCCATCCGTAGGGCATGTGGTGATGAGTGGAATCCCGCCCATGCAAGGACCATTGATGAGTGTAATCCCACTGAGGTAATGTTGTTGTTGGAAATGCGTTCCAACGGGTTATCCTCGTATTCGAGTCATAGCTATGTGCCAATATGAGGTCGTATGTATTTACCAATATGAGATTATGCATATATGCTTATATGTTACGAAATGTGATGCCCTTTACGAATTGATGTATAATGTGATTAATGCATTGAGTTATGTATCGTAGTAAGTTGAGTTTACGAGATGTTGAGCATGACATAATATTGATTATATGTTCATGCATCATGTTCATTTTGGCTTATGCGGATCGGAGGTAAGAACATGCATTTCATTATGGAAATTGCTCGTGCTTGGACCCTGCATTATCGAAGGTTTGTTTTATAAGCTTACCCTCACTAAGCTTTTATGCTTACGCTCTCTTTTGTTCGACAATTCAGATCAATAGCTTGTGGGTGGCAAGGGCAAGGAAAGGTCTCCAAGGGTTGCTTTTGGTTAGCTCAAGTATGAACTTTAAATTGTAGATTGTAATAGTCAAGCAATGGGATAGGTGTTGTTGATGTGTGCTTTGTTGGTTGCTTAGGAGCATATCTAGACTCCTTAATTATGTTGTTTTTGATTGGCTTGATGGTGCCATGGTTGGATTGTAACCATGTCTAAATTGCTTGCCATGTGTGTGGTCATGTGCCTTGTGAGAATTCCTAAGTGTATGGATGTTGAAGCATGAGACCTTAAGTGCTTGTTTTCCTTCCTTTGAATGAATGCATGAATTCTTTGGTTGATTGAGGTATGCTCACGTTGGGTGTCATGTATGACTAATTTATGGTTAATAGATGTTGTATGAATGCTTGTTTGGGTCTAGGGAAGTCTTAAATTGCATCTAGGTTCGAGTCTTGTATGTTTTAGTTGAGTTTAGAAGTTTTGCAGTGCAGGGCGTATCGGTACGCCTAAGGGCCGTATCTATACGCTATTGCCTCCAGGGCTCAAATTTGGCTGGGCATATTGATACTCGGGGGTGTATCGATACGGTTTTTGCTCACTGGAATTCTGAGATTTTGGTGAGATGTTACCGTATCGGTACGGTGGGTTAGGGTATCGGTACAGGTTTATCTCGTTGACCACAAAATGTTGACTGGGAAGGGCGTATCGATACGCTCAAGGGCTATATTGATACAGTCTTCCTGTGTTGACCCTTGAGTGTTGACTTTGGTCAAGGCGTATCGATACCCTTGCCATGTGTATCATGCGACCTGCTTAATTTCTAAAAATGGGCTGTTTTAAAGGTGATGTCTCGAATAATCGTTTTTGTATTGCTTTTGTTTCCGCTGTCGCGTTTCACATAGGATTTGATAATACATTTAGATAAGATAAATAAAAGAAAAAAATAGGGTTGCTAACCGAGGGGAACCTTAACGGGTTTCACTCGATTTTCCCCGTGTGGCCCACTCGGATCAGTCATCCAGCCAGACCGGGACGAGGGGGTTACATTTGTTGGTATCAGAGCCTAAGGTTTCCGAGACCTTGGGCAGGTAAGTGAGGTAAGTTGTGTTTTATGATTGATATGCACGGTGATTGCTTGCCATGTAAGCATGTTGCTTGTTATCCGTGTATGCTATGATGTATGATGGTTTGGTTGAGAATGTATGTTGTTTGATCGTACGCATATGTTTGCTTGTTTAGCAAGTAAGCCTTGTTATATGCTTGGTTGAGCGTGTATGTGTGTTGATTTGTTTGAAACATGTTTAGTAGAGTCCCATTGCTACTATTACGTCGAAAAGGATATTTTTAAGTGAGAGAATCATACTTGAGCCACTTGGACCCTTTCCTTTGCTGACCCAGTTTGTATGTTAATTTACTGTTGTTGTTTTTGTTGTTGTTGTTGATTTATTGCTTTTCGGTAAGTAGAAGTTGTAATTTCTAAAAAGGGTGGACAATGTTGAGGGAGTCCATCACCTTAGTTAGGGAGACATGGTTGTACCAGAATTGAGGTACAATTTGTCCGTTTGAGACGGTCTGTATGTGGGTTGATTCTTGTGGATGAGGGACGATGTGATCAACTCTGGCATTAGTTGGTAAGAAGAAGTGAAGGCCTATGAGTGGGAGTCAGAGTGGTGTCGATGTTTTAACCGATAAGCCATTGGTACAATATTAAGTCGTTTCCTCCAATTGATTCTAAATCCGTGCTTTTGTATATCGTTAGCAAGTATGCAAGTTTGAATATGCCTGGTAAAGTGTTAGAGCTAGGTGCGAGTACCTTGGTTCTTCTAGCAAGATCAAGGTAAGGGTTTTGTGTGAGTAATCTGAGACTCGGAAATGCCGGTTAGTGATCGTTGGGGTTCGGCCTACGGTTTTAGTACAGGACAGCCGGTCAGTATCCGTGAGTGGGAATCGATTTGTGTGATTGGGCCAGTGTGCGTCCGAGTTGTTTTCCAGCATGGTTGTTTGTGTGTGCTCAGAACTGTGCTTTGAAGTTTCGAAATGCTCTAAGAACAGTCTAGAAGAGTCATATTTTATTGAAGAACCAGTCCGAGAACAAGAGGACCGAAGACTAATAGATGTGTACTTGTGAAGTTGCAATTTCTGCGGATTCATCTGTTTGTGTGAGCATGCAAGGAATTTAGACATACTTGTTGAGATCTTAGATATAGGGACACATGTGACTAGCCTTTTGCGAGATAGCAGTGATCAGAAAGATGTACATAAGATGTTTGTTGGTGGTTCAGAGTTACTAGTTTCTAGTAGATGTGAAGTGATTCTCTTCCTACGGTTTCGATGTACCTTTTTGACATAGTTTGGCTTGTAGAACACAAGCTAGGATATACGTTGAGATAAAGAGAGAGTTGCCTAGAAGTTGTCGATTCCTGTAAGACTATAGTAGTAGGTGAGGATGTGAACTCCTTATTGAATGTTCATCCAGCTTCAGAGGTCGAGGATTGATTGAGTTTAGTTGACAGGCTTGCTTAGCAATTGTGATGGATTTGATTTTGAATGAAGATTAAACCACAGAATGTTAGAATAGTTTGTGTTTTCTTTTCCTAGAAGTGTTTGGAAGAATTGTCGGTTTGTATCTTGGCAAAGAAGAAGAGTTTATTATTGATACCGTCACTGAATTGCTCCCGTTTTAGTTTACTCGGTACCTTATGGTTTCCGACAGAATTGAGAATGTTGAAGAGTCAACTTCGAGACTTGTGGGACCTTAGATTCTGTAGGCCTAGTACATCATCTTAGAGTATGACAATGCACTTTGTGAAGAAGAGAGAAGACAATACGAGAATGTGTTTAGATTTCCGACAGTCGAAACAAGTGACAATGGATAATTAGTATCCGTTCCGAGTGTCAGTGATTTGTTGATCAGTAGTGTATGCTTCAGTCTTTTCGAATATTAGTTTGAGATCCGTTTACTACCAGTTGAGAGTGAGAAACAACTTTAGGGGCAAGATGCGATCACCTTGAGCTCTGAGTTATGCCGTTTTGTTTGACTAGTGTATTAGTTACCTTCATAGAGATGTTGAACAGAATAATTCCCGAGTTCCTTGATCAGTTGTAATAGTTCTCATAGATGACACATGAGTATATTCACGTACCGAAGAAGGTCATGACAAGCTTTGAAGTTAGTGTGGTAGATCCTTTTAGGGAATCAGTTGTATGCCAAGTTGTGTAACGTGAACTCCGAGTTAATGAAGATGTTCTCCTAGGACATGTAGATCAGCCGAGTGTGTTAGAGTAAACCCCAAGTAGGAAAAAGAAGATATGAGTTAGAAGAAATTGAAGACTGTGACAGATATCTATAGTTCCTAGGTCTAGCATTGTTACTTTCAGAGAATTGTAAATGGTCATTCGAAGATAGTTGTTCTTTTGACAGATTGCTATAGAAGAATGTTCAGTTTGTGAGGTTAGATGGGAGACATTGAACCCTTGAGAAACCGAAAGAAACTCTGAAGAGAACTTCGACCTTGATCCAGCCTTTGTCAGAGAAAGAATTTGTGAACTATTGTGATGTGTTACATGTAGGGTTAGGTTGTGTGCTTATGCAAGACAGAAGATTGTGACTTGTTCATCGAGATAGTTGAGAGACCGAGAGAGGAGTTATCCGACACTAGACTTAGAGTTAATTACTGTTGTATTTGCTTCGAAGACTTAGAGACAAAGCTTGTATAGCAAGAAATGCACAGTTTGTATGTACATATTATCAGAACTTGAATTGTTAGGCAACTTAGGAAGGGTTGGAACTTGAACAGCATGAATTGTTAGAATTGCTTGAAGACTGTGATCCCAAGATTGAGTACCATCCGAAGGGAGTGGACGTAGTAACCGATGTTTCGAGCTATGTTGTTGTTAGATTAGTAGTTGGGCTGCGAGATGTAATTGTCGAATTCAGTTTACCGAATGATAGTATTCTTGTGGCCGAGTTTCATGTTGAACCTACATTGAGTCAGAATGCTTGAAGAGAAACAGTTGCAAGATAGGTTCTTGGCACCTCACGTGCAAGACACAGTAGGAGGAAGACCTTTAGAATACAGTTCAGAGATGATAGAGTTTGTATTGTTAGAGACAGATTAGTTATACCGATTGACATAGTGTTTTGAGACGTGTTGTTTTGGGGCCGAAGCACACGTCAGTTTAATTTATATTGCATTTGAGTGGTACGAAGACGTATTGGGGGTTCTGGACTGAGTTGATGGATGATGTGGTTCTGTATGAGAGTAAGTGTATGGGTTGCCAGTGTGTCAAGACCGGGCATCAGTTTTCTTCTAGTTTGTTACATCCGTGGAACATTCTTAATGAAAGTGGGTAATAGAGATTCGAAATTTCAACTAGATTTTTGAAGGCGTCGACATAGTGTTTGGTTACTTGTTGAAGACAGAGGATCAGTCAGAGAAAGTTATGAGTCAAGTGTTCAAACATTGTGGTAAGAGATTGTGAATCGGGCTAGTTCAGTTGTTTATTTGTTGCGGTTACCACCAGAGTTAGAAAGGGGTTTGCGATGTGATTTGTGTATCTATGATTCGGGAATATGAGTCAGATCTGTGTCGTGCTATGTTTGTTGAAGAGATTGAGTTGAGTTTGAAATTGCGTGCAACGAAGAATCAGTTGAGATCTTAGCATCAGATATCTATTGATGTGTGGTAAGTCCACCGAGATTAGTTAGTGTGTTGTGGTGTGAAAGAAAGTGGGTTCCTGTCCGATAAATTTCGGGGACGAAATTCCCTTAAGTGGGGGAGAGTTGTAACACCCGTGTTTTGGGGCTAGGAGTTAGTTGGGTTTGTAGTTCGAGTCAATAAAATTAAATAAAAATCAATTCAACATAAATAAAGGTCCAATTGGGCTTTAGTAAAAAGGGGAGGGACTAAAGAGGGAATTTTACCCAAAAGTTTTTAAAAGCAAGACAACTTTTCAAAAGTTGTCATCTTCTCTTCCCCTCCCCCATTTTCCAACGTGAAACCCCCTTTCCCCATGTTGCGTGTAAAATAGTCTATCGCAATGGTAGTGCAAGTATACACGACGCAAGTAGTAAAGTGATACGAAGTATCAGATATCGTCTCCACAGGGATTTGGCTAATAGCTTCACCTTAATTCACTGCACGAAAGTAAAGAAAATATTTGAGAAAGCTGTCATGAGAATAATAAAGTAAACGTAAATAAAAGGGTAGAAATATCAAGATAGAGAGAATAGGCTGGTATTGAATTGCTCAGTAGTGCAGGTATTGCAGAGTTTAGGAAATCCAGTTCTGTCATCGCGCCTGTCGCGGCAGCACCTGTCGCGGCAGCAGTCCGTTAATCGTCGCGGCAGCAAACGCTCAACTCAGTATGTTCAAGTTTAGCAAGAATCCCATATCTGCCTTGGTCTATCCCTAGGTCCAAGTCTGTCGATGATCACGTCTTGATGATACCTCCCGGCGTGAATCGAAGGATGAACACTGATGTGTATGAATTATTCTTTAGCCACTTAACCTCGCCCTATCCCTAGGCACGAGATAGTTGAACTATAAACTAGAGAACTTGCTCTTATTTCTTTCGTATACTTAACTCTCCCGATGCTAAGTAAATAGATAACCTCACAATGCTCTCCCGATGCTCTTGCAAGATATTAATAACCAAAATAAGAGAACTTGTAGTTTATTTTATGGAACTGAAAATACCTAAAACAAAACAACCCTTACAACTACTTTACAAATCAACCCGTGGCCCTAGGGGGAATTTAGAACATGTTGGCGGCGGGTAAACGGCTAGGGGTTTTTTGGTTTTCGGTTATGGGGTAATCGGCTATAAGATGTTCCCTAGGTTAAAACACATGCCCTTATATAAGCTTTGGGCTCAAGTTATCTAAGTTAACAAGGATTACAACTTTAATTAAAAGTATGATTCTAATAAAGACTAAATCTTCAAGGAACCTACTTTCCAGCTGTCTTCCTTGTTTCTTGGGATTTTCTCTCCTTGAGCTTTGGGCTTGACATATCTTTTGATCCGGGGCTTGGAAAATATATGGTTTTCACACGAAAGACGAGCAGAATTTTCTCTATCTATCGAGGTCCACTTTGCCTTTTCTCCATTAACTTGCTGTTGTCCTCTGCTGTCACGGCAGCACCATGACAGCATCGTCCTCTTTGTCTGCTTGTTCAGTTCAGCTCTTCTGCTTATCTGCCCTGCACCCGCCTTCTCCGTCTACTATGGCAGCAACCTGCAAAATCAGCCATTCTTTAGTAGAATCTGTGCCTTTAATATATTTGTGATGTTTTGTTGTAAACTAACCTAAATGCAATGCAATGATGCTTGAATGCAGCATAAATATGAGTTAAAAGGGTGTAAATAATAGAACTTTTACACACTCAACACACCCCCAAACTCAAGTTTTCTTGCCCTCAAGCAACTAAGACCTAAAAGAAAAATGAAATATTTTTGTTTTGGCTTTCAAACAGTGAACTTTCCCTTACCCGTCGTTCGTTCCCTGTGGCGGCAGCAACCTGTCGGATAATTTAGGATCTGTCCGGACTCTCACTATAGTTCTCGTGTAGTGTGTGCATGCTTGTGAACAGTTATATGCTAAGACTCTCTTAGTTTCACTAGAATATTCAACTCCTAACTTGAAATTTTATGCCACAGTTTATCTTTTTGAAAGCACATTTTCATGCTTCTTTTGTTTTGACTCAATTTCTCTATTTTTCAAGCTAAAGTTTCACTAGAGCAAGTTTTAGGCACCTCTAGTTAACTTCCTAGAGCCAGTTTCGGGCACATCTAGGTAACTTCCTAGAGCCGGTTTCGGGCACCTCTAGGTTTTTGAGTCTCTTTTGCTAAACTTCTTTCCTAGAGCCAGTGTTAGGCACCTGTAGGGGCTATTCAAGTACTAAGCTTCCTATTCTAGTTTGGCTAAAAGAAGTTTAAGCAGTATAACAGTCACAATGGTGTTTAAGTTTTTAGAACTATATAAAGGCTCTAAACTTCTCCTTAAACTATCCTAAAGATGCTGCCACGACAGAGCTATCATGACAGGTAAATTCAATTCACAGTTTTAAGCAAAAATTTTCAGTCTTTTCTGATTTTTTTAAGAGAAGAAAATAAGTAAAAGACACAACAATTAATTAAGATGTACTTAGACTCCATTAAAATGGAGGGTTGCCACCCCAAACTCGAAGGTTGCATTGTTTTCAATGCAAATGACAAAATAAAAATGAAGGCAGTACATCACAAAATATAGATATGACAGGAAGCAATAAGAAAATGAGAAACTTAAATTTTAAGCACTGTCTTCACTGCTGTTGCTGAGGCGGATTTGGCAGCGGATTCTGGGTTGTGGGGCAGGTTGGGCTGGTTGCTGCACAACCTAGATGTCGGAGCTGCTGCCGCTGTCCCTGCTGCTACTGCTGCTTCTGGCCTTGGGCAGAGTTTTCTTGTTGGCCATTCTTTTCTGCCTCTTGACAGGTGTAAATTCTTTCGCCAAGTTCCTTCGAATGGAAGGTTCATCGTCGCTTTCTGCCCAGACGGAGGAAGAAGAGAACCCAGCTACAAAGGCATCAATGTCATCCGAGGGTGTCGGTCGCTTTGTTCCTCGGGCGGATGTTTCGGCCTGAGGGCTGCCGACTGCCGTCAGGGCAGGTGATGGAATGGAGGTAGCAGGGGTGGGGATGGTGAAGTAGTGGGCAGGGAAGGTGGGAAAGACAACATCAGGAAAATTTAAAGTATGATGAATGAAATTTACCGTGGATGCGGCAAAATCCTTGATGAATGTCATTAGACTCAGCTGTCTGTCCTCCATCCTCTGAATAGCAGCAAGGATTTGAGTGGAGGGGTCTGTCGGAAGAGCTGCTGTGGCGGCAGGTTCAGGGTTGGGTTGCTCTGATGATTCAGCAGGGGCGGCAGCAGGGTTGAAAGAGGAGAGGGGGGTTGCGACTGTCAGCTCCATGAGGCTGATGATGTTTTTGTCTGTCCAACCCCGTCCCTTCACGAGGCGATTAGTGGTGGCTTCCGGTACGGTAGAGCAGCAGCAGAGAGATGTGATAAGGAAGGGAAGGCAGAGGAGGGCCGTCGATCTATGGGCGTAGTCCAAAATACTCTCCCGTATATAGCACCCCACATTAATGGGTCGTTTATTGATAATAGAGTGTATTAGGGCTAACCTCTGCTGGTCCACTGTGGTGTGATGTGAGGACGACAGAATCCTCTTTTTAATGAAGACGTTCCACAATTTGGCCTCTGGCAGCAGTTGCCCCCTCTTCACTGTGTTGGGATTTTTGCAGCTCTTGTTCCATTCAGTTCCTTCTTCTGTCACTTCTGCCATGACAGCGTCAAAGGCAACATCGTCTAGAGTGTCAAGGAACTGCTAGTGAGCATCGTCGTTGGGGCCGAAGGAGAGGTCATAGAAAGAGTTGATGCGCTCGGCTGTGAACTGCACTTCTATCCCTCGGACAGTCACTGTTGTTGCCGTCCTGCTGCCGATGGTAGCATAGAACTCCCTCACCAGCGTTTCATTCATTTCTGCTGGTTGCTCTGCGAATTGTTCCCACAAGAGGGCTCTAATCGTCCTTGCGATGAACGGTTTGAGGCCCATATTTACTGCTCTTGGGGTGTAAAGAAAGCCTCTTTCTTCCCATAAATCTTTAGTTGCGAAGGACTGCGGGGTAGGTGCTGCCGGTGAAGAAGTTGAAGCAGCACTGTGGCGGGTTCTTCTGGAAGACATGTTAGTTGCAAAGGATGTTTGAAAGTAAAGAAAACAAAGAAAAACTAAAGAGGAGAGCAAGTAAGAAAAACAGAAGTGAATGAAATGAAAATGAAACGGTGTTTTATAGAAGAGGAGTTGCTGCCCGTTGAAGCTGTAACGGCAGGCGTGAATAATGGGGCGACTGTTGAGCTTTAGCGTGTCTGACGCATCTAACACGTATTTATGCGTCTGTCACACGTTTCCGCGTCTGTCGTGACAGTCTGGCGACAACCTGTCTTTTCCGTGTCTGCCGCGGCAGCTGGAACGACAGGCTTCAATAGTGGGGCTTTGTTGGGCTGATGGATGGGTGGTGGGCTTAGTTCAATTCTCCTATTCTTCTTAACTCCTTTATTTCCTAAAAACAATAAATATAAAAACATTATTTTGAATAAAATAAACCTTATTACCTAATAATAAATAATAAAACAAATAAAAATAAAATTTAGGTTAAGTTAGGGATACCATATGGGGCATCTCCTAAGGTAACCACTTCCTGTATTCCTGGGGCTTCAGTCCCCTGATAATGCTTGAGGCGTTGTCCATTGACTTTGAATTGGTGCCCGTCTTTTAATGGTCGGATTGTGATGACACCATGGGGAAAAACTTGTACGACTTGGAATGGGCCAGACCATCTAGATTTCAGTTTCCCTGGGAAAAGTTTCAATCTAGAATTGAACAGCAATACAAGCTGCCCTGGGCAGAACTGTCGTGGTAGCAACTTCCTGTCATGCCACTTCTTAGTTTTCTCCTTGTAGATTCTTGCATTGTCGTAGGCCATTGTCCGTATTTCTTCAATCTCGTTCAGATCTAACAGCCTTTTCTGGTCTGCCTTGTCCAAGTCCATATTCACTGCCTTGATTGCCCAATATGATCTGTGTTCTATCTCGACAGGCAGATGACAGGTTTTCCCATAAATCAATTGGTACGGAGACATGCCCAATGGAGTCTTGAAAGCTGTCCGATATGCCCATAACGCATCATTTAGATGTAAAGACCAGTCTTTCCTAGTTGGTTTAACCATGTTCTCAATAATGTTCTTAACTTCCTTATTAGATATTTCAGCTTGTCCATTGGTCTGTGGGTGGTATGCTGTCGCGATCCGATGCTTGACACCATATTTCTTCAAGGCGGCAGCAATAACCCTATTGTCAAAATGTCTCCCTTCATCACTGATAATCGCCTTAGGGATGTCGAACCTCGAAAAAATGTTTTTGTGTAGAAATTTTTGGACTGTTTTGGCATCATTCCTTTGAGTGGCAACAGCTTCAACCCACTTAGAGACATAATCCACTGCTAGGAGGATGTATAGATTTCCACATGAAGATGGAAAAGGTCCCATAAAATCAATCCGCCAAACGTTGAAGATTTCGACTTCTAGAATGTTCTGCAGTGGCATCTCGTTTCTCCGTGAGATGTTACCTGTCCTTTGGCACCTGTCGCAGCTCTTATAGAATATTTGTGCATCTTTATACAGTGACGGCCAATAAAATCCTGACTGCAGCACCTTGGCAGCAGTTTTGTTGCCTCCTAAGTGACCTCCATACTGTGAAGCATGGCAGTGATGAAGAATGTCTTCTTGCTCTTCTTGTGGTACACATCTTCTTATAACCTGATCTGCACACATTTTGAAAAGAAGAGGTTCGTCCCAATAATAATGCTTAACATCATTTTGGAACCTCTTCTTGGCTTGATAATTAAGATCAGAAGGAAGTATTCCGCTAACTATAAAATTAACGAAATCAGCATACCAGAGGAGTTCAGAAGACTTACCTGCCGCCATGGCTGTCGCGGCAGTGATTGCGGCAGCAAAGAGCTGCTTATCTGGGAAGGTCTCCAGTATGTTTGTCTTATCTATTGGTAGACTCTGTCACTTCTCCAACCTTGACAAGTGATCTGCCACCTGATTTTTTGTCCCCTTTTTATCCTTAATTTCAAGGTCGAATTCTTGCAATAGTAGGATCCACCTTATCAATCTAGGCTTTGCATCCTTTTTCGCGAACAAATATTTCAGGGCAGAATGGTCTGTGTGCACTATTACCTTCGTCCCAAGTATGCAAGAACGAAACTTGTCAATGGAGAACACCACAGGTAATAGCTTCTTTTCTGTGGTGGTGTAGTTCACTTGGGCGTCATTCAGTGTCTTATTGGCATAATATATGACATGAAATAGCTTGTCTCTGCGCTGCCCAAGTGCTGCCCCGACAGCATAGTCACTAGCATCACACATAATCTCAAATGGTTGTGTCCAGTCTGGTGGCTGTACTATTGGGGCTGTTACCAGTTTTTCCTTCAGAACCTTGAATGCTTCAGTACATTCATCATTAAAGTCAAAGGGTCGGTTCTGCTCCAAAAGATGGCATAGGGGCTTGGTGATTTTTGAGAAATTTGCAATAAATCTTCGATAAAAACCAGCATGCCCTAAGAAACTTCTAATGCCCTTGACTGTGGTCGGTGGCGGTAGCTTTTCAATCACTTCTATTTTGGCCCTGTCGACTTCAATCCCACGGCAGCTAATCTTATGGCCAAGGACTATCCCTTCATCCACCATAAAGTGGCATTTTTCCCAATTTAAAACTAGGTTTGCTTTTCACATCTTTCAAGTACCTTTTGTAGATTGCCGAGGCAGCTCTCAAAATCGTCTCCAAAGACTCAAAAATCATCCATAAAAATCTCAAGGAAGTCCTCCACCATGTCGGAGAATATGGCCATCATGCACCTTTGGAAGGTGGCGGGTGCATTACATAATCCAAATGGCATTCTCCTAAAGGCGTACGTTCCGTAGGGGCATGTGAAAGTCGTCTTTTCTTAATCCTCCGGTGCGATGGCAATTTGATTATAACCTGAATAACCATCAAGAAAACAATAATATGGTTTACCTGCTAATCTATCAAGCATTTGATCAATAAAGGGTAAAGGAAAGTGGTCTTTTCGGGTAGCTTTGTTAAGCTTCCGATAGTCCATACAAACCCTCCAACCGGTCACAGTCCTAGTTGGGATTAATTCATTGTTTTCATTGGTTACCACGGTCATTCCTCCTTTCTTTGGAACGCATTGCACCGGGCACACCCATTTGCAGTCAGAGATGGCGTAAATAATACCAGCATCTAACCATTTGATTATCTCTTTACGGACCACCTCTTTCATCGCATGGTTTAGCTTCCTTTGGGCATCAATAGTCGGCTTATGATCTTCCTCTAGAAGGATTTTGTGCATGCATAACGCCAGACTAATGCCTTGAATGTCAGCAATTGTCCATCCAATCGCCTTTTTGTGCTGTCGTAGCATGCCTATTAGTTGTCGTTCATGTTCCTGCGGCAGCTTAGAAGAGATGATTACGGGCAACATATCATTTGAACCAAGAAAAGCATATTTTAGCTGCCCTGGCAGGGGCTTCAATTCTAAGGCATGTGGCTCAACAGTAGATGGCTTTTGGATTAAATGGTTATCTGAAGTATAATTCAAAGGTTCGAATAACTTACCTGGACGATTGCCTAACCAGTTTACCTCCTCCTGATCTTCAGCATCAGATGTATCGGATTCAGAGGAGTTGCTGCCATCGGTGCTGTCGTGACAGTCTTGTAGGTGGCTGCCGCTGCAGTGACCAAGTTTAATATCGTGACAGCCCGACCTGATGCATGGTTGATCAAAGGCAACGTCAGTGATAGCCTTGCATTCCTCATCTGCATCAGCATGCTTCATCGCTTGGAGAACATTCAACTTAATCTCTTGGTCGTTCACTCTCATGGTGAGTTCTCCTTTCTCCACATCAATCAGTGATCTTCTCGTGGCTAAGAAGGGTCACCCAAGGATGACTGGTGCGTTTTCATCTACTTCACAATCTAAAACAAGAAAGTCAGCAGGAAAAATAAATTTATCCACTCTTACCAGAATATCTTTAATTTTTCCTTCCAGATGAACGTAAGAGCGGTCTGCCAGCTGCAGAGTTACTGTCGTAGGTCGCGCCTTGCCAATACCTAATTTTTGAAAAACATATTTTGGCATTAAATTAACACTAGCACCAATATCACAAAGTGCCTTACCCACATATTTATTTCCGATTACACAAGGTATGATGAAGCTCCCCGGATCCTTCTTTTTCTAGGGTGGCTGCCGATGAACAATACTCATGCAACCTTATATCATCTTTACCGTTTCAAATTCCCCAAGTTTAGATTTCTTTGACATGACATCCTTGAGAAATTTAGCATAATCGGGCATCTCCCTAACGACATCTAACAGCGGAATATTAATATGAACCTGCTTAAAAATATCATAAATCTTTTTAAGTTGAGATTCTTGCTTAGCTTGCTGTATTCGTTGAGGGAAAGGAGGTGGGGGACGGTAATCAGCAATACGTCCTTCCCACTGCATACGAATCTGAGGAGGTTTAGGTTCATCGTTTTTCTCCTCTGTCGCTTCTGCTGTCGTGACAGGCTCACGACAACAGTCTGTTTATTACCTGTCGGGGCAGCTTCCTCGGCAAGTTTATCCAAGGCTGGTTTCTTTTACTGTTTCAGCTTCTTTTTCCGGCCCTGGTAGTTTCTTCCCACTCCTAGTAGTAATAGCCTTACATTGCTCATGTGTGAGCGGCCTAGCATTTTCAGTATTACTAGGGAATCCTCCAGTCTGCCTCTGCTTAATATGTTGGGAAACCTTACCCATTTGTGTCTCTAAGGATTTCAGAGTAGCTTCATGATTTGTCATCCGCATCTCTGTTTTATCCATAAAATTCTCTTTCTTCTTGACAAACTGATTCATATTCTCAATATAAGTACCTATTTGAGACATAAAAGTGGCCAGAGTCTGTTCCAGTATACTGCTCGTGGCTGTTGTTGCTGCTGCGGCGGTAGTTGCGGCGGCAGTTGCTGTCGCGTCAGTAATCTAGGTCCTCCCTGATTCTGATTATGTGCTTGAGGATTCAGGGCATTATTAGGATTACTCCAAGAAAATTTGGGATCCTTCCTCCAATTGGGATTATAGTTGTTGGAATTGTAATTCGGCTTATAGTTTCCAACATATTTTCCCTCTTCTAACTGTATTGGGCACTCATCCGAACCATGATTTCCCTCACAGATTTCACATACCTCCTCAACAGCAAATCCATGTTGTCCATCATCATTCAATAACCTTTTCATTGCTTTAGTAAGGAATGCTACCTGTGATTTCATCGTGTTGTCAGCCTCATAATCCTTGACAGCAAGTACCCATTTACCCCCTCTTCTTGCTGTCGGAAACTGCTCCTCATTCTTGGCCAGATTTTTCAATACTTGCATTGCCTCGTCCGGATCTTTATCCAATAATAGTCATTTGCTGCTGAATCAATTCGAATACGAGTTTGTAAGTTGGCAGCATTATAGAACTTAGTTACCTGATTCCAGACGGGGAATCCATGCATTGGGCAGTTCCGTAGAAGAGTAGTAAATCTGTCTCAGGCCTCGTGCATTGGCTCGTCATCTTCCTGTTGAAAAGTAGCAATTTCATTACGTAATCGCTCAGATAAATGCGAAGGATTAAAACGAGATAAAAATTCACGGGATAAATCTGCCCAAGTTCTAATTGAACCCGGCGTAAGTTTATTCCACCAAGTTTTAGCTCTGTCTCTCAACGAATGGGGAAATAACCGAAGCCTCAGTATCTCCGGATTAACTCCTGGCAGTCTAAACGAACCACAGATGTCCTAGAACGTCTTGAGATGCTCCCTAGCATCCTCTGTAACAACACCACTAAACTGCCCGACATTGTTGATCATACTAAACATGACAGGTTTAAGCTCGAAGTTATCAATATCAATATCTGGCAGCGTGGTCTCCAGCTCTACATGATCGTTCAACATGTAGTCACGACAGGATCGTCGTCCGGCGGCGACAGGGTTACCGACAGGCGGTATAATACCGCCGACAGACGGGTTGTCTCCAACATGGGTCATCTTCTCTAGTTTTTCTTCAAGGTACTCGTTCCTGGCTAGAAGGTGACGAAGTTGTTTCTTAAGATTGAAGGAACGCTCGATTTCCGGATCTAATGGATACTCAGGATCTTCACCTCGTTTCGATATGCACATAAACAAGAAAACCTTGTGAAAAGCAAGAGTTGAATGTACCAACGAAAAATAGAAAAATAAAAGTAAGAATAAAACAAAAATAAAAACGATAAGTGCAATAAAAGAAAGGTAGAATTATGTTGCCAATCCCCGGCAACGGCGCCAAAAACTTGTTGCGTGTAAAATAATCTATCGCAATGGTAGTGCAAGTATACACGACGCAAGTAGTAAAGTGATACGAAGTATCGGATATCGTCTCCACAGGGATTGGGCTAATAGCTTCACCTTAATTCACTGCACGAAAGTAAAGAAAATATTTGAGAAAGTTGTCATGAGAATAATAAAGTAAACGTAAATAAAAGGGTAGAAATATCAAGATAGAGAGAATGGGCTGGTATTGAATTGCTCAGTAGTGCAGGTATTGCAGAGTTTAGGAAATCCAGTTCTGTCGTCGCGCCTGTCGCGGCAGCACCTGTCGCGGTAGCAGTCCGTTGATTGTCGCGGCAGCAAACGCTCAACTCAGTACGTTCAAGTTTGGCAAGAATCCCAGATCTGCCTTGGCCTATCCCTAGGTCCAAGTCTGTCGATGATCACGTCTTGATGATACCTCCCGGCGTGAATCGAAGGATGAACACCGATGTGTATGAATTCTTCTTTAGCCGTTTAACCTCGCCCTATCCCTAGGCACGAGATAGTTCAACTATAAACTAGAGAACTTGCTCTTATTTCTTTTGTATACTTAACTCTCTCGATGCTAAGTAAATAGATAACCTTACAATGCTCTCCTGATGCTCTTGCAAGATATTAATAACCAAAATAAGAGAACTTGAAGTTTATTTTATTGAACTGAAAATACCTAAAACAAAACAACCCTTGCAACTACTTTACAAATCAACCCGTGGCCCTAGGGGGAATTTAGAACATGTCGGCGGCGGGTAAACGGCTAGGGGTTTTTTGGTTGTCGGTTATGGGGTAATCGACTATGAGATGTTCCCTAGGTTAAAACACATGCCCTTATATAAGCTTTGGGCTCAAGTTATCTAAGTGAACAAGGATTACAACTTTAAATAAAAGTATGATTCTAATAAAGACTAAATCTTCAAGGAACCTACTTTCGAGTCGTCTTCCTTGTTTCTTGGGATTTTCTCTCCTTGAGCTTTGGGCTTGACATATCTTTTGATCTGGGGCTTGGACAAATATATGGTTTTCACACGACAGACGAGCAGAATTTTCTCTATCTATCGAGGTCCATTTTGCTTTTTCTCCACTAACTTGCTGTCGTCCTCTGCTGTCACGGCAACACCAGGGCAGCATCGTCCTCTTTGTCTGCTTGTTCAATTCAGCTTTCTGCTTATCTGCCCTGCGCCCGCCTTCTCTGTCTACTATGGCAGCAACTTGCAAAATCAGCCATTCTTTAGTAGAATCTGTGCCTTTAATATATTTGTGATGTTTTGCTGTAAACTAACCTAAATGCAATGCAATGATGCTTGAATGCAGCATAAATAAGGGTTAAAAGGGTGTAAATAATAGAACTTTTACACACTCAACACCCCATCTTCAAAACCCTCCCAAGCTTAAGGTTACTATTCCATTAGGCTGCAACTCAAATTCAAGACCATTTTGAGAGGTAAAAGTAATTTCTTACTCTCCTCTCTATTCTCTAGCTACCCATGGTTTTAGATTTCAAAAATATGAACTTTTGAAAATTAGGGTTTGATTTAAAGTTTGGGTTTTTATGGGAATTTTCATCTTGTTTTGCAAAATTGAGTTGGGTCTTTGTTTATTCATGTTAAAAGGTGCAACATATGTTAATTTGGTTGAGTTTTGTTGAAAACCCGAAGTGGGTTCTTAGAGCCATTTTTAAGGTGTCAAAAAGTTGATTTTTGGTGGGTTTTAGGGTGTAATTAGAGGGCTGATGGTTTATGTATGCTAGGAGGATGTTTTGGAACCATTTATATGTCATTTGGGTGTTTAAAAACGTGATTTTCTGCTGGATAAAATAGGAGTACGAAAATGGGAATTTTGGTGATTGTTTGGGTTGGAAATTGTTGGAGCTTGGCTTGCACCTATAGGTTGAAGTTGTGGCTGAATTTAGCAATCATTTGTGAGTATAAAATGTGTTGGAAACTTGAGTTTTGGTCAAGGTTTATGGGCTGCTTGAATTTGATAAAGTTGGGGTTTGATCATGACTTGAAATGTTGGGTTTGATGTTTGAATTATATTTCGGGTTAGCCACTTTGATGTTTGAGTTGATTTGAGGTTGTTTTGCTTGTGTTGAGTTGTTTAGAAGCGAGGTTTTGGGTTGGTGAAGCCTCGGGAGCAAATCCGGAAATTGAAGACCATGGTTGCTTGGTACTTGAGCTTGGAGGTGGAGGTGAGTGGTTAATATTTTTAAATTGGCTTTTAAGTGGTTGGTTCAAGCATGTGGACTAGGTTGGGCTTGGTAGACCCACCTAGAGTTAGGATTAAGGTGGTAGCCTAATCCTAAGCTTTGGTTAGAGACCTTGGATGTACTCTTTAATTATTGTTATACCTCATGATGATTATGTATAATGTGATACACATGTATGTGGAAGTATGGCGTAATGTATTGATTATATGTATGTTGATGACAAATATAATGTGGATATATGATGTGATAATTGTTTGAATGATATACATGTGATGTTGGTTTGTGAAATGAGGTTATGAGGTGGATTGCATGATTTTGGAGAATCATGGTAAATACGTGCTAAGCACAGAAATTATATTAAAACTGATGTTGTGAAAGGTTGTGGAATTTGATTTATATTGGCACTAGTATGCTTGGGGTACAATGATCGATCATTAGGATGAGTGTGCACACAAATTGAGTCAAAACGTACGTGGCCTTGGTGGCGTTAAGGCACCAAGGAGGAGTATGGTGAGGTAATATTCCACCGGAAATTTATATATATATATATATATATATATATATATATATATATATATATATATATATATTCTACGTGATGGTGAGTGGAATCCCATCCGTAGGGCATGTGGTGATGAGTGGAATCTCGCCCATGCAAGGACCGATGATGAGTGTAATCCCACCGAAGTAATGTTGTTGTTGGAAATGCGTTCCAACGGGTTATCCGCGTATTCGAGTCATAGCTAGGTGCCAATATGAGGTCGTATGTATTTACCAATATGAGATTATGCATATATGCTTATATGTTACGAAATGTGATGCCCTTTACGAATTGATGTATAATGTGATTAATGCATTGAGTTATGTATCGTAGTAAGTTGAGTTTACGAGATGTTGAGCATGACATAATGTTGATTATATGTTCATGCATCATGTTCATTTTGGCTTATGAGGATTGGAGGTAAGAACATGCATTTCATTATGGAAATTGCTCGTGCTTTGACATTGCATTGTCGAAGGTTTGTTTTATGAGCTTACCCTCACTAAGCTTTTATGCTTACGCTTTCTTTTGTTCGACAATGCAGATCAATAGCTTGTGGGTGGCAAGGGCAAGGAAAGGTCTCCAAGGGTTGCTTTTGGTTAGCTCAAGTAAGAACTTTAAATTGTAGATTGTAATAGTCAAGCAATGGGATAGGTGTTGTTGATGTGTTCTTTGTTGGTTGCTTAGGAGCATATCTAGACTCCTTAATTATGTTGTTTTTGATTGGCTTGATGATGCCATGTTTGGATTGTAACCATGTCTAAATTGCTTGCCATGTGTGTGGTCATGTGCCTTGTGAGAATGGCTAAGTGTATGGATGTTGAAGCATGAGACCTTAAGTGCATGTTTGCCTTCTTTTTAATGAATGCATGAATTCCTTGGTTGATTGAGGTATGCTCATGTTGGGTGTCATGTATGACTAGTTTATGGTTAATAGATGTTGTATGAATGCTTGTTTGGGTGTAAGGAAGTCTTAAATTGCATCTAGGTTCGAGCCTTGTATGTTTTAGCTGAGTTTGGGAGTTTTGCATTGAAGGGCGTATCGGTACGCCTAAGGGCTGTATCGATACGCTATTGCCTCCAGGGATCAAATTTGGTTTGGCGTATCGATACTCGGGGGTGTATCGATACGGTTTTTGCTCACTAGAATTTTGAGATTTTGGTGAGATGTTACCGTATCGGTACGGTGGGTTAGGGTATCGGTACAGGTTTATCTCATTGACCACGAGATGTTGACTGGGAAGGGCGTATCTATACGCTCAAGGGCTGTATCGATACGGTCTTCCTGTGTTGACCCTTGAGTGTTGACTTTGGTCAAGGCGTATCGATACCCTTTCTAGGTGTATCGATATGGCCTGCTTAATTTCTGAAAATGGGCTATTTTAAAGGTGATGTCTCGAATGATCGTTTTTGTATTGCTCTTGTTTCCGCTGACGCGTTTCACATAGGATTTGGTAATGCATTTAGACAAGTGTTGCGTGTAAAAGTGTCTATTGCAATTGAGTGCAAGTGTACACGTCACAAGTAATAAAGTGATACTAGAGTATCGGATATCGTCTCCACAGGGACTGAGCTAACCCATTCCTTCGCTATCTGCACAAGGGGAAAAGAATAGATTAAGATATTGTCACGAAAATAATAAAGAATACTGGAAAATAGAAGTAGAGAAATCAAGATAGAGAGAATGGGCTGGTATTGAATTGCTCAGTAGTGCAGGTATTGCAGATTTTAGGAAATCCAGTTCTGTCGTCGCGCCTGTCGCGGCAGCAGTCCGTTGAACAAAAATATCATCAAATAATTTATATCTGAAATATTGGAGTAAATTACAAAAATTAAAAAATAACTTTCTATGGAAAATAAAATTTTAGGGAATAAAATGGATAAAAGTATTACCATATTAAAAATGAATAAAATTTATATCTACATATATATACAGATATACATATAAATATACATATATTATGATATATACATATACATGTATTGTTATAATTAATTAAACATATGCATATATATATACTAAAACACACATGTATATATACATACTAAAACACATATATATGCATGTATTTAAGTTTTAGTATATATATACATGTATGTATGTAAGTTTTAGTATGCATATATTATTATATATATATACTAGAACATACATATTTGTATGTATATGTGTATACCCCTAAACAATACTCATAAACCTCAACCCTTAAATCTTATAATCACTAATAATTAGAGTACAAGCCTAATCCCCTAATCTTTAAACTAATCTCATAACCTCAAATAATTAAGTTGACACATTTACCCCTAAACCCCAAACATCGATATTTAAATCTTACAAACACTATTCACTAATAATTAGAGTGCATGCCTAATCACATAATCCCTAAACTAATCTCATAGCCCCAAGCAATCAACTTGACACACTTACTCTTAAACCCTAAACATAAACCCATAAATCTAACAAACAAAATAAATTGAAACGTAAAAGGACAAATCTAAAAATAAATTAAAACTAAATTATTAATTAGAGCCCAAATCACAAATGAATAAAATTATTAAACCTAATTACTTACCAAATCTTTATACGAGGACCAAATTAAATTTAAAGCAAACCAAAAAGCTTAATAATTAATTAATTTATGAAGCATGACCTAATTAAATAAAATTTAAAGAAACTAAACCAAAAGTTGAGACTAAAAAAATAAAATAAAACCTAAAAAACCTAAACTCTAACCATCTAATTAAGGAAGGACCTAAAGGATAATAAACCCCTAAATAAAAAAATCTCAATTCCCCTCTTAATTTTGTTTCATATTGGCGGCAAATTTCCCCCCTCCCCCACCACACTTTCATCTGGCGGCAAATTCCCCCCACCCCAATTTTATTTTTGTTTGATATTGTGCCAAAACCCTCCATAATTTCCTATCAATCAAAAAAACTTTCCCCCCATTAATTCAAAAAAAAACTTCCCCCTAAACTAACAACTATTTATTTATTATTTTAATAGTTATAATTAAATTTTTTAATAAAAGATTTTTTAAATTTAATGATCACAATTAATAAATTGATTTAAATATTAAATAATTTGTCTTAAATTCATCCATCACAACTTATTAATTTAATAAAATTTTAAATTTTGAATATTTTTAATAAATTAAATTTAAGTATGTTAATTTTTATTAAACTTCACAAATAATTTATATTGAACGAGTTAGTATTAAATTAATTTAATAAATTAATACTTTACATTTATCAACACTTTAAATTTATCAAATTGTAGACTTCTTCAACTATATATCAGGTAAATATCAAGTTAGATCAATATTAGTTCAGGTTAAAAATAGGTCGGGTTTAAAGCAAGTCGGGTCAATTAACAGGTCGGGTTCAAAATAGGTCGGGTCCAAAACAGGTCGGGTTCAAAACATGTCGGGTTCAAAACAGGTCGGGTCCAAAACAGGTCGGGTCCAAAATAGGTCGGGTAATATCAGATCTCGGGTCAATTCAGTCGGGTAAAATCGGTTATCTGCCAGGTCAGCTTCGGGTTCGGGTTCGTTTCAGTTGGGCGCAGGTCGGGTTTCAGGTCCACAGTAACAGGTCCAATTCGGGTTCGGATCATTTTCAGTCGGACGCAGGTCGGGTTCGGTCACTACAGTAACAGGTCGAATTCAGGTTCGGGTCAACAACAGTTGATTACAGATCGGGTTCGAGTCATTAAATTTTCAGGTCAAATCAGGTTCTGACTCGAGTAGGTTTCAGTCGGGTTTTCAAGTCGGGTCAGCTTTTTACATCCCTAGTCACTGCTGCTGCTGGCCCTTGGCAGAGTTTTCTTATCTGCCATTCTTTTCTGCCTCTTTACCGGTGTAAATTCCTTTGACGAGTTTCTCTGAATAGAGGGTTCAACGTCACTGTCTGCCCAGACGAAGGAGGAAGAGAACCCAGCAACAAAGGCAACAAGGTCATCTGAGGGCACTAGTCGCTTTGTTCCTCGAGCAGATGTTTCGGCATGGGTGCTGCCGGCTGCCATCGGGGCAGGTGATGGTATGGAGGCAGCAGATGGTGTTTGTGGGGTTGCAGCATGTGTAGGTGTGTGGACAGGGGTGGGGACAGTGAAGTAGTGAGCGGGGAAGGTGGGAAAGACAACATCAGGGAAATTTGAAGTATTGTGAAGAAAATTTACCGTGGATGCGGCAAAGTCCTTGATGAATGTCATGAGGCCCAGCTGTATGTCCTCCATCCTTTGAATAGCAGTAATGATTTGGTCGGATAGGTCTGTCGGTGCGGTTGCTGTGGCGGCAGGTTCAGGGTTTGGCTGCTATGACGATTCAGTTGTGGCGGCAGCAGGGTTGAAGGAGAAGAGAGGGGTTGCCACTGTCAGATCCATGAGGCATTCCATTCGGTCCCCTTGTCCGTCAGTTCTGCCATGACAGCGTCATAGGCAGCATCATCCAAGGTGTCGAGGAACTGCTGATGTGCATCATCATTGGGGCCTATGCAGAGGCCCTATAAAGAATTAATGCGTTTGACTGTGAACTGCACTTCTGTCCCTCGGACAGTCACTACTGTTGTCGTCCTGCTGCCGATGGCATCATAGAATTCCCTCACCAACGTCTCGTTCATCTCTGCTGGTTGCTCCGCGAATTGTTCCCACAAGAGGGCTTTAATCGTCCTTGCGATGAAAGGCTTGAGGCCCATTTTATTTGCCTCTGGAGTATAAATGAAGCCTCGTTCTTCCCACAGATCTTCGGTTGCAAAGGATTGTGGGGGAGTTGTTGCCGGTGAGGAAGTAGAGGCAGCATTGCGGCGGGTTTTTCTAGAAGACATATTAGTGCAAGGGTTGTGAAAAGTAATTGAAAGCAAATGAAAACTAAAAAAGGAGAGCAAGTAAGAAAAGCATAAGTGAGTGAAAATGAAAATGAAACGGGGTTTTATGGAAGAGAGGTTGTTGCCCGTTGAAATTGTAACAACAGGCGTTTCTGACATGCGTTTCTGCGTCTGTTACGCGTCTGGCACACGTTTCCGCGTCTGTTGTGACAGGCTGGTGACAGCCTGTCTTTTCCATGTCTGCCGCGGCAGCTGGAACGACAAGCCTCTATATTTGGCTTTGTTTGGCTGATGGATGGGTGGTGGGCTGAGTTCACTTCTCCTGTTCTTCTTGGCTCTTTTATTTCCTAAAAACAGTAAACATAAAAGAAATTATTCGATTGAAATAAACCTTATTTCATAATAATAAATAAGTAATAAAAATACTCCATGTTCTATTGATGCTTGAGGGGTTGTTTCCGGTACTTCTTGAAGTCTATCTGTACCCTCCATCTGGTGATTTTTCTCATGGTGGGGGCTCCTTTCTTTCTCTTCCCTTTGTAGTCCATGAAATTCTCCCTTCTTGGTAATGTTTCTGAGGGCATGAACATATGATTAGAAAAAATCAAATTGACATTCAACCATAAACTTACCTTGTTTTCATTGAATGTTGTTGTGGTTGAATGTATCCCTTGCTGTCGTGCCTGCTGCTGTGGCAGGCAGTTATTTTGACAGTCCATTATCAGGTTACTTTGCATGTCAATGGGACATTGGTAAGTGCCATCATTCTCTATATCAAATTCTGTTGACCACTCATAGATCTCCATCAGTAGAGACTTTGATAATTCTGAGTCCACCGGTGTTGGTTCCTCTAATATCGCAATGGAATCGGTGAGTTTTCAAAGAATTCAAAAGGTTCGTTTATTACCTGTTCATATTCCATTGGTGAGACATTGTCTTTGGGTAGCTCTTCTAGGTAGTCGTGCGAGTGCCATGACGGGGATGGATGTGTGCAACCTTGGTCGGGTTTAACCGAGGTAGTGGGTTGAGAATTTGCCTCTGATGTGGTTGTTGCTTCAGCATCAGTTGTTGTCGAGGCGGCAGTTGCTGCCGAGGCGGCAGTTTCCGCTTTGACTGGGGTTTCTGACTCAGAAGTGGTTGATGTCGTGACATTCTCTTGAATTTCACTCAGCGTTGTCGCGGTGTTGCTCCATTCCGGCTCCTCGATCATTGCCATGGCAAGTTGTTGCTCATACTCATCATATGTTGGGTATTCCTTCACATAGGCATCCTCATCACATTGCCTCATGATTTCAGGTTCATCTGTGGCATGAATGAGGGCCGGTCTGCTCAATATTCCATCCATCTTGGCGATACTTGCGTCCATAGAAGCTGACAATTCTTGAGTGAGTGCCATGAAGGCTTGCAGTGTGTCTTCTAAGGATTTTGACTGCTCTTGAGGATGATGACATTGCCAGGGCAGGTCGGGTTCTGCAGCAAAACTGTTATGGTATAAAAAAAATTTGGGTTTTGATCATACCATAAAAAAATTTGCTGCTGCGACATCGGCATTTGCTGCCCCTGTTGCTATCGTGGCAGCATGTCTTTACGGTATTTGCAAGAACTTTCCCACATCAACTCTCGAATGGTTTTTCCTGGCATGTTGATGCCCTTGAACCTGTATTTTCACCTGAGTTTTTTTTGTTAAAAATAATAAAAAATAAATAAAAATAAAAGAAATGTGCAGAAGCTAGGGTAAGAGTGTGTTGCCAGTCCCTGGCAACGGCGCCAAAAACTTGTTGCGTGTAAAAGTTTCTATCGCAATTGAGTGCAAATGTACACGTCGCAAGTAATAAAGTGATACTAGAGTATCGAATATCGTCTCCACAGGGACTGAGCTAACCCTTTCCTTCGTTATCTGCACAAGGGGAAAAGAATAGATTAAGATATTGTCACGAAAATAATAAAGAATACTGGAAAATAAAAGTAGAGAAATCAAGATAGAGAGAATGGGCTGGTATTGAATTGCTCAGTAGTGCAGGTATTGCAGATTTTAGGAAATCCAGTTCTGTCGTCGCGCCCGTCGCGGACAGCACCTGTCGCGGCAGTAGTCCGTTGATTGTCGCGGCAGTAAACTCTCAACTCAGTACTTTCAAGTTTGGCAAGAATCCCAGATCTTCCTTGGCCTATCCCTAGGTCCAAGTCTGTCGATGATCACGTCTTGATGATACCTCCCGGCGTGAATCGAAGGATGAACACCGATGTGTATGAATTCTTCTTTAGCCACTTAACCTCGCCCTATCCCTAGGCACGAGATAGTTCAACTATAAACTAGAGAACTTGCTCTTATTTCTTTCGTATACTTAACTCTCCCGATGCTAAGTAAATAGATAACCTCACAATGCTCTCCCGATGCTCTTGCAAGATATTAATAACCAAAATAAGAGAACTTGAAGTTTATTTTATTGAACTGAAAATTCCTAAAACAAAACAACCCTTGCAACTACTTTACAAATCAACCCGTGGCCCTAGGGGAATTTTAGAACATATCGACGGCGGGTAAACAGTAGGGGTTTTTGGTTATCGGTTATAGGGTAATCGGCTATGGGGTATGATATCTCTGCCCTAGGTTAAAATACATGCCCTTATATAAGCTTTGGGCTCAAGTTATCTGTGATAATAAGAATTACAACTTTAATTAAAAGTATGATTCTAATAAAGACTTAATCTTCAAGGATCCTACTTTTCAGCCGTCCTCCTTGTTTCTTGGGATTTTCTCTCCTTGAGCTTTGGGCTTGACATATCTTTTGATCCGGGGCTTGGAAAAATATTTGGTTTTCACACGACAGACGAGCATAATTTTCTCTATCTATCGAGGTCCACTTTACTTTTTCTTCACTAACTTGTTGTCGTTCTCTGCTGTCACGGCAGCACCATGGCAGCATCGTCCTCTTTGTCTGCTTGTCCAGTTCAGCTCTTCGGTTTCTCTGCCCTGCGCCTGCCCTCACCGTCTATGACGGCGGCAACCTGCCAAAAACATCCATTTTTAGTAGAATATGTGCCTTTTATATATTTGTGATGTTTTGCTGTAAACTAACCTAAATGCAATGAATAATGCTTGAATGCAGTAGAAATATGCGTTAAAAAGGGTGTAAATAATAGAACTTTTATACACTCAACAACAAGATAAATAAAAGAAAAAAAATAAGGTTGCTAACCGAGGGGAACCTTAACGGGTTTCACTCGGTTTTTTCCCGTGTGGCCCACTCGGATCGGTCATCCAGCTAGACCGAGACGAGGGGGTTACATGAGCCATGGAGTGGTTCGATGCATTTGTTATAAACTTGCATGTTTAAATTCTGTTTTGGAAGCATGTTTTAGCATGGTTAATGCTGGTTTTGAAAGTCATGTGTTGAAGGATACTCAAGGTAAGAGATCCCTTGTTTGACATGTCGTAAATGTGGATTTGATGCATATTGATGCATGATGTTAAATGGCTTTGTTTAATGCTTTAAAACAGTGAATTGTTGGTGATAAATGATGTATATTGGCAAGTGATGTGTTAGTTTAAAGTACTTGAATCGGATATAGATAGCCGGCTATAGGATTGGGTGTACCGTGAATAAAGTTGCCTTGGATGTTGGGGGGTTGAGATTGTACCGTAAACTCTATCCAAGTACACTAACGAGAAAGGTAAGATCACAATGGTGGTTAAAAGTCCATGTGTGGATCTTGTGTCGTGTGTCCCGTGTTCTCGTTACTGGAGTTATACAACTACCGATGAGTGATGTTGAGGGGTTGTGATTGTATCGTTAAACTCCATCACAAGTGTTGAGGGGTTGTGATTGTACCGGTAAACTCCACCTTGTGTGTTCGGTAGTGTGTATGAAGCGTATGAGACAACACTTGTAATCTGTGTGTAAGCCCCTCGTCCCGGTCTGGCCGGATGACCGGTCCGAGCGAGCTACACGGGGAAAACCGAGTGAAAACTCCCTTAGGAATTTTCCCTCGGTTAGCAACCCTATTTTTTTATTTTCCATTTTAAATCTTGTCTAGATGAGTATTAAAGTCCTAAGTGATCAAATATGCGGAGCAACATACATGAGACAATCAACGAACCCAAACAACATTTAACAGCCAAATTTTAACCTAACTACAGGCGGTATCGATACACCTAAGGGGTGTATCGATAAACCTTGACTAGGTCAAAAAGTCAATGTCAGCCTGGGGAGACCGTATCGATACACCCAAGGAGTGTATCGATACCCTCCCCAAAGGTTGACTTCTCACAGTCAACGCTAAGATGACCGTACCGATACGCCAAAGACCGGTATCGATACCAAGTTTGGACAGTGACTTTAGTGACCAAAATGGTATCGATACGCCTGAGACCGGTATCGATACCAAGCTGGATAGTAGCTCCAGTGTCCAAAATGGTATCGATACGTCTCCCCGCGTATCGAAACAAAAGGCCTGGAATAAGAAGGTCGTATCGATACGGGTCTAACCGTATCGATACCCCTGCTCTGCAACTCCTCACTTCACTACTTGGTAACTTTACATACGATTCTAGATGCACTTTTGGGAACTCCTAAGCGTAGACAAGCATACATGCATCAAACCACAATTGAGACTTAGCATGGGAGGCATTTAATGTAACGGAAACATACAAACAAGACTCCATACAATTTCACAAAGAAGCATGTTTAGCAAGCACAAGACAACATTCACAATGTGGTCAAGCATAAGGCATACATAGGCCAACATCATACAAGTTTAGGCATATGCAATAAACCACATAAGAACATAGGACATAGTCCAAGAAGCAAAAGCATAACACAACATGAGTTTAACAATTTCAAGCATAACCTCCTAAGGAGTTTGGCCCCAACTCCTAACACTCTACACCCCATTGTCTAGGCATTATTACAAAAGCAAACCATACTTAAACTTGCTTGGGAACTCCAAAAGCTCCTCCCTCGCCCGCTCGCCTCCCGAACTCTAACGATCTGCACGTTGGAAACAAAAGAGCGTAAGCAATCTAGCTTAGTGAGAGAGGCTCTACAATTCACAACATGCAGTTTTCCAAAACACGATTTATATGCGAGAAAACAATGGATGCACAAGGGTCTATTTCAACAACAACACTTGGTTTGCACAAGCACAACCAACATACACCTATGGTGGGACTACACATCACCGTTTCGACTAGTGGATGTCCAATGGGACTACACATCAAAGTACTACCCTACTAGTCACTACCGGTGGGACTACACATCACCGTAGTTAGACCACCATCACGTGAGGCGCGGACTCAACACGACTACAACATTAACAACTTAAAATGCATTCAAATAATCATAACGCATCCACAATCAATATATCACAACACATGAGAGTAGAGAGGCTTACACACGGGTTTAGGTGACCTCCCAAGGTTCCACCCAAACCCCAAAGGATTCCATATCGAGCACAATGTAAAAACCAATAAGTCTACTCACCGTTACTACCCAAGAGAAGATCGTAGACCAAGCTCAAGACTCCGAAATCCCCGGATTTGTCCCCGAAGCTTCACCAACCAAATTTCTTGTTTCTAAACATTCCAACACCAAGCAAATAACCCCAAATCAGTCCATGTTCTAAAATAATCAACCCGGATTATATCCCAAGTACAATACATCAATTTTTCTATTGAAAACAAGCTCAACTTCCAAAAATCCGAGCAGCCCTTAAGCACCCTTCAAAACCATTGATTTCAACCCTAAAATTACTCCCTAAAGCCTCCAAAACATCACTCACATATAGCCTAATCATCAGCCCTTAAGATTCCACCTCAAAAACCCCCAAAAACCCAACTTAAAACCTCCCAAAAACCTCATTTTCACCCAAATCCGAAAATTCCATAAAATGTTGTAAAAATTGGTTTTGTTGGACCCTTTTGGTTGTAGGCAACTCATATGACTTAAACTAATAGAAAGCTCAAGTTAAAGACCCCAAAGACAACATTTTTAATCCAAAATCCTTCAAATCCCTAATCTCAAAACATGTCTAAAAATGAAAACAAATGGTATAAACTTGTAGGGAATAACAAGGGTAAGTCAAAAACGTGTTTACCTTTGCGAAATTCTTCAAAACGAGCAAGACATTTGATGAAATAGTAACCTAAGGAGAGGGGGTTTTTTAACGTTGGTGTGAATAGTAGAGTGAGGGGAAGAAGATGATTCAAGCATTATTTTAGGTTTGTTTGAAATTAAAAAGGGCTAAAGACCCAAATGCCCTTAATGAATTAAGATAACTACAAGGGATGACACCCTTGGCTTTTTGGGTTTATTTTAAAAATGGTCCAACTAAATTTTGTTGTCTTAAAACCCGAGGCCCAAACAATTATTTTATTATTTAAAATTTGGAACCGAAACCCGAACCATTAATATATTACAATTTTCACCCGACCCCCGAACCCGGGTGTTACAACTCTCCCCCACTTAAGGAATTTCGTCCCTAAAATTACCTGGCGGAAACAAATACGGGGACTGCTCAAGCATGTCAGCTTTCCTCTCCCACGTGGCTTCCTCCACACCTCTATGTCTCCATAAGACTTTGACTAACTTTATAGTCTTGCCACACAACACCTTGCTATCAGAAGCGAGTATCTCAACTGGTTCCTCATTGTAAGACAAGTCCGGATTTAACTCTATTTCTTCCACTGGCATGACATGGGACGGATCCGATCTATACTTCCTAAGCATCGACACATGAAATACATCATGAATCTTCTCTAACTCAACTGGGAGTCTCAATCTATATGCACTCGGACCAATTCTCTCAACTATCTCATAAGGCCCTATGTACCTTGGGCTCAACTTGCATTTCCTCCCAAACCTCATCACCTTCTTCCATGGTAAGACTTTTAGAAACACTTTATCCCTCACGGAGTATTCTACCTCCTTCCTTTTTAAGTCTGCATAGGACTTTTGCCGATCTGAAGCCGCTTTCAAGCGATCACATATCAACTTCACTTTCTCGATGGTTCCCTTAAGCAACTCGGGCATCGGCACAAGCTTATGTCCGGCCTCGGCCCAACAAATCGGGGTCCTACACTTCCTACCATACAAAGCCTCATAGGGAGCCATTTGGATGCTCGATTGAAAGCTGTTGTTGTACGCAAACTCCACTAATGGTAGGTGTTTCTCCCATGTCCCTTGGAAGTCAATGATACAACACCTCAACATGTCCTCCAATATCTGAATCACCCTCTCTGACTGCCCATCTGACTGTGGATGATACGATGTGCTTAAATTCAACCATGTACCCAAAGCTCGATGCAAACACTCCCAGAATCTAGAGGTGAATCTCGGATCTCGGTCTGACACAATCGACTTCGGTACCCCATGTAACCTCACAATCTCCCGAATATACAATTCGGCCAACTTGTCTAATGTATAAGTAGTGTGAACCGGCATGAAGTGAGCACATTTGGTGAATCTATCTACAATCACCCACACTGAATTTTTCTTCGAAGGAGTCAACGGAAGTCCTGACACAAAGTTCATAGTGATGCGCTCCCACTTCCACTCTGGAATTTTCAACGGTTGCAACAACCCTGAGGGAAACTGGTGCTCAGCCTTGAACCTCTGACAAACCATGCACCTACTTACGAACTCGGCTACATCCTTTTTCAAACCAACCCAATAATACTCTTCCTTCAATCCTCGATACATCTTCGTGCTACCCGGATGCACAGCAAAAGGGCTATTGTGAGCCTCATTCAAGATTGTACGCCTCAACTCGGCATCCTCCGGAACCACCATCCTATCCTTGAAACATAGGATTCCATTCTCTCCAAAACAATACTCAGTAGGCCTATCTTCGGCTATGTCTTGCACGTGAGGTGCCAAGGACTCATCTCGCAACTGCTTCTCACGGATCAACTGAATCAATGATGGCTTAGCTTGAAGCTCGGCCACTAACCCACCATCCGTGGACACACTCAACCTTGCAAACATTGCTCGCAACTCAACGGCCACCTTCCTAATCAAGGCATCGGCCACCACATTTACCTTGCCCGGGTGATACTCTATGGTAAGGTCATAATCTTTAAGGAGCTCTAACCACCTTCGTTGCCAAAGATTCAACTCCCTTTGGGACATCAAATATTTCAGACTCTTGTGGTCGGTGTACACAGTGCACTTCTCACCATAAAGATGGTGTCTCCAAATTTTCAACGCGAACACCACTGCAGCCAACTCTATGTCATGTGTGGGGTAATTCTTCTCATGAACCTTCAACTGTCGGGAAGCATATGCCACTACCTTACCTTCTTGCATAAGCACACAACCTAGCCCCACGTAAGATGCATCACTGAAAATCACAAACTCTCTCCCCGGCTCGGGCTGAATCAAAATGGGAGCTTCGGTCAAAGCTTTCTTCAATTTCTCAAACACTTCTTGTCTTGCATCTGACCATTCGTACGGAACATTTTTCTGTAGTAACTTGGTCAACGGAGCCGCTATCCTCGAGAACCCCTCAACAAACCTCCTATAGTACCCCGCCAAGCCTAGGAAACTGCGGATTTCTGTCACTGATTTCGGTTGCTTCCAATTCACAATGGCTTCAATCTTCTTGGGATCTACACTAATTCCACTAGCTGAGATCACGTGACCTAGGAAGACCACCTCTCTAATCCAAAACTCACACTTACTTAGCTTGGCATACAACTGATTCTCAAGTAGGGTCTGAAGCACTAACCTTAAGTGTTCGTCGTGCTCCTCTTCGGTCCTAGAGTACACTAGGATGTCATCAATAAACACTACAACAAACCTGTCCAAGAACTTATGGAACACTCGATTCATCATATCCATGAAGGCTGCTGGAGCATTGGTCAACCCAAAAGGCATCACCAAAAACTCATAATGCCCATAATGTGTACGAAAGGCTGTCTTCGGTATGTCCACATCCTTTACCTTTAACTGATAATATCCAGACCTCAAGTCAATCTTCGAAAACACGGAAGCACCCCTCAATTGGTCTAGTAAGTCATCTATCCTTGGCAAGGGATATTTTTTTTCACTGTCACCTTATTCAACTGTCTATAGTCTATGCACATTCTCATGCTACCATCCTTCTTTTTCACAAACAAAACCGGAGCACCCCACGGGGAAACACTAGGCCTAATAAAGCCTCTGTCAGTCAACTCCTGAAGCTGTGTCTTCAATTCTTTCAACTTTTTCGGTGCCATCCTATACGGAGCAATCGACACCGATGCAGAATTAGAATGAGTCTCGATAGCAAACTCAACTTCTCTATCTGGAGGCAAGCCTGGTAGCTCTTCCGGAAAAACACTCGGAAAGTCACATACAGTCCTGATGTCCTGAGGTCTCACCTCACTCATATCCAGGTTCATTACGTAAGCCAAGTAAGCCTGACACCCTGAACTCAACAACCTCTGAGCTTCCAAAGCCGAAACCACGTTGGACAAAAACTTAACATTCTCCCCAACTACCACAACCTCAAAGTCATCGGCAAGCCTCAAAGAGACTCTCTTAGTCTCAAAGTCAACCCTAGCTCTATGCTCTACAAGCCAATCCATGCCCAAAATCACATCAAAGCCATAAAAGGGTAGCTCCATCATGTCGACCGGGAATACGTGGCCCTGAATCATCAAGGGACACATCCTATACACTTTCCTAACTACCACTGTATCACCAAAAGAGGTGGTGACATTTACACCTACCTCTAGCCGATCACAAGGTAATCCTAATGACTTTGCATGCTCACCCAGAATATACGAATGTGTTGACCCCGAATCTATTAGAGAAAGCAAACTTAAAGACTGTAATGTGAAATTACCTGCAATGACATTAGTGTCATTCTCAGCCTCTCGCTGAGCGTACACCCTAGCCGGTCCTCCTCCCTCGGGCTGGACTGCTACCACATGAGCCAAGTTCCTCTGACCCTCATTCCTTGGCTAGAAGTTCCCACAACCGCGCCCACGACCTCCCTGATGCTCAAAACCCCTCGCTGGAGCCGGTCCTCCCCTAACTGGGTGTGGACAATCACGCCTCAAATGGTCTCAGGAGCTACAGTTCCAACACGCCCCAAACATACCCATGCACTCACCTGGGTGGGGTCTCCCGCTTGAGCCCCATTACCTCCCATATTAGCCTCATCCTGAGGCCCATTACCATCACCTCCGATGTTCCCTCCATCACCATCGGGAGCGTTAAGAGCAGGGGGCGCATTTCTGGGTTCCTGGCCACCCGCCCTAGGCCGTCCTCTCGGTCGCACCATACCAATTAAAGTAATCTAAAACAGTAACACACAACAACAAAGAAACGTTAGGTTAGCAAGGGGCAAAAGACTCCGGTTCTCAAGCTCTTTTAAACCAAAACAATTTTCCATTTTTATTTTGACAACAACGCCTAACAATGGGGACTCAAACCAACTCTCAAACAACAACAAGGTCACCATAGCATGCATTCATACACCGTGCTAAAGACAAAATTTAGACATACATGGCAAAACACTCATAATACCTTAACTTACCTCACTTACCTGCCCGAGGTCTCGGAAACCTCAGGCTCTGATACAAACAAATGTAACCCCCTCGTCCCGGTCTGGCCGGATGACCGGTCCGAGCGAGCTACACGGGGAAAACCGAGTGAAAACTCCCTTAGGAATTTTCCCTCGGTTAGCAACCCTATTTTTTTATTTTCCATTTTAAATCTTGTCTAGATGAGTATTAAAGTCCTAAGTGATCAAATATGCGGAGCAACATACATGAGACAATCAACGAACCCAAACAACATTTAACAGCCAAATTTTAACTTAACTGCAGGCGGTATCGATACACCTAAGGGGTGTATCGATACACCTTGACTAGGTCAAAAAGTCAATGTCAGCCTGGGGAGACCGTATCGATACACCCAAGGAGTGTATCGATACCCTCCCCAAAGGTTGACTTCTCATAGTCAACGCTAAGATGACCGTACCGATACGCCAAAGACCGGTATCGATACCAAGTTTGGACAGTGACTTCAGTGACCAAAATGGTATCGATACGCCTGAGACCGGTATCGATACCAAGCTGGACAGTAGCTCCAGTGTCCAAAATGGTATCAATACGTCTCCCCGCGTATCGAAATGAAAGGCCTAGAATAAGAAGGTCGTATCAATACGGGTCTAACCGTATCGATACCCCTGCTCTGCAACTCCTCATTTCACTACTTGGTAACTTCACATACGATTCTAGATGCACTTTTGGGAACTCCTAAGCGTAGACAAGCATACATGCATCAAACCACAATTGAGACTTAGCATGGGAGGCATTTAATCTAACGGAAACATATAAACAAGACTCCATACAATTTCACAAAGAAGCATGTTTAGCAAGCACAAGACAACATTCACAATGTGGTCAAGCATAAGGCATACATAGGCCAACATCATACAAGTTTAGGCATATGCAATAAACCACATAAGAACATAGGACATAATCCAAGAAGCAAAAGCATAACACAACATGAGTTTAACAATTTCAAGTATAACCTCCTAAGGAGTTTGGCCCCAACTCTTAACACTCTACACCCCATTGTCTAGGCATTATTACAAAAGCAAACCATACTTAAACTTGCTTGGGAACTCCAAAAGCTCCTCCCTCACCCGCTCGCCTCCCGAACTCTAACGATCTGCACGTTGGAAACAAAAGAGCTTAAGCAATCTAGCTTAGTGAGAGAGGCTCTACAATTCACAACATGCAGTTTTCCAAAACACGATTTATATGCGAGAAAACAATGGATGCACAAGGGTCTATTTCAACAACAACACTTGGTTTGCACAAGCACAACCAACATACACCTACGGTGGGACTACACATCACCGTTTCGACTAGTGGATGTCCAATGGGACTACACATCAAAGTACTACCCTACTAGTCACTACCGGTGGGACTACACATCACCGTAGTTAGACCACCATCACGTGAGGCGCGGACTCAACACGACTACAACATTAACAACTTAAAATGCATTCAAATAATCACAACGCATCCACAATCAATATATCACAACACATGAGAGTAGAGAGGCTTACACACGGGTTTAGGTGACCTCCCAAGGATCCACCCAAACCCCAAAGGAATCCATATCGAGCACAATGTAAAAACCAATAATTCTACTCACCGTTACTACCCAAGAGAATATCGTAGACCAAGCTCAAGACTCCGAAATCCCCGGATTTGTCCCCGAAGCTTCACCAACCAAATTTCTTGTTTCTAAACATTCCAACACCAAGCAAATAACCCCAAATCAGTCCATGTTCTAAAATAATCAACCTGGATTACATACCAAGTACAATACATCAATTTTTCTATTGAAAACAAGCTCAACTTCCAAAAATCCGAGCAACCCTTAAGCACCCTTCAAAACCATTGATTTCAACCCTCAAATTACTCCCTAAAGCCTCCAAAACATCACTCACATATAGCCTAATCATCAGCCCTTAAGATTCCACCTCAAAAACCCCCTCAAAACCCAACTTAAAACCTCCCAAAAACCTCATTTTCACCCAAATCCGAAAATTCCATAAAATGTTGTAAAAATCGGTTTTGTTGGACCCTTTTGGTTGTAGGCAACTCATATGACTTAAACTAATAGAAAGCTCAAGTTAAAGACCCCAAAGACAACATTTTTAATCCAAAATCCTTCAAACCCCCAATCTCAAAACATGTCTAAAAATGAAAACAAATGGTATAAACTTGTAGGGAATAACAAGGGTAAGTCAAAAACGTGTTTACCTTTGCGAAATTCTTCAAAACAAGCAAGACATTTGATGAAATAGTAACCTAAGGAGAGGGGGTTTTTTAACGTTGGTGTGAATAGTAGAGTGAGGGGAAGAAGATGATTCAAGCATTATTTTAGGTTTGTTTGAAATTAAAAATGGCTAAAGACCCAAATGCCCTTAATGAATTAAGATAACTACAAGAGATGGCACCCTTGGCTTTTTGGGTTTATTTTAAAAATGGTCCAACTAAATTTTGTTGTCTTAAAATCCGAGGCCCAAACAATTATTTTATTATTTAAAATTTGGAACCGAAACCCGAACCATTAATATATTACTATTTTCACCCGAACCCGGGTGTTACACTGCGTATCTGATTGTGTTTTATGTTGTAAATGGTTATGGATGATCACTTGAAAGCCAATATGACATGTTGATTTTAATGAGGCATGAGATGCTTGTTTATGTATGCAAGGTTGCATGAATAATAATGATTGTGTGATGGAAGAATTTGTTAAAAGTGTTTTATAAAAAGCATTATTGTGTTGTTTCTTTAGAGCATGCCTCACTAAGCTATTGTGCTTACGCTCTCTCTCTTGAACCAATAATGCAGATAATTGAAGTGTTTGAAGGCAACAAGGAGGCTAAGATTCCAAGGGAAAACTAAGCTCATGTATGGTGACGTTTTCATAACACTATTAGTTTTTGATATTTTGGCAATGGGAACCTAGGTTGTGTTTTGGGAGATGTTTTTGACTCCCTAGTTGTGGCATGATGCCTTTGATGATTTGGATTTGTAATTGGCCATTTTTATGTTTGCTTTGGTGTTTTGTTGGTTGCTTGGTTTTGGATACTAGGGTGCATGCCTATAGATTTGTGGAATTCCATGATTGATGCCATGAACGTGTTTTGATGTTGCAAACATGTACCTTACATGTATGTTGACTTGTTGGCATGATTAGGAAGTCACTAGAATGTGTTTGAGTGGTTTATTGCATGTTAAACCAGCAAATTCTGCAGCTTCTGGGATACCCGTATCAATACACTCATAGGCGTTTTGAAACGGGGGCCTGTAATGGTCTTGGTGTTTCGAAACGGCTGGTGACTGTATCGAAACGGTTTGGCCACTGGAAGGCCCTGTTTCGAAACAAGTCTCGAAACAAACCCGTGTTTCGGAACGATCAACCTCGTTTCGAAATAGGTGACCATTGGGCACTGATTTGAATGGTTTTAAGGTTGTAAGCTTTACGTTTTACTCCTGAAAATTGTATTTGCAATTGCATGAGTTCGAGATGTCCGATTAAGGTGAAATTTGACAGGGAAGCATGTAATATGATTAATTTAATATTGATAACTTAAAAATCAGTTAAGATCTCCTAACTTTCCAGAATTTGCAATTTGGTCACTAATGCTTGTGATTTGTGCAATTGAGTCCCTTATTTTTATCCGACCGATGTGCTTTTCACATACATGTTTCTCAAGAAAACGCTTAGGGTTATTTAGCATCTAGACAAGATTAAAAATGAAAAAAAAGGTCGTTAACCAATGTTGACTTTCGGGTTGACTTTGGTTTTCCCCGTGTAATCTTCGTAGTTCGGGTCAACCGTCTAGGTCGGGCTAAGGGGGTTACATTAAAACCCTATAATCGAATTTCCTATATAAACCCTCTAAACCTCATTGTTTTTCACCAAATCTTGAGGGCTTTTTCTCTTAAAAACAAGTCTAAGCAATCATCAACAATATTGTGCAATGATTTTCACATATTCATCCAAATTCCCAATTTAAGGTATATTTTCCTCTTTTTCTTTTTTCTTCAATTTATATTCAAATCGTAGATTAGAAAATTTTAATTTTGTATAGTTTATGTGTTTTAACACTTGGGTTTTTCAAATCTTGTAAAAAAATTCAAAATCTTCAATTTTTTGATTCGAATATATAATTTTTTATTCGTATTTTCTTTACTGTTTTTTTAATTTGTTTTTCTCTTAAATTTTTTTGTTGTTTTGTTTTGCTTCTTTGTTTTTAAAACTTGTTTTTAACCTAAGTGGGATTTATCATTGGATTGAATTAAGAAATCTCATGCATACACTCAAACTTGTTTTTAAATTGCTTGCTTTATATTTTTAGGATGTCTACGGAGATCGTTAGCAAAAAGCGTAAGATCGATCAAGCAAATGAATCGAGTATTCATCCTAATCTCACCCAGCTATTTCAAAAAAACTCTTCGAACTCAAGAGATGAGGTATCGTTTCACTTATGTTAAGGAGTTTGAAATTCGTCGTGAGCGTGTTGTTGACCTCGCGTTTCTTGACTCTGAGCGCTTTCTCTTTCGCTACCTCGACCGTCTAAGAGAATGGGATTTACTTGTCTTGTTGAGCATCCCAAACATTTGCTACAAATACATGGTACTTCTCTTTTATTCCAATGCTCAATTTATTAATAATGAAGACAATATCGAAGTGGTTGGCCTTGAATCTTCTATCTTGGGCAAGAGGATTGTCATTAACATCCCTTTCTTGGAGTCTACGTTTGCTCTTAAGAATGAAGGAATTGAGAATGAGAGTCACTTTGGTTCTCACACCGGTTCGGTGATTTCTTTGAATGCGCACGATAGATTCTTCCATTTGATGGTCTCATGGTTCCTTCACCCTTCCGGAGGTAAATATTATCACATTCGTCAAGTAGACTATTTTTGGCTTGAGTGTTTCTGTCGTGGTGAGCGCCCTAATCTTGTTAAGATCATGTTTGCCGAAATAGTCAATAATGTTAAGCTTCGTGACACCGATGCCCTTAAATCCTTCACTTATGGAATGGTCTTAAGTCACATCTTTAGCAAACTCAATCTTGATTGCACCTAAGACTCTCCGGAACCCCGCAAGTCAAAAATTGGTGAGTCCTCTCTCCGTAAGTCCGGTTTTCGCTATGTAAACAATGGGCATTGGGAATGTGTTGATAGGGAAGCACCTCCTCCTCCTCCCGTTGAACCTCAACCACAAGCTCAAGTTGCAAACAATGAAGCTCTCACGGCTTTCCTTACCGAGCGGTTCAACACTTTGGACACTAACATGTCTAGAGGTTTTGGTGCTCTCAATACACGCTTGCAATCCATTGAGAATCGACTCCAATCCTTTGAGAATTAACAATAGGCCATGGACATGTCCTTCTCTACCTTTTATGGGCAATGGATGAAGTTTCGTCGTTCTCGAGTCAAGAGTGATGATGAGTCCACAGATGATGATGGTGACGTCGACGAGGCCTAGGTTTCTCATAACATATCATATTAGCTATGCATTTTAGGTTTAAGTTTGCATCTTTATTTCCATTATGTTTCCACTAGGAGAAAGTTGTGAAGAAATAAGGATTTTATTATAAATGACTATTGGTTGCTGAAAAAATGAATTAAAAAGATGAAATTTCGATTAGAACTAAAAATGGACATGTATTCGAAATTAATGGAGATCAGGGACTGATTTGAAAAAAAATCAGTAAATTGAGTACTTGATTGTTGAAATTGAAAGTTAGTATGAACTGTAAAATGTCATGGAATAATATTATAATTAATGCCATGAATAAATTTTTATATTTAAGAATGTGATTAGGTGAATTTTAAGTTTAAAGTGTAAACTAAGCAAGCGGTCCAGTGGTATGTGACTTAAAAACAGTAACTTTAGAAATTCACCAAAATTTGGATATGAGGTATTTCGAGTTTAAATTTTTATTGTATAAACTTTAGTATGTCCAGAATCATTGAGAGAAAACGGAACTCAATTTCAGTATGTAAATTAGGAGATATGAATTTTTAAAGTTGGACAGTACAAGCTGCCCAGATTTACCGAAAGGAGTGTAATTAAGCAATAAATTGTATTGATTCGAATAAGATAAAAATATGAGGTTCATATAAGTATAAAATTGAGTTTAATACCTTTCTAACGGTATATGATAAGTTAATTTTGAATTAGTAATTAAAAAGATATGATCAAAACACTAACTAGTCCTCCAACTAGTTTAATGAAAAGTCAGATTTAAAAATATGAGTTCATGCTTGAGATTGAGAAGTAATTGTGATTGAATGACTTCCTAATATAGTGTGTATTCGTTTTATGTTGAGAGTTAAGATCGGAATTGTGAAGAAACTTTGGAGGAAGCTAGGATCGATCACTCGAAGGGAAGAAACAAAGGCATCTCAATTCGAGATCAAGCTTAAGGAGTTGTGAGTGTAATTTTGCATTAGGGTTGGGACTAGTGTCCGAACCACTTTATTATTTGTAATTTATGATTTCTATGCATGAAATTGGACTAATTGATATTCGGTAATGTGTTTAGTAAGGGAAGGAGATAAAAAGGAAATTAGATGCATGATTTGAGACTTGTGATTAATATTTGATTGTGTGCAATATGTGGGCTGTTTTATGTGATGTTAATTGCCATGAATTATATGTTCGATTTGGATTTTGATAATGTTTGAATATACGCAAATGTGGACTGTCCATGTGATTATTGGTATGATGAATATGTATGAATTGGATTCTTGATGATACTTGACAAAATGAGTATGTGGACTGCCCTACGATATATATGATATGCTTAAAATGCATTTGATTTTGTATGTATGAAGTTGCTGCCATGCATGATGATATGATCGAATGAGCATGCAAATTGAATTATGAAAAAAAATGTATATGGTAAATGAGATAATGAATTAATTAATTAACAAGAATACGCCTTCGATCGATTAGAAGTTTTGGATAAGTACGACATGCCTAGAGTCTGAGCTCACCATTTGATGTTGCTTTGTTCAACCTTTGATAGTACTTTGTGTACTTTTGATTATAAGATATGTGTTCTTGATTGTTGTTCGAGACACATGATGCTATGGGCATCCTTTGTTGTTGCTTTGTGCAACTCTTGATGTTGCTTCGAGCAACTATTATACGTCACATGTTACCCTTTTGATGGCTTGAATATCTGATACGTCTACTCTACCTTGGGCAATGAAATTAAATAAAGTGCAATGCAATGAATTATAATGCAATATGATCTACATGAATTAAATGGAATTTGCTAAGTTAAATATAGCTTATGAAGTGGATAAATGATTGTGTGACTTAGTATGTTATTATGTGATATGAAATGTTATGCTATGTGGACATTGGTCCTTTCGATTATGACATGAAGCATATGAATTGCTTATAAGCCCGATTATGTGAAATTTGGGTAATGACCCTATCCGAATACATGAAATTAAGAAATGGAAAATTCTGATTTTTTTTTATGATGGTTTGAGATCATTCGAATGATATGCCTATGATGAAATTGTGATTTCGTTCTGATAAGTTAATAATGATATGTATGGATTAGCATGGAATTTTGGTTAATTCAATTGTTAAGCATAAGATTGAGTATGCTGAAATTGAATCGAATTATGATATTGAATGTATTATATGTAAGCATGTGATAAATCATTATGTTATGTTATGTATTCGAGCATGTGTTATGAATGTTGATATGACATGTATGATACTATGTGTAAGAATTTTACATGAGCTTAGTTGGGTGCAATTCGATTGTTAATAAACCTAGCTAAGTAAACTCAAGGCTTGATCACATTAAAAATTTAAAAGTTCAAGAATGAATTAGATTTAGTATTACCTCGCTAAGTACTATTTGTACTTATCGCTCCATTGTTTTCCTCTTCCCAACCTTAGCAGGATCGCTCGGACCTTAAAGCTAGCATTCGTTTGGATCAAGTTCACAAGTTCTAAAATATGTACGATCTTAGTCTTATCTTTAGACTCCTAGATGGTGGCTTTGAAGTCTGTTTAAGGATTCGTTTTGTTGTGTTCGGTCGTAACTTAAGTCTGAAATGATGTTTGAAGTTATATGCTCCATGATGCATGGTTAGGAGGCTAGAATCATGTTTTGTATTTAAGTAGGAAGCCTCATTATTTTGTTGTATAAAAATGTAAGTCGAGCTAGTGGTTGTGTCGATTCTTTTTGTTGTCCATAGTCGATAGCTTGACATGGTTTAGGGGCATATAAATCATGATATTTTGTAATGATCTAAGTAAGGGAAAATTGAATGTCATGGAATTGAAATCTATTATGTCTTGTATGAAAATTGAATTGATTAATTATTGGTAATTTGAATTAATTCAAAAATCACCTAGACCATTTAATTAAGTTTTCGAATGGCATTGATTTGAATAGTTTTAAGTATTCGACTTTTTGACCTAATTGTAATAGTAATTTGATAATGATAATAAAGTTTTAAATTGGCTTGAAATTTGGTAACAAGACTAAAAGAAATTGTGTCTAAGTTTATGTATGATCATAAGAAGTTAAGAAAAGTTTTTGTTAGCCCATTTTCCACGTGCGCATTAATATGAACATCTTATTAAAAATGATATCTTGTTTTCTGAAATGCTTCCGCTTTTGTCCGATTGTCCGTTTTCTTGTTCCGATAACGCTCCCGACTCCCGGCCCGGGTTGGGGTGTTACAAGCTCAATGTGGACAGGAATACTATCACCAACATTACGAGGTGAACAATAGAAGATAAAGTGGTGAATTCTTCAATTGTGGCAGGAAGAGTCACTTTGCTCGAGATTGCAGATTGCCTAAGAGACAGACTTTCCAAGGAAACATGGCCACCACAAAAGAGGATGAGAGTGAAGCCATGTTGGATGGTTCCATCAATGAGGAAGAATGGGAAGTAAACGGTGGACTTTTTGTTGAAGAATACTTAATAGAAGACATAGAGGAACCATCCCTTGTAGCAATAACAGACTCAAAAATAGACTATACAGATGAATAAGAGTTCGAAGAAGATATAGAGAAACCATCTCTTGCAGCAACCATGGAGTCAAAAATTGAGGATTGGATTGTCGACTCTGAGTGCTACAATGATGAGAGATGTTGGATATGTTGTGATCCAACAAATTGCAAGTACTAAACTTCAAGGAATTTGGTGGTTGATGAAGTTTCTTCTTGGGGGTCATCTCAAAAGATCGAGCTTTTAGAATCACATGACCTAGAAGAACTTTCAGAAGATAATAAAGAAGGTAAAGAGCAAGCATCATACCCAAGTGAAGAAAGAGAAAGCTCACCCTCAAAAGATAAAAGGCTATGGAAGGCAGTTGCACATCAACCTACATCCGAGGAGCTTCGTCCAAGCCATGTGAAAATTGATGAGCTTCGCAACGAAATGTTGGGAGCCCTAAATGAGGTTACAAGTAAGTGTTCACAACAATGTGAGACTTTTTGTAGTGAAATCCTTATACTTAAAGAAGAGAACAAAGCTCTAAGGGGGGAGCTTAATATGTTACATGGGGAATTTGAAAATATGAAGGAGAAGATGGTGCTTCTTAGGAAGGCACTAGCTCATGATGGGGAGCTACCTCATCCGTCTCAATTCTAATTTTTTTTTTCAAGAGTGGAGGTTTTTAAACCGAAGTCTTATAAAGAAGCTAAGAACACGAAAGATGAAGATAACTTCCTGAAGAGCTTGGAACAATACATCCAAGCTACAAACGTCATGAAGGATGCTAGGAAGATTGACCATGACAGGAAGATCGACCATGTCTTACATTATTTGAAAGATGTTGTATTGTGATGGCATAAGCATAGCAAAATGAAGAAGAGATTTTGCACAATTGCTATTAGGGAGGAATTCAAGAAGAACCTAAAAAGTAAATTCTATCACAAAAATGTAGAGAAAGAGATATGAGCAAAAGAATTCTCTGAAGTGCTATTGAAGATTTTCGACTATCTCAAAAAGGGGAAAAGAGACAATAAAAGAGAAAGAGATCAATCTTCTCAGCAACAAGCAGAGATGGGTATGAAGTCCCTCTATATCCCCAACTCCATCAGAGACAACATTGAGGTTCTTAAGTTCGGAAAGAAAGGATTGTTGTTTGAGCAAGTGAAGACTAGAGGACAACTATTACGTGCCATAATCGACAATGGGACAACAAACAAGTTCGTCAAGGAGATCCTTGGAAGAGAGATCAAGACGACGCTAGTTGAACAAGTTGCAAATCAATTCACGAAGATTCTGAGTAGAGCAAAGATTGAGAAGTTTAGAAAAGCACTCGAAATAATCTGCAAATCAGCTATAGAGAGAAGTCGTTGAGAGGGAGTGTTAGAAGTACACTGACTTCTCTCCATTATTCTAGAAGCAGTCATATATTATAATTAAATAATATAAAAGCCTAATGCTCTAAATAGCTCTAAAGTATATAGTATTATAATATTATAATTATGTAAAATATCCAACTGCCTAAACCGACATAGTGAACCAACTTACACCGACTTAAAGAGGTTATAAATAGGCTATGACATTAGTGACGAATGTGTGCAAGTTGAGTAGGGGCAAGTGACGTGTGTGAAGAGTGTTAAGTGCAAGTGTAAATGGAGAGTGAGTGAAGTGAGTGCAAGTTGAGAGATTGGTGAGTGTGGGTGTGTAGACGTGAGTGCAAGTGTGCAAGTGAGTGTTGTGAGAAATATTGTAGTGAGGTATGTTTGTAATATTTTTGTATATTAATAGAAGTGATAGTTTCTCTTGTAATTAGAAGTTTTCCGGTTAAGCCTCGGTTTATGTATTTTTTAGTGCACTTGAATTTGTTATTATATGGCTGGTTATGTCGTCTAAATGTTACATGGTCGGCACTGCCGCTTAAATAGTATATGGTCAGTTTTACCGCCTAAATGATGTGTGGTCGGCACTGTCGCCTAAGTTGTTGTGCACTAAGAAATTAGAAGATAGAAAGGCTAACCGACTCAAAGAGTTGGTGTAGTGTTAGTGGTTAATCTTAGGTCCTCTGTAGTGGGTGTGTTGGATCCGTCAAGGTTTCCAACAATCTTAATACAAATAGCAGGATTCCTAGCTCGGGGAACATCACCATGTAACTAAACTAAACAACATCAACTTTCTTGTGAGGGCTCCCAGAACAAATAACACATCGTCTGACAATGAACTATAAAAGGATTGCGTCGTTCAAAAATCTAGCAGGCATGAAATCTCCGCCATTGTTGTTTCCCATAGCCTTTCTAAGATGAAAAGATTATTAAAATCAGGACATGAAAATAAATTGTAAAACTAAAACTTTGATTTTGATATAACAAATATTTCAAGGACTAATTTGAAAAGAAGATAAATTTTTAAGTCTTCAAACTTCCCAAAATTGACAAACAAAATGTTTAAATTAAAATTCAAGTTCCTATAAATTTTTCTAAGTGTTTATCAATCCAAGACAGTAATTTTCAACTAACCCTTTCGATAAACCCCTTAGGTGTTTCGAACAATTTGAAACTGTCAAGTGTGGGCTCGAAACGAGAGAACTCGTATCGAAACGGTCTCACTCGTTTCGGTACGAGTTTTGAAAGTTGGTTTAAAAATATGATCGTTGCTTGTCATAACCATTTTATTGAAAGTTAGTTAAGCGTATCGATACACTTTAGGTGTGTTTCGATACGGGTTTTCACAGTTTCAAAATATTTCGATGCGGTCTTGTCTCGTTTCAAAACGGGCTCTTTCACTTTCGGAACGACCACGATCATTTCGATACGGTCTCTTAAATGCTCCCAACGGCTCTTTCTGTTTTTGCTCTGTTTCGATACAGGTGATGTTGTTTCAGTACGGGCAATTGCAGAACAGCATTAATAATGGGAAGATGAAGTCCCAACGGCTATATTTATGATGTCAACCACCCAAACGGCTAGAAATCAATGAGAAGATATAAAAGCAAGCATTTTGAGCACCAACAACAACTATTGAACCTACAAGAATCATCCAGCGTCAAATTCAAACCCTAGTACCTTTTATTGTCAAATTCTTGTACCTAACTCCTTTTAGTGTTTCATTCTTATTTGTATTGTGAGTTTGGGGGGTGATAAATTGTATTTGGGTAAACAAATCATCCTTTGAGAGGAATTTGTAAGGTTTACCATTTTTCTTTATTGTAAAGAGTGTTTCAAATTAAGCTTTGGGTAGAAAGCTTAATTTCTTTGTAAGGTTTCCTCCTTATCCAAGAAAAAGGGAAGAATCAATAGTGGATTGACTGAAAATCCTTAGTGGAAGCTAAGGTAGTGGATGTAGAGTTCATTGAAGAACTTAAACACTATAAATTTTTTGTGCCAATTTTTATTGATCTATTTTTCTCTATTTAAAATTTTAATTGTCAATTCACCCTCTCTTGGCCAATTGCATTGTTTGATCAACTCAACATAAATTCTACACCATTAAATTTACTTGACAAAAACATCTAATACCCAAACAAGATACATTATTCCTAACCCTACAAAAACCCAATATTCCACCCATCTTCCAACATGGTTCCACCCATCTTCCAACATGGGCACCAAAATATTATGCAATAATTCTTACCAAAAAATCAAAACATTTCTTGAACTGACTTTCAAAGAAACCACCCCTACTATATTTTATAAAGCCCATATCATTTAGAATAACAATTATGAACCTCGAACATGATGTTAAAACAAACATGAAAAATAAAAAATAGAGATTAGAGATAATGGCACCATTGACGCCCTATATTAGAGTTTGGGACTCTAATTTCATCTTGATCTTATACATTTAACCTTAGAAAATTAAGATTAATTTGTTTGTAAAATTAACACCGTTGGAATTTTATACGTTTGAAAATTAATTATAAAGAATTAATGATAACATAAAAATAAATATTTTACTGTTTAATTTTTTATTTTATAGTAAAACTAATTGAATTAGATGAAATAAAAGTTTGGAGGAATTTAAAAACCCACTTTGGATTACTAAAATCCTCTTTTTGAAATTCAATATAAATTTTAAATTTTCATATTATTTTTCTCAAATAAGAAATTACATTTTTAGGATTTTAAAAATATTGATAAAAAATATTCTCCTCAAAATTTCTTATTCAAACACACTCTTATATTTAAAATGTTCTACATTTTATAATAATTATTTTGAGGATTTTATATCCTTTGATGTTTAATAGTCATATGAGTTTCATATATGTCGAACCGAGTGAAACCTCCAAAAAGGAGTAGAATTCTTTCAATATTGTTTCTAGCTCCTGGTTTATAATTCTATCTCCTCTTTCAATAAAAATAACTAAAAATCACTAGATGATGATTGAACACAAGATTAATAGATCTATATACAAATCTTTTCTCGCTCCGCTTGCGAATAGTCATTGAAAAAAATTATAAATCATTTTTTATATAAAATATTTTGGTCACCCCCATTGTAAGTACAACTTTAACACTCCAAAAGTTATGGTGTTAGATTTTTTATATGTATTAATTTATAAATATTATTAAATAACGATTTTCGAGCTTATAATAATAATAATAATAATAATAATAATAATAATAATAATAATAATTGACTAAAATGAGCTACGACATTGTTTTAGTAAAGGATATGTCAAAAATAGAAGCATTGGACTTATTTGCTAAGTTTTAACGTTTGAATGAAAAATAACAATTTTATGAAAGTGAATTAATTTTGAACCAATATGGAATTTTTGTTATTTATGCCAATATATATCGGAAATTATCATTATTTTGGATTCAATGATTTTATAGAATTATTGGATAAAAGATGAATTTATTATATTTTGGATCTTATGTGATTTTATAAAAGAATAAGAATGAAAGTAGCAATAGCATTTTTTTTTCATCAGTCTGTTCATCTTCTTCTGCCACACGTAAGTTTCAAAAGTAAGGATGGACAAACGTATACTAAGGGGTGCCTAAAAATATTCAATTCAACCCATCGACCGATCTGATTAGCCGCCAAAGTGGCTAAAGTGGTGATAAATCCTGTAAGTAAAATAGGCCCTATAGAAAGTCCATCTATTCCCAATCTCCAGTAAAAATCAAAAAAAAAATTATCCATTTATAATTTTCCGCCAGCTGGATTAATGGATCGTCCAATCGGAAATGATAATAAAATGCATAGGTTGTTAGAAGGAGTTCGAATATGCATATACACATTGTATACCACTTAATTAACTTATTTCCTCTATGAGGAAGAAAGAAAATTAAAGAACCTGCAGATATTGATAAAACTACAATTATTGTTAACCAAAGGAAATAATTCGTGGTAAAGACAAGATACGCTTGGACCAGAAAAACCCGTGCTCAGAAAGATTTTTTTTGAGCACGGGTTTTTTCAGTAAAAAAAATAAAATGGATTCAAAATGTATTCAAGTGGAGTTTTAAATATTCGATTTAATTTTTATTTTAGGATCTGATTAAAAATTTTAAATATTCGATTTAATTTTTATTTTAGGATCGTATATTTGATTTAAATTTTATTTTTCAGATCAGATACGTATCGTAATATTTTAAGTTTTGGATTGTCTAAAATATCCAAAATTTTGAAATTTATGAATATGAATCTTGTTATATTAGCAATTTTGTGCTTGTTATATCCAAAAATTCGAAAAATCAAAATTTTTATAAATGCAAATCTTATTGTTATATTTGATATATTTTTTTAGGATGAGTCTACCATATGCGTCGCACACCGCTGAATATCATTAACGATGAACATTGTTGAATACTATTAAATTGATTAATAAAGATTAAAAATCTTAAGTACTAGATTTATAATTAAAATTATTTTAAAAGAAAATTAAAAATTAGATTTAATAAACCTTTTAAATTTTTTATAATTTTTTAATTGATATATTAGAATTAAATTTCTTAAAATATCCTTAATATCAAAACCCTAAACTCAACTCCTTTATTTTCTTTCGCCGCCCAAAAAATATAAGATTAGTTAACCAGTCAACCAAATGGAATTCCTCAAACCAGTTCTTGGTAGTGAAATTTGATACCGTCTTCAACATTGACATGGGTGATACAAATGGAAATCAGGTTGGAATCGATCTAAATAGCGTAAGATCGATTCAATTTATTGCATCGTCTTATTTTTTTAATAAAGAAAAGAAGAATATAAGCTTGGACCTCAAAAGTGGACATTCTATACAGGTGTGGATAGACTATGATGACCAAGAACAACTACTCAATGTAACTTTGTCAATGATAGCGGTGGCGAAAGGGAAATAAAAGGATTAAGTTTAGGGTTTTTGATATTAAGGAGATTTTAAGATATTTAATTCTAATATATCAATTAAAAAGTTATAAAGAAATATACAAAGTTTATTAAATTTAATTTTTAATTTTTTTTTGAAATAATTTTAATTATAAGCATGGTCCTTAAGATTTTTAATCTTTATTAAAAAATTTAATGATGTTTAGCAGTGTTTAGTGTTAATGGTGTTCAACGATGTGCGACGCTCGTTGTAGAATTTTTCCTATTTTTTATATTTATATTCAAAAATTCGAAATTTTCATATTCTCAAACAAATACGAATCAGTAAGTTTTGATAGTTTGAATTATAGATAGGAAAACTCTACAACTTTCGACGAACACCGATGAACATTACTAACACTAAACACCGTTGAACACCATTAAATTGATTAATAAAGATTAAAAATCTCAATGACTCAACATATAATTATAGATTATTTAAAATAAAATATTAATTAAATTAATTTTCATATATATAATTTTTTTTAAATAATTAGATCAAATATAATCCCTAATTAAATCAAATCCTAAACTCAAAACTTCAAACCCTAAACTTCAAATGCAGTGGGGGTTTTGGACAGGCGCGACATGAGCGACCGCACAGGCCCCTCAAGAAAGAGGGGGCCCGAAAATAAGGAACCTAAATTAAATTAAATATTTGTAAAAAGTTTATAAAATTATATATATAATTATGTTTATATAAAAAAATTATCTAAAACTTAAAACATACAAAAAGAATGATAATCTTGAAGTGAAAATGTTTAATATTTAGATGTTTATAAGTCAATTTTTTTGTTCTCAAGAGAACAATTTAATAATATTTTTTGTATTAAGTATTTTTTTTAAAAAAAACAGTTATATCTCTTACCGATTATAAATTAATAGCTATATTTTAATAAATTACACAGGGCCCTCAAAATTTTTTAACCGACCATGTTCAAATGAAAAATAATTTAGGCAATTCAAGGCAACTTGCACCACTGGAGAGTTGTATCTGAATCTTGACTTTCGACAATTCGGCAGCAGATCCTTTATCTTTAACTCCATCTCTGATACTCATTTTTTTTATCAGTCAAGTTGCCTTAATAGGCTTAAATTATTTTTCATTTTAGTTTTGAGTTTATGATTTATATTTTAGGGTTTAAGGTTTATGATTTAAGGTTTAGAGTTTATTGTTGATTTTTGATCTAATTATTTAAAAAAATATTGAAAAATATTATTTATATGAAAAATAATTTAATTAATATTTTATTTTAAATAATTTATAATTATATATTAATTTCTTGAAAATTTTATTCTTTATTAATCAATTTAATTGTGATATTTAGCGGTGTTCATCAAGCGTGGTAGACTCGTTCAACTTATAGATAACTATACTTGTACGAGTACTTAACAATGTTTGAATTGAACTTAATTAGCTCATACAATATATCCTATTATTTTTAAACTATAAAATTTAAACCTCAAAAATCATTGTTATTCTAATGTAAATTTGATTTCACTGAAAATTTGTTAGATGAATAACAATAGACTTAGACTAACAAGTACAGTCGAATTCTAATGAAAATGTCCAATTTTTTAAATACTTTATATTTTTTAATAATTATAATATATATATTTTTTTTTTTAATTTTTTGAATTTTTAATAATATTTTTATTTTTAGTTATTTTTAGTATTTTATTATTTCAACATTTATAATTTTATTTTTTACTTAAATATTAAATAAACTCTTAAACATCTTTAAAAAATAATTAGTGTCTTGATTTTTTTCTAAAAATCAGTTAAGTCTCTTGTCATATCAACATTCATAGTGGATTATCACATCAGCGCTATAAAACACCACATTAATACTGAAACGATTAACTACATTAACCGTCAGTCAGAGGGTCATATTAATTTTTCTCTCAATTTGAACGTTACATTGGATGCTAAATAAGTTCAGGGGTCATATTAATTTTTTTCAAAACTATGAGGGCCTCAAAAACCAATATGCCAGATAATATATTGATTTATAACCAAAGAAAGGAGAAATTTAAGGGTGAAAAGGGGAAATATCCCTCTCTAGTTTAGCTACAAGTAAATTATTGTAAGATTTCCAACGGCTAGTACGCAAAACGGTAACTTCAACGGTCGAAAATTTCAAATATTTTTCTCTAAAAACCTCTCTAAATCACCCCCTCTCTTCACTCTTCTCTAAAAGCGTTCTCTTCAGTCTTCACTCTTCTCTGAACCATCGTCCTTTTCCCTTTTAACTTTCTGCAAATCTTTCTCCACCGTTTATCATCACTGCAAAAGCCAAGTTCCTTAGGGTTTAGGTGGAGAAAACTGGTTTTCGAAGATGATGCAGGATGTGTGGAATGCTCCTCCTGGATTCAGGCCTTCTAAATCGGCCCCTACATCACCGGCGAAGCCTCTCGGGGTTTTGAGAACTCGGTCCGAGTCCTTCCACGCCATCCACAAAGTCCCAGTTGGTGATACCCCTTATGTTAGAGCCAAGAATGTTCAAGTAAGCATTCTGGATCCTTTTTCAAATTGTTTGTAACGTACTCAAAATCGGAACTTGATTTTATTTGTGTTTCATTTTATGGTATTTATTGTGTGGGTGTTTTTTGTTGTTGATTCAGTTGGTAGAAAAAGATCCAGAGAAGGCGATTCCTCTATTCTGGGCAGCCATTAATGCTGGGGATAGAGTGGATAGTGCTCTCAAAGATATGGCTATTGTTATGAAGCAACAAAATAGAGCTGAGGAAGCCATTGAAGCTATCAAATCGCTGCGTAGTAGATGCTCAGATCAAGCCCAGGAATCTCTCGATAACATTCTATTGGATCTCTACAAGGTCTGTTTAGAAACATAAATTCAGAAATTATATCAAGCTTCTTTATCCTTAACTGTTGGCTGACTTTATTTGTTTTATTGGTTGTAATTCTACAGAGATGTGGAAGATTGGATGACCAAGTAGCATTATTGAAGCGCAAGTTGTATTTGATTCAACAAGGGCTGGCTTTCAATGGGAAACGCACCAAAACAGCCAGATCTCAAGGAAAGAAGTTCCAGGTCTCTGTGGAACAAGAAGCAACTCGGTTGCTGGTAAGACTTCTTCAAAGTTACAATTGTTTATTATTGTTCCTTTGTATGAGTTTTTGTAATTTTGGAAATTTTAATCTTTTGGTACTCTTTCAGGGGAACTTGGGATGGGCATTGATGCAGCAAAACAATCATGTTGAAGCAGAAGATGCATATCGGCGGGCGCTTTCGATTGCTCCTGATAATAACAAGATGTGTAATCTGGGTATTTGTTTGATGAAGCAAGGTAGAATCACTGAGGCTAAAGAAACCTTGAGAAGAGTGAAACCGGCAGTGGCCGATGGACCAAGAGGGGTTGATTCACATCTCAAGGCCTATGAGAGGGCACAACAGATGCTCAAGGACCTTGAGTCAGAGATGATGAATAAGGGAGTCGATCGGGTCGAACAAAGCCGGCTTTTCGATGCCTTCCTTGGTTCTTCATCGATTTGGCAGCCTCAGCCTTGCAGGGATACCATCAGCTTGCCTACAGCAAAGGCTGTCAAATCAGTGGCACATGATGATTTTGCAGATGAGAATATCAATTCCAATATAATGGCAAATCAGATGGTGAATCCTCAGCAAAAAAGTGCAAAAACAGTCGCTTTTAATATCGATGCACCGCCGTTCTATTCATCAAAATTCGTGAAGGAGCCTGTCGCTGGGAATCAATTGCATGAGACCCTTAAAAGAACAAGGTCTGGGAACTCTGCTAACTCCATGAGAGTGAATGAAATGGTGGCAGACAAGTACACCAAGCTTTTCTCTGCTGAAATGGAGAAACCTGAGATTAAGACCAGAAGGCTCTCCCCTTCATCTGAAGAGAAAGGGGACAAATTTGCAGATTTTTTACCTGATAGCAACGACTTCGAAGAGGCTATCATTGCTGCAGTTCTTGGCCCAGCAAATGAACCAGGGAAGGGGGCTGAGACCCCAAAGATCTTTCCAACGAAAATTGACAAGAGGCTTAAGGTTTTCCGAGATATTACTCTTTCTTTGAGTCCTAGAGCCTGACGTTAACCTAGCATTGTTAACTCTCTTAATCTAATCTAGGTTCTTAAGTTGTTCTGTTATGTTGGAGATGAACTTGTTCTCCGAATCCCCTTCGACCGAATTCCCATAGAAGAAGGGGTAGCAGTATGCATTCATATGATCTATTTATTTGTTACACATCCATCAAAATAAATAATAATTTCATTTCAGCACTTTCACAATTGAAAAGTACTTTTTTTTCTTTATTCCTTGTGTTCCAGAGGGAATTATATTAATTTATCAGTTTCATTTACATGATGTATATGAATGTTTACAGTATTTGTATTGTATCAAGGAAGGAATCACTCAAGGATTCTCCTGTGAACTTCATAATAGTGACTCAGGATTGCCACAGTTGCTGTAACAAGAACTCCCATGGCAAACTTCAAAGCTAACCTTGATGGCGAAATGAAGCCTAACTCGGAGAGTTTCTTGTGGGAGGCTGCATAATCTCTGAAGAAAGCATCCTCATCCTGTCAATTAAAACAATACTCAATTCCATGTTAATATAATCAGATAATGAAACAAGTAAAATTCTTGTTCAACTTCAACTACCGACGAACCTTCGCGTAGAGCTCAACATAGCGGAGGAATTTTGGATCCTCTACTAGAGCCTTGTCGGTCGGAAGTTTCAACAGATCTGGATCTGACTGATTCTCCAGTAGTAGTTCCCTGGTTACACAGGCAGGATAATATTAGCTGAATTTACATATACAACTTTGGTGTGTGTCAAGTAATGGCTTACTTGAAGTATGAATTATCAAACTTCAAAGGATCCTTTGTCCAAGCGCCCTCAAAACCTGATCTTTCAGCATGTGCTCTTCCCTGGAAAATCCACAACAGAATTTTTTGTTTGTTAACTAATAATTACAACTTATTTAAAAAGCTTTTGCTAGATTCACAATGAACTGCATGGACAAAGTACCAATGTATGCCCCCCTGAAAGAGCCACAATGTCCTTGTCAGACAGGCCCATCCTATAAAAGATGTCCCTCAAATGTTTTGCACCTGCAACAAATTAAACCCTTTCAGAAAAATGCAAAAGTGTGTATATATATACACACACACACATACATACACCTATTCAACACCAAATTATATAATAAAACCTTGATTAGCATCAGGTAGGCGCCCTTCTTCAGGAGATACCTTTGAATCCTGACATTTTCAGAAAGATGAAAGATGTTACTTAGACCTAACATAATATGGTCCTTAGATGGATTTGGAGCTTCAGACATGAACTTATGTATGTATATACCTTCCTGCCTGGAACAAAGTCAATAGTCGGACCTCCCGTAACCTCGACCGCGACAACTCCGGCAAGCTGTAAACACCAAAATCTAAAAGCTGAACTTTGTGTATGTCAAAACATAATAATCAAAGTAAGAATAGAATGGCATAATGAAAATCTACCTGGTAAAGGTCGGCATATGTAATTTCGGGATGCCTTGCCTTCACTTGTTCTGATGTCATATATACATATAGTTAGAAGACAAGTAATAAGACGATGAAAAAAAATTGCAAAAGCAGTTTCTAAATGAATTCATCAAAATTCCGACCACAAAGTTCGACGGCTGTTTTCAGGCCACTGTTTGCACCGTGCTTTAACTCGTGATCGTGTCGGATAGAGCCATTAGGCCCCCCTGTCTTCGTTTTAGCATCGTAAGTTCCAGCGTCGTGCCACCTTCAAAACAATAACAATTAAGAGTTTAACAAACACCACCCTCAGAGAAAGAAAATATTACATAATTTGCATAATGGTTTGAAGAAACGTACGCCAAGCGAAGCATGATGGGGGCGCAGTTTTTGCTAGAGATGAGAGCACGAAGGTCTCGACGAGCCCTTTCAATCTCCTTCAAGTATTTCGGGTCCTTTGCTGGGACGCCTGCCATTGTAGCAGAGATGCGTTCAACAGAGGAGAAGAGAGAGAGAGATGAAGAGAGGAAATGGTGAGGAAAGTGAAGTGTTTGGGTTAAGCTTTTATAGGAAGAAGTAGAAGGGGATTATAATGAGAAGGAATCGAAGGAAAGGGATGGATTGAGGAGTTGGTTTTGCGAGTCTAGGAACGAATCGAGGAAAAGGAAGCAAGGAACTGGTATTATTTGTCTGAAAAGGAAAACCAAATTGGCTGAGGAGCACACGTGTGAAGAAAGTAAAGAACTAGTACGAGGGTAAAAATCTTTTGCCCTTAATCATGACTATTTAATGTTTAATACTAAAAATTACTTAAAATTTAAATTTTAAATCTTAATGTTAATTTTTATATCTTAAACTTTAAACCTTATGTCTTAAAAATACATTATATCCCTAATTCCTTAAATCCTAACCACAACTCCTAATCTTAAACCCTAAACTCTAAACCTTGAATACATTATTTTAAAGTGAGGCATAAAAGGGACATGATAAGGGTAGACAATTTTCATCCTTCGTATTAAATGAGATTTCTTCTGCCCATTTTCGATGCCTTTACTTATGCCCCATCACTAGGGGTGCTTATCGAGCGAGTCGATCGTGAGTTGAGTAGTGTTCGACTTGTGCTCGTTAAAAGATCTTTTTGCTCGACTCGACTCATTGCTCGTTAAGCTCGATAAAATTTTGCTCGACTCGTGCTCGTTAAAAAATCCCGTTGCTCGACTAAACTCATTGCTCGTTAAGCTCGCCAAAATTTTTACCTTATTCATTAAATATAGGTAAAATCTACTGATATTATTAGAGCTTAATATAAACATAGAAATTAAAAAAAACATGAGGTTTGAGAAGATAAAAAATGAACCTGCCATGACTGAGTTAGAAATGAAGTCGATATTCGAGTGTAAGACTCTTTTTAGTTTCTCAACAATTTTCAATGAACAACAAAAAAAAATACCTTAGAAAATTCATAATTTTAAGGTGTAAGTAGTATGAACAAGTATGAAATGGGCACACTTAATGAATTTGTCAACTATTACCCATACTGAATTTTTCTTCAAATGAGTCAACGGCAACCCTAACACAAAATTCATAGTGATCTATTCCCACTTTCATTCCGGAATTTTCAACGGCTGTAACAGACCTGAAGGAAACTAATGCTCGACCTTAACCCGCTGACAAACCATACACTTACCACAAACTCGGCCACATCTTTCTTTAACCCAATCCAGAAGTACTCATCTTTCAACCCACGGTACATCTTCGTACTACTCAGATGCATAAAAAATGACTGTTATGAACTTCATTCAAAATAGTACGTCTCAACTTGACATCTTCTAGAACAACTACTCTATTCTTAAAACATAAGATCCCATTCTCACCAAAGCAGAAATCTGTGGGTCTACCCTCGGCTATATCTTGCACGTGAGGTGCCAAAGGTCTGTCTTGCAACTGTTTCTCTCGAATCAATTGAACTAACGAATGTTTAACCTGTAGTTCGGCTATCAAACCACCATCTTGAGACACACTCGATCTAGCAAACATAGCTCGCAACTCAACTGCCACTTTTCTACTCAAAGCATCGGCTACTACATTTGCTTCACCCGGATGGTACTCTATTGTGAGGTCATAGTCATTAAGAAGCTCTAACCACCTACATTGTCTAAGGTTCAACTCTCTCTAAGTCATCAAATATTTCAAACTCTTGTGGTTGGTGTAGATTGTGCATTTCTCACCATAAAGGTGGTATCTCCAAATCTTCAAAGATAAGACCACGACTGCTAACTCTATATCGTGGGTAGGGTAATTCTTCTCGTGAACCTTCAATTGTCTCGAAGCATAAGCTACAAATCTTCCCTCTTGCATAAGCACACAACCTAAACCTACATATGACGCATCATTGTAGATCACAGACTCTTTCCTTGGTTCATGCTAAATCAAGATAGGAGCTTCTGTCAATGCTTTCTTCAACTTCTCAAACGCTTGCTGCCTTGCATATGTCCACTCATACGGAACATTTTTCTGTAACAATTTAGTCAAAGGTGCAGCAATCTTTGAGAATCCTTCAACAAATCTTCGATAATACCCAGCCAACCCTAGGAAACTACAAATTTCGTCACCGACTTTAGTTGTTTCCAACTCACTATTGCTTCTATCTTCTTGGGATCCACACTAATCCCATCGACTGAAATCACATGACCTAGAAAGACTACTTCCCTAATCCAGAACTCATGTTTACTCAACTTGGCATACAACTGATTTTCAAGCAAAGTTTGAAGCACTAAACGCAAATGCTCATCATGTTCTTCCTCGGTCCTGGAGTACACTAAAATGGCATCTATGAACACTACTACAAACCTATCCAAAAACTCGTGAAACACTTTGTTCATCATGTCCATAAATACAGTTGGGCATTAGTCAAACCAAAAGGCATTACCAAGAACTCATTGTGCCCATATCGTGTACGGAAAGCTATCTTTGGTATATCCACATCCTTTACCTTCAACTGATAGTACCCCAAATCAATTTTCGAAAACATTGTAGCTCTTCTCAACTAATCAAGCAAATCATCAATTCATGGCATGAGATACTTGTTCTTCACTGTTACCTTGTTCAACTTCCTATAATCTATGCACATCCTCATACTGCCATCCTTCTTCTTCATGAACAGGACCGGAGCACCCCAAGGCGAAATACTAGGCCTAATAAAACCTTTATCTAACAGTTCCTAAAGTTGTGTCTTCAACTCTTTCAACTTTTTTGGTGCCATCCTATACGAAGCAATCGATACGGAAGCAAAATTTGAATATGTCTCAATAGCAAACTCAACATTCCTGTCTGGAGGCAAACCAGACAATTCTTTTGGGAAAACACTCAGAAAGTCACAAACTATTCTGATATCTTGCTGTCTAACTTCACTCATATTTGGGTTCATTACATAGGCTAAGTAAGCTTGACAACCCGAATTCATCATCCTCTGAGCCTCTAAAGCTGAAACAACATTGGACAAGAACTTTATGTTCTCGCCAACTACCATGACCTCGTAGTAATCAGAAAGCCTCAAAGAAACTCTCTTCGTCTCAAAATCTATCCTAGCTCTAGGATCCACAAGCCAATCCATACTCATAATTACATAGAAACCATAGAACGGATAGTCCATCATGTCAACGGGAAACACGTGACCCTGAACCATCAAAGGACATTTCCGAAACACTTTCCTAACTACAATTGTCTCACCAATAGAACTCGTAACATTCATACCTATATCTAAAAACTCAAAAGGTAAACCTAAAAATCTTGTATGCTCACCCAAAATGTGTAACGCCCTGATTTTGGGCCTATATGTTTTAGAGTTGAATTGAGTCGGTCGAGAACAGTTCGAATCTTTAAGGGGGATTTAGGGAACACCTATTTCGGGATGCTTTAAAAATATGGAAAAAATCTAAAAATCCTCATTTATTATATAAATGATTACGGTGGAAACAATTTTATAAAATATGATTTGGAAATACTACATTTCGGTGTAGTGACCAAATCGCAGTTTTTGCAAAAGTTGACTAGTGACTGTTTTGTAAAGGATTGAAACTTTGAATCTTTGAATCTTTAAGGAGCTAATTTTACCAAAATGTTTTTAATCAGATTTCTCTTTATTTTTGGTGTTTTAATAATGATTTAATAAAGGGAATTAAAAGAGAAAAATCCTATTTTGACTTTCATAACTACTTTACGATCTTTTTCCCTCTTTTTATTTTCTCTCAACTTCCACTCAGCCAAACACAATTCCTTCATCAATTAACCTCTGATTTTCATCCCTTCTGAAGAGATTTCAATCTCCTATGGATTCCTAATCTTTTCCTCATCAAATCATCTTGTTTTCACTTTGAATTTTCAAGAAAACTTTCCCAAATTAAGGAAAAATCAGCCATTAGAGGTAAGCTTCGTCCTTCTCCTCTAATGATCAGTTCTTTACTGAAATTCCCAACTTATCAATCCTTTGTTAATGATTTTTGAGTTGCTTTAATGTTAGAAACATGAAGTTGTGTTAAAACTCAAGATTCTTGGAAAGATATTGATGATTTTCGTAGCTATTGGTTAGGCTTTGTTTTTTAGGTTGTTTTCTAATGTATTTTGGATGGTAATTGACGTTATAAATGAGGTTTTATCAAACAAATCCCGAATAGGTTTGGATTCTTAAGTTTTGCATACTAGATTGGTGGTTTTTGGGGTGGTTTTGGTGTTCTGTTGTTGCTGGAGGTATAAGGATGGGTTGATGGTGGTTTTTGGTGTTGATTGAGGTTTAGGAATGATTAGAAGGGATAGATCTTGGCTGGGCTTTGTTTTGGAAGAGTTTGGAGATGATTTCGGTTGTTTTGGGTAGCCGAAATGGTGTCTTTGGATAGAGCAGCGAGTTTGTTTAGTGGGCTGGTGATTTCAATGCACGATGATGCATTAATCCTCTGCTCTTATGTCTAATAAATAGGGGAGACATCTTCGGACGCCTTTGATGTTGATCCGGAAGTGTCAGGAGCTTAGATATCGTTTTAGCGAGCAAGCGAAACGTAATCAGTGAGTGCGAATGGTTTTAGAAGTCCTTGAGGGACAAAAGAACAAGGTTTGGGGATTTAGGATTGGGTTGAAACACCAGCTTAAGTCCGGAAGTAAGTGTGGCTAGATTTGCTCTCAAATATGTGGTTGGTGCCCCTAAAATGCTTTTACATGCTCTTTTTTTGAGATAGACAAATTCCTAATGTTTTATGTATGATTTATAGCATGAGATGACGCTTTGTAGAGATTTCATGAGATAGCATGTTGCATTGAATAGTTTTGAGGTTTTGACTTAAATACAAAGCATGAGATATGATTTTGAAATGAGATGAGAAAGACTTGAGAAATGTTGCATAAAAACAGTAGGTGAGATGATGTTTTTGACATAATATATTGGCATAGAAGATGAGATACTTACCATATATAATTGATCGATCAATAGGATGAGAGTGCACTTTAAACTAAAAATCCGTACGTGCTCTTTGGAGTCGGGCAATGGGGGTAGTGCCATCCCGATCCAAAGTGAGAATCCGATGATGAGAGATACCATCGGGGTAGGACTTGGTGAAATACCCAAGCTTTGTGGCGATGAGAGATACCGACATGAGAGTCCGGTGATGAGAGATTCCACCGGGGTAGGACTTGACCTTGAGTCAAGCTAATCCGCATATCCGAGTAAAGATGAAATGTGAAATGCCAATATAATATATGAAAATGTATTTGATTCACATATACCAAATGTTGAGATGAATTATGCTATGAGAAATGTATATGAGATTTGTATATGAAATGCTTTAGTATTCACAAGCATGTGTATGGCTTTGTCATAAGATTTGCATTGGTTTAAATGCATGAGATAGAATAGAGGTACATGTGTTTTCCAAATGGAGATTTACTTTGAAATGGTTTTCAAGCATGAGTTAGAAAGAGCATGTTGTTGAAAATGGATTTTGAGAAAGAGATTTGAATGATGAATTGTTGTGTTGGTTTTCTTTAGAGCTTGCCTCACTAAGCAAATATGCTTACGCTCTCTTCTACCAACAATGCAGATAATTGAGACGAATTTGAGCAACGAGAGGGCTAAGAACATCCAAGGAAGAGAAAAGCTCATGTATGGTGAAGTTTTTACACACTTTAGTATTGATATTTGACAATAGGGCTTCAAGATTGTTTTTGGGAGATGTATTTTGGACTCCCTATGATTGTAGCAAGTTTGTTATGGTTTTTGAAGTTTGTAATTAGCCTATATGGTTTGGTTTGAGGTTTGAAGTCTTTATTCGGTGTTGAGGTTAGGAAGCATGCCTATAGACTAAATGTTCATGTGTTTGATGGCATGCTTTAGTCCAAGCTTCTTAAATATGTTCTTTAATGATTAATCATTTTGCTGGTATGTTATGGTATGATTTGGGATATGTTTGGATGTGAAAAGATGTGTAAAACTATACAATTGTAAGGTTGCGGGGCAGGGTGTATCGAAACACCCTTATTTGTTTTGAAACAAGGGGCTCGAAATGGTCATAGTGTTTCGGAACGGGCGAAGGTGTTTCAGAACATTTTAGCTACTGGAGAGGCATGTTTCGATATTGGTCTCGGAACACACCTGAGTATCGAAATGGTCAACTCTGCTTCGATACGACCGTTTTGATACCAGGGTTAGCGTTTCGAAACGGTTGACTGTTGATCTGTGTTTTTGAATTGTTCAAGTTCTCATGTCTTACATTTAAGTCATTGATGTTGTGGATGCAATTGATTGAGCTTGGAATGTCCTTTCAAGCTGATTTTTGATAGAGGTGCATGTAAAATGTTTAATTACATATTGGTAAGTTTAAAATATACAAAGTCCTTATATTTTTCCAAATTTACTTGTTGGTCCTTAAAAGTGTAAATCTTACATCTGAATCCCTAATTGATTTCCGATCGATGTTGTAACCCCCTCGTCCCGGTTTGGCCGGATGACCGGCCCGAGTAGACTACACGAGGAAAACCGATGTGAAACCCGTTAAGGTCCCACCTCGGTTAACAATCCTAAAAAAACTTTTCATTTTTATTATCCTTTCTAGAGGCATTATTGAATCCTATATGAGAAAGGCAACAGCGGAAGAACATACGAGATAAAACATTCAAACAGCTCATCAAACAGACCATTTTTAATCCTTTACAGCAGGCCGTATCGGAACGCCCTTAAGGTGTTTCGATACGCCTTGACTTGGTCAACTGGCCAAGGTCAACGTGATGAGTCTGTTTCGAAACAGGGGTGACCCGTATCGAAACAATCTCAACAGTCAACATCTCGTGGTCAACGAGATAAAGGCCATTCCGAAACGCCCAAGCATGTTCTGATACGTTCATTTATCGTCAAAATCTCAGATTTCCAGTAGCAAAATCGTATCGAAACGGCCCCCTAGCGAACCGAAACGCCTAGCCCAAAACAAAGGGACCGTATCAAAACGGGACCAACCGTTTCAAAACACCCCCTGTCTGCAGATTGGTTTTAGCTGGTTTTTGATACAAGGTTGTCCCAAAAGCACCACTAAGACCTCACACAACACACGAGCATAAGATCTAGATACAGGACAACCTATACAAGCATGCTTAACACACATCGAACATATAGAAACCATACATTAAAGGAACCAACATCATCAACATGTGAATCATACATAGCATCAAAGGTTCATGCATCACAAGGCCAACACTTGAGCATTAAAGATAGGCATCCAACACAAGGTCATACCTCCACCACAAGGGAGCATACATAGACTTAGCCAACAAAACATATAAGCATTTAAGACATGCAACACAAACAAGATTTACAATTCAAACAAATCATCCACAACGACGACACCTATCCCATTTCTTGACTATTACAATTTACAATTTAAAGATCATACTTGAGCTAACCAAAAGCAACACTTGGAGGCCTTTCCTTGCCCTTGCCACCCACAAGCTATTGATCTGCATTGTCGAACAAAAAGGAGCGTAAGCATAAAAGCTTAGTGATGGTAAGCTCATAAATCAAACATTCGACAATGCAGGGTCCAAGCACAAGTAACTACCATGATGAAATGCATGATCTTACCTCCGATCTCAAGAGTCGGATATACATGATGCATGAACATACATTCAACATTATACCATGCTCAACAACTCATAAGCTCGACATACATTGATACATAACTCAATGTATTAACCACATCATATATCGATTCATAAAGGGTGTCACATTTCATATCAAATAGGCATATATATATATATATATATATATATATATATATATATATATATATATATATATATATATATATATATATATATATATATTCTCATATTGGCACCTAACTATGACTCGAATACGTGGATAACATGTTGGAACGCATTTCCAACATAACCATTACCTGCGGTGGGATTACACTCATCACTGGTTCTCGCGGAGAGGATTCCACTCATCCTCACGCCTCGTCGATGGGATTCCACTCATCGCCGACTAATATAAAGAATTCCGGGCGTACCTGTACTCCTCATTGGTGCCTTAACGCCACCAAGGCCATGCGCGACTTTGACTCTCGTGTGCACACTCATCCTAATGATCGATCATTGTACCCAAGCATACTAGTGCCAATATTAAATAAAATCTACAACAACATCAATTTCAATATAATTTATGTGCTTAGCACGTACTCACCATGATCCTCAAAATCATGCAACCACCTCATAACCTCATTTCACAAGCCAACACTACATGTATATCATCCAAACAATTATCACATCATATTTCACACATGTGTATATCCACATTATATTTGCCATCAACATGCATATAACAATGCATTTAGCCAAGTCTCAACATACATGTATATCACATTATACATAGCCAACAATCACAATTAGACATGAGACATATTAAGCAATTAGGAGTTCAACCAAAGGTTTCCTAAGCTAAGTTTGAGATTAGGCTACCACTCTAATCTCAACTCTAGGTGGGTCTACCAAGCCCATCCTAGGTTCACATGCTTGAACCAATATTTGAAAGCCATTTAAAAATAGTAATCACTCACCTTCACCTCCAAGCTCCACTACCAAGCAACCATGGTCTTCAAGTTCCCGGATATGTTCCCAAGGATTCACCAACACAAAATCTCGCTTCTAATCACCTCAACATAAGCAAAACAACTTCAAATCAACTCAAAATCAAAGTAGCTAACCCGGAATACTAATCAAACACCAAACACAACAATTTAAGTCATGAACAATCCCCAAAATTACCAAACCCGAGCAGCCCTTATACCCAGCCCAAAACTTGCGATTTCAACACATTTAACACATTCAAATGCTTCCAAAACAGCCCCCAAATATTACCCTAACATCAACCTTCAAATTCCAACACAAACCATACCCAAAACTCATCTAAAAACACTCCTAAAACCCCACCAAAACCCAATTTCGGGAATCCCTTTAAAACACTCTAAAAATCACATATGTTGGACCTTATGGTTCATAAACAACATATCTAACATAAATAAACCAAAAGCTTTGATAAAAACTCATAAAGTCACAACCTTTAACCAAAACTTTGAAAAACCCAAATTCTAAAACTTGAACCAAAATGAAATCTAGTTGTACTTTTAAAGAGAGGAAGATGAGAGCAAGATGGGGATGTATTTACCTTTCAAATTCGAGCCAAAATGAAGGAGAAAAGAAGGTTGGATAGGACTTGGAGAACAACTCCCCCATTGTCGTGAAAATGAAGAGATGAGGAGGGAGGAAGATGAAAATTTGGTGTTTTAATTTAAAATGGGTGTTTTTAATTTGGAAGTCCCAATATTTACAAAAATGTCATTAAAATGGCTATTGGGCTTAAATATCATAAATTTGGTCCAACACTTTAAATTTAATTTTGCAAAACAAAACCGGTATATTATTTTTATTTATTTGTTTCTCCCGACCCCCAAACCCAGGTGTTACAACTCTCCCCCACTTAAGGAAATTTCATCCCCGAAATTTATCGGACAGGAAGAACCACGGAAACTACTCCTCCACACTTACCTTCTCACCACAACATACTAACCAACTCGAAAGACTTACCACACAACAATAGATATCTGATGCTAAGATCTCAACTAGTTCTTTACTGCATGTCGATTTTAAACTCAACTCGATCTCTTCTACAAACATAGCAAAGAACAGATCTGACTCACACTCCTGAATCATAGATACACAGAACACATCGCAAACCCCGTTTTAACTCCGGTGGTAACCGTAACAAATAAACAACGGAACTAGCCCGATTCACAATCTCATACAGCACTACTTGAATCCTTGACCCATACCTTTCTCTGACTGATCATCTGACTTCAACAGGTAACCCAACACTATGCAGACGCCTTAGAAAATCTAGTTGAAATCTCGAATCTCTATATCCCGCTTTCATTACGAATCTTCCACGGATGTAACAAACTAGAAGAAATATGATGCTCGGTCTTGACACGCTGGCAAATTATATACTTACTCTCATACCGAACCACATCATCCATCAACTCAATCCAGAAGTACTCATCTTCAACCCACAATATGTCTTCATACTACTCAGATGCAATACAAATGAACTGCCATGTGCTTCTGCCAAAACAATACGTCTCAAAACATTATGTCAATTGATACCACTATTTTGTCTCTGAAATGTGAAACTCTATCATCTCTGAAACTGTATTCTGAAGGTCTTCATTCTGCCATGTCTTACACGGAAGGTGTCAAGAACCTGTCTTGCAACTGTTTCTCCTCAAGCATTCTGACTCAGTGTAGGTTTAACATGAAACTCAGCCACAAGAATACTATCATTTGGTAAACTAAATTCGGCAAATACATCTCGCAACTCCCCTACTAATCTAACATCAAATATAACTCGGAACATTGGTTACTACGTCGATTGTCTTCGAATGATACTCAATCTCGAGATTACGGTCTTCAAGCAATTCTAACAACTCATGTTGTTCAAGTTTCAACCCTTCCTAAGCCGTCTAATATTTCAAGTTCTGATGATATGTGTATACACTGTATATTTCTTACTATACAAGCCTTGTCTCTAAGTCTTCGAATCAAATACAACTGCAGTTAACTCTGAGCCTTTTGTTAGATAATTCTTTTCAAGGTCTTTCAAATATCTCGATGATCAGGCCACAAATCTTCTATCTTGCATAAGTACACAACCTAACCCTACATGTAACACATCATTATGATTCACAATTTCTTTCTCTAACATGGCTAGATCAAGTTCGAAGTTCACTTCAAGGTTTCTTTCGGTTTCTCAAGGGCTCATTGTCTCGCATCTGGCCACACAACTGAACATTCTTCTGTAGCAACTTGTCAAAGGAGCAGCTATCTTCAAAAGACTATTTACATTTCTCTGAAAATAACAATGCTAGACCTAGGAACTATAGATACATGTCACATTCTTCAATTTCTTCTAACTCTCATCTTCTTCTGCCTACTTGGGATTTACTCTAATACACTCGACTAATCTACATGTCCTAGGAGGACATCTTCGTTAACTCGGAGTTCACGTTTGCTCAACTTTGCATACAATTGATTCTCTAATAGGATCTACGAACCCTATCTTCAAAGCTTGTCATGGTCTTCTTCGGTACTTGAATATACCCATATATCATCTAAGAAAACTACTACAAACTGATCAAGGAACTTAGGAAAATATTTTGCTCAACATCTCTATAAAAGTAACTAACATACTAGTCAAACAAAACGACATAACTCAGAACTCAAAGTGATCATATCTTGCCTGAAAGGCTGTATTCGGTACTTCAACTTTTCTCACTTTCAACTGGTAGTATTCGGATCTCAAATTAATCTTCGAAAAGACTGAAGCACACCCTAATTGATCAACAAATCATTGATGCTCGGAAACGGATACTACTCATTCACTATCAATTGTTTCATCTACATAAACTAAACACATTCTCGTATGTCATCTCTCTTCTTCACAATTTGCACTGTCATACTCTGAGACGATGCACTAAGCCTAATGAATCTAAGGTCTAACAAATCTCGTAGCTAATTCTTCAACACTCTCAATTCTTTCGGGAACCGTGAGATACAGAGCAGTAAAAACATGAGCAAACTCAGAGACGGTATTAATAACAAACTCTTCTTCTCTATCAGAAGACAAACCAGGTAATTCTTGTAAACACTTCTAGGAAAACACAAACTATTCTAACATTCTGCGGTCTAATCTTCATTCAAAAATCAAATCCATCACATTTGCTAGGCAAGCCTGTCAACTAAGCTCAACCAATCTTTGACCTCTAAAGCCGGAACAACATTCGATAAGAAGTTCACATCCTCATCTACCACTACAGTCTCACATCAATCTGCAACTTCAAGGCAACTCTCTCTTTGTCTCAACGTATACCCTAGTTTTGTGTTCTACGAGTCGAACCACGCCAAGTGCTACATCGAAACCATAAAAAGACAATTACTTCACATTTACTAGAAACACGTAACCCTGAACCATCAACAGACATATCTCGTACATCTTTTTGACCACTACTATCTCACTAAAAGGTCTAGTCACACGCGTCCCTACGTCTAAGATCTCGATGGAGATATCTAGCTTCCTTACATGCTCACACCAAAAGGACGGATCCACAGAAATCGCGACTTCGCATGCACACAACTGATAATCTTTAGTCCTCTTGTTTTCAGGTTGGCCCTTCAACAAACTCTGACTCTCCTAAATTGTTCTTAGAGCATCTCGAAACTTCAAAATTCAGTTCTGATTACACACACAAACAATCACGTTTGAACTTGTTCTATAACATCGGTCCTGACGACTCGAAACATCCCACTACTAAACAATCTAGAGTCAAAACTCAGGACTTCTTTCTCAATTCAACTATATCGGAAGCGACTTTATCTCTCCTTCCTGCTGGAAGACAACTCAGACGCACACTGGCCCAATCACACAAATTGACTCTCACTCACGTATAATGACCGATGGTCTTGTATTAAAACCATAGGTCGAACCCCAACGATCACTAACTAACATTTCTGAATTTCATATTACTCACACGAGACTCTTACTTTGATCTCGTCAAAAGAACTAAGGTACTTATACCTACCTCTAACACTTCATCGGGCACATTCAAACTTTGCATACCTAATAACAATATTCAGAAGTACATATTCAAGAATCAATCCGAAGGGACAAACTCAAAACTGTGCCAAGGGCGTATCTACTATAACATCGATACAACTCTGAATCCCACTCTTAGGTCTTCACCTCTTTCATCAACTAACACCAGAAACGATCACATCATCCCTCACCAACAAGAATCAACCCACATACACACTGACTCAAACAAACCAATTGTACCTCAACTCCGGTACAACCATAGTCCCCTAACTATAGCGATGAACTCCCTCATCATCATCCACATTTTCAAAAACCACAACTTCCACTTACCGATTCACGGCCCACTTCTTGGCCTCAAACTACTAAAAAGCAATAAATCAACAACAACAGAAAATTAACATACAACTAGGTTAGCAAAGGAAAGGGTCCAAGTGGCTCAAGTATGATTTCCTCACTTAAAATCTCTTTTTCGAATGTAATAGAAGCAATGGGACTCTACTCAACATGCTTCAAGCAATATATATTCACGATCGAACAAGCATACATCACAGCATACTCGATAAACAAGAAAACACGCTTACATGGCAAGCAAACACCGTGCAATTACAATGCAAGAACTTAACTTACCTCACTTACCTGCCCAAGGTCTCGGAAACCTTAGGCTCTGATACCAACAAATGTAACCCCCTCGTCCAGGTCTGGATTGATGACCGGTCCGAGTAAGCTACACGGGGAAAATCGATGTGAAACCCGTTAAGGTCCCACCTCGGTTAACAACCCTAAAAAAATTTTCATTTTTATTATCCTTTCTAGAGGCATTATTGAATCCTATGTGAGAAAGGCAACAGCAGAAGAACATACGAGATAAAACATTCAAACAGCTCATCAAACAGACCATTTTTAAATCCTTTACAGCAGGCCGTATTAGAACGCCCTTAAGGTGTTTCGATACGCCTTGACTTGGTCAACTGGCCAAGGTCAACGTGATGAGTCTGTTTCGAAACAGGGGTGACCCGTATCGAAACGATCTCAACAGTCAACATCTCGTGGTCAACGAGATAAAGGCCGTTCCGAAACGCCCAAGCCCGTTCCGATACGTTAATTTATCGTCAAAATCTCAGATTTCTAGTAGCAAAATCGTATCGAAACGGCCCCCTAGCGTACCGAAATGCCTGGCCCGAAACAAAAGGACCGTATCGAAACGGGACTAACCGTTTCGAAACGCCCTCTACCTGCATATTGGTTTTAGCTGGTTTTTGGTACAAGACTGTCCCAAAAGCACCACTAAGACCTCACACAACACACGAGTATAAGATCTAGATAAAGGACAACCTATACAAGCATGCTTAACACACATCGAACATATAGAAACCATACATTAAAGGAACCAACATCATCAACATGTGAATCATACATAGCATCAAAGGTTCATGCATCACAAGGCCAACACTTGAGCATTAAAGATAGGCATCCAACACAAGGTCATACCTCCACCACAAGGGAGCATACATAGACTTAGCCAACAAAACATATAAGCATTTAAGACATGCAACACAAACAAGGTTTACAATTCAAACAAAGCATTCATAACGACGACACCTATCACATTGCTTGACTATTACAATTTAAAGATCATACTTGAGCTAACCAAAAGCAACACTTGGAGGCCTTTCCTTACCCTTGCCACACACAAGCTATTGATCTGCATTGTCGAACAAAAAGGAGCGTAAGCATAAAAGCTTAGTGAGGGTAACCTCATAAATCAAACCGACAATGCAGGGTCCAAGCACGAGCAACTACCATGATGAAATGCATGATCTTGCCTCAGATCTCAAGAGTCAAATGTACATGATGCATGAACATAAATTCAACATTATACCATGTTCAACAACTCATAAGCTCGATATACAATGATACATAACTCAATGTATTAACCACATCATATATCGATTCATAAAGGGAGTCATAGTTCATATCAAATAGGCATATATATAATCTCATATTGGCACCTAGCTATGACTCGAATACGCGGATAACATGTTGGAACGCATTTCCAACATAACCATTACCTGCGGTGGGATTACACTCATCACCGGTTCTCGCGGAGGGGATTCCACTCATCCTCACGCCCTGTCGATGGGATTCCACTCATCACTGACTAATATAAAGATTTCCGGGCGTACCCGTACTCCTCATTGGTGCCTTAAAGCCACCAAGGCCACGCGCGACTTTGACTCTCGTGTACACACTCATCCTAATGATCGATCATTGTACCCAAGCATACTAGTGCCAATATTAAATAAAATCTACAACAACATCAATTTCAATATAATTTCTGTGCTTAGCACGTACTCACCATGATCCTCAAAATTATGCAACCACCTCATAACCTCATTTCACAAGCCAACACTACATGTATATCATCCAAACAATTATCACGTCATATTTCACGCATATGTATATCCACATTATATTTGTCATCAACATGCATATAACAATGCATTTAGCCAAGCCTCAACATACATGTATATCACATTATACATAGCCAACAATCACAATTAGACATGAGACATATTAAGCAATTAGGAGTTCAACCAAAGGTTTCCTAAGCTAAGTTTGAGATTAGGCTACCACTCTAATCTCAACTCTAGGTGGGTCTACCAAGCCCATCATAGGTTCACATGCCTGAACCAATATTTGAAAGCCATTTAAAAATAGTAACCACTCACCTTCACCTCCAAGCTCCACTACCAAGCAACCATGGTCTTCAAATTCCCGAATATGTTCCCAAGGCTTCACCAACACAAAATCTCGCTTCTAATCACCTCAACATAAGCAAAACTACTTCAAATCAACTCAAACATCAAAGTAGCTAACCCGGAATACTAATCAAACACCAAACACAACAATTCAAGCTATGAACAATCCCCAAAATTACCAAACCCGAGCAGCCCTTATACCCAGCCCAAAACTTGAGATTTCAACACATTTAACACATTCAAATGCTTCCAAAACAGCCTTCAACTATTACCCTAACATCAACCTTCAAATTCCAACACAAACCATACCCAAAACTCATCTAAAAACCCTCTTAAAACCCCACCAAAACCCAATTTCGGGAATCCCTTTAAAACACTCTAAAAATCACATATGTTGGACCTATGGTTCATAAACAACATATCTAACATAAATAAACCAAAAGCCTTGATAAAAACTCATAAATTCACAACTTTTAACCAAAACTTTGAAAAACCCAAATTCTAAAACTTGAACCAAAATGAAATCTAGTTGTACTTTTAAAGAGAGGAAGATGAGAGCAAGATGGGGGTGTATTTACCTTTCAAATTCGAGCCAAAATGAAGGAGAAAAGAAGGTTGGATAGGACTTTGAGAACAACTCCCCCATTGTCGTGAAAATGAAGAGATGAGGAGGGAGGAAGATGAAAATTTGGTGTTTTAATTTAAAATGGGGGTTTTTTAATTTGGAAGTCCAACTATTTACAAAAATGTCATTAAAATGGCTATTGGGCTTAAATATCATAAATTTGGTCCAACACTTTAAATTTAATTTTGCAAAACAAAACCGGGATATTATTTTTATTTATTTATTTCTCCCGACCCCAAACCTGGGTGTTACAACTGTGCCTTTCTCTCCTATGATTCTTGAGTAATCACATAGGCTTAATGTGCATTTAGAAAAGATAAAAAGAAAAAAAAAGGTTGTTAATCAAGGTAGACTTTTGGGTTGACTTTGGTTTCCCCGTTTAATCTTCGTAGTTCGGGTCAAGCGTCCAGGCCGGGCTAAGGGGGTTACAAAATGTATGAATGTGTCGAGACAAAATCAATCAACGAAAGCAAGGAAAAGGACTGTAATACAAAATTACCTGCGATCACATCCATGTCATTCCTAGCCTCACGCTGCGCATAAACTCTAGCAGGTCCACCTCCCTCGGGTTGTACTACGACAACATGAGCCACATTTCTCTAACCATCATTCCTCAACTGGAAGTTACCTCAGTCGCGCCCACAACCTCTCTGATACTCAACAGCTCTAGTTAGTGCCTGACCAACCCTAGCCGGATGAGGACACTCATGCCTCAAATGTGCTTGAGATCCACAGTTCCAACAAGCACGAAAGGTACCTTAACACTCTTCAGAATGGTTCCTCTCACATCTAGCACACTCGGGTGTGCGAGCAACAAAACCTCTACCTTGATGGCCTCGTCCCATGTTACCACCTTCATGCTTAAAGTTCGGTCGGTGCCTTCTATCCTTGTGCCTCTTATTACAGTCTCGCTCCCACTCGACAAACCTTTTCCCTGAACTGGATCCACCCGATCGAGCAGCCAAACTTAGACTTTGCTCAATGTCCTTGGCCCTAGAGACCAAGACATCGAACTCAGTGTAATCATAAGAAGCATGTAGGTCATTACCTCCGTAACAAAACCATTCACACATGTCCCTCTCAGTGGGAACTAGTTCTAAAGCATACTGACTCAAGCGCACAAACTATACCTCATACTCGGATATGGACATATTGGCTTGCACTAAGGCCATGAATTTTCTCTTCTTCTCGTCCTGATAACGAGCACCGAGGTACTTCTTGCGGAACACATTACGGAAGAACTCCCAAGTAACCTCGGCCTCGGGCATACTTGAGATAATTGTGGTTCACCAAACATACGCATATCCCTGAACCAACGAGACAATACAACCCAACTTACGAGTGTCTAAGCACTCCATCTGACCCAAGATACGTGTAGTACTCTCAAGCCATGCCTCCGAACCCACGGGAGACATACCACGAAACTCGACTCCGCCTAAGCTACGAAGTCGCTCTAGGGGTAAACCTTTCCCTGCACCCTGAGGTGGTACTGCAGCATGAAGACCAGCAACAGTCGTCTGAAAAGCTCCGGCTATAGTCTGAAGTATCTGAGTCATGTCCACACCAGCCTGACCCTGGCCAACTTGAGGTCCATTACCATCACCTCCAACATTGGCACCCGCCTAAGGTGCATTACCTCCGACATTCGCCCCATTTTCATCGGGAGTAGGAAGAGGAAGGGGTGCATTCCCGGATGCCTGGTCACCCGCTCTAGGCTGTCCTCTCGGTCTCACCATAACAATAACACAATCTAAAATAACAAACACAAATCACGAGATAAACATTGGGTCAGCAAAGGCGGAGATCCGTATGTTTAGCTCTTTTAAATCAAAACCACATTTCCATAATAATACCTAGCAATGGGTATGCTTAACCAACCTTCAAACATCAGCAGAAACAAAAGTTATGCTCACAAACATCGTGTAAACCAAACAAACATACACAGAAACAACTTACTTGACTTATTATTCCGAGGAACCTCGTAACCGAGGCTCTGATACCACCAAATGTAACCCCCTCAGCCCGACCTAGCCACCAGACTGAACTGAGCGGGTTACACAGGGAAAACCGAAGCGAAACCCGTTAAGGTTTCACTTCGATTAGCAACCCTAATTTTCTTTTTTTAAAATTAATCTTGTCTAAATGCCATCTTTAACCTATGTGAGGTAACATGCAGCAGAAAAGAAAACATAAACACGAATCAAGAAAAACGGGCTTTGGAGGTAATATTTTTATGAATTTTCTATAGGTCGTATCGATACGCCTGCAACGGTCAAATTCCCTAAGGTCAACTCCGAGAGATTGTATCGATATTGCCCTTGAGCGTATCGATACGCCCTTAATGGTCAAACTCACAAAGTTAACTTCAAAGATTGTACCGATACCCTAAGGCCCGTATCGATACCCCAATTTCTCGCCAAAATCTCAGATTTCCAGAGACCCAAAATGGTATCCGTACGCCCCCCACGTATCGTTACGATAGGCTTGAAATAGGGGACCGTATCGATACTTCCATGGAGTGTTTCAATACGCCCTACCCAGAAAGACTGGTTTCTACAACTTTTAAGTATAAGGGGAAACAACACAACTCACTAAACAAGCATCCAATTAACTTCTAGACATCCATACAACTTAAGGCAACCATTCTAGAGGCAAAACACCCTAAAAACACATTCCGATCATACATACACACAAACATGAATTCTGATCTTAAAAGCTCAAAAGAAACACTTTAACTCAAACACCAACAAGTCCAAAACATAGAGCATTTAACCAAAAGGCGAAATAAGCCTCAATAAAGCATGGTTTCAACATTTAAAACATGTAGCAACATGGTCAAACACATGAGAGTTTACAACCACCTCCCTAACCACAAAAGTAAGTATTCCCATTGCTAAATTACTATTACAACTTAAAATTCATACTTGAGCTTAAGCTACGATCACTGGAGCCTTTCCCTCGCCTTCTTTTGCTTCCCGGATCACTAACAATCTGCATTGTTGGAAAGGAGCGCGTAAGCATAAAAGCTGAGTGAGTGGTGCTCAAAACCACAACAACAACAATGCAGTTTTAGTAAAACCATTCAAGAGTTGAAAATAAAACCACAAGCATAATTCTCATAAATAAGACTAACATCAACCTTACATATGCTTGGCATCATACATCAAGCAACAACATATAACGACATAGCATAACTCTCAACATCAAACATGATAGCATATAATCATTCAACACAATGAGTATATTGGAATCTATGGTTACATTACTCGGATACGCGGATTAGACTCAATGGCATCTTACATCACCGAATCTATAAGAACAACAAGACTCATGATGGCATCTTACATCGCCGAGGTCTAATAATAAAGCTTCCGGTGGCATCTTATATCATCGTACTCCTCCCTAATGGCATCTTACATCACTAGGGCCACGCGCGAATTTTACAAGTGCACTCTAACCCTATGGTCGACCAATTATACCTGATAAGACTCTCATATTTGACAATACTCAAACATCTTGTAATCCAACATAGAATATCACACTCATTAATCAATTACACACATTCATCCCATCTCATTTCAACCATACATATCAAGACTAAGGTAAAGAATTTCTAAAAGTAAAACACAAACATTTAAATACTTACTCTCGAGCTTAGGTTGGCTTTTCAAGCTCAACCTAAACTCTCAAAACATTTCCACTCACCGATAGAACACAAACGATAGCTGAAACACTGATTCAAGCCTCTGAGCTACCCGGTCCCGCGTCCAAAGAACCCAAACTTGTTTCCCATGTTTCTAGCCAATTCAAAATGATGCATTAGACCCAAATCAAGCCCTCAAACTCGTAGCAATACAGAAACTCCTCATTTATCATCAAAATCAAATCGATTCACACCCGCAAACACTTGGAAACACCATCAAAACAACCCAAACCAACTAGCACCCAAAACCCAACAAATTTACCATCAAAACAACATCTTTCAACATCCAAAATACCTACCCAAGGTCTAGAAACCATCAGCCCAAAGTCCTTCACAAGAACAAACCAAAAACCTCTCATTTTTATTAGTTTCGGGTTTCCCTACATTAAACCACTATCCCAACATTTTTAGAACACCAAAACAAGGTTAAAAACACCCTTAAACATGGCATCAAACAACCCAACGAAAATCCCTTATTTTTCCTCTTTTTCAAGCTCAAAGCATTTTGGAACAAATTTAAACAATGAGTTTTAGTAAAAATTTTACCAACAATAAATTTAAGGAAGAGAAAATCAAAACAAAAGAGGGTTTATCTTAAAGACTTGCTTGGATGAATGGTTGGAGTAATGGAATAGTAGAAATGGGGTGTTTGAGAAAAGTGGCGTGAAAAGAGGAAGACGAATATGAGTGTATTTTAAAAACCTCTTTTTCTTAATTTAAATTCCAAAATCCCCTTTTTACCCTTCTTCATTTAAAATCTTTTAGTGTTCCTTAAAAATGTTTTCTCCCAAATAATTTAACCAGAACCGGTTTAACCATACCTGAATATCTCTCGGACCCTAAACACGGGGCGTTACATTGGTTATCATTTAGGGTGTAAGGTTATGTTAGTGCTTAGTGTTTAGGGTTTAGTGTTTATGTTAGCATTTAAGGTGTATTGGTTAGTATTTATTGTTTAAGGTTTATGTTAGTGTTTAAGGTTTAGTATTTAGGGTTTATGGTTTATATTTTATGTTAAGGTTTATAGTTTAGGTTTAAGGGTTTATGGTAGTATTTATTGTTTATGGTTTAGTATTTATGTTAACATTTAGGTTTTATGGGTTAGTGTTTAGGGTAAAGGTTTATGTTAGTGTTTGTTGTTTAATATTTATGGTTTAACATTTAGGGTTTTAGGTTTATGTTAGTTTTTTTGTTAGTATTTAGTGTTTATGGTTTAATGTTTATGGTTTATGATATATCATTTAAGGTTTTGTTTTATGGTTTAAGGTTCATGATTTATGATATAGTATTTAGGGTTTTGTGTTTAGGGGTCAATGTTTATGGGTTATGGTTGTGTTAGTGTTTAGGGTTTAATGTATATGGTTTATGGTAGAGTGTTTAGCATTTAGTGTTTAGGATTTAAGTTAGTGTTTAGGGTTTAAGTTCTCATTTATGGTTTGATGTTTATATTAGTGTTTAATGTTTAAGGTTTATTGTTTGTGTTAGTATTTAAGGTTTAGGGTTTGTATTAATGTTTAGGATTTTGGGTTTAGTGTTTAAAGTTTGAGTTTTTGTTAACATTTAGTGTTTATGGTTTAGGGTTTATGGTTTAGGGTTTAGTTTTTATGTTAATATTTAGAGTTTAGGGTTTATGCTTTAAGGTTTAGGGTTTAGGTTAGTATTTGTAGAAAGAATGGGAGGAAGGAAAGCGACTTATCGAAAATTAATGGGTAAGTCATTTTACACTGAAACAATGTCTGTTTTCCATTGATCGTAGTTGGTTTTCTTTTGACTTTTTCATTTTCCATGAACCAAACAACGGAAAGTTATGAAAACGTTTTCAGAAAAACCAATTACAGTGAAACAAACGGAGCCTAAGGAGATATTAATGTTCGTATTTTGTAATTAATTTGAAGGACATTGTAAGTTTTCGGAAGTGGTTAACTATCAAATATAAAAATTTATAATTATCTATATTTAAAAAATTATAACTATCTATTTTATATTTGATCCTTATTTTGGGCCCCTATTTTTCGGGGGCCTGTGCGGTTGCTCCATTTGCACATGTCCAGAACTCCCATTGGGTGCAATTGACTCATGCCTCGGACAACTCCAGGGGCGAAGCTACCTTGGGGCCCAAGGGGGCCCGACCCTGCTCCGGTTATAAAATTTTATTATTTGATAATTTTAGTTTAATAACAATTTGGTCCCTATAAAAATAATTATTCAAATTAAAAAAGTGATAGTTTATTAAATATATAATCAAGCAGGCGTTGAACTAGGAGTGTAAATGAACCGAGCTTGAATGAATAAGGTTTTGTTCATGTTAGTTTATTTATATTTGAACGTGTTCATTTTCGGTTCGTTTAAATTTTTAAAATCATGTTTGTGTTTGTTTATTTGTCTTTGATGGTGTTCGCTTGTTTAACGTCCATGGACATATTCGTTTAACGTTCGTGAACATATCCGTGTAATGTTTGCGAACATGTTCATTTATATGACCACTAACATGTTCATTTATAAGTTCGCCTAATGGTGAAATTACACTACTAGTCTTTAAGCTCATTAGGCTTCACAGTTTGAACTCAAAAGTTCATCACGTATTCAATTTAGTCCATACATTCGCCAATATTTTCAAAATAAAATGTACAAAATATAAAAGGAAGTGGAAAACCAAGTAAATGAGCTTTTAAACGAGCCATTTAAAGAGCTTGTTCATGAACATAAACGAACGGAATACGCCTATGTTCATGTTCGTTTGTTTATTAAACGGACATAAAAAAGTGTTCATACTCGTTTATTCAGCTTAATAAACGAACGTTATTGGAACGGATCACTAACAATTCGTCGAACACTTTGTTCATTTACACATCTAGATTGAACTAAAGAAGAATGAGCATGTATCCTCAAAATTTTTGGTCAATTTAGGTCCTTATACATTTAAATATTAGACAAATTAGGCCATTCCTCATAAATTTTGAATTTAAATACGTAATAAGCGCTTGTACTTTTAAAATCTAATATTTTGGCCATGTTAATATTCGATCCTAACTCCGCCCCGGGACAACTCTACCTTCCCAATCCCACACTGGCCATCTTTTTTTTTCTTTTTGTAATTGTAGAACTAGGACAAGGGTAATTATGTCCCAAGCGGACGATGTCGATATTCTTTCTTTGTTAGTTTTCCGCTTACCAGTTACCAGTTATGTATTCTATCCTGATTCCTGACATTGACATGTAATGGTTATGTTCTCTTCTCTGTTCTCTCCCTGTCTTCATTCCTCTCTCTCTCTCTCACACACATCCCTAAAAACGCTAAACTACTTAATATATGTATTTTACCATTTCAAACAGTTTGAATAAATTAGTTGTTTGGATTTCGATGTCTGGTTTGGATACAAAATTTAAAATGTTGCAATTAAGTATGTTCTACTTAAGTTTTATTTTTAATAATCTATATAGCCGATTATACTGTAATATATATTTATAGATATACTTAATGATTTGACAATGTATATATATATATATATATATATATATATATATCTTATAGATTAAGTGATTGAACCTGAGTTTCCTAAAATAAACATATTAAAGTTTACAAAAATTTGATCTATATGTTTTAAATATATTTAAGAGAAAATATTTTATGTACTCATAATAGAAAGATTTTTTTATAAACGGATCCAATTTAAGAGTTAAATGTTTAGTTTAGGATTTAATGTTATAATTTAAGATTTAGAGTTTATAATTTCAAGGTTAAATATTTAAATTTAAGATTTTAAAGTTTAGAGACATGTTTGTAGAAAAAAAATCCGTTGTCTATACATAAAAAATTAACCATATGTTTAATGTCATACATAAACTAATACCTAATACTTTTTAAACCGAAAAATAATTTAATTGATACTCCTTCCGTCCCACTTAATGTCCATTGTTAACTTTTAACGCAGTTTTAGGAAGAAAAAATTTGTGTAAGAAATATTATGTAAATTAATTAAAAATATAATTTTATCCTTAAAAGTTGAAGTTTGTTTTGTTGGAAAACTAAAAAAAAAGATAAAAAGTAAAATGCACCTTGTAAAAGTAATTAATTTTTTTAATGAGACAATTTAAGTAAAACAATTTCAAAACATAAAGAAAACATTTTAAGTGAGACGAAATGGGTACAATATTAATATTTAATTATTCAATTAAAATATGGTGCAAATAACCCTATATATCTTTTGATCAAAAAATAACCCTATTCATCTTAATGGATTTATCATGCTTTTTTTTGTGTGGATAAATAATGGATTTATCGTGTGATATTCTTAAAATCAAGCTATCCAATTTGCATTTCCAGGAATTGACATGAACGCCCTCAGAATTTTCCAATTCTAGCATCGATTCCCCTACATCTTCAACTGGCTAATACATTTGAAATAATGCCAGAATTGGTTGCAGCATGTTCAAGGTGTAGGATGGCTATTTGACCCATATCTGATGAGTTTCGACATAATTCAATTTTATAAACTCATGTTTTGAAAGAAAAAAAAAAAGGTACATATCGAGTTAGGTATGATTTTTTAAGGTTGTAGTTGGTCGGGTTTGAATTTAAGGTGAAAAATACTCCACATGACCCGACCTGAAATAATAGTTTAATTTTATTATAAATATTTACGTGTAATTGTTAAAATGTCCGTCTCTTTATATATATTTTTCAATTATCTCCTTATTTTGTCTAATAAAAATGAAATAATTATTATAATATTCTTTTTTTCAATTAATTCTATATTTTATCTAATAACAATGAAAATTTATAATTTTTATTTATATTGTGTCGGGGTTTAAATTTTTACTCTAAAATTCTAAGTTCGAATCGGGTCAGATTTGAATGAATGTGTTAAATTTTCGAATCAAATGTGAATCGACCAAAAACTTGATCTAACCGACCCATTACCATATCTATCAAGATGGCACGTTGCAGTAATTAAAAAAAACAAGAAAAAGTACATTCCCCGGGGGCAATTTCGTCAACAAACCGGAATATTTTAAAACATTTATTTTTGGCTCGTTGTCCAATGCTGGTTTGTCTTTGGTACCTCTCAGAACTGATAATCAGTGAGTAGACATTTTCAATTTCATGTTCAAAGCAGTAAAAGTGTCAACACTTCATCAACAAAAGAATGTTTCTTTGCTGTGAAAGATTGTTTCTTGAAGATGAAAGAGTACGCCATGAGTGAAAGCTGCAGTGGCGAAAGCAACAAATCTTTTGACCCCAAGTAAAAAATCTCCAACCCATTTTTACTCTTTTTGTAAAGCAGTTTCCTTTTCACTGTTTGGTTAAGTTTCCCTGGAAAATTTTTAGGAAGAGAAAGGAAAGTTAAGGGTTTTGATTTGAAAGGCTCGAGAAAAATGGGGTGTTGGTACTCGAGAATTGATAGAGAAGAGACTGTTTCGCGTTGCAAAGCGAGGAAGAGATACATTAAACAACTGGTTAAAGCTAGGCAAGCTCTCGCCGCTTCACATTCCATGTATCTACGCTCCTTACGAGCCACAGGGTCGGCTCTGGTTCAGTTTTCGAGCAACGAAACTACTCTCCACCACCACCACCACCATGCACCGCCGGCGCCTCAACCGCCACCACCGCCAATGAGTCCTAGTTCAGACACTTGGACATCTGGTACTACTACCACTGCCTCCCCTGCTCTCCCGCCTCCCCCTCCTCCACCCCCATCGAGTAGCTGGGATTTCTGGGATCCCTTCGCACATGCACAGGCTAATGCTTCTCGGTCGGTCACGGAAGAGGAATGGGAGGCTGCCACGTCTGCTTCCGAGGCGGCTGTCACCGCTACGACCACGGCAACCGGTGCTGCGAGCGTGGCGGCGCCGCCTTCCGTGGTGAGTGGGACGTTCTCGAAAGACACGGGGAGTGAGCTTGCTATGGTCGTTTCAAGGAATACTAAAGAACTGGTTGAGATTGTGAAAGAGGTTGATGAGTATTTTCTTAAAGCAGCTGATGCCGGTGCCCACCTCTCGCTGCTTTTAGAAGTCCCGGGTTCCAGTTTTTCAGCTCAAAGCAAAGGAGGTACAACAGATCTCTCTCGTAATTGCCTCATTTTCTTTCAAAATTTCACCATTTTGATTCCCTATTGTTGTAGGCAAAGTGTACAACTATGGCTGCAATCTGACCCCAACAACATGGACATGGAATTGGAATCAAAAAATGGAAGGAATTGGAAATGAAAGTGGCAGTGTTGTTAGCAGCAGCCATTGTTCCGCCATAGAGAGACTATACGCTTGGGAGAAGAAACTATACCAGGAAGTCAAGGTATGTTCATTATTTAAGTGCATGCAAGTTTTGATTGCACCATCTTCTTCATTAAAACCCCATTTTTTAGAATGCTGAGGCTATAAAGATAGAGCATGAGAAGAGGGTGGCCCATCTGAGGAAGCTTGAAGTGAAGAGAGCAGAGTATATGAAGACTGAGAAAACAAAGAAAGAAGTGGAGAAATTAGAGTCCCAAATGATGGTTGCTTCACAAGCCATTGAAGCCACATCTGCTGAAATCATCAAACTGAGAGAGTCAGAGCTTTATCCTCAGCTGCTTGAGCTTGTAAAAGGGTTAGTCTTGCTTCTTTCGCCACTCTTCTTCCATGGACTAAGCTAATAGGCAATAGCCCTTAGGTTTCCACGTGACTGTGTTGCATCGCCATCATCTTTTTCGGACATAAGCTTGTGGCAGATTGCTTTGGACCCATAGGCATGCCATGTTGTTCACTTTGGGACCCATAGGCATGCTGTGCTGTTCGCTTTGCTTTTACTATTTAGGATTTTACATTTTTATGGTCTTTGTTTTGGACTTTAGACTTTATCTAGGGGCGCTTGATTGGCGTTATCTAAGATTAGAAGCCTGATCTTAATTTTAATATAAGATTATTGTGTTTGGTTTACGAGTTACACGACCATTATAGACAGACATAATCTAAGATTACGAACATGGTGTAATCTTATCCCTACTTATGCTCACACGCTTAAAATTAGATTTAAGATTTAGGATTTAGGATTTAGGGTCTAGGGTCAAAACTTTTAATTTTGTAGTATTTTTTAGTGTTAGGGGCATAAGTAGTGAAAATTGGCAGAGGATTTTTATCCTCTTATAACACTATGTTTCATCCTAATCTTAGATTACGGGAGTGATCTTAGATTTTGATCCTATCCTTTATTTTCATTATTTTAATCAATCTGTTTTTTTCTATATAAAATTTAAGTCTAATTAAAAATCTCTCTTATTATACATGCTATAATAATTAATTTATCAATTGATTACAATTTTTTTATAATTTTTATACAAAGTTATAACAAAATACTCAATGAAGGAAGTATCTTGGTAGATATAACCAAACCAAGATTATTTACATTATTTGGTAATTAAAATTTGATTGTTGTATAAAACATATCATGAGCCAGATACAAATATATTGATAATTTTTTTCTGAGCCAAAATAAATTTGAAGGGTTAGATGAGGTTTCGATTTTGATACTGCATTTGAGTGAAGGAGAGAAAGTACAGATGAAGGGAATGTTTTATTTATTTATTTGTTACATTTTTGTAATTTTGATGAATTATCTTATATTTTTATTTTTTGAAAATATGTTTTTATAAATTTTGATGTCAAAATTATTAAAAGAATTAATTTTATTTTAAAAAACAAATTATGTAACAAGGGAAATTTAGTAAAATGTATTTCTAGGTAAATCTTAGATTTTCTCAACCAATCTTATATTCCAGACAAATTAATCAAACAAGTTAATGTATGATTTCTCGTTATCTTAGATTTCGTGAATCAAACACACCTTTTAAGTCATTCCGGTGCAGATTTAGGCAGCAGGATAAGCCTAAAAGTCAAAGTCCAGTACTGCTAAAATGGCCTTCAGATGGAATTACTTTAGATTGCTTTCACTGCCGGTTATTGCCCTTATTTGCTTTTAATGCAAAGAAGATGAACCGAATCCAATTGTACTCTTTTGTGTAGTTTTTGAGGTTAAGGTGATAATTTAATCTGCAATTATAACTGCATTGTATTTGCTTGTTATGCAGATTGATGTGCATGTGGAGAAGCATGTATGAGATCCACCAAGTTCACACGCACATAGTTCAGCAGCTCAAGTACCTTAACTTCATCCCTTCTAATGAGCCGACATCCGAGATTCACAGGCAATCGACTCTCCAGCTCCAGCTGAAAGTCCAGCAATGGCATTTGTCTTTCTGTAACTTAGTCAAGGCTCAACGGGACTACATTCAGTCCCTTGCTGGCTGGCTCCGGCTTAGCCTTTTCCAGTTCAGCAAGAACCCGGTTTTAAGGAACGGTCAGGAATCGAAAATTTACTCTTTTTGTGAAGAGTGGCATTGTGCGGTCGACAGGATTCCGGATAAGGTAGCATCTGAAGGAATCAAGAGCTTCTTGACAGTAATCAATGCCATCGTGGTTCAGCAAGAAGAGGAGTACAAGCAAAAGAAGAAAGCAGATTCCGCATTCAAAGATTTCGAGAAGAAAGCTGCGGAGCTTAGATCACTGGAAAGTAAGCATAGCCCTTTTTCCGTGCCGGAGGCAAACAAGGACCCCGTTGCAGTAAAGAGAACAAAGGTGGAGTTATCAAGAGCAAAGGCCGAGGAGGAAAAGAATAAGCATGAGAAGTCGGTGAGTGTAACGAGGGCAATGACTTTGAACAACCTTCAAATGGGGTTTCCTCATGTGTTTCAGGCAATGGTAGGGTTTTCAAGTGTATGCACGCAAGCATTCGAATCCGTATACAACCAAGCCAAGAGTATCGAACAAGAGCATGATGTGAAGAGAATTCTCCCTAATTGAAAAAAGATAGACAAGCATAGCAGGTGAAAATGATGCTACCATGAATAAACAACCTGCCTTTTGTGTATAGATGTTCATCTTCTCCAGGTAAAGTGCCGCACACTTCGTTTTAAAAGGGCAATTGGTAGTGTTAGAGCTTTGAGAATGGTATTTAAATAGGAATGTAGGATCGGAAAGTGTCGGAAATGCTTTGAAATTCTCGCTTTTAACCATGTTATAATCATAGTAAACTACCTAATGGTGATTTTTTTAATAGAAAAATGCATGTTTTGAGAATGCACTGCATTGAAATGGCTGTGACCCATTGAACTACTGAGTCAATGAGTTGCAACATCAAACTGCAAATTAGAAAACAGAGCAGGCCACCAAGAAAAAGATAACAAGGGGTAGGGATGGGCACGGAACCCGGACCCGACGGGTTCCGACCCGGCCCGATCGGGTCGGGTATTTTTATGAAAAAAATCGGGTTCGGGTCGGGTTTTTGTGTAGGGTGAGGTCGGGTCGGATTCGGGTTTTAGGTGAAAAAATTCTACCCGACCCGAGACTAATAGTGTAATTTTCCCCTAAATTTTTTAGGGATATTTGTAATAATACCCCTTTTTATATATTTTTTATAATTAGGTTCTTAAAATTGATTTTTTTTATTTACAATTTAGTCCTTAAATTTATTATTTTTTACAATTAAGTCTCTTAAAATTATTATTTTTACAATTTAGTCCCTAAAATTGATTTTTTTATATAGGTCGGGTCGGAGTCGGGTTTAAAGTATTTATTTTCGGGTCGGGTCGGATTTTTTAAAAGATGTGGTCGGGTCGGTTTAGGGTTAATATTTTCGGGTCGGGTTCGGGTGGGCCAAAAACCCGGCCCGACCCGACCCATGCCCATCTCTAACAAGGGGTAAATCATAAACTTCACCATTAGGTGGATAATGGATTATATCAAGCTCCTCTGAACACATGAACCTTTGCCTTCCAATCCCAAGAAAATTCTAAAATGTCTTTTTATTGACTCGATCTGTTTTTTATTCGGGTCAACTTTTAAATTATCGGGTTGAATTGAGATGTATGTTTCTAGGGGCGGAGCCAGGAATGAATGTTGGTAAGGGCCGAAATATTAAATTTTTAAAAAAATACAATAACTTATTAGAAATTAAACTCAAAATTTAAAAGACAATGTATCTATTTTTTTTAATATTTAAATTTATAAGGACTAGAGCTAACTATTAGGGGAATACCATAAGCGATTGCTTAGGTCCGAAAAATTAATTATTCTTATTTTTTATTTATCAAATGAACAAATTAATCTAATATTAAAATTTAATTCACCGTTTCAAATCTCAAAATTTATTTTTATTTTTGTCAAATTTTGTTCTCTCCTTCTTCTCCAATCTAAAGATAAAATATAAATGACAATATTTTTTTTAATTTTTTGTACTTATTGTTCAAAGCCAAATTCTATATCATACTCACATTCTAACTCCTTCAATTTTTTTCTCTTCAAATTTTCTTAATAAAACAAAGACAATAATGTGTTTGACAAAGTTTAATAATGTTTTTATGATTTATAAATGAAATATTAAATTAATTATTCAAAGTAATGAGATATGTTTTCGCTTTATAGGGGTTTATTTTTTAGTTTTTGCTCGGGGTTTCGAAAATTTCCGAGACAATCCTGGTAAAGACGTAAATTGTTATTGGATTAAAAATTTTAAGAACACCGACCCATCATTCTTTGGTTTAGCTCTACCTAATTATATATTTAATAAATTATTATATTTTAATGTAAATATTTATATTTTGCAGGATTAAAATAGTATTAAATTAAAATTTATCTAATTTATAAAATTTTTACCATGGCACGGGGACCTTTTGAACCCCAACATATCCCGCCATTGTATATTTCACATCATATCAAACCTTTTTAAAAAATAGTGATTAAACGTATCAAATATGTAGACAATAAGAAAGATGATATTGAACATTAAACTATTACTAAATACGGTGGTTAACTGGAAGTAAAATATAACATGAGAATAAAACATTCAACATTATACTATTTATAACAACAACAATAATAATAACAATAATAATAAATTGTTTGTTTGTTTCGACTCAATTATCAAATTAAAATTATATCGATGTTTGGTTTGGATTATATTTGGGTAAATTAAATTTATGTTGCTTTTAGTTCGAGTAGCTTTTCGGTTACAGACCAAATTAAGTATGAGTCTATATCGGCCCAACTAAAATTCGAATAAGTTTTGATTCAATTCAATTTATATTAAACTTCAAATCAAGTTTGGATCATCGTATTAGAATTCATATCGAGTATTAAATAGAATAAATCAATTCAAATCAAGTTTGTAGGTATATCTTTCACTCTTCCCTAATTACCTTCCCTTGTCATTTTAGATATTAAAATCATGATCAATTATTCTTAATTGTAATTTGTAAACTTTCATACTTTCCTTTTTCTTTATAGACATCACTTTGCCCAAATTTTAAATTAAGAAAAATCTAAAATGTCTTTCGTTTAAAGAAATGATAAATAATATTAAAAATCTCTGAGATCCGACCCGAACCAAAAACCCGAATCGAGCCGGACATCCCGGGTTTGCCGAATGACACGTTAAATGGGGGAAGAAATTGGTTGGCTCCACGAACGATTCAAACGGCTCTAAATAATCAAAACCAAAAACAAACTTCTGCTCCCTTTTCTCTAATTCCACCTAGGGTTTCCTTCCACCTTTCCCTTTGCGCTGAATCGCTGAGAAATATGCAATGCAGGTGGCTGATTGAAGACGAATAACAAAAAAAGGATTAATCTTTTGAGGGGTTTACCAGGGATTTCGAACTTTTGTCCTCAGGTGTTAAGATCTGGGGCTAATATTTTCTCTTTGAGTGAAAAGGAAAATTTAAACTAAAAACAGAAAGAAAAGGAAAAAGAAAATGAGCGCTACCAGGTTTATAAAGTGCGTAACTGTTGGTGATGGTGCCGTTGGTAAAACTTGTTTGCTGATTTCTTACACCAGCAACACTTTCCCTACGGTAATTTTCCTTTTTTTTTTTGGTACTTCAATGTTTAATGTTAAATTGTGCTTGATGTTAAGAAAAAAATATCGCTTTGGTTTTTAGTCATTAGCAATTTAGCATTTTTATGAATTTGTAAAGAGAAATTTAAAAATAAAGATTGGGTTTAATTTGTATGCAATTGCCGTGTTGTTGATGTTTTGTTGAGCTGATTTTGAATTGTTTTGGCCTTATGGTGTACTACATTGAGATTTTGATAGAACAAGTGTAAGGGAAAGGGAATTTATGATAACAGCTAATTTAATTTCTCACATTTTACTTTTGATTCGAAATCTGTTATGCGATTTTGCTGTAGCTGTCAAAGTATCTTCTTTCATTCCATCTTTGTGTTTTTAGTCTCCATACAGAAGTTAGGAGTTTCGACAGTTGGAAGCAAATACTATGACTGTGTTTACCCTTTGTCTTATGCTTTGAATTGTGGTGTAAAACAGGATTATGTGCCTACTGTTTTCGACAATTTCAGCGCAAATGTTGTTGTCAATGGGTGTACTGTTAATCTGGGGTTGTGGGATACTGCAGGTACTTTGCTTATTGACATTTAGCATTTCTTTAAAAGTTTCATTGTTAGAAGAACAATTGTGGAGATTTTCTGTTTTATATGGTGATTCTTGGTTTGAAATTCTGGGCAACAGGACAGGAGGATTATAACAGATTAAGACCCTTGAGTTACCGTGGTGCAGACGTGTTCATATTGGCATTTTCCCTCATTAGCAAGGCCAGTTATGAAAATGTTTCTAAAAAGGTGTAGTTTCATAAAATTTCAAACGAAGAGAAGCGCTTTGGACATTGGCTTTCAATTTATTGTTCACTTATAACTATTTTCTTGGCTTCTTTCCAGTGGATTCCGGAGTTGACACATTACGCCCCTGGTGTTCCCATTGTTCTTGTGGGAACTAAGCTTGGTTAGTTTTATGAAATTTCTTTCATGCAATGCTCTCGTTTGAGGGCTATTTTAGGTATCCATGCAATGGAAAGGCTATTAATCTTATAACAGTTATGAATAGTTTTGTTCTTTATACTACAAATTTTAGTGACTTGTAAATGACTTATCTGGAATTGTTGTGAGTGATCCACAATTTCATGTGTTTATGTGCTCATATTCTTGTGTTCATTTTTTCTATTCCTAATGAGCCAGATCTTCGGGACGATAAGCAGTACCTTGATGATCATCCTGGAGCTGTGCCCATTTCTACAGCCCAGGTACTGATTTTAGTATCAGTCCATGCTCTTCCGGAAATGTTAATTCTGTTTTAACTTGTTTTCCTATTGCATGAAATTTTATTATTTGCAATTAGCTGTTCTTACCCTTTCCTTCCTTCCTTTCCATATCTATAAGGGAGAGGAGCTGAGAAAGCAGATTGACGCACCTGCTTACATTGAATGCAGTGCAAAGTCGCAGCAGGTATCCGTTGTTTCATAAAACATACATATATTTTATTATCGTGGAAGATGCTTTATGCTGAAGGGATTTGTTTCGACTTCACCGCAGAATGTGAAGTCGGTATTTGATTCAGCCATCAAAATCGTTCTTCAACCTCCCAAGCCGAAGAAAAAGAAGAACAAAGCGTGTTCGATATTGTGAGCAGAGAAGGAAAATGTAAAAGAATACGCCTTCAGTCCAATCCGTTGTCCCATCACCCCCGATCTTTCCTTTCCTCCTCTCCCTGCACTTGAAGATCTTAGAAGCCCTGGATATTATATTAGTCTCCCAACTGACAGCACAGAATCTTAGTAACGCATCTAGTGGTTTGGTAGGATTGCTTCATTGAAACTCATGCTCAATCGAAGTACATTGATGCCGGCCTCCTTCCCGCACTCTTTTTTATACAATTTATGTGTTAATGCCCCCTTGAACATTCTAGTTAGGGAACTGCCCGGACAGTTAAATTTATTGTTTGTTATTGGTTTTAAGAGCATTGGTACGTTTGTGGGTTTCTGTGTTTAGTTTCTTACAACATGTTTGTTCCCAATATATCTGTGGGTCCTTTCTTCTGTATATTTGATCTGTTTTGCTTTATTTATAAGCATCGTTCTTTGGTTCAATCCCCATATTTTCGAAATTGAAATAATTAAGTACGAGAAGATGAAACTGAATCTAAATAAATATGTTTTAGCTATGGCAAATCAAGAAGCAAAGGACAGTCGCCCCTAATTTCCTATAATCCAAAATCAACTACTAAAGTAATTTTTACTTGCAAGCATTTACAATGAGCACTGACCGAGTGAACTGCAATAAAAATCGTAATGGAAAGGCAACATGGTCATATGAACAAAGGGTAATCCTCAATATTACTGGAAATAATTGAGTTCTGTAATACGGCAATGTTTTTTTCTTTCCCACCAATAAGGGTTAAAAGGAAACGAAAAGAAAGCCTCAGTAGCCATTTTTCCAGCAAGGGTCGCCGCAAAAAAATTATCATCCTCGATCAAGTCCTAATCCCATCGGAGACGGAAAAAAGAGCTGAAATGCTGGCAACAAACCCTTCACACTTTCAGTACTTCTAAGCACTTTCAGCACCAAGTACAAAACGTGTAACCATTTTCTACTTCTCACACTTTACACCTTCTCCTTGGCACATTTAGTTCAGAACGGTACCGTGAAAGGTAAAGCATATATATCAGCCTCGGGCAAGAAGCGTGCATGTGGCCAACTTGTGGAGTTCATTTGACATGAACTGACATTTCCGTCTTTGCTGCTTTTAACCTCACTGTTGAGATTTTGCTTCTTCTGAAACAGCCAGTCCTCATCACCAAAACTGGTTAGCTCACTCTGCAGTGTAGGCACAAACCAATCCTCCACAAGATTTTTGAATTGTAAAGCTACTGAAGGAGAGCAACTGCGACACAAGTTTGATGGCAATGATGCCTGAGCATTATGAGCAACATTTTCTGATACACCAGAAGAGGAGAAAGGTTTTTCTTTGCTGAGTTTGGGAGTTAACTCCGGGAGTCTAATATTGGAAGTAGAACACGGATGTTCTTCCAGTTCTCTGCCTGGTCTAGGAACATGCTCATGTATCCCTTGAACAAATGCCTCATCAATCTTTCCTGAGGTAGAGCAAGGCTGCTCATTGCAGGGTAGCACTTGGGGATCTTTATGCCTTTGAGAAGGCAACCGGATCCGGATAATGCTTCCTTCACATTAATAATAACAATTCGAATACACAATATCAGTGCCCATGTGAAGCAAACAAACCCAACAAGTAAACAGCCTCTCCCAGGAAAGGAAGAGATACAAACACACTCACCAGAATTATGCCCACTGTCTGAGGGGGGAGAGCTCAGCTTCTGTTTTTTACTGCTGTTAAGGGTGCTATCGGAAGAGTTCTGAGGTCCCACTGCATGACCATGTTCTTCAGTAAGTGTACTCTTCTCAAAGCATTCAACTTCATTTTGTTTTCTCTTTTGACGGTCTCCACCTTTTTGAGCATCTTGGCTCCTCTCGTCTTTATGCCGTTTCTTATGACCATGCTTCTTAGTTTCGGTTTCTCCACTGTCCCGGGCCTTGTCTCTTTCTTTCTTCTCCCGTTTTTTCTCTTTCTTCTCTTTCTTCCTTTCTTTCTTAGCCTTCTCTTCTTCTCTTTTAATCTACAAATTACAAGAGAAAGAGTCAATTTATGAACACAGAGGGGAAGCCAATACAAACAGGCAAAACAACAATAAGAGAACACAGGCAGTCCTTGAACCAACTTCAGCAAGAACAAATACAAATGAAAGATTCCCTTGTAAAAAGATTACTGACTCTTTAAACTTCGCAATCAACTACATGATTCCTTGTTCCATTCTCCAGTGCAAATTTACATGCGGCCAATGTTCTGTAATAAAGTGGCAAATGCAATTTCACTAAATTCTAGCCAATGTTATAACAATTTCAATTTTAAGCTTCAATCAACTTCCACACTATTTTAAGTACCACATCCAAACTGTTCCTTTGTATACTGAACTAATAAGAATTGCCGCCTCTCTACCATTCATATACAAATGAAAGGATAAACAATCAGCATCAGTTGTTTCTAGAATTATTTGGATTCATTTTCTCTTAGTTAAAGCTTGAGTTACTAAAAGAAAATCATCCATTTATTATACAAGAAATCCAGAAAACGAAAACATGGCCAGGTCGCTAAGGAAACGGTTACATATTAAATTGTTTGATCCTCAATCCAATCTTTTTCACAACTTTTATATCTGTAATGTACAGTAAGACATCTTAATTATGAATCAAGACCCTTCCAAACGCTCAGCACTCTAACACAATTTCTCGTCCTTTTTCTATACAGAGAAAAGCAAAGATATCGAGGAAAGTGAATCATAGCAGTCGAGCAAAAGGGGTTGAAACCCCCCAGAAAGCTGTTTAGCCTATTGGGGATTTGCTCAACAAACCTTAATCGATTCAATCAGTGCCTCATCGCGGATTCCGTTCTTTACGTATCCCGGTGGAGGAAACGGAAAACACCGAGACATCTGTTGATTCACCAACAACCAAATAATATGAAATCGAAACCCTAGATCGGGATCAGGTTAAGAAAAAAATGAATTACAGCGTCAAAATCTTGGGTGCTCCAAGGAAAACCCTCAGCTTATCCCGCCAAAAAGGAAAATTTTTGAAAAATTAAAAGCTAATTAAAAGAGGGGCGATTCTCAGATTAGGGTTTGAAGCGAAGAGACGGTAATTAGATCCAAACGCAGAGAATGAGAGAAGCTCTGGATCCAAAATATCTCCCGATGGGCAAAGAGGGTGTATTTATAGCGGATTTGATCCTTTCTCTCGAAGAAAACGGCAGCGTTTTAAGCAAAGCGATTTAAGGGGCTGTTTGGAAACGGAAATAACCTACCCAATCACCGGCTATTCCCAACATAATTGTACCCAACATAATATTTAAGATTGAGTCCTTCTATTGTATTAAAATTTGAGATTTAATCCTTTGGTATGATTTTCTTTTAGTATTCTTTACCAAAATAATACCGTAAATTACGACACAACTAAAATTAAACGATAAAAATGTTCATTTTATTTTATTTTGTATAGAGTTGAATTTTATATTTATCTTTAAAATGTAAAATTTTCTCCTACTCCACTAATAAAAACATCACTGACAATTAAAAAAACACCGTTTCTTCAGTTGCAACGGAATGCAACCAAGCCTACAATAACTAATTGCACCCACAAGTAAAATGCTTAAAACTGTTTACGACAACTAACTTATGAATTTAAACTTATTAATAACATAGAGGGACTAGAACTAGAATTAAACCCAAGATTTCATATAAGAAAAATGCATACATGTCATATATTTTTATCATACACTAGTATTCTAGTAATGCACAAAGATTAAAAAAATCACAAATTTAGGAAGGAGGAGATTCATAATTTTCACATGATTACACAGGCATTTGGATTCTCATCACTAAAGGCAGTGGTATACTTGACTTCAAAGGAGGAGGCCCTGGCGAGCTGACCAGCCTCTGGATCTTGGACCACATTCCGGACATACCCAGGCGGCGCCTTCTTGTCGTAAGCCCCCGGTGCGTAAGGGTGGGGCACCACATCGTAAGGCACGTAAGGCCAGAACTCCACTTTCTTCCCCGTCCGATGCCGGACCCGCTCCAATACCTTGTCGGGATCCACGTAGCCGACCACCGTGAGCTTGCTTTGCTTGGGGTTCACTTCCACTTGGGTCACCCCTTTCATGCCTTGCACCGATTTCTTCACCCTCCTCTCGCATCCCTCGCAGTCCATCTTCACCTTTATCTCCACCGTCTGCAACAACAGAACATTAAATCAAACACTTGAAAAAAGAAAGAATCGAAGTTGGAAGCTTGAAAGTTTCATAATTTCATTACAATTGAATACCTGTAATTGCTTCTTTTTAATCTTTTTATGTCTTGGCAAGTCACAGTCAAAGAGTTCAAAGACAGAATCCAGGAAACCCATTGAAGCTAAGAAAAGCAGGAAACTAAAGAGTTCTTACAAACAGTCTGCAGCTTAAGATTGATATTTACTTGAGAAGATCAACCTGGGTTCTTCTGGTTACTTCGGTTGCTTTTAGAGTTATTTTATTGGAATGTTCTAGTTCAAAAGGAAGGTAACAGTGCATGGGAAATGGCACTGAAACTGTCATGCTCCCTCATTCTCAGACATGAATCAGTTTCTTGTTTGAAACTTTCCCTTTTGGTAATATTTCTGGGCATGGTGCTTAGTCCAATAATTTATGGTCCAGCTTCAATAATCGGGCCTATCCCTGACTGAGATTCATGTTGCAAAACAAGGATTTATTGTAGGTCCAAAGCTGCAGACCAGCAAACCCAAAATTCTAGTAGGATCTCTAAAGTTGCAGAAGATGAAATTGTTCTTGTAACTTCCCAAGTACAAGAAATTCATTCAAAAGAGGAAAAAACAAGAGTTCTGTATTTAATGTGTTCAAAGTAAAGATCTGTTCAAAATCATTGTATATAATCATAGAACTTGAAATTTCAATAAAATTAATAAAACCTTTGATAAACATAACAAACTTGACATCATCATGTCTTCAATTCATGCACAAAAAAAATCCAAAATGAAGTTTATTTTTATTTTTTAAAAAAATAAAAAACGGTGAAAAAAAGTGTTTAGTTTTAAATTAGAAAATAATTTTTAAAAAATAAAAAAAATAGGTGAAATTTTGAAAAACTGTTTTCATTGTTTTTATTGAAAAATATTTTGGGAAAGTGCAAAAATATGAAAATGTTGTGAATAAAATAAAGAAGAACAAGAAGAACAAAGAGATGAGAGGAAGAGGGAGATTTGTATTATTCTCAAAATATAGAATTGTATACAATGCCTTCAATGAATCATCTATTTATAGGCATAAGAAGTACATAATACATTAAACTCTAATTCATAGAGATAATATTCCTAATAATAAATAAATCAAACTACTTTGATAAAGTTCTAATCATGATAGACATCCACATAGATAAATATTCATAACACTCTCCCTTGGATGTCTATGAAGATAATGTGCCTCGTTAAAACCTTACTAAGATAAAAACCAGTGGAAAAAAATTCTTTAGTGAAGGAAAGGAGTACACACATCTTTGATACGCATAACATGTTGCCTCATTAAAAACCTTACCAGGAAAACCCATTGGGACAAAACCTCGGTTAAGGGAAAAAGAGTGCAACGCGTATTTACTCCCCCTCATGCAAACATCACGGAAGATCTTTGAATCTTCAAAATTTAATCTTGAATATCATTTTTCTAAAGATCGTGAGGGATGAAACTTTGGAGTAATATGTTCCATGATGTATCCACTTTCAAATTGAGATATACATCTTGTGTTATCTTCACACAAGATAGCTTTTATCATATCTTGTAAAAGTAAATCCACATATCTTTTGGATATGTTGGGTCAATAGTCTTAGCCAAACACATCCACATAGTGCTTCAAGACCAAGAAAAGATATAATTATCTTTATTCACATCCAACAATCTTACAACTATTGAGAAACTCAATAGATATGCTCTATTCATATTGAATCTTCTTTAAGATTCTTTCAGCTTATGTCTATTCATAGACAAAAGAAATATATAAAAATGCTCGATCTTCAGGTCGAGATAAACTTGATGTCAAGATTCAAGTACTTGTATTGAAAGTACTTCATGAGTTTCCAATTTGAAGCTCTTTAGGAGTTCTAAAATTATCATAATGGATCTTGATCCAAACTCTTTTATAAAATACATAAGAAAATCTGATCATTCTTATAGTATTTTCTCAATTAGTATTCACTAAGGCGATTATACCAAATGCGCCAAAAATATTCATGAGACATGTCTAAATAAATTTCCTCAGAAATTTCCAAATGCTTATAGCATTTTAGATCCTTCAAGGATAAATATGGATCTACAAATAATTAGACGCATGTAAAATTTTCATAACTGCCAAAGTAATTGCATCCACCATGAAGTAATTAAATTTTTTCATAAATCATAGTTCAAGTCGTATTTACGACTACTTATTTGTGCCTCACTTGCATTACACCTTTAGGTGTTTGGACTGCTGGTCCAAATACTTCTATTTTAGAAGTTCAAAGCGTCTTTCAACATTGGCCAATTCAATATCTATACTTCCGGATAGATTTTATACAAGATCCTCGATTTCTTTCTTTACTTCTATAGAAGTATTTTATGTAAAATTGTTTGTAAAATCATTATCGACAACTTTCCAATTTTCTGGTTCCATTCTCGTAATGACGTAACTCATCGAGATCTCTTCAAGATTTCAATCTTTATTTCAGGTACCTGAAACTCTTATAGAGTTTTATTATTTGTTATGTCTTGGGTCTCTTCAGGAGCACCCGCCTCCAATATATGACCATCTCATATTACTTTCTATTTACGAGAATTTTGATCATTGGAACCATTTCAACTATCATGCTTCAGGCATGGTTTACATTCTCTCGCTCTAACATGTAATTTAAACTTAGAGCATTTCAGCTGGTATATGAGACTTAATTACTCTCATTGGGTCAATAAATATGTCTGGCAGTTGACATGTAATAACATGAATTATCTTATGAACTTCTAGTTCATATACGAGGATCTAGATAATGATATTTCATTTTCCTCTATCCAGCTGATTATTATCTCCCCCTGATGTTGAGAAAAATCATGTCATAAATGATTCTCCAATTAATGTTTAAGAATTTAAACATAAAAGGAGACTCGTACTCAATATATATTCTCAACCCTTTTTATTTACCCATTTTGTGCGTTGTGGTTGAGCAATTCATACCGCACATTCAAAAATCATAAAATGGGAAATGTATGGTTTCTGACCAAAAACCAATCATAACGGGGAGTTTATTATAACTCGTTGGCTTGATGCGTATAAGTGTTGCTATATGGAAACACCATATAAATAATAACTCTTTTGTTCTCATAGTTTAGCTATTAAATAAAAGGCATCCAATTGAAATTTTGCTAAACTATATTTTTCATAATCAATAGGCTTTGTAACAACTGATATAGCCTAAAATATAAACCCACTAGCTTTTCAAGACGAATAGTCTAACGGCATAATCTGAATCTTTTTAGAATCAATCTCACAAACTTCTGGTTGTAAGTCGATAAAACAATGTAGATGCATCTACTAAAATCATATAAAACTTTCCACATTTGTGGATATATGGGCCCATATTTCGTTCAGATATTCAAGACATACAGTCTCAACTTCAATACAAGAACTTTAAGTTATAATTCTTTTGGTAAGTGGGATCATCTATATCCTTTGAGAACAAACAACACAAGAACTTCAGGTTCTTTTAGTAAGTGAAATTTAATCAATTCCTTTAAGCAACACAATAACTTCACGTTCTTTAATAAGTGGAATTTAATCCATTCCTTTGAGAATAAGCACCACAAGAACTACATGTTCTTTTAATACATGTGCATGTAAATCTCAATAATTTCTGCACCATTGATCAGGATGGTCTAACCGATCATGCCAACTATATATATGTGTGTATATATCTCTGAATTTGTAAACTCCTTGTTTACCATAACATGTAATTCAATCTCACTCGTACATGTCTAGTACGGCCATCAAAATTGTTCCTTTAAATAGGAATATATTTAGCTCTTTCGTAGCTTTCAATTGAAATTATCTTTTGGTAGCAATATATAGCTCTTCTAGAGCTTTCAACTGACTTTTTGGCTACCAGAACTTATATCCATATTGGCTTATTTCAAATGCCAATTGATAACATATGTTATCTATAATTCCCAAAGGGATAGTTTGCGAACTCATATTGCTCTCTTTATGACTTTGACGAGTATAACGCACTTTGAATATGTAATAAAATTCCAATTAACAATAACATATTTGCTCAACCAGAGCCTTTTGTGATATTAGTACTTCCGGATATAGTACTCACATTATTCCCTTGCATTTCAATCGAGAAATGCATAATTGTGCACCTTTCAAAATGTGCTTTGTTTCATTTACTTCAGGTAATGAAAATATGTACTTTGTATCATTCACTTCGAGGAATGAAAAATATAAAATATAGCACATCATATCAAGTCGATTATCTGTCAGAGATAAACTTTCAAGTGCTCTTCCGAAGTATTGATATTTTAGTACTTTGAGAAATACTACTCATATTTCCCCTTGCATTTAAATGGGAAAAATATTTCTTATGCTTAAGTACAATATGAGTACTTGCATTATCTGCTAGGCATAAATAGCCACAATTCTAGGCATAAATAGCCACAATTCATTGTATATTTTATTTCGGAAGTAATCATATTCTTCAAATAATAAATTAACATAAAGCGTAAATAAATAATATGTGAAATAAATAAACATAAAACAAACTAACATAAATAAATAATAAATAAAACGAATTAACATAAAATAAATAAATAAATAAATAAAAATCAATTATTCCTATTAGAGGTTAAAGGAAAATAAAATAAAATAAAATAAAAATCAATTATTCCTGTTAGAGGTTATAAGGGAAATAAAATAAATGGTAAATTATTCCCTTCAAGGATTATGAGAAAATTAAAAATATCCAATTGAGTTGGACCAATAACGCCATAATTATTTTCGCCATAAATAAATTTTGTTTATATTTTATTTCATTTATCATTAATGATTATGGATAAAGTCCATAATACTTTGGCGTTTGACAAGTACGAAACCAATGGTTTATAACATTACATTGGTAAAAATATTTCACTTCCTTAGAATGTTCTTTATCACTCTTGTCATCCTTATAACTTCGTTACCAGCGGGTAGAAGTATTCTTAAAACGACTATATTTTTCATATGTATATTCATAGCCTCGATCACGACCACAACTTTTAATGTGATTTTTTTTATTTCTTCCATAATATAATCTCACATTCACTTCAGGGAATGGAGTAGAGCCAGTGGGCCTTTGAAACCTTTTTCACATATCCTTATCACAGAGAACAAAGATTTAATCCTCGTACGCGGCATTGTTAAACTTGTCCACAAGGTCCTTTAAAAACCTCCTTTGAGACCAGTAGCCTCGCAGAACGGGATGTCCAGCCAATTATACTTGGATTATATCGAAATTATGTCTCTAATTGAATAATGATTTACCATGTTTGCATTCACTTCAGGGAATGAAACAGATCCAATAATCGCATGGAATAAACATCATGCCTGCATTCACTTCAGGGAATGCCCCATCATTGATAATTGCATGGAATAAACATCATGCTTGCATTCACTTCAGGGAATGCCCCATCATTGATAATTGCATAGAATAAACATCATGCTTTACATTCACTTCAAGGAATGCCTCCCATAAATTTTTTTGAATCAAGACGAATTTTCGTAACTTGAAATTGGGAGAAGTCTATGATCGAGTTTTTCGACGAAGAAGAAATATTGCTTTCGAGCAAATATAGACTTTATAACAGTCTCTTGCAGATTCAAAATCACCATAATATATCGCACTTTAAAATTACAGTTTAAAGGAAAATAAAATAAAATAGAGTTTACCGATAATATTTTTCCTCTCGATGACGATGAAGACATAGTGAATGACCGAGACAGCTTCTCATAATCCCTTTATACCACGTCTCTTTCCAAGCCATTTAAATAATATAAAACTCAAAACACGAAAAATGTCAATTCTCATCAATGAAATAACATAAAATAACGACTATTTAAAGTCAGATTAAAATGTATAAAATAAGTCATGAGCTAAAATGAACTAAACATAAGCATGAGTGATATGATTGAATTATAAATAAAAACGCTATTTAGGACCAAACTACTTACCAAACGCCATTTGATTATGCGTAGACTGAGGGTGGGAAAATAATTTCAATTTTAATGTTAGCGCACAAATATAGATTATGGGTTTTCTTCCATATTTTAATGTTAGCGCATATAAACATGGTAAATATAGATTTAATAACATAAATTCTTATGGAGAAAACATACCTTCAAAATTACTTTCCCATGATTACCGATTTCAACACTCCTGCTTAAAAATATATTTTTCGAAGATAAATTTTTTTTTAATCTTGAAAGCTCCATGTAAACGCGAAAGGCGTCTATAAATTAGTATGCTATAAAAATAAAATAATTAATTAAGAGGAAATATGTTTCAAGAGGAAGTACGAATATTAGAATAAAATAATAACCAAATAATGAATCGAAATATACTAACCTTAATTTTAGAATAATTAACTAATCAATATATAAATAAGCAAAACATACCGATTTTTTTTTCAAACTAACTTGAATAAATAGTAGATGCAGTCACCAATACCAAGTTGAAATCTTTTTAGAGAATCACCAACAAGAACCATGATAGTTGAGCAAAATCGTGCTGATAACGTGTTGTGAATAAAATAAAGAAGAACAAGAAGAACAAAGAGATGAGAGGAAGAGGGAGATTTGTATTATTCTCAAAATATAGAATTGTATACAATGCCTTCAATGAATCATCTATTTATAGGCATAAGAAGTACATAATACATTAAACTCTAATTCATAGAGATAATATTCCTAATAATAAATAAATCAAACTACTTTGATAAAGTTCTAATCATGATAGACATCCACATAGATAAATATTCATAACAGAAAATAATAAATTTTTAATTTTAACTTCATTTTAACTCGGGCTCGAATCCTTCTAACCTATTTTTTTTTAAACATTTAGTTTATTTACTCATTTTATTTAGTATTATTATAATAACATTTTCTAACTATATGTTATTTTAATTATTTAATAATCATATTTTCATTTCTATTTTAGAAAGCTAGGTACCAAACACATTGTCACTATTTTCATTTTTGAAAAACAAGTTCTCATCCTTATTAATTAGGGGTGGCAATCTGACCCATACTCGATGGGTTCCGACTCGAACTGATCTTATAGGATCGGGCTTTTAAAGAAAATTTCGGGTCCAGGTTGGATTTTGGTCTGATTCTTTTATGTTAAGGTCGGGTCGGGTTTGGGCTTAAGGTGAAAAATACTCGACCCGAAATAATAGTTTAATTTTATTCTAAATATTTAGGTATAATTGCTACAATGCCCCTCTCTTTATATATATTTCAATTATCTCATCATTTTGTCTAATAAAAATGGAATAATTATTACAATGCTTCCTCTTTATTTGTATTTTTTTTCAATTAGCTCTCTATTTTATCGAATAATAATGAAAAATGATCATTTTTATTTATGTCGGGTCGGGTTAGATTCGTGTTTTTACTCTAGAATTCGGGTTCGGATCGGGTTAGATTCGTGTTTTTACTCTAGAATTCGGGTTCGGATCGGGTGGAACATCAAAAAATGTCGGGTCTATTCTGATTTGGATGGAGGTATTAATTTTTGGGTCGGGTGCAGATCGGCTAAAACCCGACCCATGGTCATCCCTATTATTAACCAATCATATTTTCTTATTTTAAAAAAAATAAAAATTATTTTCTAAAAATAAAAATAATAAATATTTTCTAAAACCAAACCAACATATTTTTTTTTTTCTCTCTTCCTACTACAATCTTAAAATCTTCTTTTTTTTAATGTGTTGGAAAGGTGAATATATTGCATATAGCAGTATTGTGTGTAGGATTGGGCAGCTGTAGATCTAAATTTTATTTTGGATGAAATTTGTAAAGTTTTGTCCAACTCAAGTTAGTTGAGTGGGTCTAATTCTGTATTTATTTTCCCTCACTGATTGCATTGATTTCAGTTACGATATAATAATCAATAAAACATAACCAGATAGTAAGTTTCCCTTTGTCAACTGCAATGGTCTTGTCAGAGTGCATGAAGGAACTAGAAGAGCACCAGGGATTGTTGACAACTTCAAGTTATATATATGCACAAACCCTACAAATTTACAGTCTTTCTCAGAGAAAACTGAAAATATCTTTAATTTCAAGGATATACAACAAGTACAGGGAAAGTACTCCAGATCCTGATATTTTGCATCTTTGAGGTGAAACAGATTTCAAGCAGCCAACAAGTCAACAACTAAACACGCACTACTTTGAGATTGGTTGGGGGTTGAATTTAATGTTATTATTATTGGTTCATGTTTCCAGATTAATATAAGGATGATGCTTTTAGACACTGACTAATACCAGTCTGTCCCTTGTTCTTCATCATTGCTGCAAGTAGGCCACCCAGTTTAAACTAAATAGCTGTTTTGACTGATTTACAGAGGCAAATCACTGAGTTCAACATATTATTTACCAATTTGGTGTTTTCTTACAGAAAGATGTTTTTGGAAAGATAATAAAGCTTCAAAAGTTAGTGGAATCTATGATCATTTCACATTTTGGTAGATGCAGAGGGCTAAAGGGGGGAGATTTTACATATCTTTGCATTTGAGCATTTCTTTTTCCAGCTGATATGTTGCCATTAATGATGCTGCATTATTGTTTACAACTACCCTGAAAACATATGAGCAAGCTCAGAATTGGCTGCCACATTGACAAATACATTAGTAATACCACGTCTCCCCCATTTTAATGCCTTTATAAATTGATAAAGATGGACCGTGTGTCATCAGGAAAAACAAATTAGCACCAAGAGATGATGATGCTTCTCTCTCGATTTCAAGCACCCTTTTCGTTTTCCTCTTGTTTTAGTAGGACCGTTATCTTCCTTGTTTTTGTGGTGTTATATTGCCATTATGACAGTGAAGCTGCCTTGGTCCTGCCTGAAAACGAGACCATTACTGCAGTTTTCGTGTTCGGCGATTCGATAGTTGATCCAGGGAACAACAACAATCTCCCCACTATAGCTAAGGGCAATTTCCTCCCTTACGGGAGGGATTTCAAAGACGGACCGACCGGACGGTTTTCGAACGGCAAAGTCCCTTCCGACATTATAGGTAGTGTAGCCAATAAACCTAAACTTATCAACTTCGTATCCCCCAATTAGCAACACTTAACTTGTAGACATTGTTAGTAATTTTGAATCAAAATTATTTGCAGCTGAAGAATTTGGTGTTAAGGATCTGGTGCCTGCTTACCTTGATCCGAAAGTAGAGCTCAAAGATCTCCTCACCGGTGTGAGTTTTGCCTCAGGGGCAGCAGGATATGATCCTCTGACAGCAAAAACAGCGGTAGATATATACACACACAGAGACAGACACAACATATATTTATGTTGCTTTTGTGAAATTATTGCAGTCACAGAATAACTAATCCCATCTCTCTGTCCGGCATCTTTCGGCAGAATGTTATATCGATGTCGGGGCAGTTAGAACTGTTCAAGGAATGCATAAAGAAGATAGAAGCAGCAGTAGGAGAAGAGAGAAGTGCAACCATAGTTTCAAAAGCCATATATATAGTGTGCACCGGCAGCAACGATGTTTCCAATACGTACTTCTCCACTCCATTCAGGAGACCCCATTATGATATCGATGCATATTCGGATTTCGTCGCGGGATACGCTTCCCAGTTCTTGCAGGTACATATGAAGTTTTAGGCTTTGAATTGGGCCATAAATATGAAGCTAAGAATGGAAATGTTTGTTGCAGGACTTGTATGGATTAGGAGCAAGAAGAATAGGGTTGTTGGGGTTGCCACCGATCGGGTGTGTGCCGTCTCAGAGAACCATAGGTGGAGGCAAAAACAGAGAGTGCTACGAGGCCGAAAACGAATTGGCATCAGCCTACAACGCCAAGCTCTCCGGCGTGATCAATAACCTGAAGACTGTATTCACTTTGCCAGGCACAAAGCTTATCTTTCTTGACATATACTATCCACTGCTGTCCCTCATTAAAAACCCTGGAAAATATGGTAAACTTTTCTCATCCGAATTTTATTTCAAAACACGTGAATCAAATTATAAATTGACGATTGGACCGACATTAATACAGGTTTTGAAGTGGCAACAGTAGGATGCTGTGGCACTGGACTAATAGAAGCCAGTGTATTCTGCAACCCTACAAGCATCCCTCTCTCATGCAAAGATGCCTCCAAATACGTTTTCTGGGATGGTTACCATCCTTCCGAGAAGGCTTACAAGATCCTTACACCAGCCATTATCAATATGCACCTCAAAGAATTTTTCTGAATTTGTTTCCACTAACTCTTCAAATTAAATCCGAATCGTTTTCGTTTTTCATATTATAATTTAAGGAATCATAAATTAAAAACACTAATCTCGTGCACAATCGATAAATGAACCTTAATTAAGTGTGACGGGAAAATGTAACAAAACAATAGTATAAAGAAATGTAAGCAACATTATCCTTTGATTTGTATTTTTGTGATTCAAGAGGCTTTGGTATTTATTGTTTTATTCAATTCGAACATTGAACTGATTGTTTTATTGAATTCGAACATTGAACCCTCGAATTAAGTTGACTTGACTCGAAATCGAGCTCTACTCGAAATCTTAGCGAGTCAAGTCGAGCAAGGTCTAACTCGACTCGATAAGTTCGTGAGCAACTCGTTATTTTTTTATAAATAATTTTATAATTTTTTAGTGGCCACCTTAAAATTTATGTTCCAAAAAATTTAAATACTAGTCGAAAACTCTAGAAAAATTTAATGAATAGTGAATTGCTAGGTAAATTTACTCATAAAACTTTGATTTCAAATTTCAAAACGTTTTGTATTTTCGAGAATTAAAAAATTATTTTGTATTAATAAAAAAACTAAATTGTAATAATGAGTCTTTTCTTTTTTCATTAAAGTATTTCATTTTCTTTTATTATTACATTGTGTATAAAATTAAAAAAGTCTTTAGTTTTCACTTTTCATATAAAAAAATACGATTAAAAGTTAAAATCCTAAAATTCTTAAGGTATTCTCTCTCTTTGTTTCATCGAAGATTGTTGAAAAACTAAAAAAGTCGCACACTCAAATATCGACTTCATCTCTAATTCGATCATGACAGGTTCATTTATTTATCTCCTCATACCTCACTTTTTTTCTTCTGAATTTCTATGTATATATTAAGCTCTAATAGTATCACTAGATTTTATCTATATTTAAATAAACAATGCAAAACTTTTGGCGAGCTTAACGAGCAACGAGTTGAGCCGAGCAAAGAAAAATTTTAACAAACATGAGTCGAACAAAATTTTATTGAATTTAACGAACAACGAATCGAGTCGAATAATAATTTTTTTAACAAACACGAATCAAAGGCTGCTCAACTCATAATCAACTCGCTCAATAATCACCCTGGTTATATTCATATCTTCTGCACTATCCTCAGCCCATCACCTAAAGTCGCGTCATTCGTTTAAGCTACGGGCACCCAACACTTTCGGTATTGACTATAAAACCATTCAATTTCTTTGACTTTCTCTTAATTTTATATAAAGATTATTATTTCATGTATATGCAGTAAAAAAACGGATGGAAATAGTATGTTCTTTTATTTTTTAATATACTCATTTTTATGTCCTCACTTTAAAATAATAAGTTTAGGGTTTAGATTTTAAATTTTAAAGTTAGGGATTATGGTCAAGGTTTAAGAAATTAGGCTATGTGTAATTTTTAGGGTGTAGAGTTTAGGGTTTATGATGTGAAAATTAGGGTTAAGGTTTAGAATTTAATTTTTAAGTGATTTTTAGGGTGAGGTATAAAAGAGAGCATGATTAGAGGGTAGAAAATTTTTACCCTAAAAAAACACTTTTGTGTAATTATCATGCATTCTTTTATTATATAAAAGAACATTAAAACTATACGATTCCACATATAAAATAAATTTTTATAGTATCAATATATAAAATAACAACATTTATATTAATTGAATTATTATTTATTCGAAAGATATTAAAACAAAGTAAATTTAATGGTAATTTTAGTCGACCCATCCGTGAACATCTTTAGTAAATACTAAATAGTAGTCGCTTGAGCAGAGTCAATAATAATGCACGTACTGAATAATTTAGGACACTTTATTCTTGTTAAAAAAGCAGCAGATTGGAAGATGGGAGTGTTAGTCCAAAACTATAGTCTATACGGCCGCCCTATTAATTCTTTCCAGCACATCACCCTATGTCATTGTCACCTTACTTTGATACGGATAAAAATTTTCTGCCTATTTTTAGTGTTTTTATTTATGATTCGCGCTCAAAATTAAATTTAGTGTTTAAGATTTTAGTAGAATTTGTGCTGAAATGTAGTAGAATTTGTTTCTACCAGTAACACACACAAAAGGTTGAAGCATAGAGCAAAAATTGGAAGTTTAGTCAAATCCAAGCTGTTCTCACATTTCATATTGTAATTCAAAGAATCATAAATAGCAAACAAATGAGAAGAAAGAGAATTTAGAACTAGAGCTACCATATATTGACCCATCACCTTATACAAACTACGGGGACCCAAAACTTCCGGTATCGACTATCGACTATGACAGTTATCGAGTCGAGAAATGAATCAAATTTATTAGTAATTCAAGTCAATCCGTCAAAAGTTATAGTCTTCGAATGCTACCCTATTAATACTTTCCTACAAATATCACAGCTTGCCACATTCTTTTATTATCGGAGTGGAGGACCATACACAACCACTCAAATACGAAAAGGTAGCTAATGACACTTTCAACTTTCAAGCATATATATAAGAAAGAGGATATACAAGCAACCAGTTCATGACCTATCATCTTGAAAAACCACACTTATCGTCTAGATCCTCCGACACATAATGCAGATAAGATTCATATGAAACTTCATAGTATAACCTAATATACTCCCCAAGCAAAGCTACAAAATCGCATATCTCATACTCTCTGAATCTATAACTAAGATCTCCTATAGAGTAACGCAAAATATAACTATATACAGTGGAAATCCAGCTTATGAGATAAACACCGGGATGAAATCAACGAAGCTTATTCTGAGCAACAGCCTGGCATAACTCATCCTCGTAAAATAGTACTCGGTTTGAAGCCAATGACTTGCATAATGGCTTCGGGAGAACAGATGGTACCATGCATCTGGAAGTGAATCCAGAATCCTGAAAGAGCACTGCAGCAATTTGCCTCAGCTCGGTGACTTTAACACGAGATGGTGGTCGTGGACCATGTCTTGGAGCTTTTGGGGTGTGTGGGCTTCTGATCAGAATACCTTTCCCTTCACCCTTGCTGGAAACATCCAAAACATTGTAAACAAGATGACAAATTTTAATACCATTTTTTATCTTTGTTGTCTGACATCAAACGTTTAGACACCTACCTAATAAAGGGCCAGTGTTCCGTTGGCCTTGGTGTCATCGTGCTCAGCATCTCTTGCCTTGAACGATCAGGTGTTGTGTAATTAAAGTGAAATTGTCTTGCCAGGCAAACCTGAACGCAACAAGCATAAATGGTTATATGATTAATATTCATAAACTAAAACCGACATGCATACCAAGGGAGAGAGATACTTACAGCTTTTCTTATCCTTTGAGAAACATGAAAAACTGCCCTCAGTTGGTCATGATGCAAGTGACAAAGTATTTTAACCTCAATAATTCAAAAGAAAAAAGGAATCAGCTCAAGGGTAAAAGGTCAGATCTCTATAAAATAGAAAGCAAGAAGATTCAATCTTGCAAAGTATAGAGTGGTGTAGGCTGCAGTGTTTCTTGGTGCAGACACCATATAAACATATATCCATGGTGTCTTTAAAGATATCATATCACAGTCATCCATGAATAATGAGTACAACATAATAAAAACATGCAGATTAACTTCAATTATACATGTAAAGAAACAATGTCCGAGAAACTGATAGCAATCACTAAAGTACATGAAAAAATGTCCATGAAACTCACTGATATGTCAACATAGAATGTCATTGATCTTATAACCAAGGATAGGTACTCAAAGCACATAACGCAAAAGCTGATTAAAAAATCTACAAAAGAAGATTAAAGATTAAACAAAGATCTTTTACATTTAAAGTAATTTTGCTTCTGTTAAACTACACTCATGGTCAGATGCATTCTAACAATGAATAACAGGACTCACTTGAAGGAAAAGAAATGTATATTACACTCTCAATTTACTACATTCATTTAGAAGTTTGACGTGCTAAACAGTGCGATAATATGTGGTTCTGATGAAGAAAAAGAAGCAAACCAACAAAAACTTAGTAACCTGCAACCTGATTTGTTAAGGATGCTCATCATGTATGCCACACACCGATAAAGATCATGCGACCAAAATGACTAAAAAACAACAGCTTGATGAATTTTTCAGCATCTAAATCATCATTCTTTTGAATGAACGGTAAAGCTTTTTCAGCCACGTCAGGCAAATAAAATAATAAAGGGTAAAAATAATACCAGTAAATCCATAGGAAGAGACTCAAGCCTTGACTCCGATTCATAGATTTCAGGACGAGGTGTCTTTGGAGTCCGCACCAAGCTATTCTGCTTAAGGAAATCCACAGGTGATAACATCAAAGGGCCTTTCTCAATAACCTTATTTTCCATCAACAGATTACCATCCTCTGGTTTCTTGGTATCTAATACAGCCACCCTTTTCTTCCCAAGATCAGTACACAACTTGGCGGCCGAAGCTTTATTGTATCGGAGATGAGCAAGAGTACCTGGTTTCAGATACTTGCTGCTCGAACTCTTCAATCTCTTGTTCTTTTTTGCTGTTTTTATTTCCCTATCATCCGGAGACTCTTTTCCCATACTTATTGTCTCTCTTCTGCTCTTCCTTATATCCTAAGCTGTCCCTCAACTAGATTATATACCCTTTTCCCCCTAATGTATCTCGAGTTTTGGACTAACTAAACCTTAAAACGCAGACATCAATTGAAATTGTAAAACCTGAGATTCAAATGCAAGAAAATCAAAACTCGCCGTTCATACTGTAAAAGAAGCTAGTTCTTTTTTCCTCAACTCGGAAACCACCGACAGTGGAAAACAATAGATGCAAAATAAGGGTTAAAAAGTATCAGAAAAAAACTAAAAATAGCTAAATAAAGAAAACTCACATGATAAGTCCGAATCGTCCTCGATTGATCTCCGCTGTAATACCAAAACAGGAAATAAAGCAGCCAAACGAGAACCAATTAGAACTTCATCAAAATGGGGAAAGTCCTGAATATTGAAAGGGAAAAAATTAAATCAAAGCAAGCAGGTAAACTCACCAGTCTTAAATTAGCAGATATTTCCTGTGAGAGAGAAGGGAGGTTTCTTCTAAGCGTGCCTTTAGAGAGAGAAAGTGCGAGAATAGAGGGAAGAAATGGGGCCGCTAGGGTTTGCTCTTTATTTGAAATCCACTTAAATTCCCGCCAGTTTTTTCAACAACAGTTTCTATTTTGGAAATGTGCGCACGAAATAAATAAAAAAACCGAAGAAAACGAGATGCGTTAGATCTGGAGTACACGTGGCTGATAAGGAGTGGTTATCGGAGTTGTGGGTCAGATCGTGTCTTTATTTGCTTAGGTCATTTCGTCCAATTGGACGGCGGGGATCGCGTTTTTATTAGAAAAATATTGTTATGTTTTGATTTTCTTTAATTATCAAATTTCAAAATAAGGAAATCGCGAGGGAAAATAATATCGAAATATTTATTAGATTACTATATTGACCTCAACAGTTGGATAAATTAATTTCCAGTTCATTATTTTGACTAGCTTTTTCTCTCTCTTTTTCCCTATTAAAATGGAATCCAATGCTTTTAGTTTTTTTTTTATGAATCCAATGGCATTTTAGGCATTGTGTTGTGGGTTTAATAGATACCAAAGGCCGCGGGGAAATAGTCTCTTATCAGTTACTTCGCGTAAAGACGATAAATGTTTGTAAAGTCAATTAAAGGCATTTCACACGCATCATTTCTTACACGTGAGTGGCTAAAATTCACACGGATTCTAAGCTTTATTCCTAATATTTTAACTGGAATAATTTAATTATGAATTTCACCCTTTTATTTCAAACGAAATGATAAGGTAGTTTTTCTATGAATTTCTGTCCTTATGTCAAAAAAATGATTAGGTAGTTTTTTTTTTTTTTGACATATCTAAACACAACAATAAAAAATGATAAATCTAAAAAAATAATACACCAGTCAAATAAAATTCTTAAAAATAACAATCCACTACATATTGCATCGGTAAAATAATATAGAAGAAGTAGACTTTGACCACCAGTAAATACGAATAAAAAACGTCGTGAAAACTATCGTACAAACACTAAAGCTAATATTACCCGCTTACCGCCGATTAGACAAAGTAAAAATAAGAAAAACAAGTAGCTAGGGTTAACGATAAGTAGTTTCTCTATTCTAATGGAAAGGAATTAATCGTTGTATTTGATAAAAGTCGAAAAGTTAATGTAAATATAATTAGATAATATCGTAAAATATTATCATTAAATCATTGATCTTGACAATAATAAATTACATGGAAAGAAGTAACAACAAAATCAAAAGTTTACGAATTTATATGCAATAAATTAAAAGAAAATCGGCAGTGCAGTTTTATGTAAATTTTAAACCATAGATGATTTTTTAGCTTTTGTGAAATAAGAAGATCAAACTTTAAAATTTTAAAGAAAATAGATTAACTTCTTAATATTTGTAAGGAAAATTTTGTCAAGCACTACTAACGACGAGTATCGATGAACACTATTAATTTAATTTATAAAGATTTAAAATCTAAATGACTCACCGTATAATTATAAATTATTTAAAAATTAAAAGGTGAATTAATTAAAGTGCATTTTTTATTTTTATTTCCTTTTAAATATAATTAGATCAAAATATCTACTCTAAATAAAAAAAACCTAATTTTTTTTCTTTAAAATTCAATCTGTCACCGCTACCGACCACATTGTATACTTTTCTTTACATCCCCTTGTACTTGTTTCATCAACTCATTCCTTGTCGAACGTATACTTCATTCTTGAACAAGAAATTGAACCTGAATACTCTTAACCCATATAATATAATGTATTTTGACCAAAATATGTTTTAAATAAAATTAAAAAAATATATATTTTAATTAATTTATCTTTTAATTTTTAAATAATTTATAATTATACGATGAGTCTTTTATATTTTCAATTTTTATTAATTAAATTAATAGTGCTCGTCATTAGTGGTACTGTGGTACTCATCGGTACTCGTCGAGCGTAGCAGACTCATCCTATTCGTAAAGTATATGGATGGAGTTCATAATTTGACCAAATAATTTAGTCAGGACTCATATGTTTCTAATTTTAATTCTAAAATAAAATATTTGAATTTTTTATAAAACATGAAATATAAGTTGATAAAAATAATTTAAAAAAAATATTGATATTGAAATCAAATATTGAGCATGCGATGACGGCCTGGTGGTCAAAGCACGCTCACCTGCTCCATTTCCTTCTCCTTAGGTCCCGGGTTCAAGACCCCTCAGGAGCATAGCCTTCACCTAGATTGAATTTCAAAAAAAAAATATTTCGAAATATTAAAATGTATTTATTTCTCTAATTATCTATTTAATGGTTTGGAATTATTTTATACATAATTTCTGGTATGGATAGTTTCCCAAACGCAATGAAGATTTGAAAACACATTCAGATAATTGTTAAAAACAGATTTATTCATTCAACTTTTAAATTTTCATTGTTGATATGTTAGATATCACATTATGGAGAAAAACTTGCGGTCAACATTTATCCGTATATAAATAAACAAAATACAAAAAAAAAATTAATACATGAGTTCTGTCAATGAATTGTTTGGAGAAATCCGACTGTTTTTGTTGATTTATGAACAAATCATATCCTCCTGAACCCCAACAACTTTGAAAGTAATATTAAGTAAACATGATAATATATGACTACATGGATTTATAGCGTGTTATTTAATTTTACATGATATTAGTAAACATGATAATATATGACTACATGGATTTATAGCGTGTTATTTAATTTTACATGATATTATTAGGGATGAGTCTCTCACGCTGGACGAGTATCGATGAGCACCACTAATGACGAGCACCGATGAGCACCATTAATTCAATTTATAAAGATTAAAAATTTAAAGAATTCACCGTATAACTATAAATTATTTAAAAATCAAAAGGAAAATTAATTAAAATATATTATTTTATTTTTAATTTTTTGTAACACACCTTCTCGGTCTGGTCGAAAATCGGGTCGAAATGTGATACCGATGAATAATACAGTGAATGGTATAGTAAAATCTCATTTTTATACTCAATATTTAAAACAATAATATACAATAATATGTTACCGCAATGCATCTTAGTCCAATTAATCCTTATGAAGCAATAATTAATCATTTAAGACTAATTCTTAACTATTACAAAATTTAGGGACCAAACTCTAAATTTGATAAATTGGATCTCCTTCGATGCAATTAATTACACTACAGTGAAATACAATACAATATTAACAATCGTGCAAAGTTTCATACAATTTGGAGTTCATTTACTCATTCAATTTAAGCATTCAAAGTTCAGTGACCAAATTGGAAACATTGAAAACCTTCTCTCTCAGCCCTTTTAGCTAACTTAACTGACCATGTATCGAAACACGTTAAGGTTGTTTCGAAACAGGTGTACGATTGTCAACCTAAGTTGACTTTATCCTTTAAACTGTATCGATACGGGCAAGCCTTGTATCGGTACGAGTTTACTCCCTTTAACTTTGACTTTGACCCGTTTCGATACGTTACAGACTCGTATCGAAACAGTGAATTTCAGTAGCAAAATATCTCGATAAGGCCTCAAACCGTATAGATACGCCTTGTTCCTAGAGTCCAATTATGTTTAATCGTATCGATACGCCATTACCTCGTATCGATACGGCGCATATCGATGCGGCCTGACCTGTAATGAAAGGTTTTTGATAGTTTTAATCAAATTGACCTACCAAACGGTGTTCAAATGCAATGAAATTTTACACACAATATTTCAATGCTATAAACTACTGGCATGTCAAATTTTATCATCATTCAAATATGTTTACTAGGTTTTGACCTATGTGATCCAAATAAGTCATTTTTAACCATTTTTAGCCAAATTAAAAGACATTTTAGGGCCTTTAACCAACTTACAATATATGTACATTACAAACATAATAAAATGGGCACATAAGACTAGTTCTACTTTGCCACCTTCCTAGGAGTTTGTAAGGTCAAAATACATTACTTTAGGCTTGTAGTGATTTGTCTCGCCTCGACTATCCGATCTCCAATTATAGTGACCTTTTAAGCTGAAATGCATGAGATAAGACACATTAGGCATACATTATCTAGTGAGGTAATCATAACCAATATGAACAACAATGTAGGAAGTATATATATATATATATATATATATATATATATATATATATATATATATATGCATGATCTCATGTTTATTAATATCAATATCATGCATCAAAATACAATGTTTGACATATTAATTTCATCATTAACCCTTAGATTGAATCAAGATAGTGGATACGCGAATTCTGCGTCTCGCTAAATCAACGAATGGTCTAATCTATCCAGCTCGCCAATATGATCAATATCATAACACAACCCTCCACCTCGCCAAATCAATATAGGTCGTAGCCCAAGAACCATAGTTCACTCGTACACTGAGCTCATAAATTCTATGGCATGCCAATTGTATCCAATGTCCATTCAAATCCAAGGTTTCAATGTCCATATTTATGTTCAATATTCAATGAGAATTTCAATGACCAATGACTTCAATATTATCAATAGCAAACATGTCTCATTATCAATATTTCATAGTTTAAATGTCAATGCCAATATCAATATCCGATGATTTCTTTACAACATTTCAATAGCAATACTACATCAATGACAATGCAAAATGATGATGCTAATAACTATGTCTGATATTCAATAACAAACTTACCAATACTTACCAATGAGACCGTTTAACAATTCGATGCAACTCTCTCAATAATAATGTTAGTTAAATTATCAAAATCAATAATAAAGGGTTCGGGAAGGCTCCTCGCCTAATCTCGAGACTCCGACTACACTCACCTTAAAATTTGATGCTCTTACGGCTCTCAGATGACCACGTCCTTGCTTCTAGCTTTCGATGGAGATGGCAAAACCTCTCTCTCCACTTCTCGAACTAGAAAGTCAATAGAAAAGTTGTTAAGGTCGATAATATGATATCAAGATCAATACAACGACATCAAAATCGATGTCCAAGCTCTACATAATTATTAATAAAAAAATTCATAAATGGCCTAAACCTAACTTGAGATTAATCTCAAAATACTATAGATTTTCAATACTAGATTGAGGGGAAAAGTTTACCCGATCACTAGCAACGATTTGATAGCAATAGAACAAAAGAAAAAAATGAAATTTAAAGCTAGCTTCAATGGAGGTACTTACTTAGGTAGGAGAAGAAGAAGATGAATAGTTTGGAGAAATGTTTACTTGCTCGGGTAACTTTTCAATTTATTGTTTCTTTTCTTTTATCAACAATAGTCAAATTGGCTTTCCTTCAAATGGAGGAATTGTATTTCAACATCCCGCGTGGATATTAACTGTGCTTAGGGAGATTTAATTACAAAATTAGTCCTCCAACCTTTTGCTTCTCAACTTTTAATATTAACAATTTAATCACTAAAATGTTTTCGATACTATTAAATAGGGTTCAATTGCAATGATTTAACTCAATTAGAGTCTAATATCAATGATTAGCTAGTCAATACTATATTTAGACTTTATCGATGCGAAATTTTCAATCACCGAAACGTAATTCCGACTAGACCAGATTTTAGGGTGTTACATTTTCTTTTAAACATAGATCAAAATACCTATCTGCCACCGCCATTGTCGCTGCCTCCTGCTATGCCAACGCCAAAAAATAACATGTCACTTGAAATAAATTAATTAAGGAGGGATTACATTTACATACCGGGATTTGAACCCATACAAAATGGGTAATATGAGCTTCCTTGGCCACTAGTCCAATTAGTGGATCTCGTAATTAATAATGATTTTTTATTAATGAAATAATCAATTATTTTCTTCCAAAAAGATTCAATTAAACGTATCTTGATTTATAATGCTTCAATGAACTGTATTTTTTTAAGTCATTTCTAGAAATTAGGTGTATTTTCTTGAATATTTGAATTCAATTAGAAGTAGTATCTTAATCCAGTTTCGATGAACTATATTTTTTCATAAAAGCTCACATAATTTTTATATTAACAACTTTTTGAATACTTAAACTTAACTTAATTGTGTAATAGTACCCGTTACGTTCATTGCTCGTCGTGGCAGACGTGATTCATAAACTTTGGGCCAACCAAGTTTGACTGGACTCCATAATTCAAGCGCTGAATCAAATGAACCGATGGCTAAAGTTTATTTGTTATACGTTTTGGGCCGACCATGTTTTATAATTCAACCCCTGCAGACACTGTTTTATATATATTTTTTAATTTTGACTTATTATTTAAAATTTATTGTTAATAAAAATATATAAAATATATTTTATAAATCTTCAAGTAGTTTTAAAATATATATTTTATAAATTTTAATTGTTTAAAATATTTAAAATAATTATAGTCAAAGCTTAAAAATTTGACTCTTAAAAAAATAATAAATGACAAAATTAGTGGGACGAATAAAGTATAATTTTTTAATAAAAATAATTATGGGCAAAAGGCAGAATCGATTGGTGGAGATTATTATTTTTTAAAATATTAAATTTATTTTTTCCTAAAAACATATAATTCGTTACTATCTCCAAACAAATTTAAAATTTTAAATAACTCACGATATATAATGTTGAAATTCTATCATTAACAATTACTATAAAAGAAAAGCTTTGAATATTCTCATTATGTTAATTGTTAAATACTTGTGTTCTGAAATCTAAGGGGTGTATACTCTATACTAGTCGAAGGCCTGGCCACCTCTTGAGCTGGTTGACGGTTGTCCTGTTGCAATACCTTTTAACTCGTGAATCAAATATTCGTTATTATATTTATTTAAACACTTCATTGCATTTTAAGGTTTGTCGTAATCAGATTTGGTACAACCCTTTACAACTTTGACCAAGCCCATAACATTAAATATTATTAAAAGTAACAATTTTATACAGTATATTATTTACGCACTTTTAATCGAGATAATCCGAATTTGTAATATTTTATCATCTAAAATAATAGGGGAAAACAAGAGTTGGAAGACAACCGTCATAGATGCAACGACAAGGACAGGACAGCTACGTTGATGGGCAACGATTCCCAAAAGACCCCACGAGACATGAGTTGACGTGGTTCGGCACTGCTGAATTGTATGGTTGCAACTATTTTTTAACTCTTATATCATCTTTTGACGGTTAATCAGATGCGTATGTAAAATTTTATGTTACAAGATGAACTTTTGAAATTTTATAAAAAATAAAAGTAAAATTTTAATAAAAGAAATTATAATATATATAAAAAATTAAAAATTTTAAAAGAAACGACCACTCCTGACCCGGTCCATCATTGGTTGTGATCCCATATAAAAACACTTCCAATTTGGACTCCTCATATTATTTATTCATAGGTGCATACTATCATGTTTAACCAATTGTTCCAATGAGCCAAAGGCACGATAAACCTAAAAATTAGGTAATAAAAAACCCAGAGACAGAAGGGAATCACGTTCACGGCACGAAAGAAAAGTGCCCAAACTTTTAGACCCTCTCACTAAAACTTGTGCTATGAAAAAGAGGAGGATTTTGGTAGTGGTTTTCCCATCGCAACTTGCAAACTTTACCCATTTCCAACTTCACGATTTCCATACGCTTTATAGAATCCACATTCCATGTAAATTGTAATTGCGAGGAAATGTAACGAGGGTAATTACTAAAAATTCTAGGGTCACGAGTATAATTACATTTTTTTTAACTTTTAAGGATATTTGAAGTTCTCGAATATAAAAGAATAAATTAAAATTTTAAACTCAATTCACTCATTTGACTAATGTTAACTGTTAAATTTATTATTATTTTGATCAGTTGGTACACCATGTCATGTTACAATGTTGTCACTTGTATTTTCATAATATTTTAATTAAAAGCTCTAAAGTTAAAAAAAGTCATAGAACTTTTTTAAAATAATTTTCTAAAAAAATTTATAAATATCACATGACAAAATTGTAGTGCGTTACGCGACTGTAATATTTCAAGAAAAAAACTCATTATAATTGATCAAAGGACTTAATATATTTAATTAATTGGTCAAAATTAGAATTATGTACTAATAAAATTTGCAATGATCTATCCCCATCACGAATAAATTTTAAAGGTTATCTGAGATTGTGGGCCAAGACTATAAACTCATTGAATACATCAATGTAGCGCGCGTGCGGCCCATAACATCCAAGGACATCACATACCTCCGTGCAGCTAGTTAGCAGGCTGAGATCTTGTTCGTTAACGAAATTAACTAAACAAATCGCTCCTCCATCTAAGAACAGTCATGTGCCACCACCCATAAAATCAAGAAAGAGCTCTCAGCCTTTCAATCCTTACTATGTCTTGACCTGGTAAGTTTTTTCGTGTTGAGTCAAATTAAGCAGTATGCTCCACTCCTGGTGGTGCCCTTCTGTCTATTTCTTTAAATTTCAGCCTTGCGACTACACTCCCCCTGGAACCCAAAGACTTTAATTTCTCATAAGGTGTCAGTGAAATCCTGAAAGTAACATATGCCGATCCCTGATCGACATCGTTTATGGTCGAGACTATTACATTATTTGATCGTCTTCGAGCCCTCAACTTTCGTTATTGATTAATGAAAACATCATTGGCAAATACTTTTGCAGTTGTTCAACTTTCATAAATCCAATAATTTCACCTCTGATGAAATACGAATGCCCTGAAGGCCAACACATCAGGATCGAAATCTTGTGATGTCATCCCATGCTAATGTATACAAGTGTAGTCATGCTTTGAGCACTCCAATTTCTTTAAAGTAACAACGCCAGAGGAACAACCCGGCCAATTAAGGGCAAAAGCGCATCACTGACAGTATGAACGAGCAGCCCGTTACTCACTGTGAGGCAGACCTGTCGACTCACCTCTAAATCTAACTACGAGCTTTTTAACTGCAACAACTTAAATATACGTTATTAGAGCTAAAATTACCGCGACTGTTGGTACCAAATTTGTCTTCCAATAAATTCTCGTTAAAGGATTGTACTCATTTTTAATAAGTAATTACTATTATTGTTTTTGTTAGTTTTTCGTATTTGAATATAACATTTAAATCTAAAAAATAATTAAAACTCATAACTTTAAAACTGGAATAAGATTTGTCGATTCATAAACAAATCATTTACCGTTTTATCTATAATCATACCTTCATCATAGGTGGTTAGGTGTATTAAAACCAAGTACGAAACCATGACTTAGGGTTAGAGGCAAATTATAAATGTTTAAAAGTGTGAGGACAAATTCATAACTAAACTAATTCAAAAAAAAAAATACGAGCAAAGTTAAAAAAAAAAATCTTAAAAGGTGGAAGGCGATTGCCCATCCCCACTCTTTAATAGCTTCGTCCTTTGATTAAAACATTGTATTAATAAAATAAAAATACGTTTTTAAATACGCGTACCAACAATCGGAACGAAGACAAATTTTGAGTTGCAATCTTAAATTACACGTGAACCAATTATTAGATTCGAGCATCATAATTATGTTAGGTGCTTAGACAGAGACAAATATCTCATTAAAATTGTATTAAAGAAATAAAACACACAAATTAATGGTTAAATTTGGTAAATAAAAAAAAAGAAGAAGGATCACATCTAGAAAATGGACAGATCATATTTATGAATCTTTACATAAACAAAGACATTGATCTAAAATGTGTATATTGTGGTTGATGACTGTCAATTGGGTTTCCACCACCTGACACTACCTTTTCTCTAAAAAAATACTTGGTTCCATGAATTTGTTGCTGTTGTCGCTTTTATAGATTTATATTTATTGTATTATCTTAGTTCAATTTTAAATTTTAAAAAAATCATATATAATTTTAAATTATATTATTTTAATTTAAAGCATCTAAAAAACATGTCATCATTTATCAAGATCAATTTAATAAGTTCAATTTCCATTTTAAATTAGGTAAATTATTTGACTGGAATACATGTTTTATTAAATATATAATTAGATGTTGTAAATAATGTGAAAGAACAAGAAGAAATAGGAACAAGATGAGAGAAAAGAAAGAGATTTGTATTTCTGAATATTCACTTGTGTATAATGACTTCAGTAAATCATCTATTTATAGGCATAAGAAGTACATAATACATTAAACTCTAATTAATGTAGATAATATTCCTAATGATAAAATAATTCAAATCTCCTTTGGTAAAGTCCTTATCATAATAGACATCCACATAGATAAATATTCATAACACTCCCCCTTGGATGTCTATGAAGACAATGTGCCTCGTTAAAACCTTACTAAAATAAAAACTCCAAAAAAATTCTTTAGTAAAGGAAAAGAGTACACACATCTTTAATACGCATAACATGTTGCCTCATTAAAAACCTTTCCAGAAAAACCAATGGGACAAAACCATGGATAAGTAAAAGAGTACAACACATAGTTTGCTCCCCCTCATAAAAACATCATATAAGATCTTTGACACGACGCAATCCGATATTATAAATTAACTTCTCAAATGGAGCAATAGGGAGTGCCTTGGTAAATAAATCTGCCAAGTTATCACATGAACGAATCTGTTGGACATCAATGTCTCCATTCTTTTGTAGATCATGAGTGATTTAGAATTTTGGGGAGATGTGTTTTGTTCTATCACCCTTTATGTATCATTCCTTAAGTTGGGCAATACAAGCAGTATTATCCTCATATAAGACCGTTGGAGCTACTTTTCCAGAGTGTAAACCACAATTTTCGTGAATATGATTAGTTACAGACCTTAGACACACACATTCACAACTAGCCTCATGAATAGCCAAAATCTCAGCATAATTAGAGGAAGTAGCAGTAATTGTTTTTTTCATTGAGCGCCAAGAAATTGATGTACCACCATATGTAAATACATAACAGTCTGTGATCGAGCATTATGAGGATCAAATAAGTATCCTGCATCCGCAAAACTAACAAATTCTGTTTTGGATAGATTAGAGAAAAATAATCACATGTCTTTCGTACCTTGAAGATAACGAAATATGTGTTTGATCCTATTCCAATGTCTTCGGGTTGGGCATGAACTAAATCTTGCCAATAAATTGACAGCAAACGATATGTCAGGTCGTGTGTGACTAGATAGATACATTAATGCACCAATAGCACTTAAGTATGGCACTTCTGGACCAAGAATATCTTCATCCATCTCTCGAGGACGAAATGGATCTTTGTTAAGATCAAGTGACCTAACAACCATAGGAGTGCTCAATGGATGTACGTTATGCATATAAAATTTCTTTAGCATTTTTTCTGTGTATGTTGATTGATGCACAAAGATTCCATCCTTTAAATGCTCAATATGTAATCCAAGACAGAATCTTGTTTTCCCAAGATCTTTTATTTTAAATTCTTTTTTAAACATTCTACTGTCAATGAGATCTCTTCAGGAGTCCCAATAATATTCAAATCATCAACATACACAACAATAATAACAAATTCAAAGCTAAATCTCTTAATAAAAATGCATGGAGAAATTGGATCGTTCTTATAGCCTTCTGCTAATAAGTATTCACTGAGGCGATTATATCACATGCGCCCATATTGTTTTAATCCATAAAGGGATCTATTCAATTTGATTGAATAATATTCCCGAGAACCTGAATTAATTGCTTCAGGTAGTTTGGAACCTTCTGAAAGTTTCATATAAATATTATTATCAAGAGGCCCATACAAATAGGCTGTAACAACATCCATTAAACGAAAATTAAGTCTTTCTTTTATTGTCAGACTAATCAAAAATTTAAAAGTGGTTGCATCCACCACTGGGGAATATATTTCTTCATAATTAATTTCCGGTCTTTGTGAGAATCCTTGTGCAACCAAACGAGCTTTATATCTCGCAATTTCTACTTTTTCATTTTTCTTTCTCACAAAAATCCATTTATACCCCACAAGTTTTACATCTTCCGGTGTACGGACTACATGCCCGAATACTTCTCTTTTTGAAAGAGATTTTAGTTTCGCTTCAATTGCCTCTTTCCATTTTGGCCAATCATCTCTTTGCTTAAATTGTTCAATTGACAATGGTTCATGATCCACATTATCATTCAAAATTTCTAGTGCTATATTGCATGCAAAAGTATTATCGACGTCGATTTTATTTCGGTTCCACTTGTTACCAGACATGACATAATTTATTGAGATCTCATCATTATCAGGTACCTGATTCATGTCTAATGTCTCTTTTGGAGACCTTTTAATCTCTTCTCGAGATTTTTCATAATCCATTGATTCCTTGATTAGACCATCACAAGATATAGCTCCTTTTCTTTTTTCGAGGATTTTTTATCTTTGGAACTTACTGGTCTACCACGCTTCAGGCGTGCATTTGACTCATTAGCAACTAGAGTTTGTCCTTCTGGGACATAAATTTTAATCGGAGCATTTACAGCTGGTATATGTGACTTAGTCACTTTTTCAGGGTCAGCAAAAGCATCTGGCAATTGATTTGCTAAGTTTTGCAAATGAATTATCCTTTGAACTTTTAGTTCACATTGTTGGGTACGTGGATCAAAATGAGATAATGATAATTCATTCCAACTTATTTCTTTTCCCAGTTGTTTATTTTCTCCCCTAATGTTAGGAAAACCGGCTCATTAAAATGACAATCGACAAATCGAGCTGTAAATAAATTCCCCGTCAAAGGCTCAAGATATTTAACTATCGAAGGGAATTCAAAACCGACATATATTCTCAACCTCCTTTGAGGACCCATCTTTGTGCGTTGTGGTGGAGCAATCGGAACATATACCACACATCCAAAAATTCTAAGATGAGAAATATTTGGTTCTGGCAAAAAACCATTTGTAATGGAAAGATATTATGATAACTTACAGGTCTGATGGGAATCAATAATGTTGCATGTAAAATGACATGTCCCCATGCAGAAATTGGTAGTTTTGACTTCATTAGTAACAATCTTGCAATTAATTGAAGTCGTTTGATAAAGGACTCTGCAAGACCATTTTGTGTATGAACATGCGCTATAGGGTGTTCAACACTTATTCCAATCGACATGCAAAAATCATCAAAAGTCTGAGAAGTAAATTCACTAGCATTATAAAGACGAATTGTCTTTATAAGGGAATCTGGAAAATGTGCTCGTAATTTTATCAACTGAGCAAGAAACCTCGCAAATGCCAAGTTGCGGGTTGACAGCAAGGATACATGTGACCTTCTAGTCGATGCATCGATTAAAACTAGAAAATATCTAAATGGTCCACAAGAAGGGTGTATGGGCCCACATACATCACCATGTATCCGTTCTAGAAAATTGATAGACTCATAATTTATTTTAGCTGGCGATGGTCGAATAATTAGTTTGCCTTGAGAACAAGCATCACATGAAAAGGCATTACTTTGAAGAATCTGTTGGTTCTTCAATGAGTGACAACATGAATTGTCGATAATTTTTTGTATCATAATCGAACCGGAATGACCTAACCGGTCATGCCAAATAATAAAGTTATCAGTAAACTTATAGTTTACAATAACATGTGATTCAATTGCACTAATTATTGTGTAGTACATTTCGGATGGCAGTGCATGTAATTTTTTTAAAACTTTCTTATTGCCTTGAGTTATACTTGTAATATAGAGATATTCAGTATCTTCTTGACAATTACTCTCAATATGATATCCATTATTGTGAATATCTTTAAAACTTAATAAGTTTCTTTGCGACTTTGGAGAGTATATCGCATTATGAATATGAAATAGAGTTCCATTTGGCAATAACATATTTGCTCTTCCAGAGCCTTCTATAATATTAGCACTTCCGGATATAGTACTCACATTATTCCCTTGCATTGTTAAATGGGACAAAAAAATTTTGTGCTTAAGTATAGTATAAGTACTTGCACTGTCCGCTAAGCATAAATCGTCACTATTTTTGGCGGATTGTATTTGAGACGGAATCATATTCTTCAAAGAAAAATAAAATAAATATTACAAAATATTCAAAATATAAATTAAATAAATAACATCCATGAATTTTATTCTTATATATATATAATTCTTAATAAAATATTATATCTTTCAAACAAACTTTTCCTAAAATAATAATAAACAAAAAAAAATCAAGTATTCTTCTCAGGGGAAATGAGGAAATCATTAACATCTATATCTGTAAAGCCATAATCGCCATTGCTAGTGCCAGTTAGGGGTGTGCATTTTCGGATACGGATAGTATCCGATCCGAAATTTTTGAATATCCAAAATTTCGGATAGTCAAAATAGCGATCCATATCCGATCCGAAAAAACCAGATATCCGAAAAATTGAATATCCAAAATTTCGGATCGAATATCTGGATATCTGAATCTGAAATTCTTGATTAATTTAACAAAAAAAATTAAACTTTCTACAACTTGTACACATTTTGATAAAAAAAAAGAGTAACTAAGGTTGTGAGCAACTAACATTTCACAATAGAAAGAAACTGGGCAGTAGGCACAACAACTAAAATTGGGAAAATATGCACTTGAACAAATTATACAGTGAGCAACTAAAATATAAAATTGGAAAAATTGTGAGCAACTAACATTTGATATAACAGTGAGCTTTCATGGCACAACAAACTATGCATTTGAACAAACTAACATTTGATATAACAATAAGCAATTAGTATATCGTGTTCGACCGTAATAGCATCATTCAAGTCTTAATATCAATTAAAATACTCAAAATAAAATACTATAAAAGTCTTAATATCATCATTAAAGTGTAATACTCAAGCTCAACATAAAATACTACGATAGTTTCAATAAAAAAATATTAGATCACTAAGTACTCCTAAAGTTCCAAGGTTCAAATTTTAAAAATCATCCAAACTATTATTCGTTTCATCAATTATGATGTCTAGTTGCTCCAAAGTTAGATCCTTCATGCCTACAACACAAGACATAAAATAAATTAAGGTTAAATCATACATTATGTTTAAAAATATTGAACAAATAATAAAAGCTAAACTAACTAACCTTCCTCCAATTTTTTCAAGGCAAGCAAGCTTTCCTCAATTATAAGAGGCGATCGAGAGGTGCGTAACCAATCTTGAGTGCAAACAAGTGCTTCAACCATTTTTGGAGTCAATGAAGTACGAAAAGAATCAAGGACACGACCTCCCGTGCTAAAAGTCGACTCAAAAGCTACAGTCGAAATGGGTATGGCAAGCACATCTTTAGCCATCTTATGAAGAATGGGATATCTTTTTGGTTGATCTTTCCACCATTGCAAGATTTCAAAATTTGGAACATGAGACTCGCAAACATCTTCTAAATACTTCTCCAACTCACTTTTGTTGGCATTAATTAATGAGCAGCCGATATCTCTTTGATATTTTGAAGTCATGAGTTGTTGAAGATCAACCTTACCACTTTGAGTGAAAGTGGAGAAAGTAGAAAAAGTCGAAGAAGATGTATCATTTGTCTTTGATTGAGGCATCGAGGAAGCATACGAGTCAAACAAAGATTGCAAAACCATTTTAATCTTGAGGCATAAGAGATTTGCTCTTGTTTCATCATAAGAGTCTCGCACAATCCAATCAACATAACTCAATTTGTGCCTGGGGTCAAGGATCACCGCCACAAACACCAAAACATTAATATTATCAATGTTTCCATAATATTTGTCATACTTAGACATCATTTGAGCTGCCATTTTCCTAACACCCTCATCATCATCACCAATGTTATTAAAAATCATTAATCTAGTTCCGTAAATCTCATGTGCATAAGAGTTGCAAGTCACATAGTGAGAACCAAATAACCTCAATGTTGCATCATAAAAAACACTTAAGAAAGGTAAAAAATCACCCACCCTCTTCCAATCATCTTCTTTGGGACCACCACCAAACTTTTTAAGTTTCCTGAAACAAGAAGAATTTTTCATGTATAAACTAGCAAATGCCTTTTTAAACTTGATAACAGATTCAAGCATTAAAAAAGTTGAATTCCATCTCGTTTCAACATCCAAAGTAACTAGACTTTTATTATCCTCTTTCTCTTCTTCTATGCAAGTTTTAAACTTTTGAAGTCTCGCAGGAGAAGACTGAACATACCTCACAAGAGCTCGAACTTTCATAATTTATAAATCAAGTTCTTTCAAGCCCTCTCTTACAATTAAATTCAAAATATGAGACGCACATCTCATATGTAAATATTTACTCTCCAACAAACTAGACTCCCAAATGTTAAGTCTTCTCCTTAGGTAATCAATTGCTAAATCGTTTGAGCTAGCATTGTCTACGGTCATAGTCATAATATTTTTCAAACCCCATTCAATCAAACATTTTTTAACTGCTCTACCAATAATTTGTCCGGAATGACCATCAATAGGATAAAAATTAATTATCCTCTTATGCAAATTCCAATCATCATCAATAAAATGGACAGTCAAACACATATAGCTTAAATTTTGACCCGATGTCCATATGTCGGTGGTTAGACAAATCCTAGAACGCAAGTTCTTAAAAGAAACTTTTAACTCATTTGTTTGTTCAATAAAGAGAGCATAACAATCTCTAGTGGCAGTAGTGCAAGAAGGAAGCCTAAAGAGAGGATTTAAAGCCTTACAAAAGTCAATAAAACCTTCACGTTCAACAAAAACAAAAGGCACTTCATCCACAATAAGCATCTTAACAAGCTTCTTCCTACACAAATCATTATCAAATTCCCACAATTTTGGAACACTAACTATTTCAGCAGTTTCGTCCTCATTTGTTAGTGTTTTAGTTTCAAAATCAATCATCTTTTGCTTCTTATCTAAATTTGGGGATATTTTTTGCACCTATTAATGTGATTTACTAATTGAGTGGTGCCATTTTTAGTTGAGCAACCAATACGTTGTTGGCAATACTTACAAGAAGCAAAAGCGGGATCTTCCTCGTCAACCGAAAAATGAGTCCATCACTTAGACTTTTTCTTCCTCTTCCCTAAAGTAGCATCACTTGTTGTTGGACCTTTCTTCTCATTTCTCTTCTTTTTTGGTGGTTGCATTTCCTCCTCATTATATTTGTTCGTCATCGAATCAATAAATACAGAATCAACATCTTCATTCTCATCAAAAGATGATGAAACATTCTGCAACCAAATAATTATAGGACACCAAATAATTATTCTCATGCGAACAAGATCATATTAATTTATTAAGTATTAATTATAATAAGTAATCAAAAAATAACTAGCTGTGAAACTGTCAATGCATGGTAAAAAAAATTTTATTGTACTCAAATAAATTCAAATGATAGACTAATTTTAAAATATTTTAATAGGCTATAATCACCAAATCACAATATGCCATTTGTTAATTTTTTAATAATTATATATGTTTTAGTTACTTTTAAAACCATGTTTTAGTTTACTAACGTTGTATCTTAATATAATTTATTGATATCGCCAAACATTTGAATCAACTAGTACGAATTATTTTAGTTTAATCAATGTCTAATTTATTTTTAATATAAGAATTTATACGCAATTCGTGCATCAAATATAATGTTTATATATGTATATACAATCACATATACATACAGACACCACACAAAGTTTTCAAACCTCCTATAATATTTCTACAGTTCCTAAATATATATCATTGTTTGTTCTTCAAACAAAGAGCAGTGGAGTAGAGTATGAAAAGTTAACTAAACTGAAAAGATGATAAGACCCCAATGAAAATGGAATGCACCTTCAACAAACTAAACCTTCAACAAACTAAACCTTCTACAGTTCTATAATATTTTTAATGAAATTAACTAAGTTAGATATGAGCCTTAAAATCTTCTAACATCATTCATTGATATAATTAAATGGGGGATTTAATTTTTTTTACTATTTAAATATAAAAAATGCAGAGAACTTACCAAAGATTGGGATGGAGGTTGTGGAGGGTTTCGGCTCATCATAGACACTATCGTGACTCGTGAGAGAATAACTAATTGGTCACCGGATGGTTTCGGCCAGAGCTTGGAGGTGGAGCGGTGGAAGTTTGGAGAGTGGGGAGTAGAGAATAGGTTTGGGAATTGGGAAATTATCGTGACTGAGAAGTGGGAATTGGCAAATTAAAATTGGGGATATTAGTTTGGGCTTTACCAGGCTGCAGTGCTTGGGCTAGGGATAAAAAAAATTAATTTTTAATCGGATTTTCGGATAATCCGAATTTCAATTTAGGTCGATCAGTATCCGATCCGACTATCCGAAAAATTTACCGAGTATCCGATTCGAACTATTCAAAAATTTAAAAACGGATTAGATATTCATATTTTCGGATCGGATTATCGGACAAACGGATCAGATTACTCGGATCGGATTTTTTTGCACACCCTAGTGCCAATAGTGCCATAATCATCTTTGCCAAGGTCATAATCATCTTTGTCATTGATGTAAACCAAATTTGTTTCAACTTTCTTTTCTTTACCATTGATTGACTGCTGGTAAAGTCCACAAGATGCTTTGGCACACGACAAGCACGGGCCCAATGATTTAAGCTGCCACATCGATGACACATAGATTCTTCTTTCTTGGATTGATCTCTTGCACTATTGTCATCTTTATTGTTCCACTTACGGTGGGTATAGTTATTTTTAAAACGATCATCTCACCTATGTCCTCGACCGTGACTATGACCACGATCATGCCCATAGTTATGACCACGATTGTTGGTGTAACCTTTATTTCTTCCGCTATAGAATGTCGCATTCGTTTTAGGGAATGGAGCGGAGCCAGTTGGGCGATATTCATGATTCTTTATCAGTAGCTCATTGTTTGGCCTTATTTTGGGTAGATTCTGCATTCTCCTCTTTAATGATATTTTCCAGACCATCAGCATCTAGGTGTATTTCAGCATCTAAGATCCAGGATAAATAATTCTTTCCGGAAATATCAAGAGCTACAAACTCAATCTTTGCAAGATTTGTCATTGATGTACTATAAAAGACAAACAATCAAATTAAATTAATTATAAATTAATATATATAATCGAAAAACAACATGCAAGAAGATTTAATCCTCACATGCGACATTGTTAAACCAGTCCACAAGGTCATTTAAAAACCTCCTTTGAGACCAGTAGCCTCACAGAACGGGATGTCCAGCCAATATACTCAGATTAAACCATTAAAACAAATAACATATAAATTCCTTGTATATACGCATGGTATGAATTAAAACAAACCCACATATCATTTATAATAACTAAACATGACAAATTAAAACAAAATATTAAACCAAATAAATAAAAACACATGGTTAATAACATACGCATGAAATTAATTATATATATTGTTTTAATTTATTATTGTATATATATTATTTTATAAATTGAAATATATAAGATGAAAAAGAATATACCAGATAAATCTTTGGAGAAGCTTGGTTTGTAACTAAAATCTTCTAAGCAGACTCGTGCTGATAACGTGTTGTAAATAATGTGAAAGAACAAGAAGAAATAGGAACAAAATAAGATGAGAGAAAAGAAAGAGATTTGTATTTCTGAGTATTCACTTGTGTACAACGCCTTCAGTAAATCATCTATTTATAGGCATTAGAAGTACATAATACATTAAACTCTAATTAATGTAGATAATATTTCTAATGATAAAATAATTCAAATCTCCTTTGATAAAGTCCTTATCATGATAGACATCCACATAAATAAATATTCATAACATTATAATTAATATGCTTTATTAAACGTATAGTAAAATAATTACAATTTTTTTGACTTCAAAAAGTGTCTACCATGAGCTGAAAAAAAAAACGAGAGCGACTAAGAGATGAGGGAGAGAGGAAGACATGTGCAATGGGAGGCATGTGAGGCACTGTCACAATCGTACCATTAATGGGTCCACATGGGTTCAATCCAGAATATGCACCCTTTTCTAAAGGCTCTGGGTATATCGAAATTAATCTTATGCGGATTTTTATTATTTTTAACGTTTAACTAATTGTTCACTATCTATTAGGATTCGGGTTTAAATACCAGTAACGTATGTTGTGTGTGCCGTCTTTAAAAGACTAAAAAATTAAATAGATGATATCATTGTATCACACCAGCATATTTAAAAAAAATTAATTCGAATAAAATAATCACATTTGATAATTTTTATTTCCTTATATTTACATAAGTCATGAATTTTAAACTCCTTCCATTTTTTCTCCAGAATCCCAGTGAAATTTTATCACTAAAATTCTCCTCATATTCTACCATAAATTAATAATTGATATTGTTATTATTTTTTCCCAAAAAATCATAATTTTTAATCAATTAATTAAAATTACTTATCTAAGGATTAATCCTATATTTAATATTTTTTTATATAAAGTCTTTACCTTACAACCTGTATTCGTTGTTGAATAATTTTAATTTTTTTATAAAATTTTTCTTTCATGTGTAATAAATTTAGTTCAGCTTAAGTAACTCTCTACGCGCGATGTTATATTTACTCCACTCTCTTAAATTGGTTTTTTCATAAACATATTTTAAGATCTCATATATTTCTAACATATAAAATTCTTTGTACATGGATTATTATATGTAAAATATAATTGTATTAAACACAAAAACTACATTAACATCTGTTATATTAGGAAAACAATAGGCTGCTAGCTAAATTTCATTAAACGTCCCTACCTAACTAATCAAATGAGGATAATTTTACTTAGGGTTCATTCGACACAACTTTTCTATGTATTTGACTGCCGAACGATTACAAAAAACGCTTCAAATAAGCGTTTTTACACCTGATTTGGTCCTAAACCAACGTTTCAATAAAGCTAAACTTTTAAACTTCTCTCAAAACGGGCGTTTTTACCCAAACCGCCATTTGAAAATATACTCCCAACAAAGCCTTAGGACATGGAGAAGTGAAAGTGAACTCCTAACCACTACTGAAGTGAAAATGAAGCACAAACCAAAGTTACTGTAATCTGAAATGACAAGTGTTCCTTTAGTAGTAAATAAGAAAAATATGCTTGCAATAAAGTTTTGTTTAGCCATATAAGTTCAATCCAAATAACCCTTCATCTTCCAGTGCTGTTATAAAAGTCAAAAGAATAATCAACAATTTCTGAATCAAGTGTTAATGCTCTCAATTGACATCTTTTCTTTTTCTTAAACGGTTGGTTCAAAGCATAATTCCCCTTCCTGTTCCATAGGTAAAAATTATTAAAAAAAAAACAATACAAAACTATATACACTGAAATGATTCGAAGGGTAAATCAATTTCAGAAAGGCTGTTATTTGTGATTGACCCACATTATTAAACTGGAAAGTTTAATTCATAGACACCATGATTGATATTACCCATGCTTAATTCAAGCCTCGATTTGTGGTACCATGAAACTTTTTTTTTAACCTTTAGTATTGATTATTTATCTACTAATTCGGATCTCATTTTTAAAAAAAAAAATATCTTTATGAGCCTCTCCTCTTTTTCGTTAGGTTTTGGCGCAATCCTCTTCATCTATCGAGCGTCACAAGTTTTATTTTTTGTATTTTATTTAGTTGACGACGACACCGATTTTGATGCTAATTGCCGGTCGTCTATCTATTTTTCTTTATTTGTTAATAAAAATAATTCTGTCTTTGTGACACGTTTTTCTTTATCTTTTGGCATGTTTTTTCTTCTTCTTCGGTCGTTTAGCCGTTCTTTTATTTTATATATTTTTTAGGGTTGAATTTGACGACGCTATAACTGAACAAGATGACGCTTATTTGTAATCATGCTGATCTTTCTGCTCTAGACCCTCGAATTGAGTTTGGATACGGGATTTGCGCTTGTGAATAGTTTATCACGACATTCGGCTCTGATTTGCGGTTCTCGATGATCTTTAAATAGTTTAATTCCCTTTTGTGATTCGTTGGCCGATGCAACCATATTTGTTCGTATTTTTTTTAGATGAGTTTTAATATTTTTTCGTGTATAGTCCTTGTATGATCTAAAGTGATTAGTTTTAGAAAAATGTCCAAATTATGTATTTAGTTTACGATGATAGTTGTAAACTCTTATGATTTTGAGTGTTTTTTCGTTTAATAAAACTAGCGGCTTATATTAATTTTTTGTTTACAAAAAAATAATATGAGAACAACCCTTTTAACTTTTAAGTTCTAATTCTGTTTTTTCCTCGAACTTTAATCTTACTTAAATGACCTAACATATCATCCCGTCAAATAACCTTTCTTTTAATTTGATTTATAACGTGTAACAATGCAAGCAAGGCCGCGCTAAGTTGATGGAACACTATAATTTAAAAACAAATGTTTAATTAGTCTTTAATAATTCTATTTGAGATAATATATACATAGAGAAAAATAAACTTTTAAGTAATGCGTATTCTTTAAAAATGTATTTTTAATTAACGAGTTAATTGAAAAAAAACATTCTAGGAAAACAATAATGCCGTATATTTTAACTTCACCCATGTTTCCGAGGATCAGAATTATATAATCATTAATTAATCCAATATTTATTAGTGGAAAAAAGTGTTAATATGTCTTAATGATGGTAGGGCGGCTGTTGTTAAGGGCAGTAGATGCAATTAAGGCTATGGATTATGGAACCATGTGCTTAGGTGAACCGGAAAAAGCAGGCCTGAACGGTCCATGATGCCAGCTGGGGAGAGTGCCCTTAATTATTTGACGACGTGTGTGAGAGAAAGGGTATGTTCGATTGCGGTTAAAAAATTACAAGATTGATTATGACCTTGTTCGGTAAAGAGAGGTTTGAATAAAAATTAGATGTTTAAGATATAATTAGAGATTTAACCAGTCAAATTCGCTAATATTGTTGTTTGGTTAAAAGAGCAGATTGAGGTAAAACTGCTAATTTTGAAAAAGCTCATAATAAGAGCTTTTTGAGATTAGAGATTTAATATTAGAGTTGTAAAATTCTTTTACCTTTATCAGTTACCAAAAATATCAAAATACCCTAAATTAAATATTTTCCCACATAAGCCAATCCTATTTACTTTTTTTATTATCACATAATATGTATTTAAATTTATTAATAATTAAATTATATTAAAATAATTATATAAATAATAAATTAATATATAAATTATTTGAATATGTTTAGAAAAATTATATTAAAACTAATTTTATAGATCTAATTAATAATAATTATATACAAAATATTGATAACTAATAAACTATTCAAACAAGTATTGAATATAATCATGTCCTTATATGTCATTTTGTTTGTTTAAATAATCTAACAGCTATTAACTATCAGTTAATTTTACCAAACACTTTTATACAATTAGCTAATACAATCCGCTAGTCAAATAAGCTAATGCAATCAGCTATCAGCTAATGTAAACCGCAATGTAAACCGCTATCCGCTATCAACTATCTGCTAATTGCCAAACAGAGCCTATATTTATTTTGAAATTTATTCAATTAATTAAAATATTAGATCTTTTGATAATATTTCAGGTTAAATATTTTATATTTTTAAACAATTATTAATATTTATTTTCTAAGTATCGATACTTAATTTTTATAAATATTTTAAGTTTTTGAACAAATATCAATAATTATAAAATAAGTATTTATATTTGTCAAAAAAGACGAAAAACAACTTAAAATATTATAAAAAATTTAACATTTTAATATGTTAGACAATATAAAAGTTTGTACCCTAAATTTATTGTACGCAATACTCGCCTCAAAGGGAGTCAACCTCAAACATCAATTTTACTATGACTATTACCGTCCGTGAAAATCGGTGGCAATGGCATCCCTCGTAAATAAAATAGAGGGACTGAGGACGTTTTCGTACTTGGATTATTTTTTATCACCACCACCTGTCCATTGCTAAGGAGCAAAGCTCAATGCTGGAACTGGCATCGGCAATGGTGGAGACTCTGCAGCGGTCACAAACAACCAACGCCGTTGTTTTAAGGCCATAAAATATAGTAAGAGAGAGAAATTATTTCTTTTTTCATTTGAGGTTTGCTCAGTTAGGAGAAAGAAGAAGAGTGGACACGTTCTTCGTTTTACGCGAAACAATGCCTGTTAATTTCTGAATGCAATGGTCTTCTTCTGTTGAAACTTTCTTGAAGATCGAAAACTAGAAAGAAGAATCAGTTAAAGCATAAAAATAAGAGAAAAAAAACAACTTCTGAGGAGTAGGTGAGTGTCTATGGTAGTACCATTCGCTCATTTTCTTTTTGTTATTTACTCGTAAGCGAGCTCACTCAGGGATTCTGTCAAATAAATAACATTTGCATTTTCGCTTTTTTTTCCTGCTTTTCTTTTCTTTTTCGGGTCCGTCTCTCTTTTTTCTTCTTGAAGTGTTGAATCGTTTCGCATTTTTGACTCGACAAAGTGAAGGAAGAAGCTTGATTGGTAATCTTCTAGTTAACAAATTCAGTTCCTTTCTTTTCTTTTCTTTTTCAGCTGTTGAAAGGGAGACTGCACTGTTTTTAGCTCTCAAACGTCGAGGATCTCGAGTGGGTAATTGATTTCTGGATAGATCCTGAGAAAGAACTTTTGGTCCTGCTTGGAACCACAAATTCTATTTCTTCCTTAAGAAATCAGGTCTGGATTTTGTCGGTGAAGCACTGAAGTTCTAGCTTAGAACAGGCCATAACGTTCGAAAATCTCCCCATCAAGCTTCTTTCATTTTTTGGGTATTAAATTGCTGTTCATTTAAGTTCAATTTTGGCATGATTTATGTAGTAAAATGGATTATGCAGTAATGTAAATATGTAATAAAATTTTCATAAAAAAAGCAGGTTTTAAGTTTGTTTAAGAGGAAAAGATGGCGTCTTCGTGGGAACATTTTGGAGAAATCGCAAACATAGCCCAGCTCGCAGGCTTTGATGCTGTGCGGTTAATAGCTATGATTGTTAAAGCTGCAAGCACAGCCCGAATGCATAAGAAGAGTTGCCGGCAATTTGCTCAGCATCTGAAGTTGATCGGTAACTTGCTGGAGCAGCTTAAGATATCGGAGCTTAAGAGGTATCCCGAGACGAGGGAACCGTTGGAACAGCTCGAGGATGCATTGAGGAGGTCTTACATTTTGGTGAATAGCTGTCAGGACAGGAGCTACCTGTATGTTCTGGCCATGGGGTGGAACATTGTATATCAGTTTAGGAAGGCCCAGAACGAAATCGACCGGTATTTGAAGCTTGTTCCTCTTATCACTCTGGTGGATAATGCTCGAGTCAGGGTATTGACTAATCTTGAGTCTGTTTTTTATAATCTTATGAATCTTTATATGTAATTCGTTAGAGAAGGTTGCAGTTTGTCCCTTAATGGCTTGATTAACTTAAAGAAAGAGCTATAACTAGTCGGTATTTGTCATGTTTTCTTGAACGTTTAGCCTGGCAGAGTAGGCTTTGCATGTCACTAATTAATTCAGTTCTCTGTAAACTGCAGGAGAGACTAGAAGTTATCAAGAAAGATCAACATGAGTACACGTTGGATGAAGAAGATAGAAGGGTGCAAGATGTTATAATGAAACCAGAACCGTCAACAAATGATGCCATTATTCTGAAGAAAACTCTTTCTTGTTCATACCCAAACATGGGTTTTAATGAAGCATTGCAAAAGGAAAATGAGAAGCTTCGATTCGAACTACAACGTTCGCAATCTAATTATGATGTGAAGCAGTGTGAAGTAATCCAGCATTTGCTTGATGTAACAGAAGTTGCTGCAATCTCTGTTACAGAAACCACAAAAGGGTCTAAGAAAGTGGAGCGTAATTACTCAGATGCAGATAGTGAGAAAGATCATTCATATGATGCAAACTGCCCTCAGAAGCCTGATTCTCGCACAACTTCAAGGTTGTTTTTCTTTTCATTTTGAATATATATTCCCAAAAGGCAATCATGGTTGAAACTTGAATCCTCCGAAACCTTGTAATAAAGTTAAAAGTTGGGTGGCAAGGCTAAATTTTAGGGTTTTAATGCAAGAGTTCGTTGCTGATATCTTCATACCTTGCAATTTACAAGGAATTTGGCATTTGTTTAAGTTTTGATGCCTTGAGTCCTTAAGCTTGTGAATATGCGCTTGTAGTTCAAGCATTTCATGTACTCAAATCTAAGTCTGGTTTCTAAAGTTATGTCATGCATTTTCAGAAACACTTCTTCAGTTTCATCAGGACATGACCTGCTCTCCAATAGAGGTTCGCATCGGTATGAAGAATGGAATGCTGATTTGCTTGGTTGTTGCTCAGAACCATCTCTGTGTAAGTCGCTTTTATGTCATTGCTTCACCGTTGTTGTGAAAATGCCTTCGTTTTGTTCTGTTTTGACATGATAGAATAGAAGTTACAACTTAAGATTTGAGATTGCTTAGCTACAAGAGAGGGAAAGAAAATTCTCTTTGTATCTTTTAATTGTCTGTAGGGACAAGAGGAACACAATCTTTTGTAAGATTTCTAGGACAGATTATATGGCAGAAGACCACCTTGTTTTCCTGATCATCTGGTATCCTAAGCTACCTTTAATCATTGCAGGTATAAAGACATTCTTCTATCCTTGTGGTACATTTTCAAAGATTGCTACCGTTGCAAGAAACAGGCATATGTGTAAGTACATCTGAATTGGGTAAAAATCCTCTGCCCCCTTCTATGCCCCACACTAAAAATCACTTAAAAATTAAATTCTAAACTATAACCCTAATTTCTGCATCCTAAACCCTAAATCCCACACCCTAAAAATACACCTTACCCCTAATTCCCTAAACCATAACCACAACCTTAACCTTAAACTCTAAACTCTAAACTCTAAACACTAAACCCACTATTTTAAAGTGTGGGCATAATAAGAGAGCAAACGATTTCCATCCATCTAAATTATGTTTTATTATTTGGTCATTTCATAGTAGCTTGGACGATAGTCGTCTGATCTTTAGATTATTTTCAATTTAATAATCTATAATGAATATGTATCTTTACTAAAATATGTATGCATCTGTGTTTCTATATTGCTTAGTGTCCATGCATCAGTTTTTATGAGAATTCAGCTTCCTTAAGAAAGGATTATGCTTGCTATTTGGAAGCCTAATATCAGCTGCAACACGTTTAGAGATTTCTGGTATTATTTTGATTTTTGAAGCTTACCCAGAAACTTTCTGCAGCTTCTGCAGAAGCATGCAACGAATTAATGGCGTATTCATTGATATTGTCATGCTGTTGCTACACTTGCTGTGTTAGAAGGAAGCTTCGCAAGACCTTGAACATTACGGTATTTTCTCTGCCAGTAAAAGAGTCATCTACTTGCAAACATAAAACTTTGAATAATAAATTTTCTGCTATTTTTCTGTTCCATCGAAGAATATGGTACAGGTTCGGTTACATTGGTCTCATTACTCATCATATATTGTTCTAGACCTAGTAATCATAGCCATCATAAGTATATGACCTAGAACCGTCTGAACGTTTCTATCATGCGTAGCTGTATCCATAAGTCAATATAATGATAAAAGGGGCTACATTCAGGCGTTCCTCTGCTGTTTCTCTATCATCTATGCTTCTTCTTGGCTACATATATTTCTCTGCATGATTCAATGATTATTACTTCCCATTGTTCACACTACATAGTAAGTTTCAATCTCACTTGAGAATCAGTGTCCTCAAAATGTTACTCATTTCTTCCTTTGGCAGGGTGGATTTATTGATGATTTCCTATCCCATTTGATGTGCTGCTGTTGTGCCCTTGTTCAAGAATGGCGAGAAGTCGAGATGCGTGGGATCTATGGTATGTCCTGCATATCATGCTGAAATCTCATTTCCCCCATAATTCTGAATGTCTTACAATGCAATGTGATGTTTGGGGTATGATTTCTTGATGTCATAACCTTGGCAAGTCATACTCGTGAACTTTTGCAGGTCCAGAGAAGACTAAAACAAGCCCTCCACCATCACAGTTTATGGAATCATGAGTAAAACTACTGGTAGAGGTAGACAATATTCTCTTGGGAGCTTGAATAAAAGCTGAATTTAGAAGGCAACACTATCAAATTGAAACCGTACTAAAAGCTTGCTTCCCGGCGTTCGAATCTACAGATGTATAAATATATATACATATATTTATATATATGTAAATTAGTGAAATTGTTATTGGAGATTGAGCACATGTTTTTGGTGGTTGTATCAGACACTGATTTTCTGTAAGCATAGTGAGTTTGAATCAAATTTCCACTTATTTGTGTTGTTTGTTTTATCAGTTTATGGTGTCCTTGGTAGGAAGATTGGAAGATTGAAAGAACTAATTCGAAGTTCAAACTTATATACATATATAATGAATTAATAAAACATTATATATAAATGATTACTTTTGAAGTACTTCGATCTTATATAAATTCTATTATTAATACTCTATTTATTACTTAAATTTATATATAGAATAATTTTCAATTTTAAAAGTTTAAAAGGTACTGTAATTCACAATTCAATTTTAATAATTAATTTAAAGTTTAAACCCATATGGAGGTTAGATAATAATATAATCAAAAGCTTCTATTCATGCATAAATTTAACAAGTGAGAAAGAGGATGATGTTTATTCTAGAGTCTAAGTTGTCAAAGTAGAAAAGATGATGATGTTTATTATAGGAGACTCGAGTTCAAATCGTTTTGTCTGCAAGGTGTTGTGCATTGTCAAAGGGTTAAGAATATTTATGAACTATGAACAAATACATCGAATCTGAATATTCTATAAATAACAATGCTTTTTTTTCCATTGAAATCGATCAATGAATTTCAAAACCATTCATTTTAAATACATGATTTAATGGTAGAATAGAAGTCTTTTTTTTTTGTTCCATTAGACATTGGATTAGGTGTAAAAATACAAAATCTATATAAATGTAGTAAGTAACCCACCAGAGTGAATGTACCATTTAAAAATAAAATTTTAACAAAACATTTAAATTAAATTAAAGAAATACAATTTATCAAAAAAATAAATAAAGAAATACAATTATTTTTAAACATTTTATTACATTTATATTTTAAATTGACTTAAACTAGCTCAACTCTTTGTGTCCCAGTGCAAAGGATGATGCTAATCATCTTGGTGATTCGGGTTCGAGCACAGTGTTGTCATGCTGTGTGTGTCTTCTTTAAAAAAAATAAAATTTGAACATATGCTACTCTTATATCACACCAGCATATTAAATTTTTTTGACATAAACTAAAAATTCTTAAACGGGTGTCGAACATCGCTGAATACCATTAAATTAATTTATAGAGATTAAAAATCTCAACGACTCAACATACAACTATACATCATTTAAAATAAAAATTCAATTAAATTATTTTTCATATATATTATATATATATTATTTTGTTTTTCCAAATAATTGGATCAATTATCAACTATAGTCAATCCCTAAATCTTTTCCCTCAAATTAGAACCATAATTCCTAAAGTAAAACCCAAATTCCCAAATTAAAACCCTAAATAATTGGTTCTAATTTGAAAAAAAAGTCGACTGGTATTAACATCTAAATTTAGGGTTTGCGTTTACTTCAAAATAATTGGTTCTAATTTGGGAAGTAACACAAATATACGAGGAAAACTATTTATTAATGAGGAAAACATAAATGATTTTATTTTCAAAACCAAACAAATTTAATCAATCGAGTAAAATATATCATAAGCTGAAACATAATACACATATATCGTGACAAATAATTTCTAAATTAAATTACATAATAATATTCAAATATTAAATAAATTAATGTTTCAACTATTTAAAAAGGGTCAAATAAGTAATATGGTACTTTAGTTTGACTTTAATATTCAATTTGATATCTAGACCAAATGACCTAATGAATTTGACATCTGTGACTTAATTGGGACAAAAAAATGTAAGTACTAAATTGAACATTGAAACCAAACGTAGATACTTAGGACAAAAAATTAAGTACCAAATTAAACATTGAAACAGAATTGATGTATCGAATAGTAAATTGACCCATTTGCATGTTACTCCAAAATCCATGCATTAACCAATCTCTATAAATTGTCCAAAAATGGCCTCATAAAAAAAGAAGCATCCAATTTTTCAATTCTTGCTTCACAATCAATTGGGGTATTGCTTTTATTTAATGTTAAATTACATATATTATATATCATAAACGGAGCCTAAAATCAAATTTAAAGAAAGTAAAGTATCTCCACTTCTCCACTTCTTCATTTTCTCTGAGGCGGTTACACATCTTCTCTAACTCCTTCTTCTTCTTCTTCATCGTTTTTCTTTACCGGCGGCGGCCTTTGGCCGTTTTGCTGGTTTTGTACATAAATAAAATTCATCTTTTTCGATGAATATTTCGTTTTTCAAGTTTGTTTCTTGTTTTTCTTCTACTTTGCCGGATTCTTACTTAAATCTGCTTTTATGGCAGTTCTTTTGTCTGCTTGGTGGCAGTTTTTTCGTCTGCTTTTTAGCAGTTTTTGTCTGTCTTCATGACAGTAGTCTGTCTTTTGACAGTTACGCGTTCGAGTGACGAGTATCAACGAGCGCTTTTCAACGAAGGAGGCCGTTCTATACATGCTATGATTCCCTTTTGTGGTTGTGCCGACATGCCAAGAACAAGTAACAGAAGAATTTTTGCTATATTCAAAGAGCACTCAAGGCAAAGTTATAGTTTTTCTGGATTTTTATCAGAAGATTTCTTCTGACAGTGTTAGGTATGGTATTTTAACGTTTTTCACACCTTTAGAATTTTATTATCTTGTTATGCATTGTATTTATCTTGTAAAAGGTGTGATTCTTTTGTATTCCTTTCACTGTTGAATATAATCCAGATTCAAAAAAGAAAGTAAAGTATAAATTATCGCAAAATGAGAAGACAAGATTTAAATAAATTAAAATTCAAGAACTAAATTATTAGTTATCCCTATATACTTTTTAATACAAAAAATTGGGGACAATTGCCCCAAATATAATTACTCGAGTTTAGTTAAGCTTGTTTACATTTTTGAGCCCAAATTAAGTGTTTTTTTTATGTAAAATAAGAGTATTTATGTAATTAACAATATTAAATATTTAAAACATGTATGAATGAAAAAATCGATTAGGATTGGTAGTTGTTCGAGTCAAATATTATGGTGTTTGGATTTGATTCGATTGCTCAACTACTCAAATTCAAACTGGACTTTATTATTATCACATCAAATTTAATTTTTTTTCAAGCCAAGCTCAAATAGCTTGTCAACCCAATACTAATCTCTTATTCAAACTTTTAATTTGAAGTTCCACAGTCAGAGCGAAAGAGCATCGATGACAACTATTCTGACGGACCGAAGCTACTGTTTTCATCAACTTTGTTAGCAAGAGAATCTATACGGCCACACTGAAGGAGGCGTTTGAAGCGTACGAGAGGATGATGGATGTATATATCGCCTACAAAAATCGAAAGAGAATGCAGAAGAATCATACTTTTGCGTTCGTGAGATTCGCAGAACGGGCAGAAGCTGAGAGGGCAGTTTCAGAGGGAAATAATCGACGCATTGACGGGTATTACATATAGGTTTTTCTCTTAAGAGACGGGCAAGCAACACATAAAGAAAAGAGAGGGTGTCCAGGTGAACCGAAGGGGCAAAGAGGCTTTAAGGGACGATAGGACTTTCAAAGATGTAGTTATGGGACGACCAAACAACAACATAAACATCTTAGGGCATTCTTCGAAAGATCGTGTGTTGGCGATCCAGGATGTTTCAAACTCTAAACTAGAAATAAATTCGCCACAGGTAGAGGTGGATTGGCTGAAGTCATGTTTAGTTGGTCAGATAAAAGGCATATACAACGAGGACATGGTCCAACAAGCGCTGAAGCAGATGGTATAAACTGTAAGATATGTGAATGGTAGGGTTTCTTCGTGTTGATCAGATTCAACTCAAAAGAAAGTTTGGTGGGGTTCTGGAATGCAAACGAAATAATGATCAACACATGGTTCTCAAATATTGAAGAGCTCGAAGATTTCGAGCAAAATATGAAACTAAAAAGTATGGCTGAATCTTACTGGAGTATCATTGTCGTGTTGGTTTGATTGGTGTTTCAGAAATCTAGCGAGCCTGTGGGGGAAGGTGATTAAAATCGATAAGGAAACCAATGAAAAATCCAGGTTCGACGTGGCCCGAAACTTACTGGGGGTGAAATCGCTATCGGACATCCCGTCCTCGATTCAAGTATCTGTTAATGGAAAATTATGTTGGTTAAGAGTGTCAGTGTTGAAATTCAAAGATGACCGAGTATGGATTTGACGGGGGAAGTCCGATCGTTACTCCAACCGAAGCATATGGAAGTCGGCATTACGAGCCCCTAGAAAGCGAAAAAAATTGAGATGGCAGCTAATACGAGGCAGCAATCACAGTGCCAGAACGTGCCAATATCCGCACGTTGGCCCATAGACAACGAGTTATTGCTACAGGCAAGTGTAGGAGTACACGAGGGAGATGCAATTAAGAATTGGGCTGAGGACCATGAGCCCAATACCTAGTTGAGAGCTGAGTTAGATGGTTCTTTAGTGGACATCCTGGTAGCCCAGGGATCGTAACCTACAAGAAAGTCCTCAGAGACTTCTGATTCAAAGGCACCTTTTAATAGTGGCATTGGGTTATACACGGTAAAAATAAAAGTGCTGAAATTTCCAAGAGGTGAAAATCCCTTTTCTTTAGATCGAAACTTGACCGATTTCAGAATTGGGCTGGGAACATAACCACACAAGGGAGATGCAAAACGGTCATGTCATCTAGTCATCGGAGTAATCAAACAAGGAATACCAGAGACAACGTTATAGCTTTTCTGAGTATGAAGCCCTCAAATTCAAGCTTGAAAGTGTTCAATCATGGAAATTCAGATAAGGAAGACGAAGATCTCATTGAAGCTTGTAAGTTAGCCAAAGTATGTAAGTCTCTCGGGCTGAATTTTGATGCGAACGAAAGTGCTATAGTGTAGAAATTCTTGGACATTGCCCGAGAAAATATGAGTTGTTAAAGCGTGGTTCGTAATCCTAAAAGAATCGTCTTCTGGTGAGTTTACTGAAAACTAGTACTATGATGACTAATCAATTAAATTTGTTTATACCATGAAATATTATGGGCATGAGAAGAAGAGAAAAAAGGCTGCAGTGAGGAGAGTGATATGGGCAAACAAGCCCAAAGTAATGTTTATCCAAGAGACTAAGCTGACGTATTTTGATGACAAGCTTATAAGCAACTTGTGTGGGGGGATCTTCTGTTTATAACAGAATTAGCTCCCATGCGGATGAATCCTCGGGTGGAATCATGTGTTTATGGGAGAATTCTTTTTTTTGCAACAGAATCAATAGTTAGTCACAAAATTTTCATTAAGATGGAAGGGACAATCATTCCTTTGAAGTTAAAATGTGCCCTGATCAATATATATGCTTCAAATGACTACGCAAGTCAGTTAGTTGTCTTCTCGTAAATATCTTCACTGCTATTACATTATGCAATTCCAGTATTAATAGGTGGTGATTTCAACATTGTTCGATGTATGGAGAAGAAGCATGGAGTTACGGTTAGTAGAGCAGCTATGAGGGTGTTTTCGGATTTCATCGAGAGCCTAAACCTCATCGACTTACCTATGTCGGGGGGCAAATTTACTTGGTCTAACTTGAGAGATCCCCTTCCTCAAGTAGACTAGACAGATTCATCTTGTCTCTAGAGCTGTTACAAAGATGTCCGTGTGTTGTCCAGAAATTACTCCCCAAGAGTATATCGGATTATAACCCAGTTGCTTTATGCTGTCCAAATATATATTTGGGGGCCAAAACCATTTAGGTGGTTTGACCACTAGGAAGAAATCAAAGAAGTGCAAGACTGCAAACAAGAATGTTGTGTCTCGGAGTCGGGAAAAGGTGTCATATACACATTAAAATCATGCAAAATGGCCGTAAAAAAAGATTGAATGAGAGAAAGAAGGCTGAGTCAGAATCAATTTAAGATTTGGAGAAACAACAACTTAAGCTTGAAATCGTAGTCCAACAGGGAAGAAAAGATGAGTCCAAATTCCGAGAGCTAAATAATCTCAAGGAGAAAATATGGTTCAAATACAAAGCAGAGGAACGAGAATGGGCTCAAAAAGCTCGCATAAAATGGTTGCAGGACGGAGATCAAAACTCTAAGTTCTTTCAAATAGTCGCCTCTTTGAGAAGGAGGTCGAATTCGATTATATTCTTAAAAGCGAAGGATGAGGTGTTGGAAGATCCTAGGCGAATCAAGAGAGAAATTGTAGAGAATTTCAAAAAGGCTTATAACCAACAACCTATTTTTCCAGTAAAGAGCTTTGATGTTAAAATGAATAAATTATCTCTGGAAAGGGCATGTTATCTGGAATGAGAATTTTCGCTAGAGGAAATAAAAGAAGCTCTATTCGCCATAGATGAACCTTGAGCTCCGGGTCTGAATGGATTCATTGTCGGTTTCTTACAAAGGTTCTGGGAGAAACTTAAAGGAGAGGTATGGGCGTTTTTCAATAATTTCTACAACGACATCGATCTTGGTTCATCGGTGAATCATTCGTTCATCGTTCTCACCCCTAAGAATCAAACGCCAACAACTATGAAGGACTACATACCAATAAGCCTAGTGGGAAGCGTTTACAAAATCCTTGTGAAGGTCATATCTAGGCGGTTGAGCGATTGCTTGGGAGAGATCATTGGAGAATCCCAGTTTGCATTCTGCCCGGGCAAACAATTGATTGACTACTCTTTAATTTCAAATGAAGTCATACACTATTTGAAAAAAGAAGTTTATCAAGAGCAGTGTTTAAAGCCGACTTCAGTAAGGTATATGACAACATTGATTGGAATTTTTTGATATTTATTCCGAAGAAAATAGGGTTTGGTATGGCATGGCGAAATTGGATACTAAAGTATATTTCTTCCGCTTCAATCTCAGTGCTTATTAATGGATCACCTTCGAAGTCTTTCCGTATAAGCACGGGTTTGTGGCAAGGCTACCCATTATCACCTCTCTTATTTAATATTGTTGCAGAGGCTCCGAATTCACTCCTTAACAAAGTAGTAGCTTCGGGTTTCTGGAGTGGTGTGCATATTAGAAATCGCAATGTGAGTGTCACACATCTTCAGTTCGCCGACAACCTAATTATGTTCTGTGGAGCGAGGGATGCTGAATTAAAAAATGTTATTCGGGTTATCCGTGGATTTGATATAGTATCGGGGCTAAAATTAAACATGAAGAAGTCCACAATCCTGGGTGTTAATGTGGAGTCATCGATAGTAAAATATTAGGTCGATTCTATTAAGTGCCAAAACGATACCTTTTCGTGAAAATATTTAGGGCTACCACTTGGGGATATAAAGAATTTAGCATCATTATAGTCTCCCGTGATCGAGAAGTTTGGTAAAACATTTGTAGGGTGAAAGACAAAAATGATATCGATGGTCGGGCGTATTACCCTGGTAAAATCGGTCATATCAAAATTTTTTATTTTTATATGTCCGTGTCTATGAGTTCTCAACTAAACATGTTAATCGCAAAGTTCATATGGGGAAACTTAGACAAGAAAGCAATACACTGGCTAAGCTGGGATACTCCATGCAAACCAAAAAGCATGGGCGGGTTAGGACTATGTGATATGAGGCTCAAGAACAGGGCATTCCTCAAAAAGTGATTGTGAAGATATTGAACAGAATATAAAGGTTTGTGGCACAAGGTGTCGAACGCAAAGTATGAGAGAGGATCTTCAGGAATTCTCCCAAATAATCTAAAAAACAATAAAAAATCCCGAATTTGGAAAGACATAATCAAGCCACTATCGTCTCAGTCGGATTCGTTCACTTCTCAAATCAGATTTGTTGTGGGAAATGGAGAACATATTGATTTCTGGAACGACAAGTGGGCGTCCGATCAACCTTTGAAACTAGCTTTTCCTCGAATGTACGCAGTGGCTAGTCGTAAAGAAGGAAACATAGCTGACTTTGGAAAAATGGAGAATGGCAGATAGGTTTGGTCGATACAAATGAGAAGAAGATTTTTTGATTGGGAAATCAGTGTTTGGAGGAATTTTATGGCTTTGCTCGAGAAGTATAAGCATGGTGCGATTGGTGAAGACTCCATTAGATGGGTGGGTAATTCTAATAGTATTTATAATCTAGCGAGCTATTGTAAGATGAAGCAACATTCGAGCAAACCATCAAAGACAATCTGGAAAATTGTTTGGTCGAACTTGGCTCCCCAAGGATTGAGGCATTTGTGTGGAAGGTAATCCATGAGAGTGTCCCTATAAAAGGCGAGCTTATTAAAAGGGGAGTAAAATTTCTTGCAGATGATTCTTTCCCTTTTTTCCAGACACATAGAGAATTAGTGAACCATATTTTCTGTGAATGCATGTTTTCATGGCAAGTGTGGATGAAGTGGTGCTCATCGTGGAATGTCAATCTTGTTTGCCCAAAAAATTCGTCTAGCTAGCTAACACAGTGGGATCTTTTGGAGGTAGGATTCAAAAAAAGTTAGCGTGGATGATGATATTTTTTAGTCTGGTATAGACTTTGTGAACTTGTCGAAATGAGATAGTGTTTCGAAACGCACATTTTGGATCCGATCAAGCGTTTGAGCTATCCTTGCTAAAAGTGTGCGGGTTGGGGAAAATAAAATGAATGTCTAGTTTTCCTTCGGTATCTAATATACTGTGCAATTTTGAAGTACTAAAAATAGTGTGAACGAATCAGTTGCAAATTCAAAACAGTAATTGGGCTCCCCCTGTAGCAGGTACATTGAAATTCAACATAGACGGTGCTGTATCTGGAAGCTTTGGCCTTGCCGGTAACGGGGGAGTGCTTAGAAATCACTTAGGGTCTGTGTTACTTCTCTAAAAATCTTAGATGCTTCTTCGGCGAAATTATTGGCGTTTAAGTCCGCTTCGAGTTTGGTGATGTCTTTAGTCTAGTTTAAAGTGCATCAGATCATCTTCGAGTGCGACAATTATAATGTGGTCCGTTGGATTAGAAATGTGAGCTCTTCTCCGGAGACTTATAGAAATATAATATTTAACATTCTGGACAGTGTTGAATCCATGGCATGGAAAATCTTGTTTGTGCCCCAGGAACAAAATATGATAGCTGATAATCTGGCTAAAAAGGGCATTTCGAGGGCAAACGACCTAGTTGAAATTATGGTGACTTGAAGGAAATTATGCCGATAAACTTTGGAAAATTTGAAACTGGGTGAACTATGGTGATTAGAATGATATAGTGCAGATATGTGAAATGTTGATGGAGAGGTTACAAACTTGAGAAACCGATTCAGTGGGAAAAATCATGTTGCCAAGTGGGATAAGTGTGATCTGCAAGGAGGATTAAGAGCATAGACGTTTCTGGGATGTTTTTGGGTGAAGTCTGAGTTCTTTTGGTGCTGTCATCCAGTGATGAAGGTAAAAAAGTTCAAAGCTGAAAAATTTTGCTGGGACAAATTTCTGAAAACTCTAGTTTGATTCAAATGCGTCATGTGGCTTAAAATATCAAGGTCATAGCGTTTTATGTCTTTAGTGGAGAAAGTCTTACGGTAAGCATTGTGAGGTGCAGTACAAGTAATCTATGTCGGTGTTGTCTTAGTGAATTATCGTTTGTACTCACACTAGCTCGAGGCACTCATTTTCCTCCACTTAAGTCTAGGGAGGTTTTTTTAACGAGGCTCGAGTTGGTGTAATTATCAGAATAAAATTTTTTATCTTTAAAAAAATTACATTTTCAAATATTATGGTTGACTCGTCACGTGTTAATGGTGTTAAACTCATATATTTTAAAATAGACTTTTTAAAATTAGAGATACTATATTAAATATTTTAATTTGTTATTTTAAGAAAAAATGATATATTTGTTATTAGACTTATAATTAGATGACCTGTGGTGTATTTTACCCTATTAAATATATTAAATTTTAGGCTTAAGGTTGCTTGAACCCTTTTAACTTTAAAAAATATTGAACCCATGAATTTTTTTGGACATGATTAACATCTAACCAGTAAATTAAATTAATTAAGCTAATGGACTAATTTTGACTATCGGTTTTTTACAATTTTTTCTTAAGATATTATTGTCACGTGACACACTATAGTTCTTTCACATGACATTTACAGAATTTTTTAGAAATTATTTTTTTAACTTTTATAAGTTTTTTAGAACTTTTGATGACATCACTGTAACAAGACATATTGCACCAATTGATTTAGAAAAAATTATTAGATTTAACAATCAACATTAGTTAAATGAGTGAATTGATGAAATTTTGGTAAGAACATATTTGAGTGCCTGAATTTTATTACATAGTATATTCATCAAATGATGTTAAATTTCAATTGTTTTATTTAGAGATTAATATAATAATATAAATTAAAATATTTTCATTATAACATTAATAGTACTCTTTTTACAAATATTTTTAATAATTTCTTAATTAAATTAATAATTTATTAACACGTGACTAATTGAAGATAAAGAACTGTAATCTCGAAATTTGTACAAAACGCAAATACTAACGGAGCTAAAATTTGAATGGTTGGATGAGAACTTAAAACAACACCGCGACCCCACGTCTCCAATCGCAACGCAACCGTTCCATAAAGAAACCGGCCCTTCCCAAAAACACCCCCAACTCACGCTCTATAAATAAATCCCTAATTTCTTGCCCCCCCTCACCCCTCCCCAAATAAGAAGAAACCCTGATTAGCCGTTTCTTGTTTCTAATCTTTCGAGAAATCGATAGCAAAAATGTCGTCGTCAGGCAGGAAGATTACTCTGAAGAGCTCGGACGGCGAATCGTTCGAGGTTGACGAAGCGGTGGCCTTGGAATCGCAGACGATTAAGCACATGATCGAGGACGATTGTGCTGATAACGGGATACCGTTACCTAATGTTACGAGTAAGATCCTGGCGAAGGTCATCGAATACTGCAAAAAGCACGTCGAGGCTCCTAAGACTGAGGATCGATCCGGCGAGGAAGAACTCAAGAGTTGGGATGCCGACTTTGTCAAAGTCGACCAAGCAACTCTCTTTGATCTCATTCTGGTAAGTCCCTTCCCCCCCCTATTCTCTTTTCCATTGTCTTCTTTTTCTTTGTTTATATTTCTATATTTTTGATGTTTCAGTATTTTTTTAATGTTTTGTTGATTACTAGGCTAGGGTTTTAGAATTGAGTTTAGGGGAACGAATTAAAAAAACGAGTTTATTTTGGGCGAATAATAATTGTGATCCGTCGCAGGTTTTGATATAGTTGGGGATGTGGCTGAATGCAAAGACAATTACGTTTCAATTTGTTCACTTATTGTGATTTGTTGGTGTTTTGATTTGCTAATGAATTAGAATATACCATACTCTATCTGGTCGTAGACATGCCATAAATTTGAAGAAAACAAACCATCACAGCGTATTTAGTATTACCAAGGATATAAACATAGATCATAGATGTGCTCTGCTTCTTTGTACAAGAAAAGTAAACTCCTGGTATAATTATCATGTTTTAGCTTGGTTCTCATAATTGTCTGATGATCTTGTACTCTTGTTAGTTGTTACACATCAGAAGCAGAAACCTAATTTGTGATTTGCATTGGATGAAAACGTTTGATTCCGTATCAATTCCTGGTTTAAGGTTGTGCATACAATAACTGCAAGTCTATAACCAATTGTACGTTGTTCATGTTGCAGAATTATTGAATAATTGTTGCTAATTATGCCTTATTTCATTATGCATGTATGTGATCTTTGTAAAATGCTTTTTGCAGGCAGCCAACTATTTGAACATCAAGGGTTTGCTGGATCTTACTTGTCAAACTGTTGCTGACATGATCAAGGGAAAGACCCCGGAAGAGATCAGGAAGACTTTTAACATCAAGAATGACTTCACCCCCGAAGAGGAGGAAGAGGTTCGCAGGGAGAATCAGTGGGCATTCGAATGAAGTTTCGGTTATTCCGATGGCGGTTCAATTGTATCAAACTTCTATATAAAATGTAGTTTATTGCTCTGACTTTTCATCTGCTCTTTCGGATATTATGTGAGCTGTTTAGACTATCCAAGTGTCGTCTATGTTCTTACATGTCTTGAAACTTCACCAAACCAGTCTGCTGTATCAAGTAATGTTCCCTAGTCTTCGCTTCTGATATGGATGAGAATGGTTTGTCTAAATTGTGTTCTGGTTTCTCCATTTATATTAATCATGTCATCTTCATAATCCAGGTCCTTAGCTCTACGTATGCATCTAGAAATTACAAATGCAGTCTGAATAAATGAAAAAGGGATGAAAATTAATTATATTTGTACTTTTTTCTCCTTTCATAACTGGATATAAATAAATCTTAAAATTATGTATGAACTTTGATTTAAAGCATAATCTTCTGTTGGTGTAATTGCACAGGAAACTTTGATTGGTATTCATTTATATGCACGGAACTTTGATTTGGCCGGTTGGTCAAACCGTTTATTTTTGTTCTTTTATATTTTCTTAAATCATAGGTTTTAAGACTACAAGGAGCACTCTGTTCTTTTCCCTCCTAGGTAAAATTAGAATTAGAATTTGTCAAAAAAATATATAGATTTAATAGCAAATAAACATAAATTATATTAAATTTTGTTCTATACACAAGCGCTTGTGGAATTTTTTTTACACAAACGTCTTAATTTTAGGGGTTAGAGACTCCGTTTAGGGTTTAAAATTTAGGGGTATAAGTGTAGTAGTTTTGAATTTAGGGATTGTTGATAAAATTTTGGGTTTAAGGTTAAAATTTAGAGTTTATAGGTTAAAACCTAAATCCCTACACATATTACCCTAAAACTAAACCCTAAACCCTAAACCCTAAATTCTAACCCTAAATTTTAAAATATAAACATGAACCATAAATTCTAAACATATACATTAAAACCCTTGAACTCTAAACCCTAAGCCCTAACCCTAAACCCTATAATTGAGGCGCTTGTGGAAATAAAAAATTTCCACCGCCAGTGTATAAGATACTAATCCTATAAAAAAAAGTGCGGTAATTTTTATAGGCATAGTGTCAAAAAATGTCTTACTCATTAATTTTTAAAGTACTTTAACCCTCAACTATTTATTTTGTGTTAAAATAGATAAAAGTTGTTAGTTTACTAACGATGAAGGTCTTTATATGGCATGACAATGGTACATAATATCATATGCTAACATAACAGTGTCACATTTATAAAGAATTTGCAATTTGACCTTGAGAGAGAACAAATCCAAGCCTTTATTGGGGTAGTTCACACCATAATCATTTAATGTATGATGTTACGTAGGAACGTCATGTCATTCGAAGGTGTTTATCGTTAATTAATTAATAGTTTTTATTCATTGAGAGACTATTTCGACTCTAAATGAATTTGAAATGTTAATAATTAAAGTGCTCTAAAATCTAAACAATAAAAACTAAAGTGATTATTCATTCGATTTTTTTTACATTATACCGTTTTAATATTTATCCCAATATTAACAGCGAATTCAAGTCTTGGGACTCGATGTTTTGTCAAGAGGCACCTTTTGCAGAGAACTTGTTGAAAGGTTAGAAGAGATTGATGGGATTTGTTTGTATGAATGGAAAATGTATTATTTCATGTAAAACCATTGTAAGAAAGAGTTTATAAATTCCGATTAAAAATAATGAACAGGAAAACATTTCAACTAGCTTTCAGCAAGCTCAGCATCCCTTTGCTCCACACTCTCCCTCCATTGTCCACCTAGTCTTAAATGGTGAACAATGTCTTTCAAATCTACAAGATTACACCCAGCCACTCTGTCTATCCCCCTATCCTTCATTAACTGTTTTACTCTGCCAACATCCTCCCATTCTCCTGCCACTGCATACACATTCAACAATAACTGATAATATGAAAAGTTTTTTGGCTCTTTTTCAATCAAATATCTTGCTATTCTTTCCCCAACACTTACACCTTCCCCAAACCGACACGAGATGAGCATGTTAGCCCACAGCACTGAATCAGACGATACATCCCCGACACCGTCCGGCATTTGCCTTAGGATCTCCTCTGCTTCTTGAGAAAGTCCGGCACCAACGTAAAGATTTGCCATGCACCAATAATGTGCAAAGTTTGGCTTTATACCGAATTTGTTGATCATTTGGTTGAAATAGTTTCTGCCCTCTGTTACCAATCCCGCACGAGCACAAGCACTCAGAACGCCGACGAAAGAAATTTCATCAGGAGTAATGCTTGCTTCTCCTCTAACAGTGCATCGATCCACCATATCCGAGAATAATTTTAGTCCAGCTTCTGGATTCCCATGAATGCAGTGCCCCAAAATCATTGCATTCCAGCAAACTCTATTCCTATTTGTGATCTTATCGAACATCCTACGAGCTAATCCTACTTTCTGGCAGTTACAATACAAATGAACCAAAGCCGTATCAATTATTATATTCGACTTCATGCCATTCTTGATTAAAAATCCATGAACTGATCTCCCTTCCTTTAACCTAGCCGACTTAGAACAGGCACTAAGCACACTAACCACAGTCTTCTCATTCCCCATAAATCCAAGTTCCACCATTTGTCTAAACAACTTCAATGCACACCCCGGATTCCCGGCTTTTAAATACCCGTTGATCATAATGTTCCAAGAAATCACATTCCTTTCGGGCATTATATCGAACAGGTTGTGAGCCAGACCCAAATTCCAAACTTTAACACAAGCATCAATAAAAGAGTTCCATGAGGCAACATCCTTTTGAGAAATTTCAAGAAACACTTCCTTAGCAAACTCAAGAATCCCACAACAACCATACATATGAATCAAACAGTTTTGTACCGGCAAATTATTAACCACCCCAAATTTAATTGCCTGGCCGTGACACTTCCGGGCAGATTTAGAACAACCTGTTTTCGAACAAGAGCTTAAAAGTGGCACAAAAGTATAACTATTTGGAACAAAGCAACCATGAGTCCGCATCTGAAAATACAGGACCACGACTTGATGGGGCAAAGAACTAAAACAGTAAGCTTTGATAACCGAGTTAACACGGAAAGTACCAGGATCCTCAATGCACCGGAAAATCGAAACAGTGTAATCTATGTCGCCGAACTTGGAAGAATGCATCAAAACCCTATCTACCCAAAAGGGGTTCTGGAAGAGACCCGAAGTAATCAAGTGAGCTTGGATTTGAAACAGTTTGTTAATATCTTGGCACGAATCGAGAATCGAAAGGGTCGTTGGGCGATGAAAAGTGTGCGCTTTGGACTCGGTAGAATAAAATGGCGATGGAAATCGGTGGTTGGGTTTCGATGAAGAGAAGAGGAGAGTTGGGTTAGCGAATACGGTGTATCGGAAACGAAGGAGTTCACGAATGGACATCCTTGCCATTCATTTGGGACTGTGTTCCGATGCTTTCTCCTCCAACTCAGTTTGATTGCCGCCATTGATGCATGTTACTGAAGGTCAAAAGGAGAAATCTGTAGCAGAGAAAAGGGCGAGAGACATTCTTCAAAACTGTTGCTTCTGGTTAGCAAATTAGGGATCATTTCATTTAGGCGAAAGCCCGAAACTAGGATTTAGGAAGATCGATTTCCAGAGCCAGCAATCAGAGCAAGTCGAAGCCCAAGAACAAACACAGAAAAATGCACCATTTTTAAGGCCCCCAGAAAACGAAGAAACGGGCCGAATTGGGTTCAGCAAAGCCAGAAAGTAATGGGTTTTGGGGGGGAAGAGGAAAAAAAAGTATTTCCATTGCCGGGAATTGAACCCGGGTCTCCTGGGTGAAAGCCAGATATCCTAACCACTGGACGACAATGGAATTGTTGTCTGTTATCATTTTGAATGTATTCTATTGTTTTATCCACTTTCATGCAATGGGTATTTACTCATTTCCCCTTTGTTCAATGATTTTATTTTTCTATGCTGAATTTTATGATAACAAAAGGCAATAGCGGTAACTGATTAAGATGAGAAACTTGTTGGTTATTACTAGAAAATGGAATAATTTGTCAACAAATAATGCATCAGAGGAATGTTTGATTGAGATAGTTTTAGGCTTTCGAAAAAAAATTAAATGACAAGACGTTAATGATTGAATAAAATATTTAAAAAAAAATAGTAGTTGAACAGTGTATTAGAGTTGCAGCCTAGGGGTTTGAGTAAGACTTGAGAGAAGTTTTAGATGTGTCCGTCACCCCTACATCAGCTAAGAAGAGAAATGGTTGGATCCCGTTTGGCACAAAATGACCTTACTTAATGACCAGTAGTGTACATAAGAAATCCTCCAACTGAAAAAAGAATCAATGCTAGACCAAAGATCGAGTGAACGAGTTTGTTACATCCCTTCAAACGCATACTTCATTCTTAACACAACAACACTAGCATTTTTTTATCCCTTCCTTGCCAAATATAAAATAAGAAACTCAAGCACATGAAAAACATGTGAAATTCTAACCGTTGAATAAAAGATCTAAATCATTAAAAAAATCATTCCCTCCTTATTTAACTCCATTAATACAGTTATTGTTACATCTTCAAGGCTGAGTTCAAACACATTTAAGTAGGAATAATGTTTATTTTTTTTTTACAAAGAATAGTCGGTTGATTTTATTAATACTTTAAAATAAAGAAAATGGGCCCCACACCCATTTAAAGCAAAACAAAGAAATAAATGAGCTATTCTATGAAACCCAACCGACCCAATCTTCCCTACAAGCCAAAACTCTCTGTTAAACAATGAAGAAACACAAAAAGGGGAAAAAAGTAAATCGCCAGTAAATAGAGCATATCGGCGATGGTGAAGCTGACGAAAACTTCCATCTTTACTGTCATCAGACGGCGTCCCGACGATCCGCCTCCACAAGCCGTTCAACAAGTGGTGGTACCTCCTCGATCCAGTAGCCGTCATCGTCTCCCAGCGAAGTATTAGAGGCCAGAGCATGGGCCACCGTGTTTCCACCGCGCCGGACAAACTGAAAACGGCATGCATGTAAGCGACTAGCTAGCTGCTGGGCTTCCCAGATTATTGAGCTAATAACGGAGAAATCCATCTCCTGGCTTCTCATCTTCTTAAGAACGGCCAGACAATCTCCCTCAAACACTACCTCTGAAAAACCCAGATCGATGGCGAAGGAGATAGCATGCACCAGTGCAAGGGCCTCTCCGGCGAAAGCCGATTGTACCCGGTAAGACTTTCTCCGGCTTGAACCCAAAACGAAACCCTCATTGTTCCTTATAACGCATCCTGACCATGAAATTTTTGTGTGAGGGTTAAACGCTGCATCGAAGTTGGTCTTGACAAAGGACGACGGCGGGGGCTGCCAACGGGAACGGAGTGAAGAGCCCTGTTGTAACCTCACAAGTAATTCCTTTAGTTCGCGCACAAATCCTTGTATATGCCTTGTGGTTGACTGCCATCTCTGTAATGTATTTTCATTGATCAATTTATTACGAGCCCACCAAATTGACCAAATCGTAACCAGAATTTCAACATAACGGGAAGATTGATAATTATCAAAAAGCCACGAAAGCCACTCTCGTAGCTCTAGACTATTAATCTGTGTAGTCCATGTGAAACCCAGGCTAGACCAGATAGGGAGACTAAATTGACAGTCACGTAGTATATGCAGGGAATCTTCAGGAAATATATTACACCTAAGACAGGAATTATCATTCAAGATTCGTCTGAAACATAGATTGGCTCTTTTAGGCACAAAATTCCTAATAAACTTCCATGTCTGGAATTTAATCCTAGATGGGCAAGGGACACTCCAGATTGTATTAAACAATTTCCTATCATTAGCCGTAGTCTCACTCGAATTAAGAAGTAGTCTGTAACCACTTCGAACCGTAAACATACCTGAAGGTTCAGCACTCCAGACTCGACAATCTGCCTTTAGAAACCGAGTCAACGAAATGGATAAGATCTGTTCCGCTTCGGCATTGCTAAATGTCGATCTGATTAAATTCTCATTCCACATACCCGCTCCTGGAATAGTCAAATCTGCTACTGTGTGAAGAGAATCGATACGTGGGGTTGTAATCAAAGTTGGTGGTGAAGCTGGTAACCAGTAGTCATTCCAGATGTTGATGCCAAGCCCCGACCCTACTTGCCATCGAAGACCAGATTCAAGTAATCCACGGGCACTCCAGATACTCCGCCATATATACGAAGGGTGTGAGCCAAGACGTGATGTGAGGAAAGACAGCCCTGGAAAATATTTCGCTCGGTATATGCGGCTCACCAAAGATGATGGACGAACAATCATACGCCACCCTTGTTTGCACAGGAGCGATATATTGAATTTCAACATATCGCGAAATCCTAGTCCCCCATCCTCTTTTAAGTAGCATAAGTCCGCCCAAGTACACCAATGGATCCCCTGTCTATTGTGTCCTTTCTGCCACCAATACTTAGCCAAAATTGATTCAAGACGCCTACATAGAGTTTTAGGCAAAAGAAACACACTCATAGTGTAGACTGGTATAGCTTGTAGAACAGCTTTAATAAACACTTCTTTCCCTCCTTGTGACAAAGGACGTATAGCCCAATTGTTGATCTTGGAAGACATGCGTTCTCCCAATCCAATAAAAGCCTGACGCTTATTCCTACCAATCACCGAGGGCAATCCCATATACTTTTCCACACTGGAAGTTTGGCTTACCCCAAAAATTTGAACAACTCTAGACCGAGTCACATCACTGACATTTGTAGAAAAGAACAGTCCAGACTTATCGTATAAGTAAAAAAGAAGCAGAATATAAGAATTAATGTATTTATAACAAAAGAAAAAGAAAAAAGTACACCACAAGTCATTTAGTTATAAGCTTAGTAACAAACAAGTCATTTTTTCTTCTAAATATAATAATTTAGTCACTCAATTATAAATTGTGACAAATTCCTCTCTTTTCTTAAAAAAGTAACAATTTAGTCATCCAATTATAAATTTGTGATAAACAGTTCACTATGTGATTAAAATTGAAACATGGTCAAGTATAATAGTAGTTTTAGTCTCAAAATTTACATATTCTATCAATTTGATCTTAATTAAATAATAAATCAACAAATTTAACCCTTCATATTTAAAAAATTTGACATTGCACCCTCTTGACACGCCCTATGACCACTTTCTGTACTCTATGGTATTATCCCTCAACTCGATAATTGACTATGTAATAGCTCAACAGTCACAATCACTTCACTATTGGACAACTGACAGACTAATAGAACATACTCATTATGACCTTAATAAGCCGTTAAGTTTATTGAATTATTTTGAATTGAAACCAAATTAATAAAATTTATATGTTTTGAAGACTAAAATTATTATTATACCAAACCATTTGTTTCAATTTTAATAACAATGACATGATTGTCATAAAATTTTAATTCAATGACTAAATTATTGCTTTTAGAAGAAAAATGATATATTTGTTACGAAACATGATAAAAAGACATGTTTGTGATAATTTTAATTGAATGACTAAATTATTACTTTTTAGAAGAAAAAATTACTTTGTTACCAAACCTATAGTTGGGTGTATAAATTATTACATTTAAAAGAAAATTGACATTTATTACTAAATCTATAATTAAGTGATTTGTGGTGTATTTTTTTATCCTTAAAACAGTACTATTCGGAGAGACGGTCAAAGCTGGGGATGAGCACGGGTCGAGTATGGCTGGGTTATTGGCCTACCCAGACCCGACCCGAAAATAAACACCCTAAACTTGCATCCGACCCGACGATATTCTTTAAAAAATCTGACCCGACCCGACCTATATAAAATAAATTAATTTTAGAGACCTAATTGTAAAAAAATAATTTTAAGGGACTTAAATTATATAAATATATATAAAGAGGGGTATTATTATAAATATCCCTAAAATTTAAAAAAAAAATTACACCAGTAGTCCAAGGTCGAGTCAGGTCGGATATTTTCCACCCTAAACCCGAACCCAACCCGAGTCTACCCTTAACAAAAACCCAACCCAAACTCAAATCCAATTTTTTCATTAAAAAATCCTACCTGGTCGAGCCCGGGTAAAATGCCCATCCCTAGTCAAAGCACCACAAGCTCCCAAACTAAAAACCATACATACAACAAGATCTAGTTGCGAGATAGTTGTTTTCAAAGGGATTTTTTTGTTCAAAAGCTAACTTTCATTCCTTAAAACAACAAACCATAACAGACTCGAAAAAGACAACAAAAAAGCAAGAAAACCTACAAACCAACCCCTGAACAGGGAAGTGACCATAACCGACAAACCAGACACAGACTCTAAACAACAAGAGGCACGACGAGCCCACTAAAGCCACCAACAAACAACCCTTCAAGGGAGAGGGAAACACATCCGTCTCCACCAACACAGTGGGGAGCGATCGGCAAAACCAGAAAGCCTTAAGAGACTTAAGCTGATGACAAAAATGTCTTTTTCGGAGCAAAGAAGAACAACACCACCATTCCATCGCCTGAGAGCTCTATCCAGAGGCAGGCTTCCGTTACAAAGATAACGGTCCTTATCAAGGCAAGTAGCACGATGATAATCCACCAAAATCCGATCGAAAAATCTGGACAACAGCAACTCCTTAAAAGCACCTTCAGCAAGCACAGACCCAACGAAACCAAACTGAACAACACACAAAGATAACCTAACGCAACTACATAAAACAGACTAAGGGTAAACCTTAACATGTGGAGATAAGTAAGACCCAAGGCACCAAAGCATCTCTCGTTCCTTGGTGCCCTCATCGAAACCACTCATGGTGTGATCGGATAACCCTCGCAGGAGTTATCCGAATCATTAATCCAGGCTTTTGTAGCGCTTGAGGTTGGACCCGGTTCGTCGCCATCACTGATGAAAATCTCCTCATTTAAGATGAAATCGTCGTTCACACACATGGAAAGAGTCGTTGTAATCTTTTTTTCCAAACAGGTCCTCCCCAAGCTCTATAAGACCAACTTCGTCGACCATGACTCGGGTGCATTCCATCGATACCTTACGTCGTGCAGCTTTTCGGATGAGCGTGAGACATTTAGTGCTGAATGTCCTACCATTCTTTTTCCTTTCAATCTCTTGGATGATGGAGGAATTATTGAACTTCGACTGAGGGAAGAGAGTTGCGCGCAGGACATCGTCATTTGCTGTGGGACCTTTCTCCGGCAGCCACCAGTTTTCGGGTGCTACATCGACAATCGTTTCTGCCACTTTATTCCACAGGTTGCTACGATGGATCTTGCTTATATACTCTTCCTCATTGTCATCTCTTTTCCTTTTTTTGTTACTTGGCACTACCATCCGGTCCAAACCTTCTGCCAATAAACTCCCCCATGTCGCCGGCGGGCCCTCTCCGACACTGTGGCGTTCACTCAACTTGAAGCTTTGGGTGTTGAACGAGCACACAAAAACTCTTCCACAATCATTGCTCTTTCCCAGAAGATTCAGAAGTTTCGGTTCAAAAGCAGGAAAGCTCTGAGGGTTCAGATTTGATGAAGATTCAAACCTATGATGAATCTGAGCATTGAGATTTGGAGCAGGGGTAAAATCATGCAATGGAGCTAAATCCATGCAAACGTTCCCACACCGAGAAGTTGCCAGTTTGCATAGTTTTCATTTCAGGAAATGCCAGGTTGACTTTCTGACCCCTAGATAAGACAACAACAGCTTCTGATGATGATGGATCACCTTTTTCGGAGAAGATTAGGGATTTCCTATCTTTTGGGAACCCCGCACTGTCGTCCTTTTTGCATTGCTCATTGTCAACTTTGTTGTTTCCTCCTTTCACCGAAATCGGATTGTTCTTGTCCTTGAACAAAGCAGTATTCCTAGGCTTTCCACCATAAGAGGCACGAAGCCACAGCCCAAACCTGCCGGAAAGTTTGAACAATGAGGTGTCATTGTTGCAGTCTCTTTCTACGTGGCTGATTCTCCCGCATCTGAAACAGAATTTGGGGAGGCCCTCATACTTGAAGGCAACCTCGAGGGGCTTGTCCTTCTTCCGGTTGAGAATGAAACAAATCTTAAGCGGGTCCTCTACTCTGATGGCTACCCTTACCGATATCGTCCCGAACCGATGAGACTCATTGTCATCGTCAAGAGATGAACCATAGAAAATCGGAAACAGTTTACCAATCCTTCTGACGTTTTCCGACGTGATTAACCCGATGGGCAGGTTGTGCACTTAGACCCAAAACTCCTCAAGGGAGAAGTCAAGCTCTTCGAGTGCTTTTTCCGATTGCCACTCTTTTAGAATCAATAGGGAATCCTAAAAAGACCATGGCTTGCTCCCGAAAACTCGTAGTCTTTCCTCGTTTGTTTGGAAAAGGAAAAGAATTTTTTTTTACCTAGATCATGACATTCAACGTTGTTGCTTTTCCAAGCTTTCCGGGTGAGAGCTGTTAGAGCAAGGGTTTTATGGCAGTTGGTGTCAGCAACTTCCCCACCAAGGCTTGAGTTTTCAAAGGGTTTGCTCCACAAACGGAGGACAAACTTTATGAAGCAAAATCAAGTAGTAAATATAGTAGTATTAATAAGCACAACGTATGTATGTATATATATAATTTAAAGTGCAATCCTTGGTAAATGACATACACCTCGGAAAGAGAGAAAAAAGCATTTGTAGGCATGAATAGCAGTAGTAGCACTGCAGCAGAGGCCATTCAACTTACACCCCCTCCCCTCGCGCGCCACATTTATGCATAGGCATTAAAAATTGTTCGTTTTCTTTTCATTCGCCCTGCGCCTGCAAACCATTTGCTGCTATCAAAACCACCCCAAAGTTTTTTTGTTTGTTTGTTTTTTGGAAAAGAAAATAAAAACTCCCCAGATTTAAACATCAACACCAATACCAAATTGTAAAAAGGAAAATCCAACATCCTCATAGAAACCAAATGAAAACAGTTTGATAATCCACGATAACTTCGTGCTACTAGCTCAAGTCTGTAGGTTCACTTTTTTTCCACCTCCGCCGAAAGGTGTTTTCTTTCTCTTCTTTAAAGTTTTTCTCTAATTTGCTGCAAGAGAAACTGTATTTCATCACAACAAGGCAAAACCATATCTTCAAGAAAGGCAAAACGATGACCCCATGGTGTCAAAATCATTCTCTACTCTATTCTTCCAGGAACACAATGTACATCGGCACATTTTGCTTAATTTGAATTATTTGCTGGACCACCTTGAGCACTGATAGCTGTTCCCTCACTGTTGAATAGCCGTGGCTGATTATTGAAGTCCCCAAATGATGGTCTACCAGATAGCCCACCAGCATTAGAATCTTCTTGGCTCCTCGCACCACTCTGGTTTGTATTTCTCTGTTCCAGTGATATAGTCTGAACACGAGCCACCAGTGTATCCTGACCAGATATGGCAGGGAATTGAACAGAAGGTGGCATTATCCATCGCATCCAATCATTTCGCTTCCTTACTCTATCACCCTAAAATGTGAAAGGGAAGGTGATCAAGATACCATATCAGTCTAGATATTTGTTCTAACAAAACCATCATTTAAGCATCAACAATAAGCATTCATGTCTTGACGGTCAATATGACCATCCTTTCATTATTAACCAAACGAATATATCCCAGGATTATCAATATAGAAGGTACCTGCACTTCCACAATTGTTGAACTTTGCAGAGCATCCGTTATAAGCTGAATATTATCTGTCAATAGTGAAACCTGAAAAGTGGAAGCATAAAAAATATTGTCTTTGCAAAGCAAGCTTTAAAATATATGGCTTTTGGGGAAGCAAAATCATACTACAAGCAAAATATATTGTCTGGTGTAGTATACACAGATTGTTGAAAGAGTTCGGTGTTATCCCCTTTCTTATTAGCAGGGAGAACTACAATCAAGCAGACAATTTTTATGGTTATTGCCTTACAAAAAAGCATGCGTAGATGCACCAAGTGTGCACCTAATCAAATGTATCTTGTTGCCTAAAGGGGTTTGAGGCGCTTTTGTTATTGGACAAAAAGGCACAATGCCTAGAAGTGATGCTCACTCACTACCTGACCTGGAAAGAAACGAGGACATAATCACGGAAGCTTGACTCCCAAAGGATGACAGTAGATCACTACTACTATATACAGGACTAATGTCGCTAGAAAGTGATGCTAACTATTTAACTGGAAAGAAACCAGGAAAACCAGTTGGTCCACTGTGTTGAAGTACATCTGCCTTGTATCCAGAACACCACAGGCCTTTGGCAAAAGGTTAAAGCATTCCAATAAAACTTATGAATCATAATATGAAACAATGAAATGAATTATTGAGTAACATTCATGATAACAAGCTAAGATCGTGAAAAATTAGTTTGATCACATGCAAGCCAAGGTTACCTAGAGACAATCGGACAACTTATGATAAAGTTACATACTTGGAGAAAAATTATTCAGAAGTTTAAGGAGTTAGGACAATATTTAAATGTGATTTTTATCTACTTGGAGAAAACTAATGATAAAGTTACCTAGAGACATTTTGATGGGCATTGAACAAGAACACAATCCCTATCAAATATGTCTATAACAGGATACACATGCAGTGATGGCAAACATGAGAACTTGTTATTTAGAGGATATTTATGACAGAGTACTTAGAGACATACTTTGATATGGTTTGAACACGAACACAGTTAAACATGTTAGTGACTTAGTGTACCGAGGTATGTATGAAGAAGTAAGCATGAAGATAAGAACTTGTGGTTGATTGAAATATGAATTACTGATTACAATACGGGTGCATCAAAGATAAGCATTGATTCCTTTTCTTTTTGCCAGAGTAATGGAAGAGATAGCGAAAGAAATTCAAGATAGATACATTTGTGTATGCTATCTGCAGATGATATGGCATTGGCTGAAGAAACAAAAGGGTAATATTAATATAAAATCTGAGTCGTTTGGGATAAACACTAGAGCTCAGGGTGTAGATTGCGCAGAACAAAAACAATTAAATGATGTGTACAGTTCGTAAAAGGAATGGCGTTCAAGAATTAGTCACACTAAATCGTTAAGTGATATTAGTGGCAGAGTGCTTTAAGTGATTAGGGGAATAATCTAGAAAGTAGAGAGGTTAATGGAGAATTGGAGATGGTACTCATAGGACCAAGACCAAGGTTGAGTTACGTCAAGTGAAAAATACAAAAGGAGGCTACCACACCTACTTTTCTATATGATACAGAATGTTGACTAACAAGAAGCAACATGTATGCAAAAGAGAAGTATAGACTAAAACAAATATTAAGAAGGATGTGTAGTAAGATTAGGGAGGAAAGCCTTAGAAATGAGAATATTTGTCTCTAAGTTGGGATAGCTCCTATACAAGAGAGGGTGGGGTCATTTACAGTGGTTTGGTGATACAATCATCCTATAACATCAAATTTAAGAGAATCATCACGGAATGATGAAGAGGGGTAAGTTTCCAAAAAGAAAGCAAAGTTTTTATCTAGTAAAATTAGAACACCAAACATCTCAGGTTGTCACATACTAATCAATTAGAAATGTTAAGTAAATGACCCAGTTAAGTATATGCCCAATACCTCCAAATTATGAAACAAAAAATAAAAGCAGAAACTCACTGCAATTTGAGCTTGATCCAGCTAATTGTTAACAATAATAAATAAATAAAAAGAACTTATAACATACTACCGTATGAACAAGAAATTGGAGAAAAAGCAAAAGGAAGGACTCCAACGTACCTCAGCATAAGTAATAAAGACAGATATCTCTAAAAAGGATACACAAGTTCAATCAGGATCCAATGGGTGGAGGATACATGTGTACTTCAGCGGGGTATAGCAACATAGATATTAATCAACTAATGCTAAGAACATGCACTGATAGCATGCTAATATAATCTACAAATATATCAACGAAATGATGGCCCGAGAAATAGTCATTCCTTCAGCATTGGGCACATAAATAGTTAATGATGGATGCCTAACATGCCAAAGTATAGTTTTGACACATAAACAAAAAGGTTATAAGTCCAAAAGTTTTAAAGTGCATCTAGAACACAAGCTGCAAGAAAATAACCCTAATCCTACCGGAAAGCCTTAGCCAAAGTGATCTAATAACTGAATCTAAACTCATTGCAAGTATGTTCTCTCTTGTGACCACAAGAAAAGAAGAACATAATAAAATAAGGATACTCAAAACCAAATATAAACGATTGAGCCACCAATAACAATAACAGAAATTATAGGAATATAATTAACACAATAAAGCACAAAAAGGATATTTAAAATTGTATATACAATTGCATTTAGATGAGTTTCTGTCCATTGGAATTTTCTAACCAAACAATGCCACAACCAATAACACTTCTCAGTTCTCACAAATAAAAGTCGAACAGAATGTTTCTTGGATGTTTCAAACAAATTCCACCACTGAGCAGGAATGTGTTTATGCTAAAAGCATCAAATAACATTCATGAAATAGCTCAACTAGCAGCAAACGTGAAGGGGAACAGTAAGCTTCTTAATTCTTAGGATTTTAATATATTTTCTTGGAAATAGAAAAATAGCTTGAAAATCCAGTAGTTGACTGTTTCTCGAACTTTAGTTTCTAGAAAAAAAATCAACAAAACCTGGAACAATGCAAATTCCAGAAGTTTCCATCCACATTTCTGCAATTTCTTAAAACGCAAAGCTGACACTTCACTATTTCAAGAAGTATTAAACCCAAAGGACATATCTCTCTCAAATCTGTGCTACATTGAATGAGGGTGCTGGCTTTACCATTCTGACATCTTTCTTTCCCCCTTCATTGCTTTCTATTTCAGGAAAAGGTCCTCTCTTACAATTTTAAGCAACAAATTACAAATAGCAACCAACATGCATTTTCTATTATTACTAAAATAAATTATTAGGCTACATATAAGTTCTTCTTCAGAAGCCCCTTTTAATGATAAGTCCCGTAAGCATACATGTTATGAACATACATAAGGCTGACAAATGAACCTAGCACAGGAACTTCACCAGAGAAGTCTCAAAGCATAGAAATTCAATATGAAGCTAGCTTCAAATTCTCTAAAAAAATATATCACCTTTTTGAAGCCAGCTATTAATTTAATAGGAACCCAGCCCTGCTCATCCATGTTTTGCCTCAAGTAGGTGTCCTTAATTAGATTTTCATTACTGCAACAAAGAAATATGCAGTTAGCTTTGTGGATGACCTCAAATACGAAGATATGGACACAACATTAACTAAGTTGATCTATAATTGCATTATGCAAACAAAGCATTACCTGAAATAATAATCTATCTGATTCACTATATTAGCATGCAACTGGTTGTCATGAGGCTCTGGACCTGGGAAAAACACTGGGGACATTGGTGCAACAAATGGCAAACCTCTAAGTGAATCTGGAGGAGCAGCTGGGATCATATAAAGAGATGCCATTTCTGAAAGGAGGTAGAGAGATTAGAATCTCACTCATCCTTAACCCAAAAAAGCAACAACAATAGAGAAAGTACAGCTTACCACCAGGATACCCCATTGGGGTGCCAAAAGGCTGCATAGGAGTAGCAATAAAAGGTATAGTATTAGGCACCGGAGGTGGTGGCGGATGCCTCATTACCCTAGGAGCACCCCTTGGCTGCAGGTGACCATCTCTGTTATTGAAGTTTCGACCATTCCACTCATGATTTCCATGATACTGATTGCGTCTGCCTCCAAAATTCTGATGGTGAGAACCATCTCCTCGTGGATGCGGACCACCATTACGATTTCTGTATGAATTCCGGGGGTGTTGATGATCATTACCACCAGTATGAGATTGTGATACGGATCCACTTCTCTGTATGTGGTCCCTAGAAGAGGGGCTATTAACAGGTGATTCAACCACTGGACCTTGAGTCGGAGGCTGTGAGAGACAACCATTAGATGCCGAGATATTACTATTACGTTTCATTGACTTCTGGCGTGCAGGAGTGATATGGTTTGGAGTCGAATTCGAGTTTGTGGTTGCATTGTTGCTGACTGGTTTCTGAGAAATCAATGATGGTGGTGCACTGGCACTCCCCTACAATTTAGTAAATATAGCAAAACCATAGAGATAAGTAGCCTCTAAAAACAAACTTACATCATATAAAAAACTTCGAGCAAGTGAATCCCTAAATACTTCTATATTCATACAACGTCCATTAAACAGACTCCATCAAATGAAATGCAATTGAAGTAAACCCTACAGCTGGATTAAGAATTCAAGATTCACTGCATTTTTGACGATTCAGATTTTAGCATTTAATACCTTGCTTACTGAACAGATAATAAATTATCTTCAGTTAAAAACAGTTGATTTCAGCTATTTTATCAGCTGGCAGTAAAAATACTTGAAATGGTAAGGATTAAACTGAAACTAATAAAGAAGGGCTTCAGTTTTAGGAAAACAAACCTGAGAAACGGGAACAACGGAAGGTGAAGACGATGATCCATCCGACGAAGCTCGAGGTGAATCTGAAGATGATTTGGAAGGACCCTTAGCGGACTCAGACAAAGCAGGCCACTTGTTGGTCCCCATAACAGCCCCAACCTTGGCATCGCCGTTAGAAGGTTTGTTCCAAGCGGGCTTCTTACCGGCATTGCCATTAAGCCCAGCACTCTCACTCTCCACGCCTTCCTCTTCATCCACCGTCGCAACAGGTGGCTCAGTCACGGTCGTTGATAGCGGCGATGACGAAGGGGACAAAGGCGTTAATGGAATACCCGTGATCGGGTCGTTTTCTCCACGGAGCATTTCAGTCCAAGGCGAAGAAGCCGCCTTCAAGGCACGATGCGATTGGTTAGGGCTACTGGGTGAGTGATTAACAGCTGTCGCTGCAGCGGCGGTATTGAAATTAGCAGTATTAATATTTGCAGCCATAGCAAACCCCGATTAAAACAAAAATCGCGATTTCCTTTTTTTCTCTATCGACGAGTGGGTCGACGGAGAAAATCACTGGGAAAAAAGAACAAAATGTTGATTTAAAAAAATCAAACAAAATTCGTGACTAGAAAGAGTGATAGCTAAAGTTTTCGAGTCCCCAAAAATCGCAAAATCTAGGATTTTTCCAAAAATTAAAATTAGGGATTCGAGAATCCGATCGGTGAAGAGAGACGAAGATTAAAAATGAAGAAGAAGAAGAATAGCAGCGATGGAGGCGCTGTAGTCTCTACTCTTCTCTTTCTCTCTCTTCTTTTCTTTCTCCCTTTTTTCTTTTTTAAATGTTTTTTGTGTGAGTTTTTTTCCTTTCTATTTCAATATATTTCGTCCAGGTCCTTGCTTAACTGTCGAGTTTTTTCCTTTTTGGCTTGTTATATTATTTTGATTTTACTATATTGCCCCCATTCTAGGGTTGTTTTGGACAATTTAATAACGAGGTAGACTAACTTTGTACTGCTGTAAAAATCAAAGTAGGGTTTTTCACTTGCTTTACTGGTTTGATTCGCGGTAAAATTCAGTTACGTGATTTCTTAATACAGGTTCCCTTTGTTTACATCTGTAAAAAAATATTTTTTTACTATGCTTATACGATGACGAAGATTATTCGTTTTTTTACTACAATTACTTGTTAGCTTCGAAAAAATAATTTATTATAAATAAACATATATATATATATACACAAGCCTATATATTTACACTATAAAAATTAAATTATAAATTTTTAACTTTAAAAATTAAATTCTAATTTTAAATCCTAAACATTAAACCCTAAATTTTAAATTCATATTCTCTAAACTATAAATTAAATCACTAAAATTAAAAGACTCAGTGTAAACTTATGTATCAAAAATTTTCTTTTTTCTTTTTTTACAACAATGCAATTGAAAATTAGAAAGGAAACTTTAATTTTTGGTAAACTATTAAATAATACTATAATACTTATTTGATCATTTAAATTTCTAATATAATAAATTTAGAAAACAATTAAAAAATAAGATTACATTAATTAGTTTTAAATAATATTTAAGAGCACTCGTTAGCAAGTCACTTAAAAAAAGTGATCTATGATTCAATGATGGAAACAAACAAAAGGCAGCGCTGAAGTTAATAAAAATCTGGTGGTCTTGGTAACTTGTTGCTTAAGGAATGTTAAAAGGGCTTCAAAATTTGAGGAATATAAGATAAGATGGAATCTACATATATATGGATAAATATAGAATACACAAAATTTATATATATGAAAAATGGAAAAGAAAGAAAACATTTTTTTAACTTAAGGCGATTACAAGTAATATTTGTTCTGAATATACTCTCAACCATTTGGTAATACATGTTCAATAACCCTGTTACAGCTGCTCGAACTCATAACCTCTAGGAACAACAATCGTTCTCTTAACTACTGAGGCAAGTTGGTTCGTGCAAAAAAAATAGCATAGTTATGATCTGTTACAAATATAACATATGATTAGTATATCAAATATAACGTGATTAGGGATGGATCGAAGGGAGCTGGTGCAGATGGTCGTTTTTTTTTAAATTTAAAATTTGTATATGATTTAAAAATATTTTAGAAATTGTTTATATATTTTCTATTAAAAAATTATTTTTACCCTCCTAAATTTTTATAAGTTCGTTCTTCAAACATAAAATTTTACGTCTGGTAATTGTTCATTTGAAAGATTTTCAATTGACAAATGAAAAAATAACAATTTTTTAGGTAATTAGTACTTTAAAATTTATATTGCATATGAACATAATATAATAACAAACTTATAATAAAATAAAAACAAAAAAATATTTTGATACACAAATAAATAGCCTATCGGTTTTAAGTGCTTAGCATTTAAAATTTAAGATGTAAGATTTAGTATTAGAGGATTAGGTTTTAAATGGGGGAAGATAGTGTAATTTTTCACCTAGTTTGTGTAATTTTTTTTACCTAGTTTGTGTATTAAAATAATTTTTTTAAAAATATTTTTTACCGTGTTAATATGTTCTTATGAGTTATATATATTTTTACAGGGAATGTGAGTTTTTCAACGAGGATTTTTCTGCATATACAAAGTTCCGAACTCGAGACATGCTTAAGTATTTTTTTATGAGTTCGAGACTTTGTGTATACATAAAATTTCCGATAAAAAACTCACCTACTAATGCTAGGTGTGTAACACGAGTTGGTTTAGATTAATTAAGGCAAATACCTTAAAAAAACAGATGGGCAACCAAGAAAAATATAACTCGTAAGAACATATTAGCAAGTTTATACATAATATAATTGGATTTAAAAAATTGGCTAGAGTATAAATTCTAGTTTTTCTCTCTAAAATAGTTCTTTAATTTTTTTTTCTTCAGTGTCATTTTAGATGACAGCTTAGTGTCATCGTTTTTTTTTTATTTTCTTTTGATTTAGATCTAAATAAACATCATCTCTGTTTTAATTATTTATTTTACTTTGGCATATATGTAAGCGTTTGTTATTATTTGTTTTTTGACACATTTTTGTCTGTCTTTCGGCATAATTTTTGTTTATCGTGGTGATAATTTGGCGTTTGTGTTGGATATATAAAAGCGTTTTGATTGACGTATCCATCGTCAAAGAAAGTCGATGGCCTCCTATGGTTAAATCCTCTTTTGTGACAGTTTATCGATGCATTCAAAACAGAACTGGTTTACTCGTTCTCTAATTTAATATAATGTATAGTTTGAATTGAGACTGAGAGGCTCCACTCATACACCAATATAATGTATAATTTAAATAGAGATTGAGAGACTAAATTAGGAGAAGAAGGCCTCATGAGTAATGAATGAGAAAATCGAAAAATTGAAAGAATAAAGGATTTTTGGTCAGACACATGGAATTGGCTAAGTATTTTATTCGAACAAATATAGATTCAAAACGGACAGTTTTATGTCTATTATCGGTTTTCCTCCTGAGTTAGGACCGATCATTTAGGGCTCGTTCAACGCCACTTCTCAAACGGGCGTTGAAGTGCCAAACAGAAAAGCAACGCCAAACAACAACACATTTTATGATAAAACCAACAACAACAACACATTTAACGTTAAATGGGTGTTTACATTTATTTTTTACCCTTAAAGAGGCGTTTCATAGAAGTTTTTTTCCAACTTTTTCTTCAACAGACGTTTGGCAGGGTTCAAATTGATTGGGGTAAACTTGATAATTGTTAGGTTTTTTCTATGAAAAATGAAAACTATATTTCATGGAGGGTGACTAAAAATATTTATATTGTTTTATCTTGTATGAGTTCAAATTTATGTAATCACTATTTAATATAAATTTTTTTTGATAAAAAATCAAGTGAGCTCAAACCCGTAACCTCTAGGAACAACAACCGTTCCTTTAACCACTGAGTTAAGTTAGTTTGTGCACTATATAATATAAAATCTAACTTTTAATTTTGTTAAAAAAACATTATATAATAAAGTACAATTCTTGATAAATGATGTAGGAGGCAAAACGAAAATGCTTTTGCAGGCGTACATAGCTGCAGCACTTGTCATTGCACTCCTCCCTCACATGCCACAAATCAATTGTGCAATGCATCAATCCAAGTTTATAACACCCCCCCCCCCCCCCACCCCCCCCCCCCCCACCCCCAACCAACAAAAAGAAAAAATGTGTAAAAACCTATACCATTTTTTTTAGTTTAGTAACGTTTTTTCGGACTACTTTAGTGCCTAACGTTTTATTTGGTAACTCAAATTAATTTTTTTCGTCAACAGTCGTTAAAAATTTTCCGCTATCCAATAAAAATATGTCATGTGGCATGTTTTTATCTATTTATTTAATTTTTAAATTTCTTTAAAAATATAATCTTCTTAAAAAAACCCAAAGTTTTAATTTTTTTCAATCAAACCCTCAAATCACATCTCCCTCCTCATCCGGCATTCCCACACATCGTCGGTTCACCGTTCACCACCCCAAGCGTCGGGTACCTCACCGTTCAATTTCCCCACCCTCTAGCCGTCAATTAGAAGCCCAATCGATATTTTTTTTTTCATTTTTGGATGTTCGTCGACGAAATAATCGTCAATTTTCGACAGCGAGATGATGAGGGTTTCAGTAGTGGGGGGCCGACAAAGGCAAGGGTGGCCGGGGTGGTTGAATCGATGGTGGAAGGGGAGAAATTTAAGGATCTAAAGTTTGGATTTGAAGTTTTTAGAGAAATTAAAGATTGAGTTTTTTTTTTATAAAATTAAATATTTTATAATTTTTAGAAAAATAAAAATGATAGAAAATACAAGAATATGCCACGTGTGTGTATTTTTATTGAATAACGGAAAATTTTTAACGACCGTTGACGAAAAAACTTAATCTGAGTTACGAAATGAAACGTTAGGCACCAAAGTGACCCTAAAAAAACATTAGGCACCAAACTGAAAAATAATATAGGTTGGACACCTTTTTGACTATTAAGCCCAAAAAAATACTAATAATCTTGTCTTTTGAAACGAAAAACAAAATTCACCATATTTAAACACCAATAACAAATAGTAATGGAAAATCCAACATCCCCATAGAAATCAAAAGAAAACAATTCGACAGGCCTAGATAGTTTTGTGCTACTAGCTCAAGTCTAAAGGTTCAAATTTTTTTCTATCCTTTTCTTCTCGTACAGTTTCCCCTAATTTGCTGTACAAGATATCGTATTTCATCGCAACAAGTCGAAACCATTATCTTCAGGAAAGGCAAAATATAATTACCCATGGTGTCAAAATCATTCTTTGCTCAGTCTCCCAGGAGCTTTGAGCAAGAACAAATGTACATCAGCACATTTTTCTTAATTTGAATTACTTGCCGGACCACCTTGCGCACTGACAGTTGTTCCCTCAGTTCGGTTTGCAGTTCTCTGTTCCATTGAAATGTTCTCAAAACGAGCCACCAGCGCATCCGGACCAGTCATGTTATGGAACTGAACAGAAGATGGCATTATCCATCGCATCCAATCCATACGCTTCCTTACTTTATCACCCTAAAATAAAACACATCATTTTAGTCCCATGTTCTAAGAAAACCATCAATCAGTAATGTTATGGAACTGAACAGAAGATGTCTTCATAGTTGATAAGAACACACATTTCATTAATGATTAAACGTATGTCCAAAATTTTCATTATAGAAGGTACCTGAACTTCCACGACTGCTGAGCTTTGCAGAGCATCCTTTATAACTTGAATATTATCAGTCAAAAGTGAAACCTGAAAAGGAAAAGCCGTAGAAAATGTTGCCTTTGCACAACACAAGCTTCAAAAGGAATGCTTTGGGAGAAGCAAAATCATACTATAAGTGTATCCGACATCTAAGCTTCTGAACCAATGTTGTCAAGGGTGTAATACGCACTCTAGACACTTGAAACCTTACATTGTCCGAGGAACAAAGTGTGAAAAAAGCACTTTCTGAGTGAAGTGTGTGCTATTTTGTATGCATGCAAAACAAGCGTATGAGTTATAAGTATGAGAATGAGCTTCAAATATTGATCTAGTTGGAGAATAAGTTGGTCAATATGCCCGATTTTCTCCTTGCCCCGTGTCGGTTGTAGAATAAGTTGTTCATTAAAAATAATAATTAAAAAGAAAAAATACACCATACTACTTGAACAAGTTGGAGAAAAAGCAAATGGAAGTACCGCAATGCACCTCACCATAAATAATGCAGAAAGATATGCTTGTAAATTAAACTACTTCAACACGAGTCTCGTGCGTAGGTGTATCTGTATGTCAGTAGGGGATATTCATATAGAAAATATAGATATTATTCCACTGACTGTATGAACATGCATTGATAGCATGCTAATCTAATCTATAAATAGACGAACAAAATGACATTATAAAAATATTGATTCCTTCAGCATTGGGGGTACATAAATGGTTAATGATGGAGACCTAATATGCCAAAGTATAGTTTTGCAACTTAAATAGAAGAGTTGTAACTTGTAAGTCTTGAAATTTAAAAGTATATCTAGACCGCTGGTTGCAAGAAAATAGCACCAACCCTTGCACAAGGACTTAGCCAACGTGATCTACTAACTGAGAATTAATTCATTAGAAGAAAGTTTTCGTTACGATCAGAAGAAAATAACATAACTGCACAAGTAACAGTAAAAACCAAATAAAATGATTAAGCTAACAGTAACAACAATTATAAGAAATAAAATAAGCAAAAAAATAAAACACGAGATGGACCAGATGGTTATTTAAAATTGTATAGAAATTTCTGTCAAAAAAGTATAGAAAATTGCATTAATATGAGTTTCCATCCTAGGAATTATATCGCCAAAATACCACTACCAATAACATTTCTCACAAATAGTAGTCAAGTAAATGCATTTTAAAGTTCCCAATAATGCTTTAATAATGAGTAGGATTACTTGTGGATGGTAAAAGTACAAGAAACAATCATGAATAGCTGCTCAATTAGAAGTAACTGGGAAAGCAAAGATTGGGTTTCTTAATTCATGGGATTTTAATTTATTCTCTACGAAATAGAAAAGTAGCTTGAAAATATGGAGTGTTTCTTAATTTAATTTCAAGATAGAATTCGACAAAACCTGAAACACCCAATTTTTTAAAAATGCATAGTTGGCCCATCCCTTTTTCAGTGTGTATTAAACCCAGAGGAAATATCTCACTCACATCTGTGCTATAAGGAATGGGGGTGCAACTAAAATGTGTTTTCTATTACAACCAAATCGATTTATCAGTGAACAGATTTATTTTTCTTTCAAAATCATCAATTAGAATAGGTTTATTTTTAATGATAACCACATAAACTTGTCATAATAGAGTAACAGATGAGCACCACAAGCACAAATGTTATGAACTTGAATAATGCTAACCAATCTTCATGAAAAAGCTCTAAACAGAGAAAACTCAAAATCAGACATGAAACTAGATCCAAGTCCATAAGAACGGCACCTTTTTGAAGCCGGCTATTAATTTAATAGGAACCCAGCCCTGCTCATCCATGTTTTGCCTCAAGTAGGTATCCTTAATTAGATTTCCATTACTGCAACAAAGAAACAAGCAGTTAGTTTACTGGGTGAACTGAAATACCAAGAAATAACCACTTAATTAACCAAGTAGACGTAAGTCATTATGCGAAATAAGCATTACCTGAAATAATAATCTATCTGATTCATTATTTTAGCATGCAACTGACAGTCATGAAGCTCTGGACCTGGGAAAAACACTGGGATATTTGGTGCAACAAATGGAATGCCTCTAAATGACTCTGGAGGAGCAGCTGAGACTACATAAACAGATGTAAATTCTGAAGAAGAAAAAGGTAAAGAGATTAGGAGCAAACACAGAAAGCCACTCAACCCAGAAAAGCAACAACAATAGTGAAAGTACAGTTTACCAGGATACCCCATTGGGGTGCCAAAAGGCCGCATCATTAACCCATGAGCAACTCTTGGCTGCATGTGACCATCCCTGCTATTAAAATTTCGGCCATTCCACTCACGATTTCCAAAATCTTGATTACGCCTTCCTCCGAAGTTCTGATGGTGAGAACCATCTCCTCGTTGGTGTGGATGAACATTACCATCAGTTTGAGACTGCAACACGAATCCACTTTGATGTGTGTGGTCCCTAGAAGAAACATTATTAATGGGTGATCCAACCACAAGACCTTGAGGTGGTGGCTGTGAGAGACCGCCATTAGATGCTGAGTGATCACTATTACGTCTCGTTGGCCTCTGGTGTCCAGGATCAATATGATTCTGAGTCAAATTTGCATTTGCATTTGCATTAGCACTGTTACTCTCTGGTGTCTGCGTAGCTGATGATGATGGCACACTTCTGCTCCCCTACAATTTGGTAAACATAGCAAAACATTCAAGATAAAATAGCCTTGAAAAAAATTATATCATTTATAAATTTGCGCAAGTAAATCTCTAAATACTTCCTAGTTCCTATATTCATACATAACGTCCATTATACAGATTCCATCAAATGAAACATGATTCATATGAACCCTACAGCTGAATTAAGAATTCAAGATTCCTTGCATATTTTTTGCCAATACAGATTTTTAACATTTAATATCTTGCCTGCCCAACAATTAATTTAAACCATTTTAACAGTTGGCAATAAAAATACATGAAATGGTAACTAACTAACTATTAAATTGAAATCAATAAAGCCATGCATATATTTTAGGAAAACAAACCTGAGAAACGGAGACCGCAGAAGGAGAAGCTGATGATCCATCGAACGAATGCTGGGGAGAATCCGCATTCTCAGTAGAGCCATTAGAAGGTTTGTTCCAAGCGGGCCTCTTACCGACATTGCCACTAAGCCCAGTATCCGCATTCTCGTCGCTTTCCTCCTCTTCCACCGTCGCGACATGTGGCTCGGTCACAGCCGTCAATGGTTGCGGTGACGAAGAGGACGAATGCGTTAATGGAGTAGCCGCGATCGGGTCGGGTTCCTGTGGGGCGATTCCAATCCAGGACGGAGAATCCGCCCTCATTGGACGATGCGGTTCGTTTAGGCTACTGGGAGAGTGATTAATAGTTGTCACTACATCGGAGGTATTGCAATTCGCCTTGTTAATATTTGCAGCCATAGCAATCCCGATTGAAACTAAAAACAGCAACCGTATTTCCCTTTTTTATTGGCGAGTTGATCGACGGAGGAAAAACACTGCAAAAACGGAGAACGGAAACGAAACAATATTTGAGAGGAGACGGAACGGTGAGCGTTTAAATTCGAGGTGTTCCAACAAATCAGTTTTTTTTTTTTTGTATTGTTCTGATTTTATTACTTGGGGGTTATTTATTGTTGAATGTAGTAATATTACTGCTGTGAAAAACTAATTAGAGTTTGTATCTCATTTGATTCGCTGTAAAATTCAGTTAAAAAAACTTATTTTTATAATGTAATATTTAAAATTTTATTTAAGTTTAACCGTTAACTACTTAGATAGTTCCAAATTTAATGATGATTTTATTTTGGTCACTAAATTTTTAAAACTTGTGACATAATCATTGGATTTTTAGTTCATTTTCATTGAGGTCACTTTCGTTAACTGTCGTTAGAGGATGCTGACATAACACGTTAAATCTATTTTCTTTCCCAAAAGACTATAACACGTTAAAATGGCAGTCGTCGTTCTTCCTTTTTTCATGATCGAGTATTTTTTTTCTTTCAAGCACAATCGAAGTGAGGGATGTTAGATCACACTAGATGTTACCAACTTTGCTTAAATAAATTATACTTATTGAACTATTGGGATAACAGACACTTTAGAATGGTTTAAACATTGTTCTTTGCTCACAAGTTGTTGCAATGTAAATGTAAAATCATGAAATGCAATAAAATTAAAAAAAATGACGAAAGGAAAAATATGACATAAAGAATAATGTCAACGGACAATTATTAAATTCGAGAAAGTTAGGTATTTTTAGTAAGATTGATTTAATATGTTGAATCATCATTTTTAACGGTAGTTAACAAATACTTTAAAATAGTTTTAAACATTGTTCTTTGTATGCAAATTATTGCAAATGTAAAAGTAAAATCATGAAATGCAATGAAATTGAATTTTTTTCGATGAAATGAAGAACATGACAAAAGGAATAATGTCAACTGTTATTTTAAAATTTGAGAAAGTTAAGTATTTTTTAACAGCGGTTAATGGAAGTGGCCTTAATAAAAGTGAACTAAAAATTCAATAACTATATCACAAGTTTTAAAAATTTGGTGATTAAAATAGAATGCACTCAAAAGTTTCAGGAGTACTCACATAGTTTATACTTATTTCTCTTCTTCAGATAAAGTAAGTTATTATCCTAACTTTATAAATATGTGCTTTTTATACTTTGGTTTAAATGTACTTTTTCTAATAGAAGAAAATACTTCTTTCTTTCCAAAGTTTGACGAGATTATTGTATTCGTTATAAAAGACATGTCTAATAAAACGTACAGTGTAACAATTTTTATATCACAAATTATATAGTTTCACCTTTTCAATTTTTTAATATAATTTTTAATTTTTATAAATTTTGAATATTTTTTAAATTTTAAATTATTTGTTTACGTGACATACTATAAAACAAATAATTTGATATTCACGTAAAGTACATATAATAATCATGTGACTTGCTACTTCAAAATTGCTAAAAAAATAATATTTTAGTCAACGTCTTTAAAACGAATTAATTGTTGTATAAGAGACCAATAATAAAATTTAGCTAAAAATTATATATATAAAAGAATTTAATAAAAAACAGTGTTTTTAGGGAGGTGGTTGTTGACTTAGCTTTCATGATTATGTTCTTTATTCAATAGAAAATGTAGTTTTGTTTTCGATTATGATTGGGTGTGATAAATGTGGAAGATGAAAGAACGTCATATGATCTAGACTCTGGAATGCCAATACATGGGACTTGGCAGCCTAGCCGGTTTCCATCTTAGGATAATCGTCGTAATAGAATTTAGGGCAAGAGTTTGAATAATCAATTTAATTTTTTTAAAAATTTAAAGATTTAAATTAATTTTTTTTTAAAATTAAGAGTTTAATTAAAATTTTTAATAATTTTATGATATTTAATAATATTTTTAAAAATTATGAAAGGTGGTTTAATAAAAATATTCAAAAATTTAAAACTTAATATAAATTCTTAAAAATCTTAAGAGAATAAATTAATATTTTATTTTAAAAAATATAGGGCCAAATCTAATTTCCCGGCATTTAGATGACTATGGCCGCTAGTCCCTTATACCTTCCGCACCAAAAATTCGTTTTTTTTTTGGGTAAATTACTGCAGGGGTCACTTTCGTTTTCCGTTTGTACAGATTTAGTCACTATTTTTGAAAAGTACCAATAAGTGGTCATCTACGTTTTCGATGTGTAAAGATTTGGTCACTTCGACGTTATACTCCGTTAGTCCCCTAACGGATTGCTGATGTGGCGGAATTAAAATAAGGATAAATTACTGCAATAACCATTAAAATTTATCTCATGTACATTTTTTCTTCTCAATTTAAAAAAGTAAATATTATAGTCGCTAATAAAAATGTTTCTTTATAATTTCACCCTTAAATTTTTAAAAATTCATTTTTCAATCCTAAAACTTTACAATCAATTAGTACAATAATATTATAAATGCTTAGATGAAAAATAGGTGCCCAAAGTATACCCTTTGAAACTTAAGTGCCCAAATTGCTCCTATTTAATAACTCAAACTTAAAAATTTAGTCCACTAACTACTAAAAAATTCGAGTTATTGGAATTTCTATTTTATAATTCAAACTTTATTTTGAATTTTTGAGTCGAGTTTATGAAATTATGAGTCGAGTATTTTTCACATCAAACCAAAAAATTTAATTTTTTCGAGTCAAGTCGAGTCATTGGAATTTCTATTTTATAATTCAAACTTTATTTTGAATTTTTGAGTCGAGTTTATGAAATTATGAGTCGAGTATTTTCACATCAAACCTAAAAATTTAATTTTTTCGAATCAAGTCGAGTGTTGCACTTCCCTACATATAATATTTAATTTTAAAAGAATTCTTAACCTGGCTCATTTAATTTTTTTCGAATATGAAAAAAAGAGAAAAAGAGAGAAGCCTTCCCCGACCCTTCACCTAACCCCATCGGCCACTCCTCTGATCGCCTCCACCACCCCGTCGTGGCATGCACCGCCGTCACCTCCTTGTTCGTCGCCGTGCCCTGAATCGAACCCCGAGCACCACGCGCAGAACCGACGCTTCGTCTGCCATGGAGATCGATTTAAAGATTCGACGAAAACCTCCCTCTCACCTCTGATTTTTGAGTTTTCCGGCCGCCTCGACCATCTTTTCGCCGTGCCGTCAGTGCCATCGTCATCTCTGAGCCATGGCGAGCAAAACCCAACTGGGCAATCGATCGATCAACGCTGATAAATGCCTGTCGGAGTAAGGCGAGTTCGACCGACTTTGGTTTAAAAATTATATGTAGGGAAGTGCAACACTTGACTTGATTCGAAAAAATTAAATTTTTAAGTTTGATGTGAAAATACACGACTCATAATTTCATAAACTCGACTCAAAAATTCAAAATAAAGTTTGAATTATAAAAAAGAAATTCCAATAACTCGACTTGACTCGAAAAAATTAAATTTTTTAGTTTGATGTGAAAATACTCGACTCATAATTTCATAAACTCGACTCAAAAATTCAAGATAAAGTTTGAATTATAAAATAGAAATTCCAATAACTCGAATTTTTTAGTAGTTAGTGGACTAAATTTTTAAGTTTGAGTTATAAAATAGGAGCAATTTGGGCACCTAAGTTTCAAAGGGTATACTTTGGGCACCTATTTTTCATCTAAGCATTTATAATATTATTGTACTAATTGATTGTAAAGTTTTAGGATTGAAAAATGAATTTTTAAAAATTTAAGGGTGAAATTATAAAGAAACATTTTTATTAGTGACTATAATGTTTACTTTTTTAAATTGAGGAGAAAAAATGTACATGAGATAAATTTTAATGGCTATTGCAGTAATTTATCCTTATTTTAATTCCGCCACATCAGCAATCCGTTAGGGAACTAACGAACTATAACGTCGGAGTGACCAAGTCTTTACACATCGAAAACGTAGATGACTACTTATTGACACTTTTCAAAAATGGTGACTAAATCTGTACAAACGGAAAACGAAAGTGACCCCTACAATAGTTTACCCTTTTTTCTTTATGCGTTTAATCATGTGAAAAAAAGTTTAAATTTAAATGAAGTCAAGTCACTATTGTTATAATTTTTTTGCTGGCGTAAAAAAACTATTGAACTTAAAAAATTTAAATAATCTTATAGAAATTTTACACCCAATTAAGTTATTGGACTAAGAAACACAATCAATCCCTTGAATTAAAAAATTGAATCAATTAAGTCATTTGACTATTAAATTTACAGATCTGTTGATGCACTGCGTCGTCTCACGGTATTTCAATTTGATATTTTCAGATTTTTTATATTTAAAAAAATCTTTAAAAGTTTTAATTTTTTTTTAAAGAAACTTATAATTTTTTTAAAAAAATATGTAAATGCAACATGATAGAACTGTGGTGTATCATGTGCCAACAATATATAAAGAAAAAAATTGTCAATATTTAGTGGTCAATTGGTCAAAAGGCTTAATTGATTCGATTTTTTGGTTCCAGAGCTTAACTGAGTGCAAAAAAAAGTTTAAGAGCTTAATTGATTTTTTTAAGTTCAAGAGGTTCTTACACTCTCAAGCCTTAATTTTTTTAGAAAAATAAGTCAGTATCATTGTTAGTATAGTATTTAAGTGGACGTTTGGTTTATATAATGTAAGATTATGTTTAGAAATGGGGTTTTCAGAATATAACATTGCATGTCATATTACTGAGATTATTACATTACAATATTTGGTTTATTTGGCATGAATATATGATTACAATGTTTGGTTGAGAGAATATAAGATTAATTGGAAGTAAAGTTGATCAACGTGTATTTATGATATATTTATTTACCATATTCAACTACTGATATTAAATTTAAAATATTTACATCAAATTTCATACAACTATATTTTAAGAGAAAAAGGGTAGCATCTACTATACGCCTCATTAAAAAATCTTCCTAAACCTAACGGAGGAAAAAAAGTACGTGTAGTAGAGCGACATAAGAACCAAAACATCCATGCAAATAGTAAACAAAGATCGGATAGAGCCGATCAAGCTAAAGTAAATCCAAAACTCCCTACCCAGGCAAACAATGGGGCAGCAGAAGCACCTCCAACACCTACACATAACAGCAACAGCAACCAAAACCCCCAACATCAGCACCCAACAGCAACAAACGGCACCAGCGACCAAACAATTAGCCAATCCCCTCCGAATCTCTACCCGCCATATAATCCTTATGAAGACTATCTCGAATAACCAAGGGAGGATCAAGAAATCTATAATATTCCAACGGAAGGTTCTTAGCCATCTTCGCAAGCTTATCCGCTATCACATTCACATCTCGCCTCACCCAAGAAAACTTTATATTAAAATTTTAGTTACACTATTTTAGTTACACTATCTAAAATTTTTAAAAACTTTATATTTATAATAATTATTTTAAAGGCGTGATATATTTCTACGTATGATATGAAAACAATAACACCATGATTTAAATTAAAATTTATTCTTAAATTATTTGTACGAAGATTCAACCATTATTAATAAAATAGATGTATTATTTATAAAAAAAAAATAGATGTATTACTTCACCGAATAATCAATAATATTTATATCGTCCAATTTATCTGAGTACAAATCCTAACATTTACTTTTACGGTTAAAAATTCTTTATTTATCTTTATATACATATATGGTGAATCCAATGATATCATTATAAAATACTTTTGGGAGGTGGGATTTGATTTTGGAATTGTTTGGTATTTCGTTTATTTTATTTATTTTGTCAACCCGTTTTCTCTCTCTATATATTAGTGTGATTATATCGTAGTAGGGGCGAGTGTTTAATCGAGTCGAATCAAAAAAGTTTCGAGTTAGTTAAGATTACGAGTCTTATTTTATGACTTCAATTTTATTTTAATTTTTTCGATTCGAGGTGAGTTTATGAAATTCGTGACGAATAGAGTTTTTGAGTTTCTGTACAAATTTAATTATAATTATGGATTATTATCATATACACTGGCGGTGGAAATGGAAAGTTTCCACAAACGCCTTAGATTTAGGTTTAGGGTTTTAGTTTAGAGTGTATGGTTTATGGGTTTAGAATTTAGGGATATTAGTTAGAATTTAAAGTTTAGGGTTATAATTTAGGGGTTAGAGTTTGGGGTTTTGTTTTTAGAGTAATATGGTTAGGAATTAGGTTTTAACCTCTAAACCCTAAATTATAACCTCATACTCTAAATTCTAACCACTATTTCTAAATTCTAAATCCCTATACCTAAACCCCTAAACTAAGACCATATAAATCCTATAATTATTTACAATGTTATAATATATATTGATTCTAATTTAAATGATTTTTCATATCTATATACAACACACACATAGGATCCGTACACAGTGTAAAACTCTTTAAGTTTTACACGTTTTTTTGGACCGTTGGATGAGTGAAACGAATGAATGAGATTAACAATAAATATGTGAAGATTATCACTTGGAAAAAAGAGAGTAAGAAGTTAATCTGAGCCATCCATTCCTCCATCTAACGATCCAGAAAACGTGTAAAACTTAAAGAGTTTTACATTGTGTAAGTTGATCCTAACTCGTATATATATACAGAATTGAGGGATCGGACAAACTTTGGAGATATGGATGGAAAAATTGAACGCGTGACAAAAGAAATTGAAACCATTGATCGGAGGATGAGAGAGGAGGGAGTATCAAATGAGGTTTTGGTAGAAAGGGGTCGGTTAACGGCTGAGCTTTGGAGGTGTTTTAAGTTGCACGAGTCAATTTGGCGACAAAAATCGCGTGTCAAGTGGCTTAAGAAGGGAGATCGGAACACGAGTTTTTTTCACAAGGCTGCCAAGTTGCGTGCATTGCGAAATGTAATTTTTGGTTTGTGTATTGAGGGTGAGTGGGTGCAAGAGCAAGACCGTCTAAAGGAATTCATTTTCAAAGCATTCAGAAAGCACTTTGCTAGACAAGTGACGTCGGGTTCGATGCATGCGGTGGTTGAGTTTCATCGTATATCTAAGGATCAGGCAGAAAGATTAGAATTGGTGATCACGGAGGAGGAGGTGAAGGCAACAATTTGGGGTTGTGAAGGGTCGAAAGCTCCAGGTCTGGATGGTTTTACGTTCGAGTTCTATAAGAAGGGATGTGAGTTCCTTCGAGGGGACTTTGTGCAGAAGTTTTGTACTTCTTGTCAATTACCAAGTGGGGTTAATGCTACGTTTGTTGTGCTTCTTCCAAAGAAGAATATTTCGCAAGGGGTAGGCGACTTTCGACCTATATGTCTTCTGAATTCCCTTTATAAGATCCTTGCGAAGTGTCTAGCGAAACGGTTGCAAACAGTGCTACCAATGTTGATAAGCGATGTTCAGTCGGGTTTTGTCTGAGGTAGACAAATTTTGGATGGAATTATGCTCGCAAATGAGACGATTCATTCGCTACAAAAGAGTCGATACATTGAGGGATGTATTATACTAAAGTTAGATTTCGCAAAGGCATACGATTGTATTAAATAGGAGTGCTTGGATCAGGTTTTGAATCATATGGGGTTTGGTTTGATTTGGCAACGGTGGATTTGGACTTGTGTGAGTACGGTGAAGATGGCGATTTTAGTGAATGGATGTCCGACAAGGGAATTTGCTATGAAGCGTGGACTTAGACAAGGTGATCCGTTATCAACTTTGTTGTTTGTCATGGTTGCCGAAATTTTACATCAATATATTTGTAATGCGGCTAGATTGGGGAAGCTTGAGGGTGTGCAGGTTGCTGATGAGTTTGTCATGACACATCTTCAGTTTACGGATGACACGATATTATTTTTTAAGGCGAATATTCAATATGCGGTGAACTTAAAAAGAGTACTGACATGCTTTGAATATACGACGGGGTTACAAATAAATTATGAAAAGTCGAGCATTTATAGAATTCGGATTGAGGATGTTGTGGTGAACGACATTGCGCGAGTGTTGGGCTGTCGATGTGAGGTGCTTCCGATTGTGTATTTGAGATTACCATTAGGAGTTAATTCGCGAGGTATGCAGATTTGGGAACCACTGATACATCGATTTCACAAGAAGTTGTCGGGTTGGAAGCGCGAATCCTTATCGTTTGTTGGGAGGCTTATACTGGTAAATTCGGTTTTGTCTACTTTGCCTTTATATTATATGGGTGTATTTGTCGTGCCGCGTGGTGTGATTATGAAATTGGATAGGATTAGACGTCGGTTCCTATGGGGGGATCGGAAGATAAATTGCGTATGAGTAGAGTGAGTTGGGAGGTGGCATGTCGTCCGAAGAATTGTGGAGGTTTGGGTGTGGTTAATTTGCGTGCACGTAATTTAGCACTCCTTGCGAAATGGAGCTGGAAATATGCGATGAGTGAGACATCTCTTTGGCGTTCAATTATAGAGGCGAAGTATGGGCGCGACACTTTCTTGTGGCGTCCGAATGAGGGAGGGAGAATGCATATGTCGTTAATGTGGCAGAGTTTGGTTGATGTGCAGCGTGATGAAACGGTGCAAAGGTTCATGGGTTTTTCAGATTTCATGTGACAAGTGGGGGATGGTTCTAAAGTTTTATTTTGGCTTGATTGTTGGTGTATGGAGGAACCACTTCAATTTGTTTATCCAAGACTGTTTCGGATTGCCTCGTGTACGGAGGCATTGGTATGTGATTACGCGCGGCTTGGCAAGTTTGAACATGAGGAGCGGGAGGCGATGTTTAGGCAACCTTTACGGACATTTGAATTGAGGCAATTGCACGAACTAAAGGCGTATGTGCGAGGCTGGAAACTCATGGCGAATGAGATTGATCATCTTGTGTGGAAGCCGGACCGGAGGGGGTATTCACGGTGAGTTCGTTGTATGGCTTGATGGTGTCGTTTGGGTTGGAATCTATGTCCGAATTGAATGCTATTTGGAGATTGCAAGTGCCACCGAAAATTCAGTATTTTGTTTGGTTTGTATTGTTGGGAAGATTGCCAACGATGGACCATTTGCAACTTAGGGGTATTGTGATTGACGCATCTAGAGGGAGTTGTTGTTGGTGTCGGGAGGCGGCTGAAACATTGAATCATATTCTTTTTGAATGCGCGAATATGTGGGAGATATGACTATTATTTTTTCAATAGTGGAGAGTGGATATAGTAAGGCCGCGGACATTGTTGGAGTTTATGCGGATGATATTCGATAGCTTTTTCCACGGGTTGGTGAGGGAATGGTGGTTAGCGGGGTGTGCGGCGGTTTTATGGTCGATGTGGTTGGGTCGAAATGGAGTGATATTTCGCGAACAACGAGTGACGGTGAGTGAGATGTTGTTTCTTATGAAAATTCGTTCGATGTATTGGGCTCGAAACGGGACTGCCGACTTCATTGCGGAACATATGTGGTGGGATTGCCCTTGGCTTTGCGAAATTCGACATAATCCGAGTGATAGTCGGGTGAATGTGGTGTGGGAAAAACCGCCGTTGGGGGTGCTGAAATTTAATGTTGATGGCTCATCGTGGGGGAAACCAGGTAAGGCGGGCTGTGGTGGGGTGTTGAAAGATGCTTGTGGACGAGTCCTACCGTTATTTTCGGGACCGATTGGGGTGGTGGACTCGAATGAAGCGGAGTTACAAGCGATTTGTGCTGCTTTAGAGTTGTTGTGTGGATCGACATGGCGTGAGTCGCAAGCGATTGTGATAGAATCCGACTCTGTGATTGCTATAGCATGGGTGTTACAACGGGAGAAATGACCGTGGCGTTTAGCACAATGGTTTTCTAGGATCGATGAAGCTTGTCGTATTCTGATGGATGTTTGTTTTCATCATGTTTTTCGTGAGGCAAATTGTATGGCGGATGCGTTAGCTAAAAGCGGGGTTGATCGCCCATCGTGGGTTCGGATACTTGGGTTATTGTTTGTAAGGTCCTTTTCGCATTACCGGGGTACTCTTTTCCTCCGTTTAGGATTAGGGAAGTTTTTAACGAGGCCACCGGTAATGTTGCCATGTATGATTCCTTCGTAATAAAATCATACATTTTGAGCAAAAAAATATATACAGAATTGAGGGACTTGACTCGGACATACAAATCAATCCACAAATTACTAAAATTTCGAGTTCTTCGAATTTCTATTTTACAACTCAAGTTTTATTTGAATTTTTTTTTCGAGTCGAGTTTTATGTGTCAAGTCGAAACATTTAATTTTTTTTCGAGTCAAATTTTGTTCACCCATATATGATAGTATCGTTTTTTCCTCACATTTTAATCTTTCGAGAAGACACACCCCTTACATATTATATTATTTGATCCGAGTTATCTAAGAAGAATATCATCTTTTGCCACAAATATCAATCAATGGTTCATATCTATATGTTTTTTTCCCAATAGTAATAGGTGTTTTTGTTTTCAATGGAAACGAATAATTTAGTGCTCAGTGCTTAATAATAAGATTGTAATTCCGGTAGTAGAGAGTAGAGACACTAATTTGGCACACAATTTGTGTTTCTAAACCGGACAAGAGGCATTTGCCACAATTGTGTGCAACTTGTTCTATATGACTGACATCTTTTTACACACCAAACACCTGGTGGATGCACGAAACTTTGGCATCTTTTGGGTGCGACTTTCCATGAGCAGAGAAAATCAGATGTTCATATAATTAATGTTCATGTGATTTTGATTTTTAGCAACTAAATACGATTTCCGAAGTTGAAACGAAATGTGACATTCAGATATCAAAATATTTATATAAAAAAGTAAATTAATATTTTATAATTTATTAATTTCGGAAGATTAATAACATATAATACATCCACGACAAAACATTGGTTGTCATTGCAAAGATATAATCATCCACATGTCAAATTATGTCATTGGTCTTTTATCATGCTCAAATTTAGAATCTGTTTCTATACTTTAATTTGATATTATTTAATTATTTATTTTTATTATATTATTAGTTAGTTTATACAATTAATCCCATAAATTATTCTGATTAAAAAGTTGACATATTTATTTTTAAAACGTTGATTTCAAATAGGGGTGTTTGTCGAGTGAGTCGGTCGCGAGTTGAATAATGCTCAACTTGTGCTCGTTAAATATTTTATTGCTCGACGGATTGCTCATTAAGCTCATTAAAATTTTGCTCAATTCGTGCTCGTTAAAAAATCTCATTACTCATTAAGCTCGTAAAAAATTTTACCTTATTTTTTAAAAATATAGGTAAAGTCTAGTGATACTATTAGAGCTCAATATAAACATAAATTCAGAGAGAAAAAAAACTCGTGAGGACTAAGGAGATAAATAAAAAACATGTCATGACTGAGTTAGAGATGAAATCGATATTCGAGTATGAGACTCTTTTTAGTTCCTCAACAATTTTCGATGAACAAAAAAGAGAAAAGACCTTAGAAATTTTGGTGTTTTAACTTTCAATCGTATTTTTTATATGAGAACTAAAATTTTTCTTTTTCTACTTTTATACATAAAATGATATCGTAAAAATGCTTTAATACAAAAAAGGAAAGACCGATTAATATAATTTGATTTCTTATTAATAGTAATTAACTTTTGAAATTATTGAAAATACAATTTTTTTTGAAAATTTAAAACTAAATATTTTATTGGTAAATTACCTAGCAAGTCACTGAATTTTTCTAGAGTTTTCAACTAACATTTAAACTTCTTGAAACATAATTTTCTAAGGTAGCACCAAACATTATTTAAAGTTCTATTAAAAAATATAACGAGCTGCTCGCAAACTTATCGAGTCGAGCTAGACCTTGATCAACTTGACTATTAAAATTTCGAGTCGAACGTTAATCGAGTTTTGACCGAGTCAATCTCAAGCTGCTCAATTCAATAAGTACCCATACATTCAAATGAACATGCTGCCATATTTTATTTTGGTGTTAGAAAGATTATTTTTAAGAAAAAAAAATCAGCATCAACATTCAAACCAAAATAGTCAACCCCGTTAAGGCGTTAACTATTTAGATTAACCAATGACAGTATAAAAGTCACATCAAATTAGAACATTTAGACTAAATCCCTTTTTGAGTATAGTTAAGGGACCAAAATCAGAATTTGACCATCTTCCACATCTGTCATCTGTAATCATAAGAATTTTAAGGTTCAATATGGGTTTCAAAAACCCAAGATGGGCTTCATTTTGGTTTCCTCATTTTTCCAAAATTTCAAGTCTCGAACAAACCCAATGCAATTTTCTCGCTCGAACATTATGGGAATCATTTCCTCATGGTTCCATCACGTGGCCTGGCTGTGAAATGGATCCAATGCATTTTTCTCGCTCTCATTCTCAATGAAGCCAAGCGTAGATCAACTTATTATTTTGAGCAAATTAAACAAAGTTATCCCGATATAGCGTGGAAGAGACAGAGCGCCGACGGACGGACAACGCATCCATCGCCGAGTTGCCAAGCAGCAACATGCAAGGGACTATATAGACCCGCCAGCAGCTCCGTTATGGGATGTGGAAGACCTTGTTTAAGGGAACTAACACATAATTCCATTAGACCAATAACGTGTCTTGCATACAGTTTTGTTTTATGTTTTCTCAGGGTAGAGCTTGTTACTGCTCGACTTCGTTGGTCTTGGTCAGTGTTATTGGGAAATAAAGTACGGACGGAATATGAATGCCTGGCTTAGGCAATTTCTGCATGAGAAGACACCCGTGTACCTGATAAGAACGATAATTATATATGGGAAAAGCTTATATGCCACCACCATACGCCGATTCCTACACAGTTAAACAACTAGAACCTCAGGTTATGTTAAAAGCTCAATCATTTATGGATGGTGCTAATCTGTCATTTCCATCCTCTTCTAAAGCAAATCAATTAGCATAGCTTCCAACAACTTGAATGGAAATCACAAAAGCCTAGGAGGAAACTGGCATTTGCAACACATTTGAATTCAACCTCAAAGACTTTACATCCTACAATGGTAAAAGTAGGACAGGACAAGGAACGAATTCAGCCAGTAGATTTGCATCCACATGCTTCGAATGAATGGCTTCCATGCTCATCACCACAAGATCCAAATTCATGTCGTCAGCAACTTCACCGATGATGGCAGTCGGCTTGCTTCCTTCCCCGAGTCGCTCCAACAACTTGAATTCCTGAAATCCACCTGTTTTTCCCCCACATCAGTTGGCACAAAGAAAAGTCAAAATAAGCTAAATTGCCCCACAAACTTACTGTACTTTTATTTACCAATCATAAAACTTTCGAGGCATATCATATGATACAGAATAATGTAGTTAAACATATTGTCCGAAATTCCAACTGAATCTAATTTCTGAAGAGCATTCCAAGGAAAGAAGATCAAGAAAAAGCATAAGGGACAATCTAGACATCTATCTTACAGTTTACAACTATAATTACACGGTACATAAGTATGCAAGGTGATTCAATCAGCCCTAAGCCAATGGCTGAAGCCTGAAGTATTATATGGCAGACAGCAATATTATCAGACACATAAAAGTAAGCAAGTATGTTAGGTATTCTGAATTTCCTACAATGATTTTTCTTAAAATTTAAGGCCGCACATAGACTATATACCTTCAGAGAGATGCCAGCGAACGCTAGCCAATTGAGTTTCATGCTCTGGCAACGCCTCTTTCTCCTTTTCATCAATAACTGCAAGCAAAGAACATGCATAAAGTTCTTAGTACTTCAAGTCTTGCTTTAAAATTTAAATACATAAGCAGCCTGGTATCAAGGAAGGGCTGCAGATGCTGGAATTCGACTCAGATGACTGCCAACACACTTCTAAGAGTGGCCGCAAAGATAGGTTATTGGTGTGTTTACTGTTGCTTTTAGCTGTTCAAAAACACTTCGATATAAAAACGATGCTAAACAAAGAGGCTTTTGCCATCCAAACACTATCCAAAAGTGATTTTGGAGCCAAACAAAGAAACTCACAACTAGGAACTGTTTTTCAAAAGAATTTTTCAAGCACATCAGCAATATTAAGCTAGCCCCATGTCCTAGGCTCAAACATATAAGTTCTTTAATAATGCATACAAAATGGTATTTGACATATGACAAAGCACATACCCACAACAGTAATTTCAGCCCCATTCTTCTTTGCCAAAGCAGCAGTAGTTGCAGCTGCCTGTTCAAAAAAATAAAGATTTTCAACCAAAGAGTGACGAACAAAAAGCAACTCAGGTTTGGGAATCTAAAAGTAAAAAAAAAAAATAACACTTTCTTGTTTGAAAGAGTTCATAACTGATGCTCTGAAACTGTGAGAATTTAAAAATTATGCCTTTCAGAAAGTAACCTGTCTCGTTCCTTCAGAAAGATAAGGATTCCTGTCAGTTATCGGAAGAAGAAGATGTTTGAATTGAGAAAATGGTTCAGCTGCTAAGTTCGCTTCAGATTCCAGAGGCTCAGCCTTTGCTGTTCAGTCACAATTAAACGAATCAAACGATTGTAACCTTAACGTTTCAATTACATTCAACAAAAATTTCCCAATGTAAACCACTACACCATTTATCGAAAAAGATGAAAAGAAATCCGATTCCCATTAACATTCAAAATTCATCAACTCGCTATAACCATTCCCTAAACCCAACAACACTAATAGTAAAAGAAGTTACCTTTGTGTCCGCCTCTGTTAATTCTGGGGGAAATAGAGAGATTTCGAGCTTTAGACAAGAGATGAAAAGGGGAAGAAAGCGAAGAAGAGGTGAAAGCTAGGGAAGATAGAGATTCAGTAGAACAAAAAGAAGGGGGAATTGAAATTCTGGTGTGCTTTGAAGTATCGAATGGAATTGCGACCGGATAATGAGCAAAAGCCATCGGATTCAGTGGAACCGAGTCGGAGAGAAGAACACTGAGTTGATGATGATGATGATGATGATTCGAGAAACTGGGTGTAAATTTATAAATATAGAAAATGAAAAAAACGGATAAAAGACAGAAAAGATAATGATTGCATGCATGCACGTGTATTAAGATCATGCATTGGGACATTATTTACCATGTCGCTTTCTTAATCACGACCGTTAATCTCGGTTGTCAAGATCTTATACCTCGTCGCGTAGGCCCGCTCAAACGCAGCGTTTTGTCACTCTTTAAAGTACAGTGAGTCGCTGAATAAACATAACCGCCGGCGGCGGCGGCGGAGGCAGAGAAGGAGACGAATTTCCGGATAAGAAAGCGGCGACTTTTCCAGGAAAAAACCCTCGCCTTCTGTATATTTTTCATAAAAGGTGAAGCTTTAGAGTAAATCTATTGTCTATGATCAATTCTGGGAAAAGTATCATCAATAATTCCAGATTTTTACCTTAATGATTTCGTAATGTTGAGGAGAAATTTGACAATTTTATTCAAAATTAAAGATATTGATGGAAATTAATTTTGATTACACCCCTTTATCAGATCAGCCTAAGTTTTGCTTACTACAATTGGTGTCAATGTTTTATTTTGTGTCATTCATTTTTTTCCACTTATGCAGGCGCTGAACAATATGATAAGAGTGTATGGTCTTAAATGAAGTGCATTGTGCAGGAAATCAGGGATGGACCTAGAGGGGCTGGAGGGGCCGTCTCATTCCCTAAAATTTTGAAATTCTTATGTGATTTAGAAATTTTCTATATATTATCTATTGAAAATCTATTTTCGCCCTCTAAACCATAGAATTCTATAGCTTCGCCCCCTAACATAAAGTTCTGCGTCCATCTCCGCAGGAAACTGTGTTCGCTAATAATGTTTTGTGTTGATTGCTTGAATATTGTGATAATTTCTGCCCTGGTGTCCATATGAATTTCTTTACAGGGATGTAAGCTTTTATGCAGCCATTCTAATGTGCATTCTTGCTTTTGCTGCTGCATGGAACTTCTTCCACCGGTGCTTGATGGTTATTTGGTTCACTTCACTTGTATATATTTGTTGATTGATACTGCACTTCGAAGCACAGGAAAGCTAGTCCTTAAAATACATCTTCATGTTTGTGTAGACAATTGCTGAGAACATAATTAATTCCATTTTGTCTGTTCTTAGTTAGAAAATGGCTTGCCGACTGGACTAAATTGGAAGGCCACTCGTTGCTTGTCAGTTCTGCTCTCGGTATTCTAGTTATTGATGTATATGCCGGTTTAACTTTTCGATTAGATAAGTCCTACCTTGAAGATAAACTCCGCATGTTAAGGCCTTTCTAAGTTTTTTTCCCCCTCCTTTTTCTTATGTTGGGTGAGAAGATGCAAGAACGGGTTATATGTTGATCTTTGATGTGTTTTCCTTTCAGGTGTTATCTGTTTTACCCTGTGAAGGTCACATATGAAAATCTTTAGTACGAGATAAACCGGTATGTTCTTATTTTATTAATCGAGGCAAGATGTTGCTCTCACAAAAAGATAAGTCCAAGCACAAACAGGGCCATGAATACCTAAAGGTAGTTTCTTAAGATAGCCATAAAACCTGAATTTATTACAGTAGTGTAGCTGTGCTTCTTCAGCTATAGATTCTCTCGACAGTTACTTAGCTAGTCGACTACAACGAATGGAGAGAAGGCAGCAGTTCATCTATGAACTAAGCTATGAAATCCTTAGTTTACAACCCTACAATCTTTCCTAATCTCTTGTCCTCCATTGAGGCTGCTCATTTTGATCATAGAGTTTACAAAAGCCTTCTCAAAACTTTGTTTTGAAGTAGCAAACTTGTATATCAAACCTTTGGTTTTCGGATTTGTGAGCAGAGCTTGGTCAGAAGAGAACAAGGTTCTGCCCTGAAGGATCAACTTGAAGTAGGTGTTATCAAAAGTTGTTGAGGAAGGATCCATAGTTGCTCCCGCATTCTTCGCCTTGTTTTTGATCGGGCAAACACTCCTTAAGCTTGCTGCAAACGAGGGGTGCATTGTAGGGTCTATGTCATGAGTTGCGTTGAAGTTGTGGATTCTATTCTGGAACGATGAACAGTGGGAAAATCCAATAGTGTGGCCTCCTGCAACAGCGTCACATGTAAGTAACACCTAATCCCTTTTCTTCCAGTTAAATATTGGAGAATTAGAACATTTTAAATTTGTCACCTGAAAGAGCTACAAGGTCATCCATGGATAAGCCTCTCTGAGAGAAGCTTTGTTTAAGTTGAGATATGTTGAAGGTTGGAGCTGGCAATTGTATGGTTTCACTAGCCTTGGACGTTCTGCCGTCTTTTCTTCCCTTAGGCACATCCCATGTAGGACCTCCAGACTATTTGAATTGATCATATAGACACCATTAGATCGATCATATACATATTTACAATGCACAGATAGAACTCAGAATCAGCATGAATGAATGTCTTACTAGCACGACAGCATCCCTTGCGGCAAAAGCCAAAATATCAGCACATGAAACTACACCAGGACACTGTGCTTCAACTTCTTTCTTTGCATTTTCAATAACATAAAATCCATGCAATGAAAGATTTGCAGGTCCATCTTTTTCCGCTTTATTGTTTCCTTTCGAGTACAACAGCACAGAAGCATCACAACCCTGAAAAAAACAAAAGGTCATCCAAATATATAAATCAATACCAAAACCCGACTTCGAAGATGACATCTCAAAAATTTAACACCAATTACCCTTATGAAACAATCATGAAAATGCATTCGAAGAAGGGCTGCAGGGACCGTTTTATCCTTCATGGTGGCGCTCTGGACAGCTTTTGCAACTATCGACTCAACATCAGGGCAGGTTTTCTCATAGTGATTCGAGCTAAGAGCAATGGCCGGTGAAGAAGACGCCAACACAAGGACAACTAAGGTCAGTACTGCTACAAGTAAAGCCATATTAAAACCTCTCGTCTTGTTTTATCGATTCACAAGTTTGCATGGGAAAGTTTGTAGATTACTAGAGATATTTATAGTGAGCCAAAAGGATCTGTTAGTTCCCAGGGTGAGGTGACCTGCAGGTCAGCAGGTGGCCCCATTGTACATAGTAATGGATTGCTTCTTTAAGCAAGAATGATGAAGTAGTGTTTGTTAAGCATTCTTCATCCGACCACAAAATCCCCATGCAACCGACCTTTGTCATTTTCATATCTATGTTAAAAACAACCCATTTGGCTTCCATTTTTTTGGTGAGGTTTGTAACCATGGTTTGTGAGATTGATGCATCGAATGAACCCGAGCATTCATTCGAATATTTGATTCAATAATTGCTCGAATCAACTGTCTTTGCTCAAAGAAAAGGTTTTGAGGGTCCCATTCTCCATAGTTCATCTAGAATGGGGACTAGGCCAAGACTCCTAGCCATTTCTAACGTCTGATCCAACAACAGGAAAAAGAAGATTCTCGTTTGGTAAAAAGAAAGAGGTTAGGGTGTAACAATCAGATTAGTTATTTGTGTCCATAAAGCTTGTCTTTCAAGTCTCTTAATTTTCTCAACTAAGGCCATCTTTTTGCCCTTTTTCAGTTAGCCAAGGTGTTAATGGTTCGGATTGATCTATGTATCGTATTAACATCAGAGATACACAGTTAGTCAGTTATACTGCGTTTGGATTGGGAGAAAAGGAAAGAAAGCTAAGAAAAGTAAGGAAAATGTGTTTGTATAATAATATGGTAAGGGAAAGTGAAGGGGGTTGAGAATCTCGTACCCCCCCCCCTAATTTTCTAGTTTCACTTCAAATTTTAATACGCATTCGAGTAAGATAGGGAGCAAATGAATTACTATGATACATGACACATGCCAGTTAATTTTAGGGTTTATAGATTGCGATTTAAGGTTTTATAATTAGAGATTTAAGTTTTAGAGTATTTTCTTTTTAATATTTGTGTATTAAAATAAAACCCAAAATGAAATATAAATATATATATATATGTTTTGTAATACACAAGCTGTGTAAAAAAATTATACAATTTTTATTATTTAAACTATAAAATTTAAAACTTACATCTCTAACCCCTAAAATTTTAAATCTTAAACTCTACAACATACTTAACTCTAAAATTAATAAATTTATGCAAACCATTTTTTTTGAAATATTAGATATGTTATTGGAATCAGGATCGAATAACATGTGGATTTTACCTCTGGTCTTCAAACTTTACTAACTTGAATCGAAACGTAAGATTAAAGTCGGTCCAATATGAAATATGGGCATCGAATTTTATCCAAGAATCCAAACATAAGATTAAACTCGAAACATATTTACAAGCCCGTGTAATGTCACTATCAAAAGATAATAAAACTATTGGAACTTAAAAATGCTTCCCCACCATGTATGCTACTATAATCTAAAACAATAACAATAGTAATACCCTATTATATGGTACAGGGTCAAGTTGAAGTAAAAATTAAAATGATAAAACTAGGGTCGAAAATAGAATTAGAGCAATTGTGAGTCCATACGACAATGCTTTGAGCAGGGTTGATTGATTTGTCATGGGTGGAGATGCCACTGGAACCCCAGAACTATTGCTGTTTCCTGCTGTGGCTTCCGGATTTACGGCAGTAGCCGGAGCGACTGCCGGCGGTGGTTTCACTGGTAAAGTGTTTGAGGTCTCCATATCGTAACCTGTGGAAACCGGATCTCATAGTTTATTATAAGACTTTAAGAGATGAACTAGATTATGCGAATGGAAACGGAAGATAATTTACTTACAGTTAGATGCTTTCCAGCCGAGTACCATCTTCTCACGATCGAAGACTATACGATAACCGGTCATGAAGTTTTCTGGATTGAATTAACAAAAGAGGAAATGTAAGAAGGAATCAAACATTTACTGACTCGATAAATCTAGAAACTTCGAATCGGAATGTTCGAATACATCTACATTCTGAGAAGCTAGATGAGGATCGACCCCATTATCAGTGGTGTTTTATCAATGCATGTTCACTAATCTGATACTGTATAGGAGACTCATTGTAATTTATACAGTACGTTTGTCGTTTCGCAAATACGTGATGTAGATTGTGTCGGAGAGACTTACGTCCGATGATATTCACGCTGTCACTTTTCACGACAGCCAAGCAATATAAACCTCCACCCTGGAGATGAAAAAAAAAACAAGGATTAACTTGATCATGAGTCCAGAAGCACGATAAAGATGTAATAGAATTGAAATGAACTTTTACCTGCATGCGAATCACTACTATCGGATCCTGGACAAAAAATTGATCTCCGCCTTTCATTGTCAAATTCACTACAGGGTACTTAAAGCTCGTTTGATTTGCACTGTAAGGTAAAACAAGTCGGTGCCTGAGACCTCCGGGGAGGAAAATAAGAGTCTTTTCCATAAATCTCAAACAATAGATTACCTTAGCTCATAACAATATTCAAAGGGAAGTTCGTCGGAAGAGTTACTAGATGTAAACCGCTTTTCCCGGGCCAAATTGTTGAACTGCCAATAAAATCATTATAAATACAAGTACGGGTGAAAATGGAAACCAGGAGAAAAGACCTGAAATATGTTATTTCAACTACTTACAGTCTCGGAAATAAGCGTATAAGCCGGGTCATTCAAATATGTAAATGAGGTACCCGAGTCAAAAATGGCATTGAACTCGAGATCTCCAGCATTTCCTCCCACTTTTATCTCAGTGATGCTGACATTGTAAGTAGGGCTGAAAATGAACATCAAGAAGAGAAGCAGCAGTTAAGCCAACAAAGAAACCAGTATCAGAAACTGCAGGGCAAACAAGTTTCGTATCACTGTAAATGCGTGTCCGCGATCGGAAACGTAACCACTTACTGTGATTGCCTGAGATAAAGTGGTGTTTCTCCTTGATCCGAGCTGCCCTTATCACCAAAAGTTATTCTTCCGACCCCATCATATCCGAAACACAAAGAAAAAGAATTGGAAACAAGCTTTTCTTTTGCTAATATGCTAGGAACTGATATATTGTCCACACCTAGCCCAAAAAGACCATTAGGAGCTGCACCATCTAAGAACGATCCAGTCTGAACCTTCCCGCAACTACAATATAGTAGCACATCCGAATCATAAATCCAACAGCGATTAACAACACGAAGCAATCGATATGAAGTAAAGACACAGTTACATATTACAAACTAGTACTATTTTCGATGACAGCACGGTGAGATTTGCCGAATTCACAAAAAAATGTTCCATAATGGCAAATGAGCTAAGAGTTACAAACCCGAAAGTAATCTTGGCTTCGACAGGTTTGGTTGCATCATCATCTGTTGTTAAGTGCAAGACATCCTCCACCAAAAAGCCGATCGATGAAGTGCCATTGGATAGATAGTCAACTTGATAAGGACAATTATTTGAAGGTGAAGAACATCTTCTGCGATGTTCACATATGGGACTGTTACAGGAAACCTTTGAGCTTGTAGATGATGTATTAGGGTTGTAGATGTTAAACTCTATCTCCTAAAACACAAAAATTACAACAAAAAAACAATCAAAATGGCTGTCCATGCATCAATGAAAATAGCTATAAATCATGGAAAACATCATGGGAATAATCCAACCATTAAAATTATAGATATAAACATACTTCTCATATATGTAAAACTATGAATCAGTCCGATCTTTATCATATGGGTGTAAACAAAATGCCCTTTACCATTACATAATTTATCAAAAACTTGACATGCATAATTTAGGTGAATAAAATACGAAATATGGGGGGGTCAAATTATTGAAATATTAATCCTATACGAAATTATGAAAATGTGTAAAACTAATTCAAGTGAATCACACCTCATATATAATTGAAGTGGTTAATTAAAGATTTAAAGTATAACATTAAGCGTAAAGTCAACAATCTCTAGAGTAAGTGGTTAAAAACTCTCATTTGACACTTTCTCCTCTTTAGGTTGTGGGTTCTAGACTCGTTATGAGCAAATTTCCCCTCTCATTCCCTAGGTAGAATTTGTTCCAAAAAACTAAGCGAATAAAATAAAAGGAAAACTACATATTTAGTACCCTAATTATGCCCATGTTATTGTTTTGGTACCCAAACTATTATTTTTTGTTAAAAGGTACCTAACGTTGCGTTTTTGTTCTATTTTGGTACCTATGCCGTTTAAAATTAACATAAATGGTGATGTGGCTTGGGTTAATAACAGTTGTAGTCCAAAAACTCGTACAATCTATCAATTTAGTCTAAAATTGTATCAATTTAAACATTATTTTAATTTTTGGATTAAATTTGTAAATTTCTCATTTTTTTCTTCTAGTCGAAGATTTTTTGGGTTTTGGAGTTTAAAAAACACGCTATGGACAATAATGTAGGGTCCATTGGAGGACTCAAACTCTACGATCGAGAATCGGGATATCGACGAGAATATTAGGGGTGGAAAATGGATGAGACAAAATTAAATCAAAATTAATATGATGTTTTAAATTGATAGATTTTGGGCTAAGTTGATAATATATATAAGTATTTTGGACTAAAATTGTGATTACATCAAGCCACATCATCATCTTCGTTAGTCTTTAACGGTCGATGTATCAAAACAGAACAAAAATATAACGTTATGCACCATTTTACCAAAAATAATAATTAGGTACTAAAACAGTAATATGAGTATAGTTAAGATACTAATTATGTAGTTTTCCCTGAAATAAACATGGAAATCATTAAAAGATTTTTTAAAAAAGGGGGTAAAAGAAGGATTACCGGGTTACCGGGTGTTTCTATGCCGCGGACACAACTGGAACAATCGCATGGCAACCAAAAGAGATCGCTGCCGGTATCGAGTGCTACCAAAAACGACAAAGCTGGCTTCCCCACGGTTACATTAGCGTAATGCAAACTGGAATTCCAAAAAAAAAAGAGAGGAAAAATTCTAGATATTAAATCAAGATAGAAAGCAAAAAAGTAACGTTCTACAACATGGTAAAAAGTTAAGCTGAGAAAAATAATCCACTTTTTCTCGCCAAACAAACAGAAAAAAGAAAAAAAAAAGAGAGCATGAAATTCGCTTCTGGATTCTCATAAATCCACTTCGGACAATGTTGAGCTACTACAAAATCAGAAAATAATTACTAATACAGTAAAAATATGTTCACTAAAGTAGAAAAGAAAGGTAAAAGTCATAAAAGCAGAAGAAATCATACAATCCCAAGGAGTTCAATCGATAAGTCTCGTTTCCGTCGAGGAAAGTAACAGGCGTCTGATCATTCGCCATCGCCAAATGACGGCCCTTGATTATTCTATCGCGGTGGACCATGGCGGTGTAATACTCCGGGCTTCCCTTCACTGGCAATTCATCGACGGCCAGGAATTCCTTAACTGGATCCGAATATCTGTGATGGATATCAAACCCGAAAGTACCGAATCCGTAACAGGTTCCCGCGCTTAACCCCAACACCACCACCAATAAGACACAGCTCTGTCTGAAACGACTGAACTCACTCATGTCTGAAAACTTTTCCAAAATTTGCCACTAAAAAAAAGATTTTCTCTTCCTGATACAAAAAAAATGTGGGACAATGATTTTTTTAAAGTTAATATTATGGAAACCAAATGTTTGAGAGATAATCGTTTGGTTGGAGTTTAAGGAAAAACAAACTGGAAAATTTAGCCAAACTAAATAAAAAACGCGGATTACCCCCAACTCTGGTCGGGTATGTCAGTATGTGGGTCCCGTGCAAACGATTTATTTTAATTTTATTTTGTATACAATATTTTATTATTTTTTGGCCCTTATATTTTAGAAGATTTTTCGTTTCCTCACCTGATTCTTTTCCCTTTTTAATATTCAAGCCGTGGAAATTTATGAAGAATTTTCTAATTGGTACCCATATTTTTTGTATAACTCTACGAGTTTGTTTAAATTTTCTTTTTTCTTAAAATAGATTATGCAATTAAGCATTAAATTCAATTTATAAAAACAAACGGTCTATAGCTAGCTTTTGTTTACTGAAGTTCTCCCGAACTTTGACTTAGAATAATTTAAACTTTTCACATTGCAAATTAAATAATTTAATTCGTATTGAAATGTATGATTGAATTTTTTTAATACTTTAAATATGATTAAAAGATGGTATCTGTTTATATATATTCTTAACCATTTGATAATGTACATACACTTTGTAAACAAAGTAGGAGTATTTAAATGCGGGTATCCGATTCTTCGGGTAACATATTTCTCGGCTCGTGTCTCGGCCCGTAATTTTTAGGTACCCGCTAGTAAGGTACCCGTAAAATCCGGGTACCCGCAAAATTGGGTACCGAGTACCCGGTTTATATATATATATATATATATTAATTTTTTTAAATCACATAAAAACGCATAAAATTTAAAAATTCATAATATATAATCTAAATAAAAAATAATGATTTAAAATTAAAAATTTTACTATTTAAATTTTACCAAAGTAAGCAAAATAAAAATAATAATTTTAAAATGTAAAACGGATAATGAATTTTACTATTCAAATATAAATATGCTATATCTACAAATGTATAACAAATTGATTGAATTGTGTTAGCCGAAAAAGAATTGATGCAAAGCAACTTCATGGTCATCACATTGATTGACTGCAGAATGATGAACCGACAATAGAATGCGGTGAGATTGAGAGAAACGACGAGTGTAAATTGCGAAGAAAGAGTGTTTGAGAGATCGGGATTTAGAAATTAAGTTGTTTGATTTAAAAATATGGTAAATATAAAGGTATTTTGTTTAAATAATAATTATATATAAAAAATAAGAATTATGTACCCGAAAATTTTTAATTTTGTGATTTGGGCCCGACCTGGAAAATGTCGGGGCCAGGTACCTAATTCGGGCAAAATTTTTTTGAGGTAAATACCCAGTTGTTTATGTTCGTGTAGTTGGGTTGGGTATTTTTGAACACTTTAAGACAAAGCGATTTGAACACGTGTCTTCTAGAATGAATATCATCTATTTTTCTACTATGACACTTGTTGGATTCTATGATTGACTTATTTGAATCATTTTAATAATTCAATTCTATTTCTTATATATAGTTTTAATCAAATATTATAAGAGTTTAATTTTTTATCCCACTAAACTAATTGATACTAGTATTCAACTATTTTTAATAGCCAGAGAAGTCGTAGCGGCTAATTTTTTACCCTTCCTCTCGCTAAAATTTAATTTAATTTTAATTAAAACGGGGTAATTTATTTCTAAAATGTGGAAGAACTCGGAAGTAAAAGGAGCAAAGTTTTTTTTGATCCAAACATGTATAATTCTTATTAAAGAGGAACATCATACAATATATTACCGAAGGCCTCATTAAAAACTTCCCTAAACTTACTTAGAGGAAAAGAGTACCCCAAGTAATATGACAAGAGATAGTATTAAAATTACAAACGAAGCAAGTTAAAAAGAGGAACAAAAAAAAAATATTAAAAACAATTTCTGTGAAACCGATATTTTAATTTTGATATAACTATAGAACCTAAGAATTAAATTGAAAATGTGAAAACGAATTTTTAAGTCCTCAAACATCCATATATGATTTGAAGAATATGCCTAAGTTAAAAATTATGTTTTCCAAATATTTTCTAAGTGTTCTTAAAGTCAAAGCAATGATTTTCGAGTCTCTGTTTCGAAACTGTCAACCCATGTTTCAAAACACGTATCGAAACGTTTTCAACACTGCCAACCCATGTTTCGAAACAAGTATCGAAACGGATTTAGAACATAGAGAACCCGTATCGAAACGACATACAGTGTTTCGAAACGGTTCTTCATTTGATTTGAAAAATATGATCGTTGCAAGTTTTTAACTGATTTTTAAGAAACCGTTAAGGCGTTTCGAAACGATTTCAATCCGTTTCAAAACGACCCTTGACAGTGGCAAAGTGTTTCGAAACGGGTAAGACCGTTTCGATACGAGCTCTTAAATGCACCCAAACGACTCTTTCTATTTTGGTCTGTTTCGAAACAGGGTCGGGCGTTTCGAAACGGTTGGTTGTAGACTGCATTTATGGAGATGAGATAACACCCCCAACGGCTCTATTGATGAATGCAACAACCACAACGACTAGAAATCAATGAAAAGGTATAAAAGGGACCTCTAAAAGCTACAACAACAACTATTGATCAAAAAGCAAACATCCAAACATCAAATCCAAGCATTTGTGCCTAAATCCCAATATTGTTTAGAAACCCCAATTATATTTTTCATTCTTATCATTTCAATTGGGTTGAGTGCTTGTAATTGGGCTACAATTTGTATTGAGAGATACTTTCTTAGCCAACAAAATCTTTGTTCTCTTTGTGTGAGGTTTGGATTAAATTTTGGGTAGAAAATTTAACCAAAAATTGTAAGGGTTACCTCCTTAGCCTAGAAAAGGAGAAGATCAATTAGTGGAATTGTTGCAAATCCTTAGTGAAGCTAAGGTAGTGGATGTAGAGTTCATTTGGAACTTGAACCACTCTAAAATTCCTTGTCTATCTTTTTAATTTACAATTTTCACCACCTAAACCTTTAAAAATCCAATTCACCCTCCCTCTTGGTTCATTTCGATCATTCGATCCACTCAACAATTGGTATCAGAGCCTACCTCTTTGAGGATTAACAACCACAAGAGGAGTTCCTAGGAAGAGTGTGATCATCCAAAAATCAAGAGATGGCTTCAACCTCCGGTTCGGGCATGTATGAGTCTCAATCCACTACAAAGTCTCCCTTCTTCAATGGTGACAACTATCCGTTTTGGAAGAATAGAATGAGTCTCTTCATCAAGTCCAATGACTACTTAGTTTGGGATGTCATTGAAGATGACCCTTACATTCCATTGAAGCAAGATAGTGAAGGGAAGATGGTTTTGAAGAAACAGGTGGAAATGAGTGAAGAAGAAAGGAGAAAGATCCAAATAAATGACAAAGCTCTCCACATGCTCTTTTGTTCATTCGGTCTGGACATCTATTCCAAAGTGTCATCCATTGAGAGTGTCAAAGAAGTGTGGGACACTCTTGAGACTACCTATGAGGGAACCAATGATGTCAAAGAAACTAAGATTGGAATTCTCAATCTTAGTTATGAAAATTTCAAGATAGAGCCCGATGAGACGGTGTCCAAGATGTTTGATCGTTTCTCCACCATAGTCAATGAGCTCAAAGGATTTGGAGAGACAATACCGGAAGACAATCTTGTCTGAAAGCTACTCTATTCACTTCCCGAATCTTGGGATGAGAAGAGAACTGCCATCGTAGAAGCTAAAAATTTGAAAACTTTAAAGCTTGATAAGCTTGTGGGTTCTTTCCTTACTCATGAGATTATGAAGTAAGGAAGGGAAGAAGAGAAGAGAGTAGGAAAGCTAGAGGTTGAAAAGAAGAAGTAGATGAGAATAGCTCTCAAAGCTTCACTACTTGAGGAGAGCTCTTCTAGTGAGGAGGATGAGCTAGAAGAATTGGCTATGATAGCCAAACGATTCTCACGCTTTATGAGGTCCAACCGGGGAAGGAAAATTCAAAGGAAGATGGACTTCAAAGGTAAGAACAAAGAAGAAGCAAGGTATCAAATCATTTGCTTCGAGTGCAATAAACCCGGCCACATACGTTCGGAGTGCCCTCAACTCAAGAAGAAGGGCTTTGAGAAGAAGAAGAAGCTCAAAGCCAAGCTTGCTACTTGGAGTGATGAGGAGTCATCCGAGGATGACGAACAAGAAGTGGGCAACCTTTGCCTCATGGCACTTTAGGAAGATTCCTCCATGGTAACCTCTAACTCATCATCTTTAGATTTTACATATGATGAATTAAATGATACATATGATGAGTTACAAGAGGTCTATGATGAATTAGTTGAAAAATACAAGGAGTCGGTCATTAGGAATAAGAAAATTATTTTGGAACTGAATGAGAAAAATGACTCATTCTCTCAAGCTAATTCAAAATTTGAGAAAAAGATATTAAGGTTGAAAGATGAACTAAATTTTTTTCAAGATGAAAATGTTGACCTTAATAATCTTTTATCTCAATGTAATAGTGAACACCAAAAGGTGTTAGATGAGCTAAATAAGCTCAAAGAGTCTTTTAAAAATGTTGGTAGTGTCAAGAATGAAATAGGTGAATCTTCAAGAACAAACCAACCTAAGAAAAAGACTAACTACTACAAACAAGGTAGCTTTCCTAGACATAGTAGAACTAAAAGAATTACAAGTGTATGGGTTCCTAAGGAACTTGTAAAATCTAATAACATTATTGCTATGTCATCTTGGATTTCGAAGGGAACCAAGGTTTTGGGAGCTAACACTTATGGACCCAAAATGATTTGGGTACCAAAAACAAAAAGCTTAATATCTTTGTTTGTAGGGGGAGCATTGCTACAAGGCCAAAGCACAAAGTCAAAACTCATGGTACCTTGATAGTGGATGCTCAAGGCATATGACCGGAGACAAGAGTAGATTCATGGATCTAAAGCCAAAGAGTGGAGGAGTGGTGACATTTGGTGACAACTCCAAAGGCCACATTAAAGGTATTGGCTCCATAGGTAATCACTCTACTATTCTCATTGAAAATGTATTGTATGTCGATGGTCTTAAACATAACTTATTGAGCATAAGTCAATTGTGTGATAAAGGATTTAATGTTTTATTTGATAAAAATAGATGCAAAATTGTTGACATTAAATCTAATAATATTATGCTCATAGGTCATCGCATAGGGAACATATACATGGTGTATCTAGATGACATATATACATCCCATGCATGCTTAGTAGCACAAAATGAAAATGATGCATGGTTGTGGCATAGGAAACTAGGACATGCTAGCATTAGTGTTTTAGAAAAACTAGTTTCCCTTGATCTAGTTAGAGGTTTACCCAAGATTAATTTTTCAAACGATAAAATTTTTGTTGCATGCTCTAAGGGTAAACAACATAAGTCTTCCTTTAAATCCATTAACGATGTTTCTATAAGTAGATGTTTACAACTAATCCATATGGAATTATTTGGGCCAATTAGGGCTATGAGCTTGGGTGGTAAATCTTATGCATTTGTACTTGTTGATGATTTTTCTAGATTTACTTGGGTTCTATTTTTAAGTACTAAAGATGAAGCTTTAGAAAAATTCATCACATTTTCAAAACTAACCCAAAATGATCTTGAACTTAGAATTTCACATATTAGAAGTGATCATGGAACCAAGTTTCAAATTTTAGGGTTTGAAGATTTTTCGAATGAAAATGGTATTAGCCACAATTTTTCGACTCCTCGAACTCCTCAACAAAAAGGGTAGTTGAGAGGAAAAATAGAACTTTGCAAGAAATGGCTAGAACCATGCTTTGTGAAAATAATTTACCTAAATATTTTTTGGCGGAAGCCACAAACACCGATTGCTATATTGTTTATCGAGTAATGATTAGGCCAATTTTAAAGAAAACACCTTATGAGATTTTAAAATCTAAAAAGCCTAACATTAGCTATTTTCACCCTTTTGGTTGCAAGTGTTTTGTTTTAAATAATGGAAAAGACAACTTAGGTAAATTTGATGCAAAAAGTGATGAAGCTATTTTCATAGGATATTCTTTAACCTCTAAAGCCTATCGAGTATTTAACAAGAGAACTTTAGTAGTAGAAGAATCTATACATGTTGTATTCGATGATAACCTCCTTCCAATGAAGGATTCTTGTGATGATGATGATGTAGGAATCATAAATGTCTTTTATGGAGGACAAACTTCAAAGGAGGATGAGATTCCAACAACAAAAGAAGAAGACACACAAGATCCACCTCTTGAAGCCTTGAAGGACTTGGCTCTTGAGGAAAAGAAAGTGAGCTACCCAAGGGAGTTCAACTATGTCAAAGATGGTGAAATCTTGAGTGATCCATCCAAGGGGCTAACAATCGATCTTCTCTTAGATTAATGAATCATGTTGCATTTATCTCATGCATAGAGCCTAAGAATATAAAAGAAGCATTGAAAGATGATTTTTGGATTATGGCTATGCAAGAAGAGTTAAATCAATTTGAGAGAAGTAACGTTTGGACATTAGTTGATAGGCCTAGTAATCAATCTACCATAGGAACTAAATGGGTCTTTAGGAACAAGCTAGATGAGAGTGGTAACATTGTGAGAAATAAAGCTAGACTAGTAGCACAAGGTTACACTCAAGAAGAGGGAATATATTTTGATGAAACCTATGCACCCGTAGCTAGAATGGAAGCCATTAGGATGTTGCTTGCATATGCATGTTATCATGATTTCAAGCTTTTTCAAATGGATGTTAAAAGCGCGTTTTTAAATGGTTTTATAAATGAAGAAGTGTATGTGGAACAACCACCGGGTTTTGAAGACTCAAAATTTCCAAATCATGTTTTCAAACTCACTAAAGCTCTTTATGGATTAAAGCAAGCTCCTAGAGCTTGGTATGAAAGACTTTCAAACTTTTTAATTGAAAAGGTTTTGGAAAAGGTAAGGTGGACACTACACTTTTTATAAAAATGTATAAAAATGACATCTTAGTAGTTCAAATTTATGTTGATGATATTATTTTTGGTTCTACTAACGAATGTCATTGCAAAGAGTTTGCTAAGCTAATGCAAGGTGAATTCGAGATGAGCATGATGGGGGAGCTCTCATTCTTTTTAGGACTCCAAATCAAATAAAAGAAGGATGACACCTTCATCAATCAAGCAAAGTACATAAAGGATATGCTCAAGAAGTTTGGCTTGGAGAATGCAAAGCCTCAAGCCACACCTATGAGCTCATCTACAAAGCTTGACAAAGATGAAGGAGGTAAGTGTGTTGACTCTAAGCTTTACCGTTCTATGATTGGATCATTGCTTTACCTTACAGCAAGTAGACCAGATACCTTGTTTAGTGTTTGCTTGTGTGCTAGGTTTCAAGCTAGTCCTAGAGAGTCTCATCTTATAACCGTTAAGAGAATCTTTAGGTACTTTAGAGATACTCCTTGTTTAGGTCTTTGGTACCCTAGAGACTCCACCTTCAACCTTCATGCTTATTCGGATGCGGATTATGGGGGATGCAAAATCGATAGGAAGAGTACTTCGGGAACTTGTCAATTTCTAGATAGTATGCTCATATCTTGGTTCTCTAAGAAACAAAATAGTGTAGCCTTATCTACCACCGAAGCCAAGTACATATCCTTAGGGAGTTGTTGTGCTCAAGTCCTTTGGATGAAGCAACAACTCTTAGATTATGGCATTAAGGTTGAAACCATACCCCTAAAATGTGACAACACTAGTGCTATATGTTTAACAAAAAATCTCATCCAACACTCTAGAACCAAACACATAGAAATAAGGCATCATTTCATTAGAGATCATGTCCTTAAAGAAGATGTGATTATAGAGTATGTAGACACCTTAAATCAATTAGCAGACATATTTACAAAACCTTTAGGCAAAGAGCGTTTTTGGTCCCTAAGGAGAGAGTTAGGTCTAGCTAGCCTATCTTGGCCTTTTAGGACCTCTTTTGTGCTTAATATTGCTTGATCTTGTGAAATGCCATGTTTATGTGTTTTTACTCCTAATTTCATCCATGTCTATAGCTAGGGGGAGTATGTTTATGTTTGTATATGTTTTTCCTGCTCATTCATGTCATTCATGCAAGTTAGGCCTTAGTAAAATTCATTTTTCTGCACTTTTAGAGCCTCATCTGCACTTCCAGGCCTAAGTGTATCGAAACGAGTCTACCTGTTTCGATACAGATGCTTTAAATTCATATCTGAGAGAAGGGCGTTTTGAAACGCCTTAACGAGTCAACAAGGATTCAATACGGTCAAACCCATATCGAAACGGTTAGCTGAAGTCCAAAAGACGGTCAAACCTTCAGGCCCACATTTCGAAACGGCCAAGACCGTTCCGAAATGGATTCGCGGACTGCTTTAAGAAGGGCTTTTAATGATAAAGTCACACTTTAATTAAAACTCTCCCAAAACCTAAAAACCCTAGCCCGAATTTTTTCCTATAAAAACCCTCTAAACCTCTTTGTTTTTCACCAAATCTTGAGGGGTTTTTCTCTAAAACACTAGTCTAAGCAAGCTTCAACAATATTGTGCAAGGATTTTCATTCATTCATCCAAAATCCCAAATTAATGTATTTTTCCTCTTTTTCTTTTTCCTTCAATTTATGTTCGAATATTATGTTAGAAAATTTTATTTTTGTATAGTTTATATGTTTTTATGATTGGGTTTTTCAAATCTTGTAAATTTTTTTCAAAATCTTTAATTTTTTGACTCGAATATAAAAATTTTCACTCGTATTTTTATTCATTGTTTTTCTCTTAAATTTTTTTTGTTTTGTTTTGATTTGTTTATTTGATTTAAAAAAAAACTTGTTTTTACACGTAAGTGGGATTTATCATTGGATTGAATTACGAAATCTATACATACACTTAAATTTTTTATATCGCTTGCTTAATGTTTTTAGGATGACTACGGAGAATGTTAACAAAAAGCGTATGTTCGTTCAACCCGGTGACTCGAGTATACGTCCGAATCTCGCTCTGCTCTTTCAAAAATCTCTTCGAACTCAAGAGATGATGGAGCGCTTCAAGTATGTCAAGGAGTATGAAGTTCGACGTGAGCGTGTTATTGATCTCAACTTTCTTGACTCCGAGCGATTTCTTTTCCGTTACCTCGAGCGTTTAAGAGAATGAGTATTTCTTGTCTTGTTGAGCATCCCAGACGTTTGCTACAAACACATGGTACTTCTCTTTTACTCCAATGCTCAACTTATCAATAATGAAGAAAATTCCGAAGTTGTTGGGATTGAGTCTTTTATTTTGGGGGAAAAGATTGTTGTTAATGTCCCTCTATTGGAGTCTACGTTTTCCCTTAAGGATGTAGGAATTGAGAATGAGAGTCACTTTGGTTCTCACACCGGTCAAGTTCTTACTTTGGATGTGCACGATCGTTTCCTCCATTTGATGATTTCATGGTTCCTTCACCCTTCCGGAGGTAAATATTCTCACATCTGTCAAGTTGACTATTTTTGGCTTGAGTGTTTCCGTCGTGGTGAGCGCCCTAATCTAATTAAGATCATATTTTCCGAAATGGTTAACAATGTTAAGCTTCGTGACAACGATGCCTTGAAATCCTTTACTTATGGAATGGTCTTAAGTCACATCTTTAGCAAGCTTAATCTTGATTGCACCTACGACTCTCCGGAACCTCGCAAGTCAAAAATTGGTGAGTCCTCTCTTCGCAAGTCCGGTTTTCGCTATGTAAACGATGGAAATTGGGCACGTGTTCATAAGGGGAGCACCTCCTCCTCCTCCTCCCGTTGAACCTCAACCTCAAGCTCAAGTTGCTAACAATGAAGCTCTCACGACTTTGATTACCGAGCGGTTCAACGCCATGGACACTAACATGGTTTTGGGCTTTGGTGCTATTAATACACGTTTGCAAAATGTAGAAGATCGACTCCAATCCCTTGAGAATTCACACTCGGCCATGGACATGTCCTTCTCCCCCTCTTATGGCCAATTGATGAAGTTTTGTCATTCTCAAGTCAAGAGCGACGATGAGACTTCGGATGATGATGGTGACGACGAGGCCTAGGATACATGACATATCATACTATCTATGCATTTTAGGATTAAGTTTGCATCTTTATTTTCATTATGTTTTATGAACCTATGCTTTTAGTTTTATTTGGGATTATGCTTTGGACTTATTGTTGAAGATTTATGTTTTGGATATTTTAATTTTATGAATTAATATTATTGTTGCTTATTGCTACTAATCCCTATCTCTTCTCTATGAGTCTTGTTTATTATTTTTGATCTAACAAAAAAGGGGAGAAGAAATTTAAGAGCCAAAAATTCGTTTTAAATGTTCAAAAGTGTTTTTAAGTTTTAAACCTTGAATTTCAAAGTTAAACCTTTTAAAAAAAAACTTTAAAAACTAATCTTAAATTGAGGGGGAGTTAGAATGTATTCAAAATTTTCAAAACTCTTAAAAATTCTAACTTTGGTTTTGTTATATCAAAAAGGGAGAGATTTTGAAACTGATATTTATTTTTGATATAACTAAAGAACTTAAGGACTAAATTGAAAATGTGAAAACAAATTTTTAAGTCTTCAAACATCCCTATATGATTTGAAGAATATGCCTAAGTTAAAAACTATGTTTTCCAAATATTTTCTAAGTGTTCTTAAAGCCAAAACAGTGATTTTCGAGTCCATGTTTCAAAACGGCCTAAGGCGTTTCGAAACAGTTTTGAAACTGTCAACCCATGTTTCGAAACGGGTATCGAAACGTTTTCAACACTGCCAACTCATGTTTCGAAACAAGTATCGAAACGGCTTTAGAACATAAAGAACCCGTATCGAAACGACATATAGTGTTTCGAAACGGTTCTTCATTTGATTTGAAAAATATGACCATTGCCAGTTTTTAACTGATTTTGAAGAAACCGTTAAGGCGTTTTGAAAAGATTTCAATCCGTTTCGAAACGACCCTTGACGGTGGCAAAAGTGTTTCGAAACGGGTAAGACCATTTCGATACGAGCTCTTAAATGCACCCCAACGGCTCTTTCTATTTTGGTCTGTTTCGAAACAGGGTCGGGCGTTTCGAAACGGTTGGTTGTAGACTGCATTTATGGAGATGAGATAACACCCCCAACGGCTCTATTGATGAATGCAACAACCACAACGGCTAGAAATCAATGAGAATGTATAAAAGGGACCTCTAAAAGCTCCAGCAACAACTATTGATCAAAAAGCAAACATCCAAACATCAAATCCAAGCATTTGTGCCTAAATTCCAATATTGTCTAGAAACCCCAGTTGTATTTTTCATTCTTATCATTTTAATTGGGTTGAGAGCTTGTAATTGGGCTACAATTTGTATTGAGAGATACTTTCTTAGCCAACAAAATCTTTGTTCTCTTTGTGTGAGGTTTGGGTTAAATTTTGGGTAGAAAATTTAACCGAAAATTGTAAGGGTTACCTCCTTAGCTTAGAAAGGGGGAAGAGCAATTAGTGGAATTGTTGCAAATCCTTAGTGAAGCTAAGGTAGTGGATGTAGAGTTCATTTGGAACTTGAACCACTCTAAAATTCATTGTCTATCTTTTTAATTTGCAATTTCCACCACCTAAACCTTTAAAAATCTAATTCACCCCCTCTTGGTCCATTTCGATCATTCGATCCACTCAACAATTTCTGTAAATGAAATTGAAATAAACTGGAAAATCAAAGATAATAGAAACCAAAGGAAAAACCAGTAACCAATCAAAAAACTTAGACTGAGGCTTGTGCTATCACAGTGTCCTTAAAACAGATTCGTCCCCTCCCGGTATTGGAGTTACTATGGAACGTCTGTCTCCCAGGATACAACGGTAGAATACAGCCAAAGGAGCAATGCAACCTTGACTGCAACGACGAACTTTACAGAAGTAGAACACTTTCAACAATCTGGCTAGAAGGTTTTTTTTTGGTGTGTTTTGGATAGAAACATGAGGCCTCCTTTTATAGTGTTCATGCAGGGGACATGATTAATTACATAATTAATCTGTTAGTTAAGTTTCTGAAGAGTTACACTTTCCAGAATTCAAAATGATAATTATCACAAAATTAATCCAAATAAATTGGAGGTTACAACCAGCTGAAGGGTCTGTAACTCCATAAAAATGGTGGGTTAATTCTATAGTTTCTGTTGGAAAATTAAGTCAGGAAAGAAAAAAATTATTATTTTGAAATCCAAGTCCAAGGCCCATCTTTAATTTTTATATAATTAAACTATGACTAGCTCAAAGTATCTAGTCCAACCCTTTGTCTTGTTTCCAACAATAACATGAAGAGCTTCTACATATAAAGCTTTCCAAATCTATGTTCCCAACAAGTTTGGGACATTTTACTTTTCATCTCATTTTTTCCAGCATTATGGGTGTTACTTTGAGCAACAATTTCTCATTCACCCATTGAACATTTTGAGCATGTAAATGTACACATTTTATCTACTCTTGTAGTAGATTAATAATCCACTTAGTCTCAAATAATTTGACTAATGGAACCTACTCAAATTCAAGCTCAAAAATTTCCATGTACCATATAATTTTCTAACAATCCCCCACATGAATGAAACTTGTCTGGGTTAAGGTTTAATAGTGTTCTATGGTTGACACCTGCATAAGATAGGTAGGTGTTACCCTTTGAACCTTCCCTTGTAAAGATATACATACTTTACTAGATGTCCAGTAGACTTGATGTCTTTGAACTGTCCTGCTATCAGTGTAAACTTAAAATTATACCTTACACAAGAATCTTTCAACTTCTATTCAGTTCTCATGGGTGTGTCCGTTTTGGCCATGGACACCAGCCTGATTCTGTGAAAGTTTATAAAAAAATAAGCCCTACACAATTCTTCTTTAAAATGGCCCCACTTATCTTTCACGTAGGTGATTCGTTTAAAGCAACCTGCTTGCTCTGTTCAGAATTACTGACAACTTAGAATCATTAAAGCAAACATTGCTAACCTACCTGCACGAGTATCACTGTTAAATTAAGAATGAGTAGGGTGTGCTCCCCCACATTGATCTCATCTTATTTATAATTAGGTTTTCCTTTTAAACCTATATCTTGGGATCTCCAGTCAAATATATTGGGTTTCCATTATAAATTCATCCTCTTAAGGGCTTCAATCCCATTCCTTTTGATGATTTGTCAACCAACTCTCTATTTAACCCTTTCGTTAACGGATCCGCTATATTATCTTTTGATTTAACATAATCAATAAAAATAACTCCAGTTGAGAGTAATTGTCTAATGGTATTATGCCTACGACGAATATGTATAGACTTACCATTATACATGTTGCTTTGTGCTCTTCCAATCGATGTCTGACTATCACAGTGTATGCATATTGGAGGCACAAATTTTTCCCACGTTGAAATATCCTCCAAAAATGTTGTAGTCGTTCTACCTCTTCACCACATTTGTCTAACACAATAAATTTAGATTCCATTGTGGATCTGGCTATAAATGTTTATTTTGAGGATTTCCATGACATAGCTGCACCTCCTAGTGTAAAACATATCCACTAGTAGACTTACAGTCTTTTGTATCAGAAATTCAATTAGCATCATTGTATCCTTCTAGAAGTGGTGAATATCTCGTATAGTGCAACCCATAATCACGAGTGTTTCTTAAGTATCTAAGTACTCTAACAATTGCTTTCCAATGATCAGCACTCGGATTACTAGTATATCTGCTTAATTTGCTCACATCATAAGCAATATCTGGCTTAGTACAACTCATTAGATACATCAAACTTCCAATAATTCTAGAGTATTCTACTTGAGAAATACATTCTCCTCGATTTTTGGATAGATGAACACTAGTATCTAAAGGTGTTCTAGCCACTCCTGTATCATCTTTGTTAAACTTTTCAAGAATTTTATCAACATAATGTGACTTAATATGAGACCATCTGAACTTTGTATAATTTTAATTCCTAAAATTACTTCAGCAAGTCTCATATCTTTCATGTCAAATTTAGAATTTAACATATTTTTAGTAGATTTAACCATTTTGTCATTACTACCAATAATTAACATGTCATCCACATATAAGCTCAATATGACATAATCATCTTTTGTGTCCTTTACGTAGACACATTTTTCACACTCATTGATTTTAAATTCATTGGTTGTCATCGTTTGGTCAAACTTTTGATGGCACTGTTTTGGTGCTTGTTTCAAACCATACAATGATTTAACCAATTTACAAACTTTTTTTTCTTGCCCTGGAATTATAAAACCTTTAGGTTGTTCTATGTAAATTTCTTCATCTAAATTTCCATTTTAAGAAAACTATTTTTACATCTATTTGATGAACTTTTAAATTTCACAATGCTGCAGTTGCGAGAATTATTCTTATGAAATTTATTCTCGTCACAAGAGAATATGTATCAAAATAATCAAGACCTTCTTTTTGTCTATAACCTTTAATCACAAGTCTGGCCTTGTATTTTTCAATGGAACCATCAGGTTTCATTTTCCTTTTGAATATCCATTTGGATCCTAGAGGTTTACAACCTGGTGGAAGGTCTACTAATTCCCAAGTATGATTCTGTAAAATAGAATCTACTTCGCTTTTAATAGCTTCCTTCCAAAGAGGTCATTTAGAAGAAGTTACTGCTTCTGTATACGTTTGTGGTTCACTTTCTAACAAAAAGATTAGAAAATCTGGTCCAAACAATTTTTTAACTCTTGCTCTTTTACTCCGTCCTGGTTCTAATCAACTTCTGAATCATCATTTTTATTTATAGTGTCATCATAAACTCGTTTAGACAAGCTTTGTCCTTCTTTGGACTTGCATGGAAATACATCTTCAAAGAACGATGCATTCCTTGATTCTATTATAGTATTCTTGTGTATATCTAGATTGCTAGACTCATACACAAGAAATCTATAAACAGTATTGTTATGTGCATAGCCTATGAAGATGCAATCCACTGTTTTTGGACCAATTTTTATTTTCTATGGTGTTGGAACAACTACTTTTGCAAGACACCCCACACTTTTAAATATTTATAGGATGATTTTCTACCTTTCCATAACTCATACGGAGTTTTATCTTGGTTTTTCCGGAGTACCTTATTTAAAAGGTAATTACTTGACAAAATAGTTTCACCCCACAAATTTTGTGGTAGTCCTGAACTTATTAACATCGCATTCATCATTTCTTTTAAAGTGCGATTTTTTCGTTCCACAAATCTTTGATTTTTATATAATTAAACTATGACTAGCCTAAAGTATCTAATCCAAGCTTTTATCTTGTTTCCAACAATAACATGAAGAACATCTATATATAAAGCTTTTCAAATCTATGTTCCCAACAAGTTTGGGACATTTTACTTTTCATCTCATTTTTTAACATTATGGGTGTTATTTTGAGCAACAATTTCTCATTCACTCATTGAACATTTTGAGCATATAAATATACACATTTTATCTACTCTTGTAGTAGATTAATAATCCACTTAGTCTCAAATAATTTGACTAATAGAACCTACTCAAATTCAAGCTAAAAAATATCCATGTACCATATCATTTTTCTAACAGATAGCACTACACAGAATCAACACCAAACAACAGGACAATAAACTCCGCGTAGGCAAAACAAGGTACCTACACAACTGAAACAAAACTAAGGCAACAACTCAATCCAAAATCCCTTTCCACTCCAAAATCACACCCACGACAAAATCATGACCGCATAGCACAAACTAACATACAACCAGAAACCATGAATGGCGATCAACACCCCCTTGGCCAATGCATATGTCATTCCATTCGCCTCCTGAAACACGTGACTAAAACACACGCATGATAGTTGTCGACAAGCAACATCTATATGATTAAGCCAACACCACAACCGCCATGGACAATGCGGCGGATGCAACAACCAACCTATTTCAACTCGCGAGTCAGACTCAATAACTATCGACGGACTAGCACTCAAATTAGAATTGACCACCATGTCCAGAGCATACGATATCGCCTTCATCTCGACATCATTTGAATCTATCACCTTCGAAAGACTAAAAAACATGGCCAACACCGTACCGTCCACATCAAGCAAAACCCCACCACACCCTACAAGCTCCGGTTTACCACGCGCGGATCCATCCACATTAAATTTTAAAGATCCCACTAGTGGCGGTTGCCATACATAACCACCCCTCACCTCCCTCGACAAGCTACTAGATAGACACAAGCGTGGACAAACCCACCAACAAGACTCAAGTATAGACATATCTGAGTTAGATGCATTTATTCGGTACAACGTCTTTAGTTTAATCAAAAATAAATCTTTTCCGCTGCCATTCGCTTTTTATTAAATATTAACTCATTTTGCGCAAACCAAAGTGACCAAAGCACGACAGCACACAAAAGAATCAGGTGGTTTCGTCTTCATATTCGAAAAATGTATGATATTTAAATGAATGTCCACAAAAGATAATGTAAAACCGAGGTTTTCTAATAGTAGTTAGTAAATTATTTCGATTGATTTATAAATTTAAGTCGTTTAACTTTTGAATTTAAATTGTACCAATTAGATCTTATAATCGATTGTTAAATTAATTGAAATATTTAATTTGGTTCGACTTGGATAATGGTTTCTCCGAGTGTTGTTAAATTTATATCGTTCGATATTTCATATGGAGTTACAGGTCGAACCAAAACAAAATATTTTTTAAAAATAATAAATTTTAATAATAATAATTTGTGTGCGGTTAAAATAAAAAAAAACTAAAAAAATCAAAAACCGAGAGCAAACACTTCCTAGTAATCAAAATCGGTATAAAAAATCTTCAAAGAATTTGAGAGATATCAAAATTACTTGACTACATGATATTTTAGTACACAAAATGTGCAAATAATGTATATAATCTATCAAATTTTTAACTGATTTTATGCAAAACTATGAATGGTAATTGAATCGAAACAATCTTTTAAAATAAAATCATCTTGAATTTTTTCTTTCCAACTCAATTAACCAAGTTTTTTTTTTAATTTCGGTTTACCATTTTAATACAATTCTACCAAAGGTATGATGGTTTTATAGAGTTAAGAGGATTCTTTTATATCTTGAGAGAGTTACAATGGATTTTTTTTTAATATGCTGATGTGATGCAATGGTAACATCTGTTCAAATTTTCTTAGTCTTTTTTAAGAAGTCACACACAACATGACAACACTAGTACTCGAACCTAGGTCACCAAGATGATGAACATCATCCTTTGCCACTGGGACACAATAATTTTTAAATAACTTTTAAAAATGTAAAATCTCTCGTTATTATATAAAATTATTATAAAAAATTATTTTTTAGTATTATTATTATGGTGAAAATTTTAAAATGATTTTTGAAGTCATGTAAATATTTATTTTGATCAAAATATATTTTACATGACTTAACTCGGTTTTTTTCAGCTTAACTTTTAAAAAAATTAAATTAAATTTAGTTAATAAAATAAAACTCATCAATTTGATTAATTTAATTTTTTAATCGAGGGTTTAGAATTGAAGGAAATAATAAAATAGGTTAATACCTCTTTTAGTTAATCTATTATTATTAAATTACGAGTTTGGTACTTGTAATTTTTTTATCAGCTTATATTTTTATTATCATTTCAAATATCCATTATCCTATTATATCTATTCTATTAAAAACAACTATCGTAACCGAATAAAATGCTGTCATGTGTAGTAAAAAAATAAAGTAAAAACATTAGAACCCACGGATTCTTTTTTAAAACATAGATTTTTTTTTGAAAAATTTTAAGATATTATGAATTTTATAGTTTTAAAGATAAATTAAGTATAATTATAAAGTAGAAGAAAAAAATTCAAGACATAAAATAGTTTTCTTTAAATAAATTTATTTTCATATTTTATAAATTTTTTGAGATATTAAAAAAATTATTTTATACATACCAGTTTTTTATTGGATCATGCCATTTTTTTAACAGAAAACAAAAATGGAATGAAATGATAAAATGAAGATCAAATTAATAAAAATGTACACAGGTACTAAATTAATAATTTAATTATTGTGCAGGGTCAAGATATCAATTAATCGCAATAAAATAGAGGAAGCTCATTTTAGCAAAATAAAAAAAATAATAAAGAAAAGAAAATAGAGGAATGTGGTGCAGGAGGAAGAAAATGATTTAAATTTAAAAGGACGTGGAGGTTAGCTGGTGAAAGTAAAAGAGTCCATGATTGGCGGAAGAATGTAAGAACAACTTGGTACCAAATTTATTTCATTTTTCACATTCAGTCCTTAGGAACGTGGCACACGGACAAGGCCGGAAGTGTACGGACCCATTATCACCCATACGTGGCTGTTTTACGTCAGTTAAATTAAATTAATTATTACAAAATAAGCTTAAATATATATTTGGTACTTGAACTAGATACATTCTCTCAAGTTGGTACTTAAAGAAAATTTTCTCCCACATTGGTACCTGAATTATACACTTTCTCCTAACTTGGTACCTAAAGAATTTTTGCTCCCAAGTTGGTACCAACACTTATACATTCTATCAATTTGATCTTAATTTGAAACAATTCAATCAATATAACTCTCTATATTTAAAAATTCTATCAATTTACTGTGTGCTATTCACCTAAATTGTTTGTTCTTCTCTTAGAAATGTTATATTACTTTCTTGGTATAATAAAAGTTCAAACATAACTTGTTGATAGAATTAATTTATCCAATTGCTGCTTTGATCTGATGGACTCACTTGATTTGATATTCTAAAAAATGATTAAATTGATGAAATTTTTAAATATGAAAGGTTAAATTTATTGAATTATTTCGAATTATGACTAAATTGATTGAATACATAAGTTTTGGGGACTAAAATTGTTAATAAAAGTATTAAAATAGTGGATGGAATTAAAGTTTGGGTGCCAACTTGGGAGGAAAAATTCTTTAGGTACCACGTTGGGAGAAAGTGTATAATTCAAATACTAACTTGAAAAGAGAAATTCTTTAGGTACCAACTTGAGAGAATGTGTATAGTTTAAGTACCAAATATATTTAAACCTACAAAATACGATTTACAAATAAATTAAAGGATTAATATCCTATACACTGGCGGTGGAAAGTTTTTATTTCCACAAGCGCCTCAATTATAGGGTTTAGGGTTAGTGTTTAGGGTTTAGAGTTTAGGGGTTTTAGTGTAAATGTTTAGAATTTGGGGTTCATGTTTAGAATTTAGGAATTAAGGTTAAAATTTAGGGTTTAGGGTTAGGGTTTAGTTTTAGGGTAATATGGGTGGGGATTTAGGTTTTAACCTATAAACCCTAAATTTTAACCCTAAACTCAAAATTCTATCAACAATCCCTAAATTCAAAACTACTACACTTATACCCCTAAATTTTAAACCCTAAACGAAGTCTATAACCCCTAAAACTAAAGCGCTTGTGTAAAAAAGTTTCCACAAGCGCTTGTGTATAAAACAATTACCCTAAATTAAAGGATAAATATCCTATACACAGGCGGTGGAAACTGAAAGTTTCCACAAGCGCCTTAGTTTTAGGGTATAGGGTGTTAGTTTAGGGTATAGGGTTTAGGGGTTTAGGTGTAAGGGTTTAGAATTTAGGGATAGTTGTTTCAATTTAAAGTTTAGGGTTATAATTTAGGGTTTATAGGTTAAAACCTAAATCCTCACTATATTACACTAAAAACTAAACCCTAACCTATAAACCCTAAATTATAACCCTAAACTTTAAATTGAAACAACTATCCCTAAATTCTAAACCCCTACACTTAAACCCCTAAGCCATATACCCTAAACTAACACCCTATACCCTAAAACTAAGGCGCTTGTGGAAACTTTCAGTTTCCACCGCCAGTGTATAGGATATTAATCCTAAATTAAATTGTGTATTTATGAGTATTAATTAACTACTTAATATTGGTTTAAGTGACGTATATTCATTTCGGGCTTTTACCTTCATAGCTTCATAGTTTTTCAAGAGACAATCAAATAAGGTTGTGTTTTTTCTTTTTCAGTTATATTTATGATGTTTTTTCAACAAAATAATAAAAATGACTTATTTGATAAATTTTAATCATATTTTTATAATTTATTCATGAAATATTAAAATAATTATTAAAAGTAATGGAACATTATCGTTCTATAAGAGTTTATTTTTTAAATTTTGCTCAAGGCCCCAAAAATATTTAAGACAATTCTACATATATTATGTGTGGATTTAGAAATTTCGGGATAGGTAGTCACTTAAAAGAAAAATTAAATTTCAGGATATATATAATCAATAAAATGAACAATTAACCGGAAGAATTTCATATTTTAAGATGCGTACTTGCCCACTCTTCACTATATATGGATCAATGGGCGTAAACAAGTCTTGGGAGGTTCTGCCATGCGACACCCTATAGTGTAATTAAATTAAGGCGGTTTCCAACACAAATTCTTACCTAAGACAAAATTAAACCCTTTTTTCGGTTAGTAAAAATTTAGGTTATTAACATAAACTATTACACAGTCCTACAAAAAGATCTTATTAAAATAATAAAAAAAATTTGTTGTTCGCATTTTAGTCGCACTCTAAGATCCCGCAATTTAGTCGCACTCTAAGGGCCCGCAAGTGTTTGCATGCGAAAAACTGAAAATTATGGATTCCTTCATCCACCCGTTTGCTTTTAAGTAGGCCCGTAAAATACAAGGATAGTCAAAGAGGAAGCTGCAATGCCATTGCATTGTTGAAAATTCAAACACAGCTAAACATATTGGACAGATAACAGATTCATTATTCAGTGCCAAAGAGTTTTTCCACCAAAAATATACTAAGTTTGTATTGTGGCTATACATGGACAATAATGAACAAAAATACCTATGCCTTTCCTAAAAATGATTAATGGAAATGAAAGATATCCACAATAAGCAATGATACAATCGTACATAGAGAGTGTAAAGCCCGGATCGGTTTTGCTTATCGACGATCTAAAGGTGTTTTTCATTGTTCTGTCTAGGAAAGATTAAATGAGAGTGTAAGCTTGAGGAAGTAGCCCAAGAGTATATACTACAACAATAGAGGCAATATGGAGATGAGCCCGAAGATCGACAGGAGAGAAACATGGAGATGGCGAGATGGCAAGGCAACTGATGTGTGAGAGTTGTTATTAGTCTTGGTATCTTTCGTTGAACCCGGGGTAGAATAATTATGGATTCCAGCAGCAATGGCAGGAGGTGCAGAGACGGGATGTGATTCTTCTTCGGACGAGTTTGCTTCCTCAATGTCATAACCTGTATGAAAGCAAACAGTAGGTAACCAGGGTTGATTGAAGCATAATGGAAAAGTACGTTTATGATCAAAAGCATCGCTTACAATCGAACTTCTTCCAGCCCAAGACAAATCTTTCTCGGTCAAACACCACACGGTAGCCAGTCATAAAGTTTTCTGTTCCGAGGAAAGTACGACCAGAAAAGCAAACACATAAATCATAGAAGAAAATGTAATTAAGGAAAAGTACAATAACAAGACTTGTTACACCGAGAGATGTGAAATGATGCTGCCTAATTCACCTATCTTCATTAATGCAACATAGATAGTCGGGTAATAAAGAAACTAGATTAATTTGAGGTAATTACACAGCGGAAACATCAATTAATCGCCTTCAACGCACAAGACTTACGTCCAATAATATTCAGTTCTGTACTCTTGACGACGGCGAAGCAATATACAAGTTTACTCTGCAAATCATTAGAGGTAAAATTGTTTAATGCAATAATAACATAAAAGAAAGAAAGAAAAAGTCGAGAGCAGTACACTACCTGAGTCGAAATGACAATTATCGGGTCATACACAGGAAAGTGACTTCCACCTTTCATGGTTAAACTCATACTAGGTATTAAACTTGTATTTGCATTAGGGCTGCATGCCACAAAGCAAAATGATCAGATGTATAGAATTCAACCTAAGCAGTGAAATATAAGATATAAACTAGACTAAACAATGAACCTCATATCATAACAGTACTCAAACGGGATCCTTGAATCAGGCGGACGGCGACTATCTTGTACCTGAGAATGGAACTGTAAAAGAATATAAATTACTAAGTCACAACATCAAGTTTCATTGGTTTTAAGATGTGGAGTACTTACATTCAATGCAAGATTTGAATATGTTGGGTCAACCAAGTATGTAAATGAGGTCCCAGAATCAAAAAGTGCTGTAAAACCGCCATCAATTAAAGTTGTCCCCACCTGGATTTGAGTTACGGTAACATTATACGTCGGACTGCAAGATAAACCACAACCAGATATTAACATAAAATGTTCCATCAGCAAACACATAAATCTAAATTCACAGTGATCAACATCAAGAAAACGAGAAAATTACCACTTACTGAGATGGGTTAACATTAAACGGGGTCTCTTCCTGATCGGGACTACCTTTGTCTCCAAAACTGATCCTTCCAGTTCCATCATTTCCAAAACACATGGAGAACGAATCATCTGTTAAACCCTCCCGTGATAAAATGCTAGGAACGGCTATTTTCTCCATGCCAAGCCCAAATAAACCATTGGGAGCCGCAACGTCGAGGAATGAACCGCTTTGTACCTGCCCACAGCTGCACCATTCATATTGTATTTTCATCTGAACCTAGAAAATCCCAGAATAAGGCATGCAAACCAGTTAAGCTGAATATTAAGAGAGCTTACCCAAATGTGACATACGCCTCAACCAATTCCGGATGACCATCTTCCGTTGTTAGGTGAAGAACATCCTCCACTAGAACCCCAGAAGTAGCAGTTTGAGCTGACATGTAGGATACCATGTAAGGACAATTACTAAATGTTCCGAGACATTGGTTACGTTGTGCACACAAGCTGCTGCTGCAGGTGACCTTCTTGCTAGTCGATGATCCTTTCGGGTCATATATACTAAGCTCAAAATCCTGCCGCCAAAAAGAGTGCAAGGTTTAATATCAATACAAGGGCAAGAAGTTATGAGCAGACCAAGTTGATTAACTAGAAGTACATTCCTAGAGTTTCAACTTTCAAATGCATCAGGGACATGAAGAAAAAGGCCAAGAAAACATAAAATCTAAGAATAAAAAGCGAAAGGATTATAAGAAAACGTACAGAAGCATAGGTAGTTCCTTCAGTTGGAGCACATTTTGTACATTCACAGGGCACCCAAAAAAGATCACTCCCAGTATCAAGTGCCACCATGAATTTCACCCCTGGAGTCCCCAATTGAACTGTTGTATAATGTAAACTGCACCCCCAAAAAATTCCCAATCAAGATTTGCAGAAACAATGTCAGCAAAACCCTATATCTAAAACTTCCCAGAAAACACAGGAGAAAGGGGAAAGAAGATCCTTACAATCCTAAAGAGTTGATTTTGAAAGTGGAGTTGCCATCAGAGAAAGAAAGGGTTGCATTAACACCGGAGAGTTTGCGGCCGCGGAAGAGACGATCCCGTTGAGCTAGAACGGCGTAGTATTCGAAAGAGTCTTTCACGGGCCAATGTGAGGGTTTCCCAACGGAGTTGGACCAGTTCCTGACGGGTTCAGAGAAACGGTGGTGCATCTCGAAAGTGAAGATGCGCCCATAGCTGAGTTTAAAGCTAAAGAAGACCCAGATTGATATCAAGAACAAAAAGACAGTCTTTAACATTTTCTTTACTGGGTATTACAGGAGAAATCAAGTTGAGACTCCAAAAAGATCTGCATTTGAAAACTGAAAATAATAACAAGAAAAACAACAACAACAAAAAAGAAAGATTGGGTTTGGATCTTGGGTCGCTTTAGCCTATAGTAGTTTTGAAAGGGAGAACAATATGTTTTATTTTCAGCATGTGTTTGGTGTTCAGACTTCAGAGGATCCGAAGAACCAGTTCCTGTTCTTGTTTTTGTTACAATGCAAGTGAAAACGGTGACTTTTGCATGTGCACTGGTGGGTGGCTGCTGGGGCCTACGCCTACCCTTTAATTTAAGCCAAAATGAAATATATATATATACATTCATATTATTTTGAAACGATTAAGAAATCAAAACCATGGACTTTTAGACTCTGGATCCGGTTGCTGGGTCTCTCAGGTTGGATCCATTGGGTCTACACATATAGAGAAAGTCATTTTACCCAGTAGATCAGAATTTACGGTCTTTATTTGGTAGGGCGCATGTGCCTATCTGTTTGCTCTTTACAGTGTGAAATTCGACTTTCCCAAAGCCCAGATTTGGTTCCAAAGTTTTTAGCTTTTTGCCTAAATCAATTGGTTGTTGATCCAATCAAACTTAAGTAATTACATGGTATGAAGATTGAATAGCCTTACATTACATAGTTTATATTAAATGGTCTTCATGCAACTCCAGACAACTCAACTAAGATGGAAGCAAAAGCAAGACAGCATACAGTTAAGCAAGATTACAACATTTTGCATGGTGTTTGACAGTTGACACCCACCGATTTACCAGAATGTCAACCCTTGACCAAGTTAGCCGCATTCTTCTACTGTAAACTAAACAAGATAGTTTTAAAAATTGGGGGAAAGTGGAAACATAATAGAATGATTTGAGGTGAACAAAGAGAAGTGCAGTGGGAGTTTCTTTCATGTGATGTCCATTCAATTAGCTTTCTTTTCTTTTGTTTTGCTTTTTTGACAGAATTGATGGATCACCATCAAATTATTTAGCCAAATTCAAGGATATTATTCATCAACTTGAAGAAGAAGAGATAGAGAGTAGAGACTGCTGCTTTTGCTGATTACAAGTGCAGAGCACAAGAAATATCCAAAGGAAAAAAGAATTGTGTGTGTTAATTTAGTTTAACTTAAAATCTCTGTACCCTGAAAGATTGAGAAAGGCACCAGAATCATTAAACCTGGTACTTTTTTAGACTTCGGCTGTGGTTTTAGATTTGTGTTAATTATGTGGACCATCTGTTTAGGATGCAATTAGAATAGCATCTCACTTGAGATTGAATTTGAGAGAGAGTGAGCTGCCTTTTTGTCCTCACCTGCTACTGCATAATTCAAAGCAAAGGACCCCACACTACTTCCCCTAAATTGTCCTCTCTCTCATCTCTTTTTACTGACACAATTCTCAATGCCAACTTCACTGTTTAGGTCTATCTCAGTTTCCACCCAAAGACAGATACTTTCACTGTTTTTCACATCATATTAGTCAATTCCTCCTGCTACTAATGCTCATCCCATCCAACTACCCTTGAAAATATCAATAAATAAATAAATAAAAACATTTTCAGAACCTAATTATGTAGCTAAAGACCTGATGCTTTGCCAACATTTTTTTACTATTATTTTTTTGAAACAGTATCTCCTTCCTCGGTAAAGCTAAAAAGTTACAAGCATGTGAATCTACATGTGATTATTCAATCATTTATGTGACTATTTCAATCCAAAGATCAAATTAATCTTGAAGGAGAATATGCATAGTATGGCTCAAGAAATATAATAATGATACTCCGAATATTAATTTACTGAAAGAATAAAAAGCATTAATTTCCCCATATCCATTACCTCAGATTGTTCTTGTCCATATCTCACTGTCTCTGAAACAATAAAAACTAAAAAGCTTGTGAAAGAATATACTTTGGAATGCTTTTTCATATGATTTAGTACCATGAAGATTGAGGTCTCATGTCAGCAGTTGGATTTTTCTACCGTTTTATTCCATTTTTCATCATTTCTAATTTTCTATCGAGTGATAATGACTGTTTAAACCAACGGCTGTAATCTGAGAAAAGAATCCAATCCCACGGCTACAAAAACCCAGATGAAGTTTATACGTTACTACAAGCTGTAAAAGAAGAGCAATTATGGCTTCCTAGGGAAACTGAAAGTAAAACTCCCCGCCAAATATCTTCTTCAGTTCAGTTATTTCTCTTGTTATTATATTATAATATTATTTTGAAAAAGGGTACCCTGCCCTTTGGTAGGCCAATAAGCCATTGCCAGTTGCCACCCTACGTGCGGGTCATTATATCTTCCATGTTCAAGACCTTGAAATTTGACAGTGGTGGTCACGACCTTTTTAGTGAGAGTGGGGCTTGATTTTTCCTGTTCTTTCACCATGGCTTGCGACAGTAAAACATAGCAAGGAACAGTCTTAGTAGAGTTTCTCTCTCTTACCAAAGTATTGAGGTTAGGCTTTGACTCCATCACGTATTGGTTGCCAGCATTTGTCTTTAAAAGATCTCTGCCATGTCCACAAATCTCTTTCCCATGACAGCGATGAAAGAAAAAGATAGGGAAAATAGCTGCCTTGTTAGATTAGCTATTTGCAGGAAACATACACCAAAGAAAGCAATCTTCATTTATTGTTATTGAAAAAACATGAAAGGGAATTGGTTTTTGATATTTCAACTCTTTTTCATGTCTAAAGTGTAGCAAAGAAGACAAGCTTGTTGCTCTGTCGCATCCTCTGACATACTCACTATCATTTCTCCTAATGGTTTAATCAGCTTTATTTTAGTTAAACCTCTACTTGAAACCCAAATCATCTCCCGTTTTCAGACACAGGGCAGTGAAGCCAGGTGCGTTTTGGTTTTGGTCTTGTTTTTTCATTTATCTGATGTGATTCTCTGCAACTTTTCCGAGACACCTTCCTGCCACAGCCAAAACCCAGTCTTTTCCTGTCAAAAAGAGTGCATTATATGGTCTTAATCAAGAACCCAACTTCAAATTTCACTAAAAGGAATCACCTTTGGGTTTAGCAGAGAGTGACACAGAGAAAGAAATGGGCTGTGCTACTTCAAAGAAAGAGGAGGAAGATGGTGTTGTGTCACTGTGTAAAGAGAGGAAACGCCTCCTGAAATTGGCCGTGGAGCGTAGATATGCTCTTGCAGATGCTCAATGTAAGTATAATCAGTCTCTCTATGCGGTTGCAGCCGCCATTAGGTTGTTTGTGGCAAGGCATTCCTCTCCTTCTTCTCCTTTCCTCATCACTTTCCCGGCTACTTCCACTGATGAGGCTGCTGCTGAGACCCCTATCACCAATCCCATGTTCTTTAAGCAAAAACCAACTGAGCCCACCCATGAGACCATCCCTTGTCAATCATCTCTTTCAACAGTTTTTCTGAAAAGAGGGAATCAAGAGGAAGTTCCAAGAACTGAAGAAGGTAAAGAGGGTTGTCTTGAGTCCTCAGAAGAAGAGGAAGAAGATGAGGTCATTTGTGAGCATTTTTATGGCGAGGAGGCTCCACCGGCAATGCCATCGCCAGGGAAGGAGTTTGCTTGGGATTTCTTCTACCCTTTTGATGAGGTGAGGACAGGAGTAGTGAGCAGCTTTAGTGACAATTCTCAGGAGGAATTGAGAGCGGTGAGAGAGAAAGAGGGAATCCCTGACCTGGAAGAAGATGGTGAGAGAGTTATGAGTGGGAGAAAGGTTGAGAATGTAACAAATGCTGATGACGGTGATGAGGAGAGTAAGAATAAGAATACAGGTTTGAGCAACGGGGATGACCATGATGCAAATATGAGCCAAGGTGAAAAGAATAGTTTCAGAATGATTAAAACACCTACAGCTACTAATGAGAGAGAGTTGTTGGAAGCTTTAAAGGATGTTGAGGACCATTTTCTTAGAGCATATGAATCTGGTTTGGATGTCTGTAGAATGTTAGAAGCCAACAGAGTTCAGCTGCAATCTGGTTTGGAGGAACTTAAAGGTGGGTTGTCTTTCCCTTGCAAGTATTTTCATTTTCTGTTTCTTGAAAATGCTTCTTATATTCATGTGTTTTTCATAGAAAAATTAGTTCTTGTGTTATCCTCTTGCAAGTTGAATACTAAAGGTTCCATCTAGTTGTTTTGAGTGTATAGTATGTTGTTGTTGCAAATTAGGCTAAGAATGAGAATTGATGATTTGTCATATAACAGGAAAGGTTGATTGAAAGCCAATCTATTTCCTTCACGGTCTGTGCCTGTCAATCTTTGTTATTCGTTGATTTGTATGGTTGTTTAACTTGCTGACTGGCTGCAGAGAGCTCGAATAAACTTATCCGGTCAATTACTTGGAGCCGGTCTCCATTATCCCGATCTTCGTCCTGCAAAAGTCTCGTTTCATGTAGTTCCAGAAGTTCTTCTACATGGACAGAATTAAAGACTGATATGTTTGATGATTATGGTGGGATGGAATCTGGAAGCCACTCATTGACCCTAGGAAGGTTGTATGCTTGGGAAAAGAAACTCTACGAGGAAGTGAAGGTACTATAAACACAATTCTATTGCTGGCCCGAAAATGGGAACTGTCTCTTGTTCCTTCTTGAGCACACATGCCTTTGTAAATGATTCCTTTCGTCTTGTATACAATGTACTGTTCAATGTGGTCTTGAAATGTTGAATTTTCATCTAAACTACCAGCTTTTGAGTCCATTGAAAATTCATGTTTTTAAGCATCTGGCATAGCTTCCTAACATTTTAGAATTCATATATTCAGGCAGCAGACCAGACCAAGAAAACTTATGACAAAAAATGTTATCAAATGAGAAGCTGCACTGCTAAACGAGATGGCCTCTACTCTGGTGACAAAACCCGAGTTGAAGTGAAAGACTTGCATAGCAGAATTTTGGTTGCAATACGAAGTGCCGAAACAATCTCCGAAAGAATTGAAAAACTGAGGGATGAAGAGTTGCAGCCGCAAGTTATAGAGCTGCTGCATGGGTATGAAAGCAAATGACAAAATATTTCAGATGTGTTAGATTTATCATTGTGATAATCTTCATTTCTTTCTCCTTCTGCAGCCTAATGAGGAACTGGAAGATAATGATGGAATCACATGAAACCCAAAACCGAATCATGTTTGAAGTTACTTCCTTCAGCTGTCCTACTTCTGGAAAGTTTTGTAACGACTCTCACCGTCTTGCCACTCTTCAGCTTGTGGCAGAACTTCATAATTGGCGCTCTTGCTTTGTTGCATATTTATCTGCACAGAAGGCATACATTGAAGCTCTCAGTGGGTGGCTTTCCAAGTTCATTGCCCCTGAGGTCGAATTACGCTCCAAGAAGAGGTCTTCGGCCCCGGCATTAGGAGCCAGTGGACCACCGTTACTCGCAACTTGTCGTGAATGGTTGGCTAGCTTGGAGATATTGCCGAATGAAGCTGTTATTTGTGCATTGAAAAGCTTTGGAAAGGATATGCGTACACTTTGGCTTCAACAGGGTGAAGAGCAAAAACAGAAGAGGAAGGTTGATGGACTTGCCAAGGAACTCGAGAGGAAGGTCTTGGAATTTCAGAGAACAGAGAGCAGGGTTCTTGGGACAAAACTATCTGAGCAGGAACTAGAATTAAATGTTCGGAATCGGATCGAGTATTTGGCAGAAAGAAAACATCTGTTGGATATGTTCAGGAAAAGAATGGATGCCGAGAAGTTAAAACACCAAACTATCATGGAAGAGACGCAGCAGATAACTGTGAAAGGATTCCAAACAGGATTTTATACCGTTTTCGAATCCTTGGTTGAATTTTCAAAGGCTTCTGTAAAAATGCATGCCGACCTCGTGACTCGCTGTGAAACCTCTAAGGCACCAGAGAAGGAAGATGAAAGTGAACCGAGCTATGTAGATGAAATGAGTTCTTATCTCTGGGGTTGAAGTGGCTGAGACAAGGAAAAGCCTGGAAAAGAATTTGGTCATATTATACCTTGTATTCTTGAATTTCTCAGATATGGGGTTTCATAAGTCTCCTAAGCAGCTCGCCGGAATCGTATTTGTGGAAAGCTATTGTAGTTTACTTAGCTGATTGTAAGTATTAATGATCTTAGTTTGATGCTAAAGAGAGTTACATTTCAACAATATTGTAACTGTTTGAGATCATTGTTTTTTCTTTGAACATTAGAAGGGAAGATCATGATTTGTTATGTTCCTAACATAACTTGGCCGTTCCCTAAAGCTTGGAAACATATAATTACTTGTTTGATTGATCTCTCAGGTTCTTCTTATCAACATCGATACTTGCACTGTCAAGCTCAAAACATCTTAAGCTGGTACTTTGAGATGAAATGCTATCCAACTCAACATGGAACTTCTGAAATCCAACACCATCTATGCTCACAAAGCTTTGGGAATAATCTTGGTCGAATGATTTATGTCCATGTTCAGTTAGTCGAGGAAACGTGGCAGTGGTAGTTGGTTTAGAGCTTCTCAAAGGCTGTTTGTTGATCAAGTTGCCGACCGAGTGAAGTGTGTTTTCCAGTTCTTGCCAGACCCGAGTCATTGTTGGACGGTCTTTAGGCGTTTTTGCCACGCATCTTAAACCAAGTTCACCCATTGTCAGCATCATTTCCGTGTTGCAAGGTCCGGATAAAAGAGTAGTATCGAGGATTTCTTCGATGTTGCCCCTCTCTATACTTGGCCTCGCCTGCATTTTCAACAGCTCACTTCAGCACACGTTTAGTGTCTGAATTGGCAGCTTATTAACAACAGTAAGGCAAACTTTTAATTGATAAATAAACTAACCCAGTCAATAATATGATAGTTAGGGTGGCTTCTAGTCGAATCCACAGCCGGACGGGCAGCAATCAGTTGCAGAAGTATGACACCAAAGCTATAAACATCACTAAAAGGACTCAAATGAAAGCTTGTACAATATGCAGGATCAAGGTACCCGGGTGTTCCTTTGATCTGGCTACTGACATGTGATTGATCCCCAATAGGTCCCATTTTCACAAGTCCAAAATCTGAGACCTTGGCATCAAAGCTTTCTCCAATTAAGATGTTGCTAGGTTTAATATCTCGGTGGATTATGCTTGGCTTAATTCCATCATGCAAATGAGCTATTCCTGTAAAAAAAATCATGTTTATTTATAGTAAAGTTTAAACTATTTCTTCTGTGGGAAATCTACCTTTAGCAGCTCCTATGGCTATGTTCACTCTTTGCCTCCATGTCAAGTTCTTTCCACCTCTTCCTACACTCCAAAAATGAACAGAAATGAGTTTTTTTTTATTGATTTATCGTCTCTGTGAAAGGTGTTTCAAGTGGGAACTTACCCATGATATACTCGAGTAAAGAGCCATGTGGTACATATTCATAGACCAATATTTTTGCACCTTTTGGTCCTGTTTCAGATGAAGTAAAAAATTCTTAGGTTCTTAGCACCAGCTTAGACAATTGATTACTTAATCGATGATTTAAGGCTCGATAAACATACCGGGCTCTTCACAAAACCCCACCAAACCTACAAGATTCGGATGATTTACTTTCGAAAGAAGCTCAACTTCTGTTCCAAGAAACCAGTAAAAACAAATCAACCTACTTGAGCTGTGGTAAAGTGAATTATGGTGTAGAATGCTTAAGGCTGCTTACCATTTCTGAATTCTACGATGCTTTGGTATGATTCGGCATGAGCCCTCTTGATTGCTAATGTACCTTCAAGTTCAAAGGTTCCTTTATAGACGTTTCCAAATGCACCAGACCCCAACAAACAATCTGCACTATAATTTTTGGTAGCCTTTTCGAGCTCCTCCGATCCGAAACGCCTCAACCGCAATTTCTCAGCTTTCAGACTTCCTAATTGTACAACGATTTCATGAAATAATGAGCAAGCAAATTCAATGGAAGAAAGGACACTTATGGGATCCCAAGTTACTAAACCTTTACCTTTACGGCTCCATTTTCGTCTAAGCTTTCGTCTGCAAAAGACCGAGAAGGAAAATACCAACAGCAAGGCTGCTAAAGTGGCAATGATAAGAACAACCCACATTTGCTTATGACTATGAGCATGATCAGGTGTTTGAGAATCCTCTAGCAAATGAAATCTCTTGGCCATGCATCTGATAAATGAGCAAATGTCCTGCCCAAAACTGCTAAATCATTTCATGTGATAAAAGAAACAAGCTGTATCAGTTGTTTCTATCTGTTATATATTATATACAGGGCTCCCTCTCATGGACTTGGTCTTCTCTTGAGACGGCATATAGGCCATAGAATACAACAAAATTTTCAGGTCATTGTTGGGAGAAAAAAAGGGGCATAGAATCTACATGTTTTCCGGTTCAAAGCCGACATGTAAGCACAAAAGGACTTGAAAAATCAACAAAACCCATCAGGTCTGTGCTGTTCCTTGCATCACATCTTTGTCTTGTTGTTCTTTCGGTGCTAGATTCCGAGGAATAAGTTACTGTCACTGAAGCAAGTGATCTAAGGACCACGTTAGTGGATTAATATATGAATCTCCAAGGCAATTCATGGTTGAATGATTCTAAATAAGACATAAAAAAATGGATGAGTGTGGGGGATGATGGACCGAGCAAATTAATTATCATGAATATTTAATTGTGGGATCAGGATTGAAAGCAAGTATGATGAAGCCAAGCCATTTCATGTCCTATTGTTGTTGTTTTGATCTTTGATTTCATTATCCGTTTCAGAGTCTCATTTATTTCCATTTCTGGGCTTGCCCTTTTGTGCCAAAACCCATGGTTCTGTTTAGGGGTGTGATCGAGTCGAGGCAAGTCCATGACAAGCTTGAACTCGAGCTCAATTCAAAATTTGGGGCTCGATATTCAACTCAAGCTCGATCCAATATCAAGTTTTAAGTTCGGGATATAATTGAACTACTCAAATTCGAGCTCGATTAAGATCATTTACCAATTTTTGTACTAAAGCTCAAGCTCAAACTCGATTAAGCTTGTTTGTACTCAATAATGGATACAAGAGTAGAAATGTAATTTAGTAATATATATTAAAAGTTTAAAGCTCAATAAAAGCTCGCGAGCTGCTCGAGACGGATGTTATGGTCCTCGAATTCGGCTCGACCAACTACAGCTCCTCCAGCTCTAGCTCGATAATTTTTTAATTAAAATTCGAGTTTTTTCAAGTCGAACTCGAATAGTTTGCAAGCATAAGTGTCTAGTTTAAATCCAAGCCTCGTTTTCCTTTTTAAAAAGTTGGTTGATAGTTTCAGGGATTGTGCTGTGTGGGTAAGATTCTAACATCAATAGCAGAGGTCAATCCTACACAGAAGATACCTTTTTTTCTGTAAATTCTAATGGAATTTGATCATCTGTTGGCCTATTTATTGCAGAACTTTCCAAAAAGTATGGCTGCTTTAAGCTTTTGTCTTTCGTTCTTTTTTGTGGACCAAAACGTGAGAGAAACAAATAATATCCATATAGCTCTCATGAACTTTGACTGCCAAATCCGATGGCAGTGGGCCAGTGGCACAATCTTGAAATGAATCCTGTGAAACTGCTCACATGGGTTAAATGGAAAACAAAAATTGCTGTTTTTGCAGCACAAATGAATGCATTGGAAAAAAGTAGGTGAAAACACTTGCCAATGTACATCAGTAGCATAATATCAGCAACCAGACAGTCATCTGCCATTACTGCCAATTATAAATGCATATCAAAGATCTTAATGTGGTAGCTGGCTGGCTGGCGTTTCACAAGTTGATCAAGTTTTTTTGGATCTCAAAGTCATATTCATCGTTGCAACGACGAACCGACATGACACAGTCTTGATCATGGCAATTCCGAAACTAAAAGTTTGATACAGTTGATGTTCATTTTTATGCAATAATATTGCAGGGAAGAATTGAAGCTTAACCTTTCTCCAAGCTTCAAATATGTTGTAGCTAGTGAGTGATGATCGAGGATTCTCTCTTCTGTTCAGCAGGAGATGAGTGATCCACCCTGAAACACGTCCCGACTGATATCTGTACAAAGTCAGGATCCGAAAAGATTAATTCCCACAGCACCGGCATTCCTCTGATGAACATATATTTACAACAAAAACAACAATCATTGATACAGAACACTGTATTATCTTTGCCATGATTCTTAGCTAAAACAACGGAGGTCTCAATCCTGGAAGACAGGCCGACTTGGTTTACAACAATCATTCACGGAAAGAGGAGTCAGCATAGCAAGATAGCCAATTAGAAGTTTCAGAACTGTAAATCGAATCCTTTATACAAAGAGTTACTCAAGTACAATGTTCGATCCCACAACAACAAGAATGTGGAATAGTCAGAGAGACAGATTAGGCAAGCATTTGATTAACAATTACAATTACACAAGCCTCGGCAAGTAAGAACGGTGTAAATAAAATATAAATAGCTTGTTTTTAATCCTATTGTTTATGAAACAAATCCCTTCTGCACAATGGACATGAACCATGACTAAGAAGCCACTTATCTATGCACGGCAGGTGGAACATGTGATTACACTGCGGTAAGCACCGAACTGTTTCTCCAAGCTGAAAGTCCTGCATAAATGATAAGGATAATTCTAAATGTCAATCAAATAAGCTTCTTGTGCAACTATTTTTATTACCAGGAATGGGGTGAAATCGAAAATAGAGTGTGGCCGTTGAACCTGAAGGCAAACCGAACAGGAAACTTTCTCCCCCGAACCATCTGCATTGTCATTGTTTCTGATTGTTATCTTGGGGATTTTTTCAACCAAATCTCCAGCCAATCCTCTAACACCACCAGTGTCGAAGATGTTCTGGACCTCCTCGAAAGTTGTTCCAGCAGCTCCCATCTGATAACAGAAACTGGAATCAGAAGCAAATTGCCATGGGATGGAACCATCATTTTCTAGCATAAACAGTAACACTAACACCATCTTGTAGAGCATATTACCTGACTTTGTACCGCACTCAGCATCACCGGACCAATTCGTTCACGAACAAGCCTCCCACTTAGAAGGCTTGCAATGACATCAATCTGCACAAATTGCAGGAGAACAAGTTAGATTGCCTAGAAAAATTATCATTAGAATTCGTAATCATAGTATCAAAAACATATCAAGTTAGAACAATCAAATTTTCTTTTTTTCGTTTCCCACTTTCGATTAACTTAGAAACCAGCAACGAAACCAGTAAATTTCAGGAGCATAAACAGGGCTGCTCACCAAGTAAAGCAAACATAAGACCCCAGATTCGTCGGATTGCCAAAGAAGACGAGAAGATTCGAAGACATCGATTGAGAAAACAGCTCCAGATATAGCCCCGACAGCAGCCCCTCGAACGAACCCACTCTCGGTCTCTTGTCCAATCAAAGCCCCCGTCATGGCCCCTAACAACGTGCCCACTGCAGACAAAAAATGACAATCTCATCAGCAAAATTTGATCATAAAAGGTTAACCTCAGGCAACCGAATTGTTTCACACGTCAAATTCTAAGACAAACTAATTCCAACCCGCTTAACATGATTAGATTTGTCTTTCATATATAACATAAACAAGCAAAGTAAAGATACAGATATTGGATCAACATATAATTATAATTTATAATTCCCAGAAAAGATTTGAAGAAGAAACGGAGGAGAAGGAAACCAACCTAAGGCAAAGAAAAATGTTAAGACGGCAGAGAAAATGTTCCCAATGATGGAAGAAACAGCGAAATTGCAAAAAAGTTTCACCTTTTCAAAGAAATCTCGAAACCGAGAAAATGATGTCAAGGAAAAACGAGGGGGGTGTCCGTAAAAATCCATTCTTTTCTTCGGTTTGGGTTGGAATGGACAAAAATGATCCAGTTTAAGAATTCAAATGATAGATTCTTTTGTATGGATAACTGGATAAGGATAAAGGGGTTTGTGTTGGGTAATTAATAAAAGATCTTACAATGATAGTGATATCTCAATCTCATCTCATCATCGAATCTAATTCAGATTTTTATATATAAAAAACTTAATTTATATTATTAATTGACATTCTTAATTAATATTTTGAAATAAATAAATAAATGCTAATATTCTAAAATTTTCTTCTTTTTTGCAAACAGTTCAAACTGAACCATTTATAGGTTTATTTTAGCTCTATTTTGTTTTCACTTCTCAGTTTTAATTGGGTACTTTTGTTGTCTAAAGACAACCACTTCATCTTCAGACATAGATTCGTCCTTCAAACAACTTGAAATCTCTGTCCGGACCCCAAAAACTCAAAGTCAAACCTCTTAAATATCTTTTTGGTTTCTCTTCTCCCATTGAATTCTTACAATGCCGGCATAATTTTTAATTGAATTCTGGTTTTGTTTCCCTTTTTAAATTAAAATGATAAGAACTGAGCTGTTTTTGTTGGGTTTTGTTTTTCCGTTCATTCATAGATGAGCGAGCTGTCGAGATCAAATTGGTCAAAATCACATTTTTATCAAAATATAGAGGGTAAACTACACATATAACCCCCACTATAAGGATTTTTGTTATGTTCTAATACTATGAAAAGTTTAAATAAATTACAAATTAGTTCTTTTATAAAAAAAGTTAACGTAATAATAAATTTAATCTTTTAACCTTTAAATATTTGTCACGATTAGGAAGAGTCCAACCTCGAAAAAAAAAGAGGTCTTAAAATATATAATTAGTAATGCTGCACATCATATCAAATATGTCTTTTGCAAAGAGAGTAACAGCCCGTAATGTATATATTATTATAAATTCATCATAGTTTTAAAATTTTACTTCTTAATATTTAAACATTAAATCAATTTTATCTCTTTCTTAACTTACTTTTTTATTTCTTCTCTCGTCAACTCTCTTCCCATCACCATTTAACCTTTACACCATTTAGCATAACCATTGCCCGTGTGATTTGCCATCTAAATCAGTTAAACAATCGTTACAAGAATCTCCAAGGATGTCATCTCATTTTCCTAAACCGTGTTTTTTTATGTTTATCACTGTATAATAATCTATTATTCACAATCGCCACTCCCCTCACCATATCAAAGCACACCTCTTCCATCTAATACGTTATGAACTTATTGTAGATGATGTCAGAGGAGAACGTATAATTTTATGTAAAGGGTGCAAGTTATTATGAAGCTATATTATAAATGTAGGAGGTGAGAAATTACAAAAACTAAGAAATGCAGAATTAGATTGACAATAAAAAATACAAAGAAAATATTTGAATTAGAATAAAATTTTAAAATTTTGAAGGATGTCAAATCAATAAATTGTCTATAAAAATTTCATAAGTATGAAATTTAGTGAGGTTTAGCCGGAGGCCCCAAGTCAATACATTGACTTAATTACATAATCAAGCCGTGAAATAAGTCTGGACCTACGAAGGAACCTCAAATATTAAGAGAAAAATAAATTTATCAGGTTAGTACTCTTTTTAGAGTTAATATAACCCAAACAGTTAATTCTCAACAAATTGCCATAATCTGTTCAAATTAATGAAGATTATAGATAGTTGTAACTGTAACATAGTTGGGATGATGAGAAAACCTTCATCTCTTGACGGCGGGTTCCCCCAACACCTTTTTGATCTATCACCAACTAATGCTGCACTATTTTTACTAGTGTCAAAAAACTTAAGAGTACTTTGGATAGGTAAAGAAAACATTAATAATTACACTGAGTTTTTTTTTGCATTGGGGACTCACACAAAATTAAAAAAGAAATTCTCCTGGTAATGTAAGAATTTGGTATTACTCAAGTTTGACTTTGCACGGCAAAAGTTTGTAATTGAACTTCCTACAAGGATACGACTACCTCAATTTCTTAATAATATGATATAAATAACATAACAGAGTGCAGATATTTTCACTGAATTTCTCTTTACCAGTCCAAAATAAAGAAATAAGTTTTAAGCAAGTAAATGCAGTGCAACACCAGCTACAACGAGTTTCGAATGGTAAAATATCTAATGTGATACTTGAACTATTAATATGTATTTGATAAAAAAAAAACTATCATTATGTATATTACTATAGAATCTGTGAATTTTTATTGATTGAGTATCAATACAAATACTATAATGACACATTGTTAACCGAGATAGTTTAAAGTTAGTTTAAAGGGTTAGTTACGAGTGGTTATTTGGTTAAGGGTTTGTTAGGATATGTTAAGTCTTGTTTGTTCGTTAACACAGTCCCTATAAATATAGAGGTTGGGCTATCTTAATAAATATATCTCTTATTCTTGATCTGTTAATTAATTTTAAATTTTCTTTTTTTTCTTCAATATCATTCTTTTATATTTGTTCATTCTTTGTCGATTGCTTCAGATTTTAATTACCGGAGTTTAAAATGGTATCATAACTATTCTAATTAGCGGTGTGATTAATTGGAGGCCAAAATTTTTACGATGAGTCAACAATCAGTTCAAAAAGCAGACTCAGCAGATGTCGTCTTCTCTTCAAAGAAAAGTATGTTGTTTACAAACAAGCGAATCAATGTGGTTCTCAATTATCTCAACTTTTTGCTGTAAAACAATAAATCTTACTGGTTGTTAGAAGTCACAGATTAAAAAAGTATCTGCTGAGAAAGGTCAAAGCACTTCCAGAGTCAATTTGAGATGAGAATGACGAAATGATTGAGAATGAAAAGTACGAGTTGTTCGTCGCGCAAGACAGTGCATTAGCATCATGACTGCTCTCCACCATCAGTTCACATTTTTTCCCTAACTTGTGGGGGCTGAAACCGCATCTGAAATTTGGACGATTGTCACAAAACTTTTTGCAACCACAACGATAATGAATCTGCATTACAAGCTCAAGTCTTTAAAGAAGGGAGATCTTAGTATGCGCACATATATTTTTCAGATTAAAAATGAAAAATATATTTATTCAGATAGCTCAACTTATAAATCTATAGGAACTAGATTAACGGCCAACAACACTTTACAGACCCTAACAAACCCTTAACCAAATAACCACTCATAATTAACCCTTTAAACCAACTTTTAACTATCTCTCATTTTTGATATATTAATCAATTTAATTTTTTTTCCTTTTTTCAATATGCTCCTATTTTTACATTTGTTTATTCTTTGTCGGTTGCTTCAGATTCTAGTCACTAAAATTTAAGACACATAAAATTATAATTTAGGTATGACATTTTTTAATGTTGTTAATCTAAGTATTATGATAATACATAAAATGATAATTTAGGTATCATAATGAATATTTTGACAAAGTAAATGTACTATGTCAAACGTTTTAAAAACACATGTATCACATTGTATCGTATTAATATTTTATCAAATGACAAATGTCATATTAAACATTTTAAAAATATAAGTATTATGTTAGATGTTTTATTAAAAAAAATACTAAATATGATATCATCTCTTATTTTATATCGACACATAATAACATTAATTTTCATTAATTTTGCTTTTAGAATTTCTAAATTCAACCAAAAATATATAAAACAATCTAATAATAATATTACTATTATATAATCTTGAATGATAAATTAAAATTTAACTAAATTAAAATCTTCTTATTAAATTGTTTATTTTTTAATATTTTTAAAGAGATTATAAGATAATATATGCTTATATTTTTTCTAACTCTTGAATAAGTACATACACCTTACAAACAAAATTATTTAAATCTAAACTCCTTTAATGAACATCATCAATTTTTTATACTAAAACTATTTATTGGATTCTATTAAACTGCTCATCAATTCAAATATGTGTTATGTTGATAAAAAGATATTAAATTTAGATTCAACTTCAAATAATTTGTTTCTTTCAAAAATTATCTTAGTCAAATAGGATAATTTTGGTTATATTTTTAAGTAGGCCTGTAAACGAAACGAACGGGCACGAACAAGAGTGTGTTCATGTTCGTTTGTTTAATTTTAACCGAACAAATGAACGAACACAAACATAAACGAACACACAATTTCTTGTTCGTGTTGGTTCATTAAGGAATGCAGCTTGTTTATGTTCGTTCGTTTAAATGGTAAACGAACATAAATGAACATAAACGAACACACAAACATAAATAAACATATATAATTTGTTAAATAATTAATATTTTTGGTTAGTTCGATTAATTCAGTTAATTAACTGATTTTAAACTGAATTAATCATAATTGAAATTTGAAAAAAAAAAACTCTTAATCATTAGCCGATACCTAAAATTATCTAATAGATTAACCAATTTTGTTTTGGTTCAGTCGGTTAGTTCGGTTTAACCGAATAATGAACACCCCTAGACATATGTTAATAAACATAAACGGACATAAATGAACGAACATAAACGAACGAATTATCGAACGTTCACGAACATAAATGAGCGAACAAGCCCTTTATTCGTATTCGTTCATTTAATTAAACGAATAAAAAATCTTGTTCATATTTGTTCGTTTAATAAATAAACGAACATAAATGAACTTCCGACCGAACGATTCATGAACAGTTCGCTGAACGTTCGGTTCGTTTACAGCTAGGGGTATAAATGAACCGAGCTTGAACGAACAAGACTATGTCTGTGTTCGTTTATTTATTTTTAAAGGTGTTCATGTTCGGTTCGTATTCGTTTAAATTTTTAATGTTGTGTTCGTTTATTTATTTTTGAAGGTGTTCGTGTTCGTTTGTTTAGTGTTCACGAACGTGTTCGTTTAAGTGTTCATGAACGTGTTCGTTTAAGTGTTCACGAACATGTTCATTTAAGTGTTCGCGAACATGTTTGTTTATATATTAAGAAATGTTAACTAAATTAACAATAAATGAATAAATAAATAAATAAAACAAAATCAACAAAATAAAAGCACATTTTAACATGAACTTATATAACATACTTAGCAACACAACAAAAATTAGTATTTACATACATCCACAAGTATTTTCATCCTATAAAAGAGCTTATAAATAAACTTATAAACGAGCCTATAAACGAGTTTGTTTGTGAACATAAATGAATCGAACACACATTTATTCGTGTCCGTTCGTTTATTAAACGGCCATAAAAATTTTGTTCACACTCATTTATTTAACTTAATAAACGAATATAAACGAACGGTTCGTCAAACGCTCTGTTTATTTACAGCCCGCAGCCTTATTTTTAAGAAAAACCGATATTCTTAAACGTGAGCAAAAGAGGCTGCCACGGGCAGCCAGCCAAGCACGAACCCACCACGTTCGCAAAATATCTTTAGAATATTAAAATGAAAATATTCTCTTTGAAAGTACGTATCGTATCGAAACATTCTTCTCTGGACATAAGCTCATGTTTCTTCAAAGAATATACAACAATCAAAGCCACCTCACCCATTGAATCCCAACTGAACGAAAAGTATAACCTCCGTCCATATTTCCTATTCATTTCCTTATTTTTTAATTTATCAAATATAAATTGTTGGTTTTTTATTTTTACTAATTCTATACATATACACGGTTGAATAAATTCTTATAAAAATAAAAAAAATGAAATTATTCGAGATATATGATTGAATGGTTAATTTTCATATTAAAATGTTTAAATTTTAATTAGTTAGCCCAAAAGAAAAAGTTTAACTAGATGTTTTTAAATACAAAGATTTAATTTTAATAAATTAAAATCAATATATTATTTTGTAATTTTCGTAAAATAGTAAAATAAAATTATTTTTCTGTTTCAAATAAAGATATCTTTATATCTCTCTAGGAAAAACCGAAGTCTCACCTAACTTCCTCAAAACCCCAAAGGAAGCACTCTCTTTAGATCTTGGTTTCATCAAGCAAACATTTCCTCGGATCATGGGTACTATAATATATCAGCTTTCATTTCTAAATTCTTGTTTCAGATTTTCGCTTTTTGCAGGATTTGAAAATGTCACGGTTCTTAGTTGTTTTACTCAACCTCCTGATTTTACATCTGTTCTTTTTATTTTCTTAATTCTTTAACTTGATTTTTAGCTGCTGAAAATCCGTTCAATGCCATTTTGAAGACTTTGGAGAAGCCTAATGGTGGGGAATTCGGAAAATACTATTGTTTACCCGCTCTCAATGATCCAAGGATCGGTCAGTTCCTCTGTTTTTCATTCTTAATCAGATTTCGAATTTCGTTTGTTACGTTTGGTTGCCGTTCTGTTGGTTGTTCACTGATTATTCAAATCGGCCAGCTTATTTTGTTAAGAAGAAGAATCGATTGATGGAAACCGTTGCTCTGTTTTGTGTTTTTTTATCGTGTTTCCTCTTTAACCGATCAAAGCCTGTTTTAGATTTTGGTTGATTTGAGATTGATGGCGCAGATAAGCTTCCTTACTCTATTAAAATACTGCTTGAATCTGCAATACGTAACTGCGATGAGTTTCAAGTTAAGAGTAAGGATGTTGAGAAGATCATTGACTGGGAGAACACATCTCCCAAACAAGTTGAGATTCCGTTTAAGCCAGCTCGAGTGCTGCTTCAGGTCTGCTCTGAATCTGGACTTTTTACAGTGATTATTTTGTTTAATAATAATGAGTTTTGTCTTAATGCAAACTTGCATTGCTAGAAATTCTTTTCAGTTTGTAATCTATTTTTCTCATCTTCTCAGGATTTTACTGGTGTTCCTGCTGTTGTTGATCTCGCCTGCATGCGAGATGCTATGAACAAGCTTGGTGGTGATTCTAATAAAATTAATCCATTGGTTAGTTATATACTTATTCTTCTGGATGCTGTCAGACTAATCAAAGCTATATTTCTCATTGAGTTGTTCATTTCTCAAATACCTTGGTCCTTGAAAACTGTTTTTACCCATTTTATATGATGAAATTTATGTGTAGGTTCCTGTGGATCTTGTTATTGACCACTCAGTTCAGGTTGATGTGGCAAGATCGGAAAATGCTGTGCAGGCAAACATGGAACTTGAATTCAAAAGAAACAAAGAAAGATTTGCTTTTCTCAAGTGGGGTTCAACTGCATTTGATAACATGCTTGTTGTTCCCCCTGGATCAGGAATAGTGCATCAGGTAACAAACCTTTTCTATAACACAAGAAGGGAACATAATTAGTTATTGATTTGCCGAACAAAATAAATGCACCCATTCTAGCATATGTTCAATTATAGTGTCATGGAAGGGGAAAGGGATTGCATACAGTTTTGCATGGAAAACATAATACTTGTCTTTGCCAGCATCTTTGTGGCCTCAGACTAAGTTTCTGTAATCTTGATTTACAGGTCAATTTAGAATATCTGGGAAGAGTCGTTTTCAACAAAAATGGCATGCTTTACCCCGATAGTGTTGTCGGAACAGATTCACATACAACTATGATCGATGGACTGGGTGTTGCTGGTTGGGGTGTTGGTGGTATAGAAGCAGAAGCTGCCATGCTTGGCCAGGTAATACTTACTATTAGGTTCCTGTGTTACAAGAAGTGAAGAACAAAAGGAGAATTTTTGGAGCTATATGTGTGGCTGGGCTAAGAGTCCAATTTCCATTAATTTGATTCTTCTTTCTCTTTAGACATAATTGGGAGGGTGAACTTTTAATTTATAAAATCTAAATTACTACTTTGCCAGAAAAAAGAACACTTGGTTAATGATTGTAACTTGCGCTTTTGAATGCAGCCCATGAGCATGGTCTTGCCAGGTGTTGTTGGGTTTAAGCTATTAGGAAAGCTAATGGATGGTGTGACGGCTACTGATTTGGTGTTGACAGTTACTCAAATGCTAAGGAAGCATGGGGTTGTCGGCAAGTTTGTGGAATTCTATGGTAAAATATTCAACCCAACCACTATTTTAATACAGATCATTGTTTCTATGCTGCTTCTTTCATTTAATGGTAGATATTTCTTTTTACTTCTCTATACAGGGGAAGGCATGAGTGAGCTGTCATTAGCTGACCGTGCCACTATTGCTAACATGTCTCCTGAGTATGGTGCAACCATGGGATTTTTTCCTGTGGATCATGTCACTCTGCAATATCTACAACTGACTGGTAGAAGTGATGAGACTGTAAGTCCTCAGTGTACATCTTTTGTTTTAATTGATGTATTGACTATTGACCCTTGATTTACTCGCTCATGACAAAATGTAGATTGCTATGATAGAATCCTATTTACGGGCCAATAAGATGTTTGTAGACTACAATGAGGTAATTATACGCTTTGGGTTCTTTCTTTTCTTGATTCAAAAACATTCAACATTCAGTTTCTTATTGAGAATTTTTTTTACAAACTCAGCCTCAGATTGAAAAAGTATACTCTTCCTACTTGGAACTGAAACTTGAGGATGTTGAACCTTGTATATCAGGGCCCAAAAGGTAAAATTTTCCAGATATAAAAGTTGGAACCTTTTGTAACATGAAAAACTGCCTTATTTCAAATATTCCATATGTGGTGTGTCTGAATTTGACTGATGTATTGCACAGGCCACATGACCGAGTTCCTTTGAAAGAAATGAAAGCAGATTGGCATGCTTGCTTAGAAAACAGAGTTGGATTCAAGGTATGATCCCTATGAACTAGGTAGGGCTCTGTATTGTACTTATCTAGTGTTGCTTCTGTTGGCATGCTGACATTTTGGTGTTGCAGATATTGTTTTCATTAGTGACAATGAAGTTATCCGAAATGAAATGGCTTAGGACAACCTGTTTATGTGTTACTGAATAAGAAATTTTCTATGCATTTTCTTTCATTTTGTGGAATCGGAAGTGATTAAATGGGACCCGTCTTGATCCCCTCTTATTCTCTTCCCTATGTTCACATGACCTGCATTCTCTCATTACAGGGATTTGCTATACCAAAGGAATCTCAGAACAAGGTTGCAAAGTTTTCATTCCATGGGACACCAGCAGAGCTGAGGCATGGAGATGTTGTTATAGCAGCTATTACTAGCTGCACAAATACATCAAATCCTAGTGTAATGCTTGGAGCTGCTGTGGTTGCAAAGAAGGCTTGTGAACTAGGACTGGAGGTAGGCTTTCCTTCCCTGCCTTCACCTTTTATGTCTAACATTGTGAATCATCTCACTAATGAACTGATTGATAATGAGAATAATTGAATATCTTGAATTGCTGCAATGTTGGTTCTTTGTTTATTGCCACTTAGATTGTCTGCTTATCAGTTTATGTGAGTGAACATCATGGGTATAGCAACTCTTGGTACTCTCATGCAACAATTATATACTTGGCATGGTTCCTAACTTTGTTTGCTCAAAAGAAATTTATCTTTTATGTTAATCCAGCAAATCATTTGATGGAAAAATATGAAATTTTCTTTTGCCATACTTGAATTGATACTTTGACCTCAATGCTTTTAGGTTTTCTTCTCTTTCCAGAATAATCATATGAGTGCAATCTTCTGAGCAATAAGCCTTGTAATATTTTTGGATCTTACTTTTGACAGGTCAAGCCGTGGATTAAGACAAGTCTTGCTCCAGGCTCTGGGGTTGTAACCAAATACTTGCAGAAGAGGTACTTTTCATAATATACAGGATATTATTATCCATATGATAAACATTCTTCTTTTTTTCATATTGCTAACTGAGGAAGGGTTGCAGTGGCTTGCAGAAGTACTTGAATCAATTAGGGTTCCATATAGTTGGGTATGGATGCACTACATGCATTGGGAATTCAGGAGATATTGATGAATCTGTGGCATCGGCAATCTCTGAAAATGGTAAACTTTTTAGTGAGGATATACCTTGTTGTCCTTGCATAAAATTGTTTGAAGCTGATATTTCACTGTTTCATGCATTCTTCCAGATATGGTTGCTGCAGCTGTATTGTCAGGAAATAGAAACTTTGAAGGACGTGTACATCCTTTGACAAGGGCTAATTATCTTGCTTCTCCTCCGCTTGTTGTTGCCTATGCTCTTGCTGGCACAGTATGTGGCTTCATAATCTGGAATGCTGCTCATATGATTTATTATTGTTTTTACATTTACCTGCTTAACTTTGAACCTCTTTCTTTCTTTCTTTCTTTTTTCATTTACTCATTTATTTTCTGAATATCAATTGGGAATATTTCTCATTACAAGCAACATTGCAGGTTGATATTGATTTTGAAACGGAGCCCATTGGTAAGGGGAAAGATGGAAAAGAGATCTTTTTCAGGGATATTTGGCCTTCTAGTGAAGAAGTAGCTAATGTGAGTTACTCATCCTGCTTTTACCTGGATTCCTAGGCTTAAAAAGAAGTATTGTTTTTCATTCTTGTACTGTCTTCAGGTTGTGCAATCAAGTGTGCTGCCTGATATGTTTAAAGCTACATATCAAGCAATCACCAAAGGAAATCCCATGTGGAATGAATTATCTGTACCTTCCAGTAACCTCTATGCCTGGGATCCAACCTCAACTTACATCCACGAGCCACCATACTTTAAAGACATGACCATGTCACCTCCAGGTCCACATGGGGTGAAGGATGCTTACTGCTTACTTAACTTTGGAGATAGTATCACAACTGATCACATCTCCCCAGCTGGTAGCATCCACAAAGATAGCCCTGCAGCCAAATTTCTTTTGGAACATGGGGTGGACAGAAAAGATTTCAACTCTTATGGAAGTCGCCGTGGTAATGATGAGATTATGGCCAGGGGCACTTTTGCAAATATCCGACTTGTAAACAAACTAGTGAAAGGAGAAGTTGGGCCAAAAACAATTCATATTCCTACCGCAGAGAAGCTATCCGTGTATGATGCTGCCATGGTAAATTATGACTCTTAATTCACCATACATTTGACATATTTAGCCTTTGCTTTATGAATCATCTGCGAGTACTTAATGCTTTTTAATTAAGGAAATCAATTTACGGAAGTTACATTTAAATACTTGTACCCGTTTTTGAGCTCCACCACCAAAAATTACCTTTTATGAGTGAATTTTAATAATATCCAATTTTGTTTATAAGTAGAGATACAAGACTGCGGGACAGGATACCATAATTTTGGCTGGTGCTGAATATGGGAGTGGAAGTTCTCGAGACTGGGCTGCCAAAGGTCCAATGTTGTTGGTATGTTCTTGGCTTTGCTAGCAAAACTGCGCCATTAAATGATTTTTTCCCTTTTTTCTTTGCGTTATTTGTACCTTTTCATTTTTGAGTGATGAAAAATTTATTGTTCACTTCTGCTCAATTTCTGTGTACTCAGGGTGTAAAAGCAGTCATTGCCAAGAGCTTTGAGCGAATTCACCGTAGTAATTTGGTGGGAATGGGCATCGTTCCACTATGCTTCAAGCCGGGAGAGGATGCCGAGACTCTTGGATTGACAGGCCATGAGCGCTATACCATTGATCTTCCCAGCAGCGTTAGTGAAATCAGACCTGGTCAAGATGTCACCGTGGCTACTGACACCGGCAAGTCATTCACCTGCACTGTACGTTTCGATACAGAGGTAATAAAACACAATCTGTTCGTTTCTTGCCCTATTCGGTAATTCTCGTACGTATGGGCTCTCGATGGTTTCCTGAATATCCTGCCCAACTGAGGCTTTGGCTTCTTAAATGTAGGTGGAACTGGCTTATTTCAACCATGGCGGCATTCTGCAGTACGTCATTAGGAACTTGATCGGCTCAAAACAATGACTTGGACAACAAATATTGTCTACAAAGCGGGCTATGCGTATTTTACAACAATGACTTGTGAAGCATAATTGGAATAAAAATTAGAGACCAAAGGGTAGGTTGGGTTTTAGGATTCAAGGCATGTTTTAGATCATACATATAGTCATAGACATGTTTTAATGTACCTGCTAAGTTAGTATTTCTTCAACGTTCACCTTTTTTATGAATAAAAAATAACTTAAATACAAAACAAAGTCAAAATTCATGTTATTTCGTAAAATGTAATATAAATACATAAATTGCATACTAATATGATATGAATTGTTAATATATTAAATTTGTATAAAAATAATAAAAAAATTATTTTGATTAGTTTACACAAGTTTGTTAATTTTAGGTTTTAGGTTTTAGAGTTTACAATTTAAGTAATAGATTTAAATTTTAAATTTTATAGTTTAAATATGATGGGTCGTGTAAATTTTATAATTAAAAAATATTAATCATAAACATGATCAAATATTTGAATTCATAGATGAAAAATTATTCACCATGCATGATGTGTAATATTTAAGAGCACGATCTTTTTGTTTTAGGGGTTAGTGATTTAGTTTGTAAAGTGGGTTAGTGATTTAGTTTGTAAAGTTTAAAATTGAGAGTTTATGATTAGAATTTAGGTTTTAAGATTAAATATTTAGATTTTAATTTTTGAAGAGAAAATATCTAGATTTATGTAAACTTTTTTACACGTGTAAAATCATAAATATGGCAGAGGTGAATAAATTTTCGGGTGTACAACAGGATTTTCTCATAACAGATTGAAGTAACACTAACCATGCTTGTTTGCAAGCACACTCAAACAAATGTACGCAGGTTTCACTGACATGGAAACTAAAAGGATAGCGATAAATATTTTACTGATACAATCGATTGAAAGTTGAAAAAGCTCATGGATCTCAATGGACACCAAGTGATGTAGGATATGAAGGAGCTGGTTTATAATTGATGAAGTTTGGTATATAAGTGGATGCGTGTCGCCTTCGATTGTCCGTAGACTCAACAGCCGGTTGGTTTAAGTATGCATACTTGCTCTTTGTCCACCTGCACCATGATGTTTGAAAAAGCAGAGATTAGAATAAAACCATTTTTGTATCTTGTTCTAACATAGACGGCTTAAAGATTTGGTGCTGATATTGGATATAATATGATTTCCCATGTATGTTTACTCTCATCATTGAACAGAAATTATACTAACCAGTCTTTTATCCCCACACGAACTTCATTGCCTTTGTTGTTATTACTCGGGGCTGTGATGTTCTGCTTAGTGTTGTACTCTTCATCGCTCAGCGACTCCTGGAAACTCTTGTACTCTTCCTCCTACACATTACACGATATTGATCAACATGAATCAGTAAGCAGATAAGTGTTTTGTGTGACAAACTTTGTCATAAAGCTATTATCTTACCGACAGATTGGTGGCCCTTTTGCGTGCTGCTGCCTTGATGGCTGCCAGGAGGTGATCCTCTTCCTCCGCATGTTTCTGCCTCCAGAATTTGGCAATCTCTCGGTTTGTTACACTGTCTGTACTAGTCTTTCTTGCCCAGGATGGTGGAAGCGGCGGCGGAGGAGGTGGAGGTGGGGGGATTGCTTGTTTAGCCTTCATAATTTGCTTCACAGTTGAATATGTTACTTAGAGATGATCAAAAGAATAACAGTGGATTGACAAATATATTGAACACATGGAAAGCAACATTCATAACCCCTCAAGAGCTACCGATCAAACCTAACTTTCAACCGAGAGTGATAACTTTGGTGCTCCTTGCAGGTTCTTATACGGTTTCTCACCACCAGCATGGACCTGAATGAATGCAACTAAAAGCATTGACTGGTAGATGCAATTTCAAGTTACAAGAATCGACAAGTGAGGTATAAACTATAAATAATCTTTATTCAACAATGAATTTGTTGAGTTACCTACACCACCAATTTCAACTCAAAAGGTGATTCTGAGTTAGATGAATGAGAATCATGGTTGAACCTTGATGTTAATACTTAATAGACGTGACTTACCAAAAACAAAACAAAGCAGCTATATCAGGTCCCAGTCATGGCTAAACTTTTTACACCCAAGTAACTGCAACCTAACATCATGATTTATCTCGCCAGTAACAACAAAAACCTGCCGTGGAGAATTGCAATGCAGCCGACCATTTGTCTCCTGCCAGATGTAATAAAGAAAACCGCTCCAAACTAAACAGATCAAAGTGGTTCTCAAAGATTTACCCTTTCCCGCAACCATATCCTCCCAACACTGTAAACTAACCTGAACATGACAATCCTGCAAAAGTAGCTCCAAAACTTGCTTTGAGAAGCAACACCCCAAACATATGGTCCCTAGATTCTTTCTATGTTTCTATCCTATACTTTTTAGTTTTAAGGTTAATTTTTTAAAAATATTTTTCTGTTTAATATGTATTTTTAAAAAAAAATTAGAATTAAAAAAATATATACAAATTGGATACCCGGGCTTGGGTACCCAGAAGTAATGGATCGGGACATGGGCCGAGCAATGAGGTACCCGAAAACTGGGTACCCGATAATGAACACCCCTAATTGTGACATGTGAGTCTTATTCGATTCTAGATTGTCTTTTTCCTGAATTGGTTGTATTTTATCAACATTATTAATAAATGTCAAATGCGATTTGTTCTCCCTTCCCCTTATATGCATACCGGTCGATCCATTCACGCGAGATGTGCACCAACAAATCCTTATGAAATCGGTGAACGTTCAAACAAGACACTACTAACCTGACGTGATAGAATCTTACTGCTTGGACGAGTTGTAGAAAACATTATAGTTCGATCAATGAGTGAGTTGTGTTCAACATTGCGGTGTCATATTGTGTAAAAAAAGTGAAAGAAATCCTAGTGCTCTAGATAGAGTACCATCAATGGATTCATCTGCAACACCCTTTCCAAAAAATAATACTCGTCTTCTTTCTCATTAGAACTCTAGTTTCAGTTGAAAATGTAACTGAAAATATACAGGATTGAGGAGGATCAGTTGTAGGTTGTAGCACAAGTACAGAGGGAAGTATCACATCCACCGTATTAAGTAACCACGGGTGAGGATTACTTTTTTTTTTCCAGATAGGTGCTTATAGTATTTTTTCGGTTTAAGTAGATGTCTAACGTTTTCATTGTTATCATTTTAGGTGTCTGACCGTTAACGGTCGTTTAAAAAATTCATTTAACCAATTCAAGATTTAGGGTTAAAATTTAAGAGTTAGACTTTAAAGATTAAAGTTTAGGATTTAGGGTGTTTTGGGTTTTAGATTTTAAAGAAGGGTTGTGTAAAAAATTACACATGTTGTATATTAAAATACAACTCATATATATTAAAGTTAGATTTTAAATAATAGGGTAAAGTACACAAATGGTCACTAAACTATCTCTAAAAATACAAAATGGTCATCAAACTTTCTAATGTTACATAATGGGCATTAAACTTTAGTTTTTGTTACAAAATGGTCACTGAGCCATTAATTGTTGTTAATTGGGTGACGTGGTGGTTACAGAAATTTGAATAATACAACATTTAATCCTCCATATTGACACATTTAATCAATTTATTCCTAATTTAACCCTCATTATTAATGTTAAATTGATTGAATGTGTAAATATTGAGGATCAAATATGTTATTATACAAATTTTCGTAACTACCACGTCTCCCCGTTAACGATAGTTAATGGCCCAGTGACCATTTTGTAATAAAAACTAAAGTTTAATGACTATTATATAATTTTTAAAAGCTTGGGACCATTTTGTATAATTAGAGATAGTTTAGTGACCATTTGTGTACTTTACCCTAAATAATATTACAAATCTTGTTTACTCATATAAAAAAAATATGATATATATATATTATTTATCTAAAAAAGAATATGATTTTTTAATACGTTAGTTTTATTAAAAGATGGAAATCTAAAAATATAATGAGAGTTTACTACTTAGGTAAATAAATTTGATCCGAACATATTCATAGTAACATGAAAACTAATGTTTCTAGATCATAAACAAGACTCAGCCTAGAAAATGTAAAAACCTTAACTCAAAGGCTCGAACAAAATAGATATAAACATCAACAAAGCTCGACGATGAAAGGTAAAAACCAACAACAAACAACATTAAAAAAATGCATATTGCAATAATAAGGCGCGTTGACAACATAGTCATTAGGGGTGTTCATTGTCGGATATTGGATCCGATCTAGTTTTTTCGGATATCTGGTTTTTTGGATCGGGAATATAGTGATTCGTATCTGATCCAGAAAAAAATAGGATGTTCAGATATCGGATCAGATATTCGGATATCCGATTATTCGAAAATATATTTTAATTTAATTATTTTTTTGAAATTGATTGTCGTATTTATGAAAATTTCGAATTTTCAAAATAACAAACAACAAATTGCTAAATATAACAAGATTCACATCTATGAATATTTCGATTATTTTAATTTTCAGATATAACAAACATCAAATTGTTAAAAATAAAAAAATATTAATAAAAAATTGAATTTTCGGATTTTCAGATAATCCGAAACTTGAAATATTGTGATCCATATCCGATCTGGAAAATTTAAAATCGGATCGGATATCCGATCCGAAAATAAAAATCAGATCGGATACCCAAATTTTCGGATCAGATCAACGGATAATCAGATCGGGTCGAATATTTTTGAACACCCATAATGGTTATTACCACAACACAATCCCAAGAGCAGTGATTGTGAGCTTGTATTCAAAATCCAGTTCGAGGGTCCAAAACATGATATTGTTAGAAAAATCATTTAAATTGAAATCACTTAACACCATAACATATAAATAAGGAAAATTCTACAACGTGCAGCGAACACCGATGATCATCATTAAATTAATTAATAAATATTAAAAATTTTAAAGACTCAACATACAATTAATAATTATTTTAAAAAAATACAATTAAATTATTTTCCATATATATTACATTTTTTAATCAAATAGGGTAACTACATATTTAGTACATCGCCTATTTCTGTATTTTTATTTTGGTATCCAAGCTAATTTTTTAGTAAAATGGTACTTGACGTTACATATTATTTTATTTTGGTACCTTGCCCATTAAAAATAAACAAAAATAATTGTAACACCCGTGTTTTGGGGTTAGGAGTTAGTCGGGTTAGTGGGTCCGAGTCGGTAAAATTAATTTTAATCAAATTGACCTTGGCTTGAGCCAATTGAGTTTTAAATTAAAAGGGAGGGACATTTCTAGTAATTTACCCAAAACAAAGAAATGTGGACAACCTTTTCAAATCAAAAAGCAAGGAGAAAGCTATTATCTTTTTCCCCTCTTTCTTCCCCAATGTGAAAACCATCTTAAACCCTTCCAAACCCCAAAATTCACTATTCCATTAAATTGCTTTTTCAACTCAATGTCATTTTTAAAGGTAAATATATTTTTGGACTCTCCTTTTCATTCTCTACCTTTACATGGTTGTATAATATGAAACTATCAACTTTTGGAAATTTAGGGCTTAATGAAAGAATGGATTTTTATTGAGTTTTTCAACTTGTTTTGAAATATTAGGTTAGGTTTTGATTTAGCCACATTAAAGTACATATAATATGTTAAAATGAGTAAGTTTGGGTGAAAACCCGAAATAGGTCCTTGTGGCAATTTTTGAAGAGTCAAAAATATGGTTTTTTTTTGTGAGTTTTAGGGTTAATTTGAAGGGCTGATAGTTTAGGGATGTTAGGAAGGTGTTTTGGGACCATTTGGGTGTCATTTGGGTGTTTGAAAATAGGATTTTCAGCTAGGTTTAAGGGGAGCTCGAAAATGGACTTTTGGGTGCTTGTTTGGATTGGAATTTGTTGAAGTTTGGCTGGTTCTTATGTGGTGAGGTGATGATTGAGTTTTAGCATTAATTTATGAAGTAATGTATGTGTTTTGTTTGTCTAGAAACAAGATGAGACATTGGTGGAGCATCGGGATCGAATCCGGGCGTTTAGGAGGCTTGCTTTGGTTGCTAAGGAAGGGTGGTGAGTGACTTTAAATATGTTTTAAAGTTGGTTCAAGTGTGTGTAGTGTATGGGGTGGAATGTGCTTGGTAGGCCTTTCCTATGTGAGAGTTAAATTGGTAACTTAACTCCTCAAATTCTATTATGTTATTCATGCCATTGCCTTATTGTTATTGTGAAGTGTGGTTTGATATGTATATGTGTATCTTGACATAAATATGTGATGAGTATGTGATTTAAATGGTGGATATGTGATGTGGTAAATGAAATTGGCACTAATTAACTTACCGGGTGTAAATGATCGATCATTAGGATTAGTGAGCACACAAATTGAGTCAAAACGTACGTGGCCTTGATGGCGTTGAGTCATCAAGGAAGAGTACGGTGATGTAATATTCTACCGGAAATTTATTTATATTCTACGAGATGATGAGTGGAATCCCATCCGTAGGGCATGTGGTGATGAGTGAAATCCCGCCCATGCAAGATCCGGTGATGAGTGTAATCCCACCGAGGTAATGTGACTGTTGAGATTAAATCCGCATATCTGGCTAAACTAATAGTGGCCAATTGAACTTGTTCTTATGTTTGTGATGTATGATGTTGATATATAATGTTTGAGCTTAGTATGATGTGAGATTTCATATTATGACTCTTGAAAGACTAGCTAGGTTGACTCGATGATTACTTATGTATGGGTATGTGAAATTAAGGGATTGCGTGCTTGAACCTTGCATTGTTGATGTTTTTGATTTTAGAGCATCCTCTTTAAGCTTCTAGCTTACGCTCTCATTTTCAACAATGCAGATCATTAGCGTGGTGTTAGCTCGAAGCTAGGCGAAAAGGGACTTTCCAAATTTTGTTGCTCAAGTACGGTTTAGCAATTATGTAGTAGTGTAGCAATGTGGCAAGAGTGTGTTTTGTATGAGCTATATATGACTCCTATATGTGTTTGATGTGTATGAATTGACTTTGATTGTAAACATGTTATGTCTTGCCAAATGCTTGTGTGATGGTATGCCTTCTGGATGTTTAAGATGCTTTTGGATGGCATGTAAACCTTTTTGAGATGAATTACGCCTTTTGGCTACTAAGTTTTCAAGCATGCCTTACATGTAATGTTGCCTTTGTGTAAATGCCATGAATTGATGATTCGCCATATGTCTTGTGTGTTGAGCTTGTTTAATATAGGATCCATGCCTCTAGTTCATGTATGCTTATGCTGAGTGTTTCTTGGGGTCGTTTAGGGCCTTTAGAATTGTTGAGAAATGCCTAAGTCTGGTTTTTGAGGGTTACAGACAGCCCGTGTTTCGAAACGAGTTGGGTCGTTTCGGAACGGGTAAAGCTTTAGGGACCTTGTATCGGAACGCGTTTCGATACGATTTGGCTCTGTGAGCCCCTGTTTCGATACGGGTTTCGGAACATTTTGGTTACTGGAAATCTGAGAAATTGCTAAGATGAAAGCGTTTCAAAACGGGTCTAAGGGTTTCAAAGCGGTCAAAATCTCATTGACCACGAGAAGTTGACCATTGAGGGTGTTTCGGAATGGTTGACCTCCGTTCCGATACAACCTCCTCGTATGGGCTTGGGGCAGTTGACCTGGTCAAGGCGTTTCGATACGCCTCAATGGTGTTTAGAAACGGCATGTACAATGGATTAAAATTGGATCGTTAAAATGTTGTTTTGGGTTCAGATGTTTGTCTTCCGCATTTTATTCCGCTATTATGATCACATAGGACTTAAATGTGCCATTAGAGAAGATAAGATTAAAAAAAAATTAGGGTTGCTAATCGAGGGGGAACCTTAATGGGTTTCACTTCGGTTTTCCCCGTGTGACCTACTCGGACCGGTCATCCGACCAGACCGAGACGAGGGAGTTACATTTATTGGTATCAGAGCCCGAGGTTACCGAGACCTCGGGTAGGTAAGTGAGGTAAGCTTGATATGTTAAGTGGTTGTATTGTTCGATGCATGCCTTGCCATGAAATCTTATTGTCTGACTGTTCACATGATGATTTGAAGCATGAGTTGTTGCGTTTGGTGTAGAGTGAGTGCCCATTGCTACTATTACTTGATTAAAAAAGATTTTATAGTAAAGAGGAGTACTTGAGCACTGTTGGACCCTTGCTTTGGCTAACGTTATCCTTATCTGTTTGTTGTTGTAGTTATTATCTTGCTAGCGGTACCATGAGACCACGTGGGAGGCCTAGGATGGTTCGACCGGAACCACGGGCAGCGACTCTAGGAGTTGAGCCAGTAGTTAGAGTTGAGGCTCAAGTTGGAGAGCCTGTGGTTGGAGTTGGAGCTCTTCCACCACCACCTCCTCCACCTGGAGTAGGAGGCGAGCTCGGGGCCGAAAGAGAGGGACCCCAGGGAGGCCAAGGTGGCCAGGGTGGCCAAGGACCGGTCGGAATAGACTTAGCTCCTTTGGTTCAGGCGATAGCTGGGGCATTTCAGGCTGCAGTAGCTGGGGGGTCAGGCAACAGCACATCATCAGGGAGAGGGCACTGGTTTGCCATTAGAGAGACTTCGTGGTCTAGGGGCCAAAGAGTTTAGAGGGTCTACTCTAGAGAGATCCGAGTTGTGGTTTGAGAAGACTGTATGTATCCTCGCTCAGATGGGATGTACTGGTGAGTGCAAGTTAGGGTGTGTTGAGTCCTTGCTTCAGGGTGATGCCTACACTTGGTGGGTCACCATTACTACGGGTATGAAGAAGACCGAGATTACTTGGGAGTTCTTTGAGTCAGCATTCCGTAAGAAGTATCTGGGTCCGTGATATCTCGATGAGAGGAAGAGAAAGTTTATGGCCTTGCTTCAGGGGAGTATGACCGTGACAGACTATGAGATTCGATTTGTCAAACTGAGTCAGTATGCATCTGAGCTTGTTCCTACTGAGGTGGAACAATGTAACCGTTTCCATTATGGGTTGAATGAAGAGATCAAGAGGTATACTCTAGCTTCAGACTACACTGATTTTGATGTCTTGGTCGCGAGGGCCAAGGACTTAGAGCACAGTTTGGGCTTGACCAAACGATCTGGTGGTTCTAGTTCGGGTAAGAGGTCTAGTGACTTTGATAGAGGTAATGTCAAGAGGCATCGGAACAACATGCATCATTATGATCATAGACGTGGTGGCGGTAACCATGGTAGGGGCCAACAGGGCTGGTGGGAAGTTGCCCACGTGTGTTACTTGCGGGAGGAACCACACCGGTGAGTGTTGGGGAAATTTCCACTCGTGTTGGAGTTGTGGGGCTAGAGATCACATTAGGTGTGACTGTCCACATCAGGTGGGGCAAGCACCAGCTTAGGCTCCTACTAGAGCTAATGAATTTCAGAGAGGCCGCAGGCGCGATAGAGGTAACTTCCAGCCGAGGAATGATGGTTAGAGGAACATATCACATGTAGTTGCGGACTTGCGGTTCAGCCGGAGGGCGGAGGTCAAGCCAGAGTTTACGCTTAGCGTGGGGATCAGCATGACACCGATGTGATCGCTGGTAACTTCTCGATACAGTCTTTGGGTTTGTTTTCTTTGATTGACTCTGGGTCTACACATTCCTACATATTGAATGAGCATGCACAATCGTTGAACTTGCCTTGTGAAATGTTAGAGGTAGGAGTTAGTGATACTAGTTCCTTTTGGGACACAGTAGTAGTTAGAAAAATGTACAGAAGGTGTTCGTTGATGGTTCAGGGGTATGTGTTCCCAGTGGATATGATGAAGCTTCCTTTCTATGGTTTTGATGTAATTCTGGGTATGGACTGGTTCACGGAGCATAGAGCTAGAATAGACTTTGAAACTAAGAGGATTTCCTTTAGGCTCACAGATGATTATAAGATTGTAGTGGTGGGTGAGAACGTGATGTTCTTGTCCAATGTAGTTTCAGTTCTAGAGGCTAAGAGGTTAGTTGAGTTGGGTTGTGAAGCATACTTGGCCTATGTGATGAACCCTAACATGAGTGAGGTTAGACCTTAGGACATCCAGACAATGTGTGACTTCCCTAGTGTGTTTCTGAAAGAGTTGCTAGGGTTACCACTGGACAGAGAGGTAGAGTTCACCATCGAGACTTATTCTGATTCATCTCTTGTTTCGATTGCTTTGTATCGCATGGCACCGAAAGAACTGAAAGAGTTGAAGACTCAGTTGCAAGAGTTGACAGATAGAGGCTTCATTCGACCTAGTTCTTCACCTTGGGGTGCACCAGTTTTGTTTGTGAAGAAGAAGGATGGAAGCATGAGAATGTGTATAGATTACCGATAGTTGAATCCGTTAACAGTGAAGAATAAATATTCGTTGCCAAGAATTGATGATTTGTTCGACCAGTTGAGAGGAGCATCAGTCTTTTTGAAGATTGACTTGAGATCGAGTTACTACCAGCTAAAGGTAATAGAGGTTGATGTACCGAAGACGGCCTTTAGGACTAGGTATGATTACTATGAGATTTTAGTCATGCCTTTTGGGCTGACTAATGCACCGACTGCTTTCATGGACATGATAAATAGGATTTTTTTCAGTACCTAGATCAGTTTGTAGTTGTTTTTATAGGTGACATCTTGGTGTATTCGTGAACTTAAGAAGACCATGACCGACACTTGAGACTAGTTTTGAAGACTTTGCTAGATCATCAATTGTATGCGAAGTTGAGCAAGTGTGAATTCTGGATCCGAGAGGTAGTCTTCCTAGGACATGTAGTGTCAGTTAATGGGATTAGAGTTGATCCGAAGAAGATAGAGGCCATTGTTGAATGGAAGCAACCGAAGTTTGTAACAGAGGTACATAGCTTCCTAGGCTTAGCTGGATATTATAGAAGATTCGTAGAAGGTTTCTCTAAGTTAGCCGCTTCATTGACACACTTACTTCAGAAGAGTGTTCAGTTTAAGTTGATAGATGCAAGATAGAAAGCCTTTGAGAAATTGAAAGAAGCTTTGACCCAAGCACCGATCTTGATTCAGCCAGAGTCTGGGAAGGACTATGTAGTTTGTAGTGATGCTTCTTATGTAGGCCTAAGTTGTGTTCTTATGCAAGACAAGATAGTGGTGGCTTATGCCTCAAGACAGTTGAAGACCAACGAGCGCAACTATCTGACCCATGACATAGAGTTAGCTGCAGTTGTGTTTGCTCTGAAGATTTGGAGGCACTATTTGTACGGTGAGAGATGCACAATGTACACCGATCACAAGAGTTTGAAGTACATTATGACTCAGCGAGATTTGAATCTCAGACAGCGTAGGTGGTTAGAGTTTCTAAAAGATTATGATCTTACCATTGAGTACCATCCGGGTAAGGCCAATGTAGTGGCTGATGCATTGAGTAGGAAGATAGTTGTGGACTTGAGAGCAATGTTTGCTAGATTGAGCTTGTCCGGAGATGGTGGCTTGGTAGCCGAACTTCAGGTTAGACCTACCCTAGGTCAGTTGATTAGAGAGAAGCAACTCTTAGATAGATCGTTGGCACCTCACGTACAAGATATAGTCGAAGGTAGATCTTCATACTATAGTTTCGGTACCGATGGGGTTTTGTGTTTCAAAAATAGGATAGTTGTGCCAGAGGACAGTGACTTGAGATGCACGATCTTGACTGAAGCCCACAGTAGTCCGTGATTTGAAGAATGAGTACTTTTGGGTTGGCTTGAAGAGAGATATGGCCGACTTTGTGAGTAAGTGTTTAGTGTGTCGGAGAGTGAAGGCGAAACATCATGTTCCCTCAGGTTTGTTGCAACCGTTGAAGATTCCAGAATGGAAATGGGAGAACATCACCATGGATTTTGTTTCGGGTTTGCCTTTGACTCCTACGAAGAATAACTCAATGTGGGTTATAGTGGATCGTTTTACAAAGTGTACTCACTTCTTGGCAGTCAATACCACTTATACTTTAGATAGATTGGCCGACTTGTACATTGGTGAGATTGTTAGACTGCATGGTGTACCGAAGTCTATTGTGTCCGATAAAGATCCGAGGTTTACAACTCGATTTTGGGAGTGTCTGCATACCGCTTTGGGTACCCGTTTGAACTTCAGCACGTCTTATCATCCTCAGTCAGATGGTCAGTCAGAGAGAGTTATGCAGATCTTAGAGGATATGTTGCATTGTTGCATCATTGACTTTCAGGGTACGTGGGAGAAGCACTTGCCTCTAGTTGAGTTTGCTTACAATAATAGCTTCCAGTCGAGTATTCAGATGGCTCCATATGAGGCCTTGTATGGCCGGAAGTGTAGAACTCCAATTTGTTCGGCCGAAGTGGGCAGAAGGTTTTACACATGCCGGATTTGCTCAAGGGGACAACTAACAAGGTGAAATTGATTTACGATCGATTGAAGGCTGCTTCGGATAGGCAGAAGTCCTATGTCGACTTGAAGAGAAAGGAAGTTGAGTTCTCAGTGGGTGAGAAGGTGTTCTTGAAAGTGTCTCTGTGGAAAAAAGTAATGAGATTTGGCCGAAATGGGAAGTTGAGTCCGAGGTACATAGAATCGTATGAGATTGTGAAGAGGGTTGGCCCGGTTGCTTATCAGTTGCGTTTGCCATCCGAGCTAGAGAAGATACACGATGTATTTCATGTTTCGATGCTCCGTAAGTATAGGTCCGACCCATCACAAGTTATGTATGTAGAGGAGATTGAATTGAATCCGGGTTTGACTTATGAGGAAGAACCAGTTGAGATCATAGCTTCTGATAGTAAGGTGTTGCGGGGTAGATCGATTGAGTTAGTAAAGGTGTGGTGGCAACGTCGATGTGTGGACGAGGCCACTTGGGAGAGGAATGAGGATATGGAAAGGCAGTTTCCGTATCTCTTTCAGTCAGGTAATTTCGAGGACGAAATTCCTTAAGTGGGAGAGAGTTGTAACACCCGTGTTTTAGGATTAGAAGTTAGTCAGGTTAGTGGGTCTGAGTCAGTAAAATTAATTTTAATCAAATTGACCTTGGCTTGAGCCAATTGAGTTTTAAATTAAAAGGGAGGGACCATTCTAGTGATTTACCCAAAACAAAGAAAAAGTGGACAACCTTTTCAAATCAAAAAACAAGGAGAAAGCTATCATCTTTTTTCCCTCTTTCTTCCCCAACGTGAAAACCATCTTAAACCCCAAAATTCACTATTCCATTAAATTGCTTCTTCAACTCAAGGTCATTTTCAAAGGTAAATATATTTTTGGACTATCATCTTCATTCTCTACCTTTACATGGTAGTAAAATTTGAAACTATCAACTTTTAGAAATTTAAGGCTTAATGAAAGAATGGATTTTTATTGAGTTTTTCAACTTGTTTTGAAATATTAGGCTGGGTTTTGATTTAGCCACCTTAAAATACATATAATATGTTAAAATGGGTAAGTTTGGGTGAAAACCCGACATGGGTCCTTGTGGCCATTTTTGAATAGTCAAAATGGGATTTTTGGTGAGTTTTAGGGTTAATTTGAAGGGCTGATGGTTTAGGGATGTTAGGAAGGTGTTTTGGGACCATTTGGGTGTCATTTGGGTGTTTGAAAATAGGATTTTCAGCTAGGATTAAGGGGAGCTCGAAAATGGACTTTTGGGTGCTTGTTTGGATTGGAATTTGTTGAAGTTTGGCTTGTTCTTATGGGGTGAGGTGATTATTGAGTTTTAGCATTGATTTATGAAGTAATGGATGTGTTTTGTTTGACTAGAAACAAGATGAGACATTGGTGAAGCATCGGGATCGAATCCGGGCATTTAGGAGGCTTGCTTTAGTTGCTAAGGAAGGGTGGTGAGTGACTTTAAATATGTTTTAAAGTTGGTTCAAGTGTGTGTAGTGTATGAGGTGGAATGTGCTTGGTAGACCTTTCCTATGTGAGAGTTAAATTCGTAACTTAACTCCTCAAATTCTATTATGCTATTCATGCCAATGCCTTCTTGTTATTGTGAAGTGTGGTTTGATATGTATATGTGTATCTTGACATAAGTATGTGATGAGTATGTGATGTAAATGGTGGATATGTGATGTGGTAAATGAAATTGGCACTAATTAACTTACCGGGTGTAAATGATCGATCATTAGGATTAGTGTGCACACAAATTGAGTCAAAACGTACGTGGCCTTGATGGCGTTGAGCCATCAAGGAAGAGTACGATGATGTAATATTCCACCGGAAAATTATTTATTCTACGGGACGATGAGTGGAATCCTATCCGTAGGGCATGTGGTGATGAGTGGAATCCCGCCCATGCAAGATCCGGTGATGAGTGTAATCCCACCGAGGTAATGTGACTATTGAGATTAAATCCGCACATCCTGGTAAACTAATAGTGGCCAATTGAACTTGTTCTTATATTTGTGATGTATGATGTTGACATATAATGTTTGAGCTTAGTATGATGTGAGATGCCATATTTTGACTCTTGAAAGACTAGCTAGGTTGACTCGATGATTACTTATGTATGGGTATGTGAAATTAAGGGATTGCGTGCTTGAACCCTGCATTGTTGATGTTTTCGATTTTAGAGCATCCTCACTAAGCTTCTAGCTTACGCTCTCATTTTCAACAATGCAAATCATTAGCGCGGTGTTAGCTCGGAGGAAGGCGAAAAGGGGCTTTCCAAGTTTTGTTGCTCAAGTACAGTTTAGCAATTATGTAGTAGTTTAGCAATGTGGCAAGAGTGTGTTTTGTATGAGCTATATATGACTCCTATATGTGTTTGATGTGTATGAATTGACTTTGATTGTAAACATGTTATGTCTTGCCAAATGCTTGTGTGATGGTATGCCTTCTAGATGTTTAAGATGCTTTTGGATGGCATGTAGACCTTTTTGAGATGAATTGCGCCTTTTGGCTACTAAGTTTTCAAGCATGCCTTACATGTAATGTTGCCTTTGTGCAAATGCCATGAATGGATGATTCACCATATGTCTTGTGTGTTGAGCTTGTTTAATATAGGATCCATGCCTCTAGTTCATGTATGCTTATGCTGAGTGTTTCTTGGGGTCGTTTAGGGCCTTTAGAATTGTTGAGAAATGCCTAAGTATGGTTTTTGAGAGTTGCAGACATCCCGTGTTTCGAAACGAGTTGGGCCATTTCGGAACGAGTAAGGCTTTAGGGACCTTGTATCGGAACGCGTTTCGATATGGTTTGGCCACTGTGAGCCCCTTTTTTGATACGGGTTTCGGAACATTTTGGCTACAGGAAATCTGAGAAATTGCCAAGATGAAAGCATTTCGAAACGGGTCTAAGGGTTTCAAAACGGTCAAAATCTTGTTGACCACGAGAAGTTGACCGTTGAGGGTGTTTCGGAACGGTTAACCTTCGTTCCGATACGGTCTCCTCGTATAGGCTTGGGGCAGTTGACCTGGTCAAGGCGTTTCGAAACAACCTGTATAATGAATTAAAATTGGACCGTTAAAATGCTGTTTTGGGTTCAGATGTTTGTCTTCCGCACTTTATTCCGCTGTTATGGTCACATAGGACTTAAATGTGCCATTAGAGAAGATAAGATTAAAAGAAAAAAAGTTAGGGTTGCTAACTGAGGGGAAACCTTAACGGGTTTCGCTTCGGTTTTCCCCGTGTGGCCTACTCAGACCGGTCATCCGACCAGACTAGGACGAGGGGGTTACAATCTTCTTCATTGTCATTATTGTTTCATGCAAATTTTCATCGATTACTTTTTTAATACCTCCAAAAAGACAAAATTACATGATTCAAGAACCGAGCTTTTAGCATTGAGATTATATGGGAGTAAAAATTTCATCATGTACCGACTTGACTCAGTAAGAATGGTGCCATGGTGACCGAAGATGGTTAACGGTGAAAGTAACAATGACAACACCAAGATTTAGAATAAAGTGGGAAATTGTAGAGAAAAGAGATGAATCTAATTTTTATTAGAAAAAGATTCAAGACCTCCTTAAACACGTTATATCTATTGGGTTTATATAGCTCAAATATATGACGGTTTTAACTAATCCAACAACACTATCAGATTGGCAGCTGGCCCAATGCTAACAAATTCTTAACTAACTAATTACATATATTTTTTTACTAACTACATTCTAACATTCATCCTGTTTTTTTTCTTTTGTTGAACTTTTTCAATCTTTTTTATAAAATTGATTCGAGTCTACGAGCTAATTTAGTGAGTTGGTTCAGGCAGTTGATCTTTCTTCAACATTCTTCATCATTTCTACTTTCTTTCTTCTGCACCATGCACAACATTATTTATATTTGCTTGACCAAAAACAAAAAAAAATACAGGTGAGCTAGAACCCGAAGAAGAAAATCAGTTGTCTCTAAATATATCTTTACTTAAACTATCTGCTTAACAATATACATATGTTTTTTCAGTGTACTAGTAGAAAGAAGCTTTCTTCCTTTCCTTCTTTCTTCGATGGTCCATCATACAATTTTTTATTTTTTATTTTCTTCACCCACACAACAACCTTTGAACGGTTGCAAGACTGAACATCGCAAATCTATAACCAATTTTAACCAGCCTCCATCATCACTAAATGTATCACAAAAGATAAATTGTTTTCGGCAATAATTGATACAACAACTTCAACAATAACTAACTTGCAAAGTTCCAAAAAAACCAATTTTCACATTATTCAAATTCATATGCAGCAATCAACCTCCAACATTCAACAACCAATAAATAAGATACAAATGATTAAATCCAACATATGAAACCCAAGCATGCCCACACATCATCAGAATGTCAACAGAAAGTAGATCCTAAATTTAATTCCGTATAATACCAAACATCAACGAGCATAGCACCATTGCACCAGTCGATCAACAATTAGAAACCGACTTCTAAAATTATCTAAGAATCAACTACTATCGAGACTATTGATTTAACTAACAAACGAAGCTATCACCAACAGTGACCAGATAATGCACCGATAACACAAACAATGCAACACCAGTAATTATCAAACAGAAAAATTGGTCTAGCAGTTAACAATGATAAATTTTTTCGGTGAACAACTAATTAACAGATGAAAAAATCAATGAGCAGCAACTGGTAATTTTTTTATTAACTGAAACTAACTTTTCTTTTTCTATTCTAATCATGTCCTCAAGATCTGGAACTACAAGCTTCTTTTGTTCCATTTACTTTGATATAACAAACCACAAAAATGTTGACACAATTCTAAAGAGCAACTTAATAGCTAATCAATTAGAAGAAGTGATAAGAACTTACTAGAGTAATGAATCAAAAAACACTGTCGAAATGGAGAACAAAACACCAAGAAACGTATAAGAACGAAAAGAATGATAACTTAATCAACAATGAAAGAAACGCTTTTGAAAATATTTAGATCTGAAAAGAAATGGCATGCATCGAACAATGGTTGACTACGAACCGAAAAGATATCATACCTTCCATCAGATTTAGATCGAGGCGACGATGGAAACTTTGCCAGATTGATAGTGGAATCAAAACGACGTTAGAGTCTTTGGCCTTTGATATTGACGACGTGACATCATCGGAAAAAAAGAACAAAGGCCTCAGGACCTTTAGCGGCGAATGATATCATGTGAAAACGGTGCCATGGTGGCTGGAGATAATTAACATTGAAAGTAACAGTGGCAACACCAAGGTTTAGAATAAAGTAAAAAATTGTAGAGAAAAGAGATGAATCTGATTTTTTATTAGAAAAGAATTAAAGACCTCCTTAAGCACGTTATATCTATTGGGTTTATATAGGCTAAATATATGACGATTTCAACTAATCCAACAACACTATCAGATTGGCAACTGACCCAATGCTAACAAATTCTTAACTAACTAATTACATATAATTTTTTTACTAACTGCATTCTAACAGACCTGACTCAATTATGCTCTTTTGTATATTCTTACTAAGCTTTCTGTCCGGCGTCTGTCATGGTGATGTTGTTATATGATGTTACTATACAGGTACAAATTGACAGAAATGTATTCTAAGTCATGCCAAACACTTAGTTCCAGTGCTAAAGATAAGAAAATTTACCTCTAGCGGTCGAGGGAAATGATTGTTGCCTTGCCAAGCTTCTAGCTGATCAAGTAAAGAAAAGTAATAAGATAGACACCATTTTAAAATCTGCAGCATATATGGGTGCCTTACTCGTCATAAACAAAAAGTTTGGGCTTGATTTGACAAAACAACGTCTAATGAATCGGCTAAAAACATGAAAAAAAATGTCTTGAGATCTTAAAAGAGCTTTGTGCACAAAGAGAATTTAAGTGGAATGAGAAATGAAAGACGGTTGTTGCATATGCTTCTTGTTAAGTTTATTGAGAAAATATAATAGGTCCAATTGTTCAGTTTAGTTTGTTTGATTAGTAGTCGATTTGTAACAGTTTTTTGTTAGGCTCATTTCTCTATTGATAACCAACTTGTTGGTCAATAGGCAATATAAAAAAGGGCCATCGGCCCAGGCCAATCATCTTGTTTTTGGCCTACATCTCAGATAGGCTCTCTTCCTTAGAGATATTCTTGAATCTTAACTTTCTTTCTCTGTTTACCTTCTTCTTTACTTTTCATTATTTTTATGTGGCATGATTACACCATGGTATATTTTAAGCTCTTTGAGATGGTTATTATCACATCAAGAATTTTGAAAATTTATTTTAATGTAAACGACTTCGAATAACATGTGATGGTTTTTTACTCTTTTGTTTCCCTCATGCTAGGCAATTCTAGGAAAGACCTATTCACAATTTATGATGAGTTGTGTATTATTATTGGCAATAAGCAATTGTTTTTGAAATCATTAGCAATCGCAGCCAATGGAAACAGTTTAGACACCGCTAGTTCACGTGACATTAGTGACGATAACCACATCAGAAAATTATATTGAACTGATAAACCTATTTGAAGAGTTTTTGATGTTTAAATTGATAATATTTTGAATTAAATTGATATATTGTATAAGTTTTAGGGACTAAAACTGTTATTTGACCAAGCAACATCATTATTTCTGTTTATTTTTAACAGTCAAGGTATCAAAATAGAAATAATACATAACGTTAGGTACCATCTTAATATATATGAAAAATAATTTATCCTATTTGATTCAAATTTTTAATATATATGGAAATAAGTGATGTACTAAATATATAGTTTATCCTATTTGATTCAAAATTTTAATATATATGAAAAAATAATTTAATTAAAATTTTTAAATAATTGTATGTTGAGTCCTTAAATTTTTTAATCTTTATTAATCAATTTAATAGTGTTCATCGGTGTTTAACGTTAGTGATATTCATCGCACGTGCTAGACCCATCCTATAAATAATTATAAATTCGAACAAATATATTCTGACCCGAATTTCATAAATTGAGTAACAGATATAGGAAGTTGTAGATACTAGATAAAGTCAGATTTGAACTATAGAAATTTCAGACCACAAATCATCAACCGAGGGTATTATTGACTTTATACATCCAGATAAGCCTAGGGCTGCTCTGGTTTTTCTATAAATAAGCCCTTAGGGCGTTGAATTCGTTTCTTTTGAGTTTCTCTTTGCGGAGAGTCCCCTTCTGTAGATCGACGAAGTTTAGATCTCTCAAATTAAGCCGGCAAAATTATCAAACCTCAAATCGAAAATAAAAGCATAAAAGAAAAGGAAAAAAATATTTCGATTTCATTTTTTTAAATTAACTTCACCCTTCTTTCTGTAGTGGGAATTTAGGGTCGGATGGATTTGCGGTTCCCCTTCTCTCCGGCGGAGGTAGCCAAGGTCCGCATGGTCCAGTTCGGCATCCTCAGCCCCGACGAAATCGTAAATTTCGCTTTCTCAACTCTGTTATTGTTGTGTCTTCTCTCTTCTTCTTTTTTCTCGGCAGCCTATTTTGTTGTCAATACATGATAGAAAAGAAGGGAATGAACGTAGAATTTGTGCATTGAACTGGCAACTACTTCGCAGTTCTTCTTTCTTTTAAATTATGATTTTTAATTCCATTGGTTTCTGCAGAGGCAAATGTCTGTTGTGCATATTGAGCACAGTGAAACGACGGAGAGGGGAAAGCCTAAAGTTGGCGGTTTAAGTGACCCCCGGCTGGGAACTATTGATCGGAAGATGAAGTGCGAGACTTGTACGGCCAACATGGCTGAGTGTCCTGGGCATTTTGGGCACTTGGAGCTTGCCAAGCCTATGTTTCATATTGGATTTATAAAAACTGTGCTCAGTATAATGAGATGTGTCTGCTTCAATTGCTCTAAAATTCTTGCTGATGAGGTACTATTACTTGGCTTGATTAGGGTTTTTTTATTTCAATTATAACAAAATGTATTTTAGCATGATTACAACTTGTAATATTGGATGCATAATGTTTATAATTTTTTTTTGGATTGGCTGCTATCTAGTGAAGGAGCATAAATATGTTTGAAGGAGTGGTAATAACTTGCTCGTTGTTGTTTGATATGAGATTCTTAACATGAAACATATGAAGATATGTTTTAATTTGATGGTACATTTTACAATCAGACAGTATTCAGAGTTAGGGCAATCAGTGATATTTAGCTTTAGAGCTGAACTTTAAATCCTTTTCTGAGATTACTATTGCTTTGGATTATGAAACAGTCTCCTATAAAGGTGGATTTAGCATGTTTCCATATCTCTATTTTGATATATTCCTGTCTATGCATGTCCCTTTGTGTTCACCGTTCGTTTTGCATTGTATCACTTTCAGAGCAAATTACCTGGTCTCATGATGCCATTCTCAATACAGTTGTTGCTTTTTTTCAGGAAGACCATAAATTTAAGCAGGCATTGAAGATAAAGAATCCGAAGAACAGGTTGAGAAAGATCTTAGATTCATGCAAGAACAAAACTAAATGTGATGGTGGCGATGAAATTGATGTCCAGGGTCAAGATACAGAGGAACCTGTCAAAAAAAGTCGTGGTGGTTGTGGTGCTCAGCAGCCAAAGCTGAGTATTGATGGTATGAAGATCATTGCAGAGTATAAAGCCCAAAGGAAGAAGAATGATGACCAGGAACAACTCCCTGAACCTGCGGAAAGAAAACAGACTCTAACTGCTGAACGGGTAGCCATTTGTGCATATATTGCCTTTTATTTCAAAGAATTTCATGTTGATCTTCTGTTGTGTTTTCTAGGTTCTTAGTGTCTTGAAGAGGATAAGTGACGAGGACTGCCAACTATTGGGCTTGGATCCTAAATATGCTCGTCCAGATTGGATGATTCTTCAAGTACTTCCAATACCTCCACCTCCAGTGAGACCATCTGTGATGATGGACACTTCCTCTAGGAGTGAGGCAAGTGTCTTTTATGTTACTTTTATGTTGAAGCCTTGGAAGTTATTCCTTCTGTGATTTATGATTCTATTAGATCAAATCTGAATTCCCATGTTTGCTGATTCCAGGATGACTTAACTCATGCATTAGCTATGATTATTCGGCACAATGAGAACTTGAGGAGGCAGGAGAGAAATGGATCACCTGCACATATCATATCCGAATTTGCACAGTTGTTACAGTTTCATGTAGCAACATATTTTGACAATGAATTACCTGGACTTCCAAGGGTATTGCACTTGCATGTACATTTTTAAACTCTTCCATATGAGCGTATTTTTAAACTTAGCCTGCTTCTCTTTCTTGTGTAGGCCACACAGAGATCGGGGAGACCTATTAAATCTATTTGTAGTAGGCTTAAGGCAAAAGAGGGCCGTATTAGGGGTAATTTGATGGGGAAAAGGGTTGACTTTTCAGCTCGAACAGTAATTACACCAGATCCAAATATCAACATTGATCAACTTGGAGTGCCTTGGAGTATAGCTTTAAATCTCACATATCCTGAAACTGTGACTCCGTATAACATTGAGAAGTGAGTAGCTTCTTAGAGTTTCAAATTTTCTTCCACATCTGGTCAATTATTAGGATCTGAGATATCTTTGAACAGGTTGAAAGAACTTGTGGAATATGGGCCTCATCCTCCACCGGGAAAGACTGGTGCAAAGTATATCATAAGAGATGATGGTCAAAGGCTTGATCTTCGTTACCTGAAGAAAAGCAGCGATCATCACCTAGAGCTTGGTTATAAGGCATGCTTCTCTTTCTGAAATCGTTTTAATTGGCCATTGCTTTTTTTGTTCTCCGTGTTTTAACTGTCTCAATTATGGCTGCAGGTGGAGCGACATTTAATCGATGGAGATTATGTCCTTTTCAACCGTCAGCCTAGTCTCCATAAAATGTCAATCATGGGCCATAGGATCCGGATTATGCCATACTCTACATTTCGTCTAAATTTGTCTGTTACTTCACCGTACAATGCTGATTTTGATGGTGATGAAATGAATATGCATGTTCCTCAATCATTTGAGACTAGAGCAGAGGTAGCAGAGCTCATGATGGTGCCTAAGTGCATTGTGTCCCCTCAATCAAATAGGCCTGTAATGGGAATTGTCCAGGATACACTTCTAGGATGCCGTAAGATCACCAAAAGGGATACTTTCATAGAAAAGGTGATGAGAATAATAGTTTTATTCGTTTAATATGATAGCTTAAATGCTACGCAATTCATGTTATTGTGATGCAAGCCTAATTTTTATGGGTTATTCAGGACGTTTTCATGAATATATTGATGTGGTGGGAGGATTTTGATGGAAAGGTTCCAGCTCCTACAATTTTAAAGCCCCGACCAATTTGGACAGGGAAGCAGGTTTTTAATCTGATCATACCAAAACAGATAAATCTGATGAGAACATCTGCCTGGCATTCAGAAAGTGAGACTGGGTTTATCACCCCTGGGGATACTCAAGTTAGAATAGAAAAGGGGGAGGTGCTGTCTGGCACTCTTTGCAAGAAGACACTTGGATCATCTGCAGGGAGTCTTATACATGTAATTTGGTATGTATTTAGGGAAAATATTGTGGATTTAACTTATATATATTAGGAGAGTTATCTCATTGCAGAAGTTTGATAAGCTCTAAATCTTACCAGGGTTTAGATATGCGATCATATTTTCCTATTCTAAATCTTTTCTCTATCAAGTGAAGCTGAATACTAATCATAAACTAAGATTGTGAACAATTTATTGTTGAATTACTTTCCTTTTGAGTGGGCAATGATTTAGTTAAGCTGTTTTCAAGATTATCTGTCCTTTCTTCTCTATTTGGATTATGGCTTCCTCCAACATGTGCATATTTGCCTTTATACTTCAAGCCATTAATATTCTAAAAATTGGTTTCGTACATCATTTCTTTTCAGGGAAGAGGTCGGCCCGGATGCAGCCCGGAAGTTTTTGGGACATACACAATGGCTTGTCAATTATTGGCTTCTGCAGAATGCCTTTAGCATGGGTATTGGAGATACAATTGCTGATGCAGCAACAATGGAGAAAATTAATGAAACTATTTCTAAAGCCAAAGAGGATGTGAAACAGCTCATTATTAAAGCCCAAAACAAGGATTTAGAGCCTGAACCTGGAAGAACTATGATGGATTCCTTTGAAAACAAAGTTAACCAGGTACCTGATGTCAAATTGATCAAGCTCTTTTTTTGGGCATCCTTCTGCTACACTTGCATGTTAATATGGTTTGTTTCTTCAGGTGTTGAATAAAGCTCGTGACGATGCAGGAAACAGTGCGCAAAAAAGTTTATCAGAAAGCAATAACCTTAAGGCAATGGTTACTGCTGGATCAAAGGGAAGTTTCATTAACATATCCCAAATGACAGCTTGTGTTGGTCAGCAGAATGTTGAGGGAAAGCGAATACCATATGGGTTCGTGGATCGTACTTTGCCCCATTTTACCAAGGATGATTTTGGTCCTGAGAGTCGTGGTTTTGTGGAGAATTCATACCTACGTGGGTTGACCCCACAAGAATTCTTTTTCCATGCCATGGGTGGTAGAGAAGGTCTCATAGATACTGCAGTTAAGACTTCTGAGACTGGGTACATACAGAGGCGACTTGTGAAGGCAATGGAGGATATTATGGTTAAATATGATGGAACTGTGAGGAATTCATTGGGGGATGTTATTCAGTTCCTCTATGGTGAAGATGGCATGGATGCTGTATGGATAGAGTCTCAGAAGCTGGATTCTTTGAAGATGAAGAAATCTGAATTTGATAGGGTCTTCAGATATAAAATAGATGATGAAAACTGGAATCCAACTTCTTATATGTTACCAGAACATATTGAAGATTTGAGAACCATCCAAGAATTGCGTGATGTGTTTGATGCTGAAGTTAATAAACTTGAAGCTGATAGATACCAACTTGGAACAGAAATTGCAGTCACGGGTGACAGTAATTGGCCTTTGCCTGTTAACTTGAAGAGGCTTATCTGGAATGCGCAGAAGACTTTTAAAGTTGATTTTAGAAGGGTGTCAGATTTGCATCCTGTGGAAATTGTCGATTCTGTTGATAAGCTCCAGGAAAAGTTAAAGGTTGTTCCAGGTACTGATCCTCTGAGTGTCGAAGCCCAAAAAAATGCTACCCTCTTTTTTGGCATTTTGCTCCGCAGTACTTTGGCCAGTAAAAGGGTGTTGGAGGAATATAGACTGACAAAAGAAGCATTTGAGTGGGTTATTGGTGAAATAGAGTCACGATTTTTGCAGTCTTTGGTAGCAGCTGGTGAGATGATAGGCTGTGTTGCTGCACAATCAATTGGTGAGCCTGCTACTCAAATGACTCTTAACACCTTCCACTATGCTGGTGTTAGTGCAAAGAATGTTACCCTTGGTGTCCCTCGGTTGAGGGAAATTATTAACGTAGCTAAGAAAATCAAAACACCTTCTCTCTCAGTCTACCTCTCTCCTGAAGCGAGAAAGACAAAGGAGAAGGCCAAGAATGTCCAATGTTCTTTAGAGTATACTACTCTTCGGAGTGTTACTCATGCTACAGAAGTATGGTACGATCCGGATCCAATGAGCACTCTCATTGAGGAAGATATTGACTTTGTTAAGTCCTATTATGAAATGCCTGATGAAGAGGTTGCCCCAGAAAAGATATCCCCTTGGCTGCTGCGCATAGAGTTGAATCGTGAGATGATGATTGATAAAAAGTTGAGTATGGCTGACATAGCTGAGAAGATCAACCTGGAATTTGATGATGATTTGACTTGCATTTTTAATGATGACAACGCAGAAAAGTTGATCCTACGTATCCGCATCATGAATGATGAAGCCCCAAAGGGTGAATTGACTGATGAGTCTGCTGAAGATGATGTATTCTTGAAGAAGATTGAAAGCAACATGTTGACAGAAATGGCCCTTCGAGGTATCCCAGACATCAACAAGGTATTCATTAAACATGGTAAAGCAAGCAAGTTTGATGAGGCTGATGGTTATAAGACCGGAGAGGAATGGGTGTTGGATACAGAAGGTGTCAATCTCTTGGCTGTCATGTGCCATGAAGATGTTGATTCAAAGAGAACAACAAGCAATCATTTGATTGAAGTGATTGAAGTTCTTGGAATTGAAGCAGTTCGACGGTCTTTGTTGGATGAATTGCGGGTTGTGATATCTTTTGATGGGTCGTATGTGAACTATCGACATCTAGCTATCCTCTGTGATACAATGACGTATCGTGGCCACTTGATGGCCATCACTCGTCATGGCATCAACCGGAATGATACAGGGCCTATGATGAGGTGCTCATTTGAAGAAACTGTAGATATTCTCCTCGATGCTGCTGTTTATGCTGAATCAGATTATTTGAGGGGTGTGACAGAGAATATAATGTTGGGTCAGCTTGCACCGATTGGTACTGGAGAGTGTGCCTTGTATCTCAATGATGAGATGCTGAAGAATGCCATTGAACTTCAGCTACCTAGTTACATGGAAGGTCTGGAATATGGTATGACCCCTGCACGTTCTCCAATGTCAGGAACTCCTTATCATGAAGGCATGATGTCACCTAATTACTTGCTGAGCCCGAATCTCCGTCTCTCTCCCATTTCGGATGCTCAGTTCTCACCTTATGTTGGCGGGATGGCATTCTCTCCCACATCATCCCCTGGTTACAGCAGTCCATCTTCTCCTGGCTACAGTCCTACCTCACCTGGTTATAGCCCTACATCCCCTGGTTATAGTCCCACCTCACCTGGGTACAGCCCCACCTCACCTACCTACAGTCCTAGTTCACCAGGTTACAGCCCAACAAGTCCAGCCTATTCTCCTACAAGTCCCTCTTATTCTCCAACCTCGCCGAGCTACAGCCCTACATCTCCAAGTTACAGCCCTACATCTCCAAGTTATAGCCCTACTTCACCTAGCTACAGCCCCACTTCTCCAGCATATAGCCCGACTTCACCTGCATATAGTCCCACTTCTCCATCATATAGCCCAACATCCCCATCATACAGCCCGACCTCTCCCTCCTACAGCCCGACCTCACCTTCCTACAGCCCGACCTCTCCCTCCTACAGCCCAACCTCTCCCTCCTACAGCCCAACCTCACCCTCCTATAGCCCAACCTCACCCTCCTATAGCCCAACATCTCCATCATATAGCCCTACTTCACCAGCTTATAGCCCCACTTCTCCAGGGTACAGTCCAACCTCACCAAGTTACAGTCCCACATCACCTAGCTATAGCCCTACCTCTCCAAGTTACAATCCACAATCAGCCAAGTACAGTCCATCTCTGGCATACTCACCAAGCAGTCCAAGGTTGTCTCCTTCCAGTCCTTACAGCCCAGCATCACCAAATTATAGGTAAGCCATCGTAGCAGTCACTTTTCTGTTTGTTGCTGAGAACTCTTGGATTATGTCACTGCTATTTAGCTTATTCCCTCTTCTCAGTTTTAATTATTTTATGTTCATGCTATGTAATATGCATGTAACTTTGCTTTCGGTGCAATTATATATTTATTTTTGTATTGCAGCCCGACGTCACCATCTTATTCCCCTTCAAACCCATCCTTCAGTCCTAGCAGGTAATATCTCATATTTTGCTATGTGATTGAATAAGTTGTGTTAGTTTAGGAAGTTGTCATCAGTGAGATGTATCTTAAAGCTTCCACTTGTACGTTCATACTGAATCCAATGCAAATTTGTTCTAGATGCCTTCTAATCTGTTATCTATTTTATTCTCAATGAAACCAGCCCATATACTTCTGGAGGGAACCCAGACTACAGCCCAAGCTCGCCACAGTACAGGTAAGCAGACGAGTGTTGAATTTAAAGTGTTTGCTCTATTTTGGTGTTTCATATCTCCAATCTTCCGTGCAGTCCAAGTGCTGGGTACTCCCCTAGTGCACCAGGGTATTCGCCATCCTCGACGGGTCAGTACACTCCAAGCAACAAGGATGATCGTAAAGATGACAGTAATAAATGATAAGACATTCAGTAGGCGATTTGAAAAAAAGAAGCTTAAGATGCCGAGGTAATTCGATCTTACTTAAAAACTCTTCAACTCTTTTCATGTTATATCGATTCGGATAAGGCTGCTATTAAAATTTCCAAAAGATTTTAAAAACGGGGGATATTCCGAGCCATTTTCTTTATAAAGCCAATATTGAATCACATGTAATGAGATAATATGTATCTGACTGAGTCATTTTGTTCAGCTTGCAGTTCCTGGCCTGTTGGATCTTTAACGTTCTGTCGGTGGAATGAGGCAGAAGAAAAATGTATTTGTATGTAAGATATAAAGTAATTCTCCATGGAATAGCTAAGATTGAAACAATCAACAACATACGGATAATTCTCTTTTTCTTAATTTTGGGAATTTAATACTTTAACTGTTGTTTTTGGTAGTAAATAGAGATTGATAAGGACACTAATTTATTAAGCATATTTTATTGCTTTTTATTTGCATGTTGTTACCGCTGGAATTTTAAACATCTAGGGGGGAAAGGGATAAAGTTCAAAAATGGTCAACAAACTGTTTTAGTATGTTTTCTTTGATCGCCAACTTTTAAATATTTCAGTGTGATCATTAATTTTTTATTTAAATATTATAAAATAAATATTAAACTTTAAATTTTGTTACAAAATCGACACTACATAATTAGTTGCCCTTGGCCACTAAGTATTAAACTCAAACTTTAGTATCAATGTAGTGTCGTTCGATCCAGTTTATAGACAAAACTCTTCAGTACAACAATGTAAAAAAGAGTCTTATTTGAGGATTGGTTTTTGAATTTTTAATGTTGTCGCTTGTTTTAAAACAGGAACGGAGATAATGTTAGTTTAGCTTTAATGTTCGAATAGTATACGAGACCCACAAATTTAAAAATTATATTATAGGTCTTTCTCACCACCTAAGCTTATCTAATAATTTTATTCCATATCGGTATTTTTTTCCAAGTCATTTTTAACTTAATTTTTTAATGTCATATGCCCTCATCTTGGCATCTCTAATTTACTTATTTTCCTTTCCTTCGCATCCTTCAACCTAAAATTTGGAATAGGGTCTGATTTAGAATGAATATAAAGGTTCGTTGAGATTTTTAAGCATATTATAATGTCTACTTTTAAAGTTTGGTGGCGGTGTAACAATTAAAGAGTGGAGAATGGAAAATAAAATAAAATCGAGAGATTTGATACTTGGAAATCAGGGAGTATGTGATATTGTGGTTCTGTGAAAACTTTTTTTTTTTTTTTAATTTTCGTTAAACATCAAAAGGGCCTCCGTTATGATATAATACAAGTAGTAAACTCAACTTAAGATTTATATCTATTCAAACAAAAATTTGTTCAAAAAACTTGATACTTGTATGAACATTAGATAAAATTCAATTTAATAAACATAAGAGATTTAAATTTTTATACCCGAATTTTGTATTAAAATCACATAATTAAAAGATTTTATTTATCAATTTGATTCGGTTTCTAAAGTTATTACAACAAATACACATGGTGCCATAAAATAATTGATTTTATGATACTTATGTGATTGAAGGCTGTTTACATATTATTGGATGAGACCATTGCTTAGGTGGTGGGAAGATCACTATTAGTTTTATTTAAAATTTTGAATATTGGACAGAATGATATTAATAATCGGATATGTAGAAGTTATTAGGATCTATAGAAAGTACTCAAGGTTGAAGACGAATCAGTTAAAACTGACATTAACAAACTTGAGAAAACAAATATATAAAATGAGAGAAAATATATTTTTATTAAAACTCCAACTTAACTTCTGAATTACAAGAATGGGCCTTTTACAGTGACCCAAAGATATAACCAATTGTCTAACAGGCTATAGAAGCTTCAGGGCCTTCCACATATAAATGAAAAAGGAAACCTTGTACTGTATTAGTATATTATCCTGATTAGGGGTGGCAATTTGATCTGAATCCGATCCGAATTCGATTCGATCTGAAGGAATTTATCCGATCTATATTCGATTAAAAAATTTGAATCTCAATTCGAGGAAAATGTTCGAGTCCTAATAGGAGATGGGTTGGATATGGATCTTGCCAAAATCTGATCCAAATCCATGTCCAATCCGAATTCGACGCATCCGATCCATATTCGAGCCCGAATCAAAACATTTAGGACTTTTAATTCCTTAAAACAAAATATCATGTATAATATTTACATTAAAACAAGAAGACAACATAAATAAAATAAAAAGTTAAACTAAATACATTAAAAGAAATATAACTACATATATTTTTTAAACGAGAACATAAATGTATATATTAGGTAATTTGGAATAATGGTAAAAACAAAATTAACTATATATATATATTAAAATTGATAATAAAAATATAAATGTGTTAAGAATGTAAGTTAAATAATAATAATAATATTTATTATGAATTATATATAATAATTAACCTTAATATAGTGTAATATATCTATTTATGTCATATGCATGTATAAATAAATATGAAAAAGATAAATGCAAAATCAAGTTATAGATAAACACAATAAAATAAATACAATGGAGAAACAAATAAATGTAAATATCAATGAATTATTAAAATTAAGGAAGTAAGTAACGTGCAATCGATAGATAAAGTTATGGTATATTATGCTAAAATTATGAATTAAAATAGAAATTAAATTAAAAGCATAAACAATAAGCACAAAAAATTAAATGTAGTCAACAAATAAGGGATAAAAATGAACAAGTGTAGAATTAAATAGCATAAATTAAATGCGTAATAAATTAAATATACAAAATTATGGTCTGATTTGCACTAAAATAAAATTATTAAAGAGCAAAAAAACAATATACCTAAATACAACAAAATTCGCGAATCTACCACTCAGACTTGGGTCAAGACTAGGGATGACAATTTAATCCGAATTTAAAAATTTCGATCTAAATGCGGTTGAAAGAAATCTGAATACGATCCGAAAAAATCTGATCCAAAAACAATCTGATCTAAATCCGTTTGAAAAAATACAAATCCAAATCCGAAAAATATATCCGAGTCCGATTGTAACGAATTCAGACTTGAATTTTAGACAATCCGAACTAAACCCGATCCATTGCCATCCCTAATCCTAATTCCTGAGAGAAGTTAATGCTATTGTTTTTAATTCTCAAATGTACCGATTTGTTGAGTAAAGAGTAATTTCGAAACCTGTAGTTGTCCAAGGTTCACCGTCTCAAGAAATTTATGTTATGCCCCTTTAAAGATATAATAATAATAATAATAATAATAATAATAATAATAATAATAATAATAATAATAATAATAATAATAATAATGATAATGATGACCGACTAATGCTTATAAGTTATAACCGGCAAAAAGTTAGTTTATACATATTTATTTTAAAATTTTCAGGAAATTACAATTGTAAAAAATAATTTTATTGGTGAAATAGGTATGACTGCATTGATAATGACCATAGATTTGTATACGAAAAAATTATCGTATGTCTTATTAAAAATTTATCCTAAATTTAATCGGAAGAAAAAAAATACACACGATAATATCAAAAAACAATGAAACAACTCAAACAATGAAACAACTACTCTACCAAATCCTTCACTCTCCGGTAGGGCTGTTCAAAATTGGGTACCAAAATTTTTAGGTAGTAAAATTTCGGCCCGTTATCCGGCCCATACAAAACGGGTACTTGAAAACGCGAGTACCCGTTAATTCGGGTGATAAGGTACCCGAAAATTATATTTTTTAAAAAAATTTTTTTAATACCTTTGTGTTTTACATGAAATGATTAAAACTATTAGTATTCTCATCCTCTTCTGAGTATAACTATGCGAAAAAATAAGCATAAAATTTATTCATCTAAACTATAACATATAACCATTTTCTTATTTTAATAACTAAAATTAAATAGTGCCACTGTCCACTGCCACTAATTCTTGGCATATAATAAAAAGATGCACCATATATGACACATACTATAATAATTTGGATATCAGAGTAAGACAAAAAAGTACTAAAATATAAACTTAAGAGTCAAATAATGAAAATATATATATATATATATATAAACCGGGTATCGGGTAGTCGAGTACCTGATTAAGAGATATTTTGTGACCCGGACTCGACTCGGATATTCTAAAAAATAGCGAGCCGGGTACCCAACTTAAAAATTCGGATATTTTTATTTCGAGTACTCGATAATTTTATTTTGAGTATGCGAGTTGGCGGGCCAGGTATTTCAGGCCGTGTTCACTGCTGCCATCAGTATATATTTTCAACAACCCAAGCTCCGGGCGACTCCACACAGGAGTAGATTTTTTTTTTCAAAATATATATAGCTTATAATTTTTTATATATTTTTAATTTTTTTATTTTAAAAATATCATTTCTTATTTTTTAAATATTAAAATAAAATTTTAGTTAAAGTGAGTCAAACAAGATTTCCTCATAAATTTTAGAGATGTCAATAGGGCAGGTTTAGCGAGGATTCGCCTAACTTCGCATTCAATGGGTATGGATGATTATAAATTTCGTGAGTTGTGGGGTAGAGATGAAAATAAAAATTAGATTCGCCGTGGATGGTGGAGAAAACATAAATATTCCTTTGTACATGCCCCATCCCCACCCGCCCCAACAGATCTTATAATATGTTATTATAAATAATATTAAAAATATAATATCGGTTTGAATCCTAGTAAATTCATATTAACTTATCTTGAGTTATTAATGAAAAATTATATATATATATATAAGTTTGAAATTGATCAAATCAAATATATAAATACTTTTTAAAATATCAATTTCAACCAGAGTCAAAATTTAAAAGAATTTATATTGATTTATCTTGAAATATTTATGAATATATATATAATATAACATTTATGTTTATTGGTTTCGCCTTTACTGTTACTTGTTGTTAAGTTTTCTTTTTAAGGTTTGTTTTTTTTTATCTCCAATCCTTACCATAGTTATGTTATTCTTCTACTTTTTTTAATTTTATTTTCTTAATATTATATGTTATTTAGATTCTATCAGTATTTGTTCTTATTTTTTAAGGTTATTTTTTAATTGCTATTTTCGTTTTAGGTATTTATATATTGTTTATTTGTTACAACAATTGAGATATTATTTTACATGTTATTTGTGCTATTTTTGGTCCTTTACAAAAGACTTTAGTATTTTTTTTAGTCCAAACATTTTTGTTGTAAAAAAAATAATTTCGTATATTATTTTTAAAATAATAACAGTTAGAATAATGTTGCATATGTGGTGGGAGTCCGAATGACAGTATTTCATACATTTTTCATAACATATTTTATTTATATTTTTTTACTAATATTTATAAATATGTTATATGAATGGGTCATAGGAAGGGTAAAGAGTGGATTAGGTGGACATGAGTGATGGGACATGAATAATTTTAATCTTGGGAGTTGCGAGGCAGGGATAGTTTTAGATTTTGTATTCGCAACGGGTCTTAGAACGAGAATAAAAATAAATTTTTTTAACGATAATGAGTGTGAGAAGAGTACCCTTCGCAACCTCCTCGCCCAACTCACATCCCTATTAATTTTAACTATATCATATCATCTTTTCAACTACAGCTAATAACATAAAGTTGAAGTTTAATATTCATTCTATAATCTTTAAAAATTAAATTACTAGCTAAACCTTTTGTGTCCCAGTAGCAAATAATGACGTTTATTATCTTGGTGACTCGAGTTTGAACACCAGTGTTGCCATGATGTGTGTGCCTTTTAAAAAAAAACACTAAAAGAATTAAACAATACTACATTGCATCACACCAGCATATTCAAAAAAGACTAAAATAAATTGACAAACATTTTTTAAACTTTACCAAAGAAAATGTGAAATGAAATGCATGGCGAGCAATGAAGCTGTTTGAAGGCATAAAATTTAATCATTTTGACTAATTGAATGATGTTGCTAGTTTGTAGGGATTAGAAAACAAAGTGATATTGCATTTGCATGCATAAATCAGCAAGTTGGTGTGTTGCAAGCTTCCTATCTTATGTGACAAGGTCAATATCTCACCCTTTTAGGTCTGTTCTCTCGCTTAGGCTTCCTTAATCTTTACGATGGTGAAGCCGGTGAGACAGAAGAACAATGTTGTGCTCACTTTCCGAGTAACCCCGCCGATCAACCCCGCCACTACGAAAAGGGTTTCACACCCGAGGGTACCCTTGGTTCCCAGGGAGGTTCGGAGGCTAGCCTGGAATGGGAGCTTTGAGGGACTTGAGCCTGTTTCGCCCAGAGTTTCATGCACCGGCCACATCGATTGCCAGATGAAGGGAAAACCGGCTGCCAGGAAACACAAGCCAGCTTCTTCACCTCTAGCCCAGGCGTTGGCGGAACAGATCAAAAGGAAGGTATTGAGCGTCAGAAAACGTGGTTATGAATCCGATGCGCTGGTGGCGGCGTCGGAGATTGAGGACACTGCTGCTCAATTTGTTAAGGGACGTAGTATGTTATCAGATCGTGATTGGAGGACATATGGTGCAGAGGAAAAGGGGACAAAGCGTGGTTATGAATCCAATGTCTCCGATGTGGAGGCGGCGGCCCCTTCCCTACAAAAGATGAGACAGTTTTGTAAGGGACGTAGTACGTTATCGGAATTCGATCGGAGTGCAGACGATGCAGAGGAAAAGGGAGTGAAAAGGAAGAGAAGCTAGTTTATCAATGGCGTTTTGTAGCTGTTGTAGACTTGTAGTTGCAGTCGGAAGAAAAACTGCGTCGCATCTAGTTTGAGGTTGCAGTAGCAGTATCCAATTAATACTTATCTTCTCTATACATATTTTGTATGTTTAATAAAGTTTCTCTGACAGTGTCCTATCGCACTGCAAAGAAATTTTGTGTATATAAATTTAGATTAAATATTTAGAAAATAAATTATTGGAGTTAATATTATAAAAAATAAATACTAATATATAAAATGTTTTCTAAAATAATTTATTTTTGATAAAAATATATGATTTCATAGACAGAGAATCATAAAAAAAAGTATTAGCACATACTCAATAAAAATACTCGTGTTAACACCAATTACAAAAATCAAAAGATAAATTCGTACCTTGAAAATAAAAAACTGACCTAATAAACAATCACTACTAACACAACCAAGCAACCCAACTCAACCACTCGCCCTATCTTCCTGAAGCAAAGCTACAACCGAGGTGGGCTGAGACGCGAAGAAAGTAAACCAATATCAGAATTAAGTCGGGCTGAAGTATTAGGAATTGGACTGCGGCCTGCTATGCCTACCAGATATTTACTGGGAACAATAGGTTTGGTGGAGTAGATATTTGCTGGGAATAGTGGCTTTCATGGACCTGACCTGATTGATAATGTTGTAATGCATTCATAGCGTGTAGGTCCAAGTTAAATGGAGCAATCATCCTTTGTTTCCCATAAATGAAAGGTTCAACCCCACTACATTTATCATCATTAAATTTTATTTCAATTTTTCGATTTAAATATAATTTATAAAATTTGAGTTGAATCGAGTCGAGTTTATGTACAAATTTAATTGTAATGGTTTACAATGTTATAATAGAAATTAATTCCAATTTAAACGATTTTTTATATCTATATACAATACACATATATATTTCTTCATATGTAGTTAGGGATGGGCACGGCACCCGGACCCGACGGGTTTCGACCCGATCGGGTTTTAGGGTAGAAAAATCTGACCCGACCCAGGACTAATAGTGTAATTTTGTCCTAAATTTTTTAGGGATATTTGTAATAATACCCCCTCTTTATATATTTTTTATAATTAGGTCCTTAAAATTAATTTTTTATTTACATTTTACTCCTTAAAATTATTAGTTTTTATAATTATGCCTTTTAAAATTATTTTTTTACAATTAGGCCCCTAAAATTATTTTTTTCTATAGGTCGGGGTAGGGTTTACAATATTTATTTTCGGGTCGGGTTGGGTTTTTTAAAGAATTGAATCGGGTCGGGTTGGAGTCGGTTTTAGGATAATTAGTTTCGGGTCGGGTTCGGGTGGGCCAAAAACCCAACCCTACCCGTGTCCATCCCTATATGTAGTATATGTATCAAGTAGAATTGAAGGACTCAACTTAAACTTAAAAATCGATCCACTAATTGTTAAAAATTCCAAATTATTTGAATTTTTATTTTACAATTCAAACTTTATTAAAAAAATCCAGTCGAGTCAAGACGAGTTGAGTGTTTTCGCGTTGAGACAAATAAAAAAACATTTTTTTTTCAAGTCAAATCAAGTTTTGCTCACCTCTACCATACACCATTTCTTTCCCACTTTTTCTTCCTCAAATTCAAATGTACTTGATTTTAAATCTAGTTTTTTGTGTGAATATAAGTCTTCTCTAAGTACGTAATATCTTTTAACTTATTAATTATGAATGAAAAATAATAAAAAGTTAGAGTAATACCTGTAATTTGTATGAAAAATGGATGGGGAAGTGAAAAACAAACAGCCTTGAATGTTGAGAGTTACACTTGAACAAACGTTTTAAATTAGACGTCAACTGATAAGTTGGTGACGTCAGTAAGTAACAACGTGGGCCAATCCCAAGCTTTAATTACTTAATTGCATTTTTATATGAAAAATCCTTTTTTTAATATTTATTTAGAGAAATAAGCCCATACCATATTTATTTTAAAAAATAACCTTCAAATTGGTTACGTAGGAAAACTTCACATTCTGTAAAAAGTAATTATATAACTCGTCTTTTACAGGAAATAAGGTCGTCCGATGTAAAAAAACTTTTCAGATAATTAAGTTTAAAATTAAGGATAAAGACCTTGCGTTCTTGGGAAAATTGAAGTCTTTTACATAGTGAAGTCTTCAAAAAATTGAAGAGACAATAAATTTATCGCGAGATTTAATATAGGAGGTTTTTGGGATTTAAATTTTATTTCGAATTTTTTCTTTATTTGAATATGATATTCAATTAAGATCATTAAGGTATTTTTATTATGATATTCAATTAAGAGCAGTAGAATATTTAATTTTTATTTTTTCTAATATTTATTTATTTTATAATAATACTACGAATTTTAAATTTTAATAAATATTTAATTAGGGTCATTAAAAAGTAGGATCTTTAACAAATTTAAAGATTGTGTGTGCGCCATCCTCTTTCAACCCTCTTCTTTTCTCTCTTTCTTTTTTTTTCAACTCTCGAATTCTTTCCTTTTCTTTTTTCATTTTGGATATAGTTCTTCCCGAGGGCCACCTTTTTATTGGCAAGGATTTGAAGGGATCAACATGGGATCGGGGGAATCTCCATTACCTTTTGCCTTTTTTATTCTTTTTGTTTTAATTTTGTAATTTTCTCTTTGTATATCGCAAGGGCTTGTTCTCGTTTCAATGCCTCCCTCGACAGACAATAACTATCTTAGTGATTTTTTTTATGTGTGGAGAGATTGAAGGTCATCGGTGACTTGAAGAGTTGATTCCGGTCCAAGGCTTCCTCTCCGACAAGTACAACTGCTCGTCTCTCCCAAAGACTCGGCTATCTCGCTTAGTCGCCTCACCAACGACTTATTTTCCAAAGGAAATAAAGTTCCTCTAGAAAGTTTGTTTTGCCTTTGTTGTCAAGCTCCGACGTCACTATTCTTAGGTCTTGATTTTTATCCAAATGGTGCTTTGTTGATTAGGTACATGTGCTTGATCATTGGAGATACCTTTCTTACACCTTTGAGCTTAACAGACCACTTAAAATAATTAAATCTTGCTCTCCGATTAACGACAACGATATTTTCAAACTTCTCACGGTTGTGATCTTTTCCTTTTGTGTTTCAAGATTTCTGTTTATAGGATGACCAAACGCAGTTAGTTGTTTGGTCTTTGGACTTGTGCCTTTTTTGTTTTCTCAAACTTATTTTGACATTTGTTTTTTCTCAAAAAATTTAAATACGGGTGGCTTAAATGATAACTAAAAATGCCTTTAAATCTCACCCATTAGATCAAGCCGATTAAAAAACAACCGTAGGATTGAAAAAAAATAAACGGTTACTCGGTGAACCGGTAACCGTTGTTTTGCGTTAAAAATCAAAAGCGTGAGTTTGAAAAGTGGTAACAAACTCTGTACATTTCCGTAATAATTTCGGTACTTACAAAAATCCTTACATAAGTTGTAAGAAATTATGTTTTATTGTAACAAATATGGTATGTACAAAATTCCTTAGAAGAACATGAACATTTTTTGTCTGGCAATCATTGGTAAGAAATTCGGTACAAACTTTTTTTATTACAAAATACTAAGAAATTGTGTACATTTTGGTAATAAGTTCGGTACATACAAAAATCCTTATATGACTTCTAAGAAATTATGTTTTACTGTAACAAATACGGTATGTACAAAAATCCTTACAAGACCATCAACTGTTTTGGTCTTTATAAACTTTTGGTAAGAAATTCGGTACAAAACTTATTTTATTACAAAGTGATAAGAAACTGTGTATATTTTGGTAATAAGTTCGATACATACAAAAATCCTTACATAACTTGTAAGAAATTATGTTTTACTGTAACAAATACGGTATGTACAAAAATCCTTACAAGACCATCAGTCCTTTTGGTCTTTCGAAACCTTTGGTAAGAAATTCGGTACAAACCTTATTTTATTACAAAGTGGTAACAAACTGCGTATATTTTGGTAATAAGTTCGGTACATACAAAAATCCTTACAGAAGTAAAAAATTATGTTTTATTGTAACAAATAGAGCATGTACAAAAATTCTTACAAGACCATGATCCCTTTTGGTCTTTGGCAACCTTTGGTAAGATAATCGGTACAATCTTTTTATTACAAAATACTAAGAAACTGTGTACATTTTGGTAATAATTTCGGTACATACAAGAATCCTTACATAACTTCTAAGAAATTATGTTTTACTGTAACAAATACATTATGTACAAAAATCCTTACAAGACCATGGGTCCTTTTGGTCTTTGGAAACCTTTGGTAAGAAATTCGATACAAACCTTATTTTATTACAAAGTGGTAAGAAACTATGTACATTTTGGTAATAAGTTCGGTACATACAAAAATTCTTACATAGCTTGTAAAAAATTATGTACATTTGTACCAAATAAGGCATGTACAAAATTTCTTACAAAACTATGAGCCATGTTGGTCTTTGATAACTTTTGGTAAAAAATTTGGTACAAACCTTTTTTTTTTACAAAATAGTAACAAACTATGTACAAAATATTACTCGTCATCAGATTTGCCAGTATTTAGCCTTAAAATACTCTTCATTTTCTAAAACTACCCGTTTTATCTAAACTTGTTTGTGATCCAATCTTTTCCGATTGGGTGTTCCTGATTTAATAGAAATTTATCTTTATGTTGAAAAAGGATATTCCTTTTCAGTCGTAAACAAAAGACTTCCCACATCGGAGTTCACTTTCGCAACTCTAATATCAATTGCTCTATTTGAAAAGAGTCGGTGGATATCCAAAATAAATAATACTAATTTTTCGACAATTTTTTTTTACCACATTTAACGAGTACGATGAACACCACTAAAATACAATACCTATCTACTCTTATAATTATAAATTAGTTAAAAATTAAAAGATAAATTAATTAAAATATATTATTTTATTTTATTTTTTATTTTTAATTTTATTTTTAATTTTCTTTTAAACATAGATCACAATATCTATCTACTCATAAATTATAAAACCGTATTTTTTGTTTATTTAAAATTCAAGTCGTCGCCGCCGCTACCTTCTGTCATCGTCGTCAACCTGTCGCTGCCTCCACACCCTTTGATAGTGTAAAAAGACTACCGAGTGGAGGAGATACATAGCTCGTATCTTCAATCAGTTTCACAATGCTCTATGGTAGGATTGTCATTAATTCGAGACATGTTTACAAGGGAAAAGGAAAATATGTGGGGCAATCCCTTTGAACTGTTGGAGCCAGTGCCGTTCCTGAGTATGGGCAGGAGGGGCGCCCGTCCAGGCCCCCTTTTTTATAATATTTGATATTAAGATTTTTTTTATATTTATTATTAATGGTGTATTCTTAAAATTTATTTATTTAACGCATATTATTAGGACTCAATTTTCCAACATTTGTTATTAGGGGCCTACTCTTAAAATTTAAGGGCCAATTTTTTTACAATATTTATTATTAGTGACATACTCTTAATTTTTTTCAATACTTGTTATTAGACTCGATTTTTTCTAATACTTATAATTAAGGGCCAAATTTCCCCATATTTGTTATTAGGGGCATTCTCTTAAAATTTAATTTTTTAATATTTGTTATTAGGGGTCCAATAGGTACATGATTTTTTCTTCAATATTTGTTATTAGGAACATATTCTTAAATTTTAATTTTATTTCTAATACTTGTTATTAGGGACCTACTTTTAAAATTCATTTTTAATATTTATTATTATGGCCCTAATTTTTTGGTTCGCTCTCGAGCCACTAAAATCTCAGAAACGGCTCTGGTTGGAGCTATATTTATAGTTTTACACCATTAATTCCAGTGACAGAGGCAATGACGGTGATTGGAGGAGGCGGCGACGGCAACGATATCGACGGTAGCTTGAATTTCAAATGAACAAAAAATAAGATTTTGTAATTTAGGGGTAGATAGATATTCTGATCTATGTTTAAAAGAAAATTAAAAATAAAGTAATATATTTTAATTTATTTACCTTTTAATTTTTAAATAATTTATAATTATACGACAAATTTTTTAAATTTTTAATTTTTATAAATTAAATTAATATTGCTCGTCGTTAGTACTGCTCATCAAACGTAAAAGACTACTATTTTTTTTTTGACATAATGTTACTGGAACGTAGCTTGAAAAACGATAATATCTTTTTGGTTGACATGTCGTGATATAATTAGTTCAAATGGTACAATAATTCTGAAAAATTACATGTGCACGCTCAAAGATAAAATATTTGTTTGATCTGACGGGGATGATATTAAAGGGGCATTTAGGACATTGTCCCTTAAATGGATAATTTGTATTTTAGTCCCTTTAGATTACATAAAATTATAATTTAACATAATAGTAAAATTACAACTTTAAATTACTGTTTTGGTAAAAATACATTTCACCACCAAAAAGTTATTTTATTCAACTTCAACCCTCCGAAAAAAATGACTTTTGTCTATATGTGCTAACGATATCAATATGATATTATTTAAGGAAATATATGTTTTTATGTGTATGACAAAAGGTATATGTCGATGGTTAGAATGAGACGACGGTAATCTTAAGCGATTCACTTTTCTTGGTATGAGAGAGAGTCGCGCTCAATAAAAATTATGTGGAGAAGACAAGCAAGAAAAGAGATTTTAGGGGAGAAGATGAATAGTGCAGTAGTGGTTTCGAACCCCTTTCTCGTTTAACTTCTGTGGATATATAAATGTATCTTTATTCGGTGATGTAAATCCTAGATGTCAATAGACATTAATGGCTTGACAATATAGCTAATGAATAGAGTTAGTTAGTAAAGTAAATGGACTTGATAATCGTTTTGTCGATAGTACTATAATTCTATAATATGATCACGTCAAAAATATTTAAGAGACTACATAACTCCACATGCATAAAAATTGTAACAACAAAAAAAAAACAATTACGAAGAGTACAATAATATGAAACATTAAATTTAAAAAATAAATTTATTAAATAAAAAGTAAATATATACTCCAATAGAATGCAAAAAAAAGGTACTTAAAATAAATATGATGATACAACCCAAAACTCTGGGGCCTGGGCAATCGTGTGCCACAAACATTCTCAGTTTCCCACCTAAGCACGAGGATAAACAATGGTTTCTTTATCTTGCATCCGCCAAACATAGAAAATTGAATGTGTTAGGGACAAGGTATCCAATCAAATTCTTTTGCTTTTTTTTTTTTTAACATAATCAAATTCTTTTGGTAAGCACATTGGTTTTCAACAAATAAAATATAGAAAGACATAGTTATTTCAAGGGTTTTTTTGGATTGTAGATTTCTCATTTATAGTAGTATCTTCTTTAATACTATTATCTCTTATTTGAAACTTTTATCATGTATATATACTTTGTAAATAAATATATTTAAACTCGTGTCTTATAATATTAATATCATCCGAGTTTTTTTTACCAAGACACTTGTTGAAGCACATGCATTATATATGAAAAATTAAATTAGGTATCAAATTAGAATGAAGAAAAACTGAAGTAACAAATTTAGTATTAGAAATAAACTCAGCTACTAGATGATATATATACCATTTTAAAGGATGTTATTAGCTCAAAGCTTTCGTCTTCCTATCTGCTCAAATCCAAGGCAAGCTAGCTTCACTGTAAGATTGTTGTCTTACCTGTAAGTGCAGTTGCAGGTTAGCTTTTCAAGACTGCTACTGCGGCGGCCATGTTCATGTTCTTAAATCTTCCATACCGTCGTCAATATCCCATGTTCTTCTCTATATTGCCAGGTCGCTGAAAGCTAAAATCCCCACCGTCGTCAGCAGTTCCTAAAACCCTTCCTTCGTCTTCTGTTCTTCTCTCAGATTCTGGGTTTTTCGTGTTTTTCTTTTCTGCAATTTTTTTCCTACTGTGAGCTGCCTTGAGAATGGAGGAGGAAATAGTAAAACAGATGATGTACCTGTACGGTGACTTAGATTTAACCATTGTTGAAGCCCGGAAGTTGCCCAACATGGACATATTGTCTAATCATCTTCGTAATTGCCTAACATGCGTGACTTGCAAATCTCGATCACCGGCAGCCGCTCAAGAAGGAGACATTAAAGCCCGTCAGCACCGTAAAATCATCACCAGCGACCCTTACGCCACCGTTACAGTGCCGCAATCCACCTTGGCTCGAACACAAGTCTTGAAAAACAAGGATAACCCCAAGTGGAACGAGAGGTTCTTGATCCCCATGGCTCATCCCTTGACCGAGCTCGAAATTAACGTCAAAGACGATGATCTCTTCGGCGCTGAAGTAATCGGCACCGCCAAATTCCCCGCCCAAAAGATCGCCACCGGGGAGCGTATAACGGGCTGGTTCCCGCTCATCGGCTGCTCGGGAAAACCTCCTAAGCCGAACACGGCGGTCCACATCGACATGAAATTCACTCCCTGCGAGCAAAACCCGTTTTATAAGCAGAGCATCGCTAGCGACCCGGAGCAAGGCGGCGTGAGGAACACGTATTTCCCGCTGAGGAAGGGGAACAAGGTGAGGCTTTACCAAGACGCTCACGTTCCGGACGGCATGCTGCCGGGAATAGAATTAGACGACGGTAAAGTCTTTAACCAGGGAAAGTGTTGGGAGGATCTTTGCTATGCTATATCTGAGGCTCATCATTTGATTTACGTTGCTGGTTGGTCTGTTTTTCATAAGATCAAGCTCGTTAGAGAGCCTACTCGGCCGCTTCCACGCGGTGGGGATTTGAACCTTGGTGAATTGCTTAAGTATAAATCTGAAGAAGGGGTTAGGGTGTTGATGTTGGTTTGGGATGATAAAACTAATGACAAGTTTGGTATCATCAAAAAGGTGACAACTTCCCAGCATGTTCTTCTCATTGTTTGATGTACTGTTATTGTTCGAGTTGGGATATTAATCCGGATCGATCTGCAGGGACAAATGGATACGCATGACGAAGAAACTCGAAAGTTTTTTAAGCATTCATCTGTTATTTGTGTGCTGGCCGGTCGCTATGCAGCCAATAAGCTTGGTTATTTCAAGCAAAAGGCAAGGGTTTCCATTGTGCATTATTGTTCTGTAATGAGTTAAAAATGTTTATCCTTTTTCCGATTAAGTTAATTGCATATGCTATGTTTGGTTTTGCTCATCAGGTTTAATAAGGGAACTATTTTTACAGATTTAACAAATTTTATTTGATTCTGGAATTTTTCTGCTTTCTTGTTTAGTGAAATACTCTGCTGAGGTTGCTTCTGCTATGGTTTTGATCAGGTCGTTGGAACCATGTTTACGCATCATCAAAAATTCGTTCTTGTCGATACACAGGCCTCCGGCAATAATCGAAAGATTACTGCTTTTGTTGGAGGTATTGATCTCTGTGACGGGCGCTATGATACACCTGAACATCGAATACTTAAGGATCTTGATACTATATTTAAGGATGATTTTCATAATCCTACCTTTTCCGTAAGTGATTGCTTTGTTTTATCTTAATAATTTCCTCTCTTCAGATGTTCTATTGTGTATGTTAATGGAAATTAATAGTCTAGTTAGTTCTAATGTTGTTAGCACTTCCTTATTTTCCCTTTCTCTATATTTTAAAGGCTGGAACCAAGGCTCCTAGGGAGCCATGGCATGATTTACACAGCAAAATCGAAGGGCCTGCTGCGTATGATGTTCTTATCAACTTTGAGCAACGGTGGAGGGAATCAATCAAATGGAAAGATTTCTTTTTAATTTGTAGTGAAAGGCTGCACTTAAACGACGACGCTTTGATTAGGATAAACCGAATCTCGTGGATACTAAGTCCTACCTTAACTGTCACGGACCAGGGCACCACGGTGGTTCCAGAAGATGATCCCAAATTACATGTTCTTAGTGACGATGATCGGGAAAACTGGGATGTTCAGGTTGTGTAAAATTTTCCATGCTGATAACTACACTTCTGGTCTTGTTCTTCACTTCTTGTTTCAGGGGAGAAATGTATTAATGTTGGTTTGATTTCTTTTTCGTCTACAGATTTTCCGCTCCATTGACTCAGGATCCGTGAAAGGATTTCCAAAATGCATGCAAGAATCTGAGAAGCAGGTTTTTCCTTGAAATTGCATTATTTTCTTAGACGTAATTTGTAAGACGTTGGCAATGTTCTGGATTTTCATCAGTACCAGATTTCTACTTGCAACTACTTTGTATCTTTATTATATGATATCATGGTTCTTAGTTTTTCATGGCCTTTCTTTTGCTTCTTTTTTTTGTGCAGAAACTTGTATATTCAAAAAACTTGGCCGTCGATAAAAGCATTCAAACAGCTTATATACAGGCAATTAGATCTGCTCAGCATTACATATATATAGAAAATCAGTATTTTCTGGGATCTTCATATGCTTGGCCATCTTATAAAGATGCAGGTTATTGGTGTTATCCTTTGTTACTAAGCTTATAGATTTCAACTTCTTAGATGTAGAGTTCCATTATGTTTCTTGTAGTTGTCACATTATTTGCTTTATTGTATAAGCAGGGGCCGATCATCTGATCCCGATGGAACTGGCATTAAAGGTTGCTAGTAAAATCAGAGCAAGGGAGAGATTCGCCGTGTATATCGTCGTCCCTTTGTGGCCCGAGGGTGACACAAAATCGCTTGCTGTACAAGAAATTCTATACTGGCAGGTGCGTCTCTATTCTAGCTATATATTGCTTGAAACATATTAGCTGTAGGCTGTAGCATCTTATATCCATGCATTATGATAGAAACATGAATTGATAGAGTCATTCTACTACTTCTATTAATCCATTTCTGTTTCCAGTCTCAAACAATGCAAATGATGTACGAAATTGTCGCAAAAGAACTTAAGTGCATGCAAATTACGGACTCGCATCCTCGAGATTACCTCAATTTCTATTGCCTCGGTAAGAGGGAAGAGGTCTCTCAGGAAATGCTCTGCGGCGATGGTGGTTCGGTAATTGCTTCCCTTCTGTTCTTTTTAAGATTCCTGTTAATATTGTTGATTGACAATGGAGTGAGAAGTTGCTTATCCTGGCTTAATTTTGTATAGGTCTCCGAGTCTGCGAAAATGGGTCGGTTCATGATTTACGTGCATGCCAAGGGAATGATAATAGATGATGAGTACGTGATCGTGGGGTCTGCTAATATTAACCAAAGATCCATGGCCGGTACAAAAGACACCGAGATAGCTATGGGTGCCTATCAACGACATTATACATGGGCTGAGAAGAAAAAACATCCCCGTGGTCAGGTAAGAAAACTAATCCCTGGACCATTTTCTTTGCTGTTGTTTGTATGTGGCGAGAAACAGGCATCGATTAGCCCGATTGTCGATCATGGCAGGTATACGGGTATAGGATGTCCTTGTGGGCAGAGCATCTTGGTGAGGTGAATAAGTGCTTCAAGGAACCAGAAAATCCGGAATGTGTGAAGACAGTAAACAAGATTGCTGAAGAAAACTGGAAGAAATTTACGGATACCGAATATTCGGAGTTGCAGGGCCAACTTATGAGGTATCCTCTGCAAGTAGACAACGATGGAAAAGTAACCCCTCTCCCCGGACATGAAACTTTCCCGGATGTTGGTGGCAAAGTGATTGGAGATCACTCAATTAAGATGCCGGATATTCTTACAACATAATCGTCTTTGCTCTGTGTTTGTGATTGTAAATTCAGATCAGGGTTCGTAAAGAATGTACATTATTTTGTGAAGCAGTGTGCATCCATGGTTTAAATGGCTACTTTGTATGAATTCTGTTAGTGTTTGATCTGGAACAGTGTAATTAAGAAGAAGAAACAATGTATGTTTGATTTTGGTTTGCCATCCATCATCTTTCCGTTATGTAGTTTAGTTCTTGGTAGGTAAGTTTTTTGAGTAATAATGTACATATTATCATGTCTGAGAAAAGACGGAAACATTAATTTTATATAATTTTTTTGGGAAGAGGGTAATGATCTTGTAACAATTGATAATCAAACATTATCTTTTGAGGAGAGGGTAATGACCCAAATTTATTAATAAATTATTTTTTTATATAATTATTAGTATTGAATTTATTGATCGATTAATTTTAATTAAAAATTATCCTCCCAATTCGATTTATTGCATTCATAATTCAATGTTCAAACCTGAAATTTTCAGTTTCAGTGACATTTTTATTGTATAACTTAACCATTATTTAATGGAGTAATTAATAACCCTTTTTTTCAAGCATTTAGTTTATAAAAAATTCATATACATATACCCTTTTTAAAACGGTGGTGGTGCACGGAAGCTCTATCTCAAGTCAACCGCATTGAATCTCTCCTCTAAAATATCCTTCATTTATGATTTATCCAAAACTTAACATTTTCTCCTTTCTTATAACGAAGGCGACATTTAACTGACCTTTGGCGTCATTCTCTGCTCGTATTAACCCTAAATTTTCCATTTTTCCCATCTCGCGTGGTTCCCTTTTATCTTCGTCAAAATGGTAAGATCTCTCTCTCTCCTTCAGTCTTTCATGTTTGGTTTTAATTTATCTGCTCTATAATTCCTTGTTTTAAATCCTTTTTTTATATTGTGGAACAGGCGGATTCTCCTCGTAAAAGGTTAGTTTAATTTCTCATCCGTGTATTTTACCTGTTGATCTGTGGCTATATTACTTGTTTTCTCCTTATATATCTTTCGAATGTGTTATTGTGAAACCCTAGATTGAACAAGTCGGGATGATTTAGGGATTTGATGAGATCCATTGTGCGGGATTCAATCAGTATCAATTTTGATGCTGCAAATTATTATTATTCTTCAAAAATAAATATATTTTATTTCTTTTAAAGTAGGATTTTGAGGACTGGTTTTATATCGAACCCTCCGCATTTTGGCGAAGCCTATTATTCAGTTGTCGTTTCATCAATCTCCACCTTCATCTAATTTGTTGCTGGTTGTATCAGGAATTCTCAGTCGCCTTCTCCATGGAGAGAACGGTCAAGGTCACGGTCCAGATCCAGATCTAGACCTAGGTCTAGGTCGAGATCCCGCTCCTGGTCGAGGCCAAGGCATAGGTCCAGGTCACACAGTCGTGGCAGGTCTGTTATCCACCTGCTCAATTTCAATTCATTTTGGGAAGTATTGCTTATCTTTTTCTCCCCCCTTTTAAATTTATTGTGCTTTGTTTTGGCTTTTATTCTTCTGATCCAGGTCAAGGTCAAGAAGTCGTGGCAGGTTAGTTTTGGTTTCAGCATTGTTGTCCTTTCTGTGGTTGTGACCTGAACTGCAATGTTAATGCTTATACCACCATATATTGTATTATCTTACTTTAATGTTGGACTTTCAAATGCCCCTTTATTTATTTATATTATTTTGGATTGATGTGTCAGGACTGAAGCTGTAAATACTGGAAACACACTTTATGTGACTGGTCTATCTCAAAGGGTCACAGAGAGGGACCTTGAAGAGCACTTCTCCAAGGAGGGGAAGGTTTGTTTTCTGCTATTTACTCAAAATTCTGGGGGTCCTTTTTTCATTATGATCACTGAGTTGATTTTGTTTTGAAGGTGGCATCATGTTTTTTGGTCGTTGAACCTCGTACACGCATATCTCGTGGTTTTGCTTTTGTTAACATGGACAGTGTTGAAGATGCCGACCGCTGCATCAAGTATCTCAACCAATCAGTTTTAGAAGGTCGATACATAACCGTGGAGAGGGTAATCTGATTCTGTCTTTGTATCTTAGAGTTCATAGTTTTGTCTGTTTATCATCCTTCTTAACCTGGAGGTTTTCTGGCTATATTCAGAACAGTATTGTGTCAGCTATGTTGGCAGCAATCAAAGATGATGAGATCATCCATCTCAACTTAAGTCAAACAAGCATGATCAATGGCCAGCTAAAACAGCTTGAAAATACATGTGATCAACTAGATTAGCAACTATATTGCCCAACAACTATACAACCTCAGCATTCACTTTCAACTCTCAACTAATCAACGGCCAATACAACAACTTTATAATCAGGCTTTTATGGTACATCACATATGGCATTTATATAATAGGAAATACTTGTGTCCAGATGTGTATCGTGTTTTTCTTCCCTTTCTTTCAATGGCCATTTTTTCACCTTCCATGTGATCTTCCTAATTAAGGTTTTTTTATCGCTTTTCAGAGTAACACGTTAGTTTTTTTTTATGATATAAATTTTGTAAAAAGTGCATAATGCTGTAGATCCTAACCATTTTGATGATGCAAACCCAATATTTGCCTAGTTGAATCTTAAGGTGTTTTATCTGCTTTCCAGTCACGTAGGAAGCGGCCAAGGACTCCTACACCAGGGCATTATCTTGGACTGAAAAATACCAGGGACTATGGTAAGTCTGAAAAATTGAATAAATTTATTTGTTAGATGTTGTAACTAATGATTTTTCTATGATCTTGCATTGTGGAAAAGGCGGTCGTGGTGATCGTGGCAGGTATCGTGGTGGCCGTGACGACTATGGGTCACATCGATCTCCAAGGCGCTCGCCATATCGAGGTCGTGATTACTCTCCAAGGTATTCTCCTCATGGTGGAAGATCAAGGAGGGACCGTTCTTATTCACCACCCTATTCTCGTGGCTCTAGGTGAATCGTTTCAGTCGGAAGCAATCTCTAAGCAGGAAAAGACGAGAGCTTGTTAATAAGTCTTGTCTGTGTTGAATGTTGATGTATGTGGAGTTTGGACAGCTTCGAGGTTAACGTTTGCAGCTTCCTTTTTTCTCTATTTAGTATGTAGTTGTACTTGTATGGTGCTACTGAACTTGTGGTAGGCATTATTAGAAGACTAAAGCATCCCGAACCATTTGAGTTTTGTACGGAAGTTATGAATCTGATTTCTCAACTTTAATTAATCTTCTCATGTCAAACCGGCCTTTAAGGTTCCTGCCCCGGAAGTTGGGGCGTTAACTTCTTTCTCATGCTATCTTCCTGTAAATATTTATTTAAAATATTCAAATTTTACTTGACAAATCTTATCCCTTCACTTTATCTTTATGATATATAGCATGTTTTAAAGGAGAAAAGGTTTATTTCTATTAAAAAATTATATTAAAAATTTGACCAGAAATAAAACTCTAAGTACATATTTTATCAAAAATACTTTAAGTTTAAATACCTATTACAAAAGAGTCAGCGACTATAATAAAAAAAGGTGTGTAATAGTTAAGCCGAAGAAGAAGAAAAAACATGTTTGTTATGTTTAATGGGCCAAGTACGAAGGCTATTGACCCAACATCAGGAGGCTGAGCGCTGAGGAATCAATCAGCCTCAACTCCCGATAAGAAAAATCAAGTGGCGAGCAAAACAGCAAAGGAATAGAGAAGCAATGTCAGTACTCCTAAAACCCCCAACCCCCGGAATCTCCTCCCTTTCATTGCTTCCTCTTTCTGCTCCCCCCAAGCTTTCTCGCCCTCACAACTTGCTTTTCCCTCTTAAGTTACACTCCGTCTCCCCTTCCTTCTTCTCTTCTTACATCGCCCAAAACGACGCCGCTGATGAAGAAGAACGCGTCATCGGCGATTGCCTCGTCTTCGAAGACGGCGCATTCGAAGACCCCCATCTCCAAGCCGATTCCTCGTTTGACAATCCCAATAACGCCACAAGATTTGCTAAAGCGAAACCCAAGAAGAATAAACAACCCGTGGAAATTGAACCCGAGAACTTGATTCCCGAGCAATGGACCCATGTTTTAGAAGAGATCAATATAACCAAGAAGGAGAGACGGAAATTGGCGCAGCAGTTGGAGTTTGGGTGCAGAGTTGAGAAGAAGAGACAAGGTTTGGTCCCTATAAGGAACGTGAATTTGCAAGAATACTTGAAGCATAAAGAAGCTAAACTGGCTGAGTTGAACCCCGTGGTTCTTGATAAGCCTTCGAGTTTTCCCGCGAAGGAGGAGGAGGATATCGAGGAAGAGCCGATGAATCTGCCATCTTCGAGCGAGCGCGTGGCTCCTAAGAATCCCAGGTGGGCGGTCTACGGGAAGGGTTTCGATGACGTAGCTCAGTTCTTCAACAGCGAAAACTATCAGCTCGGCGAGAAAAAGTCTGGAGGTAGTGCCCTTTTGTTTTAGCTCTCGGAAATGTAGTATCCATTTTATTTTGCATCAAACTTTGTGTCCTTGTTTATTACTAGTAAATTTCTTATTGATCTTCTGTGCTTGAAAATATGTATACAGGGGCACGTAAGTTGTTTACAAAGGAGGAAAAACTTATGTTAAATAGGCGTGTGCCTGATTTAGCAGTTGCTACTTCTGTAAGTTTTTTGAACCTCTTGAACGTTGGTTAAATTTGCTTTGTTCTTGTTCCTTGTTAAACAATTTCTGGTCTCATCTTATTGGATTATTCTCTTGTATCCTGCATCTGCCTGTTGGTATTGAGAAAAGTACTTCATTTGCAGGGAAGTGTTGAATTTATTATATATGTTTACTTTGAGTAACGACTATTGCCATGTTGCTGAAACTTTGTATAGGGAAAATGGCTGCCTCTTCACACGCTTGCTGCGTCTGGAGAATTCAACCTCCTTGATGCTTTATTGAAACACAATGTTGACATCAATGCCGTGGACAAGGTATTAAAATGATCTCTTATGTCAACTATGACATTCTTTTCAATGCTGATAGATGGGGAGACTTCACCTTTTTTTCTTTTCAATTTTCCTGGTTTTAAGCTTTCAATGTTCGTTGCAGAATGGTTTGACTGCAATTCACAAGGCAATTGTTGGAAAAAAGCAGGCTATTACCAACTATCTCTTAAGAGAATCGGCAAATCCATTTGTTCGCGATGAAGTAAGTTTGTGCTTAAGATATGTAAATTCTAACAAAACAAGATGATCATTTCTCTGGATATTTATGGGAATTTTAGATTTCAGTTGTTCATTTGGTTTCTGATTTCTTTAATACTTTCCTCTTGGTGCTTTAGTTATTAAATTTCTGGACATTTCCCCAGTAACAACCTTTATTTGCCATTTGTTATTGTGACTATTTTCTATTTTCTCAATTCGTTGTGGATGAGGGTTCATTTTAGGAAAGAAAGGTAGATGCAAGCTTGAGATACTTTGACAATATACCCTTTTTACCGACTGACAGTGGCTTTCGGGCAGATATTTAACTTTTTCTTTTTGTGCTGCCAACAGGATGGTGCCACCTTGATGCATTATGCTGTCAATACTGCATCAACTCCTACTATTAAACTCCTTCTGTTGTACAATGTCGATATAAACCTTCAGGACAATGTATGGTTCGTTCCTGGTTTATTGCTTTACGAGTTTGTTTTCAATACTTACGTTCCATATGGCAATGCATTTGTTTTGACTTTTGTCCTTTCTAGGATGGTTGGACACCATTACACCTTGCTGTTCAAGCTAGAAGAACTGACATAGTGAAGCTTTTACTGTTTAGAGGGGCAGATAAGATGCTAAAGAACAAGGTATGGAGAGATCTAATTCTTAACTGATGTTCCCTTGTCATTTTCATTTGGCTTTTGATATTATAACCTGCTAGGTGTTAATTCATATCCATGCTCTATCTTTTGTCTTAAAATTTCCTTCAAGAGCAACATAAATAGTTTGTTCTATCTGCTTTATTTCTCAACTTATATTATTGCATTGGTTCTTTTACGTATGTCAGGATGGTTTAACCCCACTTGATCTTTGCCTTTACTCGGGTCGAGACACAAGAACATACGAATTGATCAAGCTATTGAAGCAACTTCCCAAGCCACGTTCCGCACCTGCTTTAAGTAACAATGAAAGATGATCAGTTTCCAGCTGCCCCAGAGCGTGCCATTACTTTTACCATCATTCAGGTTGTTGTGAAACTAGATGCTGATGATAGAACCGATGATTTACTGATCAGAAGAATGTTTCGTTTGCTTCTGAACCCAATTGCTTCACATTTGTCAGTTTGTACCATGTAATTATGCCATTATTATGAGAATTTATCAAATCAATATTTATACACCTTTTTTCATTCTCCGTTTCCCTTTAAAAGTGTACACCAGGATTTTCATACATACCGAGTTTAGAGACGATCCCCAGAGGTAGATGGACCAGGCTTTTGGTGCCCGAACATTCCTGCAATGTAGTTTAAGGGCCTTTTTGGTATGGCTTAAAAATTAACTTTTGCTTTAAAAAATTACTTTTACCAATAAACAATGCCAAACGCTTTCAAATTTTTGTGAGAAATAACTTAAAAAAGTCATTTTTCACCCAACCTTAAAAAGTTAAGATTTCTAGTTTTTAGGTGAAAATCACTTTTAAGTGTGAAGTTACTTTTTTATTTTTAATTATTACTAAGTATACTAAAATAATATTAAAAATGATTATTATTATATTAAACTAATATTTTAATAATAAATAAAATAATCATTAAAATATATTAAATATAAAAATTATTAATTATTTTTATGATAACAAATTTAAACATTATTTATTTTTATTTTATAATATTATGTATATTTTATATTTTAAAAAATATTTTTTTGGTGAAAAAAGAATATTGTCACCACAAGCCTCATTAAAAATCTTTCTACTCATTAAAAACCTCTCTAAACCTAAGTGGAGGAAAAAAAACACTGATTTACAATGAACAATAAGTTAAAGCCACAAAGACGAAAGAGCAAGACATTCTTGTCCGACAAGTATAAATCCATCACTTCCACCGGAAGGCTCACAAATATCTATTCACCTAGAGGTTTACCGCGTGCCAAAGCCGCAAGGCCATTAGCCACTAGGTTGGCTTCTCTTAGGATATGTCACCTCGAGAGCAACTATTTAAGTCTTGCCACAAGATGATCCTGATGTAATGCCTCTAAGAATCCCTGTAAAATTATGATTTCCATTTTGCTATCGAGTTCCAAGATCACCTTTCTGTATCCCAATCTCCATGCATGCGACAAAGCATCATAGGCAGCCTATAATTCAGAAAAAAGAACTGATCAAACCTCAATTCTACGGGCGAAACCAAAAATTTAATCACCATTATTGTTGCGGATAACCCCACATGTAGCAGCTATTTTTTTGCCCCTTCTGACAACACCGTCAGCGTTTATCGTAACTCATCCTATCTCCGGTGTAGACCATCTCTACACACTGCGCACCATGCGAAATGGTGCATTGCCAAGAACAGCGGCAGCCTCTATTTCACTAGCATAAGCCTTACAATGTTGTACCATATCAACCACGCTACGACTTGCCCCGGTGAAGACCCAACTATATCGCCTTTTTCATAAACACCACCACACCACAACGAATATTATCGGGCCAAAGTTGCAGTCTACACTCGCTGACCCGCCCCCTGAAAATTCACTTCCAACCATCTATCAAACAACATATTCAAAAAATGATGTACCTAGTTCGGATGAAGTAATGCTAACCAAACATGCGTTGCAAAAGAACATCGACGCATAACATGATCAATCGATTCTAACCCTTGCCCACACACCGGACATAACGTGAACATTGCAATGTGACTTCTAAACCTCTTCATATTGGTCAGCAACTTATCTTGGGCTAAAAGCCAAAGAAAAATCTAATTTTTTTGTGGGAATTTTAAACTCCAAATAACATTCCATATCCCACGTCGTTGTTGTGGCGGTGGACAACAAAACATTCTATAAGCCGACGATGTAAGAAACATCTGATTCTTATCCCAACGCCACCCCAGACGATCACTCCCATAAGAGCCATGCATAGGCATAATACAAGCAATTTGAAATAAAAATTTTGTAAGAATAAGCGAAATCATAGCTGCTACAGGAGTTGGTCGAGGAGGGTGCGACAAAAGATAGTGCATAGCAAGAGGCTCATCACCATCGAGCCATATATCCCACAAAAAATTTGTATGCTAGCCATCCTTTATGTGCCAACAAATACTTCTACGCATATCATCCCAAATATGCCTAATACCATGCCAAAGTCGAGAACAATTTGATCTTAGAATATTCACCAGTAAATTTGTTTCTCATTTGTACTTCGCCTTTACAACGTGAACCCACAATTTATATGTATTTGTCAGAAGTTGGAATCCAAGCTTCATAATTAAAGGTTGTTCTGGCGATAAAGGTCTCGAGACCCCATTTCTCTTGCCTGCAAATTAGTTTTCATAGTATCCCAATTGACAAGAGCAATGGCCTTGGAATTTTGTGTGGAACCTTATACAAATGGACGAATCATCTTCTCCATCTCATCACAAATCCTATTCGATAACCAGGTTGATTGCATAACATACATGAGGATCACTTGGAGAATAGATTTTGTCTACGTAATACGCCCAACAAGAGACAAGTTCCGAGCCACCCATTCAGTTAACCTTTCTTCAATACAATCAATGAGATAGCGATAAGTATTATTAGAGACACGCTTATGAAAAAGCAGAACTCCAAGATAGTTACCAAGATCATCGACAGTCTCAAAACCAAACCCATAAGCAAGTATAGTTTTCAAATCAAATGTACAACTACTAGAAAAGAAAATTTGAGTTTTTACCGCACTAATCCGATGCCCAGAGCAACAACAAAACTGCCTCATAATATTGCTAATAACATTTAATTGAGCAGTAGAAGCCTTCGCAAACAGTATTGTAAAACCTATGTTTGATTTTGATATAATTAAATCTTTAAGGATCAATTTGAAAAACTTAAAATTGTTTTATAAGTCCCTAAATAAGTTTTAAATCACCAACTCTTTAAAACTGATTTGAAAAACTCAAACTCAAAATATTTTCTAAGTGTTCCAAGGCCAAACTATTGAAAAACGTCCAGGTGTATCGATACACTTCCAAGCGTATCGATACCTTTTTACCAAAGTTGGCTACTGGAGGAACACGTATCGATACGGCAAACCCTCGTATCGATACGGCCTTAATAAATTTTTAAATACAAGTCGGTTTAAATATTTTGACCGTTGGTGTCAGTTGGTTGGTAACCAAATTTTAAATGGTCGTTGACCCGTATCGATACACCAAACCCTCGCACTGATACGGAAATCGACAGTGAGCTAAGTTGAGAAAAAGGTATCGATACGGAAAACCCCCGTTTCGATACCCCGTATCGATACGCTTACGTGCGTATCGATACCCCTTATTTATTGCACACATCTGCTCTTTCTTTTCTGAGACAGGTATCGATACAGCTCCCCGCGTACCGATACGCATAGCTGCAGAAGTGCATTTATGGTGGTAAGAGAGGGTTCCAACGACTCCATTTATGTTCCCAACCACCCAAACGGCTAGAAATCAATGAGAAGGTATAAAAGGGACCTCCAAAAGCTCCAGCAACAACTATTGATCCTAAAGAAAACATCCATACATCAAATCCAAGCAATTGTGCAAAAATCCCATATTGTCTAGAAACCCAAATTGTAAATTTCATTCTTATCTTGTTCAATTGGGTTGAGTGCTTGAAATTGGACTACAATTTGTATTGAGAGATACTCTATTAGCAATCAAATTATTTGTTACCTTGTTGTGAGGATTGGGTTAAATTTTGGGTAGAAAATTTAACCGAAATTGTAAGGGTTGCTTCCTTAGCCTAGAAAATGGGAAGATCAATTAGTGGAATTGTTGCAAATCCTTAGTGAAGCTAAGGTAGTGGATGTAGAGTTCATTTAGAACTTGAACCACTCTAAAATCCCTTGTCAGTCTTTTTAATTTGCAATTTCCACCACACAAACTTTAAATTTCCAATTCACCCCCTCTTGGTTCATATCGATCTTTCGATCCACTCAACAATTGATATCAGAGCCTACCTGTTTGAGGATTAACAACCACAAGAGGAGTTCCTTGGAAGAGTGTGATCATCATATATCAAGAGGTGGCTTCAACCTCCGGTTCGGGCATGTATGAGTCTCAATCCACTACTCTATTAGCAATCAAATTATTTGTTACCTTGTTGTGAGGATTGAGTTAAATTTTGGGTAGAAAATTTAACCGAAATTGTAAGGGTTGCCTCCTTAGCCTAGAAAAGGGGAAAATCAATTAGTGGAATTGTTGCAAATCCTTAGTGAAGCTAAGGTAGTGGATGTAGAGTTCATTTAGAACTTGAACCACTCTAAAATCCCTTGTCAATCTTTTTAATTTGCAATTTCCACCACACAAACTTTAAATTTCCAATTCACCCCCTCTTGGTTCATATCGATCTTTCGATCCACTCAACAATTGGTATCAGAGCCTACCTCTTTGAGGATTAACAACCACAAGAGGAGTTCCTTGAAAGAGTGTGATCATCATATATCAAGAGGTGGCTTCAACCTCCGGTTCGGGCATGTATGAGTCTCAATCCACTACAAAGCCTCCCTTCTTTAATAGTGATAACTATTCTTTTTGGAAGAATAGAATGCATCTCTTCATCAAGTCAAATGACTACCTAGTGTGGGATGTCATTGAAGATGACCCTTATATTCCATTGAAGCAAGATGGTGAAGGCAAGATGGTCTTGAAGAAAAAGATGGAGATGAGTGAAGAAGAAAGGAAAAAGATTCAAGTCAATGACAAAGCTCTCCACATGCTCTTTTGTTCTTTCGGTCCGGACATCTATTCTAAGGTTTCATCCATCGAGAGTGCCAAAGAAGTGTGGGACACTCTTGAGACTACCTACGAGGGCACCAACGATGTTAAAGAAACTAAGATTGGAATTCTCAATCTTAGTTATGAGAATTTCAAGATGGAGCCCGATGAGACGGTATCCAAGATGTTTGATCGTTTCTCCACTATTGTCAATGGGCTCAAGGGTTTTGGAGAAATCATACCGGAAGACAAGCTTGTCCGAAAGCTACTCTATTCACTTCCCGAATCTTGGGATGGGAAGAGAACCGCTATCATTGAAGCTAAGAATTTGAAAACTTTAAAGCTTGATGAGCTTATTGGTTCTCTCCTTACTCATGAGATCATGAAGCAAGAAAGGGAAGAAGAGAAGAAGAAAGAAGAGAAAAGGGTAGAGAAGCTTGAGGTTGAGAAGAAGAAGAAGATGGGAATAGCTCTCAAAGCTTCACTACATGAAGAGAGCTCTTCTAGTGAGGAGGATGAACTAGAAGAATTGGCCATGATAGCCAAACGATTCTCGCGTTTTATGAGGTCCAACCAGGGAAGAAAAATCCAAAGAAATATGGACTTCAAAAGCAAAAACAAAAAAGAAGCAAGGGATCCAATCATTTGCTTTGAGTGCAAACAACCCGGCCACATACGTTCGGAGTGCCCTCAACTCAAGAAGAAGGGCTTTGAGAAGAAGAAGAAGCTCAAAGCCAAGCTTGCTACTTGGAGTGATGAGGAGTCATCGGAGGATGACGAACAAGAAGTGGCTAACCTTTGCCTCATGGCACTTGAGGAAGATTCCTCCATGGTAACCTCTAACTCATCTACTTTAGATTTTACATATGATGAATTGAATTATGCATATGATGAGTTACAAGAGGTCTATGATGAATTAGTTGAGAAATATAAAGAGTCGGTCATTAGGAACAAAAAGATTATTTTGGAACTAAATGAGAAAAAATGACTCACTCACTCAAGCTAATTCAAAATTTGAGAAAAAGATATTAGGGTTAAAAGATGAACTAAAATTCTTTCAAGATGAAAATGTTGACCTTAATAATCTTTTGTCTCAATGTAATAGTGAACACCAAAAGGTGTTGGATGAGCTAAATGAGCTCAAAACGTCTTTGAAAAATGTTGGTAGTGTCAAGCATGAAATAGGTGAATCCTCAAGAACACACCAACCTAAGAAAAAGACTAACTACTACAAACAAGGTAGCTATCCTAGACATAGTAGAGCTAAAAGAATTAGAAGTGTATGGGTTCCTAAGGAACTTGTAAAATCTAATAATATTATTGCTATGTCATCTTGGATTCCTAAGGGAACCAAGGTTTTGGGAGCTAACACTCATGGACCCAAAATGATTTGGGTACCAAAAACAAAAGCTTAATATCTTTGTTTGTAGGGAGAGCATTGCTACAAGGCCAAAGCACAAAGTCAAAACTCACGGTACCTTGATAGTGGATGCTCAAGGCATATGACCGGAGACAAGAGTAGATTCATGGATCTAAAGCCAAAAAGTGGAGGAGTACCCAAGATAAAATTTTCAAATGATAAAATTTGTGATGCATGCTCAAAGGGTAAACAACATAGGTCTTCCTTTAAATCCATTAATGATGTTTCTACTAGTAGATGTTTACAACTTATCCATATGAATTTATTTGGGCCAATTAGGACTATGAGCTTGGGTGGTAAGTCTTATGCTTTTGTACTTGTTGATGATTTTTCTAGATTTACTTGGGTTCTATTTTTAAGTACTAAAGATGAGGCTTTGGAAAAATTCATCACATTTTCAAAACTAACCCAAAATGATCTTGAACTTAAAATTTCACATATTAGAAGTGATCATGGAACCGAGTTTCAAAATTTAGGGTTTGAAATTTTTTTAAATGAAAATGGTATTAGCCATAATTTTTCGGCTCCTCGAACTCCTCAACAAAATAGGGTAGTTGAGAGGGAAAATAGAACTTTGCAAGAAATGGCTAGAACTATGCTTTGTGAAAACAATTTACCTAAATATTTTTGGGCGGAAGCCACAAACACCACTTGCTATATTGTAAATCGAGTAATGATTAGGCCAATTTTAAAGAAAACACCTTATGAGATTTTAAAATCTAAAAAGCCTAACATTAGCTATTTTCACCCTTTTGGTTGCAAGTGTTTTGTTTTAAATAATGGAAAAGACAACTTAGGTAAATTTGATGCAAAAAGTGATGAAGCTATTTTCATAGGTTACTCTTTAACCTCTAAAGCCTATCGAGTATTTAACAAAAGAACTTTAGTAGTAGAAGAATCTATTCATGTTGTATTCGATGATAACCTCCTTCCTAAGAAGGATTCTTGTGATGATGATGATGTAGGAATCATAAATGCCTTTGATGAAGGACAAACTTCAAAGGAGGATGAGATTCCAACAAAAGAAGAGGACACACAAGATCCACCTCTTGAAGCCTTGAAGGACTTGGCTCTTGAGGAAAAGGAAGTGAGCTACCCAAGGGAGTTGAACTATGTCAAAGATGATGAAATCTTGGGTGATCCATCCAAGGGGGTAACCACTCAGTCTTCTCTTAGATTAATGAATCATGTTGCATTTATCTCGTGCATAGAGCCTAAGAATATTAAAGAAGCATTGAAAGATGACTTTTGGATTATGGCTATGCAATAAGAGTTAAATCAATTTGAGAGAAGTAACGTTTGGACATTAGTTGATAAGCCTAGTAATCAATCTACAATAGGAACTAAATGGGTCTTTAGGAACAAGCTAGATGAGAGTGGTAACATTGTAAGAAATAAAGCTAGACTCGTAGCACAAGGTTACACTCAAGAAGAGGGAATAGATTTTGATGAAACCTATGCACCCGTAGCTAGAATGGAAGCCATTAGGATGTTGCTTGCATATGCATGTTATCATAATTTCAAGCTTTTTCAAATGGATGTTAAAAGCGCATTTTTAAATGGTTTTATAAATGAAGAAGTGTATGTGGAACAACCACCGGGTTTTGAAGACTCAAAATTTCCAAATTATGTTTTCAAACTCACCAAAGCTTTTTATGGTTTAAAACAAGCTCCTAGAGCTTGGTATGAAAGACTTTCAAACTTTTTAATTGAAAAAGGATTTGAAAAAGGTAAGGTGGACACTACACTTTTTATAAAAATGTATAAAAATGACATCTTAGTAGTTCAAATTTATGTTGATGATATTATTTTTGGTTCTACTAATGAATGTCATTGTCAAGAGTTTGCTAAGTTAATGCAAGGTGAATTTGAGATGAGCATGATGGGGGAACTCTCATTCTTTTTGGGACTCCAAATCAAGCAAAAGAAGGATGGCACCTTCATCAACCAAGCAAAATACATAAAGGATATGCTCAAGAAGTTTAGCTTGGAGAATGCAAAGCCTCAAGCCACACCTATGAGCTCATCTACAAAGCTTGACAAAGATGAAGGAGGTAAGTGTGTTGACTCTAAGCTTTATCGTTCTATGATTGGATCATTGCTTTACCTTACCGCAAGTAGACCAGATATCTTGTTTAGTGTTTGCTTGTGTGCTAGGTTTCAAGCTAGTCCTAGAGAGTCTCACCTTATAGCCGTTAAGAGAATCTTTAGGTACCTTAGAGATACTCCTTGTTTAGGTCTTTGGTACCCTAGAGACTCTACCTTCAACCTTCATGCTTATTCGGATGTGGATTATGGGGGTTGCAAAATCGATAGGAAAAGTACTTCGGGAACTTGTAAATTCCTAGGTAGTATGCTCATATCTTGGTTCTCTAAGAAACAAAATAGTGTAGCCTTATTGTTGAGTTGTGTGGAGCTCGATTCGATCAACCGATTTAGCTCACCAAGTGGTGGAGAGGTGGATATTTGGGTGGAAGGGTTGTGGAAGCTAGAAAGATTAAAGACACAATGATTTGTAGTGGTTCGGCCTTCTAACAAGCACCTACATCCACTACCTTAGCTTCCCACTAAGGATTTCACAATCAATCCACTAATTGATTCGTCCCCTTTTCTAGGATTAGGAGGAAACCCTTACAACCGATCAAGCTTCTACCCAAAGCCTTGATCAAAACCCTCTTTTACAAAGAGATGAATAAAGCAAACTTAAACCCTCTAATAGGTGTTTGTTTGCACAAAGAAGCACTCACCCAAAACCTAAAACACTTGAGCAAATTTGACAATTTTGGCTCACTAGTGTTTGTCTATACAAGAATTGACAAATTAAGCACTAAGACAATTTCTTGATCATTTGTTGATTGACAATTGAAGCATTAGCCTTCTCTTGATGCTTAGAGGTCCCTTTTATACTCCCAATTGAGTTTATAGCCGTTTAGGACCGTTGGGGTTGAAATAGAGTCGTTGGAGCCTTTAATTCCCTCCATAAATGCAGTCTGCAGCTCCCCGTTTCGAAACGCTCGAAGCCGTTTCGAAACACCCTCAATATAGAAAGAGCCGTTGCAGTCTGTCAGGGTACCCGTTTCGGAACACCCCCTTGCCGTTTCGAAACGCGTATTGGAACGCTATAAGCCCGTATCGAAACGACCTGCATTTAAAAGTTAGTTGGGAAAGAGCCGTTGGGGTTTATGACCGTTGTGGTCAGTGCCACGTGGGCGTATCGGAACAGCCTAGCCCGTTTCGAAACGCTAAGGCCCGTTTTGATACGAGTATCGAAACGTTTTGGCCACTGGAGGCACCTGTTTCGAAACGCCCTAAGGTGTTTCGAAACACTGGGACAGTTTTGTGAAAATTGGCCTTTGAAAACATGAAACACCCTTTTGAAAAATTCCCTAAACATATATTTGGACTTGGGAAATGTTTTAAATACTTTTTAAACAGTCCAAAACATTTTTCAATTATTATATCAAAACATTAGTTCTACAATCTCCCCCTTTTTGATATAATAAAACTCTCTTGAAAAATTGTTTGGGATTCTCCCCCTTTAACTTTAAAAATGTGAATAAGAGACTAAAGATATGAAATCAAATAAAGCTCCCCCTTATTCATTTGAAAATTCAATTTTTCAAACCATTTCTCCCCCTTTTTGTTATATCAAAAAGAATTTAAAACATTAAGTTCAAAAATAACAATAGAGGTAAAATTTTGACAAAAATAATAATTTGGTTTTAAAATGGCTCCCCCTTACTCAAAGCATCATCAAAAATGTTAGTCACAACATATATGATCATCTAGTTGAATTTAAACTAAAATAAACAAATGAAAGCAAAAACAACTAGAAATTTTACCAACACTTGAACCCAAGGGAGGATGTGAAGCCTTCCTTCTTCAAGTGTTCTTTCTTGTGTGTATGGAGCTCCCCCTCAATGTTTGACTTGTTGAACATCTCCATCACACCTACAATAGAAAATCAAGTAACTTTTGGTATCCAAATTGCTTTGGATCCATAAACGTTAGTTGCACAAAATTTAGTCCCCTTTGGAATCCATTTTTCAATTTCATCCCTTTTAGTTGAAGTATTAAGTCCTTTTGGGACCCAAACACTTCTAAAACATTTTCCATTTACAAATCTAGGGGCACTAGATTTTCTAACATAAAAATTTGATTTTCCAAAATTGTTTTTCTTTTCAAGTTCCTTGGAAATCAAATCTTTTTCTTCTTGAACTTTTTGAAGCAATTTTTGTAAATCAAGACATTTCAATTCAAACTCTTCAAGTTTTGCTTCAAGTTCAAGTTTGGTTTTAGAAAGCAAATCATTTTGAATTTTTAACTTTGAAACCAATTTATTGTTTTTCAAAATGTGGCTTTTAAAATCTAAAACCAAATCATCATAGGCATCTTGTAATTCATCAAAAGTGTAAGAACATGAAGTAGATGAATTAGAAGTTACCCTTGAATCTTCTTCGATGGCCATAAGGCAAAGGTTGGCTTGTTCATCGTCGGTGGAGTCTTCATCACTCCAAGTAGCCACATATGCCTTCTTCTTATGGCTAGAAGTGCTTGCACTCTCCTTTCTTTTAGGTTCTCGTTCAAGCTCTCTCAAAGCTTTCTTCATGAATGGGGCACACTTCTTGAAGAGATGAACAATCTCTTCATCTTCATCCTCCTCTTCACTTGAGTAGACATGATGACAAGTGGAGGATTTGAGAGCCATGTCACTAGCATTGATGCCAAGCCCTTTGATTTTCTTCTCTCCCATAGCTCTAATTTCTTCCCTCTTCTTCTCATCCTCTTTGTTCTTCTTCATAATTTGATGAGTAAGGAGAGACCCCATGAGTTCATCAAGCTTCAAGGTTTTTAAATTTTTGGCTTCGATGATGGCGGTCCTCTTTGAGTCCCAAGACTCGGGAAGTGAGTAGATGAGCTTTCGAACAAGCTTTTCTTCCGGGATGGCTTCTCCAAAACCTTTAAGACCGTTGGTGATGGTGGAGAACCTATCAAACATCTTTTCGATGTTCTCTTCTGGATCCATTTTGAAGTTCTCATACTCCAAGGTTAGGAGCCCAATCTTGGTCTCCTTGACTTCATTTGTCCCCTCGTATGTGACTTCAAGCTTGTCCCATACCTCCTTGGCACTCTCACAAGAAGACATCTTCTCATAGATAGATGGACCAAATGCACAAAATAGAATGTGCAATGCTTTGCAATTTAGCTCCATCTTCTTGCGATCGTCGGCACTCCACTCCGCTTTACTTCTTTGAGGCACGAACGGACCATCTTCAACTACATCCCATAGCTTGTAATCTTTTGATTTGATGAAGAACTTCATCTTTGTCTTCCAATGGGCATAGTGGTCTCCGTCAAAGAAAGGCGGTTTGTCGATTGATTGTGCCATTTGAGCCGGTTGATGAAATAGTGATCGAGCTTGCCGGATCTTCTCAATAGGATGTGAATCCTCTTCGATTGAGCCAAGCTCTGATACCAATTGTTGAGTTGTGTGGAGCTCGATTCGATCAACCGATTTAGCTCACCAAGTGGTGGAGAGGTGGATATTTGGGTGGAAGGGTTGTGGAAGCTAGAAAGATTAAAGACACAATGATTTATAGTGGTTCGGCCTTCTAACAAGCACCTACATCCACTACCTTAGCTTCCCACTAAGGATTTCACAATCAATCCACTAATTGATTCGTCCCCTTTTCTAGGATTAGGAGGAAACCCTTACAACCGATCAAGCTTCTACCCAAAGCCTTGATCAAAACCCTCTTTTACAAAGAGATGAATAAAGCAAACTTAAACCCTCTAATAGGTGTTTGTTTGCACAAAGAAGCACTCACCCAAAACCTAAAACACTTGAGCAAATTTGACAATTTTGGCTCACTAGTGTTTGTCTATACAAGAATTGACAAATTAAGCACTAAGACAATTTCTTGATCATTTGTTGATTGACAATTGAAGCATTAGCCTTCTCTTGATGCTTGGAGGTCCCTTTTATACTCCCAATTGAGTTTATAGCCGTTTAGGACCGTTGGGGTTGAAATAGAGTCGTTGGAGCCTTTAATTCCCTCCATAAATGCAGTCTGCAGCTCCCCGTTTCGAAACGCTCGAAGCCGTTTCGAAACACCCTCAATATAGAAAGAGCCGTTGCAGTCTGTCAGGGTACCCGTTTCGGAACACCCCCTGTCGTTTCGGAACGCGTATCGGAACGCTATAAGCCCGTATCGAAACGACCTGCATTTAAAAGTTAGTTGGGAAAGAGCCGTTAGGGTTTATGACCGTTGTGGTCAGTGCCACGTGGGCGTATCGGAAGGGCCTAGCCCGTTTCGATACGAGTATCGAAACGTTTTGGCCACTGGAGGCACCTGTTTCGAAACGCCCTAAGGTGTTTCGAAACACTGGGACAGTTTTGTGAAAATTGGCCTTTGAAAACATGAAACACCCTTTTGAAAAATTCCCTAAACATATATTTGGACTTGGGAAATGTTTTAAATACTTTTTAAACAGTCCAAAACATTTTTCAATTATTATATCAAAACATTAGTTCTACATTTATCTACCACCGAAGCCGAGTACATATCCTTAGGGAGTTGTTGTGCTTAAGTTCTTTGGATGAAGCAACAACTCTTACATTATGGAATTAAAGTTGAAACCATACCCCTAAAATGTGACAACACTAGTGCAATATGTTTAACAAAAAATCTCATCCAACACTCTAGAACCAAACACAAAGAAATAAGACATCATTTCATTAGAGATCATGTCCTTAAGGAAGATGTGGTTATAGAGTATGTAGACACCTTAAATCAATTAGCGGACATATTTACAAAACCTTTAGACAAAGAGCACTTTTGGTCCCTTGGGAGAGAGTTAGGTCTAGCTAGCCTATCTTGACCTCTTTTGTGCTTAAATTTGCTTGATTTTGTGAAATGCCATGTTTATGTGTTTAGACTCCTATTTCATCCATGCTTATAGTTAGGGGGAGTATCCTTCTATTAAAATATGCTTAAAACTGTTCATTTATCATTTGCATACTCTTAGGAGATGTTAAATTCGAGCCTATGGTTGTTCTTAGAACTAAATATGCATTTCTGGGCATAGGGTATCGATACAGATCTACGCGTATTGATACATGTTCTTCATCCAGTTTCCCAGAATTCATTTTGCTTAAACATGTATCGATACGATTAAACCTGTATTGATACGAGCTTCTAATCGTTTCGATACGGACATCATCCGTTTCGATACGATTCTCCAACGAGCATTTTTAAGGAAATGACGTTTCTACCCCCGTATCGATACACCCTAAAAACCCTAGCCGTTTTTGCCTATAAAAGGGCTCTTCCTCTCTCATATTTTCACACCACAACTCAAATCTAAAAGAGTTTTTAAATCAAGCAAAGCTTTAAGCTCTCTCTCATCACAATTGTGCTAGAATTTTCTTCAATCTCTCAAGTTTCTATCAAGGTAATCTTTTCTTTCTTTTTCTTTTTCAATTTTTTGTTTTGTTTTTTTTTGGTTTGTTTCATCTTTTTATCAAAACTTTTGTTCTTCAATTTTTTTTAATTTTTTTTACCTTGGTTCTTACCCAAAATTAAAGAAAACATTTTGCATAATTTCTCTTTTAGATCATGGCACCAAAGGAATCGAGGAAGCGTACAAGGGTTTCTCTAACCGGTGAATCATCCACTCTTGGAGCGATTGCACGTCCGAACTACACTACCATCTATGAACAATCCTTTGAAGGTCCCACGGGTCTAGCATATTTTCGTCAATTCGAGAATTACAAGATTCGTGTGGAAAGGGTAATATCCATTCCTTTTCTCAACCAGAGCGCTTTAAATTTGAATATCTTCCTTTGCTTCGTCGTTGGAACTTCATGGATTTCCTATCTATTCCCGGTTTTTATTATCGTCTTTTGGTTTTGATTTTCTACACTAATGCCAAATGTGTTTCTCGCAATGGGGAAGTTGTTGCCATTAGCTCCTATCTCATGGGAAAGAAATTCATCCTTGATGTCAAATCTATTTGTGAAGTCTTTAAATTAGAGGATGAAGGAATTGATGATGAGGATGCTTTGGGGCATGTTCTTAGTGGCTCTGTGACCGCCCTAAATGCTCATGACCGGATCCTACATTTGATGGTGTCTTGGTGTTTTGTCCTTCCGAAGGAAAATATTCTACCATCCGTCAAGTGGATGATTTTTGGATCCGTTGCTTCCGTGAGCGAAAGCGCCCAAATCTAGCTCGAATCATGTTTGGGGAAATCGTCTATCATGTGCAACATCGTCAAACCTCTCTCATCTCCTCCTTTACATATGGTACGACTTTGAGTTATTTCTTTATGAAAAGGGATATTGATTGCTCTTTTGACTTCCCAACTCCCCTTATCGATCCCATTGATGAGCGATCTCTTGCACGGGGAAAATTCCATTATTTTAATGGCAATTGGGTTCGTCTTGCCGAGTTACCACCCGAGGCCGCCGTCGTATTTGAAGAACCTCAAGGAGATCAAGCTCCTCAAGCTCCACAACCCTCCATGGATGCTCTCATGACTTACCTCAATGAGCAATTTACCGGGTTGCGCACGGACATGGGTAATCATCTTACCGCCCTTGAAACAACTTTTGATACAAGGATGACGAGCATGGAGAATCGCCTCACATCCCTTGAAAGCGGTCACAATTCTTTGAATATTTTCATCTCCGCTTTCCATGATGAGTGGCGAAATAGCATGAGGGACAATGATCCAATGGGAATTGATGACGAAGATGATGAAGACGATGAAGATGATGCCTAGACGTTTCTTCTTGCATCTCATGCATCTCATTTAGGATTTTTTATTTTATGCATCTTTTATTTATGTTCTTAGGAGTAAGTTTATTATTAAACATATGCTTTGATTTTCTGTTTTTGTTTGGGTTTTTAAGTTTGATGCTATGATCAATAATATTAATGTTGCTTATTTATACCTTTGCCTATTGTTTATGCACTTATCTATTGTCTCAATATTTTTGATCTAACAAAAAGGGGGAGAGAAACTAGCTCACAACACTTCAAAATTTTTGATTTAAACTAAAAGGTTACCAAGCTTATATTAGGGGGGAGTTAACTTTGTAAAGTTTTTCAAAGTGTCAAAAATTTCAAGTTTTAGTTTTGTTATATCAAAAAGGGGGAGATTGTAAAACCTATGTTTGATTTTGATATAATTAAATCTTTAAGGATCAATTTGAAAAACTTAAAATTGTTTTATAAGTCCCTAGATAAGTTTTAAATCACCAACTCTTTAAAACTGATTTGAAAAACTCAAACTCAAAATATTTTCTAAGTGTTCTAAGGCCAAACTATTGAAAAGCGTCCAGGTGTATCGATACACTTCCAAGCGTATCGATACCTTTTTACCAAAGTTGGCTATTGGAGGAACACGTATCGATACGGCAAACCCTCGTATCTATACGACCTTAATAAATTTTTAAATACAAGTCGGTTTAAATATTTTGACCGTTGGTGTCAGTTGGTTGGTAACCATATTTTAAATGGTCGTTGACCCGTATCGATACGCCAAACCCTCGTACCGATACGGAAATTGACAGTGAGCTAAGTTGAGAAAAAGGTATCGATACGGCAAACCGCCGTTTCGATACCCCGTACCGATACGCTTACGTGCGTATCGATACCCCTTATTTATTGCACACAACGACTCTTTCTTTTCTGAGACAGGTATCGATACAGCTCCCCGCGTACCGATACTCATAGCTGCAGAAGTGCATTTATGGTGGTAAGAGAGGGTTCCAACGACTCCATTTATGTTCCCAACCACCCAAACGGCTAGAAATCAATGAGAAGGTATAAAAGGGGCCTCCAAAAGCTACAGCAACAACTATTGATCCTAAAGAAAACATCCATACATCAAATCCAAGCAATTGTGCAAAAATCCTATATTGTCTAGAAACCCAAATTGTAAATTTCATTCTTATCTTGTTCAATTGGGTTGAGTGCTTGTAATTGAGCTACAATTTGTATTGAGAGATACTCTATTAGCCATCAAATTCTTTGTTACCTTGTTGTGAGGATTGGGTTAAATTTTGGGTAGAAAATTTAACCGAAATTGTAAGGGTTGCCTCCTTAGCCTAGAAAAGGGGAAGAGCAATTAGTGGAATTGTTGCAAATCCTTAGTGAAGCTAAGGTAGTGGATGTAGAGTTCATTTGGAACTTGAACCACTCTAAAATCCCTTGTCAATCTTTTTAATTTGCAATTTCCACCACACAAACTTTAAATTTCCAACTCACCCTCCTCTTGGTTCATATCGATCTTTCGATCCACTCAACAAGTACTAAGTCGTCTGCAAAGAATAAGTGCAAAAGTCCAAGACCGCCCCTTGACAATTTAATGAACTACCACTGCCCGTTATTAACCTTCTTGTTAATGGCATGAGATAGTCTCTCCATGCAAAGCACAAAAATATAAGGTGAAAGGGGATCCTTTTGCCGGATACCCCTAGTAGGCAAAAAAATCCGACACCTCACCATTCTAGAGAATTTATGTCGATGCAGATGTCACACAATGCATGATCCAACCAACAAATTGATTCGGTAGCCCCAAATTCCGCAAATTATCTTCGATAAAGCACCACTCAAGCATGTCATAAGCTTTCTCAATATCAACTTTGATAGCCATTAACTTCTTTTTCAGATTTTTCTTGCACATCAAATGAATAACCTCTTGTGCCAAAATCACATTATCAGTAATGTGACGCCCTAGAACAAAACTTGACTGAGTCTGATCAATCCAATCCGATAGAAAGGGTTTCAAGCGGTTAACCAAAATTTTCGTGATCACTTTGTACATGACAGTGCATAAGCTAATTGGTCGAAATTGTCTGAAATCTTCCAGGCATTTCACTTTGGGAATGAGAACAAGTAGAGTTTTGTTCACCATCTCATCAAACCTTTCATTGGAAAAAACTTCCTTAGCAAAATTAAACACGGAATCCCAATAGTCGCCCAATTTTTCTGAAAATAACCTACATGAAAACCATCAATACTTGGTGACTTCAATGGATCCATACTAAAAACAACTTACTGGACTTCTTCTCTCGAAATCGGACGGACGAGGGCTTGCTTCTTATTGTTTGAAAGAGATCGAAACCCCCCACAAAAATCCTCTCGAGCTGATTGACAAGCCTCAGACGCGAACAACTGTTTAAAATAATTAACTGCTTGAGTACATAATGCAGACTCATCCTCACACCAAGAACCATTCTTCAGCTGAATCCTACGAGTGAGGTTATGCCTCTATGCCTAGACAAAGTGGAAGCATGATAAAATTTAGTATTTCTATCCCCCTGCGCTAACCATTTCATATGAGACTTCTGGTGCCACAAACTCTCCTCTTGGGTGAGAATTTCATTAAGCTCCCGACGTAACTCTGAAGCAAGCTGCAAAAGAGTAGGCGATGAACGACGATCTAGTGCGATCTCAACTTCCTTAATATGAGCAAGAACCCGAGCCTTTCGGCGGTGTATATTCTCAAAGACCTCAGCATTCCATTGCCGACTATGGTTCTAAAAAGCAAGCAAATTATGAAACACATGTTTATCATGTAACCATGACTCTTGTAAGAACCTCGCAAAATCGGGATGTTCATTCCACACCGCAAGGCACCAGAACGGTCGACGACCATAATTGCGTGCAACTGGATCAGTCGACAACATAATTGGTCTATGATCAGACCCCAACATCGGAAGATGAATAATATCATACGACATACAAAATTCATACCACTTATGATTACATAAACACCTATCCAATCTCTAGCTTAAATCACCACGCTTCCAAGTGAATCTCGGCCTAGAAAAACCCATGTCAAGTAATCAGGACTGAAATAGAAAATCACAGGATTTAGCACACACACTAGAGCGTATGGAAGAACCTTCAATTCTCTAGTCACTACTACTTATAACATTAAAGTCGCCCCCGAGGAGCCAAGGTACACTCATCCCAGGGTCCAAAGCCCGAATTTGATCCCAAACACCACTCCAACGACTAGCATTAGGACTTGCATACACAAAAATGATGAAGAATCAACCACCATAGCCCGACAACTTAGAAGAAGCATGAATAAATTGATTCGACACCGCTACCACATCCAAAGAAACTATATCATTCCACATAATCCAAATAGCACATGCCATACCAGTTGCTTCAACACGATAAGAATAAGAAAACCCCGACCCACGGAAAAATGTAAAACTAATGTTTTGATATAATAATTGAAAAATGTTTTAGACAAAGTTAAAAAGAATTCAAAACCTTTTCTAAAGTCCAAACAACTTGAATTTATGTTTGAGGCATCTTAAAAGGTTTTTGGCAAAGTTTTTCATGCTTTAAAATAGCCAAACTTGAATTTTTAGGTTGCCCATACCGATACGGTGTAACCTGTATCGATACCTTTTTACCCAGGTTTGGTTACTGCCAAAACTCGTATCGAAACAGACTTTGCCGTTTCGATACGGAGAGGGATCGTTTCAATACGCCTGGTAAGTGTACTGATCCCCGTTTCAACAACCTCAATAGCTAGTTTCCTAACGGTCTTTTAAATGTCATACCATACCGATACGCCCTCAAGCGTATCGATACACTTAGGCTGGCAAGAGCCCAACGGCTAGTTTCCGATGAAGGTCGTACCGATACGGGTACACGCGTATCGATATGGAAGGCTGCAGAACAACATTAAAGATGGGAAATAAAGTCTCCAAGTGCTCCAATTCATCCCTAACAGCTAGTAACGGCTACAAACTCAAATATGAGTATAAAAAGGACCTCGAAGCATCAAGTAATGGTTAATGCTTCAATTATCAACATCATAATGATCAAAATGAGTCTTAGCACTTAATTGTCAATTCTTTGTATAGACAAACACTAGTGAGCCAAAATTGTTAGATTTACTCAAGTGTTTTAGGATTGGGCGAGTGCTTTATTGAGCAAACAAATACCTATTAGAGGGATTTTAGTTTGCATATTTCTTATCTCTTGTAAAGAGGGTTTGATCAAGGCTTTGGGTAGAAAGCTTGATCGGTTTGTAAGGGTTTCCTTCTAAGCCTAGAAAAGGGGACGAATCAATAGTGGATTGATTGGAAATCCTTGGTGGGAAGCTAAGGGAGTGGATGTAGACCTTGATTAGAAGGTTGAACCATTATAAATCATCTTGTATTCATTCTTTTTAGCTTCCACACCTCAATCACCCAAATTTCCACTTCTCCACCACTTGACGAGCAAGAACGGTTGAAGGAATCGAGCACCGAATAACCCAACAAAAAACTATCAGCATTATCTCTACCAACCCTCAGCTCCAAAACAACAACCACATTAGGTGCCTACGATCTCATAAACATTCTAAAAAAGCGATTAAACTCAAGGCCAAGCGTGCCTTGGACATTCCAAAATAAAACTCTAAACATTAAAAATAAAAATAGAGGCAAAACCACAAAAAACTTATTGCCCATCAAGTCGCGATCCATCAACAAACAATGAATTCGTGATCCAATTCACCTTATTACCAAGAACTTCAACTATTTTTGTACCCAAAAGAACTTGAACCCACCACTGACCCCTTATCCTTTTGGGAATTAGCCAAAGATGAAGCTCAATCTGCAACAATAATAGGTTCCGAATCGGCCAATCCCTTCTTTTTTAGCTTAGTATCTTTACGGGGCACTACTTTCGCGGCAGGAGAAATCCCTTTAGAACCCTTAACAATTGCCGACTTTATTGGTCTATGCAAAGTTTTTCCACTATGCTCCTTACTCCCCTTCTTCCCCCTTCCTCAATAATACAAACAACAGTATGCTGGCCAAAACTTAGAGAGGAAGCGACTGCCACAACTTTGTCCTTGGCTGCCACAAATGGAGTTGACTCACTGCCCACCGCAATTTTAACGGGATTCATAAGTTCATCATCCCCATCTACATTTTGAACAATATGTTGACCAGTCGATACATCCATCTCAACACCATTCGACTCCTTATTTTCCTTGCCTACCTCATTGTCAACAACGACCAAAGAGGGGTTCGACACGACCAAGCCTTGGGTCGGAGCATTAGGACATTGCCTATAGACACCCGCAACACCATTATCCACACACTCACCAGGTCGGTTGGGTTGCCGCTCTTCAGCCAGTGTTGCTTCAACCACATCATTCAACACACTAAACCGCGACCCATTAGGTTGGCCAGAAACGAGACTCTCATGGACTCTATGCCGACGCGGTGGCTGTCTACGCTTACGTCCAGAAGCTTGCATCCATGGCCCAAACTTATCTTCAGTAGTAGGTTCTGTTCTCTGTATCGAACTTTGCTCAGACTGCCCCTCCAACCTCACACCACACACTTCCTTTGAATGCCCATACCTACCACAACCAAAACAAATTACCGACAATCCTTCATACTCAATTGGCTGGAAAACACCATCAATCACTATACCCGGAATTAACGACTCCTCTAAATTAACCACAACCGCCAAACGCGCAAACCTTCCTCTAAGGCCCTCACTAGTATTAAAATCCACATGAATAACCTTCCTCAAGATATTCGCAATAGCACGGAAGAGGCTCTTACAATAATAGCGATACGGCAGTCCCGACAATCTAACCCAAGCTAGAATTTGTTTTGGATGATCCGCCGAAGTAGAAATATCCCTAGACCATAAGTAGACCGTAAGATAGCTTCCATACACTATCCAAGGTCCCCCAGTTACCGCATGCTTATAGTTTTCCTCCATTGCAAAACGAACAATATAATAGTCGTTATCAAGATCGGTGATACTAATCTCACCCTTCAGAGTCCATGGAGCATGGATCCGTTTCTTCAAAGCCCTATATCCAATGGAACGTCCGAGTAATCGAACGATCATCGACTTCGATAGTTTTCCATCAATTTCCTTATGAACTCGATCCGAAAAACTAATCTCAAGAAAAGAGCCTGTCGTAGAAATCACCACATCCTCATCAGACAAATCCACATCAAGATCACTGATAAAATTATCACGTTGACCCATATTCGTTGTTTCAGTAACATCATCTCTAAAGAAAGGTTGTGCTATCGATCCCCCACCTCGCCAATAGAACCATGATTAGCAAACTCTTTAGTTTCTGAATCCATCGAGATCACCCCTGATCCCATAGCCCCTGAAATACTTCCATCCATATCCATAGACACTACTGAAGAACCATTCGATAGACCAAAACCAGCATGGGCAAGCACACCAGAAGCCACCACCGCCGACGCAGCTACAACATTCGGTGTCCTCTTGACCGGATCAGACGGACGGCTAAAGCTAGGGTTTCTGAAATCCTCGGGGAGAAAATCAGACATTTTCCTAAAGTATTTTTAAAACAACTTTCTAACTAGATAGTTACTTGTTTTATTGAGTTTTGTCGTTTTGTCTTAGTTTATGGTTCCTAAAGTAATATTTTTTTGGCTGCATTAAAGCATAGACAAGGAAGTGGTTTCGTGAAAACCAGGTTCTACAAGAGTCTCTAGATATTCTCGTTGTTATTTATAGGGTAAAATACACTATCGATCATTTAGTTATAAGTTTAGCAATAAACATATTTTAAAAGTAACAATTAAGTTACTTTGTTATAATTTTAAGAACAAATAAGTTATTTTTCTTATCACTCTTTTTATAAAAATAATAATTGTTACTTTTAATAGAAGAATAATATATTTGCATTAAATCTATAATTAAATGACTTCTAGTGTAATTTAGTCAAATTGATATTGTTTTCGCCTCAAGGAGGGGAATATGTCGTAGTTTTCTGTGTAAAATTTCCCATTCTAACAGCTTCCATGGCAGACAAGAGAACAAACTAAAATTAATATAAGATTTGGTGGATAAACATAAAGTTGAAAGTTCCCAAGTCCTTAATCCCTACAGGCTACAACTAGGCAAATTGGTCTGAATATTCCCTTTTGGGAATTTATTGGGGAAAATAACCCCCAAATATTGATATTGGGAAAAATACCCCCCTTTCATGCCATGTAGGACGAATTCGCGTCCTGGGGAAAGCGAATTCAATATTCGCGTCCTGCAGGACGCGAATTACTGCGTCGTTTCAGTGGAAAAGGGAATTCGCGTTTTGCAAAACGCGAATTCCACGAGATTTTATCCAAATTATCGCAGTAAATTGCGAATTAATTCGGACGGTTGGGGAAATGGAATTCGCGTTCTGCAGGACGCGAATTCTATTTATTATATTGAATTCGCGTTCTGCAAGACGCGAATTTGGTTTGAATTCACTGCCTCCCGTGACCGTTTTCTCTATAAAACCAGTGAAGTTGGGAGAGAATTTTCATTCTCTCCCAAAGTTTTGAAGAGGTTTTCAAGGGTTCTCAAGGGTTTTGAAGAGTTTTGAAGTTATTTTGATAATGGCGGGTTTGCTAAGATTAGAGGAGGGCCACGTATCTAATTATCGTCGAAATAATGTAAGTTTTTTTTATTTTAATTCGAATATGTTAATAATATTTATTTTTAGACTAAGAATGTTAGTTAAATTCGAATATGTCTCTAGATATTATTTTTAGACTAAGAAAATTAGTTAAATTCGAATATGTTAATAATATTTATTTTTAGACTAAGAATGTTAGTTAAAATCGAATATGTCTTTAGATTTTATATTTAGAGTAATAAAATTAGTTAAATTCAAATATGTCTTTAGATTTTATTTTTAGAGTAAGAAAATTAGTTAAATTCGAATATGTTAATAGTATTTATTTATAGACTAAGAAAATTAATTAAATTCGAATATGTCTTTAGATTTTATTTATAGACTAAGAAAATTAATTAAATTCGAATATGTCTTTAGATTTTATTTTTAGACTAAGAAAATTATTTAAATTCGAATATGTTAATAGTATTTATTTATAGAGTAAGAAAATTAGTTAAATTCGAATATGTTTTTAGATTTTATTTTTAGACTAAAAAAATTAGTTAAATTCGAATATGTTAATAATATTTATTTTTAGACTAAGAAAATTAGTTAAATTCGAATATATCTTTGGTATTGACTTATAGATTAAAAATTAGTAAAATTAGAATATGTTTAGTATTTTATTGTACACTATAAAAAATTGTGATATAATATGTGATTGTTAATATGTGTGTGTCATTAATTATTTGTAGAATGGAGAAGAACGTCGATTGGAGGTTTATATCACACGGATGAGGGTGCCCCCGGATCCTCGTCTAGCTGAGTACATAGCCGAAGCCGGATTTGGACATGTGGCGAAGATTAATGGAGGAGGTGCGAAATTAGACGTTGATTTAATCAACGCGCTTGTGGAGAGGTGGAGGCCAGAGACACATACCTTCCACTTACCATGTGGTGAGGCGACCATCACATTAGAAGATGTGTCGCATATTCTTGGCCTGCCTGTAGATGGGGAGGCTATCACTGGTGCCGCCAATGACGATTGGGAGGGCTTATGTATGGACTTGTTAGGGGATAAGCCAGAAAAACTACAGGGCGGATGTGTGACTCTGAAGTGGTTGCGTACGAAATTCGCTAATTTGCCTGCTGGAGCCAATGAAGATGTGAAGAAGGTAAAAAAATATTTTTTATTAGTAGTAATAAAATTATAAAATTATTATATTTTAATATTTTTTTCGTTATATTTTAGGCATATGATCGGGCCTATATCTTACAGATCCTCGGGGGAATTTTGGTGGCCGACAAAACTCGCAACAAGGTTCACATGTTGTGGTTGCGGCACTTGCGGGATTTTGAAGAGGCTGGTAAATTAAGTTGGGGTTCGGTAGTACTTGCATTTCTGTATAGGGAGTTGTGCAAGGCTGCGAGTGCTGATCGACACGACATCGGAGGATGTCTTTTGCTACTTCAGTCTTGGGCGTGGTTTAGAATGCCATTTTTATGCCCTGAATTGTCCGCGCCAGCAGACTATTCGTATCCATTATGTTTGCGGTAAGGAAAATAATCTTAACTAAATTTTATTTATAAATTGGTTATTTTCCTAATATATATTTTTTAAATATTAAAATTATATTTTGATGTTATGTAGGTGGTTCAATGCTCTAACTCATGTTGGGATTTCGACTATGATGCATTCTATTAGGCAAAAAATTGACACGAAATCTGCAAATAAGGTAAATATTTTAATTTTATATTAAGTTGAAGTTTAATATGAATATAGTTTAGTTTACTTGTTTTTAATTATTTCTATATTTAATTTACAGTTTTTGTGGACCTCGTACTCTGATTCGGATATCAATGAATGTCTGCCTAATTTTGAGCATGAGACGGTTTCCGCTTGGACGACCATGGTACCTCTCATCTGGTACGCTGTAGTTGAGTGGCATCCGGTTGATCGCGTCCAACGCCAGTTCGGTCGTCTGCAAACAATTCCGATAGATCCTCCTGATTTGGACGACTTACATAGGATCACCCGACAAGGAAAACTTGAGGTATAATAATTAAATTTGATTTAATAGTTATCGATTTATACTTACTTTACAATTTATAAATAATAATTTTGTTGATGTTTTGTGGTAGGTGGACTGGTCGGTGAAACATGTGCAGTGGATTGCACAGTGGCAGGATAGGCTTCAGCGGCAGGCACTGAATGAGTACCGGATGTTTGATGAGCCTATGGTGAGCAGTGATTACTTTGCATGGTTCTTTGGTAGTGGGAAACTGTATCTCCTCACTCCGGAAGAACAAGCAGATGTGTTTGAGCCTGTTCAGCGCAACCGCCCCCGGACTCATCGTACGAGCGGAGCAGGTGGATCGCAACGTCGAAGGGGAGCAGGTGCTTCATCCTCTAGAGCTACCGATCCGATTCGCCCCCAGGGCCGCACCCAGTTGATGATTCAGCCGAGGCCCCCGAGTCCGACGGAAGGCTTTTTCACTCTTATTGTGGGAATGATGGGTGGATCTTCGATGCCGACTACGTACGGGTTTTTTCCTGGCATGACTGGCGGATCTTCAAGTTCCATTGTTCCCTCTGCTTCTGCCCCCTACCCGTTTCATGCTCGGACTTATGATATTTCGGGCCCCGGGTTCGTTCAGCACACACCTCCACAGTCGTTGTTCTTTTCTGGTCCGCCTGTCGGATCAAGTGGTACTGCTGGAGACGACAACGTCAACGAGCCCGATCATGATCCTCAACAGGTTCCGGTTCAACATGGACGACGCAATCTGGGTCGTGTTACTTGCACCACTGTAAAATTAAGCTGCACATCTTTGTCTCCAAACTTAGGAAAAACCAAAAAAAAAGTTCGAAACACACCGTAAAATGCATTTAAAGATGCCTATACGATAATGTTTCCTTTTAAAACATTGTTACTTGCCCATTTCCAGGCCATTTTCACACATCTTAGGATATTATATACGCTCGTATCTTCACACCATCTTAAAGATATATTTTAATACGACACTGTTATAGTTTAAAAATTTTAATCGGGTACTCCGATAATCCGTTATTCGATCACAAATATTGCTACCTGAACATCTTATTTTGGTTTCAATTCATTTTCATGTTGAATTTCTCGTGCGGGGGCAGCAATAAATCGTTGAATTCGCGTTTTGCAAAACGCGAATTCTCTTTCTCTGAAACGTCGCAGGAATTCGCGTCCTGCAGGACGCAAATTATGAATTCGCTTTCCCCAAGGACGCGAATTCGTCCTACATGGCATGAAAGGGGTATTTTTCCAATATCAATCTTTGGGGTTATTTTTCCCAATAAATTCCCAAAAGGAATATTCAAACCATAACGCCCTACAACTATATCTCTATCTATAAGCTCGGCTTTCCACGTCAAAGCTTACATTTGGGAAACACATGTACCTATCGGCTATCGGGTCGGTGTTTCCCACTTTTTGTTTGCCAATTCCAACTAACTTTATTGCCCCTTTCATTGGTTACCTGTTCTTTCAAATAAAAACTCCCAATCTCAAACACTTCTCCTTTTATCTTCCTCACCCAAGCAATGCTCGGTGCTCAGCTTTGCTCCCGTACATTCTCCACTTTCTGGGTTTTCTCAGATTCCTCAAATGCTTATCACCCAACACTCTCCCTTTCTTTCCCCTCGCTTCGCTTCTCTTCAATCCGTTTTCATTTCGCGGCGAATCGCCGTCCGTCGCCGAAACGGGTCGTCATTTCTTGCCACTCGATCCATGGTAGTTCCGGGCCCCAATTTAGCAACGAGGACGACCCAGATCATCAGTTTCTCGAAGCTTCTCTTCTCGTTTCAGGTTTGACTTTTTTCTTCTTCTTTTTCCCTTGAATTGGGTGGAGAAAAATTGGGAATCTGTTGACTTTGGAGTTACGTAATGGAACAGAAACTGTTTCGCACTACCGGATGTTAAGGCAAGGATTTAAAGAAGAAATAAAGTGGGAGTCATCTAGGAGACAGCATCCCATGTCAAGGCCTAAAATTACTTCAATTGGACAATCATTTCTTAGTCGATTTCCCAGTCCAACTATTTTTCTTAAGATTTCTTGCGAAGGGGATTTCTTGCTGCCCATTTCTGTAGGTATACATGATAATCAACAATTCCGTCAAATTATTCCACTGTTTCTCTTAATGTTATCGTTCGTTGGATCTGTTGTTTCGTTAATAGCTCTTGTTAATCTGCTGTTGTAGGGGAATTTGCTGTTGAAAAACTAATAGCTTCCTTTTGGAGAGAAGAGATTGGGGTAATTTCCTAATCTGTTATTGTTTTGAACATTTTATTTTTCCTTACAGTTAAACTTATGTCTTTCATGACGTGATTTATCTTTTGCAGGATTGTCCAGACCAGTTCCATCTTGTTAAACATGTTGCGGAAAGGCTTGGATATGAAGTATGGAGTTGTTGTTTTTTTCTCATATCTTTAAGACATGCTGAAATCTTCCCGGATTTTGATCAGTTATTTGGTTTAGTTTTTTCTTTACATCTGATATCTATTAAAAAATCTTTTGAATGGTTAAAGTTGGTGGAAGTAAGTTAGAAACTTGTAAGATAAGAAAGGAGATAATCAATTCAAACAGATTCAAGACTTTTCTCTACCTTCATGTTTGATGTTTTCAGTTGTACTAACTTTACCCTAGTAAAATTGTTCATGAATCATGATGCTGTGTAATATCTCTTTTCATTGATTTATACACGTCTTCATTTCAGGTTAAAATGGTGAGAATTACAGAAAGAGTTGTCAATACTTACTTTGCAAAGTTATATTTTACCAAGGTGATTAAAACTTGAAAGTTGTTTATATTTCTTTTATTTCCTTGTGGGTGATAAAGGAACCTGTTTCAGTTGTCGGTTTTTTTTCTTTCTTTTGTTTACAGCCAGGAGAAAATGATGTGATAACTGTGGATGCACGGCCCTCGGATGCCATCAATGTGGCTAAGAGATGCAAGGTATGTACTGGGAAATTATTATAAATCAATCTTTTGCTCTATGGAAGGGGAATTGCTTGCTTTCTAGTCTTACTCTGTTGTGATTACTACTCAAACATGTTTTCTCTTGCTGTCGTTGAGCCATTTCCAGTGTCAAAGTTCAATAGAAACTAACTGGTTCGAGTTGAGTAGGTTGGTCTAGTGTTTCCAATTCACTTCAACTGATTGCTTCTCTGGAGCTTCTAATTGGTATTTTTCTATATGCAGGCTCCGATCTATGTAAGTAAACAAATCGTCCTGGAAAATGCTATTAGAATTGGCTATGGGATGGGCAGAGTGCGCGATACAAAGTCTACTTATGATGTATTGCTTGACAGGTATGTTGTATTGTGTTTTCTCAAAAATTGGTTCCCTTATATTAACTCTACACACGGTTGTATACTTCCAGTGCTGCAGATGGCCCGGATTTGCTAACAGAGGAGCTGAATCTGGTGAGGAATATAAATTTAGCTGTCGAAGAAGAAAGGTACAATGATGCAGGTAATAAACATAGAATAATGCTTCTAACCAAAATAAAGATTTCAGAATCTGCCTTCTTTGTTCTATTATAAATCTACGAAATGAATTGCCACTCACGATACGATTTCTTTCATTCCTTTGTTATCAAACATTGAAGCTCTTAGTGCTTTACACTATAAAATGAACTTCTTGCAGCAATGTTAAGAGACAAACTAATGAAGCTTCGCCACTCAAGTGATGATCAGTAACATGTTTTGTGTGATATAATTCGCTTTGGATTTTACTATTCACAGCAGAAAGGTATACCGTCTGGCTTTGGAGTTTCACCGGCTGCTCAGTGTTCAGGTTATTGTAGTTTATAGAGCCCAGGAAGTTATGCTAAAGTACTCAGCAAGGAGAACCAATAACCTGTTAGCCTAGAATTTCAGTGTTTAAGATAAGCATGAGTGAAATTCCTGGAATGAACATGCATAATCCTGCTTTACAGAACACAATAAGTACGTATGTTACTAGATTCAAGTGTGATCTTGGATACGGGTATGTTCTATCTTTTTAAGCTTTTAATGTGATTTGAAGATGTCCGGATGGTCATACCCCTGTACTCACGTTCAAGGCAATGTACAGAAATAACATAAGACATGTTGCCGTAATCAGGTTAAGTTTTGGATTAACTTGGACAGTGGAATAGCCACGATTATGAAGTTTATATATTCGAAGTTAGACGTGGAGTTGCTTTGTGTTTCTGATTATGCCAAGTATGCTGTATAGCAGAAGACCCTATTTTGTTTTTCATCGAATGTAAATAAATATCTATTCGTTTCCTTTGACAAATTGCAAGTTACTATATGGTTGTGGGTTTCTGCTAAGCAGAAGCCATTGCACAAATTTATTTATATATTTGCTTTGCTGGTCGAGTATTTTGCCTTAAGCTTTGGTCAGAATTATAAGATCTTTGCTTCTTTTGGTATTCTGATTTTATAATAATTTGTTGATACATTTTTGTTCCTAGCAGTCTAGAAAACCTTGTTTGATATATAATTTGATGGTACATACATATGTATAATATTATTTAAATGGATAAATAATAAAAGTGAAAATCGAATATGAAAAATTGAAAACACTATCTGTATATATACAGGGAGGGGTCATTGGTTTTTACATATTTGATTTTGTGTTTTTTTTAAGCTACTAGCTGAATGAACATGCCCATGTTTAATCTTAATTTGTGGTGGTAAGTCATTTATATTAGTAGTAAAAGAGAGATTAAATGGGTCTTAATCCAAGTAATTAAAATGTGAGCAAAATGGGATTGAACAAGACTTGGAATTTCTAAAAACAGTGTGGGTGAGTGGGTATTAATTTGGGTGGCTGTCCATCCCAGAGAGAGATTCCTTCATTAATGATGGTGGTCTTTCTGGTTCGGCAATGCAGAGAGAGATGATGATGGCATGGCCTCTCTGCCCATCTTTCCTTTGAATTCTTGCTTCACCTCTCTTTAACTACGACCAACCCCATGTGCTGGCCTTAAAGGACAATTTCAGTTAACCCCTCACTTTGGAACTCTGGTTTAGCCATTTCCGTCCACCACCAACTCACTTGGGAGAGCGATTGATTCATAATACATGCAACACTCTTTTTTTTTTTTTTTATTAATTGGATTAGTCCTTTTTGCTGCTAGTGTCTAGTGAGTAGTGAGTAGTGATAGTATTACTTTGTGAAACAGGATAGTTGTGGAAGAGTGGGGTGCCCCAAAGTAGAGCGAATTTAAGGCTGGGTTTCATGATTCAGAGAAAAGGAAACATGGATGCGACTGTGGAGAATAATATGGATTTAAATGCAGTGCCCCAACTTTCTGCTTTGTTTTAAATGCTCCTTCAGATTTCAGACCCCCTCTTAAATCCCCTCCCCCACCCTTCTCTATACAAGACTCTTCTCTTTCTTCATTTCATTTCATTTCTTCTTCTCCAATCTCCCTCCCAATATACTACTCTTCAACCTGGGCTGCATGTATCGCTTTATGGTCTAAAATGACATGAAACAGTGACTTTGATATTGGCCTGGTTCACTCAGACATGGGAACCATTCTTGTTTTACTTGCTCTGATTGAGCCGTGCCAATATCTTAGTACTCTTTCATATCTCCAACACCGCAAAGGTTTGTTCTCCTCGGCTTTACTGCTTTTGTAATACGTTTGTAGTAGCAAACTAGTTACTAGTCGTATTATCTATGCTCTTACTACTGTTTTAGTTGCAAGTTAAAAGACTTCGTAGACCAGGAACTGGAAATCATATCTGCTGATGCAAGTAGGTAAACCCTTAATTTTATTACATATAAGCTGTGCTAAATGTCATGGTTGAGAACACAACATTAATCCCATGTCAAAAAGAAAAAAATGAATTCTTTAAAATATAAAAACGGCGGTGCTGCATATCTTATATAAGAAGGGGGACATTAAACCCACTGGGATATGAAAACCTAAATCCAGCACCCTAGCACAACTAAGGTTTATAAGAGCTATGTATGCCATAACATCAGCTGCAGGATTTGTTGTTTACTATTTTTTTTTATCCATTAACTCTCCTCAGCCAAGATCTGTAAGAATTACACTCGTGGTGTTTCAATGTTGCTGCATGATGCATGAAAGAACCACGCGGGGATGGTAATCTTGGCCAGCCAAAGCTACTACGGGCGATGCTTGATCCATATATCGAATTATCTTAGCATCCATGTTAACTTTGGAGATAAAAAAGAATCATTAGATTGACATTGACAGCTTTCTTCAGGTAAAAAGGAAAATAGTAGTTTTCTCAACATGGGTGAATACTCTTCACATTTATGTTCTCTTCTATACTCATTTAATATTGATAGCAAAAGTTTATATACTTTTACCTCCATATTACTTCCTCAATTTACCTACATTTATCCATGCAGAATTCCCTTCAAACTGGAAAAAAAAAACAAATAATGACTTAATTCGACTAGTTTTAAAATTAAAAGGACTTAAACAATAATTTGACCCACAAAATTAGAGAGCTAGAGTTTAATTTATCTAGTCTTAAAACTAAAAGGTCCTAACAAGCAATTGAACATAAACAAAAATTAAGAGGACCGTAAAAATAATTAGACAAAATTTTGGGGGGGCTAATTCCCCTTGTCCCTCCCACCACAGCTTCAACTCCAAGGACAAATACTTTTACCGTGCATGTAAATTTTTCCAGCAAAAGAAAGAGGTTTCATATTCTGGTTCGGTTTCCGTTTCAGTTCATTGGTTGTATTGATATGTATCGGTCTCACAGCTAGTGGTAAAGTTTTGGGGTTAGCTTAAATTTTTTTTAAAAAATAGAAGTTTAAATAAAAAAAATTAAAATTTTAAAGGGTTTAATTTACAAAAAAAAATCAAAAAAATTTGAGGTTTAACTATAGTTTTTGAAAATTTGAGAGTGTTGATGAGAACTTTTAAAAAATATGGGAGAGATTTAATTAAAAACGTTCAAAAATTTTAAAGTTTAATCTGATTTCTAAAATTTTGTGAGGGTCAAATTAAAATTTTTTAAAAAAATTTAAAATTCTAAATTATAATTTTTAAAATTTTATAAGTCGTGGCCCCACATGTCTCTATTATCTTCGCGGCTGCTCAGAGACTTTCTTTATACACAAAGAGGAAGCTATGTATTAGTTGTATTGATTAGGAGAGTTGTGGGTAAGGGCTGAAGTTTCAAAATTCAAAAGGACTAAACTTGACTAGACTAGAATATAAAAACTAAATTTGTTATTTATGCATAACACAAGGATTGGTGAATAGAAATTTAACAAAATTTAAACCAAATAGTAGGGAGTATTATATTCAACATTGTTCAAAGTTATAACTATGAGATGGGCCAAATCTGTAACCCCTCGTCCCGGTCTGGTCGGATGACTGGTCCGAGTGGGCCACACGGGGAAAACCGAAGCGAAACCCGTTAAAGTTCCTTCTCGGTTAACGACCCAGAAATTTTCTTTTATATTTATCTTGCCTATAGGCATGATTTAATCATATGTGAAGCACAACAACGGAAATGCAACAATCCAACATCGACCAACCAAGACAATACTTTAAACAGCTCATTTTACCCTTTTACAGCAGGCCGTATCGAAACGCCTTGACTTAGTCAACAAGTCAGGGTCAACCTGAGGAGACCGTTTCGAAACAGGGGTGACACGTATCGAAACGACCCCAACGTTCAACATCTCGTGGTCAACAAGATGTTGACCGTTTCGAAACATCAAAGACCCGTTTCGGAACGCCTTTATCTCGTCAATTTCTCAAAATTCTAGTAGCAAAAATATACCGAAACAGCCCCTATCCGTTTCGAAACGCCTGGCCAAACACAAAGGGACCGTATCGAAACAGGGTGTCCCGTTTCAAAACGCCCTCTGTCTGTAGACTCGTTTTGGCTGTTTTAAGGCACAAGGGTGCCCCAAAACACCACCAAAACCTCCATCAACACACTAACAATTAATCCTAAGGCAAATCAACTTATAAGCATGATTTAACATCATTAAAACGAGACTAAACACCAAAGCATAACATCACAAGCCATGCATTCATACATATCATTAAAGGAGTTAAGCATCCACATAGCCAACACTTAGACAACTTCTAGATAGCAAAATAATAACAAGGTTTCAAGCAAGGCATACATCTCAAGCCAAATAACAAGCACAAACGAAGAGTCTAATACGCTCCTAAGCAACATCAACAACAACATAATCCAAAAACATCATAATACGATTACATGCCCCATTGCTTGACCATTACATCTTAATTTAAAAGTTCATACTTGGTAGCTAAACAAGCACCACAAGCACACTTGGAAGCCCCCTTCTTGCTCCTAGCAACCCACAAACTAATGATCTGCATTGTCGAACAAAGAGAGAGCGTAAGCAATAAAGCTTAGTGAGGGTAAGCCCTTTAAAAACAAACCTCGACAATGCAGGGTCCGAGCACGATCATAGCCAAGGTAAAATACATAATTACCAAGAATCCTCAAGAGCCACAAGTTAGATGCATGAATGATATCCAAATAAATTCCATGGTCATAAGCTCTATTCCACAACACGTGCAATCACATATAAACATCCAAATAAGGATCATAATTCACAACACGTTGATACACATATCAATCAATATTGACACCTAGCTATGACCCGAATACGCGGATAAACACGTTGAAACTCACATCCAACAACCACTTTACCTCACGGTGGGATTACACTCATCACCGGTCTCGCGGAGGGGATTCCACTCATCCTCACGCCCCGTCGATGGAATTCCACCCATCATCAACTAATATAAATACAATTTCCGGGCGAACCCGTACTCCTCCTTGGTGACTCAACGCCACCAAGGCCACGCGCGACTTTAGACTCATGTGTGCACACTAACATCCTAATGATCGATCATTTGTACTCAAGCATACTAGTGCCAACATTTAACTCATTCCACATTACTCATTTCAATCAATTCCGTGCTTAGCACGTACTCAGCATGAACACAATCATGTACCGTTACCATGCATGCCATAAGCATCACAAATCATGCCTCATTTCACATGTATAACACAATATACATAAGCAATCATATCACAAGTCATACGAGACATAAACATCCATATATATAAGTTCATCCAAAGGCTCTAGATCAAGTTTAGGATTAGGCTACCACCCTAATCCTAACTCTAGGTGGGTCTACCAAGCCCAACTTAGTCCGCATACTCGAATCAACCATTTAAAAACCACTTAAAACATTTAACCACTCACCTAAGCTTCCAAGGTCCAAGCCAAGCAAGCAACCACTCTCACAATCCCGAATTTCTTCCCGAAGCTTCTCCAACACAAGTTCCTGCTTCTAAACAACCTCAAACACAATTCAAACAATCCCAAATCAGCCCAACATCAAAGGACCAACCCGGAAGACAATTCAATCACAATTTACAATGTTGCAAGCTATGAACAAATCCCATTTTTAGCAAACTCGGGCAGCCTCAAAACCACATCCAAAATCCATGTTTCCAACATCCATTGCACCCACAAATGATCCCAAATCAACCTCTAACCATAATACTATCAATAGCCTATCAATTTCCACCTAAAACAACCCCAAAACTCACCCAAAACCCTCCAAAAACCCCATTTTTACCCAATTTCGGGAATTGCTCAAAATCATTCAAAATTCACATATGTTGTACCATTTGGCTCCTATATTCCATAACTAACCATATTAAATCAAAATATTAAGTTTAGCTACACAAAGACATCATTTTAAATCAAATCTTTTGAAAACCCCAATTTCAAAACTTCAATGAAAATGAAAACAAGTACTTTTAAAGAGAGGGAGTTGAGGAGAAGTCAAAAACGGTGTTACCTTTCGAAAATGAGTTGAAATGGAGGAGCTTTTTGGATGGAATAATAACTTGTAGGGAGAGAGCTCTTTCACGTTGAAAATGGATGAGGAAGAGAGTGAATAGTGTTCATTTTGTGGAAAGTGAGATTTAAATTGAAAAATGGGCAAATTACCAAAATGCCATTAATGAATGGCTATCCCATTATTCTTTAAAAGCTCTTCAACTTGCAATTTAATCAATTTGGTCCCATTTCAAATATTTATTTTTGAAACCTGAAACGTAAAGGATTATTTTAATTATAAACCCGAGCCCAAATAATATTAAAATATTATTTTCACCTAACCCCTAAACCCGTGTGTTACAAAATCCCAAACCCAAAAAATAAAACTTCTATATTCCAACCAAAGAAACCTTAAATTAGAGGACCAAGTGTGCAAGTAAAATAAGAATTAGGTTTAAGCAAAATTGTTTTGCTATGTTAGTCTTATCTTTATGGTGTGAAGTGTAAACCTATTCAAAGCTCGTATGGAACTCTTGAGAGGCTGATGTGTCTTAGGTTGTTTCACTGAAATACAGTTGCAGAATCAAGGTTACATTAATTTTTTTCCCCCTTTTTTTTGCAATATGGGGCATTATGTGTTTCTTCTACTGGTTTTAGTCCAGCTCCTCAGTGGCTTGAAGTTGAAGGAAATTCTCTAACGAGTTAAATATTTTTATTATTTTTTGTAAAGGTTTCACATTTAAGCTTAACCTTGTAGTTTTGTTCAAACTTCCTAACTTTTTTATTGCTTGCAAGCTTTAGCTACATCGTTGTGCCTATGGATGGACCGAGAGAAGTTGGAAGGGGCGGTCGTCACTTTTAAAATTTTAAAATTCTTATATAATTTAGAAATTTCATATGTACCTACTATTGAAAATCAAACATATCTTATTATTTCTTACGAATCATGAATGACATGAAAATAAAACCATTATTTATATATATATATATATATATATAATTCTTTTAATATTCACCTTTTCCATTTTCTTTGGGTTAGCTGGATAAAAATTGTGTGTACCTGCAAAATTAAATATTTTAGTTCTTCACTTTGATCTCTTCAAGAGAGGGCGTGCAGGTACAACCAATTTTTATGGTTTGTTTGACATAACGTATAATATACACTCGTATTTTGATCTTGGAAGGGTGCAAATCCAAATGGTTATATGTTATACTTGATTTTAAGAGTTTTAACATATAAGAGTTCGATCTTTGACAATAATGTTTTGTTTTTGATATTTGTTATAATTATGAAACTATCATGGCTTTCTTATCTTATTCCAAATAACTCTATTGTGTTGCTCTCAAATGGACGATCACACGGGTAAACATTTTTTTTCTATTGTGTTGCTCTTAAATGGACGATCACACATGTAAATATTTTTGTCAGTTATCTCCAAAGCTTTTGATTTAGGAGATGTTATCGATATGTTTTCTGCTCAAATTGAGTTTAACGGATTTCTGAATTACGGGCGCACAGTAGATACAATTTAAATAGTTAAATGATCAGATTGACAAAATTGATAGTTCAATAGTCAAAATAAAACTAATCCTATAGTTCAGTGACTATATTGATAGTTTACCCAAAAATATATTGATGGAAAGAACAACTATCAATCTCAAATATGATCCATAAGATGGACATGACTGATTCTAGTTATACTTGAATACAAGGGCTGGTAGCATAATTAGACCATTTTTAGTTGATAGTTGGAGCTTTTGTCTCATCTCGTTTCTTCTCTCTCCATTTCCTTGTTCCTATCCGATTTTTCTCAAGTGGATCAAATATAAACAATAAGCTTAGCCCGTTTCTTTTTCAATTTCGTTTTTTTCTAATTTATTTAATGAATATTTGAGTCCTCCAATTTTTCTGTGAATCTGTTTTGGTTAGTGGAAGTGGTTGTTGCAACACTCTCCAATGGCGATTGAAGAGGACACTGAGAGCTGCGGGAGTAGAGCAGTGGACTCGTTGGCCCAAGTGAATCCTCGACATCACAAGCAAAAGCTTGACGTTTACAACGAGGTGCTTAAGCGTATCCAGGAGTCTAATTACGAGGAAGCTAATCTGCCTGGCTTCGATGATCAGCTCTGGCTTCATTTCAATCGACTCCCTGCTCGGTACTACGTCTAACCCTAGGTCTCTGCTTTTGATCGATTCTGCACCTCTTTACTTTTAAAATGATTGTTTGCTTGCTGACGATTGGAAGGGTTAATTAGATGTTAGATTCATGAATCTTACTGTGATCTTTTTTTCGTTCTTTTAGAGAATTCATTTTGTCGTTACAGAACGTGAAAGAAAGAAAAAAGGAGTTCAATTAAATCACAGAAACAGTTCTGTTTGTCTCCTTTCATCTTTTTCATTATCCTTCCACATTAGTATATAGTTAATGAAGTTCGAAATTGTTGATACCTTTTCTTTTTATGAGATGTTTAATACTTGAGCTTATACTAAATTATCAGCTGTTCTTCATGATGTTTTGAGATTTCTGTTACTTTTGATAGATACGCAATAGATGTGAATGTGGAGCGGGCAGAAGATGTGCTTACACATAAAAGATTATTGCATCTGGCAGAGGACCCTGCTAATCGTCCTGTTTTTGAAGTTCGAGTAGTACAGGTATAGATTTCTGCATGTCTGGCTGTCTGCCACCTCTATTCTTTATATACCTTCACAATAAGGGATTTCTATTTGATGTTTCTAATTTCGTTTGATTCTGGTTATCTTATATAGGTTTATCCTGTCTCCACCACGCCTTCTGTTGACTCTGTTCATTCTGATTCATCTGTAAAAGAAGATGCACAAAGTGCTTATCATTCAAATAGACTGGGGTAAGGCTCTTGTAGTTAAAGTTAATATTTCCATGGATTCTTTTTAGACTTTTCCTCATTCTTTCTAGACCCGAACTTAACTACTCTTCTCTTTTTGGGTATCCCTGCTGTCCATTTCTGTCTTTCTTCAGCATGCATCCACCGCCTACCTTTGGTTCATCGCCTCATTTTGAAGCTTTTTCTATTCAAGCACCTGAAGATAAAGACAGTGCTGTGAATTCAACATCATGCCTCCGGTAAGGATTTGAATTAAGCACCATCTTTTTCAAGACTTTTACTATAAAGTGGTTTTGTCCTTTCTCTTCCGGTTATCATTTCAAACTAGGACCTTGAGCTGAGCCCTTACCTTTTTTTTGTTTTTGTTTTCCTTAACAAATACACTGCATTTTGTAATTAGTTGCATAACTTGATTTTACATAAATAATATTCTCTAAGGTGGATTCTTGTAGGCCTATGCATGAGATCACCTTTTCAACAGTTGACCGGCCAAAACTCCTTAGTCAGGTAGTTGATGATTCCTCTTCTCCTGTTCTGTCTTGATGATGCCTGGCAGTGTGTTCTCATAAATTTCAGATAGATACTGGCATCCTCTTTTTTCGCTGAACATGACAGATGCTGTATTTTCATTGCTTTAATGCAGCAGTATTGGTATTGTAATCACCGACTTTCACATAAAAAGAAAAGATAAGTTTTAGCACTTCATTTACTGACTTTTTTAAAGGGATGCCATGGATACTGCTCTTTATGTTTGCATTAGCTTTTGTAGAAACAGAAATTCCCATCTCTTGATTTACTGCCTCTGCATCAATTTAAAGGAAATGGTAACAACTGTGTGGTTTAACACATGAGTTCTTTGATGCTGAGACCTGAGAGTCAAGTTACCATAAAAGTTCACACCTCTGGTTATATAATACTCTTGACTGGAATGATATGACGTCAGATTGGTTTGAAATTTTATGTATATATTTTACTATGCTATTGTAGTAGGAAGATCCCATTCGGTATGTGTTTTTTTAAACTCTCTTGTAATGAATGATAGATATTGATGATTATTTTACAGTTGACTTCTTTACTTGCGGAGGTTGGATTGAACATTCAGGAAGCTCATGCTTTTTCCACTGTTGATGGGTACTCTCTGGATGTTTTTGTTGTTGATGGTTGGCCTTTTGAGGTATGCTCTTATATTTGTCACACTAATAATTGAATCAAGTACTTGTTGCTAAGTCTGGAAAAACAATGTTTGACTCATTAATCTTTTAGGAAACCGAGGGGCTCAAAGATGCACTGGAGAAGGAAATTTTAAAGTCTAAGGTACCTTTTCCTGCAGGTTACCCTCGTTCCACTACTTCTATTGTGATGCTAATGAATGAAATCATATTCATCTTTCGCTATTACTGTTGAATCAAGCCTTGGCAGTGCTATTGGTGCTGCAGATGATTGCCGAATATGACTCGTAATCTTCCTTTCTGTTGACATAGAATTTCTTTGTATATACCCAAATTGAAGCTTTGACCTCCAAACATATGCATACTCACTAGTCACTGCTTTTCTGTAGATCAACCCAACTCCCTGTACTTGAGGATGACTTGTAAAACCATAGTGGAAATCATGTTGATTATGGATTACTAGAGCCTATTTATTTTTTTACTTCCATTTGATTGGTTTCTATTTGGCTGCAGGAGCACTCTTATCCGACAAAGAATTCAACATCTGCTATGACCGGGGTTGTCCAAGAAGGGGTCTTTTCCTCACCCAATTGTGTTGAAATCCCGACTGATGGAACTGATGTATGGGAAATTGATTCCAGGCAGCTCAAAATTGAAAACAAGATTGCATCTGGGTCATATGGTGATCTGTAAGTTTGTCAACTTCAAGCATGCTTCTTATTCCTTTTGACTCAGGGTGTGTACAAATTCTAACTCATCATCTCATTTAACATCGTCAGATACAGAGGCACATATTATAGTCAAGAAGTGGCCATTAAAGTCCTCAAGCCTGAGCGGGTTACGGGAGAATTGCTGAGAGAGTTTTCTCAGGAAGTTTTTATTATGAGGTTCGTTGGAGCGCCAGTATATGCTAATTGTTTTGAAGTGAACCAGTTGCTTCTGCTGATAAACATTCTCAATGTGTTCTATAGTTGGATGTTTCATAATACAAATTCAAGCCAAAATCCTATAAACTCATATTTAAAAATTATCAGATTCTCTCATCCTCTTCAATCTATTAGAATTACTGGTCTTTTCTCTGCCTTCCCTATCATCTCACATTTTCTGGAATTACTGGGTAGCGTGCATCAGTGTATCAGAGTTAGATTCTTGGATTACCAGAATCTTTTGATACACTAGAGTAAGTGGCTGTTTCTGATGTCTCAGATAATTCCATTTCTACCAGACAGTTAGGATTCTTGCCCGGCATCACATAGATTTTGAGCAGAAATTGCTCAATCATTTTCCCCATTTTTGTTCCTAATTTTCCAGATCAGTTCCCTTCTTTGTATTGATAGTAATTGGTTGACTGTACTGCCCAATTTTAGTTCTATTGTTTTGCTCCACCTCTCTCTAGATTTCTGAATTATTAGCTGCTGTAAGTTCCACGTATCGAATTTTCAAATGAATATTATTCTGAGGAATATTGGTTGTTTGGTACTAAAAAAGAAAAGGAGATAACTATTGATGCTGCTTTTTCTTGAAAATAGGATAGTTAGCTCTCAAAGGAGGGTTAGAATGTTTCAAAGGGACATAGCTCCGAAATATGCCATTTTTAGTTTGCTGTCTGCATATCATCTATTTCCCAATCCACATCGCCATAGCAGTTCTCTTGCAAAGCACTGATTATTTCTCTATTTTTTGGTTTGATTGGTGGTTGTAATGAAGTCTGAACTCCAGCATTTTCCTAGTAGCCTCTGGTAGAACTAAATGATGTCATGTGTCCATATGTGTGTGTGTGTATAAGGTTTGTATATATTGGTGCAAGTATTACAAGAAAAATTGGCAGGTCTCATTCAGATATCTCATGGTCCTCACCTATTATAGTTGAGTTTAAGAACTTCTCTAGTTTTTGAATGCATTGATGTTCTGGTCATGGCATTGATTCCCAGGAGGCTGAGACTTGCTGTGGAATTTCAACTGTTTCTTTTTTCTTTTTTCCTGTTTGTAGGAAAATCCGGCATAAGAACGTTGTACAATTCATAGGCGCATGTACAAGAGCTGCAAACCCCTGCATTGTGACCGGTATAATATAATGAAGTTTTCAAGCTATGATTTACTATGCTGTATTTTTTTTAGTGCAATTTTTTTTGAAATTTTTGCTTCTACAATTGTGCTGTTAAGTGTTGCTGTTTTTCATCTTTACCAGATATTATCTATAATTATGTTGCTAGAAGGGAACAATTCTGGCTTTGGAGTGCAAACTGAGAGATTGACACAAAACCTACATTACGAATTTAGTGTCTGAATTCCCATCTGTAAACCAAAATTTAAATATTCGGATGCGTATGCCTTTTCATCCCTTTAATTCTATGATGATAAACTCTGTGGCTTTATTAAAAACAGAAATCATTTTCTTTTCATTTTACAGATAGTTTTTGATAGTGATTTTTGTGCTTTATCAGAACTTATGGCCAGAGGTAGCTTATATGACTATCTGCATAAGCAAAGGGGAGTTTTTAGGTTGCCATCTCTACTCAAAGCAGCCCTTGATGTTTCCAAGGGAATGAACTATTTGCATCAAAACAACATCATCCACAGGGACCTGAAAACTGCCAATCTTTTGATGGATGAGAATCAAGTAAGATACTTCTGTTAATCAAGTCACTGATTAATTAATTTTCTATTAAAAGCTACCATTTTGTTTTAATTTTCCTTATGAATTCTGACTGGGATTATAGTATGCTGTAATCGTATGATAGTTAACTTATGATATTTGTCTTAAATTATTGGTCTATCTTTTACAGGTTGTTAAAGTTGCCGATTTTGGAGTTGCTAGAGTGCAGGCTCATTCAGGAGTAATGACAGCTGAAACTGGAACATACCGCTGGATGGCTCCTGAGGTATGCATTTTTCTTGGACATTATGTTTCTCCTTTGTATTCTTTACATGGTAGTAGTTTAGCCACTCCGATGATCTTGCAATATACTTGCCTATTTTATGTTTCTTCATGATCATAAAAATACATGTTATGGTGTTCAGACTAATTCCCGTGTCAGAGCTAAAAAATCATTTCGCATGTGATGTGACCCCATCATATATAATCATCTTGCAAATGATATCACTCTTTTTTGTCATTAGATTCATCACCTTGTACTGTATATTTTTTACTTATTAATTGACACAAACGTGAATTTCAATTCTAGGGAGGGGCTCTAATCTAATATGGCATTCCCCTATCTTAATTAATGTAGGTTATTGAGCACAAACCATATGATCACAAGGCAGATGTTTTTAGCTTTGGAATAGCACTCTGGGAGCTACTGACTGGAGAAGTAAGACTCATTATATTATGTGGAAGAGTTTTGGTTTTCGGTTGTGAATACTTGTCTGTGGCAAACTTTCTTTCATCTACATTCTACAAGTACAATACTTTGAGGTTTTATATCTTTATAACTGTTTTATTCTTCCATTGCAACTGCTAGCTCCCGTATTCTCTCTTGACTCCACTACAAGCTGCAGTTGGTGTGGTGCAAAAGGTACTTTTATTTTTGTATAAATACATAAATACGTAAATTTATAGGATATTTTGTTTATAACAATGTCTTTTCAGAATCTACGTCCTACTATCCCAAAGAATACACACCCACGACTAGGGGAATTGCTTGAGAGATGCTGGCAGCAGGACCCAACTCAAAGGCCTAACTTCTCTGATATTATAGAAATCCTTCACCAAATAGATAAAGAGGTACAATATTCATATGGAATGCTTTTTGTTTTGTCCCATCAAACATATCTAAGCACGGTACTATTGTGACAGATTGCAGATAAGGGGGAGGATCGCAACATGAGCAAGTCATCCGGCGGTGTTTTCTCATCTATATTGAGGGGCCAACATTAACTCCAATAGTAAAGAGGATGCTGTGAACTACATGTATTATTGTCTGACTGCATTGTCCGTATTTTATCCAATTATATATAGCATTATGGATAATGAGAAATTCAGTACAGGCATTTGGAGGGTGATTCAGTTTTCAGCAATCCTAAGTTACAATTGCTCTCTCTTTGGTGTTTTCTTTCTCTAAGCTGTTATGTGAAAACCCTACTTGACTTTTCAATTCTTCTGTTTTTGCAAACTGTAAAATTGATCATCTGAAAACTGCAGTTCATTATTGTCGCATTCCTGGATCACGTCCGGAAAGGTTTAATTCTGCTTACAATTTTGTGAAAATAGAGTACAGGAATTGTTGTTTTGGAAACTTTTGCAGTTGAAAAAGGAGATGACTTGAATCTGTAGCAAATGGTGTTCATGGTTAGTGGAAAATGAAGGTGATGGCGTGATGCTGGCGGGGTGCGTTGGCGGTCAGTCACTGTACATTCCGAGGAGTTGGCAGGCACGAACCCTGACAAGTGCATGCATGCAATTCACTGCTATCTGTGTTTGTTTCCTTACATAAGCCCCTCGGGCAACTGCTTGCAGCTTAACTAGGCTTCTCAATGCCTCTATATGCTTGTCTTGCTTGTTCATTATAATTTTCAACTATCAAAACCAGAACACAGAAAGGTTATTTTTAACTATGTCTAAAATGTTTGAGAAAGAAATATAAGTTACTGTAGTTACAAGATGGCCCTGAAGATTGACTGGATTTTAATTGCTGCAATGTCCTCTCTGGTTAAATATGTTGTCTAACATGATCCGGATAAAGTTGATATATTGGGGAAGTCTCTAGCTTCTTTGATCATCGGCTGCTGGCTTAGATTTTCGCGATATCTCTTCAGTGGGATGATTTGATGAACTCCTTCCGAACTGCGGTGAACCAGTTTCTAGCTGTGCCCATCTTTGCATAGTCTGCTGGTTTTTGTTTCTACGTGTTTCTGGTCTAATTTAATGTTCCATCCCCAAGAAGGGGTGGCTTTACATTTTCTTGTCGAACAATGCTTGTCAGACTAAGAACGTGGGAGGGTGAATATATATGCTTGTCAATTGTCATCCATAGATTTATTTTTATCCAACGGTCTAAAAAAAGTATAAAACTTGTAAATTTTACATCATGTAAGAGGATCCTAACCTATAAACTCAATTACTTTTATATATTTTTTGGACCGTTAGATGATAGTAATAAATGACTAAAATTATTTCCTTATTTTTTCTTCATGTGATAATCTTTGCATTTTCAACTTTTAATTTTATCAATTCATTTATCTTCGTCTAACTGCCTAAAAAAGTATAAAATTTTCAAGTTTTACGTAGTATAAGAGAATCCTAACCCATCCCACCACCAGTGTGTGCTGGTTTGAAGCGTTCAGCGCAGGGACGGCTAGCCTGAGCCCAACCAACCATTAGCTAGCTTCAATGCTCCTGTAGAGAAGTCAATATGCGAAGTCTTCTTTTATTTAGGTTGTAGGTTGATATACCTTATCCACAATGTTTAACTTATAGAAATGTATATTCAATTGATTTACCTATAGGTTGATGTCGTCCAGCAGGTTATTCTATAATATTATCTGATCAATCTGAAATTTACACGTTATATATCATTCTTAAAAATATTTTTATAAATTTTTAAATATATATTATATTTTTAAGTTTTTAATGATGTGACAATTACGTGGTTGTTAAATTCTGAAGGTAGTTTTTAAATATACATTATATTTTTAAGTTTTAAATATATATTACTCCTATATTTTTAAGTTTTTAAAACTGACAGGGTTAAATTGCTTTTTCTAGAGAGGATTAATTTGCACAGTTTCAAAATTGAGAGGGACCTAAGAGGTCTTTCTACCATTTTCGTATAGGTACCAGTACCACATTGTGGAATGAGAGGTAGGTCAGGGCTAAATTGTATATTAACCCCTTGTATTTGTAGTGCGATTAGTGATATTAATGGTTGAAGAATGAAGGATACAACAGCTAAAATGATGGGTGGCTGCACAAATAGGGTTAATATACAGCTGAATGAGCTCTTAGCTATGTTTCAATTCTAAAGAAATTGTTTCTGCTTTCAAGAACTACAAAGAAACCCCAGTTTATTTGTTCATAATCACTCTACACTATTCTTTTTCATTTTATCTCACTTTTATTAATGATTGTTTATACTTAGACTTAACCGGGTGTCTTAACTATTTTTTTCTAGTTTGATGTTTAACGTTTTTTCGGGCTACCATGGTGCTTAACGTTTCATTTTGTAACTTAAGTCAGACTTTTCTGTGACAGACGTTAAAAACTTTCCATTATCCAATAAAAATATGGCACGTGTCATATTTTTTATATTTTTTAAATTTTATTTATTTAATTTTTTTAATTTATAAAAATAACCCAAAAACTTTAATTTCTCTAAAATTCCCAAAACTCAAACCTTAAATTCTTAAATTCTTCCCTTCCCACCACCGATTCAACCACCACCGGCCACTTTTGCTTTCGTCAGCCCCACGATTAAAAATTCCATCATTCCGTCGTAAAAAATCGGCGAATGAATCGTCGATTGCTCCGTTAACGAACATCCAACAATGAAGAAAAAATTGATTGGGCTTCTAACCAACGGCTAAAGAGTGGAGAATGTTGAACGGTGAGGTACACGACGCTTGGGTGGTTAAAGGTGAATCGTCAACGTGTAGGTGATGCTAGACGGTGAGGGAGATGCGATTTGAGGGCTTGATCAAATGAAATTAAAACTTTGAAGTTATTTAAGAAGCTTAGGCTCTCTTTGGTTGTAGAATATATTTTCTATTTTTGTTTTCATTTTCAAAAAATAATTTTTATTTTTAGTTTTTTAAAAATTAGAAAACATGTTTAGTTAATAAAGATGGAAAGTTATTTTCAAGAATAAAACTAGTGAGAATGTGTTTCGTCTATAGTTTTTCAAAATAGAAATAAAAAAAAAATTATTAAATAATTGAAATAAAATATAATAATAATAGATAAATAAAATATGAAAATAAACTAAAGTTTTTAAAAATGGCATTAGAAAGATTCGAACCAGGTTAAAATTTAAAAACTTTTGTTTTCATATTTTTCATTTTTCTAAAAATTTTCAATGAAAACAATGAAAACATTTTTTTATGTTTTCAAATTTTCACTTATTTTTGTTTTCATTTTTTTAAAATTATTTTCTATTTTCACAACCAAACGCGTTTTCTTAAACGTTTTATGTTTTCTAAAAAAATGAAAATGAAAACAGACTTCATTCTCTAGAACCAAACGCACCTTTATATTTTTAAATAAATTCAGAAAATAAATAAATTAGGCCACGTGTCATGTTATAATTGGATGATGATATTTTTTTTAACAACTGTTGACAAAAAAACTTAATTTAAATTACGGAATGAAACGTTAGGCACCAAAAATAGTAAAAAAACGTTAAGCACTAAATTAAAAATATAGATTAGACACCTTTTATTGTTAAGCCTTGTACTTATTCACTAAATCTTAAATCATGCTTTTTACCGTTAAAAAAAATCACGCTTTTAAAAAAAGGCCATGCTAAACTAGGAAGTATCAATCTAGGCAATTTTGGGTGAAAAACCCCTTTTAAAATATTATTTTTAATAATGGCTCCCAAAAACATTTATTTGGCAAAATGACCCCCTTTCTTGCCAGGTCGGCAGACCTCGCGTTTTGTAGAACGCGAGGTACGATATCGCGTTGTACAGAACGCGAGGTCTGTCGACTTGGCCTTCCAGTCCGTTTTAACGGTTTAACAGTACCTCGCGTTCTGCAGAACGCGAGGTCCACGAGAAATTGAAAAGGCGGCTTAGAATATATCGGACGGACCTCGCGTTCTGTAGGACGCGAGGTCTGCCCAATTCCAGCCTAAACCGCAAGCAAAAACATGCTTAAGTAGGCCTGTTCGAACCCAATTTCGAGCGTGTAAATGGTATATTTTTAGCGATCATCGAGTTTGGAGTCGTAGTACTGAAAATTGTCTATCGTATGACACGAACATGATTAATTTCCGTCCATTCTACAATGGTTTAAAATGGCTTCGAAAACCCTATGCTAGCATACTTTTTTCGATTGAAGTTGTATTTCAACTAATGTCGATAGACATGTTCGAGCAGAATTTCATACGTATAAATTTTAAATTTTTAGGTAACATCGAGTATGGGGTTGTAGTACTGGAAATTCTCTATCGTATGACACTGACACGGTCAATTTTCGTCAATTGTACATTGACTTATCGTTGCTTCGAAAACACTATCATAAAATATTTTTTTGAATGATTGAAAATATAAGATGGCGTACTGTATAAATAGAAGTAAACTGACTTTATTGATTAGATTGTCATGTGCGAACTCGCATATACAAATTAAAAATAATTAATTAATACGAGGGGCTGAGCGATTAGGACACTTAGGAGCTGTGTGCCCAGTATTTCGACATATAGAACAATGCTTCTTTTGTCCGGTTTTCTCTCGATGTTCGACCAAATCCTCGGCACAATATATTCTTGTAGAAGGTGGACGTCCTTTGGCTCGTAGTAGTGCTGGATCTGGGCGTATGATCAGTTCAGTGTCCACAGCATTTGGATCAACCTCATTTCCGATTGGAGGAAACTCTTTTTCGTAAACTTTAAGCATCGTTTTGAGTAAGTATATCGGATCAACCATACGAATGTATTCTATTCGTTGGTTAGTGCAAGCAGCAATGGCGTGTGCGCACGGGTATTTGAAAGTTTGGAATATTCCGCACTCGCAGGTTTTTGCCCTCAGATCTACAACGTAAGCGTTGTGCTGAATGCCTTCTAACCGCCTGGAAAATTCCGCAACACGAAACAAGTGTCCTTCTCGCGAGAAGAGGGTTGCTTGCACCTGTCTTGATTGGGCGACTTGAATATGCAGTCTGTCGCGGAAATCTAGATGAACTTTGTGTCCACCGGCCATGTACTCAGTTGCTTGCTTGCCCAAGGTTGCAAAAAGGGTAGCTAAACGATAATAGGTCGCCTTGACAATGGAAGTGATAGGCAACTGCCGAACTCCCTTCAGTGATGAGTTCACTGCCTCAGCCAAGTTCGTTGTCATGTGACCATAACGTTTACCTTCGTCATACGATCGAAGCCATTTTTCTTTTGGGATTTTTTCAAGGTATTCAGCTCCCTCTTTGTTTCTCGCTCTCAGTTCCTCGAGCATTTCAGCCACCTCTTGTTTGTAGTGCGAGTTGCCTACGAGATGACAGTTGAATAGTTATGGTCGAAAAACACATGAAAAAAGGTCGTAAATTGAAGCGAGTAACAAGTAATATAGTAAATGAAAATGACATAAATGACGTACCCATATCGAGCACCATTTGACGTTCATCACGATTCTTGTATTTCAGCAGGTAGTTTGCGGCTATGTGCCGCAAGCAAAAACGGTGGTGAATGTATGGAGGCTTCCAATAATCACCCAAATTTTGTATCGCCCACAGCAGCGCTGTGCCTCTGTCAGAAATAACACACACCCCTTCATCACTTCTTCTTCGTATTACAGGATCAAGGACATATTTTCGTAGGTTCGTAAGGAAGAACGTCCAAGACTCCAAATCCTCCTTCGGGACGGTTGCGAATGCAACAGGAACGCATTTGCGATTGCCGTCCTGTGCTATAGCTAGAAGTAGGATCTGTGTATATTTTCCGTACAACCATGTGCCGTCGATTTGGACCATCGGTTTGCAGTGCTTGAATGCGTGGATGCACTGGGGGAAAGTCCAAAATAACCGGTGGAATTGACAAACACCTCGGACGACACGATCATTTTCGTATGCCAGAACCGTATCAAGTTTGACAACCATTCTGGGGATGTGTTTCTGCAGGAGATTAAGCCACGGGCGCAACTCTATGTAAGATTCCTCCCATCGGCCATACAATTCCTCTTTGGCCTTTTTCCTTGCATACCATGCTTTCGAATAACCTGGACGGAATGGCGTGTGTGTGTGTGCCTGGGAGGCAGTCCCCTTACTTTCGACAAGTAAGGGATAGATTTGATGGGAGGCAGGGTACTCCAGTACCTCGCGTTCTATAGAACGCGATATTAGTACCTCGCGTTCTATAGAACGCGATATATGTTACCTCGCGTTTTATAGAACGCGATGTTGTAAAGACATCGCGTTCTATATAGCGCGATGTCACTTTAAATGCTTTGTTTCAGACATTCATTCCGTCAGAAGTTATAATAACCGTACTATTCACTATTTGTTTGTTTCTGTAACTGAGAACATGTTCGAGAATTTGAGACAATTGTAGTATTGTTGTCAACTACTACTGGTGCTTATAATGTATGTAATTGAGTACTACTAATTTTACATAATTTGAAGTCCGTTTAACATTCATAAAGGATGAAATAAGACGTCATATAACATAATTGGAAGATCATTTCATAAGTTAATGGTTAATCTGAATCATCGTAGTCAGTGGACACGTCTGAACTAAGGTTTAGTTCTTCGATCATCTGTTGTTTTCTTTGTCTACGCCTGTACATAAAAAGTTGCAGCTCCTCCACAGCCGCATCAACATCCGGTGAAGACGGTGCGTGTTCAGTGTTCGGAGTAGGTTCTACGGGTGCAGACGTACTACCTTCGCCGTCGTTGACAAACTTAACATTGAAATCGACGTCTCTAGCTCCGACGGCATTGAGCCGGTCATACATGTTACGAACGTCTGTTTCGTTCGTAAGCTTCATAACGTAGTGCGTTTCATTAGCTGACGGTGATGGGATTCGACATTCCATGGCCGCAATTTCTTTGTCGGTGTGTTTACTAACCTCGATTGTTGTCAACTGTATTAAATCTTTCAGTGACATTTTGCCGGTGATTGTTGACTCAAAATAAGTATCGAGAAAATAAAATGTTGCCTTAAATTTTGCCATAAGGTGAGCAAGGATTGGGTGTTTAGAGAGAATTTGGAATGAGTAAATGATGGTGGAATTCGTGGGTATTTATAGGAAAGGAAAAACACCACATAAATAAATTTAAGTCGAATTTCATTTTACAAAACTTTCAACATGTATTCTTTAATAAGTAACTTGAGACAACTACATAAATTATCTATAAAATTCGAAACAATTAATTCAGTAGCTCCGGCGGGCAAATTTGATCGGAGGTCCCGACTAAAAGAAGCATAGAGCGAAATCCAATGTAAATGTTGACTGCCACGCCACATCTGAAATGAGTAAATGGTAGCAGCTTTGATTCACATCTGAATCCGCCCCCGCTTTCTAAAACTCCTTTCTTTTCAAAACTGTAGCCGGGGATCCTCTCGACGGCGGCTACAGAAGCAGCCATTGAAGCCACTACTGCAGCATACAACCTCTAAAATATTGCGTTATGCCGGTAAATATTAAGGTATGTACCCCTGATGAACACAAATCTTTAAGTGAACTCCAACTATCATAAATGAACAATATTTCGGACATAAAAATTGCAACGGAAAAAAACTCAGCATTACACGAACTCATATTCAACTGACCTAAACTAAACTTAACTGCTTACAAAAATTCATCTCCCTGCATATATATATATATATATATATATATATATATATATATATATATATATATATATATATATATATATATATATATATATATATACACATAGACCTCGCGTTCTGTACAACGCGAGGTAAGGCTGACCTCGCGTTCTACAGAACGCGAGGTTGCCACGTCATTCACCTCTATAAATAGCAAACTGGAGTGGCAAGGAGCACCGAGATAAATTTTTCATCATATTCACGTACGCAGTCAGTTTTCGCTTGAAGCTACTAATGACAACATAGCGCATATTTTGGAAGTTTTGTTTTAATTTAACTTCCAAAATATTGCGCTATGTCGTTATTTTTAGTTACTACTGAAAATATAACGCGTATAAGGTATGATTCATTGTTGTTATTATTATTATTGTTCTTATCATTATTGTTATTATAATTACTATCATACTAATAATTTTTATTGTTAGTATCATTTATTATTATTATTATTATTATTATTATTATTATTATTATTATTATATTTTTTCTTTTTATTTTTATTGTTATTATTTTTATTGTAATTGTAAATAAATAAATTTTGTTATTATTGTATATTAAATGAGTTTCCCGCTTTAAAAACTCAAATTTAAAAACCCCACGACCTCGCGTTCTACAGAACGCGATGTCTTTAGAACCTCGCGCTCTATAGAACGCGAGGTTCCTTTCTGACCGTTCAGATAACGCGTCTGATCACTGACGCGCCTTTTCAGTGAACCTCGCGTTCTATAGGACGCGAGGTACATGAACATCGCGTTCTATAGAACGCGAGGTTCATTAACCTCGCATCCCAAGCGCCGCGAGGTCCTCTATAAATTGGAGGTTTTTTTCCTAAAAACCTCCACAGAACGCGATTTCTATAGAAGTTTCAAAAAAATTTGAGTGCAATTTTTATATATCGTTTGATCACATGGAGCCCTTGCTACGCAACCGAGCGAGTCACTGCAGTGAATATTGGCGCACCAATCCAGAGGTATTATTTTTTTCCCTTTTCATTTCTAAAAAAATTTACTTTATTAAATTTTATTCTTTTATTTTTACTAACTATTTTATTTTATTTTTTTCAGGGATACGAACGTAACTTACAATGTTACGTTCACCGTATCACTGTCGCACCCATTCCTGCTGTTGCCCAATTGATTGAGCGGGCTGGTTTTGGGCACATAGCTCGCTATATAGGGGGGGTGAAGGTTAGACCGTCGTTGATCAGCGCGCTGATAGAACGGTGGAGACCCGAGACGCACACATTCCATCTTCCATTTGGCGAGGCAACAATTACGTTGCAGGATGTTGCCTACATTCTCGGGTTGCCTATAGATGGCAGCGTTATTACTGGTGTAGCGATGGGACATTGGCCACTCCTATTTGCTGAACAAATTGGGGTGATGCCCCCTGATAGAGCGTGGGACGGAGGGAAAATTTCTCTACTGTACTTGGAGGAGAACTTTGGAACCCCTCCCCCCGATGCGGATGATGTTACACTTGAGGTATTTTTTTATTATATTTAGTATGCTTTTATTACATTTATTATTAAATTAAAATTTTTTATTTGCATATTAGCGTTTAGGGAATTTTTTATGATGAATAGGATACTTAGGATACTTTATTAAATATTTAGGTTGCCTACATTAAATATTTAGGATACTTACAATTTTTTATGATAAATTTTTAGGATGAATTCAGTAATTATTTAGGGTACTTTATTAAATATTTAGGTTGCCTACATTAAATATTTAGGATACTTACAATTTTATTATTTAGGATGAACTTACAATTTTTTTAATTAGGATGCCTTTATTAATTTATATTTTCACAGCGGTATGCGCGAGCCCACATCTTGCGCATTATTGGCGGGATATTAATGCCCGACAAAACTCGCAACAAAGTGCACGTTATGTGGCTTCATCATCTCACAAATTTAGCCGAGTCTGGACAAAAATCTTGGGGGTCGGCTGTCTTGGCGTTTCTTATCAGAGACCTCTGCAGAAACGTTGACGCCTCCAAAGCATCGATGGGAGGATGCTGTTTATTCCTCCAGGCTTGGGTTTGGCTTCGGATCCCTACTTTGGCACCACAGCTTCGGATTCCCAGTCCTCTGTCATTTCCGCTTATACGGAGGTACTACATAATCTACTATATTTTTTTCTTCAATTATTTTATTTAACGATCTTTTTCATTATTTAAAGGTGGTCCGCCAACCTATCCCACGTCGGCCTATCGGACTCCCAGAAAGCATACAGATATGCATTCGATGCCTTGACGGAGGACGAGGTAATTCAACAATTATTTTGGTTTTTTCCATACTATTTTTTCCAATAATATTTCATATAGAAATTTTTACTAACTTTTTTCATTCTTTTTAGTTCGTGTGGACGCCCTACGATTCAGAGGAGATTCGCAACATTACTCCAGCAGCTATTGTGGAACAACGACATCGAGACCTCTGGATTTCCGTAGTTCCGCTCCTGAACTACGAAGTTTGCGTGTGGCATTCTGCGGATCGGGTACTCCGATAGTTCGGGTACATCCAAGATCTTCCACGCCCTCCGCAAAATATGGACGAGTTCCACCATCTTACGCGTCAGGGGAAGACGGAGACTGACTGGGCTGAGCACCACGCTGTCTGGATAGCGCTTTGGGGTCAACGATTTCACAGACGCCCACATTTTCTCCAACCAATTATAGAAGGGGGTCCTTCGGTCACTTTCAATTATGGCCAGTGGTATAGGGACAATGGGATGCGACATATCCTTACTCCGGAGGAGCTGCAAGCCGGGCTTCCCCAGCGACCCCAAAACCGCCCACGCGGGAGCGGGCGAGCGAGCCAGACCCAGAGCCAGTCCCAGCCCCAGAGGCAGACCCAGAGGCAGTCAACGCAGCGCGGTCCGAGACCACGATATGACACTCCAGGGGCATCATCTTCTGCCCCACCATTGCATAGCGGTCCATCGACTTTCCAGCAGACGATGCCTCCACCCCAGTTCGGCTCCACTGATGCCTATCGCCCCCAGACGCCCACGACTGACCTTCTACTTATCAATTATCCACCTCAGTATGAGTTTCATATGGTGGAGAATACGCCGATGGGTAGTTTGTTTTACTCCCCGCCTAGGCCCAGCACAGATCCGCAGATCGCACACGATGGTCAGGATGATAGGGACCAGGGACCACCACACGATGGACAGAGGAGGTATCCGGATCGTGAGCATCATCCACCCGACTGCGGAACCGGTGGACATAGGCATTTTTAGTTTTTTTTTGTTGTTTTCTATTTATGTTTTTAATATTTATGTAAAACACTTTAAAATTTTATAATGTCGTATTCTAATTTTATTTATGAATTATAATTTTGTTTGCATATTATAATTAAACTTTATAATATTTATTTAATTTTTGTTTTTAATAAATTTAATAGGATTAAAAAACAGAAAATCGATATTAGTTGAAATACAACTTCAATCGAAAAAAGTATGCTAGCATAGGGTTTTCGAAGCCATTTTAAACCATTGAAGAATGGACGGAAATTAATCATGTTCGTGTCATACGATAGACAATTTTCAGTACTACGACTCCAAACTCGATGATCGCTAAAAATATACCATTTACACGCTCGAAATTGGGTTCGAACAGGCCTACTTAAGCATGTTTTTGCTTGCGGTTTAGGCTGGAATTGGGCAGACCTCGCGTCCTACAGAACGCGAGGTCCGTCCGATATATTCTAAGCCGCCTTTTCAATTTCTCGTGGACCTCGCGTTCTGCAGAACGCGAGGTACTGTTAAACCGTTAAAACGGACTGGAAGGCCAAGTCGACAGACCTCGCGTTCTGTACAACGCGATATCGTACCTCGCGTTCTACAAAACGCGAGGTCTGCCGACCTGGCAAGAAAGAAGGTCATTTTGCCAAATAAATGTTTTTGGGAGCCATTATTAAAAATAATATTTTAAAAGGGGGTTTTCACCCAAAATTGCCATCAATCTAACTTGACATTAGCTATTTATTTGGGCCAAAGTTAATATGATTCCAAAGTGGAATTTTTCTGGGTAAATTAGTTCGCTCACATCTTCACATTGAGTCCAATGATCCAATCCATCTAATCTACTGATTGGGTTTGGGGGTTTTTGAAGGTAATTTTTGTCCCCTTTTCTCTTCAACGACCTTTGAGCAACTAGCTTGTTAGTTGTTACTTCTTCCCGGAATCTGGGCATTAAAAAATGGCGGCTTTCAGTGGTTTATCAGCTTCCCAAAGTCAAATCTTGTGTCGCTGCTCTCCACCTATCTCTTCTCCTGCCTTCATTTCGCCTCCGCTTCATTTCAAAGTACGCTTCTTTTCCCCATCACTCTCTTTCTATCTCCTTGCTTGAATCTAATCGTTACTTAATTCCTTTTCCCCTTTATTGAAGAAGCAAGCGCCAGTTCGGAAATTGTTTCTGGTTCCACTTAAGTGTTCATCTACAGGGCCGAGTCAAGATGCTGAGTCAGAAACTGAAACGATACCGGCTCCATCTTCTTCTGTTTCAATGGCTTCGACCAATTCCACGTATAATTGGCGTGCGGGGATTGGTGCCGTCGGGCTTCTTGAAACTGCCTACTTGACTTACCTCAAGCTCTCCGGCTCCGATGCCTTTTGCCCTCTCGGTGGTGGAAGTTGCGGAGATGTCCTCAACAGTGATTACGCCCTCATTTTTGGTATTTAATTGCATAAATTCGTTCGCATGAATGTGGGAAATTAGGGTTCTTTAGTATTTTATTCTTATATTTACTGCTTTCATTTGTTTGCCTTCTGGTCTCTGAATATGCAAGTCTCAAAAAACAAAAATAAAAGTTGTATCGCCAATTTCTTGTGTTATTGCATGTTTTCCCATTTTGTTGCGAGTGGTAATCTCATAATCTTAGTGTAGGAATGGAATTTCAATTTGATTGTGAAAGCACAGTATTTTTAGAGGATAAAATGATATGTGCTTTTGAATTTATCAGGTGTTCCTCTTCCATTGGTGGGACTGATTGCATATGGATTCGTAACAACACTCAGCTTGCTGTTGAGCAGGAAGAACTTACCTTTGGGGATCAATGAAACGGACGGGCGTTTACTATTGCTTGGGAGCACTACCTCCATGGCTGCTGCTAGTGCATACTTTTTGTACATACTGAGTACAAAATTTGCTGGAACTTCTTGCTCCTACTGTCTAGTGTCGGCTTTATTATCGTTTAGTTTATTTTTCATCAGCCTAAAGGTCTGCTTTGCTTAGTTTGTTTTGAATTTCCATTATTAATCAGTTAGATGATATAGCTTTTCCCGGATTTATGATTAATACTAAGTATTCTCTGATGTTCCATTCCATTGTAGGATGTTGGGTTGCAGGAGGTACAGAAAGTGGTGGGTTTACAGGTGTGCATAGCAAGCTTAGTGGTTGCCACGTTAAGTACCTCGTACAGCAATTTACCATCTGCGCCTTCAAGGTGATTGGGCGTTCATTGCTTGTAGCATCTCTTGGTTATTTGATAGATATTTTTGTTTAGCTGCCTTTTTTTTATCTTTTAGTTCTTTCTCTATTGATACAGACACTATGCTTATTTCTCAATTTTTTCTTCCCTTGACAGCGCGGCTAACATTAACCTTCCATATTTTACGACTGAGATAACAACAAAATCAAGTCCTTTTGCTATTTCTCTTGCAAGGCATCTACATTCTATTGGAGCTAAGATGTATGGGGCTTTTTGGTGCTCTCACTGTCAAGAACAAAAACAGGTGCTTTTTTGCTTTTAGTTCTCTCTTAGAAGTTGGAATGTGGTACTCTTCTAATTCTCTAATGAAGACAGGGTATTTATTAAGTTTTCTGATGAATTGTATAGAAATAATGCAATTTTCAAGATCCAATGATTATTATTGTTTCTTCTAAGAGCTCATAATGATTTGGCCAATAGAAAAAATAAAGATGGCCAGTGGACTTACCGTTGTATCAAATACCAGGTTCCTGTAATATCGTGTTGTCTCTTCCAAAATGGAAGTGATGTCTTTAGAAGTATTAAGTAATAAGAAGTCGATGAATATCTTTGAAATTCTTGTCCAGTTTCATACTAAGAAAATTTTTGGGTCAGTCAGTCAACTAGGGGGTATTTAACTATTTATATCTGTATTTATGTAGAACCAGTTATCCTTGACCTCATCAATCCCAATAGGAATAAAGTCGCTCTTTCTAGTATCTAAAATTTGCAGGCATAGCTGGATAATATTACTTTTCTTATTATACTTGGCTTTTCATTAGAAAGACAAATCTGATGCTTCTTTTCTTAAAGAGTAGGCGCCATAAATATATAATCACCTGCTTTTTGAACAGATAATCCGTGTACGTTTTACATATAATGTGAATGCGGGTGCCTTTGATTCTTTTATAAGTATGACATTCATCAGCATTGATTTCTGTTTCCGATGCAGATGTTTGGGCGTGAGGCAGCAAAGTTGTTGGACTATATTGAATGCTTTCCTGATGGATATAAGACAGGAACTGTAATGATCAAGGCATGTGCAGATGCAAATTTGGAAGGATTCCCAACCTGGGTTATTAATGGTCAGGTGAGGAAACATTTCCCTTTTGTAATTCTCCACATCTTTAGACCTTATATTTTCGAATTACTTCATTTATTCCAAAATTTCCTCGTCTGTATTATATTTAATGTGTCATAAGCAGTAAACCTATCATGTAATGCACTGTAATCTTTTCATTCAGAATCATCTATATTCTCATATAAGCATATACGATGTACCCTTTTCTAGGTTTTGAGTGGAGACATGGAATTGGAAAAACTTGCTGAGGTATCCGGGTTCGAATTCAATGGATGAGCACAGACAGATTAATCTACACTGGCATTTGTACAGCTTACAGATGCTTGCCCCGCACAAGATTTTGAAGGATGAAGTCTGTTTCTCGCAGTCACGGGTACTCTTTGGGACTTAGAACGTAGCAATTCGTCCTATAACGAAGCTCAATGGTACATATTTGATCATTCTTATAATTCATGTATGAGAACATTTAAACTCTGAGAGCAGCCACCGAATTCAGCTTATATTGTGCCCCAAAACCCAACTCACTGAGACTTTGCTTAAAACTTTACTCCTCAGCTTATTTGCTTGCCATGCGTGGGCGTGATGTTTCTCTGTAGACTAGTTTCTGGGATATGGCCACCAACCAGGCCGTCATCCGATGCATTTTTCTCGGCATTTTTTTTATTAATTAGAAAGTTATTACATTTTCATACCGAAATTCGAACTCATACAAAATTGATACATCCTTAAAGTTTAGTGTCTAAAATGCTGTTATTTTATCCATGCCATCACAGCGTTTGGATTTCAATGACCTATTGGTATAATTGAAACAAAGTGAAAATTGAATGTTATAATTAAAATAATTGAAAGTTTAATGATATAAATGATACAAACCTAAATTCAATAATACTCGGTGTAGTTTACCTAACCTTTTTATTAGGTTTGGGTATAAGATCTATAGCCAAAATTATCGAAGAATCAACCAATGCTAAAATATTTGTAAACTTTTCTTATATTATATTGTTATGTAGAATCTTCCTATAAAACTTAGAATATTTGTTTTATCATTTAAGTGTTTAATATTTTTTATCAAAAAAATATGATTTTATTATGACGGAAAAATCATCATAGACAAATCTTAATGTTAATTATAGCATTGGAGTGGATAAATTGAGTTATTTATTGGGCCATGAGGTCAAACACTAAAAACCTCATGGGCTTTTATAACTACCTAACAGTAAAACGTTATCTGACCGACAGCTACACTTTGATTTTCAATACAAACCGCAATCTTCTACGAGCTCGCTTTTCTCTTCTTTTCTGGCTTCACTTTGGTTTTCTTCACATTTCTAATCTGCTCTTACCTTTCCTTTTCCTTTGAAATTGAAAGAATAAGGGAGAAAAGTCTTGCTTGATAAAGGCCTAAACAATAACTTTACCAGGAAATACGGGAACATGAAACGGACCATTCCGATGCAGCAACTGGTGTCGTATCCTGCCGTTTAAGGATTTGATTTGATTCGAAATTTTAAAGTTTTTGCTGTTCTTGAGTGGGTTTGTTTTATGACGACGGTCGGAGGTGTATGTCGTTTCTTTCCCGATCGAGCTCTCGCCCGATGCTTCCCTTGTCTCTCCGATCCCGGTACTCTATTTTCCCCTACAATAATTAAAAGCTTTTTACTATGTTTTGTTTAGCGGAATTCAGTTGAGTTGCGGATAATTAGTTTATTACTTCCCCTTTTTTTCCTAATTGTTTTTTCTATTTTTCACGGCTTTTAGCGTTTTTCTTGTGATTAATTTTGATTTTCTGATGGTGGAATGTGGATTCTAAGCTCGGAGATCATCGTTGGGCTTGAAAGTGACATTAGTAATGCTGCATATGATATTCGTTGGCATTCTCTTTCTTTTCGATGATGATTTGATTGAGAAAACGAAAAAAGAACCCTGGTATGTGTACGGCACTTCATTCACTGCAATTAGTTCTATTTTCTGCTTTGAAGATATAAAGTTGGATTCTTTTGTCTTGAAATTGATAGCTTGTAAATGCTACATGTCTGTGGAAGCTTCAATTTAGTTATTTCTTCATTTTCCCAGGTACACAGCTTTATACTTGTTGTTGCTTTTTGCCACATTGGTGCAGTACTTTATTACTTCTAGTTCTTCTCCCGGGTAAATATCAGTGCGTTTTTACTCTATAAATCAAGGTTTTGAACGGTATAGAATATCGATTACATTATTGCTCTAATGTTTTTCATTCTCTTTATTGTTTTTCTGCTTTTAGTTATGTCGTTGATGTGATGAGGGCTGTTAACGAGACAAATGTGATACATCGGAAGTCGTTTGTGGCCTCAAAGTAAGCAATGTGTTTCCTTTTATTAGTCCTTCTCCATTCTTTGTTTCTTCCATCTTTTAGAAGTTTGAACTAAATTATTCTCTATAGAATGATATAACAGCAATAGAAGTGGATTTATGCTTGGAATCTTACTATTTATCATGTGCTTATAATGTTTAAGCAAAGACAGCCTGCTTCAACCATAAATGGAAGCTTGATTGTCTCTGTAGAAGGGAGTCAACTGGGTAGAAATTTGCAAGGGAGTAATTCCCCATCTTGGACAAAGTTGGTGATGGACTTGTATCCCCCTGGAACATCCGTTAGGTGTGTAAAACACTGTTAACTTTGTGAATAATCTCTTTCGATTACCTTTTCAATGGATTTATGTTTATAGATCTGCATGGGTGCTAAGTGCCAACGAAGTTAAGCATTTACAGTAGTCTTCTTTTGTGTATCTTTTGCATTTTGCTTTCTTATGCTTGTTGCTTTTACAAATCTTAAACAAGTGCGGGTTGAAGTTTTTAACCTCTTTTTCCATGCTAGTTTCGATTTTATATTTCTAATCTTGTCTAGGAGACAAATGGCATATAAATCTTGATGTTTTGTTTGCTTTAACCCCATAAGCTTTTGAGTTTAATCTGAGTTGTGTCATGCAAATCGCCAAGTAGAATTCAGTTATGTAGAACTTATTGAATACAACAAAACTACCAACTCTCTTTTGGATCTTGCAGGTCTTGCACCTGCTCCTATTGTAATGTTGAGCAGGTATTAAGCTCTAACTTTTATGTCTAATTTTTATGTCCTTCATGTGATACAACTCATTTTCTTTGAATCTACACTTCTTGATGACCTATGCTTATGCTGTTTTACTTACCTAGATGGTGGATGCTTATTGTTGACTTTATATAATGTCTAGCATTCAAAAAATGCATGTGTGAAACTGTGAATATTTGTAGCTTTGATTGCGAGCATGGAGGTCCATGTAGTCAGGAAACTTGTTAACTCATATTATTGCTTTTGATTGGATGTTCATTGCAAAAATTATAAAGAATCACTTCTGATTATTCAGCTATCTTTTTGGATGTTGCTTTTGTGTGCACTTAGTACCTTACATGGCACATGATATGTTTCTTTGTCTGCAACTGCAGCCTCCACGAGCAAAGCATTGCCATGATTGTGATAAATGTGTTCTTCAGTTTGATCATCATTGTGTATGGCTTGGAACATGTGTTGGCCGGGATAATCATTGCAAATTTTGGTGAGTCTACATCTTTGACACGTTCTTTGTGGCCTTACCTATAGTTTGTGAACTTTTGATAGTTACTGACACGCGTCGTTTTCGCGTCAAAAATAATTCCTTATTCTCTATTAATAAATAAAGGAAATTAAATGTAGTAAAAGAGAAGTAAGGGTCGATCCCACAGGGACTAAGAAAACTTCCTGATTTATGTTCGCTTGATCGGTGAGCCAAGAAGAGAGCTAAATGATGTTTAAGTAGAAAAGGGGGTGACTTGTAGAATTTAAGTAAAAATAAATAAAGATTGTAGAGAATATTAAAAAATGAATTCAATATAATAAAGACTAGCTTCGAGCTTTTCCATTATTATCTTGATCATAATTAGCATGAAAATCTTGATCAAACTAGCTACTCATCAGTTACTATGGCAAGGTATCTATAGTCTAATGAGAAGGGTGCTCAAACTGTAAAAAAGTTGCTCCTCATAAACCCATTAAATACATTGACAGAGGACTTTCTTTTCCCTTTTCCATTATTATCTGAATTGGTTAAGTTTTTCGACTACTTCAATAAGTTCAAATGGTTGAAATATATCTTTTTCTAATTTCGAACTGATTTGTCTTCTCCTGTCACAATTCTATGAATAAAGGTGGTATATTTGTGAAGAGACAGCATTGTGCCTTTGGACTGGCATCTTGTACATTACGTTCCTGAAGGCCAACATTTCAAGGGCTTGGTATGTTATGTTACTAAAGTAACTTTTCCTTTCTACTTTCTTGGTATGACAGTCCAATACTTTATGGTGTGAGACAATGAGGCTAAATATTGATTATTTGACTTTTATTTTCGTTTGGAGCTTTTGTATTAACTTATTCTGAAAATTTGACTTGGAAACATTTTGTTGACAGGTGGAAGGATGCCATAATGATTCTACTATTGGTCGCCCTGTCAATTTCCATACTATTTCTACTGCTGCTGCTGCTCTTTCACAGGTAAGTTGTCATTTTTACTTGTTTTTAGCATTGCATTTCTGATTTTGATGTATGGTTTTAATGTTATGTGCCGTGGGGCATGGGCACTGCTTTGTTTTGGGGACCTTTGTTTTTCATGCAGCTATCTTGTTCTGACAAATCAGACTACTTACGAACTAGTTAGACGCAGGCGTATCCCGTATCTAAGGTCAGTGGGTACTTTTACTCTTTTCATTATATTTTGCATCATGCAAATTGTGCAATGGCGTGTTTACGTATATCGATAGAATTATTAACTCTGATCAACAGAGATTATCATGATTGTTTTGATAGAACACATTTTTTAGTTATCGGTTGGTACGAAGTGAGAATATAGTCAGGACATTTTCTTTAGTTTATCAAGTGATTGACCATGTGTTGACAGCTTACTTGGATGGCATTTTCATTATATGCAGGCGGATTCCGGAACGAGTATTTCCTTTTAGCAAAGGAGTTTGCAGAAATTTATGGGACTTCTGCTGTGTACGAAGCAGCATTTACAGTTTGGAATCTTTACCCTCTCCTCAAGAAGTAGAAGAGAAGTCGAGGCCTTACACTTGCATAGATGTTTTAACCTGTCGTTGCTGCTGATAATATCATAGAGCAATGTATCATTTAGCAAAAACATTTGTGATTTTAACCCAAAAGAATATTTAATGTGAGGGTGTTTAGAAGCAATCATTCTAGTTTAGTAGATATATGGTTGCCAGGTTTACGTTTTGCTGGTGATTGATTTGAAAGGATGTTCGAATCGTTTAAATTTTTAACACAACAGATGTATAATCAAATTGATTACTGTCTCGATTGCAATAAAATACAAATCAGTGTCCGCATTCAGTAATGAAACTCAACAAAATGTACAAATGCCGCTCCAGCAATGTCTGAAGTATAAGAACTGTACATAACCTCTCAAATCTCGATAGATTGGAGGACATAAATTTTCATATCATAAAAATCCTAATGAGAAAGTATGTTTAGGAAAGAAACTCTGGTATGGAGCAAGCTCCTAAACAAGCACTCTAATCCATCTTCAAAGCTTTCCAACACAGTATCCAAAGATTCCAAATTCAGCAGTGCGGATTGAATTTTCTTTCCCTCGGAGTCCTCTTTCGAACCCTGCAGCAGTAAGTTGCTAACTGCGACATCGACTCTGTCTAATTCGTTCATCTTCTGCTCATCTTCGCAAGCTGCTGTCGAACCCTTCCGCACAAACTTAGAAACCAATGACCACTTCGAGGGCTTCGGCTTCAACATGGAAGGAGAAAGGAATGAGAGGAAGGTGTGAAAGATGGAAGCAGTGATCAAGCTTGCTTCTTTAAGCAATGCAGCCACCGCGAACAGATGCCGGTTCTGTTCTAACTCGGGAAAGTCACCGAAGATGTCGTCCATTTGCTTCAATGATGCAAGAGAATTGGCAATTTCCCTTTTCATATTCTTCCTAGAGGTGATGTAACCACTAATGTTGGTTTCAATTCTTAGCTCCCCCGCCTTGCTTCGTCGAAGAGCCGATTGAAGTTCTCGAGCACATTGTTTCATCGACAGAACGGTATCCCTCGTGTTACCGCATAGATCCAAGTGCTTCAAAGAACAATCTAGCAACGCATTTTCCCATTCCCGATTGTGATGTTGAGCTAAAGCTTGCTGAGTGAGTGGCAAATTGAGAAGATCCTCTAAGCAGATGTACAACTCCGCTAGGCCGAATAGACCGGTGCAAAGTGTATCGGCATTCGACGATGAAGCACCCTGCCAACACCTACGCTTATTCAGCTCCTCTTCCAATCGAAGCGTGCTGGGATGTGATCTAGCAGGGAAGCTAACTGATCGGACACTGTGTTTTTTCATAGACTTTGAGGAGAAAGCAGCCATTGTCACTCTGCTAATTAAGTTCAAATAATGAAGCACTAACATTTATTTATACCAACAAAGCTGGAGAAGGAAAGCAGCCAGAAATCAGTGTGGTCCCACGTAGCAACGTGGAAGGCATGTGATGATATTGATATTTGATCAACTTGCCTTGTTTAATAAAAATCCCAGGGTTCTGATTTGGATACGGTGTATCTGACTTTTGGGAATTTTTTTAAAAACATTTCTGGAATGCATCGCAATCGCATCATCAAATAATGAACCAACACCACTGTCGAAAGCTGACTTGGATTTTTCTAATGAGAAAAAGGTGGGCATGTAAAGTAATGTAGATACGCAGGACCTTGAAACCTATGTTAATTTATTTAAGATCCGGAGAAAACTTTAAATCATTTAAATAAGATTTAACCGTCGTAAAAGTATTCAAATTATATATTTTTTTACCAATTAATTGATTAAATTATTTTTTTGGTTAAAATAATACATAATATTCTATTTTGTTACTCAAGTAAAGTTTTTTCGTCATAGACTTTAAAATAAACTTCTGCTATACATCAAAACATGACACATGATATATTTATGTTATTTTCTTTAATATTTATTTAAAAAAATAATTTTATAAAAAAAATTCAAAAATCTTTAATTTTTTTAAAACTTCTAAACTCAAACCTTAAATCACCAAAATCCTCCCCACCCACCACTAGCTCAAGTGCTCAACCACAACCAACCACCATTGCTTTCGTCGGACCACCACAACTGAAAATTTCATTATTCTATCGTAAAAAACCGACGAATGAATAGTCGATTGCACTATTGACGAACATCTAAAAATAAAGAAAAAAAAATCGGTTGAGTTCTTATCGATAACTAGAGGGTGGGAATGTCGAACGATGACGTACACGACACTTGAGAATGAATGGTAAGCCACCAACATGTGAGGAATATCAGACGGTGAGGGATATGTGATTTGAGTGTTTAATTGAAATAAATTAAAACTTTGAGATTTTTAAATAAATTTAGAAATTAAAAAAAAACTACATGTCATATTTTGGTTCGATGACGAAAATTTTCCAACGATTGTTAGTCGAAAATTTTTATTTGAGTAACGAAATGAAACATTAAATACTTATTTAACCTGAAAATATTAAACATCTAATTAAAAAGAAATATAGTTTAAAGTTTGAATACTTATCTTACTGTTAAACTTTTAAATAATGTTGGTACGAGTGGTACCTGGTAGCAGAGACTTGCCGGAGTACGACATGAGTCTTCTACTTGTTATATAATAATGCTTGTACAGATAATATGTTTATATACGGATACATGAATGCTACTCCTTTCAATATGAGGAGAATCTTCTTTTGGATTTTCGCCAGTTGGATTCGAAATTAGGATCTTAAACTCCACATTCTGATTAATTTTATTTACCTTTAATAATAAAGTGTTGTTTTGCTTTATCTTACCGAAGAGGAAAGCATATATGGACCTTCTAAATCCTATCTGCTTTCGACACGTGTTATGATGTTAACTGTCTTGTTTCGAGGAAAAATTAATAGAGATGTATCTCGCTTGTCAAGTTATTCATAGTCTCATTAAATGAAATTTTTCATCTTATTTTTTAAGGTGAATCTTCACCTCTTTCTTATATGTAATTGAGGAGTGAGTTATTATTAAGAAGTTACACTGAGATCGATAAATTTTATTGGATGGAACATGAATGACAACGGGAGTAAAATCCATATAATAATTTCCCTGTTTTGAGTTGGTTCATAGCGAACACGTGGAGGGAAGTGAGCAGGACACCATTAACCTTTACTTGAACCAAGGAATATAAAAAGTTGGAGAAATAATGGAGCAGGCATTTGTTATTTGAATTTGGTTCAAGATTTAAAGGGCCTTTAAGACCGAATAATGTGAAGAGAAGACAAGATTGTGGACCAAAGTGTCCATCTTATCTGTACGGTTCAAGGAGTGGGCCTAACATTCTAGTCGGAATTTAGTTCCAGATGCAATGCCTTTGTCAAAAAAGAATAGTACCCTAACCCTACCTCTACAGGCGCCTTTAGAAGATAACAAACTTCAATCATTTCAGCTTCACACTAATTAATATTCTTATTAATTGCTTTTCACTATCAAACAATTTTCAAACTTAAAATTATCATTGTTTGTCAATGGACAATATATTATCATTTTCAATTATTTTTCTAAACTATGTTACTATAATAATATTAATATTTTGGATGTTCACCGATTCTTTAGAAATTTATCTCCTAAAGGTAGATCTATTTATAGTTAGGCTTCTTGAGCTTGGATTTAATTTTTTTCCCTTTAGATAACTTAACCCAGCCCAAAGAAAATAAATAATTCAAAAAATATACTATATTGTTTAAATTTATTTATAATAACAATGATATTAACATTAAATATTATTTTTATTTAAAGCGTAAGTATTATAAATAGATTGAGAACCAATCTAGACAATTTATCGCTTTGATCTTTATCAGAACTCAGAAAATGTGTCTTATGCTCTAACTTAAGATTTCCCATGAAAGTTTATTTTGTAACTAAATCAAATGGCATCATATTAACAAAAATGACCCCTATAAAATTTAAGAGTAATTATTTGATACACATGCGGTGGAAATTAAAACTTTCCACAAGTGTCTTAATTTTAGGGTTTAGAAATTTAGTTTAGGGTGTATGGTTTAGGTGTTTAGGTGTATGAGTTTTAAATTTAGAGATTGTGGTTGAAATTTATAGTTTAGGGTTATAATTTAGGGTTTATAAATTAAAACCTAAATCATCACCATATTACTCTAAAACTAAACCCTAACCTCTAAACCCTAAATTTTAACCCTAAACCCTAAAATCTAACCACTATCCCTAAATTTTAAATCCCTACACCTAAACTCATAAATCCTACATTCTAAATTAAGCCCTTAAACCCTAAAACTAAGGCGTTTGTAAAATTTTTAGTTTTCACCGTAAATGTATACAATAATAATTCATAATTTAATTACAAAATATGTGGGAGTAACAAGATTCAAACATGAAGAGAATAATAAAATCTTTATATTTGTTTCGATGATTAAAGAGGATAATATTAATATTTATTTATAATGCTGACGTAACATAACAAAGAAATAATATCATCTTATAGGTCGAAGGTAAAATAACTTTGAATCAAAATGATTTCATCATGAATATTTCTGATTAAAATGTGTTCATAAACAATTCAACATAGATGAAATTAGTTGGAACAAATAATTATGGACTTAGACTAGTCTTTATAAGCTGATGTAGTAATTTTTTCTCAAGAAAAAAATCTCACTCTTAACAAAAATAAAATAAAAGAAGAAGAATTTGGATGGCAAAACTTCAATTTGTGTTTCATTCTATAACTATACAAATTAGTGTATGAATTATGATGTACAAAGCCATGAATTGAAATGGAAATCCCCTAGCATATCCTCTAAAACATGGATGCCTCGGCAGGATTTTGCCTTAGAAATTACTCTATTGAGAAATGATGTTCAAAAGAGAGGTCCTTGCTTTGATCAAGTGCCTAAACAGGCACTCCACCCGCTTCTCTAGTCCTTCAATGCTACTCTCCAGCGCCACCAATCTTTTATGTTCAATTTGCATCTTCGTACGTCTGCAAATTGCAGCATCCACCATCTTTAATTCATTAACCATATCTTGCTTCTCTTCGCAAGCTATCACACCCTTATGCATCAACTTCTCCACCAGAGACCATCTCGATTGCTTTGCCGGAACCGGTGCCGACAGAAACGAGAAAAGGGATCGGAAGACGGAAGCGTTCATTACATTAACTTGTCTCAGAACTCGAATCACGGCCGAGAAATGATGGTCCTGGTCCAGGCACGGCGATGCATCGAGTTTATCATCCATTTTCTTCAATTCCCCGACCAATTTCTTGGACTGCTTCTTCATCTCCTTCCTGAAGGAAATGTAACGAAGGATGTCATCCTCGATGCTCGAATCTCCCTTCCTCCTCCTCAGACAAGACTGAAGAACACGAACATGTTCCTTGACCTGAAACATGTAATCCCTCGCAATGCCACAAACATCTAAAAGCCTTACGTACCCGTCCAACACTTCATCCACACATTTCTCGTGTCGATGAACGGATAGTACTTGTTGTGTCGAAGCCATGTTGAGAAGATCATCCATGCACTGATACAAGTCTCCAAGCCCCGAAAGACCGGCCGATATCGACTCCGATGTCGACAAAGCCGAGGCTTCCCAGGCTTTGATCCGGTTCAGCTCATCTTCTATTCGGAGAGTGGTGGGATGTGATCTAGAAGGCAAGCTGATTGATCTTACATGGTATTTGCTCGCCATTTTAATTTGCATTTTCTCTCTTGAATCTTAATCAGATGGTTTAAAATCAAATCACATCAGTATCCATTTATATAACAAAGCAAAGGGAATTGAATGGTAAATGTGATCAGCATGTGAACCACAATGGGGTTGTCCTTTGAATTCGGGTAGCTTGTCACATCATTCACCGGCATGGCATGGCTCAAATAATAAACAATTCAAATTGAATTATAAATATAAAAAATGGTTGAGGTGTCCTGTTGCCTTGTCGTTTCTGTGTTATGTAGCCTAAATAGTCATCACCTGTTATGCCTCCCTAGCAGCCACATAATCCACAAACCCAAACCATTTTCAAAGCATAAAGAAATGCAGGTGGCTCACTTTCTATATAGGTGGCTTACCTGGATTTGTCTCCGCATTTAAGAACCTTTGAACAGCAAAAGCTATTGAATAATATTTTTCTTGAGATTGAGATCCAGATCCGTTAGATAAAGCCAAATGCGATTACTTATAGCAGATCTTGATTATAGCAATAATTGGCCGACCTTTGTATTGCCTATAATATTGTGTGCACGAGTGGCATGTACTATATGTTCCTATAATTTATAGGAGCTTGAAATTCGAATCTTTTTTTTTTTTTGAACAGTTCTAAAAATTAGCACAAATAATTAATAAGTTTTGGGTGAAATAGTAAGACTTACTGCATTGTTAAGAGGAGGTAGGTAGTCAAGAACTTGAACATGAATCCAAATATGACCAATGGGATATACATAAAATATAGGCTTGATTATAAAACAAATGTATAATTTTTTTTTTCATTTATGTGTCTAATATATATATTTTTAAAATAATAATTTAATGATTCATTTTGTTATCATTTTAAGATCAAACCATTAGCGATATTTAAAAAAAATCCGTTATCTAATAAGTATACAACATGTATTCTGTTAACCCATTTAATCGAACGACAAATGAAAAACATGAAAGATATCGCACACTATAAACACAATCGACAGACGATAAACTGGATGTTACAAGTCTTGTTATAAGAGAAGGAGAAACTATTGTTCCAGTGACTGTGACGATGAGGCGTTTATTGGCGGTAGAGGAGATTTAGGGATTAGAAATTTGAAGATTTTTAAAAAAAAATAAAAAACAAATTATATCAAGTAATCATTAGATGACGATTTGATCTTAAAAATGATAACATAATAAAAAGTTAAACATCTATTTTATAATAAAAAAAAATTGAACATAATAAAAGAATTAATTGATTAAATTTCGGATTTTCAAAGGATCATATACGAACACGTATTGTTTTCCTACCGCAACACGTGTGATAAGAATAATAAAGTCTATATGTAATGGAAATCAGTGAATTTTGGTATTTGGCAGCTGGGTGCTATGGACAAGGACAGGTGCTGCACTCTGAGTGATACGAATAAAAATAGGAAAAACTACATATTTAGCACCTTAATTATGATCATATTACTGTTTTAGTAACCCAATTATTATTTTTGACAAAATGATACTTATGTTACGTTTTTGTTCTGTTTTGGTATCTTGACCTTTAAAAACTAACAGAGATGATGACGTGACTTGATATAATCACAGTTTTAGTCTAAAAAACTTGTGTATATTATCAATTTAGTCCAAAATTCATCAATTTAAAACATCATCTTAATTTTGATTGAATTTTGTCTCATCCTTCTCCCACCCTCGTATTCTCGTCGATATCCCGATCGTGGAATTGGGTCCTCCAATGGATCTCACAATAGTCTCCCATTGATCGGCAAATCCTAAAGTTTTAATTGTCCCTAGCATGTTTTTTAAACTCCAAAAAAAATGTTTGACTAGAAGAAGAAGAAAATGAAGAATTTACAATTTTAATAAAATAATTAAAATAATGTTTAAATTGATAGATTGTATAAATTTTTTGGACTAAAACCGTTATTGACCAAAGCCACGTCACCATTTACATTAATTTTAAACGACGGAGGTACCAAAACAAAACAAAAACATAACGTTAGGCATCATTTTACTAAAAATAATAGTTGGGGCATCAAAACAGTAACATGTGTATAGTTAGAGTACTAAATATGTAGTTTTCGAAAAGAAAAAAAATATGGACACCAATCATCCACAACTTTTGAGAAGCTGTAATGGAAAGATTAGTTTAGGTTTTAAGCAATTATGATTTGATAGCAGCAACATACCATGACTAAAGCATTCAAAATGCATTTTTAATTAGCGTATACCAAGTGGGAAAAGAGGTTGATGCAGATTTTATAAATTTTGAATCAATGCTAAAAGTATTCTAAAAGATTGAAAATTTGTATTTTTGTATATACATACATATACCTTCTGCTTATACAATTCTCTTACAAAATCTGGTTCTTGAACATGGACCATTCCTTCAAAAATTCAGATGCCGTGAACAACAAGGAGTACAGTCGTATGTTCAAGGTGTGATGATATTAAGTAAAGACACCCTAAGTTTGATTAGGCATCTAAACAGCAAATCTAAACCTCCCTCCAGACCTTCTATGGTTGCACAAAGTGTCTCTAGTCTCCTTAGTTCAACCCCTGCATCGAACTTGGCATCGTTTTTTCGAGCTCGTCCACGGAGCGTATACAGTGTAAAGTCGACGGCCCCGACCTCATTGTAAAGCTTCTGATTTCTATCAGCAGCAACTGGTATCAATTTTGATATCAATGACCACCCTCCGGTTTTTGTTTTCATCACAGGCATTGAAAGAAACGAAAGCAGTGACCGGAACATGGAAATCGCGACCGCGTTGGATTTTTTCAGTGATTTTACCACCCTTAATAGATGGCAATCTACATCAAACAGAGGAAGTGCAACGTTATTGTTGCAGTCCAATCGCTTTAGTACTCTTAGGCTTTTAGCAATGTCCTTTTTCAACGTCTTTCTAAAGCTGATATAAGCATGGATATCGTTTCCAATGCTCGAATCTCGGCCCCTCCGACGTAATGCTGATTGAAGGTCCTGTACTTGCTCCTTCATCATCGTAATTAGGTCTCTCGCGGTGCCACATGCGTCTAGCAATCCGACCGAATCATCGAGTGACTCCTCTACTGGTTCTACATTTTGCCGATGATGCAGAGCTTGGTGAGTGAATGGAGACCGAATGACTTCCTCAATGTTGTTATACAACTTTGCAAGCCTAGTGAAACCTGCACATATGGTCTCACCACCACCTTGAGTTGTTTCTACACCTGACAAAACTCCGAACGTTTCGAGCTCGTTCAGCTCCGTTTCAATCGAATTAAGCTGCAACCTGGATGGCAAGCTAATGGATCTGACTGGAACATTCACCGCATGAACAAGAGATGAGCCTGCCATATTTTTGACACTAGAGGTGCTCGAAATACACAGCGCGAAGGTCGACCGATGGATATAAGTTCAGGCATCCATAATTCTTGTATATATATCAATCATTGGCCATGTGATAGCGAACGGGATTGCCCTGCAATCGGAAGATCCTTGTAGCACATATTGCCTACAACCTGCAACCGTTTATCTTTGTTTAAAGTTACGCTGGAGAGATGAACAACAAAGCATAGGGTTGATTAATTTTTGTTTAATGATTCGGGAATTAGTTTGAGAACATTCAAGGCTGGCAAGTCAGGATTCGCCAATAGAGATTGGAGGTCCATTGACAAAAATATTAGAATAAGAGACACGACGAACCCGGAGCTGACTCCTAGGCAAAGAATCTAGGGCGGCCTCGACATACCACGGAATCCATAGGCCACTACGGTGAAACACAGATTGTTTATTCAAGACGACAATGTAAATCGTAAAATTGTCTCGACCTAACACAGCTGGTTTGGACCGCCTTGTGAATTGATAATTTAGAATTTGGACAACCACGAGTTTAATATAAAATGCCCTTATTTGCGAATTATGTTTCGAGTTCGATTTGTATAGAAAACCTTGAGAGATATGTAACTATCGGAAACGATAATTTCAAATAATACTCTCACGATACAGTCCGTTGGATTAGATCGGACTGTGAGAAAGGCATTGGTTGAGAGAAGGCCGATGAGGCAGAGTCTAATACAGTAAAGCAGAAAATGGCATGCATCACATGCTCCATCCATAGCCAAGGGAATGGTGCGATTCTCCTTGTCCCCCATGATTTTCCGTATCCTAGCCATAAATAATGGTACATTAACATTATTGTAGTTGCCAAATGCAGTGTACTCATCTGTAAACGTTCAATGGCAGAGGACGTCAATCTAGAGTAAATTTTGTTGTCCAAATTTCGGTGTATATCTGCAAATGAAGATTGGAGGGTGCCAAGATCCTTTGCACCAAATCCACCATATCCGCAGTTGTCGTACAATTAGTGTTCTGGTGTTTCTTTTTTTGTTCTTGGTCAAGATTAAAATTAAACGTACCTGGCAATACGTACGGGTATCGCAAAATATAAAACTATATACTTAAACCATAATTATCGCTTGTTAATGCATGCATAATCGTGGTTCATATGGAAGGATAATACGACAAAAGCATATATATATTCGTCCACCTACTGAAGGAACACAACATGATGGAAGACGAATTACATGTTCCCATGCCTATGAACAGGAAAGAAAAAAAAATCATATGAGCAATGAAATTAGAACAACTTGCTGCCATTTTACACAGAAGGTTCAGTTGCACCAGTGGGATAAACCCTACTTTGCTAACAATGAAAAAGGGTAATGTTCGTTTTAGAATCTAAAGAATGAAAGTGACCTCCGAGAGTCCGAGTCAGCAGCAACCCTGCCCTCCCGACAAAGAGTAGCATAGGAAGCAGTCTCAAGCTTCATCAGAGACGTGTACTAACGGCATCCGGGAAATGCCCGGATTCGACCAAAATATCTAAATCAAAGTATTATATGTCACAACATCAGGCTCGACACCTTCCTCTTTCGTTTTCTTATAAACCTCTATTGCCTCACTCCCTTTGCTCAACATACAATACCCTTTCATAATGCTACTATTAGGGGTGTTTATACGTCGGTTTTAACTGAATTAATCGACCGAACTGAAGTTTTCTCGATTAACTTTAGGTATAATCGGTTAGCGCTGAAGTTCTTTTTTTTCAATTCTGTTATCGCTTAAATCGGTTCAAATTCAATCGGTTAAACAAATTAACCAAAATTATTGTATATTAAATATTGTATATATTACATATATTTATTTTTAGTCTCTGAACTTTTAAAAGTTATGAAATGATCATTATAGTTTTTTGATATATTATAAAATGGTCATTTAACTTTTCAAAATTTATCAATAATTTATAACTAGCAATGAGTCAATGACCATTTTGTAATAGTTCAATAAATTTAATGATTGTTTTTTAATATATAAAAGTTTAGCGACTAAAATTTTATTTTAGCATAGTTTAGTGACTATATTATGTAATTTACCCAACATTTTATAACAAATTTAAGTTGATTCGAAAATTGGCCGAATTAACCGAATTAATCTTGAAAATAACATTGTTGAGAGAGAGCCATAAATCCAAACATGGGTCATGAAATGAACATGTATTTTTCTTAAAAAAATCTTTTTTTTTCTTTTACAATAAATTTCGAATGTTGAATATCTGTCACAAGCTCTGATTTCTTACAACATCAGATGTTCATTTTAGAAACATGGAGTGCAGTAATTACAATATAATCATGAGCACCCTCGATGATCATGCCGAAATGCAACAAAGCCATTTTTTCTTCTCACTTTTCTTATTGGAAGCCGTGTTCTGAAACCTCCTCCTCGACAGCGTATTCCCGGTGGCCTTGGCCACCTTCTTCTCGTCGCTAGCCTTTTCGAAAATCACCGTGAATCCTTCCGCAGTAGCCGGGTCGTTCACATCCCACTCTCCGAATTTCGGTAGAGTCCTCTCCCTCTGATCAGGTGATTCCGCCATGAATGATAATTTGATCAAACAATGTGATCAATCTCCGAAGCCAATGATTTTGAAATTTGACGCCACGTTTTGATTTTGCTTTTGTTTTTGTTTGTTTTGGATTGGAGGCGGACAGCCTTTATAAAGGGTGCGATGATAATCGCAAGGCGTGTTATCCGTTTTGCCTATGCACTGTACAAGTAACCAACTCGAAGCTTAAACCAATCATTGCTACGTTGCAGCCAGGCTAAGAAATTGGTTCGGTCTTTCTATTTTTGGAGTTTTGTTCTGTATTCTTGTCGTTTGTTATGCAGTAAAATTACCACCCCCCCCCCCCCCCCCAAAAAAAAAAAAGAAGAAGAAGAAAATTTAATTAAATGCTCTCCACGTTCGATAATGGCCGCTTGTCTGTTGCATGTTGTTGTGTTCTTATTACATTACTATTATTTTAATTTGTCTTGCGTGATATTAACATTGAATATGTTCACATTGGATTGAAATATCCTACCTAGATAATTAAATTTGATAAAAAAATTATGGATAAAATATGCAATGTACCGCTAAGTTATTGAGTGTGACATGCATTTACCATTAACTTTTTAATTACTCTAATTTTATCATCAAACTTACTCGTTTGTACTCGTTTTGGTGCCGCTATTTTGATACTAGATTGTTCAAAACGGTGTCATTTTGCTAGAGGAAAATATGAAAAAACATGCACTCAATGGAATTTAAACTTAGAATTTTTAGAATCAAAGACAACCTCCTAACCACTAAGCCAACTTAATATATTTGTTTTATTTTCAAAAAATAATATATATTCTAAACTGCAGTTTATCATATAAATAATACTACTCTATATAAATAATATAAATATATTAGAAATGTATTAGTACATATATTAATATATAAATAATAAAAATATAAAAATATTTTAATTTATAAATAATATTAAATAGATAAATATATTATTATAAAAACTAAAAGACCAATTTTCAAAGCCTCAAAATTTTCAAAAAGCCCAAAATAAAAAAAAAACCTTAAACTATAAACCTTAAACCCTAAAATTTTATTCATAAACAAGTAATATTAAAATATATAAACAAATAATATATTATTATAAAAATTAAAAAATTTGATTAAAAAATCTAAAATTTCAAAAATTTACAAAAAAACCCAAAAATTCACCCAAACCCCAAAACTTAAACCCTAGATCCATCTATTTTGGTTTCCAATGAGTTTATGGTTTTAGGGTTTAGTATTTATAATTTAGGGTTTTAGGGCTTATATGTAAGAATTTAATGTTTTGGTGGATTTTAGGATTTTTTATGTAAAATTTGGAAACTTTAGGGTTTTTTTTGAAAATTAGTTTTTAAGTTAATATATTATTTATTTATATATTTAATATAATTTTTTAATATAATTTTTATTTAATATAATTTTTTTATTTATTAGTTATATATATTAATATATTATTATATGTATATTAATATTATTTTTTTAATATAATTATATTATTTATATAGAATTATATTATTTATATAATAAAATAAATTGAATTAATCTCAACTGCAGATTAGAATATATGTTATTTGTGCTAAAAACAAATTGGAGATATTAAGTTGCCTTAGTGGTTAGGAGATTATTTTTTATTCTTAAGGTTTCAGGTTTAAATCCCATTGAGTGCATAGTTTTTTATATTTTCCTTCAGCAAAACGACGCCGTTTTGGGCAATTTAGTATCAAAATAATGGCACCCAAAACGACGTCATTTTGGTCTAGCATACATCCAAGTCATCACGGCGTTAAGAAGTTAACGACGCGGTGGTATAAACGAGTCGAATAATAAAATTTAGTGACAAAATTGAACCAATTAAAAAATTGGTGGTAAAAACAGGTCACATCCAATAATTGAATGGTACCTGACATAGCATACCTAAAAAAATATTAATTTATTCATTTATTTTTATACTAGTATACGGAAACAAACCTCAAGGTGGGTCAAGAAACTTAAATTTTGTAAACATCCGATTGACATAAGATGAAACACGACACTTGACACAAGTAATTTTCAATTCTCAATAATAACATCAAAAGTACTCAGCAAAAGCCTAGAACAAGATCAAGAAAAAGCAAAAGATGAGGTCTTGTTGGGTTAGGGATGTATCACGGTCCTTGAGTTGGAATCCGATATTTTATGCATATATAGTTATTCAAAAAGCTTTTTTTAGAGTATATTATTATATCTCGAACCTAACGAGTGATTTTGGTGGGAAAAAATATGACGTTCATCTTAGAGAAATAGAGCTCGAAAATTTTTATACGTAAAATGTGTATAATCAAAGATTTTATAAGAAGAAATATGAACATATATTATCTTAAAAACTATTTAAAGAAAAATTAACTTAGATCTCCAAACTTGACTGGATTTTGGGGGTAATATTAAGACTCATTATTGAGCAAAAATCTTCTGCCTTTTTTGATGTCTCTTTTTATGTCCCAACACTAAAAAAAATTAAATTCTAAGCACAATGAATAAATTTTAAATCTTAAATCATAGACCATAAACCCTAAAAATACATCTTACGCCTAATTTCCTAAACTTTAGTCCTAAACATTAACGATAAACCTAATATTTTAATGTGAAACATAAATAGAGACAAGTATTTCTATTCTCGTCCATTAAGTAACGACCACGTCAGCAGTTAACATCAATTACATGGTCTTTAGTTAAATATCACAATTGTAGAGTTTAATTAGGTAAAAATATTTAAAATGTCAGTTTAAATTTTTTAAAATAGTCTAAAAGTGATTTAAATGTAGTATATGTTCATAGATATTCTTAATTTTTGACAATGCATACATACCTTATAGACAGAGCGATTGAACCTGAGTCTTCTATGATGAGCATCATCCGCTTTTCCACTAAAACCACTTGTTAAGTTTAAAACATCAGTTTAAATTTGATTGTTAAAAAACCATTAACACCTTATTAAACATGTTTAGAAAAGATAATAATAATAATAATAATAATAATAATGATAATAATAATAATAATAATAATAATAATAATAATAATAATAATAATTCCGATCAATGACAATAATGATGAAAAAAAGTTGATTTTTTCAACGCGGTTGATTGAAGGCTCCAAGTAGTTAGTATGTCTTGAGTTCAAGATATTGTGTATGCAAAAAATTCACCTTAAAAGACTTACCCACTAAAGACGGGTGTAAAACGCGGGTCGATTTGAATTAGTGTGGGCGAAGCCTTAGAAATAAGGACAACATTTTTTATTGTTATAACGAAACAATTTGAAGAATTTATGAATAATGATCTATAGTACAATGGATTAAAAAATAAGGATTTGTTTGGTTTTAGAAAACACTTTTTTTCTTTCATTTTTCAGGAAATAATTTTTATTTTTAATTTTCTAAAAATTAGAAAACATGTTTGGTTAATAGGATGGAAATTTGTTTTCAAAAATAAAAATAGTGAAAATGTGTTTGGTATGTAACTTTTCAAAATAGGAATGAAAAATAATTATTAAAAATTAAAATAAAATATAGTTAGAAAAACATTATTATAAAAATAATAAATAAAATATGAATAAATAAACCAAAATTTTAAAAAATGGCATTAGAAGGATTCGAACTCGAGTTAATTTTTTTTTTAAAAATCTTTGTTTTCAACTTTTCAACCTTCTTAAAACATTTTCAATGAAAACATTTTCTTTCATATTTTTAAATTTCACTTATTTTTGTTTTTACTTTTCAAAAATTATTTTCTAATTTTACAATTAAACATGTTTTCTTCATCGTTTTCTATTTTTAAAAAAAATAAAAATAAAAATAAAAACAAACTTATTTTTTAAAACCAAACGAATAATACTCCAATTTTTCAAATCTTCATTTAAATTTATAAGTTGAAGTTATAAACATATATACAATTATTTTGAGGATATATGTTTAATTTATTATATATTGGAAGCATAGATGTTAGGATTATTAATTAGTCAGACTTAGGGTCTTTCTATGTTGACTTTGTTAGTTAGGCAGTTATTTTTTTTCCTATATATTTATATTTTCTGTTTATTTGTAAAGCACGTGTGTGAAATATAAACTTTTCAGTCTTCAAGATAATAAAGAAATTCTTATCCGCTTCTTCTTTACCAAATTCCCAAATCTCAAAACCTAGAATTAGGTTTCAACATGGTATCAGATGATTCTGATGATTCTCGTTTCCGTTCCGCTGACGCTACTCGTGGAGGATTCAAGAATGATGATCCGACTGATGCTTATTACATCCACCCGAATGAGAATTCGGCGCTTGTTTTGACGTCGTCGCTGTTGGATGGCAAGAACTACCATGGATGGGCCCGATCCATGCGTATGGCGCTTATTTCGAAGAATAAGTTGTCTTTTGTTGATGGGTCGCTCAAAGAACCGAAGAAAGAAGATTCTCGGTTTTCTGCCTGGGTTAAATGTAATAACCTAGTGTTATCCTGGCTTCAGAGAGCTTTAGTCCCTGAGATTGCCCAGAGCGTGATCTAGATCGATAACGCTTCGGGGTTATGGGATGATTTGTATGATCGTTTAAGCCAAGGAGATTTGCTTAGGATCTTGGATTTGCTTCAGGATTTTTTTAGTTTGAGTCAAGGTAATCTTTCGGTTTCTTCGTTTTATACTCAATTGAAGATTGTGTGGGATGAAGTCTGTAATTTGAGGCCTTTACCCTCCTGTGATTGTCAAGCTTATAAATATCGGAAGCAAGATTTTATATTTCGTTTTCTTCGTGGGCTGTGATGAGTTCTCAAATATGACATAGTTCATTTGTTATTTTTCTAGCTATTGGGACTTCTTGCTGCTTAATACATGCTGTTTTTGTTATAATTTGTGCAGGAACCCAATGCAGTTTTTATTATTATTCTGTCACGACTGGCATCATGGGCACGACACCGGGCACGACGCGTCTGACGTGGCAGTGACGCGGCGACTTCTAGAAGCTTCTGGAACGTTCTGAGAGATCTTATCAGCTTATCCGTTTAGATTTCCTGCATTTAAATTTCAAAACATTTGAATTGTTTTATCTTTTGTTTATTATTTTAAATTATCCCATCACCTTATATTTGTAAATCTAAGCCTATAAATACCACCCCTTGGTAAAGGCTTAAGATCATCAATCATTTTAGTGATCATCTTCCAGATTTGAGTCTTTTATCTTTGTAAACATTTTTAGTTTAATCCAAGTTCTTTTCTTTTATTTTCTTTGTCTCGTTTCTTTTATGTTATTTAATTATTTTTCCAAAACCGAGTTAAGCATGATAACCAATATCATGTTTAGCTAAATCTTTTAAGCCAAGAACCAGCCAAGTCAATTCGATTCGTGAGAATTGAACTTGCTTAAATTCTTTTGGGAAATCATTTTTATCTTTCTGCTTAGATAGTTTGGCAATCGGCCTTACTAAAGGTTTTTAAGCGTTTTTCAAATCAAAAAGAGCTCGTTGGTCTAGAATCGTTTAAAAACATAGTTGGGAGGAAGGATCGGTCTGTGGCAAATTTTGACTTCCTGTGAACACTCTTAGCAGCGGTCCGCTAAGGAAAGATAAAATCAGAAGCGATTCTATTTTTTAGACAATTTCTAAGTCGGGTTTTTCCTGCTTTTATTCTAAATACTTTAACGGCGATAGACGTGGTTGATTTATTTAAGAACCATCTTTCGAAGATAGACTTGGGAGGATTGGTTACTCGAGAGAGAAACACGTTACGACGGGTTGGGCCTCGTAGACTGTAACCGACATGATCCCCGAAATAAAAATCTATTTCAGTGATCGAAAGAATTGAAGGAGCTGGTTCGAGGCTGATTTGCACACTTGGCTTTTCTTATTATTTTTAATTCTTGCATTTTATTTTATTACTTCACTCAAAATCATATCACCCCCTTTTTATTTCTTTGTTTTTACAGATATTCCTGGGAATTCAAATCCGACAAATTCAAGTCAAGAATTCTGACTAATCTCCCTGCGGATCGCCCTCTTTCCCTATATCTACTCAATTTCTTTATTTTATTTATTGTTGAAAGAGGTTAAATATTTATTTATTTTTGACCGGTTAAACGACGACTTGTCAAAATTGGCGCCGTTGCCGGAGAGATTTATTTTCGGCAATTTTTGATTGATTTTTTTTTTATTTTATGACCAGGAAGAACCCGGGTACTTTAGCTCCATACAACCCGAAAATCGAAGCAAGCGCTCGTAGAACTCACGGTGAAACACTTCGACAAAAGAAACAACAACAAAGCACACGACAATCCGATCAGAAATCCACTTCCAAAACTACACCAGTCAAAGAACCTACACTAGAACCAGAACCGATGGCAGATCAGACGATTCGAGAGCTAAACGCAGCCCCTACTGTGCAACAACCCCTTTGTATCACCTTTCCTCACGGTGATACCCCATTCCAACTCAAAACGGGCCTAATTCACCTATTACCCACCTTTAATGGCCTCCCTACTGAAAGCCCACATAAACACCTCGCCGAATTTCACATGGTGTGCAGCAGCATGAAACCGCAAGGAGTTTTGGAGGATCAGATAAAACTAAGGGCATTTCCTTTTTCTTTAGCCGGAATGGCTAAAGAATGGTTATTTTATTTACCTCCGAATTCTATTAATACATGGGCTGATCTTTCTCGTGTTTTCCTTGATAGGTATTTCCCTGCAGCAAAAGCGACTGAACTTAGGCGAAGCATTTTGGGTATCCAACAAATGCATGACGAGTCCTTATACGATTATTGGGAAAGATTCAAAAAGTTGTGCGCGAGTTGTCCGTAACATAACCTATCCGAGCAAACACTCCTTCAATATTTCTATGAAGGAATGTTGCCGATGGATAAGAAAATGATAGATGCAGCAAGAGGTGGTGGGCTTGTCAACTTGACCCCCGAAAATGCTCGAAATCTGATATCTACGATGGCGGCGAATTCACATCAATTTAATTCTGCGAGTGAACCCAACCGACGGGTTCACACAGTAAGCACAATTTCATTAGAGAATAAAATTGATAATTTGACTAATATTGTGTATTCTCTTGTTTCAGGGGAGATAAAAGCTGCTAAGGTATGCGGAATATGCACTATGCCAGATCACGCAACCGACTTATGCCCATTGTTGCGGGATACATCTGGTGCCCAGGTTAATGCCATACACAATTTTCCCGGACCTCCTCAAAGACCCTATAACCCACATAGCAATACCTTCAATCTCGGTTGGATAGATCACCCAAACTTGAGCTACGGTAATCAGAACCCAAATTACCAACCTAGGCAACAACCTCCCTACCAAAACCAAGCACCTCAAAAATCCTCGCTTGAGTCTATTGTTGAGAGATTGGCGGTTTCACAGGAAAAATTCCAAACCCAAACACAATCCCATCTCCAGCAAATCGACAAACAAATAAGCCAACTAGCTCAAGCCGTTAGCCGTATAGAATCCCAGGGAAAGTTACCATCCCAAACCGAAACCAACCCAAGGGAAAACGTTAGCGCGATAACTTTGCGTAGTGGAACAGTGATAACGCCTAAACCGCCCAAAGCAAGATGAGCAAAAATCCGACGAACCGGGAAACTCTTCGAAAGACCAGAACGACAAGTCTCATCCCACCGCAGGTAATGCCAAATCTAAAATTTCTGTTTCTACTTACGAACATGTTCCTCCTTTTCCAGGTAGATTGGCGAAACGAGATAAAAAGGGGGAAGAGAAGGAAATTTTGGATATATTCAAGAAGGTGGAAATTAATATTCCACTTCTTGATGTTATTCAAAAAGTGCCTAAATACGCAAGGTTTCTGAAGGACTTATGCACAAACCGAAGGCGACTATCCGGAAATGAAAAAGTTAACCTTGGTGAAAATATTTCGGCCATCTTTCAAAAGCCGTTGCCGCCAAAGTACAAGGACCAATGTATGTTTGCGATTCCCTGTAAAATTGGGAAAGTTGGGATTAAAAGAGCGATGTGTGATTTAAGCGCATCTATCAACGTCATGCCGTTAAGCGTTTACAACAAAATTTCGACTGAACCATTGAAAGAAACGCGAGTGACAGTTTAATTAGCCGATCGATCAGTCATCTACCCCGAGGGAGTACTAGAAAATATGTTGGTACATGTAAAAAATCTTATTTTCCCTGCTGATTTTTATATAATTGACATGGAAAATGATCGCAGCAATAACGGATCCGAAATCTTGTTTGGCCGACCTTTCCTATCAACCGCGCATACAAATATTGATGTTCGCGACGACATCTTAACTATGGAATTTGATGGGGAAGTAGTTAAATTTGATATGTATAAAGCTATGAAGTATCCTGATTCGGTCGCAAGTTTAAATTTCGTTGATATTATAGATCCGTTAGCTGATGATTTGATCAAAACTGATTTGTGTTATGACTTTTGTAGGGAATTCGCGGATCTCGACGATGAAAATATAGGCGAAATCATTTCAAGTTTTTTCCCTTTCTGATTTTCGATTAATTCCAACTCGATCTAAACATTTTCCCTCAATTTTGCAGGAACCAAAGCCGAAGTTAGAGCTATTTAATTATATATTTTTAGGCGACAACCAAACTTTACCAATCACCATCTTGAGTAAGTTGTCGCATCGAGAAGGAGGTAGAAGCTTAGTTGTTGTTTTGCGCACAAATAAAAAGATGAAGGAAGGCGTTAAAACGACAAGGGACGTACGTCACCGTTTATTTGAAGACATTTATTTTGAAGAACCAAAAATTTAGCAAAGGTCGTCGAGCTAAACGACGTTAAACAAAGTGCTAAATGGGAGGCAACCCATTCACGTTTTTTTTCCTTTCATTTTTTTTCTCTTTAGTTAAAATTTTTATCTTTGTTTTTCTTTTAATTTTTCTCAAATTTGGTTTCATTCCAGACTTCCAGTGAAGGGAGATGTCAAATTGAGCTGAAAAAAATTCGTTGGTTCGGGAGAGGAGTAAAGTGCACTGTTTCATTAAAAACGGTGCACGTTAGAAAAACCAAAAGCATGCGGTGCAGGTTAGCCGACCCCCCCTCTTTGACCCTTTGACCCATCTTTGCCAAATAAACCAAATTATTTTCTTTCCCCTTTTCACTTCTCAAAACAAGAAAACCAATCCCTTTCACCATACCTTCCCACTCGGCCTCAACAAGCCCCCACCTTGTTCATCAAAAATCTCCACTCCGATCACCATGGTCCGCACGCGCCGTCAAGGAAGAGAAGAGCCCTCCGTCCTGCCCACCGTCCTTGGCGGACGGCGCCGCTTTGCCACACAACAGCGTTTGTTGAAGTGCTCAGCGACTCGGACCCCATCCCCGACTCTCCTCCCCGCCATGGAGGCAGGCAAGGGCACCCGCAACCAGTTCCACCCACCACTGCCTCTTCTCCGGCCATATACGACGGCCGCTGTTTGCGGTTTTCTTCAGCCGCTGGACAAAGCAGTCAACATCCTCCATCTCATTCACCGTCTCCCTCATTCCACTCTATGCCAACAGTGGACTCAATTTCATCACTCACGGGGAGTATCTTTTGCCCTTATTTTCTCTTTATTTCCTTAATTTTTATGAATTGGGGCAATTCGCTTAAGTGAGGGGGAGGGTAAATTACCACTTGTCCTATGCTTGTTTGATAATATGTTTTCATTTTGATTAAACCTTGAAATGAATTTTTTCTTGCCATTACTTGCTGTCCAGCATGTTGTACTTATTCTTGTGCTTAGGAATGATTGAATTGAAGCATTTTGATAATCAAAGGATGGGTAATCTGCAGTTTCTCATCTCTTTTAAATTCTCTTGATTGTGTTGATTAGATTTCTCGCCTAGCTTAATCAAATTAGCCCAATTTTGGTAAGATTTGAGCCTTGAGCATGCATTCTTCATATTATGCTCGTTTCTTTTGCTTGAGAGTGTCATCCTGAATTTTAGGAATCTAGAACTTGTGGCTTGCTTACTTCGAGACTACATTAAGAACGAGGTGCTTTAAAATGATTTAGGCATTAGGTTTTAACCTCTTCCATCCCTTTCATTTTAATTTACCCTTTCTCATCGCCTAGTGAGCCTTTGTAAGCCTTACATCCCATTCCTTTGACTTAACCATTTCAATTGATCAAATTCTAGAATCTTTATTAGATATGAAGGAGATACTCTTCTGTGATTGCCAAGCTTCTAAATATCGGAAGCAAGATTTTATATTTCGTTTTCTTCGTGGGCTGAATGATAATTTCTCAGTTCCGAAAACCCATATTTTAATGATGAAGCCTTTACCTAGCATAAATGAAATTTTCTCTATCATTATTCAGCATGAAAGATCTCTTGTGTCTAGTGTTTCTTTGCCTGATTCGAATGTTTTGATGGCTGGTCGATATTCTGGTTCTGACTCTAAGGATACTAGAAATTATAATTTCAAGAAGTCTGTTTCTGGGTCTAAACGTTCTGTATGCATTCATTGTGGGCTCTATGGTCATACTATAGATAGGTGTTATAGGAAACATGGTTTTCCTCCTGGATATAAGGCTCGTAATCATCCTAATCATCCTAGTAAATCGAATCAGATAGGCTCTTCTTCTGATATTGAAGTTTTTGAATCTGAGTCTCGTGAAGTTGTTCCTATGACCTTTACCAAAGATCAGTATAATAGTCTGTTGCGTTTATTGAATGAGAAAGGGCCTTCTTTTGCTGCTGCTAACTCTGTAAATCGGGATTCCTCGAAAGTTAACATGCTTTCATCTGCATTTGATGTTGTTCCTCATGATGCTACAGGTATGGCTTTTACTTGTTCTTTTTTAAATTTTGCAAGTGTTCCTTGGATATTGGATTCTGGAGCAACAGATCACATCTGTAGTTCTTTAATTTTTTTTTGAATCTTGTTCTCCAATCTCCAATAAGTTTGTTAAGTTGCCTAATGGTGAGCTTGTTAGGGTTAGTCACATCACATAGGTGATATTAGAATCTCTGATTCTTTTATTCTGAGAAATGCCTTTTACATTCCCAATTTCAATTTCAATTTTATTTCTGTTAGTCAATTAACTAAAGATGATAAGGTTGCATTAATTTTCTCCTCTAATTTTTGTTGCATACAGGATGTAGCTCAATGGATGATGATTGGTATAGCTAATAAGGTTCATGGTCTATATCACCTAGATTTTGCTTCTTTTGTTTCAAATTTTGTTTTTGTAACCTGTAACTCTGTTCAGAATGTTTGTAATTCTGTTTCTGATGATTTCAAACTTTGGCATGCTCGACTTGGTCATCCTTCTCAAGGGAGAATGAAATTTTTTTCTCAGTTGTCTAATAAAATTCATGCTAGTTCTTTTCCTGTTGATTGTGCTGTTTGTCATTTGGCAAAACAAAAGAGGTTGCCATTTCCAGTTAGTTCTTCTGTTCCTAGTTCTATTTTTGATCTTTTGCATATGGACATTTGGGGACCTTTCCCTGTTAAGAGTGTTAATGGTCATGTTTTCTTCTTAACTGTGGTAGATGATAAGAGTAGGTACACTTGGATTTTTCCTTTAAAACTAAAATCTGAAGTTAGGAAAGTGATAATTGAGTTTTATGAGATGGTTGTTACTCAATTTGGCTTCAAAATTAAGTGCATTCGCACAGATAATGCAAAAGAATTTTGTATGACTGATTTCTTTAATTCAAAAGGTATAATACACCAAAACTCTTGTACACACACTCCACAACAAAATAGTATAGTAGAAAGGAAGCATCAGCATCTTCTTGCTGTTGCAAGGGCTTTAAATATCCAAGCTCATTTACCTTTACATTTTTGGTTGGATCGTGTTTTACATGCAGCTTATTTAATCAATGTTACTCCCACTCCTGTTCTTCAACATAAAACTCCTTTTGAAATCTTATTTGGTTCTAAACCTATATTAGATAACATTAGAGTTTTTGGGTGCCTAGTTTTTGCCTCTGTCCTTCCAAAACCTTCCACTAAATTACATCCTCGTTCTCTTAAGTGTGTGTTTCTTGAAATTCTTAAAAACGTTAAAGGATACAGATTATATGACATTGATAATAAAAGAATTTTTGTTTGAAGAGATGTTACATTTTCAGAATCTCAGTTTTCCTTTTACAAAGGTAAGTCCAGTTCATTTAATGATCCTATTTTTCCTCTTTGTGATACTAACGATCCTCTTGAGGATTTTTTTCTTTCAGAACTAAATGATCAACATCCAGCTTCTCCTGAACAACCAGAAGATACTTCAGTAGAAAGCTCAAATGCTCAGGAGCAGTGTCCTAATTCTATTGTTACTCCAGCAGAAAGCTCGAATGCTCAGGAGCAGTGTCCTGATTCTGCTCATCATGATCCTGCAGCCCATGCTCCTCCTACAAGACCTTTCAGGGTCACTCGATTACCTGCAAAGTATGATAGTTATCAAGTGAATTTACCAGGGAGTAAAATTTCTTCACATACCACTCCTCATCACATCTCTTAAGTTCTTTCTTATGACAATATTTCCTTTAAACATCAAAGCTTTGTTAATAGTGTTGATTTACTAAAAGAACCTACTAGTTATAAACAAGCAGCTAAACTTGAGTGTTGGAAACAAGCCATGAATGAAGAGATATCTACATTAGAAAGAAACCATACTTGGGATTTAGTTCCTTTACCTAGTGGTAAACAAACCATAGGATGTAAGTGGGTCTATAGGACTAAACTTAAGTCTGATAGAACTTTAGAAAGGTACAAAGCCAGGCTTGTTGCCAAGGGATACACACAGCAACCTAGTTTGGATTTTTTTGACACTTTTAGTCCTGTTGCTCGCATGACTACTATTCGAATGCTTATTTCTGTAGCTGCTGCAAAAAATTGGTATTTACATCAATTAGATGTTAACAATGCATTCTTACATGGTTTATTGTATGAGGAAGTTTATATGGATCTACCACCTGGTTTTATTCCTAGCAAACCTGGATTAGTTTGTAAGTTGCAGAAGAGTTTATATGGTCTCAAACGGGCTAGTAGGCAATGGAATGAGAGGCTCACTCTTTCCTTAAAAGAACAAGGTTTTCATCAAGCTTCATCTGATACTTCTTTATTTTTGAAAGGCACTGAATCTGGTTTTATTGCTTTAGTTATATATGTTGATGATATTTTTCTTCTTAGTCACAATATGGCTGCCATAAATCAGATTAAACAATTTCTAAATGCTACTTTCAAAATTAAAGATCTAGGAGAGTTGAATTTTTTTTTAGGATGATATTACTTCATATCGAAGATTAATAGGTAAACTTCTCTACTTAACGAACACTAGACCTGACATTACCTTTGATGTGCATCGATTATCTCATTTCTTAGCTGCCCCTACTGATATTCATTTAGCTGCTGTTCATAGAATTTTGAGGTACTTAAAGGGTAATCCAGGTCAAGGATTGTTTTTTCCTGCCAATAATGAACTTAAGTTGCATGCTTTTTCTGATTCAGATTGGGCCTCTTGCCCTGACTCTAGAAAATCTACAACAGGATTTTATGTTTTTATTGGTTCTGCATTGATATCCTGGAAATCTAAAAAACAATCTACTATTTCTAGATCCTCTACTGAGGCTGAATATAGGGTCTTGGCTGCTGTAGCATGTGAACTTCAATGGCTTGTATATTTAATGTCTGATTTACAGCTTCCTTTGTCATCTGTTAATCTCTATTGTGACAATTTGTCTGCAATTAAAATTGCAGAAAATCCAGTTCAACATGAGAGGACTAAACACATTGAGATCGATTGTCACTTGATTCGAGAAAAAATCCAGCAAGGACTCTTAAGATTGTTACCTATTGTTGAGTGTGTAAAAGTTCTATTATTTACACCCTTTTTAACCCATATTTCTGCTCCATTCAAGCATCATTTCATTGCATTTAGGTTAGTTTTCAGCAAAACATCACAAATATATAAAAGGCACAGATTCTACTAAAAATGGTTGTTTTTGGCAGGTTGCCGCCGTCGTAGACGGTGAAGGCAGGCGCGGGGCAGAAAAGCATAAGAGCTGAACTGGACAAGCAGATGAAGAGGACAATGCTGCCATGGAGTTGCCGTGACAACAGAGGACGACAGCAAGTTGCTGCCATAGTAGACGGAGAAGGCAGGCGCAGGGCAGAGAAGTAGAAGAGCTGAACTGGACAAGCAGACGATGAGGACGAAGCTGCCATGGACCTGTCGTGACAGCAAGGTGACAGCAACCTTATGAAGAGGAAAAGTAAAGTGGACCTCGATAGATAGAGAAAAATCTGCTCGTCTGTCGTGTGAAAGCCAAATATTTTTCCAAGCCCCGGATCAAAAGATATGTCAAGCCAAAGTTCAAGGAGAGAAAATCCCAAGAAACAAGGAGGACGGCTGAAAAGTAGGATCCTTGAAGATTAAGTTTTTATTAGAATCATACTTTTAATTAAAGTTGTAATCCTTGTTACCTTAGATAACTTGAGCCCAAAGCTTATATAAGGGCATGTATTTTAACCTAGGAGATAATCCCTCATTCTACCCCATAACCGATAACCTAAACCCCCCTGCCGTTCACCCGTCACCGACATGTTCTAAATTCCCCCTAGGGCCATGGGTTGTTTTGTAAAGTAGTTGCAAGGGTTGTTTTGTTTTAGGAATTTTCAGTTCAATAAAATAAACTTCAAGTTCTCTTATTTTGGTTATTAATATCTTGCAAGAGCATCGGGAGAGCATTGTGAGGTTATCCATTTACTTAGCATCGGGAGAGTTAAGTATACGAAAGAAATAAGAGCAAGTTCTCTAGTTTATAGTTGAGCTATCTTGTGCCTAGGGATAGGGAAAGGTTAAGTGGCTAAAGAAGAATTCATACACATCGGTGTTCATCCTTCGATTCACGCCGGGAGGTATCATCAAGACGTGATCATCGACAGACTTGGACCTAGGGATAGGCCAAGGCAGATCAGGGATTCTTGCCAAACTTGAAGAACGGAGTTGGTGTGTCTGCTGCCCGCGACAGCCAACGGACAGCCGCCGCGACAGGTGCTGTCGGCGACGAGCGCGACGACAGAACTGGATTTCCTAAGCACTGCAATACCTGCACTACTGAGCAATTCAATACCAGCCCATTCTCTCTATCTTGATATCTTTATTCTTTTTATTTACGTTTACTTCATTATTTTCGTGACAAATATCTTAATCTATTCTTTTCCCCTTGTGCAGATAGCGAAGGAAAGAGTTAGCCCAGTCCCTATGGAGACGATATCCGATACTCTAGTATCACTTTATTACTTGCGACGTGTACACTTGCACTCAATTGCGATAGACTCTTTTACACGCAACACCTATATCTTCATCAAATCAGCTTGCAGACTGGTTTACAAAGGCACTTTCACCAGCTGTGTTCAAGGAGTTTATAATCAAGTTGGGCATTCAAAGTATATATGCTCCAACTTGAGGGGGGGCTATTAGGATTATTAATTAGTCAGACTTAGGGTCATTCTAAGTTGACTTTGTTAGTTAGGCAGTTATTTTTTCCCCTATATATTTATATTCTCTGTTTATTTGTAAAGCACGTGTGTGAAATATAAACTTTTCAGTCTTCAAGATAATAAAGAAATTCTTATCCGCTTCTTCTTTACTAAATTCTCAAATCTCAAAACCTAGAATTAGGTTTCAACAATAGATGAATATATGATATTAATTTATTATATAAATATATTGGAAGCATAGATGGATATATGATATTAATTTTATCTTGCACACATCTCACTCAAAACTCTCTTTCTTTCAGCACCACTCACACTGACACTACTTCACCCTTGCACGGATCTAGCAAAACACATAGCATCATACGTGGGTTTTATTATTATTATTATTATTATTATTATTATTATTATTATTATTATTATTACATTCTTGTTGCACGAACGAACTTGCCTCAGTGGTTAAAGGAACGAATTTTGTTCCTAGAGTTCACAGGTTTGAGCACCAGCAGCTGTAGCAGGGTGATTGAGCATGCATTGTCAAATGGTTGACAATATATTCATAATAGATACTACTTGTAATCACTTTAGCTTTCAAAAAAAAATTATTACATTCTTGTCTAATTATTGTTTATACAGACTACTTAACCAGTCATGTAAGTTTAAGCTTGTAATAGGCTAAATTATAAAATAAATGCTCAAACTATGCCTTTTTTAATAAGTGTGGCTATATTACACCAAAAATCTATTTTAAATAAATATCTAGAAAAATGGCCCCCGTAAATTATTATTTAGAAAAATAACCCCTAAATCTGCCACGCATGAAGAAATCGTGTTTAAGGGATCACGATTCACGACCTCGCGCTACGCAGAGCGCAAGTTCCACATACGTGGCAACACTTTTTAGAATAACGAACTTTACGTAAACTCACGTTATGTGAAACACGAGTTCCTCGAGAATTTGAAGAGGCGGCTGAATTTATCGCGGGGAACTCGCTTTCTGCAGAAAACGAGTTCTTTGTAAATCTGGGTGGAAGAACAAGCGTCGATAGGCATGTTCAAGTAATATTTCGGGCTTATTAATCGTATATTTTTAATAAACATTGAGTTTGGGTTCGTAGTACTAGAAATTCTCTTTCATATTGCACCAATATGGGTAATTTCCGTTCATTCTAAACCAACCTAAATTCGCTTAGAAAAAGGTGTCCTAGTTTGTTTTTTTGAATGAATTTACCTTTAAAAAGATGTGATAGGCTTGGTTTATTAATCGAATAATAGTAATAAAAAAAGCGAAATTAAATATAAATTAATTAGAAAAAGTATAAAAATTATTAAAGAAAATTAAAATTCCGTAATTACAAAATAAAAAAAGTAATGTCTTTCATAAATATAATAAAACATAATTAAATTTAAATTTGAAAAAAGGCCCTAATGATGTCTATGTCCACCCGTTCCGCAGCGGGGTGCACGACGATCCTGTGGCAGATTCCTCCAAATGTCATGTGCTCCATGGTCGTTCTCATCATCATCAGCAGCAACATCATCAACATCATCATCATCGGCTCCAAAGATGTCCTTGAAACACGGATCCTGCTGGGACCGGGGCGGGTGGAGAATAAGCTGCCCGGCGGCGTATGCTGGACAATGCTGTAGTCGAACTGTGATGCCAACGGTGGAACATTGATCATCGGAGAACCACTCATCGGCATGGAGGGACGATAGGCATCTAAGAAGTCGAACTCGGGTGGAGGCCTCATATGCTGAAACTTGGAAGGACCGCTGAAATTCTGAAACGTTGTTCCAGAAGACAATGCCCCTGCAGTGTCAGTTCGCGGTCTCGGACCGTGCTGCCTCGACTGGCTCTAGCTCTGGCTGGCTCAACGTTGGGGGCGTGGGCGGTTTTGGGGAGGCGCCTCAATTTCTCGCTCGCGCTCCTCCGGAGTAAGTATATGTGGCTTCCCATTATGGAGGTACCATGAAAATAATCGAAAGTGACGGACATGGCCCAACTCACAATGGGTGCGAGGATGGGCGGTCGACTGCCATATCGGTCCATCCATTGCTAGACCCAGTCAGTGTGATGATGGCTCCAATGAATTTCTGTCTTCCTCTGCCACGTCAATCGATGTAATTCGTCCAAATTAAGTGGCAGATGCGAAACCCCTTGAATGTACCCTAATTATCGCGGAACTCGGTCTGTAGGATACCACTCGACAATTTCGTAGTTGATGAGTGGCACTCGCAGCAACCATACGTGAAAGGACTGCACAATGTTTGGGGGAGTAATCTGACCAATTGCAAGACTAGCGTACGGAGTCCACACGAGCTGAAAAAATTTATTTGAACGTTAGTTATATGAAATTTGATTATCGAAATAATATGAATAACTAGAAATAAATTTTCGGATTACCATATCGTGGCGCATCTTGTAGATCACAAGCCTGTAGTTTCGTTGTTTGGTTGATAGTCCCTAGTGGGTGAGTGCACCGCCCCACCTGTTATTAATGGAAAATAAATAAAATCGTTAAAAATTATTCAAAAGAAAATTCAATTAAATAATTTTAATAGTACCTCCGAAGAAGTGGAAATATGTAATGGGTGGGCTGTCTAGGCTGCGGGCTTAAAAACGGCATCCGAAATCAAGTCCAAGACTGAAGAAGCAAAAGACATCATCCGATTGCTTGCCTGTCAGGGTCGACGGTTCTGCAAAGCTCTCTGAACAGAACCTGGCGGTGTGCGCCCACAAGAATCAAGGATGTAAGTGGAAAATTCGTGTATCTCAATTGAAGAAGGCGGGCGGCCTGTGGAGAATCACAAAACTGGAAGGGCCCCATACATGCACCTTTACTAGCTCATATGACAGTGTTGGAATGGGTACATCTTTTAGGTCATTTTCATTTATGTGCTCTTGTGCTTGGAATCGGTACATCTTTTAGGTCATTTTCATTTACGGTATCTTTCATGTGTTGTTCGCCCCTAACTATTCCACTGTCATTCCCTAGGCAACTCGCAATACGTACAAGAGGTAGAGGACCTGTTCAAAGAACTAAGAGCCAGAAATAAAGATGGCGCGGACTACCTTGCCAAATTCCCGAGGGAAAATGACTTAGATCATATGACAGGGGTAAACAATATGGTCACATGACAACGAACTTGGCTGAGGCGGCAACTCAGCACTCAAGGGAGTGCGACATTTGCTTATCACTTTCGTTGTCAAATCGACCTACTACCGTTTGGCTACTGTGAAACAAATATTTTAATTTTGATATAACTAAAAACCTAAGGACTAAATTGAAAAAGTCAAAACGAATTTTAAGTCCTCAAAATATCCCCATATAAGTTTAAGATTATGCCCAAGTTAAAAACATGCCTTTCAAATATTTTTTCTAAGTGTTTCAAGCCAAAAACAGTGATTTTCAAGACACTATTTCGAAACGGCCCTCAGGCGTTTCGAAACGTTTTCATCACTGTCGACCACCGTTCCGAAACGAGTATCGAAACACTTGACTCTGTTTCGAAACGGTATCACTCGTTTCGAAACTGTTCTTCATATGAGATTTAAAAAGGGCTAATGGTTTCAAAATGTGCTGATTTTTAAAAGATTAAAAGGGTGTTTCGAAATGGATCATGCCCGTTCCGAAACGACCCTTGACAGTAGCATTTTCGTTTCGAAACGGATCCAAATCGTTTCGAAACAGGTCCTAGGTTTTAATTTGAAAATGTGACCATTATGTGTTTTAACTGAATTTCTGAAAGTCGTTAAGGCATTTCGAAACGGGATAAGACTGTTCCGAAACGACCCTTGACAGTGGCAAAAGCGTTCCGAAACGGCCCTAAGGCGTTTCGAAACGGGCTCTTAAATGCACCCCAACGGCTCTTTCTATTTTGGTCCGTTCCGAAACAGGTACCCCGCGTTTCGAAACGGGTTGGTGCAGACTGCATTTATGGTGGTAAGAGAGGGTTCCGACGGCTCCATTTATGTTCCCAACCACCCAAACGGCTAGAAATCAATGAGAAGGTATAAAAGAGACATCCAAAAGCATCAGCAACAATTATTGATCCAAAAGCAAACATCCAAACATCAAAATCAAGCAAGTGTGCAAAAATCCCATTTTGTGTAAAAATCCCAATTGTATTCTTCATTCATATTTTGTCAAATTGGGTTGAGTGCTTGTATTGGGGCTATCATTTGTATTGAGAGATACCTTATTAGCCTACAAATTTCTTTGTTCTCTTGTGTGAGGGTTGGGTTGATTTTTGGGTAGAAAAATCAACCGAAATTGTAAAGGGTTGCCTCCTTGTCCTAGAAAAGGGGAAGAACGATTTAGTGGAATTGTTGCAAATCCTTAGTGAAGCTAAGGTAGTGGATGTAGAGTTCATTTGGAACTTGAACCACTCTAAATCTCTTGTCCATCAATTTTTAATTTGCAAATTTCCACCACAAACCTTTAAATTTCTAATTCACCCCCCTCTTGGTTAATTTCGATCTTGCGATCCACTCAACAGCTACCCTATTTGCGAACTTGGGAAGGCAAGCAACTGAGTACATGGCAGGTGGCCACAAAGTTCACCCAGACTTTCGCAAAAAATTGCAAACTGAAGTGCACCATTCAAATGAGATGACTGCAACTCTCTTCTCGCGAGAAGGACATTTGTTCCGTGTTTCAAAATTTTTGAGGCCATTGGAAGGCATACAACACAACGCGTACGTGATAGATCTTAGGCAAAAAACCTGCGACTACGGAGTATTCCAAACATTCAAATACCCGTGCGCACACGCCATTGCTGCTTGTTCAAACCAACGGATTAACAACATGAGACTGCTTGATCCGGTATACTTACTCAAAACGGTATTCAAGGTTTACGAAAAAGAGTTTCCTCCCATCGGAAATGAAATTGATCCTTATGTCGTTGAAGCTAAATCGACCGTACGCCCAGATCCAACACTAACAAGAGAAAAGGGACGTCCACGATCGACACGAATTTACTGTGCCGAGGATCTGGTCGAACATAGAGAAAAAACCAGACAAAAGAAACATTACAGTATATGTAAAAATCCTAGACACACAAAGAACAAGTGTCCTAATCGCTCGGGCCCTCGTATTAACTAAGTCTTATTCGTTTTAAAGTTTAGTCTTATTCGTTTTAAAATTCTCTTTTCCGGCTTGTCGTTCTTGCAGAAAACCACGCTTTGGAACCATTTTCAAGGCAAATTTTATACCCTTCTCCATATATTGTGCATGCCAATATCAGTCTCAAATAGAAGACAAGTTCCACTACAACGCCTGCAAGGTCAAAAATTGTGATAATTCTCTGATTAAAAACCCCTAAAATTTGGCAGAAAGAGCCTATAAGGCCATCCTATACTTTCATTCATTCACAAAACAAGCTACGATACTATTTTTCGACGCGAATTTTAGTTGGTTTAGAACGGACCGAACTGGGCCATATTGGTGTCAAATGAAAGACACGTTCCAGTACTACAAACACAAACTGAATGTTTACCAAAAATATACGATTAATAAGCCCGAAATAATGCTCGAACATGCCTATCGAAGTTTGGTGTGGCAGCCCGAGTTGCAAAGAACTCGCTTTCTGCAGAAAGCGAGTTCCCCGCGATAAATTTAGTCACCTCTTCAAATTCTCGGAGAACTCGCGTTTCGCAGAATGCAAGTTTCTGTAAAGTTTGTTATTCTGAAAAGTGCTGCCACGTATATGGAACTCGCGCTCTACGTAGTGCGAGGTCGTGACTCGCGATCCCCGAAACGCGAGTTCTTCATGCGTGGCATATTTGGAGTCATTTTTCTTAATAATATTCTGTGGGGCCATTTTTCTAGATATTTATTTAAAATAAGTTTTTGGTGTAATATAGCGAATAGGTGCCTACAGTATTTTTTGGTTGAAATAGGTGTTTAAACTTTCATTTTAGCTGAAATAGGTGCCTAAACTTTCATTTTTGGCTTATTTTAAAGTCAATTTCGGCACCTACTTGGGCACCTATTTCAATAAAAAATGAAAGTTTAGGCACCTATTTCAGCCAAAAAATAATTTAGGCACCTATTTCAACCAAAAACGAAACTCCAAACACATATTTCAGCCAAAAAATATTTTAGTCCCCTATTACAAAAAAACATAATTTGAGTAGTTATTTTATAATTAAGTCTTTCTAATATCAACGATTTGAAAATTTACACGAAGTTTTTCAACATTGTGGACCCGGCACCATTACGTTTGCGTTCAAATGATTTAGAAAGTAGGGTCATCTCCAAAATAGCATCCTTTTGCTTATATTCCCCAAAAATAACACCTGAAATTTTATGAACTTTTGGTAAAGAGAGATTTGAGCAAAAATTAGAAGCTTTAGGTATAATTAGAGGTTTAAACAGTCAAATGCGCTAATATTGTCGTTTGGTAAACAACGAATTGGGGTGAAACCGCTAATTTTGAAAAAGCTCATACTATGAGCTTTTTGATATTAGAGGTTTGATATTAGAGTTATAAAGACTCTTTTACCCTTATCAGTTACCAAGAATCTCAAAATAACCTAAATTAAATATTTTCTCACCCTATTTATAAGTTAATCCTATTTATTTTTTTATTATCACATATTTATATGTGTATTTAAATTTATTCATTAATTAAATTATATTAAAATAATTATATAAATAATAAATTAATATATAAATAATTTGAATATGTTTATAAAAGTTATATTAAAAATAATTTTATAGATCTAATTAATAATAATAATAAGATACAAAATATTGATAACTAATAAACTATTCAAACAAGTATTGAATATAATCATGTCCTTATATGTCATTTTGCTTGTTTAAATAATCTAACAGCTATTTAATTTTACCAAACACTTTTATACAATCAGCTAATACAATCCGCTAGTCAAATCAGCTAATGCAATCAACTATCAGCTAATGTAATCCGCTATCAGTTATTCGCTAATTGCCAAACAAGGTCTATATTTTCTCGTATATTACTATTATAGTAAATTCACCGTGATTGAATAAAATATTTTTTAAAATTTGACGTGCATACATGGCGAGTTCAAAAAAAATTCAAATATCTTTTAAAACTTAATCCTATGATTGTTTATAATATTGGAATTAATTATTTATAATATTGGTTATAAACTTAATATGAAACTTCACTCCAATTATTTACCACTCCATAAATCTAAATGTTTATAATATTAAAATTAATTATTTAAATTCTTCAAATTTAATTATTTATATTTTCGTGGGATGGAGAGAACGATTAAATTTCAATACAATTATTATTCCCTTTACTTTTTAATTATAAAACATAACTTTTAAACTATTAGTGGGTTTAAATATAATTACTAAATTTAGTTAAAAGGGAAATACTTTACAAATTTTTTTTAAAATATATATTATTTTTTTACACAAAACTCGTCGTACATGTTTTAAAAAAATATCGTTATATCATGTTTCAAATGTTATGACCCACTGTTACCCAGATGAAACTCGTCGTACATGCACGACGAGTTTGAAATATCATTAATTTTATCATATGATTAAATTTTAAACTAACATTTAGAGAAATTTTTTTTTATCTAAACTCGCCGTACATGCACAACAAATTTTAAAAATATATTTTATTTAAATTCGTCGCTATACGGGAAACGTAAAATTTTGGGCAATTTAGGCAAAATGGTGCTATTTTGGAGATTCACCCTATAAAATAAACACGTGGCTTATTAGATGTCGAGACTTAAGAAGAGTAGAAGACCAACGCAATGCCCTGTTAGCCCGTAAATGGATGACGAGGGTTCTTCAAAATATCTCTCATATTTGCCCCAACCAGGCCCCTAACCGATAAATCATGAGCTTTTTCTTTTAAATCATAAAAAAATATCCAAAAACTTATTTTTGAAAAGTTCTGGACCTTTTTTAGAATTTTTGGATTTTAAATGAGCTTTTTACACATTTAACGATTTTGTGGATTTTTAATTTTTAAAATTTTAGAAACATATAAATTTAAACGTAAATTCTGAAAATCAATTATATTTTAGCATATTTTTATATTTTAAGGTTCTTTAGTTATGTACATTATTTATTTATTTATTTTTATAATATGTAATGCATTCTGATTAGTTCAAATAAGTTTTTTTAATTAAAAGTATCACTGAGCGAAAAAATTATGTCATAAGTCTAGTTGGCTACGCCATCCATAGTCCAATTAATAAATATTATCCATTTCATTAGTTTTTTTCATGAAATCTTTTTACCAAGTGAATCTCCACTCATATTTACTGTAAATTAAATTAAGTGAAGATTCACTTGAAAAAGAAGACGTGAAACAATTATTAAAATGAGTAGTTTTTATTAGTCGGGACCATGAATGACGTGATAAGTGAGTCATACTTATAATATAAGTTCTCCACTACGCGGCGGATAGAGGTAAAAAAATTAATGGATTAATACCAAATTTTAATTAGGTACAAAGTATTAATTTTTGTTATTCTAGTACAAAGTATTAATTACACGTTTTTATTAGTTTAAACGTGGTTATAATATAATATATGTTCATACATATTCTTAACCCTTTGATAATGCACATACTTTGTAGATAAAGCGATTAAACTCGAACCTCTTAAAGATAAACATCATCCGCTTTTTCACTGAAACCACTTATTGAGTTAAATAATTACACGTTTTATTCATTAAAAAAATTACACGCTTTATATCTAGATACATATCATTAAATTAAATAGGTACGAGAGTTCAATAGAAATACGGAAATAGGTGAGGTACTAAATATAGTTTACCCTTATTAAAAAAATAAAATTTTAATATATAAAAATAATTTAATTAAATTTTTTAAAATAATTATTAATTGTATGATGAATCTTTAAAATTTTAAATTTTTATTAATTAATTTAATAGTGTTCAACGGTGTTCAACATTAATGGTGTTCAACGATGTTCGTCGCACAATGTAGAATTTTCCTTTAAATTTTTTAAATTAAATTTAAGATTCTAACATTGTTAGATTTACTTTAGTTGGCATATCGTTGATATAATAGAAAAGTAAAATGAGATAGAGCACTCAATATCTTATAGCTGACCACATATTTTGTGCATTTTACGCATTTTGTGCTCCTCGGCTACTTTTTGTTTAAATATCAAACTCAACATTGACTGACTTGTTTATAGTCCACATATTTTGCTTCACAATACAGTTCGGCCTTCCCCTGGAAATATTTCTTATACAATGCCTACGGATCCCAATACAAATTCAAGAACACGGTCATGGCCTTTGCTGCATCTGGTCTTCTCCGCCGTTCTGCTCCCGGTTGTTGCAGCCATACTTGTCTACCAACTTGACTCATTCGACGCCGCTCCCATGCCCCTCCACGAGTTGACTCACCCCTTCCAGCCCCCTTTGCTGCGAAACGACCGCATCCTACAAGGGGCGGAGTACTTGGGTGCAGGGAAGCTTCAGGGACCCGAAGATTTTGCGTATGATTCCAGCTCTCAGGTAATCTACACGGGCACCGGAGATGGGTGGATCAAGCGAGTCTGGCTGAACGGCTCCGCCGGTGGAACGGTTGTTGAGGACTGGGTCAATACCGGGGGTAGACCGCTCGGAATCGCTCTCGGACTCAACAATGAACTCATCGTCGCTGACGCCTATAAGGTTTGGAATTTTTTCGTATAGATTAGGCACGTATTTCAAGAAATTGAATAGCCTAATTTGTTTTTATGCATGTATTAACTTCTTACCACTGTTTTTTTTGTCATAAACTTTTTACCACTGTCAAACAGATATAAAGAATAAAATAAATAAATCACATCAAATACTTTTCCTCATCCTCAAATAGGATATACGTGGGAAGTTCTAGGGTGAATATAAATCTTACAAAAATATAAATATATTAAAATGAGATTAAATTAAGTCGTGTATATAAACTTTTATAAAATTTAAGAATTTATATATATGAAATTTTTACAAAAATAAATAAAAAATGCCCGGATATATGTAGTTACTTGCACGTAACTCGCCCTCAAATAAGTCAAATGAAGTACCTTTCTTTCTTTGTAAATAGTTACTGTCATGTCACAACTTTGGCTTCCGGGTGAATATCACACTAGTAGGGATGGGCACGGCACCCAGACCCGACCCGGCCCGATTGGGTCGGGTATTTTTATGGGAAAAAATTAGGTTCGGGTCGGGTTGAGTTGAATTTTTGTGTAGGGTGAGGTCGGGTTGGGTTTTAGGGTGAAAAAATCAGATCGACCCGACTCGGGACTAATAGTATAATTTTTTCCTAAATTTTTTAAGGATATTTGTAATAATACCCTCTCTTTATATATATTTTTTATAATTAGGTCCTTAAAATTATTATTTTTATAATTATGCTTCTTAAAATTATTTTTTTACAATTAGGTCCCTAAAATTAATTTTTTTTCTATAAGTCGGGTCGGGGTCGGGTTTAGAATATTTATTTTCGGGTCGGGTTGGGTCGAGTTTTTTAAAGAATTGGATCGGGTCGGGTTGGGGTCGGTTTTAGGATAATTAGTTTCGGATCGGGTTCAAGTGGGACAAAAACTCGACCCGACCCGACCTGTGCCCATCGCTAAATATCAGTAATGTCCTTTGGATCAGGACAATATATTCAATAGTTAAATTTTTTAAAATAGCACCCGACTTCCATTATTTTTCAAGATAATATTTTTAATTTTTTATAGTGTATTTGCTGTGTATGTACGGTAAGTTTCAATAAAAAATTATTTTTTAAAAAAAATTCGGGTAATGCACGATGAGTTTAAAAAAAATATTTTTTGTGTTTTAATTTAATTAATTAATTAACAAATAATTAAGTAAACCTTAATTAGAGCTCGCCTAACATGCACAACGAGTTTCACTTTTTTAATCAGACATTTTTACTAAATGATGAAAATGAAAAAATTTAAACTATTAGAAAACTATTTCGCATCTTCAATGTACTTAAGAATAAAAATGAAAAAAAAAATAAAACTATTAGGAACCAACTTTGAGATTTAGCTCCATAAATTGCAAAAAATGATGTTGGCATTAACTTATATAGGCATGATTAGAGTGTTAGCTTTTGTTTGTTATCAATGTGAGATTCTTGGAACTTTTAGCTCTATGAATTGCAACAAAAATGGTCGATATTAGCTTATATAAGCATGATTAGAGTGTTAGCTTTTGTTTGTTATCACTGTGAGATTTTTGGAGTTAAAAAGTTTGTCACTAAATTTTAGCTCCAAGAATCTCGCATTGAGAACTAACAAAGGCTATTACTCTAACCATGCCAATATAAGCTACTGCCAACATCTTATTTTTGTAATTTATGGAGTTAAATCTCAAAGTTGGTTTCTAATAGTATTTTTTTAATTTTTGTTCTTCAATACATTGAAGATGCGAAATGACTTCTAATAGTTTAATTTTTTGTTTTTTAAAAAAATAAGTAGAACTCGGCGTGCATGCTAGGCGAATTCTAATTAAAATTTACTTAATCATATGTTAATTAATTTAATTAAATTTAATACAGAAAATTGAAGAAAAAAATATCACTATAAAGGTGCTATCTTGGAAAATAATGGAGGCCGAATGCTATTTTAGAAATTTAAACAATTAGAGTACTATTATAGAAGTAACCCCTAGTTAGGTAACTTGTGCTGTAGTGTTCATTAAGAAGAAAGTATCCGATCTTGCTTATATATTATATATTTGTTTAATATTATTAATCAGCAACATGAATCTATACATAAAGTACACATACAGTCATGCTAATTAATAATTTAATATCTTTTTTAACTTAATTAATAATTTAATGTCTATGATCTGCTTTCAATTATTTTCTTATTTAAACATACATAAATTATTGCACTACTTCACTAATTAATTATCATGCTTATATATTTATACATATAGGGGCTGTTGAATGTAAGTAGAGATGGTGCTGTGGAGGTGCTAGCGGATGAAGCCGATGGTGTGAAACTTAAATTAACGGACGGCGTAGATGTAGCAAAAGACGGCACGGTCTACTTCACGGATGCTTCCTATAAGCATAGCTTGCACCAATTCTTTCAGGACATTATGGAGGGTCGGCCTTACGGTCGACTTATAAGCTACGATCCCATTTCCAAACGAACCGATGTGCTGCTCGCCGATCTCTACTTCCCCAACGGGGTCGCCGTGTCACCTCATCAGGATTCCGTGGTCTTTTGTGAAACCGCCATGTATGTTTTCCTTAATCTTTTTGATAAATCCGCATCCCTCGTCACTTATATATGAGAGTAATAGTGTGTGTGTGTTTGCAGGAGGAGGTGCAGGAAGTATTACATTCAGGGAAATAAAAAGGGACAAGTTGAGAAATTTACCGATGATTTACCCGGCCTTGTTGATAATATTAAATACGATGGAGTGGGGCATTATTGGATTGGATTGCCCACGGTATGACAAGGATACCTATTAGCAATAATATTTGTTGATTTTTTTCATCATTGTTATGAGTAGTGATTGTGATTTTGCATTTGGTGGAGCGTATCAGGAAATTACAAGGTTGTGGGATTTAGCATTGAGATATCCAATGTTTCGAAAGGCAGCGGCGGTGGCCGAGAGGTGGATAGAGCGACCGAGAATGGAGAAAAATGGCGGGGTGCTGAGCGTAGATGTGAATGGAAAACCCGTTGCACATTATCAGGATGTTGGATTGAGTATGGTCACAAGTGGAATGAAGATAGAAAATCATCTGTATTTGGGTTCCTTTATGTCACCTTATATCATCCGTCTGGATCTAGACCAACATCCAGCGCAAAGCAATTCGTGAACTATTTGAGTCTTGGAGTCTTTATATTTGTGTATTCCGTTATTGGAGTGACAATGTACTCTTCTGTTGCTTTCCTTTCTAATTTACTGTTGCAGACACGGTCCCTTCTGCAGGCCCAGAGGCGGCTCCTACGAATGCGGCCCAAGAGATCCCCCTGGTCGGGAATGAGCCAACCATGCGCAGAGGAGGCAGAGAGAGGAAGACGCCACGTGGCCTAACCGACTTTGTCTTATACTAGGAGGTTGTTAGTGTGTTTTGCTTAAATGGCTCGGGCTGTGAGCCATAATGCACATGAAAAACCCTGAAAACTTGTTCCTTTCTGCCATTGTTAATCGAATCCCCCTCCCTTCTTCTTCCTCCTTTCGTGCATCTACTGTGGTCCATAACAGTTTGGTGCTTTCATTGCCGACTCTACCATGGTAAACAACACCGAGTCCATCTGTTCCCTTCAGGACACAACCACCCGCCATGAACAAACCCTTACCTTCCTCGAAACACACGCAGCCAACCAGGACAAATGGAACGCCACTACTCAGGTTACGCTGCAGGAAATGGCTAAACAGCTTCAGACAATCGCGACTCAGTTGGGAGCATCCCAGCTGGGAGCTTCAGCCGCCACTTCAACCGGCGGTGACATCTCTGTCGATAGCACGCTGCACAAAGGCAAAGCGAAAGCACACAGTTCCTCCGACAATACGTTTCCCTTCCCACCCAAACTAGTCCAAGTTGAGTTGCCCATCTTCACCGGGATGATCCTGAGGAGTGGATTTCCTCTGCGACGGACTTCTTCGATTATTACGGGACAAACGACCACCATCGTGTTACGATGGCATCGTTCCGGATGACAGGCACAGCAAAGAAGTGGTTTCGTTGGATGCAGCAGCAACGTCAACTCGCTGGTTGGGGCCACTTGGTTGACGCTATCCGCAAACGCTTCACCATCATGGAGATTGAATCCCCTGCCGGTCAGCTGTCGAAGTTGATGCAGACAACAACAGTGGCGGATTATCAGTCCCGTTTTGAGAACTTGGCGTTGCGTACCTCGAACCTCTCGGATGGGTTCTTTTTGGACTGCTTCACATCCGGACTGCGGACGGATATTAAGAACGAGGTTCTAGGCCATCGTTCAACTTCCATGGTTGAGGTTCAAGCCCGGGCACGGTTCCACGAAGCACGGATCCACGAGCGGCATTCTTTTTCGCGTTGGTCACCCTCCAAACCCCCACCTCTGTTGCCCACTCCAAGTGCTCCTGCACCTGATCCAAAAGGTCTACCGGGTCGACCCCCACCACCAAAAACTGGGCCACCACCCGTCCGACGGATTTCTTCTGCTGAAGCCCAGGCTCGACGCCTTAAGGGCTTGTGTTTCTACTGCGATGACAAATATGTCTCGGGCCATAAATGTAAAGCCCCCAGCTATTTTTGTTAGATGACTCCGTTGACCATATGGAACCCATGCCCCCGACCGATGACACTGTTGACGCGCCATCTCCGCCCATCGACGAGAATTCCACAGTATCATTTAACGCTTTAGCCGGTTGTGCCACCCCAAATACACTATGCGTCCACGGAAAAATCCAAGGTAACCTTGTCCGCATTCTGATTGACGGCGACATCACCCATAACTTCATACAGTCGCGAGTTGCCAAGCATTTGGGATTGACCGTCTCTGCAGCCCCGCACTTCCGAGTCCTCGTGGGTAATGGCCAACGCTTACAACACGAAGGGTGTGCTCGTGCAGTCAAGGTCTTGGTCCAAGGCACTGAGCTCACTACCGATTTCTACATTTTACCACTTGAAGGAGCTGAGGTGGTGTTGGGCGTGGCTTGGATGGCTACACTGGGTCCAATCACCATGAATTTTGCAACGTTGACTTTCCAGTTTCACCATGGCAACGAACACCATTGCTGGCAAGGTGACACTGACATCGGACCTCAACCGATCCACCTGCAATCTCTCCGTCGTCTCTCAGAGACCGGTGCAATAGCTGAACTATTTCAGCTACACATTGACAACTCAGCACCTTCTCCAACGTTGCCAGACTGTAAGGACTTACGCGCTCTGTTGGCAGAATTCAGTGAGGTCTTTGAACCGGTTCACAGTTTACCTCATCACCGTACCCACGACCACGCCATCCACCTCGAGCCCTCCTCGAAACTAGTCAACGTCCGCACGTACCGTTACCCTCACTTCCAGAAAACGGAAATTGAGAAACAGGTTCAACAGATGCTTCATGCAGGCCAGATTCGCCCTAGCACAAGCCCTTTTTCGTCCCCTGTGTTACTAGTCCGTAAGAAGGACGGTACGTGGCGGTTCTGCGTGGATTATCGCACTCTCAACGCAATCCCTGTTCGCGACAAGTTTCCCATCCCAACAGCTGATGAGCTCTTCGACGAACTGGGCAAGTCCTGCTTCTTTTCGAAACTTGATCTGCTCGCCGGATATCATCAAATACGGGTCCTTGATGAAAACGTTCACAAGACTGCGTTCCGCACGCATGACAGCCACTTTGAATTTCTGGTCATGCCATTTGGCCTCACCAACGCCCCATCGGCGTTCCAGGCAACAATGAATGCCATCTTCTGCCCGTTCCTACGTCGATTTGTGCTCATTTTCCTGGATGACATCCTCGTGTTCAGCGGCAGCTGGCAGGAGCATCTTCTCCACTTACGCAACGTTTTGCAAACACTGAAAGCCCATGGCTTAGGGGCCAAGCAATCCAAATGTTCTTTTGGTCAAGAAACGGTCGAGTATCTGGGACACGTGGTTTCTCGACACGGATATTCGAAACTGGCCAGTCTCTACAACGGTCAAAGATGTCCGAGCATTCTTGGGTATCTCCGGCTACTATCGTCGTTTCATCTGCGGATATGCTACAATTGCAGTGCCTATCTCCGATTTGCTGAAACACTCTGATACATTCAGTTGGTCTCCGACATCACAAACAACTTTCGAGCTTTTGAAATCCGCCCTCGTGTCAGCCCCTGTACTTGGTCTTCCAGATTTCGACAAAGAATTTGTCGTCGAGACGGATGCCTCTAGCATTGGCATTGGAGCGGTGCTGACACAGGCCAATAGGCCACTGGCTTTCTTCAGCCAAAAGCTGAGCCCCAAGATGCAAGCAGCCTCGACATACCACCGGGAAATGTACGCCATCACTCAGGCCGTTGGCAAATGGCGTCAGTACCTCCTCGGCCGCCGTTTTGTGATTATCACCGACCAGAAAGCTCTTCGCAAACTGACTCAGCAAACCATTCAAACTCCGGAGCAGCAGCAGTGGCTTGCGAAACTTATTGGGTTTGACTTTGAAATTAAATATCGGCCGGGCAAGATGAATACAATGGCCGACGCGTTGTCTCGAGAAGGTAGTGCCCACTTGTTGGCATTCTCTAGCCCATTCTTTGGCATATTGGATGACCTTCACACTACCCTTCAGCACGACCCTGACCTACTGCAAATCCTGACAAACATCGTCGCCGGGCATGTATCTCCCCCTGGGTATTCTGTCAAACACGGGCTTCTGCTTTTCAACAACCGCATCGTGGTCCCCTATGAAAGCTCCCTACGCTCTCGACTTATTCGTGAATTTCACTGCTCGAAAGTTGGCGGGCATGCGGGCATATCGCGTACATTTCACCGGCTGTCGACACAGTTTTTCTGGAATGGAATGCGCAAGGAGGTACGTCGTTTTGTTTTTGAATGCCATACGTGCCAGACCATGAAAAATGACAGCCTGGCTCTGGCGAGGTTACTTTAGCCACTGCCAATACCACAACAGGTGTTTGAAGACATCTCTTTAGACTTCATCACTGGCCTTCCCCGTTCTAACGGTAAAGAAGTCATTTTGGTGGTCGTTGACCGGTTGACCAAATATGGCCATTTTTTTGCCCTACCGGCACACTACGACGCACCCCTAGTCGCCAAAGTTCTGCTCCATGGCGTCGTGAAGCTGCATGGCATCCCCCGTTCGATGGTCAGCGATAGAGATCCAATATTCACCAGCACCATCTGGACGGAACTTGCTCATCTCCAGGGCAAAAAACTATGCCTCAGCTCCGCCTACCACCCACAGTCCGACGGTCAAATGGAGGCCCTGAACCGTTGTCTGAAGATGTATCTCCGTTGCATGACGGGCAATGAACCACGCAAGTGGGAACAATACCTAGCTTGGGAGGAGTTCTGGTACAATACGGCCTATCAAGAATCAGCCGGCATGACTCCCTTTCGCGCGTTATATGGATGTGACCCTCCTACACTGTTGTCTTACACGGAAGGTGGTTCCCTCAACCCTCAAGTCGACTCTGCCCTGCAAGATCGAGACGAAATTCTGCGTATCCTAAAACAGAATTTAGCTCAGGCTCAGCTTCGAATGAAGAACCAGGCCGACAAACGACGCAGAGAGGTCGAATTGCAGATCGGAGATTGGGCTTTCATCCGTCTCCAACCCTACCGCCAGCTCTTTCTTCGACTAGACAAGCATACCAAGCTCAGTCCCAGGTTCTTTGGCCCCTACAAGGTTACCCATCGCATAGGACCAGTAGCTTATCGCCTCGACCTTCCAGCAACGGCCCACATTCACCTCGTCTTCCACGTCTCTCAACTCAAACTTTGTCGTGGTCAACCCTTACACCAATTCACTCTACTGCCATTGTTCGAAGATTCCTCCACCCTTGAGGACAAGGTTGAGCTTCCAGGAGGGGGTGGTGTTGCAGACACGGTCCCTTCTGCAGGCCCAGAGGCGGCTCCTACGAATGCAGCCCAAGAGATCCCCCTGGTCGGGAATGAGCCAACCATGCGCAGAGGAGGCAGAGAGAGGAAGACGCCACGTGGCCTAACCGACTTTGTCTTATACTAGGAGGTTGTTAGTGTGTTTTGCTTAAATGGCTCGGGCTGTGAGCCATAATGCACATGAAAAACCCTGAAAACTTGTTCCTTTCTGCCATTGTTAATCGAATCCCCCTATCTTCTTCTTCCTCCTTTCGTGCATCTACTGTGGTCCATAACATTTACCTTATAAGCAGTCTTTTTTTTGAACAATTAGCCAGCATCCATGAATAAAAGCAGAGGAACAAAGACAGACAAAGGAGAAAATGAGAGAAGAGAATAAAGCAGAGCAAGCAAAAAACATGAATAAACATACTTAGAAAACTTAAAGAAACAGGGGAGAGGAGAAAACAGTAAAGTAAAACAAACAGAAAAGCATCACAAGACGAAAACCACAATCAGAACAAAGAAAAAACATACCACCCCACAAGAGGGGAAAGATAGAACTGGCGAGAGAAAGAGAAAAGCACCAAGCCAGCTGCTGATCTTAAACCTGCATAAACATTTCTAACAACGCAGAAGAATGAACTCGAGAGTAGGTGATGCAACAAGAAATTCATCAGAATCAACGTTTCGAGATCTGGGAATGACGATGAAGGGAGGAGGACGAAAATATAGAGACGAGGTCAAGTTAACCGTCGAAAGCGGAGACCGAGACAACACCAACGTCGAAAAAATCTGGCAAAATTAAAGACAAAAGGCCCAACCAACCATTGACTTTTCTTCACAGACGACGACCCGAACAGAGCCATAGGCACCGCGGGAGAGGTATCGCAACCAAAAGATCACCGGATGGTCGAAAAAAATTAAATGCCGAAAAAAACGAGAAATAAAAAAGAGGAAGAAAAAAGTAACTGGGATAGCCACTCTTCGACGGTTAAGAGCAGCGCTATCTAAAAAGACTAGATAAACAGTTAGAGTTTTTACTTTTTAGAGAAAAATTAAAAGATTTGATATTAGGGTATTTAGAGAGAATAACATGTAAAGGAAGACGAAAAAATATGAAAGCCACCAATTTCAACGCGCCTCACGCGCCCAAAACTTTCTCCCACCTAAAGCTCCCCGGGCCTCAGACGACTATTTTGTTCTGCCGGAGCCGGTTTTTTTGTGTGGTCTTTGCATGGAGGACTCCGTCGCCGTCAGAGGGCCATCAGATCGCCGGCATCTTAGGGGTCGAGGTCGACTGTTGGTTTGCTCGGAGGTCTCTTGATGGTGGAGAAGCAAGGGCGGAGAGTAGGCAGGTTTCGGGCGTTTCAGGCTCCGGTGGTAGGACTCCAGCGGCGGTTGTTACCGCAAAACTCCTTGAAGCTGATTCTTTGGTCGGATCTGTGGCAGCCGAGAATCAGAGACGAGGTCCCCGCCCTAGCTCCCTGCGCTTCCGTCTGGTCCGTCGTTGTTATGGGTACCGGCAAAGAGTGGAGCCAACCGGCGTTTGCTTTGATCCTGGTGGTCGGAGGGAGCGAAGGCGGCTGGTGGTTCGCCTAGGAGAACTGAGAGGCGAAAGAAGGAGGGTGAGGGGCTCCTCCTGGATATGGGTTTTGCGACGGCTCCACGATGTCGGAGCTGTGTTTTCGTCGGGAGGGTTTGGCTTTAATCTCGCCGGAGCTGGGCATGGTCGTTGGTGCTTGCAGGTTACGGGCCGTGTGGCTCAAAGGACTATCTTTATGCATGGTTTCTATCTGCCGGCGGCGAAGCTTGAGGCTTGGTGGTTTTTCAGAGCCACCGCGCTAGGCCCTAACTTCCATTATCGAGTCCGAGAAGCCCACCGCCTTGCTGATATGATCTGGTTCTGGGGTGGTCTCAGCGGCGGTTTCATCCTTATCGGAGCCGGTGCAGTTTTCGGGTTCCCCGTAGGATTCAGTCGCCTTTTTCTAGTGGGGATGGGGCGTTATACAGGTTGGGCTGGTCCACGCTTTGGAGCTTGCCGGCTCGCCGTTTATCGGGCCAATGGTCCATCGGTAAAGGTCTCTGCCGGCAACGGGGAAGAAAGTAATAGAAAGAGGACAAAAAGGGCAAAAGGGACTTTTTCTATTTTGACAAGACTTGCCTCTTATGTTTTGTCTTACCCCAGTCACAGTCCCTTCTATTCTTAGCATAACATTCCCGGATTTGATGGGATTTTGCCCACTACTAGCCCTTTTCGGATGCAATTTAACGCTGTTATCGGATCTGAAGGAAATTTTGCAGGGTGGAGACCTAGGGGGCCTAGGGAAAAAATAACCACCAGGTTTAGGTGGGATCGAGGAGGTTCAGTTCAGTCTTTTAATATCCGGTTGTTATCTTCGTTTTTACGGGTCACAGTCTCTTGGTTGGTTACGTATCTGCAGAGGATCAAACCTCTAAGGTTTTCCTTCCTTGTTTTGGTTGACTTCAGCGGCTTCGATTAGACCTGGCAAACTTGACCCGAGACCCGAAACCCGAACTGAACCGAACCGAACCGAAACCGATTTTGACCCGAACATGATGATCAGAAGTTGATCCGAAACCCGAACCGAACCGAACCGAATCGAACCGAAATTTTTTGTTGAACCGAAATGGACCCAAACCGAAATGGACCCGAACCGAATGGACCCGAACCGATTTGACCCGAACCGAATGCTACCCGAACCGAAAGCTGAACCGAAAGCTGAACCGAATATCGACCCGATTTTAACCCGATTTTGACCCGATTTTGACCCGAATATCTATTTTTAACAATATAATAAATAATAAAAAGAAGTATGTTTTATTATCTTTTTATACTATATCATGGAAGAGACTGTTCCTCTTGTCAAAGTTGTGGTATAATAATATTTTATGTTATTTTACGTTTCAATATTAATTAAATAAACTAATTTTTAAATTTAGAGTTTCAATGTACTATTTTCTCTCCCAATATTTAATCTTACATTTACAAAGAAAAAAATGTCAAAAGATTGCATTAAAAGAAATGGATACATAATAGACCAATTCATTGGGGCAACCTTTAATTGCATCACTAGTCCATGCATTAAAAAAACTAGTTCCACACACACAAAACAAACATGACTCAAATGATTTGATCAACATGATCCTATTAGATTACAAGCATTCTTACCCTAAATTTCATCCTTAAGCTTAAGCCGTAGAAATTAATATAAAATCAATAACCCTAAACCATTAACACTAAGGCCTAAACCATAAACCATAAACTAAAATTATAGATAATTTTTACAATCTTACCATAAAATATAGCTAAAACCGCAATTAGAGACCAACTTGACAATTTGAAAGTATAGAAATTTGAGATCTTGGTGACCAATTTTATAATTTCACCATAAAATATAGCATAAAATTGAAATTATGGACTAAATTGACAATTTGGAAGTGGAGAAATTTGAGAGTCCAATGACCAATTTTATAATTATACCATATAAATAAATAGGGGTCAATTTTGGCTAAAAATTAAATCTTAGAAATTAAAATAACAAAAATATCATTATATTAAATTAATAGACTAAATTACAAAGATTAGTTAATTTCGACTAAAAGTAAATTTTTAGAGACTAAATATCACTACGGGGAAGGGATTTCTATATCCGAAGTCTAAACCGTGGGGATACTTGTGATTGTGACTAAATTAAATTAAACTAAAACTTAAAGTTGACTAAAATGTAACATTTTAAATGCAATGTGACCTAAAAAGTAAATAATCTCTAGCTTAAAAAATTGGTGGCTTATTTCCCTCCAAAATTTTGTCATTTCTCTCTCTATTTTTTCTAATTGTCTTTTTCTTTTCAATCTAGCTTAAAAAATTGGTGGCTTATTTCCCTCCAAATTTTTGTCTTTTCCCTCTTTATTTTTACCAATTGTCTTTCTCTTTTTTCTTTTTTTTTTTAAATTTAATTGAGTTTTAATTTAGATTAATTTAATTGAAATTTCACATTTAGTTTTAGAATTATTTTAATTATGTCTGTGATTTATGCTTTTAGATTTTAGTTAGCTCAATTAGATCATAAGTTTAATAAATTAATTCATTTCAGAAATTATTATTATTATTATTATTATTATTATTATTATTACATATAATAAACTTTGATTTAATATAATTTTACAAAAAATTTTGATATGGATACATGAAGCTTTGATTTAAATATTTAATCAAATTCAAATGCATAGATTAACAAGTTGAATCAGAATTAATTTCATACACCAATAACTCTAAACTAAACCATAAATACTAAACCTCAAACCTTTAATTCAACTCAAATCCAATTGACCCAAAAATTTAAATGTTAACCTGACCCGAAATTGACCCGAAATTGACCCGATTTTGACCCGACCCGAAAGCGACCCGAACGACCCGATTTTGACCCGAACCGAAAGGGACCGATCCGATATTGACCCGACCCGAAAACAACCGATCCGATTCTGACCCGATCCAATACCCGAACCGAATCCGACTCATCACAAACCCGAATCAGACCTGAACCCGAACCGAACCGACCCGAACCGAATCTGAACCGATTCTAGATAGACCCGAAATGACCCGAACCGAAACGACCCGAGCCGAACCCGAACCGAATGACCCGATTGCCACCTCTAGCTTCGATAAACCAGGATTGGGAGGAGGCTCGGTGAATTTATACATTTCTCACATCTGGGGTACAGTAAATGATGCCTTGATAAGGACCAACGCTTTCGCGCTGGAAGCCTGCCTCTGGATAGAGCTCTCGGGCACGTATACTGTCTTTTGCCTCGGGAAAAGTGTATGGTCTCACCGCTTTCTCTAGTATCGTTCTGGTGTTATCGATTTTAAAAACACTATCCACGATTTGACCGATGGAAGTGTCTATCTGGGTGATCCAGTTTATGTTTCGTTATGGCTTGGAAGAATTTCCGTTCGGTCTGCTTATGCTCGTTGGTTGATTATGCTGGTTGCGCCATGGTTTTTGGCGGTTTGGTTGTTTTCTAAGTTTATTCTGGTTGATGTTAGGCCTTGTTTGGCCCTTGTTAAGTTGTTTGATTTCTGCTGTTTGCGTCTTTCGTTTAGAGGACCTTTGGGTCCCTTCGGATTGTACTTTTTTTATGTTTAATGAAGTAAGTTTCCTTTGATAAAAAAGAGAGAGAATAACGGGTAAATATTTATAAACAGTCAATCCTTTTGTACCGTTAACAAAAGTTAACTATATTAAATGTTCTATAGGATTTGATGAGTCTACTATTGCTTCTTTAGATTACTTGACATTTTCATCGTGAGCACAATGTTTATTTTTTTTTCTTTGTGTATCCATTGATTCAAATCCAGTTAGAACTCATCACGTGATAAAAAAAATATTTTTTAATTGATCCGAGTTCAAACCATGTAATTTATTAATGTTCATGAATTTATCTACTTTTGAAACTAAACTAACTATATAATTAAGGGTAAACTACTCAGGTGACCACTGAATTATTTAGGCGTACCTCTTTTGACCAGCGAACTAAGCAACTCATCAATCAGACCACCAAATTTTTAAATTGGTCTTATTTTGACCACCATCGTTAAAAAACAAACGGAGAGGCAACATAATAGTTAACGAAAATTTGTAAAATTACACATTTAGTCCATATTATTTACCTATTATATCAATTATTTTACATTTTATATAATTTTATAAAATTATTTTTTGACTGATGCAAATTTTTTAAAGTAAACACATTTGTCTATATAATATTGTTATTTCAGTGTGCACTAGCATATAAGTTTTTCACGACATTTCAAACTATTTACCGTCAGCTGACTGACAGTTTTCATCCACAGAGAGACTATTTTGACAAAAAATGAAGAGTTCAATTCCCCTTTGGTGTAAACCTTCATTCTATCTATTTTTCCTTTAATCACATGGTGACACGTGCCACCTTGTGATTGGAGGGAAATATTAAATTAAATAAATTAGAATTAATAAAAAATAATCTAATTAGATGGTGACACGTGTCACCATTGTATTGGAGCTTTGAAATTTTGAATTAAATTAAAAATTAGAACTAAATTGATATAACAAGTAAATATCATGGACCAAATGTATAATTTTATAAATTTCCGTTAAACCCCATGTCACCCTCCGTTAGTTTTTTTAATGACGGTGATCAAAATAAGACCAATTTAAAAATTTAGTGATTTAATTGACGAGTTACCTAATTTGATGATCAAAATAGATACGGCCAAATAGTTTAGTAACATAAGTAATTTACGCTATAATTAAATTGAAATGCTAAAAAAACATACTGTAACTAGCAACAGCAACGAATGGGAAACAACCATGGGTAATATGCAAAACGTGGCACGGAGCAAACTATTTTTTTAGCTCACAACGACCCTTGGATTCACATAATCTGTTCAGAACCCTACGTTTTATGTTTTGGAAGAGTATGAGCGGCGACGGCATATGGGCTTTAACACGAAACTCCAAAAAATACGAACTTTAAACAAATTAATTATTTATTTGGTTAACAGTCCAAAAGTTGTTCAATTTATATTTTTTTAATTTGACGCTTAATATTTTAGGGTATTTTAGTGCCTAGTATTTTTCTCATAATTTAAATCAAGTTTTTCTGTTAATGTACTTTAAAAATAAATCGTTACCTAATTATAACATGACATGTGACTTAATTTTTTTTGTTTGTTTAATTTTTGAATTTATTTAAAAATATATTTTTTTTAAAAACATCAAAATTTTAATTAATTTCGATCAAACACTCAAATCACATCTCATTCACCGTCCAACATCCCCCACACGCCAATTGTTTACCGTCCACCACTCAAGCGCCGCGTACCTCACCATTCAACACCCCCACCCTCTAGTCGTCGGTCAGAAGCTTAATCGATCTATTTTTTCTTCATTGTTGGACGTTCGTCGACGGAACAATCGACATTCATTCGTCGATTTTCAACAACAAAATAATGATGTTTTCAGTTGCGGGGCTCCGACGAATGCAAAGGTGGATGTTGGTTGTTGAATCAGTGGTAGAAGGAGAGGAATTTAAAGATTTGAAGTTTGGGGGTTTTTGAAAATTAAAAAATTTGGATTATTTTTATAAAATTAAAGATTTTTTATTTTTAAAAAATAAAAATTAAAGAAAATACAAAAAATATATCACATGTTGCATTTTTATGGGACAAAGAAATATTTTTAACGCTTGTCACGAAAAAATTTAATTTAAATTTTAGAATAAAACGTTTGTCATGCCCCTAGAGCTCGACTAGCTCGACATGCAGCCTTAGACGCCTTTGAGAGGGTGCGGAGCCTACATAAGCCTGATGATCTAGACGAGAATGCCTAGATCCGTGCGAAAACGAGTGAATAAAGAAAGAATGACGGCCGAAAAAGAGATTGGGAAAAGTCGGACGAATGCCCTACATTTTTATTAATCTCGACGTCTAACGAAAACAAAGCTTGAAGCTTAAAGAACAATTGATGTGCCTAATAAGATAGCAGTAAGCCTCTTTATATAGCCTTTACATTCAAATCATATTTTAACTACGATAACTACTATTTAATCCTACTTTAACTAGGATAACAATTCTAATCCTTCACGGAGTAGTACTCCTTCTCCTCCAAGAATTCGTACTCCTTAATCTCCAAAGATCCATCACGTGGGTGAGGTGGGCCTGTCCGTCTCCGAGTAGTGCGGGTTTGGTTCCTTGATGCACGCAAAGCCTCAGGGCTGGGTGTGCAGACCGAAGGTCAGGACATACGAACTAAGGGATCGGGCCAGACGCGCGCACTAGGAGGTTGCATCAAAACATTAAAATAGTCCGAAAAAGCGTTATACACTAAACTACAAATATATAGAGAGAGTTGGGATCAACTTACACAATATAAAACTTTTAAGTTTTACACGTTTTCTTGATCGTTAGATGGGAGAATGGATGGTCCGAATTAACTCTTAACTTTCTTTTTCTAAGTGATAATCTTCACATATTTACTGTTAATCTCATTCATTCGTTTAACTTATACAACAGTCTAAAAAACGTGTAAAACTTAAAAGAATTTTTTACTGTTTAAACAGATCTTATCTCATATATATATATATATATTGGACATTTTTTTACAGTTCTATTTATATGTTGTTGCAGTGTTATGATTATGAGTCATCGGTGTAACGTGTTGTGCGTTGGGAAAACCGAATACAGAGAGAAGGCAGGCACGTTTTCAATCTATAATTGGTCAACGACTTATCGTGACGTTGCGATGGCCGACTCAAGACCGGAATCGGATTCGCAATCTCGGGTTTCCACCTCCGGAAAACAGAGGTCATGGCCTTTCACTATTTTGTTATCCACTCTGCTGCCCGTTGTGGCAGCTATGGTTGTGTACCAGCTCGATTCATTCGACCCTGCTCCTCTGCCGCTGGGTCAGCAGCAACCTTTGGTCGTCTCGTTGCGCAACGACCGAATGCTACAAGGCGCGGAGTTATTGGGTGCAGGGGAGTTGCAAGGACCAGAGGATATCGCATATGATTCCACGTCTAACCTCATTTACACGGGTTGTAAGGATGGATGGATCAAGCGAGTCAGGTTGAATGATTCAGCCGTGGAAAACTGGGTTAACACCCATGGTAGACCGCTTGGACTCGCTCTCGGCCACAATAATGAACTAATCGTAGCTGATGCTTATAAGGTTAGTCTACCTTTCTTACACAGGTTATTCGTGGCCTAGATGAATAAAAATCTCTACCCCTGCACTCAAAAATAGATTTAGGTAGGGAGTCTTATGAATTTAGTGAGTTTTAAACTTTAGAATGGTGATAATTCTATTTTTCAAGAGATTTTTTCTTGTTATCTTTGTAACTATCGTAACCATGTTGTATAGACAAATTTTGTAAGATCATTGGGAGAATATTTGAAATTATCGGATTCTGAGATATATACCGAGGTTGGGATACAAGGAATTTTTTGTGCTATTTGTGATATCTATGTTTATAATGGATTATTGTTTCTTTCGTTCTTCGAAGTAGTTAAGGTCGAATTAGTTAAATCTTGTTTCTTGTATATCTTTTTAATGTTGATTTTGTATTGTTTATTTTCCCGCTTGCAAATTCTGAACAAACCACATAGACAAATCAAAATCTAACTGTTGAACAGAGTTGATACTTGATAATGTATCAGGGACTACTGAAAATAAGCAGAGATGGTGAGGTGGAGCTGCTAACAGATGAGGCTGATGGCCAGAAATTCAAACTCACAGATGGTGTAGATGTTGCAGACGATGGTCTGATATATTTCACAGACGCTTCTTACAAATACAGCTTGCATGAAGACATCTGGGACATCATGGAGGGTAGACCTCACGGCCGATTTCTGAGATTCGATCCGGTTACCTTAAAAACCAGGGTGTTGGTCAGCGAGCTTTACTTTGCTAATGGTGTTGCAGTTTCACCTACTCAAGATTATGCAATCTTCTGCGAAACCGTAATGTATGTTTTCGCTGTTGCTAATCTTCCAATGCTTACTCAAGTGTTTCACATTTGACAAACAATGGATTGATGAGAAATTTAATTGCAGGAGAAGGTGCAGAAAGTATTACATAAAGGGGAACAAACAGGGGCAGGTGGAGAAATTTATTGATAATTAACCAGGCTTCCCTGATAATATCAAATATGATGGTGATGGCCACTATTGGATTGCATTAGCCTCGGTAATGATAATTCACAAGAGTGCCCACGAATTCGCATGCTCTCTGTATCAATTTACCTGTTTGTATACGTTGTATTGCAAATGATCTGCTAGTTTGTTTCTTGTTGTACAATTTGGGCAGGCAACTTCAGTTCCTTTGGACATAGCATTTAAGTATCCTTTCATCCGAAAGGCTATGATAGTGGTGCAGAAGTATACCGGACGACTACATATGGAGGAAAATGCAGGTGTCTTGGCAGTTGATTTGGAAGGAAAGCCGGTTGCCCACTATTATGATCGCAAATTATCTATGATCACGAGCGGAATGAAGATCGGAAATCGTCTTTATTGCGGCTCTGTTGTGCACCCCCGCATACTCAGCCTCGATCTGGATCAATATCCTGCAAGAGCCACTGGTGGGAGCAAGTAGTACTCGATGCTGCAAAATGCAAATGGTAGAGAATAATGTAGCTTTGTTCAACCACTTGTGGTTTGTAAACACATCACAATTTAATGAGCCTTTGAATAATAATGAAAAACTTGAGACATTTTTATCTTCCAGTTTTGTAGGAAATTTGGGGTTAGCACAATATCGTGGTTGTGTAACATCCTATATCCGGCTTAATCGTAAATCGGGACGAAGGTACTTTAATTGTATGGGGGCCATTATTAAACATTCAATATTAGAAGCATCAAAGAACACTTTTATACAATTCTTACTCGATACTTAATCCAGGATATTTAAAACCCAAACACATAGTTCAAGTATGTTATTGATTTCTTCTTAATCCGGTTGGCACAACAGATCAGTTCGGAGTTTAAACAAGTTCGGTTATCTGAAATTTTAGGATGTTACAAGCTGCCAAGGGCATTTGCTTTTTCCCTCAGTTTAAACTTCTGTATCTTTCCAGTCGAAGTCTTCGGCAATTCATCAAAGACCACTGTTTTGGGAGCCATATAATGTGGCAAGTGATCTCGGCAAAACCTGATGAGTTCTTGAGCATTGACATCGAATCCTTCTTTTAGCTTCACAAATGCACATGGAGTCTGCCCCCAATGATTATCCGGCCGTGCAACAACTGCTGCCTCGAGAACTGCTGGATGACTGCTCAAAACCATTTCGACCTCCACCGTGCTTATATTCTCTCCCCCGGAGATTATGATATCCTTCAGCCGGTCCTTTATTTCCATGTAACCATCTTGATGTTTCACAGCAAGATCCCCACTCCGGAACCATCCACCTCTAAATGCCTCCTCTGTTGCCTGCAAGTCTTTGAAGTATCCACTCATCACGGTGTTTCCTCTGAACATAACCTCGCCCATGGTTTTCCCATCAGCTGGTACACTTTCCATGGTGACGGGGTCTATTATGTCAACCTCCTCCAAACCGAGATGCTGCATTCCTTGCCGCGCTTTCAACTTTGATTGCTCCAGAGGTGGCAAGGACTCCCATTCCGGTTTCATCACGCAGTATGTACCTGGACCGTAAGTCTCCGTAAGGCCATACAAGTGATTCACACTGAAACCCAACTCTTCCATCTTGAGAAAGATATGTGGGGGTGGTGGAGAGCCACCGGTGAATATTGTGACCTTGCGGGAAATCGGCTTTTGATCACTGACGGATGAATTCACAATCATGTTGAGGACTGTAGGAGCTCCTCCCATGTGTGTCACATTGTGGAGGACTATGTTCTCGAATATCTTCTTAGGGGAAACATTCCTCAGGCATATGTTTGTGCCACCCTGTGCCGCGACACCCCAAGTCAGGCACCAACCGTTGCAGTGAAACATAGGCACGGTCCACAGATAAACAGGCATCGAGCTCATTCCGTGAAGGAAAACCGTCGCGAGCGAGTTGAGGTAAGCTCCCCTGTGACTATAGACAACTCCTTTGGGCCTAGATGTTGTGCCGGAGGTATAATTCACACTGATAGGATCCCACTCACTTTTTGGTCTCCTTATCTCAAATCCAACATCCCCAGTTTCTAAGAAGCTCTCATACTCATAAGTTCCCGGCACAATGCCGGTTGGAGATGAATCATGCTTTTCAGAAATCAAAATTAAGATGGGTGGCTTTGTGTTTGTTTTAGCAAGATGATCAAGTGCTCCACGAGCAATTTCAAGTAATCCGTGGTCTACGAATAGGACCTTAGCTTCTGAATGTGCCAGTAGGACCGAGACCATGGCCGAGTCAAGGCGTGTATTGAGCGTACAAAGAATGGCTCCGGCCATCGGAGCCGCAAAATGCAGCTCGTACATTGCTGGAACATTGGGAGCCAGGGTCGAAACCTGCTTAAACAATTTAGATCACAAAATGGAGTCTCATTGGATTCTGTAACTCAAAAACAGCACCTCCATGAGGTATTATACATAATATTGGTTAAAATTAAACAAAAGCAAACAAATTCTCAACAGCACCAAAGCAAAAGGCGAAAAAGACAAGCAGTAGGTACTAAACATGAGAAAAACTTGTTTTTCTTTTTGAGAAAACCAAGGTTAATACTTATCTGGGTGAATTAAAAATGAATAAAAGCCAGCTTGGTTCTGCATGTTGAATATTCATGGCAGATCAATCACGCAGATACCATATGTAAGTAAAAATCATGAATTTATTCACTACTCAGTCCAACAAACATACAGATTGATTTTCTACAAGTTCTAAAACTAGATTTGTAAAAAAAGTTTTGATTTTTTTCATTGGATTGATTGTCATCTTGAAGATATCAACCTCAACCATCACCAAATGGTAAAATAAGATCCAAAATCAAAACAAAGTGGCCTAACTACAGATTGATGTGCCAAGGATTAGAGCTATACTAAAGAGAAAAGGAGAGAGAAACGAACCACATCACCCCGGGAAATCCCGAGTTGGGACAGGGCAGAAGCGAGCTTGAGACAACGTTGAAGCGTTTGATTCCATGTGAACTTATGAGAACCGTAAACAAGCGATGTTCTGTCTCTGTAAACCTTGGCAGCTCTCTCCAGGAAGCTAATGGGGGACAAAGGGACGTAATTGGCAGAGCAACGGCGGAGACCCTCCATCGATTTCCATGACCCGGGGTGTTGAAGACCGTCATCGTTGTCGTCGTCCCCTGCAAAGCGAGAGAAATGGCGACAACTTTGAGCAACGGGTAAGTCGAGCAGTCGGGTGCTGGTGGGGACCAACCGAGTCCACGCAGGTTTTAAGAAGCGGATCATGGTCAACGGAGAAGAGTAGAGAAAAATCATAGACTGACTGAGTAGTAGAGTGAACTCAGTAGGGAGAAAGGCAGAGAGAGGAGAGGGGATTAGGTGAAACGGAACTTAAAAACTGATTGGACTTTGAGCTTTTGTTGGGACATAAATGTAACGGAAGGAAGACAACAGCAAAACCAAAGACTGAGTAGAAGCAGAGTCAGAGTGGACTCGGTAGAACAATGAGACGAAGACTCACCTTCAAAACAATTAAATGAATGAATTTTATTGGCGATTATGAACTGGGTTTATCTAATAATTTTTCGTAAAGAAAAACTTAGGCGAAACGGAACTTGGAAACTGATTGGCGTTGGAGTTTTATTGGGCAGAAATGTAACGGACGCGTACCCCGTTCGTCGGGATAGGTTTAGTGGTGTTTTCCCCGTGAATATCAGATAGATGATACGATGTTATATGCCATGTCATTTTTATATTTTGTAATAGAAACGTTGGATGCACGGCCGTTTTTATTTACCTACAACCAACCTACAATTTATTATGATTAGTTCATTTAGTATGGTTATCCGTGGTACAATCCACATAAAAACATATGATATTAATATATTTAAATGTTTAATATTTTTTTATTCATAGACAAAGGAAAATCCGGATAATATAAATAAGGTATCAATTATTTTAGATTATATTATAGTATTTGTTCATACAAAATTTTAATTTTTTTTGACAATAAACATACTTTGCACACAAAGCGAGTTGAACCCGGATAAAATGATCATCATCATCTTTTCTACTGAAATCACTTGTTGATTTCTTAACCCAATTATTTTTAAAAAAAAATTCGATCCACTACAAATATTATATTTTCTATTACATAGCTATCAAGTTAGATTTAAAAAAATATATATAACATCGAAAATATTAATAAAATAGTTTAGTTTTGCATATTGTCACGGGCCAATTTTTCGCGACCGGGTCAGCCGCACCCATAGGTGCTGACCCTTGCGCACCACATCTCCCACCCGATCGAGGGGCCCAAGTAGTTGCTGAGTTCACACACCAAGGGGCCATGCACAACGCCCTTGGTGGTGTCCGCACCCAAGAGAGACGAGTTGGGCCTGTTCCAGCGCACCATTGGGCCTTGCCAAGCACCCTATGTGCTGCCCACGAGACTTGGACCCGAGGGGGCCCAACACTTGCACCCGAGGGGGCCTTGCCTTGCACCCTCCATGCCGGCCAAGACATGGAGCCCGAGCCTGCACCCGACGTGCACGCCAAGGAGCCCGAGTCTACACCCGATGTGCACGCCAATAGGCCTAGGGGATGCCCATCCGAGTTGCCCACACCCCTAGGGCCCGACTTAGCATCCAACATGCTAGAGAGGGGATTTTGGCCACCAAGATCGGGCCATGAGAAGCCCAATCTGCCTAAGCATCCAATTCCCATGCCAAGTTGTCATCCTTGGAGAAATACATATGGAAACCTATCCATCCATGGTAGAAGTATTTCAAGACAACAAAGCAATGATGTCATAGGCTATTTATTGTGGGCAAGAGTGATTGTAATCAGGGCAAGTCTATTTGAATATGACAAGCTTGCCTTGAATAGAAGATTCTTTTATGAGACTCGTCCAAGGCCCTTGGATCGAGTCATTTCTAGCCATTGGATCGAGGGAGATTAGACTATAAATAGAGCCCTCCTCCACCCATCCTAGGCATTCCACATTCCACCATTTGTATCTTTTCTCTTCCTTTGTAATCTTTTCCTTTCTTTGTTAATAAAGAAGCTTTGGTACTCTTTTCTCCCCATCTAGGCTTAAGGGGAGTTTTTAACGAGGCCTTAGCTTTCTTAAACGAGTGTGCATCCTCTTCCTTTCTTAGCTTTGTGAGCCATCACCCCTTTCATTTTCCAAGAGAGCTTCCGCAATCTGAGACTAAGCCTTCCAAGCTTAGTGAGTAAGGCTGATTTGGCCGCTTTTCAAGACTTTCCAAGTGCTTCGCGACCAAGGCCGCACGAGACTAGACCCGCCTAGACCTAGCCCCGTGACAAGTGGTATCAGAGCCATTTTTCGCATCCTATCGAGTCAAGAGATGGCACAAGAAAAAAGGAACGTTGCAACAAAGGAGAGAGTGGAATCTCCAAGTACGAAACTTGGAACCGAGGTGAGAGAATCACGGTTTTGTGACTTTTGTGATCTCAGCTTTTTCCATGCAAGAGATTGCCCCACGAATAGGCCAAAGAAGTGTTTTTGGTGTGGAGAGCCACACTCGTTTGTCCATTGCCCACACCGAAGCAAGCAGTCCAAGGAACAGGACGAGCCCGACAAAACAGAGGCTTCGAAGCTTGTTTCAACAAGGTGTAAAGAGCTACCAATGGGTTCGGTAGAAGCATTCAAGGAGTGGCCATGCCCGACAAGACTGAGGCAACGAAGGTTGTTCCCTTGCGTGTTGAACCACCGATGAGACTGGTGGAAGAGACATCCAACTTCGGGGAAGAAGTTGTGATGTGCGAGAGTTTGGACAACGAGCCTATGAGAGAAAGGGAGAAGAAGCCCGATGCAAAAGCAAGTTCGAGTAAGGAGCAAATCCGCCCAACTCAAGCCAAGAGTGGCCAAGACGAGGAGGAGCGCGAGTTTGCTAAGATCCTGATTGCCAACGTAGAGTTTGAGGCGCTAGTGGACTCTAGCGCAACATCTTTGATCATTTTCGATCGAGTTGCCGATTGGCTGAGCCTTCAAGTGGAGAAGGTTCAAGAGTACGTCGATGGAGTTGCATGGGACGTGAGAGTTAGTGTCGGAGAATGGTGCGACACAACCAACATCAAGGTAATTTCTTATCATTGTCTTGATGAAGAAATTATTATTGGTTATTCTTGTTTAAAACATATTAACGCACTTGTTTTGCTAGAAGCCGAGGGTGAGTATAATGCAGGTTTTCAACAAAGCGATGGCGAGTTGTTAAGCCAAGACGAAGGCAAGCAAGTGTGCGAGTCCAAGGTAGCCAATGACGATGAGGTCATGGAAGAGTCCATGAAAATTTCCAACATAATGGGACGAGTCTTTGAAGAGATCAAAGACGAGGAGAAGTCTTTGGAGTTGCCAAAGGCACCAAAGAGCGAAGCGGTTCATAAGATGGAGTACCCATCCGAGCCATCCGAGTTTGATGAAGTGTTTCAAGAACCATCCGAGTTTGGCGAAGCGGTTCGTGAGATGGATTACCCATCCGAAGCGGATCAAGTTGTCAATGGAGAGGAGCTAGCAATCTTCTACGAAGAGTTGCAAGCCGAGTTCGACAAGTGGTCAAATTCCATGGACGAGTGGCATGAGTCCATGGAACCGAGTCAAAGCACCGAGATGCCCAAGCCCATTGATGAAGGGTCGAATCATGCCAACAACACTTGCCTTGGGTATCGACAAGGCAAAGTGGATCGAGACGACGCGGACCTTGAGTCCGAGGTAAGTGATCCAATTTTTCAATTGAATTTGGACCTGACTTATTGTGGTTCTATCCACAGGTTGCTTGCGACGCCAAGCGAAGAACCGAGAGACGAGGTGGTTGGACCAAGCCAAGAGTTTCCAACCCACCAAGCCGAGGGACGTGTGCTAGAGAGCACCGAAGGGGGCCCATCCCAAGACCCCGCCATCATCACTCGCCTTCAGTGTCGACAAGGCGAAGTGACCCAAGCCCACAAGGACTTTGTGTCCGAGGTAAGTGAGCCCATTTTCCATCTAAATTGGGACTAACTCACTTTGGTTTTGTTTATAGATCGCCAACGAGAGCGTGCGAGAGACAAAGCCATTCCATAGAGCAAATAAGCACGGCGACCTACCAAGATGGGTTGCAATTCGAGAGAGTGCAAGAGTGCACCGAAGAGGGGCTTTTCCTAGACCCCGCTATCATCACATGTCTTGAGTATCGACAAGGCATCATGACACCATTCGAAGAGGACCTTGCGTACAAGGTAAGAACGCCAAATTTGTGTGAAAATTTTAGACTAACTTGCTTTGATTCCTTGCGCAGGTTGCTCGTGAGTTCGAGTAAAGAGTCGATACAAGAGCAAGTAGGCGAAAAGGCCTACAAGTCGAGTTTGCCAACAAGCGATCGAGTGGACCACAACATCGTCCCCAAGCCGTTAGACGAGTATGGTCGAGAGTGGTTCAAGGCTAGCCACGCACCAAGCATGGCGAACATCACAAGAGACGAGAAGCCACCACTCGAGATAGATCGTGGACCAAGGCATGAGATCCTAGAGCTTTGGAGGTTGTTTCCCAATGCCAAACGGAAACATGATGAGACATCTGTTGAAGTACATCGAGAGTCAAGGAATGAGAGCCTTGCCCATCCGACGAAAGTTCCCTTAGCCGAAGGGGAAAATGATAGAGAGCCAAGTCCGTTCGAGAGCAAAACGGATCATGAGTCTGCCAAGGAGTGGCAACCGTTCGAGAAGGATCGAGATCCAAGGCATGAAAGCCATGCCACTTACACGAGAGTTCCCTTAGCCAAGTGGGAACAAGACGATGAGCCAAGGCCGTTCGAGGACAAGTCGACCGAGACTCATCAATGCCTATCGACGAGGGAGTCGATAGATTCAGGGAGAATGTCACGGGCCAACCTTTTGCGACCGGGCCAGCCACACCCATAGGTGCTGACCCTTGCGCACCACATCTCCCACCCGACCGAGGGGCCCAAGTAGTTGCCGAGTTCACACACCAAGGGGCCTTGCACAACGCCCTTGGTGGTGTCCGCGCCCAAGAGATATGAGTTAGGCCTGTTCCAGCGCACCATGGGGCCTTGCCAAGCACCCCATGTGCTGCCCACGAGACTTGGACCCGAGGGGGCCCAACACTTGCACCCGAGGGGGCCTTGCCTTGCACCCTCCATGACGGCCAAGACATGGAGCCCAAGCCCGCACCCGACGTGCACGCCAATGAGCCCGAGTCTGCACCCGATGTGCACGCCAAGAGGCCTAGGGGATGCCCGTCCGAGTTGCCCACACCCCTAGGGTCCGACTTAGCATCCAACATGCTAGAGACGGGATTTTGGACACCAAGATCGGGCCATGAGAAGCCCAATCCGCCCAAGCATCCAATTCCCATGCCAAGTTGTCATCCTTGGAGAAATACATATGGAAACCTATCCATCCATGGGGGAAGTATTTCAAGACAACAAAGCAATGATGTCATAGGCTATTTATTGTGGGCAAGAGTGATGTAATCAGGGCAAGTCTATTTGAATATGACAAACTTGCCTTGAATAGGAGATTCTTTTGTGAGACTCCTCCAAGGCCCTTGGATCGAGTCATTCCTAGCCATTGGATCGAGGGGGATTAGACTATAAATAGAGCCCTCCTCCACCCATCCTAGGCATTCCACATTCCATCATTTGTATCTTTTCTCTTCATTTATAATATTTTCCTTTCTTTGTTAATAAAGAAGCTTTGATACTCTTTTCTCTCCATCTAGGCTTAAGGGGTGTTTTTAACGAGGCCTTAGCTTTCTTAAACGAATGTGCATCCTCTTCCTTTCTTAGCTTTGTGAGCCATCACCCCTTTCATTTTCTAAGAGAGCTTCCGCAATCTGAGACTAAGCCTTCCAAGCTTAGTGAGTAAGGCTGACTTGGCCGCTTTTCAAGACTTTCCAAGTGCTTCGCGACCAAGGCCGCACGAGACTAGACCCGCCTAGACCTAGCCCCGTGACAAGTGGTATCAGAGCCATTTTTCGCATCCTATCGAGTCAAGAGATGGCACAAGAAAGAAGGAACGTTGCAACAAAGGAGAGAGTGGAATCTCCAAGTACGAAACTTGGAACCGAGGTGAGAGAATCATGGTTTTGTGACTTTTGTGATCTCAGCTTTTTCCATGCAAGAGATTGCCCCACGAATAGGCCAAAGAAGTGTTTTTGGTGTGGAGAGCCACACTCGTTTGTCCATTGCCCACACCGAAGCAAGCAGTCCAAGGAACAGGACGAGCCCGACAAAACAGAGGCTTCGAAGCTTGTTTCAACAAGGTGTAAAGAGCTACCAATGGGTTTGGTAGAAGCATTCAAGGAGTAAGCCATGCCCGACAAGACTGAGGCAACGAAGGTTGTTCCCTTGCGTGTTGAACCACCGATGAGACTGGTGGAAGAGACATCCAACTTCGGGGAAGAAGTTGTGATGTGCGAGAGTTTGGACAACGAGCCTATGAGAGAAAGGGAGAAGAAGCCCGATGCAAAAGCAAGTTCGAGTAAGGAGCAAATCCGCCCAACTCAAGCCAAGAGTGGCCAAGACGAGGAGGAGCGCGAGTTTGCTAAGATCCTGATTGCCAACGTAGAGTTTGAGGCGCTAGTGGACTCTAGCGCAACGTCTTTGATCATTTTCGATCGAGTTGCCGATTGGCTGAGCCTTCAAGTGGAGAAGGTTCAAGAGTACGTTGATGGAGTTGCATGGGACGTGAGAGTTAGTGTCGGAGAATGGTGCGACACAACCAACATCAAGGTAATTTCTTATCATTGTCTTGATGAAGAAATTATTATTGGTTATTCTTGTTTAAAACAGATTAACGCACTTGTTTTGCTAGAAGCCGAGGGTGAGTATAATGCAGGTTTTCAACAAAGCGATGGCGAGTTGTTAAGCCAAGACGAAGGCAAGCAAGTGTGCGAGTCCAAGGTAGCCAATGACGATGAGGTCATGGAAGAGTCCATGAAAATTTCCAACATAATGGGACGAGTCTTTGAAGAGATCAAAGACGAGGAGAAGTCTTTGGAGTTGCCAAAGGCACCAAAGAGCGAAGCGGTTCATAAGATGGAGTACCCATCCGAGCCATCCGAGTTTGATGAAGTGTTTCAAGAACAATCCGAGTTTGGCGAAGCGGTTCGTGAGATGGAGTACCCATCCGAAGCGGATCAAGTTGTCAATGGAGAAGAGCTAGTAATCTTCTACGAAGAGTTGCAAGCCGAGTTCGACGAGTGGTCGAATTCCATGGACGAGTGGCATTAGTCCATGGAACCGAGTCAAAGCACCGAGATGCCCAAGCCTATTGATGAAGGGTCGAATCATGCCAACAACACTTGCCTTGGGTATCGACAAGGCAAAGTGGATCGAGACGACGCGGACCTTGAGTCCGAGGTAAGTGATCCAATTTTTCAATTGAATTTGGACCTGACTTATTGTGGTTCTATCCACAGGTTGCTTGCGACGCCAAGCGAAGAACCGAGAGACGAGGTGGTTGGACCAAGCCAAGAGTTTCCAACCCACCAAGCTGAGGGACGTGTGCTAGAGAGCACCGAAGGGGGCCCATCCCAAGACCCCGCCATCATCACTCGCCTTGAGTGTCGACAAGGCGAAGTGACCCAAGCCCACAAGGACTTTGTGTCCGAGGTAAGTGAGCCCATTTTTCCATCTAAATTGGGACTAACTCACTTTGGTTTTGTTTATAGATCGCCAACGAGAGCGTGCGAGAGACAAAGCCATTCCATAGAGCAAATAAGCACGGCGGCCTACCAAGATGGGTTGCAATTCGAGAGAGTGCAAGAGTGCACCGAAGAGGGGCTTTTCCTAGACCCCGCTATCATCACATGTCTTGAGTATCGACAAGGCATCGTGACACCATTCGAAGAGGACCTTGCGTACAAGGTAAGAACACCAAATTTGTGTGAAAATTTTAGACTAACTTGCTTTGATTCCTTGCGCAAGTTGCTCGTGAGTTCGAGTAAAGAGTCGATACAAGAGCAAGTAGGCGAAAAGGCCTACAAGTCGAGTTTGCCAACAAGCGATCGAGTGGGCCACAACATCATCCCCAAGCCGTTAGACGAGTATGGTCGAGAGTGGTTCAAGGCTAGCCACGCACCAAGCATGGCGAACATCACAAGAGACGAGAAGCCACCACTCGAGATAGATCGTGGACCAAGGCATGAGATCCTAGAGCTTTGGAGGTTGTTTCCCGATGCCAAGCGGAAACATGATGAGACATCTGTTGAAGTACATCGAGAGTCAATGCATGAGAGCCTTGCCCATCCGACGAAAGTTCCCTTAGCCGAAGGGGAAAATGATAGAGAGCCAAGTCCGTTCGAGAGCAAAACGGATCATGAGTCTGCCAAGGAGTGGCAACCGTTCGAGAAGGATCGAGATCCAAGGCATGAAAGCCTTGCCACTCACATGAGAGTTCCCTTAGCCAAGCGGGAACAAGACGATGAGCCGAGGCCGTTCGAGGACAAGTCGACCGAGACTCATCAATGCCTATCGACGAGGGAGTCGATAGATTCAGGGAGAATGTCACGGGCCAACCTTTTGCGACCGGGCCAGCCACACCCATAGGTGCTGACCCTTGCGCACCACATCTCCCACCCGACCGAGGGGCCCAAGTAGTTGCCGAGTTCACACACCAAGGGGCCATGCACAACGCCCTTGGTGGTGTCCGCGCCCAAGAGAGATGAGTTGGGCCTGTTCCAGCGCACCATGGGGCCTTGCCAAGCACCCCATGTGCTGCCCACGAGACTTGGACCCGAGGGGGCCCAACACTTGCACCCGAGGGGGCCTTGCCTTGCACCCTCCATGACGGCCAAGACATGGAGCCCAAGCCCGCACCCGACGTGCACGCCAATGAGCCCGAGTCTGCACCCGATGTGCACGCCAAGAGGCCTAGGGGATGCCCGTCCGAGTTGCCCACACCCTTAGGGTCCGACTTAGCATCCAACATGCTAGAGACGGGATTTTGGACACCAAGATCGGGCCATGAGAAGCCCAATCCGCCCAAGCATCCAATTCCCATGCCAAGTTGTCATCCTTGGAGAAATACATATGGAAACCTATCCATCCATGGGGGACGTATTTCAAGACAACATAGCAATGATGTCATAGGCTATTTATTGTGGGCAAGAGTGATGTAATCAGGGCAAGTCTATTTGAATATGACAAGCTTGCCTTGAATATGAGATTCTTTTGTGAGACTCATCCAAGGCCCTTGGATCGAGTCATTCCTAGCCATTGGATCGAGGGGGATTAGACTATAAATAGAGCCCTTCTCCACCCATCCTAGGCATTCCACATTCCACCATTTGTATCTTTTCTCTTCCTTTATAATCTTTTCCTTTCTTTGTTAATAAAGAAGCTTTGATACTCTTTTCTCTCCATCTAGGCTTAAGGGGAGTTTTTAACGAGGCCTTAGCTTTCTTAAACGAGTGTGCATCTGCTTCCTTACTTTGCTTTGTGAGCCATCACCCCTTTCATTTTCCAAGAGAGCTTCCGCAATCCGAGACTAAGCCTTCCAAGCTTAGTGAGTAAGGCTGACTTGGCCGTTTTTCAAGACTTTCCAAGTGCTTCGCGACCAAGGCCGCACGAGACTAGACCCGCCTAGACCTAGCCCCGTGACAATATGTATTTATTAATTTAATTTAATGCACAAATGTTAATGGTTATGTGACAATAGTGAAAGTTAATTACAAGAACATAAATTTTGTCTTTTTGGTATTTTTTATGTTCTAATATTAAAAAGTTAAATTTTGGCTAAAATGGTACTTTTGCCCCTGAGTTCGACCAAAAAATGCAATTTCGCCCCTCGTCGAAAAGTGCACTCAATGTGGCACTCCAGTCCATGAAATCGATCAAATTGGCCCTTTGACCGACGTTGACCGTTACGGTGCTGACGTGGCAGTTAACGGTGATGACGTGGCAGTCCATGATGCTGACGTGGTGGTCAACGATGCTGACGTGGCAGTACACGTGGGATGATGACGTGGCAGGAGGGGCTGGATTGATTAATTTAACCGAATTCAAGGGCATAATTGATTTTTTTCCTGAGTTTAAGGGCATAATTAAAAGTTCGATAACTTATTTAATCTTTAAGCTAAAAAAATAAAAACTATTAATATTTAAATAATATTTAAATATTCATAAAATATTAAAAAAATAAAAACACCATAATGAATTAAATATAAGTAAAAACATTAAGTTATAAATATAAAAATTAAAAAATATTTATAAACCATTAGAGAATCTTTCGATTGTTTCTCGTTATGCTACGCGTACTAATGTTCCTTGAACATATTTTCAATTGAGACATCCTTGTATTAAAGTATTAATAAAGCCAAAATTCTCTTTCATTTCTGTACATCAAATATTAATAAGCATCAATTTGATGTAAAAAAGCGAAAAAAAAATGAATTCTATGTTACTCTACAATGTTGATTCCACTAAAAAATCTAACGAATAGTAATACTCAAAATGACGAAGTCGAATATTTTTCGATAAAAGTGTTTACTTTTTTAATAATTTATAAAAAATTATTAAGTTTTTAGATTAAATTTTTTTAATTCATAATATATTTTAATTTTTTATATAATTTTTATTTTCAGTAACTTTTAGAATATTTTATTTATTTTTATTAACTTTATGAATTTTTATAAAATAAATTGAAGAATATTTTGATCTTCTGTGAGAGTGTTCACTTTGTTTTTTTTTAAATTATTCTCACTTAATAAATTTATTTATCTAGTTTTAATATTTTAAAATTTTAATAATTTCATAAATTCTTATTTTTCAAGTTAAATATTAAATAAGTTATAGAACTTTTAATTAAAATCAATTATGCCCCTAAACTCAGGAAAAAAATCAATTATGCCCTCGAATTCAGTTAAAATAATCAATTCATCCCCTCCTGCCACGTCATCATCCCACGTGTACTGCCACGTCAACATCATGGATTGCCATGTCATCACCGTTAACTGCCACGTCAGCACCGTAACGGTCAACGTCGGTCAAAGGGTCAATTTGATCGATTTCATGAACTGGAGGGCCACATTGAGTGCACTTTTCGGCGATGGGCGAAATTGCATTTTTGGGTCGAACTCAGGGGCAAAAGTACCCCTTTAGCCTTAAATTTTAAACCTTAAATGCTAAAAAATATGCCCTAAACCCAATTGTCTAAATCTTAATTATAGAGCATAACCCTAAACCTTAATTTTTTTTATCAACGGCCCTACACCTTATTCTTAAACCCTAAATTTAATTTTTTAGTATAAAAACATAAATAGAAACACTAAAAAATAGAAGTTGACGTAAAGATAAGATCGTACGGTGAATAAAGGAAATTTAGAATAAACTTAGTAAACTTAAAAGTGACCGGACTTAATTATATATAAAAAAGAGTAATTAGATGGCTTAACAACAAAATAAGTGTCCAAACTATGTATTTTTTTTGCAATAAGTGCCTAAAGTATTTTTTGGCTGAAATAAGTGCCTAAAGTTTCATTTTTGGCTGAAATAGGTGCTTAAACTTTCATTTTTGGTTGAAATTGGTGCCCAAGTAAGTGCCAAAATTGACTTTAAAATAAGAAGAAAAAAATAAAAGTTTAGGCACCTATTTCAACCAAAAAATAGTTTAAGCACCTATTTTTCAGCTAAAATGAAAGTTTAGACACCTATTTCAAAAGAAAACATAGTTTAAACACTTATTTTATAGTTTAATCAAATTAGATTTAAAATATGATACAATAATAAATGAGTGGTAGTGGTAATTTCAAATTTTGGTATGGATTCTTTCTCTTTTTGTTGAGCAATATGTGTGGAAACCAATTTTTCTTCTTCTTTTTATTAGAAGGAAACCATTTCTTTTTAAGGAAGAAATATCTAAATTTTCTTGCAATCATTAGATGATAATTTTTTTTATATATATCTTAATATTAGATAACGTTTCGTATTAAATACTTATATTTTTAAAGTTATTTGCTCTATTTATTATATTCAAACCCATAACTTTATTTAAAAGATATTAGCTTCTTACTATTTAAATCTATATTTGTAAAATTAATAATTTCTGCTCATTAAATTCAAACATATAATTCCATTTAAAAAGCATATTAAACTCTTTATTACTCTACCAAAGAAGTGTTAGTTTCAAAAGGTTAAAGTAACAATTAGTAACTAAATTAAAAACAAGGTGAGGAAATGTCGGATGAAATTGTGGAACTGGCAAAGGGTTATAAAAGAGAGCATAAATGTTTAAGAATGTATTAAACTTTAGTTTACAAAAATCTAATTATTTTAGGTATAGATTTTAAAAGTTTAAAGCTTATGTGTTTAGTTTAAGTTTTAGAATTTAAAATTTAAAATCATGGTTTATACATGTAGTTTAAGATTTAGAGTTTATGATTTAAATTTTAATATTTTAAAATTAAAAATTTAAATTTTATATTTTAAAGTTCAAATGGACAATGTTAATTAAAAAAATATCAATTAATTACATTCAAGTATAATTATAAAAAAATATAAAATTTCCTAACCACACATGACTAATAGAGTATAACTTTTCAAACACAACCAAAAATATAACCATTACACAATTTAAATATAATTAATTTCAATCATAGTTTAATTTAATTAAAAATATGATCATTATATAATTTAATTTAACAGTTAAACATTAAATTTCCACTATTGGAACCGTAGGTTTAATTCAAGACAATAGCCTTTTCTCATGAATTTTTTCATTATTTTTGGAGGGGCCTTTTACTATTTAAACCTTTTATTTCACCTTAAACTTGAAGAATCAAGTTACATCAATATGGTAGGTAAGGAAAGCCCAACCAGAGCATTAGAAATACAGAAAGCTCCCCGGACATGAGCCCATCTCCCTACACTAGGGGTGTAAACGAGCCGAGTCGAGCTTGAGTAGTGCTAAGTTCGGCTCGACTCGTAAGAATTCGAGCCAAATTTGAGTTCGAGTCGAGTCTAATCGAGTCAAGTATTCATCGAGCTTTGATCGAGTCGAGCTCGAATAGCTCGCGATCTGTATCGTTTTCTTTACAATATTGTTTGTAACAATAATGATAATAATCATATAAAAGAAATATTTTTATGTGAGTCATTAAAAAGGCTTAATACAACTTTCCCCCCTAAAGTATACCCGATTTCCCAACTTGCCCCCTAAACTTCATTTTGCCCACTTTTTCCCCTTAAACATTTCGTCGTTACCCATTTTGCCTCATTTCGTTACCCTTTTCCGTTAACAAAAAATTCAGCTAATAACATCTTGCCACGTCATCAACGGATTGACTTATCTGGTTTTATTTAAAGGGTAAATGACATGTCAAGTCTGTCAAGTTTGTTTTTTTTCAATTTAGTCACTGAAAAGTCTATTTTTACCTTAAATTGACCTCTATTTGTTTCTAATTTTTATAATTTAGTCCATTATTTGTTATTATTAATAATATTATTTTATTAAAATATTAATATTTAATAAAAATAAATAAAAACAAATATTTTAATACTAAATTAGTAATTTTTTAGATTCGAATTACAATTATATTCTAATTATTAATTCTAATTTCACTATATTTGAATTATAGTTTTTGAATAAAATTTAAATTATATTCGAATCATGTTCGTATTATATTCGAATCATGTTCGTATTATATTCGAATCATATTCAAATTATATTTGAATCATCTTCTAATTATATTCGATTTATTATTTCGAATTTTGCTATATTCGAAATATATTTTTGAGCAAAATTCAAATTATATTAGAATTATATTTGAACCATGTCTATATTATATTCGAATCATATTCAAATTATTTTCGAAATATAATTTGAATATGATATTTCGAATGTAATTCGAATATGATTCGAATATAATATGAACATGATTCGAATATAATTGTAATATAATTACATGTTTTTTCAACTATTATATTCGAATCATGTTTAACAAGTAATTATATTTGTATTATGTTCATATTATATTCGAATCATATTAAAATTATTTTCGAAATATAATTTGAATATGATATTTCGAATGTAATTTGAATATGATCCGAATATAATATGAACATGATTCGAATATAATTATAATATAATTACATGTTTTTTCAACTATTATATTCGAATCATGTTTACAGGTAATTATATTGGAATCATGTTTAACATGTAATTATATTCGAATCATATTCGTATCATGTTTAACATGTAATTATATTCGTATCATGTTCATATTATATTCGAATCATATTCAAATTATATTCTAAATATGATTCGAATATAATACGAGCATGATTTGAATATAATACGAACATGATACGAATATAATTACCTGTTAAACATGATTTGAATATTATTTGAATATGATTCGAATATAATAGTTGAAAAAACATGTAATTATATTAGAATTATATTTGAATCATGTTCATATTATATTCGGATCATATTCAAATTACATTCGAAATATCATATTCAAATTATATTTCGAAAATAATTTTAATATGATTCGAATATAATATGAACATAATACGAATATAATTACTTGTTAAACATGATTAGAGTATAATGTGTAAATAAAACATTTATACTTTCAAATTATTTGAGTTTGTCTCTGAAAAAAATCAAATTTAAATTGTCAGTTGAGTTGAATTCGAGTATAATAATACTCTGTTCAAACAACTCGCAGACTTAATCAAATATATTAAAGGTCCATAATTCGACTATTGTATAGAATGAGTAGTTAGTCCAGCTAAATTAGAAAGCCAAATGAATCGATTGGCTTCACCAATCACAATTAGTTTATCCCCTACTAAGAAATGTAATTTAATATTTGGAAGGCTTAATGACCCGTTTGGTTTTTGAAGTATATATAAAATACTAAATTGTTCCTAAAATATTTTTTGGGACGTTTTGCTCTTTGAACTAAAAATCGTGACCTTTATTAGCCCTTTTTATCTAACGTTCGTTTATTTCTTTTTGGCCCAATTAGATTGCACCATGTGGCTCTTTTAACCAAAAAATGACCGAGTTTAATAAAAATAGATAAATGACATGTTGACTCTCTCAAGTTCAATATTTATTTAATTTAGCCCCTAAAACTGTTCATCTTCTTCCTCCAATACAATCTCTGATAAAACCAAATCCCTCATCTTCAATCGCCATTTGTGGCTTTATAGAATTATGTCTTGATAAAAGATTCCTTTTTTCTTGCACGGGATACTATAAAATTGGCCACAATGACAGCATGCTCCATTTTTAGCCAACCTGCATTTGATATTGACAAATTTGATCATATTGACTAATAGTTTGCAGAATAAATCATGAGGTTTGAATGACAGAATTGCTCTATGTAAGAAATTATATTGGGTTTTTTCTGTATTCTTCATAAAGAAAGAACCATTATCAAATTTCATTGCAAAACAAGGATCAAAGAAGATTTCTTGAAGATTTAACAGAGTTTATTTGCATTGTACAACTTTACACTATTTATAACAAATATATATAAGTTTGTATGCATTACAAAGTTGTGCAGATTTATCCCCCATTTTACTCTATAAGGCTACATTGATTCATGAAATATCAGTGGGAAATCATCAAATTCTTCCGAGAAACCATTTTCTTCAGCCATGCTTTTCAATGACTCGTAAACCTGATACATCGACTGATAACAAGCCCTGTACTGCAACTGAAAGAAGCCAAATTCTGGAACCAATTGTTTCATCTTCAGCTAAACTCTCAGCCCCTGTTTACAAAGAAAGTAAAATCTCTTGATCGAGATAAATTTAGAAAGCAAAAAAAAAAAAACAGACGTTGATCAAACTGCAAATGTAGAGGCCAGCAAGGAAGAATGGTGGATGTAGCCATGTGAATGGTGTGAAGGAAGTGAAGAACTTGAGTTGGAATCAGTATCCATAGTTGCCAAATGTTAGAGAAGGAAAGAAGGATGCAGAAATGATTCGATCGCAATGCCAAGCTCCATCGAATCCGCTGCCTAAGTCTACAAATGAGGAATAAAAAAAGGTTGTAGGAGAAGCAACAGGGATCCAATCTCAGCGGCCTAGTAATCCATTTTTGAAGTCGATAGTGAGGTGATATATTTCTGCAAAGCCACAAAGTTCATCATTTCTTCACAAACGACAACAATATTTCATTGCATGAAACTACATACTTTCGATTTATCCGCCCAAAACCAATGTACAAGGAAACCAAATTCAAGGAAGCCATGAGATATGAGTAACATGAGTCGGATCAAACAGAATTAAAACACAAAAAGGGAAATGAGGATGAATGGGAGATTGAGGGCGTTGGTGATGAAGATTATTTGTTGGATATCTAATGTGTAATTTACCCCTTTTATTTAAGTTATATTTATTTATTTTAATAAAATTACACGTGACACGTTATGATTGGTCTGTGAATATTTTTTAACCGAGGTTAACGGAGGGGCCAAACGGGATAACAATTTTTAGTTCAGGGGTCACAACGTCCCAAAAAATACTTTAGTGGGCAGTTCGGTATTTTATGTATATTTCATGGGCCAAACAGACTATTAAACATATTTGGAAAAACATTATTATATTCGAATTTGCTTGATTATAGATGTTTTGTTTACACCCAACTCATTACTCATGGGATGTTATAGAAAGCTGTTCCATCATGATAGATTTAATTTTGTAATTTTAAAATGGGTAAAGTATTCCCTAAATTTTTAAGGCGATTTTAATATGTTGATCGAATTTCTATAATTTTTCATTATAATTATTAAACTTTTAATTTATATTTATTACGGTCACTGCTGTAAAAAAAATTTGACGTAGCATGTTTACTTTTTAAGAAAGATTTTTCCGCGCTCTCCCTCTTCCATCCAAACACACCATCGACTTGAAGATACCATAGATTTCACAAAAGAGCTCTTAAAAGGATCAAAAGCTTGCGGCAGGAGATGGAAGCAAACTCAAATGAGTTAAACACGGTTCACATATTCAATGAACAATAAAATACATTTTTAGTGACATTAAAAATGGTCACTAAAAGTATTAAATTTAATAATTAAAATTTTTTGTGACTATTTTTTTAAGTCGTCACCAGTCGTCACTAATAACTATGTCACAATTATATTAGTGATAATTTTTTTTGCATTTCGTCACAATTAGTTATATTTTTTATAGTTACATTTTTTGACACAAAAGATTAATAAAAGTGACTAAAATTTAGACACTAATGTTATTCTTATTAGTGACAAATATTTTACCACAAATACATATTGAAATAGTGTCTAAATATGTTGTCACTTTCAATAATAAAAAGTTAATTATATTTTTAGTTGTAACCATCTTATTTATTTCCCTTAAATTTAATGAGTTTTTTTGCTTTGTAGTCAAACATCACTTTTAGCATTTCATTTGGCCATTGAACTTTTAATTATAAATGACGTGGCACTTTCATATTTCAATTTTTAATAAACAAATACAATGCATGACTTCATGGAGGATCGAACCTGAAACCTTTAGGGGGAGAGTGCAATGTCTATCGACTAGGCTAGGTAAGAAATTTTATATTATTTTAAAAGAAAAATATTATTTAGGTTAAATTGTAATTGAAATTAATTTTATTTATTTTAAAAGTATGTATTAAGTATAAAACTAATTAATATAATAATAATATAATTAATTTTCTATGGTTTCTTATACGGAATACGTTTGTTGAAGAAAATATATAAAAATAATTGAGTTGGTTTTAAAATGTAAACATATGAATATTAATATTTACACCTAAAATATTAAATATTAGATATTATATATTATATTTTAATTAATTACATAAATCAATTTAATTTAATTCAAATTATTGATTGAATTATCCTTTTTGTGATAATTATTTAGTATACTAACAATGCAAATTTTAACTCCACAAGCAAAGTTAAAACAAATATCAAGTGTAAAATTTTTCACAAGGTAAAATTTGCTATCACATATTATGCCAAGATTCTATATTAGTCTTTTTACTTTAATTTGGTCACTTTAAGTTATGTACTTTTTAAGTTTTGAAATTTCGATCTTGACATGAATGTTAGTCTTCAAATATGTTTAAAATTTTGTTTTTAGCCCATTTGTTATACATAAGTTGCATATTTGATTTTTGTTTTTTTATTTCATCAGTTTTAGTCGTTGTAATTTATCCATATTGTCGTTGTCCCATTGGGGTTAGGATTAAAATTTTAAAATTTAAAAAATATAGGGACCAAAATTGATCAAAATAGAATGACTAAAACAACAATTTACACATAGTATAGAGACTAATAGAATTATTTTACCTTTTGACAAACTAATTTATAGTATCTTCAATTTTTTTTATAATTGTTATTATTATTTTATTATAAAAATAAATTTATTATTGTGACAATATCTAATTTGTCAATAATTTTATTTTTAATTGGTGACAAAATTCATCGCAACAAAAACTAAAATTTTAAGTGACAAACAATTTTATTGTCGCAATAAATAATATCAAATAATAATGACCACTTTATATATCGTCACTATCATGGGTCAAAATTTTAGTAACAATAAAATTTGTGTCACAATTATAGACTTATAGTTATAATTTAATTGTGAAAAATATAATCGTCACAATTACTACTATAATAGTGACCAAATTAAAATACATCATAATTACTAATACTAATAGTGCCGCACAAAAAATTTGTCACAAAAGTTTAATATTTGTGACAAAATTACTCCTAGTCACTGGCAATTTGTCACTAAAGTCTATATTGTTGTAATGGAAGAAAAACCAAATGAAATTTTAGTTAAAAAAACAACAGATGTGCTAGATTTTTCTGCAACATTTTAGGTGACACCTTATTTTCAAACACCCAAACCATGAATTAAAATCTCTAAACTTGTATTCTTACAGCTTGAGATGTGAAGAAGACATATTAATACAAGATTACAAGGATTGAGATTTGTTTCAAGAGAAAACAAGGATCATTGTTATTGACTTTAACAACGTTGGAAGCATTATGCCTTTGAGATTAAACAATGTGTTATTAGTTTTGCAATGCAAGCATCTTGTTCTGAGATAATAATAATTTTAAAAAATCAAAATTGTCAATATCTATTAACCAATCCTTTTATCTTACAAACATTTTGGTTATGAACATTAATAAGTTCTGAAGCCATAAAGCAGACACTGTCTAAAAATGCTGGCTATGCAGGAAGATGTTCGTAGGAACAAAATTAGAGGACTACAAGAGAAGCAACTTTTGGTTGTTTTATACTTTTCTGTTTCCAGTTGCGCTCACTGATTTTTTAATGAGCTTTTGAATGGCTATTTATTATTACATGCCAAAATGGTGTTGACATATGCTCTGATAAATGGCAAGAAATAGAGTTTCAAATCATTTCACCATCTTCTTCTACTAGCATGCATTTTTAAACAAAATGGGAGGTTTTCTTCACCTCTATTTTCTTAAAAATTCCCAGTTTATGACTGTCTCATAATAGTACTGTTGGGTACTTCGTATAATTATATTTTTCAGTTGATGGTACCAGCTGTGTTTGGATGGATGAGAAGGTAGGAAGACATGTTTGGAAGGAAGGAAAATGAAAGAAAATGTAGAAGGGGAGAAGAAGAAAGGGTGGTGGACTTTTTTTAAGTTAACCTGGCACATAAACTTTTTTAAGGGAAGTTGACCGCAGTGACCGTAATAAAAATAAATTAAAATATCAATGATTGTATTAAAAGTTTTAAAAATTCAATGCTCATATTAAAAGCGCCCTAAAAATTGAAAACTGCCAGCGTAGTTTACCCTCTAACAATTGTTTTCATTTGATTTGAGGCACTCTTAAAACCCTAGCCACTTTTTTTTTTTAATTTTTTCGATCATAACCGTTTGCCTTTTCACTTTTTTAATCCACAGTGATATTTCATTTGTTGTTTTTCCTTTAGACATTTTATTGCGCTTTCATATACCTCCGTGACATTTTTTTTCTGCTTTTATGACACGTCTATCCCTTATGATACGCTTTTATGGTTACTTTTACAGGTTTTTGGTGTTCGTACAGTGACCCTCACAACGCTTGTTTCTTATTCGTGTTTGTTAGTGATCACGTAGAGTTTGATCTATTTTTAGGTTGTTTGTCGATGTAATCTATAGTGAATTGTCGTTTTTGAGAATAAGTGTGGAAGGTAGTTGTCGATTTTGAGATTTCATCTAGTTCATATTTTGACAACTCCCTATGGACCATTCCTAATTCCTACAATGGACCGAAGAGATTTTCTTTAGTGCAAAGAGGAAGTGTCTAATCTGAATAGTGCATCGTTTATTTTTTTTCTTTTTATATTTACATTTTTTATCGTTTTTTTATGTTCTAAAACCTCTATTATATTAATGTTTTGGTTTATTTTGTTTATTAATAAAGCAATCTGGTTAATGCGTCAAAAAAATTTAAGGTTAAAATTTAAAAACAAAAATTCATTCAAATTCATAAAATAAAGAAGTAAACGTTGTTATTTTTATATGAATTAGATTTATGTAATTTATTTGTACGATACATACATTATGAAACGACTGAAATTAATGTGTAAATATAATTTTATAATCACACTATACAATTAAAAATCGTATCAATAAAACAAGTCTTAAAACAAAGAAAACAAGAAGCATATCTTGCTCACCCTTTGTTGTCTCAGTGGTAAAAAGATGATGTAATTCATTTAAGTGATTCATGTTCGAGCATCAATTCTACACAATGTGTGTGCCTTATTAAAAAAAATTAAGTTGAACAAATGTTATTCTTGTATCACACCAGCATATTAAAAACAACAAAAAATAACAAAAAGCATACCTTTCTTTCGGAGGTATGACTGGGTAGAGGATTCGTATTCGTCTTTCACTTTAATCACTACAAAAATGTTACAATACTTAGGGTTGGTGTTTGTCTCGAATATTTTCCGAGTCTTAAGTAAAAATTTAAAAATAGACTCCTATAGAACGGAATTACAGAAGTATATTTCATTATTTTAAACAATTAATTTAATATTTTAGTAATAAATCATAGAAACATGATAAAAATTTATCAGATATATTATTTTCATTACTTTGCTAAAAAATATACCTTTAATACAACTAAAACAATAATAAGTGACAAACTTTAACATATTAAATTATCATTAAAAAATTTGTAAAACTGCAAATGTAAAAAAGTATAAGCCTTAAGTGGAAGCTCATACGAGACGGGGCCACAAGTTTTGGCCCTTTCAGTCGTTGTAGTAACGAAATCAATAATGCTAAACATAAAGTTCATGTGTATGGGACTGTGGGTGATGAATTTTATAGTCATTCCACAGCTTAATACTCTGTGCTGAATCGAATATTATAGTTGCAGAATGTTCCTGGACGTTAACATGGCCATATACAAATGGCTGCTTTTTCAGAAACTGCAGATATGGACAATCAAACCCCACTTTTCCTTCCCATGCCATCTCTCATTAGCTTTTCTCATTTGTTTTTAATATGGAAAAGACGAGAGGTTATTCAAAATTAATTTCCAGATCAATTAATCATAAAACCCATTAAAAATACAAGATTTTTTTGGTCATAACCCCTCTAAATAGATTATTGTTTTAGATTTTTTGTGATATTAATATTTGATTGCAATGGCCTTTATTATTAGTCGTTTTTTACACTTATATAGTAACATGTTTATTATAATTGGATTGAATTAGCCGGTGAATTTAAATAAATTTAGGCATACCTACAAATTACGCTTTTTAAATATGAATCATTGAAGAGAAACAACATTATATTTTGCCATTGAGATTAGTAAGTAGATCTTATATTTTGATTTTTTTAACAATAACATTTGAATTTTATTAACCCCTATAAAAGATTTTTACAAATACAATGCATCAAAAAAAGAGGGAAAAAAAGACTAATCCACTAAAAATCTCATACAAATGTGCAAAGAAAAACAGACATTTCAATGAAAATTAGCATACCATCAAAATTCAAGAAACCTTCATGAATCTCATTGTCTCTAGCTAAGCGAACGCTTTTACGGGATAAAAAATGAGTGGTGAGCGAAACAGACTATCAAGCAGATTATTTCGTTACACAAATATAATTACATCGGTTAATAAACCATCAAACTGAGTGAAGATTAATCTTTTCTATAACCATCGACATAATCAAATCAAATTTTGATTTTTTATACTTTACTAACTTTTTTTGATTTGATGATTTTATCTATTGAACGAAAAATTAATGGTTTGATCAATTGTAACGTAAGAGTATAAAGTAAAAAAGTGAAGGTAAAAAAGAAGTAAAAGACAAAAGTTGTGATTGATTGAGTCCCCAAGACCTCTAAATCTAACCCCAAAGTCCAAAGCAGGGTGAAAAAAAGAGACATGTGATATGAGCCATTCAGCCAAAAACAAACAAATAATAACACGTTATCTATCGGACCGGACCGCCTCCTCAAACAACAAGTGAAACACACTTCGATTCACACACTACATCTACATGATGCACCAGAAATAAAAAGGGAGAAAAAAGGGAGTGCACCACTTGTCCTTCTCCTTCTAAGTTCTACCTTCCCATCTCTAGACTCTAGATTCCTATCCCTTGCCTGTTCATGAATACAGGGTGTTCGTTTGCAAACAATCCCTAACTCTCTCATCTTTTCCGTCTTCATTTTAATGGGTTGCGTCAGTGATTGGCGTCGGGAGTCGTTTCCCGAGATGCTTTCCGCTGGGTTATCCCTCCAAGAAACAGACGATGGGGAGGAAGCTACACCCGAGTCTGTGCGCTTCCCTTTCGAGAAGGTGTTTCCGGTCTATGCAATGAGCCTTTCCAAGCCTGACGCCGATTCTATTGTCAATTTGGGTCATGACCCAATTTGGGATGCTGTGCGAGAGGAGGCCAAGCTCGAGGTACCGATTTCCATAGTTTTTGTCTCCTCCTTTTTTTTCTTCATGGGGTGTTGCTTGAACCATTTGTGATGAGATTTTGTTCTTTTGAAGATTTTTCTTTGTATTGTTTGTGACTAAGTTTTGTGAAGAGGTGTAGGATTTATAATCAGAAAGAAGCTGATAGTTGATGGTCTCTTCGGGTTTTTTCGTTTAAAGATGAATATCGATGTCATGGTTATTTGACTTTCTTTGGTGTTCTTTTCATCGACTGAGTTTGTTGCTTGGTTTTGATTATTAGCCTGGCTTCAGTTTTTCTATTATCACATGCACGTTAAATTGAAATATTGGCTGTTCATTTTGTCAGAAAGTTGAAGTAGTACCAATGGCTTAAAATGAAGGATCAACTTATGTCTTCATTTTGAATCATCATTTCTTATTGCTTTTGTTTGAAATTGTCATGGAATCTAACGGATGACAACATTTTCTGTGTTTTCTCGTGAAAGGAGGTTGTTAATCAATGTATCCTTCTTGCTTAAATTTCCTTTGCTTCTTGAGATTTGTGTGAGATAAAATGGATATTATGGTACTACTTGCTGCAGGCAGAAAAGGAGCCTATTTTAAGCAGCTTCTTGTATGCGAGTATCTTGGCACATGATTGTTTAGAGAAAGCATTGGCTTTTGTTCTTGCCAATCGTCTACAGAATCCTACGCTCTTGGCAACTCAACTGATGGATATATTTTCTCATGTTATGATGAATGATAGAGATATTCAAAGATCAATACGCCTGGATGTGCAGGTAATTTTGTTAATTTTTGAAAGATAATATAGAATTGATGTCTGATTCTAGAGATTTTCATTGAAAAATTGCTTTAACCGTGTTTACATTTGGAAATGTTTGTTCTGCAGGCATTCATTGATAGAGATCCCTCTTGTTTGTCATATAGCTCAGCGTTACTATATCTCAAGGTAGTATATACTTTTTCCAGGTACTTCTTCATGTATGCACAATGTCATAACTTTTACACAAACTGTTACTTTGCAGCCCTTTTGTTTTTAAACTATGGTTGGTGTACTCCTTATGGTGAAAAACTGGTTGATTTATTACAGTTTTAGATCTAAAGAGAAGATATTTTAAGAGATAAGACATATAAAGGCTGTTAACAACTGTTGCGAATCGACGGTCCTTTTTTTCTCTGGATACCATTCTCTGCGATCAATCATATCCAGTATGTTACAAGTTCCCTCCTTTTTTTAGGGATACCACTCTGTGCAATCATATCGAATAGCTCATGCCTTATGGAAGCAAGGGCGAAAATTGTTGGCACTGGCATTGCAAAGCAGAATTAGCGAGGTAGAGTTTTGCTTTTGGTTATTGGATTAGATTTATGCCTTTTTGGTATGCCATTTTAATATATTTTTACATACTTTTCAGGTTTTTGGAGTTGACATACATCCAGGTACATTTGTTTCATACTTTAACCGTATCATGTTTCCCATGCTTTTCACAATATATAATATGGAACTGCTTATAATACCTCTCTTTCTTTTTGAGGGTTTACAAGGTGATTTTTCCTTATTCAGTTTGGTGTATCTCAACTTCCTTTCATGTCATGACTTTATGCAGCTGCAAAAATTGGTGACGGTATATTATTGGATCATGGGACTGGTGTTGTTATTGGTGAAACAGCAGTTGTAGGAAATCGTGTTTCATTGATGCATGTAAGCCTCTTTGTTGTAATTCTTTTTATATTATCTCATGAAAAGCTGGTTTTGTGTTCCCTATGTCTTTATTAAACCCCACTGTACTTCTTGTTAATAATCCAATAGAATGGCAAACAGATTTAGTGCAACTCATCAGAATTTCGGAAGAAACCTGGTTGATTTTGAAGCATGGGATTGATGGTTAAATACGCAAATTGCGCTGAGTGTGGAGATTGATTCTGGCCAAACTTTAGTTCAAGTCGACAGCATGAATGTCATTTTTTTGTCTTCTGCCATTCATCAACTTCCTATCTGCTTTGTCTATTACAAGAGTTCTCGATGATACGTTTCCTTCACTGTATTTACATTTATAGACCAGTAACATCACGTTGTAGACCTGTTTCCCCAGTTGATAGCATGGGATGTGCAAATGTTTGTAGATGTAGATTCTTTTTGTTTCTGTATTAAGAACCCTTGATATAAGATTATTCTCTATGTTCCGGAATTGGTTGGAGTCTTGATTCTCAATGTGTTTTATCTCTTAGATGGAAAAGAATTTCCGACATCTATGGTATGGAAGGGCCTGCTGATCAGTTACATTATATGATGCTTTCTTTCAGGGTGTGACCTTGGGTGGGACTGGGAAGGAAACTGGTGATCGCCATCCAAAAGTTGGTGATCTTGCACTACTTGGTGCATGCGTGACTGTACTTGGGAATATAAAAATAGGTGAAGGTGCAATGGTTGCTGCTGGTTCCCTTGTATTAAAACATGTTCCTCCACATAGGTACCTTTGTAACTTTCCCAAGTATTCATGATTACACTTTATTTTGAAATTTAATGACTAAATCCCAAATGTTTGATATGCCTTCTTGGGGTGTTTTAAGTATGGTAGCAGGTACACCAGCACAAGTAATTGGATCCATGGACGAGCAAGATCCATCTTTGACAATGAATCATGGTAGGTCTCGTGCACGGATGTTAAACATTATAAAAGAATATTTGACCCTGCGAAATAATATTTGGCTATCTAGAATGGAACTAGCATTAGTTTCCTGCAGCTGACCTGTAAGTTCAGGGATGTTTTTTCTGCCAACAGATTCAGCTATAACTTGTATTATCTTGGTTAGGTTATATCTTCCGGAAGCTACGTAAAAATGTGGGACTAGTTCCATCAGAATATGCAAAAATGATTTAATGAAAAAACTAAATTTTTAACTGATAATCTTCATGAATAAATGACAACTATTTTTTATCATCTGTGTTGTATTTGAACTCATGGCCCGGAATATTGCTATAACTTCAATGGTTAAAATGAATGTCATCCTTGCTTGAATTAGTTTCAATACTGGTTGTTATGATGAACTTGCAGATGCTACCAAAGAATTTTTTAAACATGTAGCTGTTGGTTCGAGAGATGGAAGATCGAAATAGTAAGTAAACTTTTATTGCTGTCCCGATTTTTTAATTTCAGCAACTATAATTTCAAACAAGCGACTCTTTCCGAAAACGCTAATCATTTGAACTTATTTTTCAGAGCCATTGGATGATGAACCCAACAACGGCGGACATCGATGTCGACTGCCAGTTGCAGTTCAATTAGGAGACTGGTTGTAGTTTGTTTTTAAGACAATAAGAATTAACATAATATAGGCATATGGGTCAATTGATATAGTTCTTGCCCCCCTGAAATGATGTCACTGTCACTAACCAGACGAGATAAAAAATTCAAGCGACTTCTATTGCATTGTTATATATCATACGTACTAAAGCAACCAACTTCACAACACCAGCCAAAGGCATGGCATTGTAAATAGAAGCTCGAATGCAACCAACCGACCTATGTCACTCGAGCTCTACCATCTTCTCCTTAATAGTTTCCTTTGAAAATTCAGCCTCCTCCTCTGGTTTCTCCGATGCAAATGTACGTTCATCAGCGACCTTAAATCAAAGAAGAAGAATTAAAAGGAGATGAGAAGGTAGAAGAGCATAAGGAGACGACAGAAGCAGAATTTTAGAGAAGGAGAAGACAGTTTATTTCATTTGATAAATTAAAAACAAACTAGGGTATCTGACTATATAACCTTACGAAGCAAAACGACAACGTTTACAAGTACTATAAAATAACTAAATGCAATAAACGACACTATTTTAGTGGCTAACTAAAATGGTGCGTTATAAAACTTCCCCTCAAAAAAATTCTTGTCCTCAAGGATTAATAAAGAAATTTCATGACCACCCTTGAAGACAAGACGAAGACTCGAGATTTCTTCAAGTAATTTCACCAAACATTCTCAAATGCTCTTTTTGCCTTGGTCCAAAACGGCTCCTGAACTGATAGTAATAGTTTCAAATAAAAAGAAACTGCTACAGACATGCCACTATAATATTCAAGTATTTGTGTTTTCAACTTTCATTTTTATGGTTCCACGAGTAAGAATAAATGTTTTTGTGTTTTCCCATTGCTTCCAAAGCAAAGTTACTCATCATTTTGAATCTGCTCACCAATAGCATAATCAACACAATTCTTCTCAACAGAAAAGTGAAGAGTCATATCGAAATGAAAAGAAAAAGAGTCAACATCCTCCTCAATTGACACATGAAGAAAAGAGCATTTGCTGCTGAACAATTCTTTTAAAGCCCTCTTCAAAATTTCAGCTGAGATTTTTTTTGAATAACCTATATGAACCATTCTAATAGAAGACACGCAAAAAATTTATCAGTTAAAGAATTTTCCTGCGTTGTAATTTGCAGAATGGACCTATATTCATCCTCACATACGTGAACAACAAACCAGATCACACATTTTAGCAACGTAAGTGGCTCCACCTCATTTTCCTGTAAACTTAACTTTTTGTCAATGTTCATCACCAAAGATTCTAATTTCTGGCACAACTTTCCCACAAGCTCATTTTCAGGTATCCTCTCCTCAACTAAGCAATTAAGTAGTTGTTCATGATTTAAAGTCATGTTTACTTCCTTGTGGCAGATGGTATTTTGGTTTCCATATATTTCACCACCATAAATTGTTGTTTCCTGCTTCAGATGGCTGCTATCAACCTCCATATGTTTCGAAAATAATATAGCTTGACTAGCTACATGATTCCCTCCTTGGCCATCCTCAAAACTGTCAAGAATAATAGAGTTCAAGTGTTCAATATTTGGCACAACGAAACCATAGATATGCATTCTCGTATCCTGTTTTGTACGCACATCCTCAGTTACAATATTGGCTGCAAACTTAAAAATGTAAACAATTCCACTCTCTTTTGGCAGCCTCGATTGGAATTGAAGAAGATACTTCGCAATAGAGAAATCTTCTAGCACACAAATAATTCGTACATCCCCAAACAAATATCCTATTATGCCTAGTCTCCAAAGCTTAAAATTGTTAGAATCAACATCACTATAAAAATACTTCCAGCTACTCAACACAGAAAGTATCTTGAGTAAATGGAAAGACATCACCCTCACTTAATCCCTTGGGCAGACATATTACATAGAAGGCATCTCTTGCTTTGTTGTCTTTTGCCATTAATAGTAGCCTAAATTCATATGGATCATCTCTCTCAACCAACTCATTAAAATTAATAAGTATTGTTAAGCACTCTCGTTCAAGCTTTCCAAGTTGAACATCCTCAAGCTCATAAGCGAGCTCTTTTAATCGGTCTCGCAAGACATATCGATTGCTAACTTTACCAATAACAATACTTGTTTCATTCAAAGTCCTCTTAATCAGGATAGTACCAAAATCAACCTCATTCGAAATTCTTTTAAACATGCTAGTATCAACATTTAAAGTTTCCCTAATCAAGTCACACTCAAAAGCTTCACTATTCGAGTAAACATTACGATCATAATTCAATCCTAAAATATCTATATTTGGGTCAACACAGATAATTGTCCTATTCTGATAAACATTCACGGATACCTGATTTTGTTCAACACTGCTCACTTCATTCTGAGTAGTAGCCCTCCAGCCAAATAAATTCTGCATTGGTTCATCGGATGCCGCAGAAATTATTACCAAAATTTTATCTTTCAATTATTCAGGCACGTCGTTAGACAAATCATCTAAATCCGTTGAATCCATTACCTCGTCATTTTGATAAAGCCTTTCATCAAACACTTGGGCTTCAACCGAACCCACCTCTGTGGCAGCAATATGTGAATTTAAAACTTGTGTCGGTTCAACGAAATTTGACAACCCAACATCGTTATGTAACTGAATATCAAGCTGACAACAATTATCGTAAATATTACAGCCCTGAAGAGAACGAATAGCAGCAATAGCATCATAACCTTGATATTGTATCAAAAACTGAACACCAACCGACTTATGAAATGGAACAATCTTTTTCACTGACCCATAAGGTGAGAAAACCTGATGTAGCACTTCCTGAGTAATAGGAAAATCGCCTAGTGGATTGTAACAAGGAGCGTTCGGTTCACGAAATGTAAGTCAAATACAGATTTTAGTTCCTCACGGAACTCAACCCAAAATTGCTTGTTAACCATAGCCAGGATCGATAGCTCTGATACTTTTGTAAGAATCCAAATCAAAGAAGAAGAATTAAAAGGAGATGAGAAGATAGAAGAGAATAGGGAGACAGCAGAAGCATAATTTTAGAGAAGAAGAAGACAGTTCATTTCATTTGATAAACTGAAAAAAAACTAGGGTATATGCCTATATAGCCTTACAAAACAAAAAGACAACGTTTGTACATACCCTACAAGATCTTCTGTTGAGTGGATCGCAAGATCGAAATTAACCAAGAGGGGGGTGAATTGGAAATTTAAAAGTTTGTGGTGGAAATTGGCAAATTAAAAATTGATGGACAAGAGATTTAGAGTGGTTCAAGTTCCAAATGAACTCTACATCCACTACCTTAGCTTCACTAAGGATTTGCAACAATTCCACTAAATCGTTCTTCCCCTTTTCTAGGACAAGGAGGCAACCCTTTACAATTTCGGTTGATTTTTCTACCCAAAAATAAACCCAATCCTCACACAAGTGAACAAGAAAATTTGAAGGCTAATAAGGTATCTCTCAATACAAATGATAGCCCCAATACAAGCACTCAACCCAATTTTACAAAGTATGAATGAAGAACACAAATTGGGATTTCTAGACAAATATGAAATTTAGCACAATTGCTTGGATTTGATGAATAAGTGTTTGCTTGAAGTTCAATAGTTGTTGCTGTAGCTTTTTGATGTGTCTTTTATACCTCTTCATTGATTTCTAGCCGTTTGGGTGGTTGGGGACTTAATTAGAGCCGTTGGAACCCTCTCTTACCACCATAAATGCACTTCTGCAGCTACCAGTATCGGTACGCGGGAAGGAGTATCGGTACCTGTCTCAGAAAAGAAAGAGCCGTTGTGTTCATTTAATACAGGGGTATCGATACGCGCGTAAGCGTATCGGTACTGGGTATCGAAACGGCAATGGCCGTATCGATAATATTTTCTGAACTGAACTCACTGTCCACAACCGTATCGGTACGAGGGTTTGGCGTATCGATACGGGTCAACGAACTTTTAAAGTTTGGTTACCAACCAACTGACACCAACGGTCATATTTTTTAAACCGACTTATATTAAAAAATTACAAGGCCCGTATCGATACGAGGGTTAGCCGTATCGGTACCGTATTCAAACTCTTTGAATTTTAACACAGGGTTGTATCGATACGAGGGTTTGGGGTATCGATACAGGTTCCGACAGTGACCAAGTTTGGCAAAATGGTATCGATACGCTGGGTGTTGTATCGATACGCCTGAACGTTTTTGAATGATTTTGCCTTGGAACACTTAGAAAATATTTTGAGTTTGAGTTTTATAAATCAGTTTCAAAGTGTTGGTGTTTTTAAAAACTTATTAAGAGACTTAAAAACTAATTTTAAGTTTTACAAAATAATCCTTAAGGATTTAATTATATCAAAATCAAACATAGGTTTTACAATCTCCCCCTTTTTGATATAACAAAACTAAAACTTAAAATTTTTGAAAAACCTTTATAAAGAACTCCCCCTTAATATAAGCTTGGTAACCTTTGAATTTAAATCAAAATATTTTAAAGTGTGAGCTAGTTTCTTCTCCCCCTTTTTGTTAGATCAAAAAATCTTTGAGACAATTAAGTGCATAAAGAAATCAAGGGTATAATAAGCAACATAAATATGATTCATTAAAGCAACATACTTAAAATCCAAACAAAGGCAAAATAGAAATCAAAGCATAGGTTTTAATCCTAAACAAACTTAATCCTAAAAACATAAAGCATAGGTGCATAATAATATAAAATCCTAAATGATATGCATGACAAACAAGAGAAAACGTCTAAGCATCGTCTTCGTCGTCTTCATCCTCTTCATCATCATCTCCCAAAGGCTCATTAGTGCGCATACTATTACGCCACTCATCATGGAAAGCGGCAATAGAGATGTTCAAGGAATTATGCCCACTTTCAAGAGATGTGAGGCGATTCTCGAAACCCGTCATCCTAGTATCAAAAGTAGTTTCCATGGATGTGAGACGAGTATTCATGTCTGTACGTAACCCGATGAATTGCTCATTGAGATAGGTCATGAGAGCATCCATATTGGGTTGTTGGACTTGAGGAGCTTGAGGAGCCTGAGTCGCTTCATGCATTGCGGCGACTTCCGGTGGTAATTCGGCAAGACGTATCCATTCACCATTAACATAAGAGAATTTTGCCCGAGCAAGGGAGTGCTCATCAATAGGATCGGTGAGAGGAGTTGCAATGTCATATGAGCAATCAATTTCCTTTTTAACAAAGAAATAACTCAAAGTCGTACCGTATGTGAAGGAGGTGACATGAGGAGTGTTACGATTTTGAATGAGGTAGACGATCTCCGCGAACATGAGACGAGCTAGATTTGGTCGCTTGGCTTCACGGAAACACCGAATCCAAAAATCATCCACTTGACGGATGGTGGAATATTTTCCTCCGGAAGGGCGAAACCACCACGATACCATCAAATGTAGAATCCGGTCGTGAGCATTAAGGGCGGTGACGGATTCACTAAGAACATGCCCCCCACGGTGCTCATCATCGAGGCCTTCATCATCCAACTTAAAAACCTCACAAATAGACTCGACATCAAGGGTTATTTTCTTTCCCATAAGATAGGAATTAATTGCAACAACTTCCCCATTTCGACTAACACATCTTGCATTAGCATAGAAAATCAAAACCAAGAGACGATAGTAAAAACCGGGAATAGAGAGAAAGTGCATGAAATTCCAAAGATGAAGCAAAGGGAGGTATTCAAACTTGAAACGCTCCGAATTGAGAAAGGGGATGGATATTACCCTTTCGGCACGGATCTTGTAATTTTCATATTGACGAAAGTGATTGAGACCCGAATTGCCTTCAAAGGATTGCTCATAGATTGTCGAGTAGTTAGGACAAGCAATCACTCCAAGGTTGGAGGAATCACCGGCTTGATTAGCCCTTTGTCGCTTCCTCGATGGCTCTTTTGGTGCCATGATCTAAAAAAAAATTAAGCAAGGGAGATTTCTTCAATTTGAGTAAAAATCAAGGTAAAAAAAATAGAAGAAAATTTTCAAGAGAATTTTTGAAAAGAAATATTTTAGAAGAAAATCTAAATTTTTTTTGAACAAAAGCAAAGTTAAAAAAAAAAACAGAGAAAATTAAAAAGGAAGAAAGTGATTACCTTGATAGAAACTTGAAGAGTTGAAGAAAACTTGCACAAAGATGAGAAAGAGAGCACAAAGCCTTGCTTGATTTGAAAACTCTTTTAGGTTTGAGTTGAGATGTGAAAAATATGAAGGAGGAAGTGCCTTTTTATAGGCAAAAACGGCTAGGGTTAATTAGGTTTTGAAAAGTTTGAATTTGGGTAAAAGTTGAACTCATTAAAAGCTAATTAAAGCTATCAGCGCAGTCGAGTATCGATACGCCCTTTAGGGTATCGATACGGGGATAAAGATGTCATTTTGCAAATATAACCGTTTGAACAGTCGTATCGAAACGGAGGGGTCCGTATCGAAACGACCCGTATCGATACGGGATGAAACGTATCGATACGCGTGAAGCGAAGAAAATTCTGGGAAACGAAATGAAGAACATGTATCGATACGCGTACCATAGTATCGATACTGTATGCCCAGAATTACCTATTTGGTTCAAAGAACAACCAAAAGCTCGAACCTAACAACTCCTATGAGTATGCAAATGATATATGAGCAGTTCTAAGCATATTTCAATATAAACATACTCCCCCTAACTATAGGCATGGAAGAAATTGGGAGTCTAAGCATACAAACATGGCATTTCACAAAATCAAGCATATATAAACACAAAAGAGGTCCTAAAAGGTCAAGATAGGCTAGCTAGACCTAACTCTCTCCTAAGGGACCAAAAACGCTCTTTGTCTAAGGGTTTTGTAAATATGTCCGCTAATTGATTCAAGGTATCTACATACTCTATAACCACATCTTCCTTAAGGACATGATCTCTAATGAAATGATACCTTATTTCTATATGTTTGGTTCTAGAGTGTTGGATGGGATTTTTTGTTAAACAAATAGCACTAGTGTTGTCACATTTTAGGGGTATGGTTTCAACTTTAATTCCATAATCTAAGAGTTGTTGCTTCATCCAAAGGACTTGAGCACAACAACTCCCTAAGGATATGTACTCGGCTTCGGTGGTAGATAAGGCTACACTATTTTGTTTCTTAGAGAACCAAGATATGAGCATACTACCTAAGAATTGGCAAGTTCCCGAAGTACTTTTCCTATCAATTTTGCAACCCCCATAATCCGCATCCGAGTAAGCATGAAGGTTGAAGGTAGAGTCTCTAGGATACCAAAGGCCTAAACAAGGAGTGTCTCTAAGGTATCTAAAGATTCTCTTAACGGCTATAAGGTGAGACTCTCTAGGACTAGCTTGAAACCTAGCACACAAGCAAACACTAAACAAGATATCCGGTCTACTTGCGGTAAGGTAAAGCAAAGATCCAATCATAGAACGATAAAGCTTAGAGTCAACACACTTACCTCCTTCATCTTTGTCAAGCTTTGTAGATGAGCTCATAGGAGTGGCTTGAGGCTTTGCATTCTCCAAGCCAAACTTCTTGAGCATATCCTTTATGTATTTTGCTTGGTTGATGAAGGTGCCATCCTTCTTTTGCTTGATTTGGAGTCCCAAAAAGAATGAGAGCTCCCCCATCATGCTCATCTCAAATTCACCTTGCATTAACTTAGCAAACTCTTGACAATGACATTCATTAGTAGAACCAAAAATAATATCATCAACATAAATTTGAACTACTAAGATGTCATTTTTATACATTTTTATGAAGAGTGTAGTGTCCACCTTACCTTTTTCAAATCCTTTTTCAATAAAAAAATTTGAAAGCCTTTCATACCAAGCTCTAGGAGCTTGTTTTAAACTATAAAGAGCTTTGGTAAGTTTGAAAACATGATTTGGAAATTTTGAATCTTCAAAACCCGGTGGTTGTTCCACATACACTTCTTCATTTATAAAACCATTTAAAAATGCGCTTTTAACATCCATTTGAAAAAGCTTGAAATTATGATAACATGCATATGCAAGCAACATCCTAATGGCTTCCATTCTAGCTACGGGTGCATAGGTTTCATCAAAATCTATTCCCTCTTCTTGAGTGTAACCTTGTGCTACAAGTCTAGCTTTATTTCTCACAATGTTACCACTCTCATCTAGTTTATTCCTAAAGACCCATTTAGTTCCTATTGTAGATTGATTACTAGGCCTATCAACTAATGTCCATACATTACTTCTCTCAAATTGATTTAACTCTTCTTGCATAGCCATAATCCAAAAGTCATCTTTCAATGCTTCTTTTATGTTTTTAGGCTCTATGCATGAGATAAATGCAACATGGTTCATTAATCTAAGAGAAGAACGAGTGGTTACCCCCTTGGATGGATCACCCAAGATTTCACCATCTTTGACATAGTTCAACTCCCTTGGGTAGCTCACTTTCTTTTCCTCAATGGCCAAGTCCTTCAAGGCTTCAAGAGGTGGTTCTTGTGTGTCTTCTTCTTTTGTTGGAATCTTATCCTCCTTTGAAGTTTGACCTCCATCAAAGGCATTTATGATTCCTACATCATCATCATCACAAGAATCCTTCCTAGGAAGGAGGTTATCATCGAATACAACATGAATAGATTCTTCTACTACTAAAGTTCTTTTTTAAATACTCGATAGACTTTAGAGGTTAAAGAGTAACCTATAAAAATGGCTTCATCACTTTTTGCATCAAATTTACCTAAGTTGTCTTTTCCATTATTTAAAACAAAACACTTGCACCAAAAAGGGTGAAAATAGCTAATGTTAGGCTTTTTAGATTTTAAAATCTCATAAGGTGTTTTCTTTAAAATTGGCCTAATCATTACTCGATTTACAATATAACAAGCGGTGTTTGTGGCTTCCGCCCAAAAATATTTAGGTAAATTGTTTTCACAAAGCATAGTTCTAGCCATTTCTTGCAAAGTTCTATTTTTCCTCTCAACTACCCCATTTTGTTGAGGAGTTCGAGGAGCCGAAAAATTATGGCTAATACCATTTTCATTCAAAAATTCTTCAAACCCTAAATTTTGAAACTCGGTTCCATGATCACTTCTAATATGTGAAATTCTAAGTTCAAGATCATTTTGGGTTAATTTTGAAAATGTGATGAATTTTTCCAAAGCCTCATCTTTAGTACTTAAAAAGAGAACCCAAGTAAATCTAGAAAAATCATCAACTAGCACAAAAGCATAAGACTTACCACCCAAGCTCATAGTCCTAATTGGCCCAAATAAATCCATGTGAATTAATTGTAAGCATCTACTAGTAGAAACATCATTAATGGATTTAAAGGAAGACTTATGTTGTTTACCCTTTGAGCATGCATCACAAATTTTATCATTTGAAAATTTTATTTTGGGTAAACCTCTAACTAGATTTAGAGAGACTAGTTTTTCTAAAACACTTATGCTAGCATGTCCTAGCTTCATATGCCACAACCATGCATCATTTTCATTTTGAGCAACCAAGCATGCATGAGATGTATGTATGTCATCTAAATGCACCATGTATATGTTTCCTATGCGATGACCTATGAGCATAATATTATTAGATTTAATGTCTACTATTTTGCATCCATTTTTATCAAATAAAACATTAAATCCTTTATCACACAATTGACTTATGCTCAATAAATTGTGTTTAAGACCATCGACATATAAGACATTTTCAATAAGAATGGTAGAGTGATTACCTATGGAGCCAATACCTTTAATGTGACCTTTGGAGTTGTCACCAAATGTTAATACTCCTCCACTTTTTGGCTTTAGATCCATGAATCGACTCTTGTCTCCGGTCATGTGTCTCGAGCATCCACTATCAAGGTACCATGAGTTTTGACTTTGTGCCTTGGCCTTGTAGCAATGCTCCCCCAAGGAGGAATCTTCCTCAAGTGCCATGAGACAAAGATTAGCCACTTCTTGTTCGTCATCCTCCGATGACTCCTCATCACTCCAAGTAGCAAGCTTGGCTTTGAGTCTTTTCTTCTTCTCAAAGCCCTTCTTCTTGAGTTGAGGGCACTCCGAACGGATGTGGCCGGGTTGTTTGCACTCATAGCAAATGATGGGATCCTTTCCTTCTTCTTTGTTCTTCCCTTTGAAGTCCATCTTTCTTTGGATTTTTCTACCCCGGTTGGACCTCATGAAGCGTGAGAACCGTTTGGCTATCATAGCCAATTCTTCAAGTTCATCCTCATCACTAGATGAGCTCTCATCAAGTTGTGAAGCTTTAGCCTTGAGAGCTATACCCATCTTCTTCTTCTTCTCAACCTCAAACTTCTCTACTCTTTTCTCTTCTTTCTTTTTCTCATCTTCCCTTCCTTACTTCATGATCTCATGAGTAAGTAGAGAACCCACAAGCTCATCAAGCTTCAAAGTCTTCAAATTCTTTGCTTCGATGATAGCGGTTCTCTTCCCATCCCAAGATTCGGGAAGTGAATAGAGTAGCTTCCGGACAAGCTTGTCTTCCGGTATGATCTCTCCATAGCCCTTTAGACAATTGACAATCGTGGAGAATCGATCAAACATCTTTGACACCGTCTCATCGGGCTCCATTTTGAAGTTTTCATAACTAAGATTGAGAAGTCCAATCTTAGTTTCTTTGACATCATTGGTGCCTTCATAAGTGGTCTCAAGAGTGTCCCACACTTTCTTGGCACTTTCATTGATGAGACCTTTGAGTAGATGTCCGGACCGAAAGCACAAAATAGCATGTGGAGAGCTTTATCATTGACTTGAATCTTTTTCCTCTCCTCTTCACTCATTTCGGCTTTCTTCTTCAACACCATCTTGCCTTCACCGTCTTGCTTCAATGGAATGTATGGCCCATCCTCAATGACATCCCACACAAGATAGTCACTAGACTTGATGAATAGACGCATTTTATTCTTCCAAAAAGAATAGTTGTCACCATTGAAGAAAGGAGGCTTTGTGGTCGATTGTGACTCGTACATGCCGGAACTGGAGGTTGAAGCCATCTCTTGATATTTTGATGATCACACTCTTCCAAGGATCTCCTCTTGTGGTTGTTAATCCTCAAAGAGTTAAGCTCTGATACCAATTGTTGAGTGGATCGCAAGATCAAAATTAACCAAGAGGGGGGTGAATTGGAAATTTAAAAGTTTGTGGTGGAAATTGGAAAATTAAAAATTGATGGACAAGAGATTTAGAGTGGTTCAAGTTCCAAATGAACTCTACATCCACTACCTTAGCTTCACTAAGGATTTGCAACAATTCCACTAAATCGTTCTTCCCCTTTTCTAGGACAAGGAGGCAACCCTTTACAATTTCGGTTGATTTTTCTACCCAAAAATCAACCCAATCCTCACACAAGTGAACAAGAAAATTTGAAGGCTAATAAGGTATCTCTCAATACAAATGATAGCCCCAATACAAGCACTCAACCCAATTTTACAAAGTATGAATGAAGAACACAAATTGGGATTTCTAGACAAATATGAAATTTAGCACAATTGCTTGGATTTGATGAATAAGTGTTTGCTTGAAGTTCAATAGTTGTTGCTGTAGCTTTTTGATGTGTCTTTTATACCTCTTCATTGATTTCTAGCCGTTTGGGTGGTTGGGGACTTAATTAGAGCCGTTGGAACCCTCTCTTACCACCATAAATGCACTTCTGCAGCTACCAGTATCGGTACGCGGGAAGGAGTATCGGTACCTGTCTCAGAAAAGAAAGAGTCGTTGTGTGCATTTAATACAGGGGTATCGATACGCGCGTAAGCGTATCGGTACTGGGTATCGAAACGGCAAGGGCCGTATCGATACTATTTTCTGAACTGAACTCACTGTCCACAACCGTATCGGTACGAGGGTTTGGCGTATCGATACGGGTCAACGAACTTTTAAAGTTTGGTTACCAACCAACTGACACCAACGGTCATATTTTTTAAACCGACTTATATTAAAAAATTACAAGGCCCGTATCGATACGAGGGTTAGCCGTATCGGTACCGTATTCAAACTCTTTGAATTTTAACACAGGGCTGTATCGATACGAGGGTTTGGGGTATCGATACAGGTTCCGACAGTGACCAAGTTTGGCAAAATGGTATCGATACGCTGGGTGCTGTATCGATACGCCTGAACGTTTTTGAATGGTTTTGCCTTGGAACACTTTGAAAATATTTTGAGTTTGAGTTTTATAAATCAGTTTCAAAGTGTTGGTGTTTTTAAAAACTTATTAAGGGACTTAAAAACTAATTTTAAGTTTTACAAAATAATCCTTAAGAATTTAATTATATCAAAATCAAACATAGGTTTTACATCTTCCCTTACTATCAATACAAACACCTAACGGCCCAACGTTCTTCGGCACATTAGCATAAATCAAACCAAACATATAGGGGTGTTGAAATGGGGTGTAAATTGTTTATCTCCTAATCATGCCTCCATTTATATTTCCACAATAAAATTAGGGGTTTAAAGTTTAGAGTTTAGGGTTAGAGTATAGAGAATTTAGGGTTTAGGTATAGAAAAATTAGGGTAAAGTGTATTTTTAGGGTGTAAGGTTTAGGATTTAGAATTTAGGGTTAGAGTTCTTAATTTAATTTTTAAGTGTTTTTTAACAAGAGGCATAAATAGAGCCATGGTTAGGGGTGTTGAGATTTAGGGGGCTCGATTCGATCTACCGATGTTACTCACCAAGTGGTGGAGATGTGGAATTTTGGGTGGATTTGGTGTGGAAGCTAAAATGTAAATGACATAATGATTTTAGAGTGGTTCAACCTTCTAACCAAGGTCTACATCCACTACTTTAGCTTTCTACTAAGGATTTCCAATCAATCCACTATTGATTCGTCCCTTTTTCTAGGCTTAGGAGGAAACCCTTATACACCGATCAAGCTTTCTACCCAAAGCCTTGATCAAACCCTCTTTTACAAAGAGATAAATATATCAAACACAAATCCCTCTAATAGGTGTTTGTTTGCACAATTAAAGCACTCACCCAAAACCTAAAACACTTGAGCAAATTTGACAATTTTGGCTCACTAGTGTTTGTCTATACAAGAATTGATAATTTAAGCACTAAGACAATATTTGATCATTTGTTGATTGACAATATGAGCATTAACCCTATCTTGATGCTTGGAGGTCCCTTTTATACTCCTTGATGAGTTTATAGTCGTTACTAGCCGTTGGGGTTGAATTGGAGTCGTTGAGGACTTAATTTCCCACCATAAATGCAGTTCTGCAGCTCACCGTTTCGAAACACTCGTGACCGTTTCGAAACACCCTTTAAGTAGAAAGAGTCGTTGCAGTACCCGTATCAAAACGCCCTTGGCCATTTCGAAACACCGTATCGAAACGCCTGCCTCCGTATCGAAACGATCTGCATTTAAAAGTTAGTTGAGAAATAGCCGTTGGGGTTTATGACCGTTGTGGTCGATGCCACGTAGGCGTATCGAAACGGCATAGCCCGTTTTGAAACGCTAGGCAAAATTCACATCCAGGGAAGGCCCATTTCGATACTTGTATCGAAACACTTTTGCTACTGGAATCCCCCGTATCGAAACACCTAAGGGTGTTTCGAAACACCTGGACGATTTTGTGTAGTTTGGTTTTTGAAAACTTGTAAAACCCTTTTGAAAACATCCTTAAACATAGTTTCAAGTTATTTGGACTTTGGAAATAGTTTTGAATTCTTTTTAAATTAGTCCAAGACATTTTTCAATTATTATATCAAAACATTAGTTCTACAATCTCCCCCTTTTTGATATAATAAAACTCACTTGAAAATTGTTTGGGATTCTCCCCCTTTAACTTTAAAAATGTGAATAAGAGATTAAAGATATGAAATCAAATAAAGCTCCCGCTTATTCATTTGAAAATTTAATTTTTCAAACCATTTCTCCCCCTTTTTGTTATATCAAAAAGAATTTAAAACATTAAGTTCAAAATAACTATAGAGGAAAATTTTGACAAAAATAAGAACTTGATTTTAAAAGTGGTTCCCCCTTACTCAAAGCATCATTAAAAATGTTAGTCCAACATATATGATCATCTAGTTGATATAAATGAAAATAAATCAAATAAAGCACAAGCAACTAGATTTTACCACACTTAAACTCAAGGGAGGATGTGAAGCCTTCCTTCTTCAAGTGTTCTTCCTTAGTGTGCATGGAGCTCCTCCTCATTAATTGGACTTGTTGATCAATCTCCATCACACCTAGCAAAAGACAATCAAGTAATTTTTGGTATCCAAATTGCTTTGGATCCATAGACGTTAGTAGCACAAATTTTAGTCCCCTTTGGAATCCATTTTTAATGTCATCCTTTTTAGTTGAAGTGGTTAGTCCTTTTAGGATCCAAACACTTCTAAAACATTTTTCTTTTACAAATCTAGGGACACTAGATTGTCTTACATAAAAAATTGATTTTCCAAAATTGATTTTCTTTTCAAGCTCTTTGGAAATCAAATCTTTTTCTTATTGTACTTTTTGAAGCAAATTTTGTAAATCAAAACATTTTAATTCACACTCTTCGAGTTTTGCTTCAAGTTCAAGTTTGGTTTTAGAAATCAAATCATTTTGAATTTTTAACTTTGAAATCAATTTATTGTTTTTCAAAATGTGATTTTTAAACTCTAAAACCAAATTATCATAGACATCTTGTAATTCATCAAAAGAGTAAGAACATGAAGTAGATGAATTAGAAGTTACCCTTGAATCTTCTTCGATGGCCATAAGGAAAAGGTTGGCTTGTTCATCCTCGGTGAAGTCCTCATCACTCCAAGTAGCCATATGTGCCTTATTCTTATGGCTTGAAGTGCTTGCCCTCTTCTTATTCATGGATTCTCGTTCAAGCTCTCTCAAAGCTTTCTTCATGAATGAGGCACACTTCTTGAAGAGATGAACTATCTCTTCTTCTTCATCCTCCTCTTCACTTAAATAAACATGATGGCAAGTGGAGGACTTGAGAGCCATGACATTGGTGTTGATGCCAAGCCCCTTGAGTTTCTTCTCTCCCATAGCTCAAATTTTATTTCTCTTCTTCTCATCCTCTTTGTTTTTCTTCATGATTTGATGAGTAAGGAGTGACCTCATGAGTTCATCAAGCTTCAAAGTTTTCAAATTCTTTGCTTCGATGATGGCGGTCCTCTTTGAGTCCCAAGACTCGGGAAGTAAGTAGATGAGCTTTCGGACAAGTTTCTCCTCCGGAATGGCTTCTCCGTAGCCCTTGAGACCATTTGTGTTGGTGGAGAACCTATCAAACATCCTCTCGATGTTTTCTTCCGGATCCATCTTGAAGTTCTCATACTCTAAAGTGAGGAGCCCAATCTTGGTCTCCTCGACTTCATCGGTTCCCTCGTATGTGACTTCAAGCTTGTCACATACCTCCTTGGCACTCTCACAAGAAGACATCTTCTCATAGATGGATGGGCCAAATGCACAAAAGAGAATGTGCAAGGCTTTGTAATTTAGCTCCATTTTCTTGCGATCGTCAGCACTCCACTCCGCTTTGCTTCGTTGAGGCACGAACGGACCATCTTCAACTATATCCCATAGCTTGTAGTCTCTAGTTTTGATGAAGAACTTCATCTTTATCTTCCAATGGGCATAGTAGGTTCCGTTGAAGAAAGGCGGTTTGTCGATGGATTGTGCCATTTGAGCTAGTTGGTGAAATGATGATCGAGCTTGCCGGATCTTCTCAATAGGATATTAATCCTCTTCGATTGAGCCAAGCTCTGATACCAATTGTTGAGATTTAGGGGGCTCGATTCGATCAACTGATGTTGCTCACCAAGTGGTGGAGATGTGGAATTTTTGGTGGATTTGGCGTGGAAGCTAAATTGTAAATGACACAATGATTTTAGAGTGGTTCAACCTTCTAACCAAGGTCTACATCCACTACCTTAGCTTCCTACTAAGGATTTCCAATCAATCCACTATTGATTCGTCCTCTTTTCTAGGCTTAGGAGGAAACCTTTATACACCGATCAAGCTTTCTACCCAAAGCCTTGATCAAACCCTCTTTTACAAAGAGATAAATAAAGCAAACACAAATCCCTCTAATAGGTGTTTGTTTGCACAATTAAAGCACTCACCCAAAACCTAAAACACTTGAGCAAATTTGACAATTTTGTCTCACTAGTGTTTGTCTATACAAGAATTGACAATTTAAGCACTAAGACAATATTTGATCATTTGTTGATTGACAATATGAGCATTAACCCTATCTTGATGCTTGGAGGTCCCTTTTATACTTCTTGATGAGTTTATAGTCGTTACTAGCCGTTGGGGTTGAATTGGAGCCGTTGAGGACTCAATTTCCCACCATAAATGCAGTTCTGCAGCTCACCGTTTCGAAACACTCGTGACCGTTTCGAAACACCCTTTATGTAACACCCGGGTTTAGGGGTCGGCTGAAAATAATAATAAAATAATATTTTGAGCCCGATTTTATAATTATTATAATAAAGAAATATTTTGGTCCTTATAATTTTCAAACAAACTTTTCGTGTGGGACCAAAATGTAATTGGAATCAAATTTCCATGGATTTGGGAAATTCTTTTGACTATCCTCACTAATGGCAATTTTGTAATAAAATGGATTTCTTTTAAAACCCATTTTAATTAAAATAGAGTATTGTCTTCTTCCTTCTCTCATTTTACATTTGAACGACAAAGGGGAGGGGTTTTCCTAAATCACTATTCCATCACATTGATCCTCCATTTTAGCTCGGTTTTGAAAGGTAATCACTTTCCCATCTTGCTCTCATCTTCCTCTCTTCAAAAGTACAAATAATTTTCATTTTCATCAATGTTTTGGAATTTGAGTTTTATGGAGGATTTGAATAAAAATGGTAACTTTATTGTTTTTAACTTGAGGTTTTGATTTAATAATGTTATATATGTTGTTTGTGAATCAAATGGTCCAACATATATGATTTTTACATGGTTTTATACACATTCCTGGATTTGGGTTTCCAAGGGGTTTTGGGATGAGTTTTGGGTATGGTTTGTGTTGGAAATTGTGGGCTGAGGATAGTATTATAGTTGGGGGGTCGTTTTGGAATCATTTGGAAGTAGTAAAAATGTTGAAAACATGAGTTTTGGTTGAGGTTTATGGGCTGCTCGAGTTTGGTAATTTTGGGGTTGTCCATGTCTTGAATTCTTGTGTTTGATGTTTGAATGGTATTACGGGTTAGCTACATTGATGTTTGAGCTGATTTGAGGTTGTTTGGATTGTGTTGAGTTGTTTAGAGACAAGGACATGTGTTGGTGAAGCCTCGGGAGTGAATCCAGAAGCTTGAAGGTGTTGCTTGCTTGATAGTTGAACTTGGAAGTGAAGGTGAGTGGTTAATGTTTTCAAAGTGGTTTTTAAGTGTTTGGTTCAAGCATGTGGACTAGGTTGGGCTTGGTAGACCCACCTAGAGTTAGGATTGGAGTGGTAGCCTAATCATAAGCTTTAATTAGAGACTTTGGTTGAACTCTTAAATTGATGTTATTGCCTCATGTTGAAATGTGATTATGATGGTTATGTATAAATGTGTTATACATGTATGCTGAGGCATGGTTGTGATGCATGGTTATATGCATGAGATATGGGCATGATGTTACTCATGGTGAGTACGTGCTAAGCACAGAATTGGTTGTAAATTGATATTGTGGATTGAGTTAAATGTTGGCACTAGTATGCTTGGGTACAAATGATCAATCATTAGGATGTTGGTGTGCACACGAGAGTCAAATGCGCGCGTGGTCTTGATGATGGTATTCATCAAGATGGAGTACGGGTTTGCCCGAAAATTCTTCTTATGTTTATGATAGTCGGTGATGAGTGTAATCCCATCGACGGGGCGTGAGGATGAGTGGAATCCCCTCCGCGAGAACGGTGATGAGTGTAATCCCACCGTGAGGTAAAGTTATTGTTGGATGTGAGTTTCAACGTGTTTATCCGCGTATTCGAGTCATAGCTAGGTGCCAATATGAATTGATATGTGTATCAATGTGATGTGAAATGTGATTTCCTAATTGGATTAATATATGTGTTTACATATGTTGTGGAATGAGCTTGTGGAGCATGACATATCTTTGAATAATTGTTCATGCATCATTGATATTTTGGCTCATGAGGATTGAAGGTAAGGACATGCATTTACCTTGTTGTGCTCGTACTTGGACCCTGCATTGTCGAGGTTTGTTTTTAAAGAGCTTACCCTCACTAAGCTTTATGCTTACGCTCTCTCTTGTTCGACAATGCAGATCAGTAGCTCGTGGGTTGCTAGAGCAAGAAGGGGCCTCTAAGTGTGCTTCGTGGTGCTAGCTTAGCTATCAAGTATGGGTATTTTAATTATGATGTAATGATCAAGCAATGGGAAATGTAATTGTGGTGTGATGCCTTGAAGTATGTTGAATGTTGTTTTGTTTAGGAGCATGTTAGACTCCCTTAAAGTGCTTGTGTTGCTTTGGCTTTTAGATGCCATGCTTGGCCTGTAAAACTATGTTTAGACTGCCTTGTATGAATGTTTATGTTTGTTTGCTAAGGCATGAACTTCATATATGTTATGTTTACCATCTTTTGAATGAATGCATGACTCCCTTGGTTGAATGACGTATGTTCATGTTGGGTGCCTTGTATGATTAGATTTTGGTTAATAGATGTTGTATGAATGTTAGGATGTGTCTAGAGAGGTCTTAAATCGCATCTAGGTTCGAGTCTTGTGTTGTTTTGCTGAAAATTGGAGACTTGCAGTGCAGGGCGTATCGATACGCCTAAGGGCCGTATCGATACGGTCTTGCCTTCAGGACTCAATTTTGGCTTGGCGTACCGATACACGGGGGTGTATCAATACGACAAATGCTCACTGGAATTCTAAGATTTTGGTGAGACTTTGGCGTATCGGTACGGTGTCTTAGCGTATCGTATCGGTACCGAGAAGGGCGTATCGATACGCTCAAGGGCTGTATCGATACGGTCTTCCTGTGTTAACTGGAGGACGTTGACCTTGGTCAAGGCGTATCGATACCCTTGATTGGTGTATCGATACGATCTGCCCAGTAAGTATAAAATGGACTGTTAACATGATGTTTGGGGTTTAGATGTGTATCCTTCTTGATGTTTTCCGCTGTCGGGTTTCACATAGGACCTAATATGCCTTTAGACACGATTAAATTAAAAGAAATTTTCTAGGGTCGCTAACCGAGGTGGGATCTTAACGGGTTTCTTTTCGGTTTTCCCCGTGTAGCCCACTCGGATCGGTCAAGCGTCCAGACCGGGACGAGGGGGTTACACTTTAAGTAGAAAGAGCCGTTGCAGTCTGATGCAGTACCCGTATCGAAACGCCCTTGGCCGTTTCGAAACACCGTATCGAAACGCCTGCCTCCGTATAGAAACGATCTGCATTTAAAAGTTAGTTGGGAAATAGTCGTTGGGGTTTATGACCGTTGTGGTCGATGTCATGTAGGCGTATCGAAACGGCATCGCCCGTTTCGAAACGCTGGGCAAAATTCACATCCAGGGAAGGCCCGTTTCGATACCCGTATCGAAACAATTTTGCTACTGGAATCCCCCGTATCAAAACACCTAAGGGTGTTTCGAAACACCTGGACGGTTTTGTGTAGTTTGACTTTTGAAAACATGTAAAACTCTTTTGAAAACATCCCTAAACATAGTTTCAAGTTATTTGGACTTTGGAAATAGTTTTGAATTCTTTTTAAATCAGTCCAAGACATTTTTCAATTATTATATCAAAACATTAGTTCTACAAGGGGCAGATGATTTTTACTCGTTGAAATGGGTAACTCAACCATATCCAAAATCAAAATAATTGATATTTTTCTTTACCTGTTAAATTAATTGATTTTTAAAAATATTAACTTGAAAAGGTTTTAAAGTTTGTGTTTTTCTTTAGTTAGATTAATTTGGGTATTTTTTATTATTAAAATTGGTTGGACCTTAAAATTTTAACGAGTCTCACCGCGGGGTTAAAAGATAATTGGGTCTTGACATCTTAACTTGTATGTGCTAAAAATATATATGTAATATATATAATATACTTATATATTTAATATTTTTGTTAATTAACCTATACCCAAATTTTAAAAAAATTAATTATCAACTGACCACAATTTAATTTACCGAACTAAATTTTGTTTCAATTGGTTAATTCGATTTTAACCGAACAATGAACGTAACTAGCTATATCAACAGGCTCATAACATAATTCAAGATCCAAATTGTTTTATTCAATCCGAGATATGATATTGACATGAATATGATGATCCGTAATTCAAAATAAATTGAACTAAAACCGACCAAAATTTTTGTTAAACCGAAATGGACCTGAACCAATTTTCAACCGAATCGAATGGACCCAAATTGATTTCACCCAAATCGAAGGAAACCCGAAATAAAGAAAATATATTAAAAAATAAAGAAATATGAGATGTGAATTGTCACACAACTTACCAAAAAACCAAATATACAGACTTTATAAAATTATATATACGGGTGTAAAAAACTGACCAAACCTGAAAACTCAATTAAAACTGATTGATCTCCTATTGACCATATATTGATCTAATCTGTAATGACCCAAGATAAAATTTAGGTTAAGGAAGAAATAGAAAAGATTTCAGAAGATTAGAAGAAGAAAGGATTTAGGAGATTGAAGAAGATAAGGTTGAGAGAAAAGAAATTTATGATATTTTTATTCATAAGATTAAAAATGCAATCACGGAGCTATATATTGAAATCTGTACAACAATATTGATCAACTTATTTTTGGACGGGTGACTTTGCTAGATGGCTTCACTCAAGCCCATTACTCCAAACTTGCAGTGTTGAGTTTCAGATTTGGATATCACAGAATTGGGTTTAATATCCATATCTCGAGTGGACTGTAATCTGCTTCCTTTAACGGTGTCGTTTCATTTAATAACAATAATTTTCCCAAGTACTCTCTCTTCTTCATCCAGTACTGAAATCTCCAATTCTTCATGAGCAATCCCGAACTTTATATGTTTCTCTTTTGATTTCACAGACATGAACCCTAATTCTCCAATTCTTCTGTCATCTTCACCCCAGTCATGACAATACTTCCCCTAGAGTAGATCCTTGTTCCCAAGGATAAAATTGGGGAATGAATATTGCAACTCCGTGTAGTCTTCCCAAGTTGCACTCTTGGTTCCAAACTCGGACCACTGGTACAACACATGAGTCACAACCACATTGTTACAAATGACCATATATCTATCGAGTACCATTGTAGGAGAGACACATAACTGACCATAAATACTCAATTCAAGTGATTTTAAAGCAGGGAATGCCCCGTTTCCTATTTTTTTTACAAAAAACTCTCATGAAAATTAGGTTGAATTTTAGAGGTGGAAGGTAATTTCAATTCTTGAGTCACTAACCCAATTCTTCTGGTAATTATGTAGAAGCCAAAGAAGCGAGCAATAAGTTTTAAAAAAATTTTGAGGGTAATTGAAGTCTGACGGTACTGTTGTAGCTTAAAGTAAATATTCGTCTTCACTTGAAATTGCATATTTGATCGATTCTTATCTGTGTATGGCTTCATTCTATGCTGGGCTTTCAAAAATTTCTCCTGCAATAATTTGTGTGCATGTTGCCTCTGCTGCATCATTGTTTGCATTTTCTCAACTTGTGAATCTGATAACCAAGGGACTTAAGGGAAGTTTCTTGTGAGTCACATAAACTCTGCAAAAGCTGGTTCCTCAATTGTCCTATAGAACTCATACGTACTCTGTCAGGAAATATGCATATCCCTAATTTGTTTGACCACCATTCTTCACTCTCTTTATTAATGGTGATAGAAGAAATTAATCTTGGAGTCAGTTCTTCAGACACATAACTAATGTCGATATCTCGCACCCATTTAGAAGTAACCACTACTGCAGCCACATCAAGAATTTTGGATTTTGTTTCATAACCACTCCTATCATGCTCCAATTCATCTAAAAACAAAACCTATATATTTTTTTCATGACATTTTTTTACAATTAGCATTCCAAAGACATGAAGCTTTGGTAGAATTATTGTTCTCATGAGATAATTCTCTACAAGTCATAAAATCTCCTAACTCCATTGCAAGCATTGCGAAAATCATGCTTTTAATTTCAAGCACTCCTTTAAAGAGAAACCAGTTTGCAATGGTCTTTGCCATGATCAATACAACTATGATGGTGTCCTTTTGCAAGGACATCATGCTTGTAACTTCTTTTTATCGCCTGCACCCACTCTTGTATAATGGGAGTAGTTGCCATTTGTGATGACTTAGATGTTCCCTTATGTTTCTATGATAATGCATTTTCACCCACACTAAATATGCCCTTAAAATTGATATCTAACTCCCGACAAAAGGTTCTTTGGAAGTTCAGGCGAGCCTTGCACATAGATTCTGTTAACTTTTCAAATGTCTCTATAGCTTCTATTAACCACACCAACCCCTCCTTCTCTAACATGTTGGCTAAGGGCATGTCGATCTCATCATAGTTCTTACTAAACTTCCTATAGTAACCAATTGATACCAACCATTCTTTCATTGCTTCTGCTTGTGAAGATTCTACTATTGCACCTTTATTAAACTCTTCAATAACTTTCATATAAGTTCTATCACAAATTTTGTGACACAAATCAGTAGCAACTTCATGCCAAGTGGCCTTATACTTTTGTGTAATGTATGATGTATCTATCAAACCATATCTCCACTTTTTTCATCAAATACATGGGGTCGCCTCCAACTTCTAATTTTTCAGTACAACAGTTACATAGAAGTGCCCGTGGTAATTTTCTTCCCATTCTCCTTGAATAGTTCTATCAAACACCTTGAGTTTAATATTTGGTCGAGGGTTAATTCCCCATGGATCAAATTTCATAAAGACCGAACTACTCAAATGCTCATCTTGACATTTTAAAGTCGTCACAACTTCTTCTATGAGAGTAATTTTAAAAAAGAATTCCTGCACAACCACATAATTAACGAAGGAAATGGCAGCTTGAAAGTTGCCGAACTTGGCGTACCTCTCAGCAAGGGTTTGCTGTAAAGTTCTCTTGATATGAACACTCTTAGGTTAGTGTTTTCCAGGCCTAATGTGCCATCTTTGCCACCATTCTCTTATTGCAATGAAACATACCCATTAACATCAATCAAAATATGTAAGGATTATGGAGCTCAACGTTTTTATTGACACGCTTCAATCTCACTGAATAATTTCCTCTAAAGCTCAATCGAATTAGAGATATCATGGTACCTTTAAGCACATGATCAAACAGCTTGGTCTCGTCACCAATTTTGACATTGCTAACAAGGTTCAAATTCAATTTTCCGATCCAAATCCCCGTGATTGAATCAATAAAACCCTTAATCAGATTCGAGTCCCCACTTACCTTAACCGGTTCAAGAAATGTTTCATGGACTATGTGTGGACCTGACATCCCCTTGTTTGGGTCATCAAGCCTTCTGTTTGGACCTGTCACCCTAAAATCGAAACCCATTGCCTTGATAGTTCTAGTTTTCGAAACCCTCATCTGAGTTGGGTTCAAAATTTCTTGCACCTTTCCTTATCCATAGAAATAGTTCCACCAGAAATGTTGTAACCCAAATACTCCATCTCAGTGGCTCCAAATGTGCATTTAATCCTCTTTGAAAATAATTGATGGTGTTTCAATAACTCCAGGACCTCTCTTAGATGCTCCAAGTGATCCTCCCAAGTCTCAGAATAAACTAATATATCATCGAAAAAAACTAGAACAGTTTTCCTAAGCAGCTTCTTAAAAATAGAGTTCATAAGTCCCTGGAATGTCGTTGGCGCATTTGTGAGCCCAAAGGGCATCACCAAAAATTCATAGTGCCCCTCATGGGTCTTGAAGGTTGTCTTGTGTATATCTGGTTCCCACATTCGAATCTGATGATAACCAGAACACAAATCCAGTTTAGAGAAAAACTTGGCTGCTCCCAATTCATCTAGAAGTTCTTCAATTAGGGAATAGGGAACTTGTCCTTTAATGTCAATTGGTTTAATTGTCTGTAATCAACACAGAGCCACCACGAGCCATCCTTCTTCTTTACCATGACCACTAGAGATGCGAAAGAACTCACACTGTCCCTAATGATCCCAGTTTGCAACATCTCTTGAACTAACTTTTCAATTTCATTTTTTTGAACAGCTGGGTACCTATAGGGTCTGATTTTCACTACAGATTTCTCATCTTGTAACACAATCTTGTGTTCAAAGCCCCTACTAGGAGGAAGCCCCTTTGGTTCCTGAAAAATTATCATGAACTCATCCAACAGCTGCTGCAAATCTGTAGGAGTATCTTTGCCTTTAAGTTGAACTTCCACCTGAGTGTTCATGGTTAGTAAAGAAATGTCAGGAACTAAATTTGACCTCTTGAACACCCTTGAGCCCTTATTGTCCATGAGCACTTGAACTGGACCAGGTGACAGTCCTTTCCAAGAAACTTTCTGCCCTTGAGACACAAACTGCATAGACAACCTGGAGAAATATGTAACACCCGGGTTTATGGGTCGGGTGAAAATAATATTTTAATATTATTTCGGGTTCGGTTTTGCAATGTAAATAATAAAATATTTTTATAGGCCTCGGGATTTCCAAAATGTTTAAGGCTATGTTGGGCCTACCTCTTAAGTCCAAATTCATGGGCTTTAAGAGATGTGGGTTGGCCATTCATTAATGGCATTTTAGTAAATAGTTGGTCTTCCAACTAAAACCCATTTTTAATTTTAATTTCCTACTATTCAAATAAACAAAAATCCCATCTTCTTCCCCAAACTTCAAATTCAACGACAACTTCTCCCTTTCCATGGCTTTCACTATTCCATCTCCTTCCTCCCTCATTTTGGCTCGATTTTGAAAGGTAAACACATTCCCATCTTGCTCTCATCCTCCTCTACTTGAAAGTACAAATAGATTTCATTTTCATCAATGTTTTAGAATTTGGGTTTTTCAAAGTTTTGGTTAAAGGTTGTGACTTTATGAGTTTTTATCAATGCTTTCGGTTTATTTATGTTATATATGTTGTCTATGAACCATAAGGTCCAACATAAATGATTTTTAAAGTGTTTTATTGAGATTCCCGAATTTGAGTATAAATGGGGTTTTTGAGGGTTTTGGGTGAGTTTTAGGGGTTGTTTTAGGTGGAAATTGATAACCCAATGGTAGTACTATGGTTAGGGGTGGATTTGGGATCATTTGTGGGTGCAATGGGTGTTGGAAACATGAATTTTGGAAGGGGCATGTGGGCTGTCCGAGATTGCAAAGTATGGGGTTTGGTCATGGCTTGCAACATTGTAAATTGTGATTGAATTGTATTCTGGGTTGGTCTTTTAATGTTGGGTTGATTTGGGATTGTTTGAATTGTGTTTGAGGTTGTTTAGAAGCAGGAATTTGTGTTGGTGAGGCCTTGGGAACAAATCCGGAAATTGAAGACCATGGTTGTTTGGTAGATGAGCTTGGAGGTAGAGGTGAGTGGTTAAATATTTTTAAATGGTTTTCAAGTGTTGGTTCAAGCATGTGAACTAGGTTGGGATTGGTAGACCCACCTAGAGTTGGGATTAGGGTGGTAGCCTAATCCCAATCTTTAGTTAGAGACCTTGGGTGATCTTTAAAGTATTGAATTATGCCTCATGTTTAATCATGCTTATGATGGTTATGCTTATGTTGTTATACATGTATGTGGAGGCATGGCTTAATGCATTGTTACATGCATATCGATGATAAATGCGATAGAGATATACATATGAATGAAATATGATGTGATATTTGTGTTATTGAGATGCATGTAGTGTTGACATGTGTAATGATGTTATGAGGTGATTGTATGATCTGAGGATCATGGTGAGTACATGCTAGGCATGGAAATATGGTTTGTGCATGACGGTGAGTCATGGTGAGTACGTGCTAAGCACGGAAGTTATTATGAAATGGTATTGTGAAAGAGTAATGAAATGTGTAGTATTAGCACTAGTATGCTTGAGTACAAATGATCGATCATTAGGATGTCTAGTGTGCACACGTGAGTCAAAATGCGCGCGTGGTCTTGATGATGGTAGTCATCAAGATGGAGTACGGGTTCGCCCGGAAATCTTCATATATATATTAGTCGGTGATGAGTGGAATCCCATCGACGGGCGTGAGGATGAGTGGAATCCTCTCCGCGTAAGATGAGGCGTGAGGATGAGTGGAATCCCTTCCGCGTGAACGGTGATGAGTGTAATCCCACCGTCAGGTAATGGTTGTGTTGTTGGATGTGAGTTCCAACGGTTATTCGCGTATTCGAGTCATAGCTAGGTGCCAATACGGATTGTGGTTTATGTTGCCAATATGTGATTAATTGTGAGCCAATGTGATTTGGGATGTGTTGCTAACATGGTTTAATATATGCGATTTCATATGTTGTGGATTTAAACATGTTGAGCATGACATGATATTGAATATATTGTCATGCATCATTTATAATTATGGCTCGTGTGGACCAGAGGTAAGATCATGCATTTTATCTTGGTTGTAGCTCGTGCTTGGACCCTGCATTGTCGAAGGTTTGTTTTATGAGCTTACCCTCACTAAGCTTTCATGCTTACGCTCTCTTTTGTTCGACAATGCAGATAAATAGCTTGTGGGTGGCAAGGGCAAGGAAAGGTCTCCAAGTGTTGCTTTGGTGAGCTCAATGTATGAATTTTAAGTGATAGAATGTAATAGTTAAGCAATGGGATAGGTATTGTTGTTTGAGTTTGGGTGTATGTTGATGATTTGATTTGGCCTTGGTTTGTAAAACATGTTACGCTATGATGTATGCTTGTGTGTGGTGGCATGTCTTTAGATGTTTAGGTTGCCTCGTTATGGTGCAAACCTTTTATATGCTTATCTTGTGCCTTCATGGCTTTGAGTTCCTTGTATGACCTTAAATGTTGATATGACTTTTGTTGGAATGCCATGCTTGAAAGCTTATGTTGCTTGTATGGTTTGTGTATCATCTTGTGTTGGATTGTGCCTTTGATTTCAAGTTAAAGCATGCTTTTATGTTTGATTTGCCTTAGGATTGATGTTAGTGTGTTGGTTGGGGTTTTAGAGGGATTTAAGGGCCTCCTTGTGCCTTAAATCAGCTCAAACCTGCAAGTTCGTAGCAGGGGTATCGATACGGTTGTTACGGTATCGATACCACCTTCTTGTTTCAGGCCTCGTGTATCGATACACTTGAGGGGTGTATCGATACCATTTTGGTCACTGGAGCTACTGTCCATTTAGGTATCGATACCGGCCTCTGGTGTATCGATACCATCATCTTAGCGTTGACCGTGGGAAGTCAACCGTTGGGGAGGGTATCGATACACTCCTTGGGTGTATCGATACGGTCTCTACGAGTTGACTTTGGCCAGTTGACCTAGTCAAGGGGGTATCGATACACCCCTTAAGGGTATCGATACCGCCTGCAGTTAAAGCTTAAACCTAGTCAAGGGGTATCGATACACCCCTTAAGGGTATCGATACCGCCTGTAGTTAAAGCTTAAAATTGGGCTGTAAGATGTTGAGTTGAGTTCGTTTGTTTGCCTCGTGAATGTTGTTCCGTTGTATGATCACATAGGATTAAATACTCATCTAGACAAGATTTAAAATGAAAAAAAATAGGGTTACTAACCGAGGGGGAATCCTTAAGGGGTTTTCACTCGGTTTTCCCCGTGTAGCTCACTCGGACCGGTCATCCGGCCAGACTGGGACGAGGGGGTTACAAAATCCCACTGAATCGAACCCAGGGAAGCTAGCCATTGGACACCCAGAACCATATCACACCCTTTCAAGGACAATACCAAAAAATCAGTAGTGAAATAATGCCCTTGAGATTCCCAACAAACTTGTCGACACAACCCCTGAGTTTGAAGGAACCCTCCATCAGCAAGGGTGACTTTCATTTGATGTCTCTGCTCCACAACTAAACCACATGCTTTAACCAACCCCAAACTCAAAAAATTGTGAGTACTACCAGTGTCTATGAGTGCTACCCATGAGTGCTTTTGTAGGTTCACTGTAATTTTCATGGTGTCATACCCCACCGTTCCCCACATAGCTTGTAAGGACAAAACAGGAATATCAGTTTCCAAGCCTTCAGGATGTTCAGAATCCAATTTTTCTTCACAATCGACAAATTCTTCTTGCTCGTGGTCTCCTTCAGTGCTTTCTATTAACAATTGGTATAATTGGGATCAAGTGCATTTGTGACCAGGGGAATATTTGGCTGAGCACCAATAACATAGTCCCTTCCGTCGTTTCTCTTCCATCTCAGCTGCTGTGAGTTTACTAGGGCCATTACTTGTAGGTGGGACTCCTTTCTTGGGCGAGGGAACTTTGCTAGCTGAAGTAGAGGACTGCTTCGATTGGAGAGGAGGTGTGACAGTACCTCTCATACCTTTGGAAGTAGAGTATGATGTACCACCTCGGAAAAAAGTAGAGGGTACCACTGGAGTAAATGATGGGTTGCTTATATGAGAGCGAACAGTTCCACTATACCCCTTTTTATGTGGTTGAAATATGATGTGCTCATAGTGTAAAGCTAAACGAAAAGCCTCCAATAGATCCTTAGGTTGAAATACCCTCACAGATTGGCCAATTTCCCATTTCAAATTCGTCAAAAAGATACTAAGAGCATACTCATCAGATAATTGAAGTTGGTTCAAGAGACTTACAAACTCTGAGTAGTACTGATCGACAGATGAAGTTTGACGAAGTCCAACCAGCTCACCCATGGGGTCTTCCAAGCCATCTGGAGCGAATCTATCTTTCATGGATTGCAAATAGGGTATAACTGTATTTCAGAGAAGAAACAAGCTGATGAACAACGTATAACTGTATTTCAAAGAAGAAAGGGGATAGAGACAAAGACCAGATTTTCATCCACAATACAAACATGCCCTAATTCTGAGATGAGCCCCTTACTTAATACAACTAAAACGACATCGTATTACCAAAAAGGAAAAATAAAACTAACAACAACAATTATTTATCAAAACGACTGCGTTTAAATATCCAGAACAAAAGACTCGCATCATCAACGTTGACAACCATTGCCTCCTCATCTTGAACTTTATTATTTCTTGCAAGCATTTCATCGAACACCTTGATTTCATCTAAATTCACCTCTTTAACCTCTATGTAACTAACTCCCACTCCATGGACTACCAGTGATAAACCTTAGGCTGATGGTGGTTCAGGAAAACTCTGCTTTTGCTCCACTATCTTCTCAACTTTTAGAAGCTCGATGAAGTTTTGATTTTGATTTTGATTTTATTGTTGTCGATTAAGTATATCTTCCTCCCATTTTGTAAGAAGCAAATTCAACTCATATTTCTGCTCATTTGTAAATTTCAAAATCTTTTGTAGGTAGCCTGAATCTTCATTGCATTTCATTTCAAGGCGATTTAACTTCTCTTGTAAACCATTGTTGTAAGCCATTTGATGGACGAAATATCTTAAAAAACCGAGCTCTCGATACCAATTGTAACGACCCGAAATAGAATTTAGGTTAAGAAAGAAGAAGAAATGATTTTAGAAGATTAGAAGAAGAAATGATTTAGGAGATTGAAGAAGATAAGGTTGAGAGAAAATAACTTTATGATATTTTCATTCATAAAATTAAAAATGTAATTACAGAGCTATATATTGAAATTTGTACAACAATACTGATCAACTTATTTTTGGACGGGTGGCTTTGCTAGATGACTTCACTCAAGTCCATTACTCCAAGCTGGCAGTGTTGGGTTTCAGAGTTGGATATCACAGAATTGGGTTTAATATCTATATCTCGAGTAGACTAATTCCCCAATTTTTCTGTCATCTTGACATTCGGTTATGACATAATCAGATACGACTCAAACTAAAATTGAACCAGACCCGAACTTAATTTGAGAAGAATATCTCCTTGCAATATTCCTGGCCTTTCTTGAAAGCCGCATCTCCCCAAATAATCAATGGTGTCATCGGGGCCACAAAGATTCAAAGGGAAAGCAGCAAACTGGGGGTGGCTGGCTCCACCTTGAAGGAACAAAAGGGCACGGAGATCCGATTCAACTTCAGACTTGATTAGAATTTTTATACCGAAAAAATCAGATAAAAAACAAATTAAAAACTTTCATGGAATTCAGAAAGAATGGTATTTCATTTATTAGTGTATCAGGGAAATACTTGAAATTACAGTGAGAAAATTAAAATTATGTTCAATTTGAACATACATAAACCATAGTCGTAAACACATTCCTAAGTGCACGCAACCCAAAGTTGCTCAATTTATTAAAAATTAGATGCCCTCCCGCCCTCTTCACCAAAGTCAGCTGGATGTGCTATGGTTGTTGGGTCTCTAGTAAAAACTTTGCAGCTTCACATTTTGCTGTGAAACCAAACTTGGATGTGCCGTACTTTCTATGTACCCCTGTTAGTTTTCCTGTTGCTGCCCTCTCATGGAAACCGACCATCAATCTAGAACATTCTCTGCACCAACCAAAAATCAAACAAACATCATTAACTAACTTGTTTTGGTACAATGTTTGTCGGCAAAGAAGACATGAATAACTCACAGTAGCTCATCTTCCGTGTAGCTGCTATGCCACTCGCATGTCTTACTCCACTGCTTGAACCCGTATAGACTGCAGTGAGCAGTGTAGACCGCAGCAGCTGCTAGCAGCGACGGTTGGAACTTAAGCATCTCGTACTCCACAAGTGCGAGCTCGATCAAGAAGAACGACAGAAGCTCGAGCTTCTTGTCGGACTGAGCCGCCTTGAGGAACCTCCGCATGAAAACGTAGGGGGTCGGAAACGACATGTTGAATTGCAATGTGTTAAGCATCAGTTTCTCCATTTCCAGAACTTCTTTCCTAGAGTAAGCTTTGTCCGATATAAGGATTAGATCTCCCACGACAGGAACAGAAACCTCTTCGTACTTGCATGCTAAGAGCATAGCCACCAGTCCAACCAGCTGAAGCTTTTTCCTCACCACTGTTTGTTGACACAAAAATCTATCTATGAGATTAACCGTGAGAAACAATGTCTCCCCCATGAGGTCGAATTTGTCGTGCACCTGTCCATTTCGCAAGCCAATTATGATCTTAATGTCATTCATTATTACATCATTAAAAGCTTGAACCAGAACCAACTATTTCAAATACCTCAATAAGCCAATCGATTAGTATAGCCCTCATTTTCTCATTAATGTCTGGTTGCTGCTCCATGTAATTAGGTGGAATACAGCTGAAATTCTGCATACAATGAACTGATCAAACATGGTAACTAAAATCCAGCTTAACTAGGAAACAAATCTCTTAATGGATATGGATATTAATTACCTCCATCTTTCTGTAACAGGCATACAAATCTTCGACATATTCGACGACCGCCAGTGGATTCTTTGCATCACAGCCGTCGATATCAACAATCGGCTCCTCTTCAACTATATCCTCCATTTCTACTTCCTCCATCTCGTCTGTTTCTTCTAAGAACATGGGTACCGGGTGGTCTGCAGATGCCTTGTTTTCCTCCACATCTATAAATATACAATCTCCAAACTCATTTGAGCTTGGAACTGACGGTTTCAGCTTCTTAGATTCCTGTTAAAAGGACAAGACATCAGAATCTAGAAATCATGTCGTTGTCTATGTTACTCGAACTCTTGTTACCTCGGGCCACTGCCGTTGACTAGTACTGGAAATTTGGGCTGCAAACTTCCTGAATTTAAAAAAATGAAAGAATTAGAGTTTGAACAGTAATCTCGTAAATGATTTAAAAAAGACATGACTTTTTTTTCTAGTTGACTGAGATCCAAGATCCAAATTTTGAACCATTGTTTGCTTTTACACACCTTTGCTCATTTGACAAGCAAGCTGGAAAGCAAAAGTGAAACTTAAAAAATGAAAGGGGGGTTAAAATTTCAAACTCTAACCTGGTAATAGGTCTGTGCACAGGATCAACCTGCTTGTTTTCAAAACACTCATTTCTTCTGAGAGAAAAAAAAAACATAAACACTGATCAGATATTTTCCCGAGAAACAAACAATTGATAGATGAAAGAATTAAATAAAGCAAGTGAGATATATTACTGTGGCAAGCCTCTCTTATTAACAACACAAGGGTATGCTTTAGCTCCCACTAAGTTGTGATTAATCACACTCAAAGCTCTCCTGTTGTGCTTAATCTCCTGCCCAAACTTTCTGCAACCTACAACACCACCTCCTCCTTTATTCAAAACAAACATGTCAGATCTATGGGGTGCTTAAATTAAACACCCAGTTCTGAATATTGAACCGAGAAGAAAGTGAAACCAAATATACCTTGAAAACTTGTGGGTTTGTTGAGATTAGGATTGTTCTCATCAGATATATGTTCCATTTTTGATTGATTGTGTGTATCTGAAAGAACAAACAAACCCTCCAGATGAAGAAGAAACAAGGCCAATATGTATGTAATTGTAACCTCTTTAAATTAGCCAGAAAACGAGCATTTAAAGAAGTTAAGAGGGCTCTCTCTCTCTCTCTCTCTCTCTCTGTCTGATTGTGGAAGCGGAGATCTACAAAATACAAATACAGGTAGATAGATAAAGTCTGTCTGAAAGAAAAGGGGGGATGGACGAGTATTTTAAAAAAGAGGGCAACGGCTAATTATTGAAAAGTTACCGTTAGATGATTTATACGTGTTTTGTCCTAACAACGGTCATCTGGGTTGTGAAGTGCCTGCCTCCCTGCATGTAAGCGGTTTTCAAATATTATTAACATTCTTTTAACCTTTTTTAACCCAAATAAATAAATATTGTGGTTTAATTTGGCAAATTTATTAGATTACGGTGAATTAAGATTTGTAATTTTTTATTGTTAGCTTAGAGATTACTTTAGATGTAAAAAAAATAAAATAATAAGTGGTTTGGACTTTGGAGATTTGAAGTTGTTTAGATTGTTTACATGACGCGCACTCTAGGCGCTCTCCCACTGCCACTGTGGGTTCTTTTTGGGACAGTATTATATTATCCAAGACTAAATTAAAATAGTCATGTTATGTTTATATTATATATATATATATTATAATTACTGGTATACGATTGATTAATCTGAATTAAGTACTACATATATCTATTGTGAAGACGATCAATTAGTTTATTTCATTCACAATGCTAGAATTCAAACTAATGAATTTAATAATTAAGGTCATATTCCGCTAAATCAACCGGTGATTGGTGTTTTGTTTTTATATATTTATATAATAATGCTCTCTATATTTTCTACGCATTCATTTATAGTTATTTTATATACAAATTTTACATAAATATGCCTATTTTAAGCTTAAATTCTTAACATCAAAAAATTTAAATTCTAAAACTTAAATAAGACTAAATAAAAGCATAATTCATAAAATTAGTGCAAACTTCACACAATTTTTTTGAACAATTTTTACTTAGGGGAGGAGAAGGAGAAGGAGAATCAAAAATTTTAAACATCTGCTTTAAAAATTATTGACTTGCACAACTTATATATCTATAATATTTTTTATACTAAATATAACCATGCTATTGTTTAATGGAAAAACAATAACGTAAATGAAAAAAAATAAAGCAAGAAACCGATCATATATGTTAGTTTCCCCCCGAACAAATCATATATGTTAGTTAAATTATATGAATCTGAATGAAGTAAGTGCATACAAGTACAACCACCTCCAAAATATGATTGTTCAAATTAAACAAAACTCGTTTGATGACTAATTTATTACGAGTACATGAGACATATTCGATCAGAGAGATATATTCATAATTAATTTATTTTAAAAAAAATATATAAATAAAAGGGTAAAAATGTGCATGGGAGCAAGAACCCTTTCTAATGTAAATATATTATATTAATTATCATATTTTCGTAATAATTAGTGTATATTTAAGAGGATAGGAATCATTTATTATTACTTTGATTTTATATTAATTATTAGATTTGATTTTTAGAGGCATGTCTTGATTTGTTTTTTTTTTAAGTTGATGTACTCTCTATAAATACATATGTTCTATATGTGTGAATGAGATAACTTCTCTTCATCTTCTTTATAGTTGACATGATATCTGAGTTATAGTTGATAAAACTAGACCATGATCGGCGATAGTAATTTTAACGACAAAACTCTTTCACAGCGGAAGATAATATCACACATTAAGATTGTTGTTTAATGAAAAAAATAACGTATATGAAAAAAATTAAAAGAATCAATCATATATGTTAATTAAATTGCTTAGAAAAAATGTTAATTAAATTATATAATTCTGAATGAAGTGAGTGCATGATGTTAAAACTATAAAATTTGTTAGTTTGTTAAGCATTCTGTTAGGCTTGTCAGTGTGGGCCGTTGTAACCAACTCGTTAGGAAGTTACATGGGTTGGCTACTTAGGCTATATAAACCAATGTATTGGGTTTGTGTGACCCATCGTCATATTGCACCATTATTCAGATAATATTCAATAAAACTCCCTCTTTGACCATATAAAGTCAAAATCCCCAAAATCATTCTCTGAGGTTATATCGTTAGGTTAATATGGTATCATTCGCTCCTTTTTGATCCTGAGTGTTTTTCGGTGGTGCCGCCGTCTTTGTTCCGATGCCTTCCGCTGGTGATGTTACGACTGAGGCTTCCCTTGAGTCTCTGTCGATGGATGATGGTGTTTCTGCGCATGTCTTTGCCAATAAGCAGATTAGTATCAAACTCGATGACGATAATTTTCTTCTGTGGCGGCAGCAGGTGAAACTACTTGTTCGAGGTCTCGGTTTGGAGCATTTCCTTGATGAGGACACTTCGGTGCCGACAAAATTGATTGTTGATTCCGGTGGCGAGCGTATCTTAAATCCTGCGTATATCAAGTTTGTTAAGAAGGACAGTTCTCTCGCCTTATGGCTGTTGTCTACAATCACTCATCGACTCCTTCCTCACTTCGTTGGATCTGAATCTTCTGCCTCAATCTGGACTGATGTCTGTCGTCGTTACTCCAAGCTCACAACCACCATGCTGACGCATCTACACTGTCGGTTGCGCTCCTTACAGAAAGGTACCCTCTCTATTACGGAGTATTCCTCTCAGATCAAAGAAATTTGCGATTTACTTGCAAATTGTGGTAATCATCTCTCAGAGATCGAGCAAGTTGCTACTGTGCTCAACGGTTTACCTTTCGAGTTTGAGCCTACTGTGGTGGTTATTACGGCCAACAAGGAGCCCTATTCTTTCGATGCAGCGGTTTCCTTATTGGTTCATGCCAAGGTTCGCGTTAATGATCCGCTGCGACTTCCTGATGGGATCCACAACACCACGTTTCGCCCCTCTGGTGATGTTGTTGAGGAGGTTCAGGATGGTTCATGTTGGTAGCAGTTCTCTGGTAACTCAAGAGGTGGTTCTCTTGCTCCTACTGGTGGAAGGTATAGGGACAGATCTTCCAAACCTCAATGCCAGATCTGTGGGATGTTTGGCCACTTAGCTGATCGGTATTGGTTTCGCTTTAATGACAAGGTTAAAAGTGGCTCCTCTCCTCGCAATCCTGAGGCACAAGCTCATTCATGTTGTTGTCACCATGATTTTCTTCCGGATCATTCATATACACCATTTGTTTCTCGTAATGTTAATACCTCTGTTGAGTCTGCTCAAGTCAATGTAGTTCATGCCTCGCCTGGTTCTTCATCTGCCACGTGGTCTCCAGACTCCAGTACGACTCATCATGTGTCCAATAATCTGGCTCATCTTCACCGTGGACGATCCTACACTGACCAGGGTAAGGTTCACATTGGTGATGGTTCTACTCTTTTTATTTCTGGTATTGGTCAACATGTTGTCTCATCGTTTTCTAAGCTGTTGATTCTTGATGAGTTGTTATATGCTCCTCAAATCTCACGGAATTTATTGTCTGTATCCAAATTTTCCACTGACAATAACGTGTACTTTGAGTTTCATTCTTCCTACTGTTGTGTGAAGGATGAGAGAACATGTTCAGTTCTGATGGAAGGGTCTCAAAATCATGAGCTTTACCAATTTTAGTTTCCAACTTCAGTTCAGTTTGTAGATTCTGCTTCATTTCTTGTTTGCACAGCTTCACGGCCAGATGATTCTGAGTATCAATTGTGGCACATGCGTTTGGGGCACCATGCTCCTGATGTTGTGGCTGCAGTTCTTAATAAACATGATTGTTTTGATAGATCTTTTATTTACAATGCATGTCAACTTGGCAAGAGCCATGCACTACCTTTTCATTGTTCCTCTACTGTCTATACTAGACCTTTTGAATTAGTTGAAGTGGATGTTTGGGGGCCTGCTCTAGTAGCGTCTGATGGCTTTTTCTATTATATATCATTTGTTGATCTCTTTAGTAGAAACACATGGGTGTACCTTCTCAAACATAAATCTGACGTTGTTACTACCTTTCATATGTTTTATGCTCTAGTTAAAAATCAGTTCTCTGCTTCTTTACTTGCTTTGCAAACTGATGGTGGGGGTGAATTTCATTTTCTTGAGGCATTATTGGCTTCTTTGGGGATACAACATAGGGTAACATGTCCTAGAACTTCTCAGAAAAATAGAATAGTGGAAAGAAAACATAGACATATAGTAGAAACTGCCTTGACTCTTTTGGCTCAGGCATCTCTGCCCTTAAAATACTAGTCTTATGTTGCCCTAAGTGTTGTTTACATAATTAATAGACTCCCTACTAAGGTGCTCACTGGATTATCTTCTTTTCAAGTTTTATTTGGCAAAGCCTCTGACTACAAGTTTTTGAAGGTGTTTGGTAGTCTCTGTTACCCCTATTTAAGGCCATATAATAGGCACAAAATGGATTTTAGATCGCGACCTTGTCTCTTCTTGGGATATTCACCCAAACATCATGGTTACAAGTGTTTGGATAGGAGCACCAGTAGGATGTTTGTGTCTCGGCATGTGGTATTCAGTGATGGTGTATTTCCTGCAGTCGAGTCAGATGGTACTACTAGTACTGCAACACCATTAGATTTTTGTTTAGCTCCTTTAGTGGTTGACTCATCCACTTCTTCTTTGCTTGGTGGTCCTTCTTAGTCAGCTGAGCCCTCTCTAAAGCAACCTATTTTTGATACTCCTATTGACACTGGTGCTATGAGTGGACAGTAGCAGTGGCCACTGAGGTCAATGAGCCTATTCTTGTTGAGCCTGGTTCAGCCGGTGATCATGTTACTAAAACTGCTGCCCCTGCTACTTCAGTGGATGTTGTGTCTGGTTCTGCTGGTGATCATGTTGCTACAGTTGCTGCACCAGCTTTTTCAGTGAATGCTGACTGTTTTGTACATGATCAGTTTGCTTCAGCTGAGGCTTTTGAAGAGCCTGCAACAGAGTCTATATTCCCAGATGGTTTGCTTGTGCCTAAGCCTCCTACTGATATGGTTGAGCATGAATATTCTACAGCAGGATCTTCTATCAGCAATACCCATTCCATGCTGACAAGAAGTAAACGTGGAATCTTTAAACCTAAGGCATTTCATTTGCAAGTCGATGATGTTCACCGAGATGTTTATGATTCTTTAGTAGATCCGGAGTGAAAAATAGCAGTTGAGGCTGAATACAATGCCTTGCTCTCCAATGACACATGGGAAATTGTGGAATTGACATATGACAGAAAAGCCATTGGGTATAAGTGGCTTTTAAGGTCAAGAATAATACAAATGGCTCTGTGAATAGACTGAAAGCAAGACTGGTTGCCAAGGGGTGTTCTCAAGTTGCTGGTTTTGATTTTGTGGACACCTTCAGTCCCGTAATAAAGTCTTTCATAGTGAATGTTGTCCTCTCTCTTGCTGTGGAAAATCATTGGAAGATACGACAAGTAGACATAAATAATGCCTTCTTAAAAGGTGACCTTGAAGAAGTTGTCTACATGCAGCAACCTGATGGTTTTCAAGTTGAAGATGCAATAGGGAAAGTGATGGTGTGTAAGCTTAAGCGAGCATTATATGATCTAAGACATGCACCTAGAAACTAGTTCACCAAGCTTAAGGGATTCCTTGAGGAACTGGGGTTCAAGGCATCTAATGCTGATGCATCTATGTTCGTGTTCAAAGCAAATACAATGGTCGCATACATTGTAGTGTATGTGGATGACATATTTCTTACAGGTTCACCTACTGGTCACATTGATGAAATCATTAAGCAATTGCATCAGAAGTTCTCACTCAAAGACCCTAGTGACTTGCAATTTTTCTTGGTATTGAGGTTCGCTCCATTTTGGGTGGTTTGTTTCTTACACAAAAGAAGTACATTGTTGAGCTGCTTGTTAAGACAGATCAACGTGACCTAAATACTACTACAACTCCTATTGATGTGACTCCAAAGTTAACTAAAGGTGCTGATGTTCCTTTGGCAGATGAGCATGAATATAGGAGTGTTGTTGGTGCTTTCCAATACATCTGTCATACTCATCCTGATATCAACTTTGTTGTGAACAAAGTGGCGCAGTATATGCAGCAACCATCTGATGTGCACCAGTTGGCTGTTAAACGAATCTTACGATACTTACGTGGCACTTTGGATTATGGTCTATGGTTTTCTCCACAACCACAGCAGCGGTTTACTCTCATTGCATTCTCAGATGCTGACTGGGGCAGTGATCCTGATGATCGACGCTCAATTTCTGGTTATTACACCTTTCTTGGTTCACACATGTTATCATGGAGTTCGCGTAAGCAACGGCCAGTGTCAAGGTCCACTGCTGAGGCTGAGTTTCACAGTCTAGCTAATGCATCATATGAGCTCAATTGGTTAACCGCGATTCTAACTGATATGAGAGTTAAACCGGATGATATACCCACAATTTGGAGCGACAATACAAGTGTTGTTGCCATGTCTGCCAACCCTGTTATGCATGCTAAAACCAAACATGTGGAACCAGACTTATTTTTTGTTCGAGAACGAGTCCTTTCTAAAAAATTACAGGTCAATTATGTACATGCTTGTGATCGGATCGCTGATATCTTCACCAAGCCAATCACTGTAGAAAAGTTTGAGGAGTTTCGTCATCAGTTGGGCATACGAAATTTTTCTGACTAGGAAAATTGACAAAGCAAGGGAAATGTTAAAACTATATGAATTTGTTAGTTTTTTAAGCATTATGTTAGGTTTGTCAGTGTAGGCCGTTGTAACCAAATCATTAGGAAGTTACATGGGTTGGCTACTTGGGCTATATAAACCAATGTATTGAGTTTGTGTGACCTAGAAGATAAAAGTAAGTTATGGGTGAACTCAACAAGTGTCCCATGAAAAAGCGGATGATGTTCATTTTGTAGAATTGGTATTTTGTCTGGACCAATATATGTATGTAAGAGATAATAATAATAAATAAATAACTGAATAATAAAAAGCCCAAATATATATATATATATATATATATATATATATATATTACAAAGCCCGAAATATATTTCAAAGGTCAAAAATGTTACAAAGCCCGAACCAAAAAGCTAAGACCCATTACAGCTGTTAACTAGCCCATTACAACTCATACCCAGCCCAAAAACACATAATAACTCTCTGACCCATTTGTGTTTCTCTTTCCCGCTCAAACTCGAGCGTCAATAGACACATGGCGAGACGACATTGGTTTCGCCCTTTTCACGTGGTTCGCCATCGGTCTGAAACCAGCTGGCATCGCCAGCCGTGCAAGGTGACGTCACAACCGACAGCGAGTATAAATGCATGCGGAGAGAGAGAAAAAAATAATTAATTAGCAATCATTACCCTCATTATTACTAAAAACAAAAAAACGAAAAGTTAGGGTGTTGATAGGTTACTTGGAGAACCGGAGTTGCTCGAGGAAGATAACCGGAGCTAGGAGACGGTGCCGGAAGCTCACGGGAGCCACAGAAACATCAAACTGAGGTAATCTTAGAATCCGTTCATTTCACTTCCTCATTTAATCTACTCAAAAACACTAAATAAAGTCAGTATCCCTAAAACCGAACCTAATTTGTCCAAAATCAGATCTCAGAGTATAAAACTTTCCTAAATCTTAACTTAAATCTAAAAATCAAATCCACAAACCTAGACCTAATAGGAAACTAAAACATATCTAAAGTCACTAAAATAGATCTAGCCCGAAACATAAATAATAATAATAAAAAAATATAAAGAGAGAGTTCGAAGGGGCTTATCTTGCTTTGTTGTCACCGAAAGTGCTGTCGGAGTGAGGATCTGAGTGCTAGGATCACTGTCGAAGTTGAAAAATATAGTGGTGATGCTACTGTTTTTTGGGTAGATAGCTTATGATTGGGCAAAGTGGGACGTTTTTGACGAAACGGGGCTTAGATCTAGGTTTAGGATGAAAAACAGAGTTTTTTGGGTAGATCTAGGGTTCCGGCAACGACGAAGGCGGTGGTTGGAAAAGTCAGGGTTGGTCGGAGAAGATGACCAGAGAAGGTCTGGTCATCGGAAAAAGGTTGAAGATGATCAGATGGTGGTTGGAGTTTATAGAGGTGCTGGAGAAGATGACCGAAGAAGGTCTGATTATCGGAAAGAGGTAGGAGAAGACCGAAGATGATATCCGGTGACCGATATCATCCCGACAGTTAAGAAACACGTCGAAGAGGTTTTAGGGAATGAGTGAAGATCAAAACGAGGGATTTTGAAAAGTTCTTGGTGAGTTCTTGAGAAAAATGGGTTTTGATCTTTGAAAAACAGATTTCGGGAAGGTTTTAAGTGTTTGTGAGGATCAAATAGGTTTTTTTTTTGAAGAACGGGTAAAGAACAAGAAGGAAAAATGTGATTTTGATCGAAATGGGTTTTGCTTTTCGGGTATTTGGGTGTTCGAATATAGAGGATTTAGGGGAGAAAGAGAGAGGAGAAAGGCCAAATGGCCGTTCTAACTCGGTTTGGGCTACTTACACCGAGTTGGGAACGACGTCATTTTGAGCTAGGCGGGTCACGAGGGGTCCGCGTGTTTTTACACGGGTGCGAGTATGGGTCCATGACCCAATCGATTAAAAAAATAGTTTGAGTCTGGGTTTTAGCCTAGTAGGCCGTTGGTTTTGGGCTTGGTTCAAATGGGTTTGGGCTAGTCTTTTAAATACTTTAGGTTTGGGCTCTTAGGTTTTGTTTTCTTTATAAATCATTCATTGTTTTCTTGTAATTTTGTCACCTAGCTTTCAATTTAATTCAATTTGGTCCCTTTCCAGCATTCATTTATTTTAATTAATTGTTTTAATTAATTGTTTTATTTAATTGTTCAATTAATTCATATGCTTATATATTTTAAAACATCATATCATGTATTGTTTGGATAATTAATCACATGTTAAAAAATAGGATTAGAGCCATTAGTGTAGTTCACGTAATCATAATTAAATAGGGACATCATTGTAGAAAATAAGTGGATATTTGAAACAATGTTAGAATACTCAATATTGGCTAGTGTCACAATGTAGAGTGATGTTAACCAATGAGTGATCCGATAAAGGTTTCAATTTTTCACTTCAACTTAGAAAATGGAAATAATTCAATAATTAGGTAAATTTAAAAATTGAAATAGGATTAATGATTAGAGACATCTTAATTAGGAATGTTATGACTTTTGGACTCGTTAAAGAAAGTGTTCAATATTATTTTGGACGTTCTTTTTTATGTTAAAAAATTAATAATATTCATAGAATTTTAATTAAATTAATTAATGGAGCCTAATTAGGATTCACTTAAAAATGACAAGACAATAATTAATCATGCATTAAACCTTTGTATTGAGGTACATTTTTTAATATAAGTTGAAGTTTCCTAATGCAATTGGATGTTTCATAATTATATTCGATCGAAATGTATTTTCTTACAAAAGGATACCCCCATTCGGAATAAAATCCATTTTACAATTAAAATATTTAATTAAATTTAGATTAATGTTCTAAATGCCAAAATGCCACGTGTAATTAATAAGATACCGATAACAGACGTTCGTAGGGGTGTAACCCTTCCCTACACGTAATCGACTCCCGAATCCGAACTTTTCAAAAAAGAATCTCTGGTACGTTTTTTATGGTGTCCGGCCTACCAAAGTGGCCATTGGCAACTCCAAAACGATTTTTATCATGATGTTTGATTAACAATAATTTAAAGTATATTTTACTAAATTATTATCATGGCGATTTTTTTAGCAACATTAACCTTAGACTTTTTTTGGTAGAGTAAAAATAATTAAAGGGTGGGTACATTCTTTACTCGTTGTGATTGGATAGGAATGATGTAAAAATTGTAAGAAAATATAATTTTTCTTTCCCCTCGTTGCTTGATTTTTTCTGAAAGGAGATTATTTATTAATAATAATGTAGTACGGATACGAGTCTCGTTAAAAAAATTTTCTAAAATTTAATTAGAGGAAAAAGAATGTTATATATCCAAGCCAAGAGAGTTCAACTAGAACAATACAAACAACACGAATATAAAGGATACAAACATCATGCTAGGTAGGGGTGGACAAGACCGGGTACCCGGCCAATTTATCTAGAATTGGTCCCGATCCCAGTAACCACCGGTTCTTGAAAATTAGATCTAATTCCGGTTAGACCGGGTCCAAAATTTTAGGAACTGGTCCTGATACTAGTGAGAATCGGTACCAATATCGGGTACCCGGTCAATTAGTTAATTATTAATAAATTTTGAGCAGCAGGAGAAAAAATTCTAACCATTAATAAAAATATTAAATAACAAAGCGAAAATATTGTAGGCTTGAAGGTTGAAGTCTTAAAACGAGTCATACTCATAATATTAATACATAAAGAGAAATAAAAGAGCGCCGTCAGTTGTTTCTAACATCTTTAACGTCATTCGGCACCAGACCAGTACCGAGTATCTAGTACTGATCCCGATCCCATTGGGTACCCACCGGGTACCGAGTCTAAAAAATAAGGATTCAGTCCCGGTTTCGGTTACAACTGGAACCTAAATTTTGAATCCAGTCTCACCGAAACTAATTATAGGTAAAAATCCACCGGAACCGAGTAATCAGATTTTTTGCCCACCCTAATACTAAGTATAACATACTCGCAGCCACAGACCACAGTAAGATAACAAAGATAAAAATGCACCCAAACAAATAATAAAAACGCCTGAGCCGAAAACATCCAACACATGATTAATTCAATGCTGTTACGATCCGAAAAAAACTAAAAGACACTAAAATAATTAAAATAATTTTTTAAAATGCATAATTTTGAACAAAATTACAACTCTCCCACATTTTCTCTCTTATCTTCCTTCTAAATTGGAATGATTTACTTTTAAATATCATGATGAAAAATGATGATCTTTATTATATTATTTCCTTTCAAGAATACTCAAAAAATATTTTATTTTCATTTTTCTACTCTTATTATCTCATTTCACTCAACTAAATTATGTTTGATAAATAGAGATTTGAGCTAATAATAAAAGTTTGACTGGTTAAATCTTTAAATATTGTTAAATAATGATTGAGGTGAAACTTCTAATTTTGAAAATGCTGCTAACAAGAGCTTGGAAATTAGAAGTTTTGACGTAAGAGCTATAAAGACCTTTTTACCCTTAACAATTATAAAAAATCTTGAAATAACCTAAATTTAACCATTTTTATTTTTCACCATCGTGTATTTACATTGTGACATTTGTAAACTAATATTTTTTTTATTTTTTATTTTTATTCTCACACATTTATATTTAAATTTAATATTAATTAATTTGTGTATTGAAAATAATTATATAAATAATAAATTAATATATAGATCATTCAAATATGCTAAGTAAAGTTATATTAAAAAATAATTTCACAATCTAATTAATATACAAAATATTGATAACTAATAAACTATTTAAACAAGTATCGAATATAATCATGTCCTCATATGTCATTTTGCTTGTTTAAATAATCAAACAGCTATTAGTTACTCGTTAATTTTACTAAAACACTTTTATATAATCAGCTAATACAATCCGCTAGTCAAATCAGGTAATGCAATAAGCTATCAGCTAATGTAATTCGTTATCAGTTATCAACTATTTGTTAATTGCCAAACATAGCTAATATAATTCTGAAATATTAACTTAACACTAGTTCAAACCTTGGAGAAAAAATTATTAGGAGGAACAACCTCACACCCCAAACATACACCGTAAAACGTACATGCATATTAAAAAAAATTAACTTAACACTATCCGACCCAAACGCACGTAAAAGCATGTGTAGTTGACTTCGTTTGAGGGCCGTGGTTGGGCTAAGGCCCAAACCCCATGAAGTGGGTTAGGAAAGTAATGGATTATTTACAGCTGAAACCCAATTCTCCTAGTCTACATAGATTCTCCTTTTGTAACCGTTTTTGTTCATCTTTTTCCTCACTTTAAACGTTTCATTTATTGTCCCTGAAAAATATACTTTGCTTCATATTTTGTCTCGGATTGCAATTTCATTTCTCTTTACAACTGCATTTTACTTGGATTTTACGATAATAACCAAATTCCTTACTACTTTCCCTGCTTAGCCCATATAAGATTACTTTAGCTGGCCAAAGTTGGGAGGTTTTTGAGTTTGAGGCGGTGAGTGGGGCACACTATGGGAGGAGGTGATATTACTGCTTCTGTGGGAGCCGTCAGCCAAACCGACGCCGGAGATGCCGTCACCGTCAATATCAGCTATTCCTCCGGCTCCAAATTCTCCGTTCAGATCAACCTTGATTCCACCGTCCTTTCCTTCAAGGCACTTCTGGCGCGCAACTGCGATATTCCTGCCGATCGGCAGTGTTTGATTTACAAGGGCCGGGTGTTGAAGGACGACCACACTCTTCAAAGCTACGGTACGTTAACTCATCCTCTATTTCGTTTTCCTCATTTCTTCCTTAATTGAAAGCTTGTTGATCCCTTTGGCATTTGATAAGGCAGAAGAATTAGAATCCAGTATTCTAAATCGAATGTTTATGCTTCTTATGGTTGAGGTAATCCGTATTGAGGTTCTATTGGGACGGCTTGCTTGGCATTTTATTTTTTTTAACCAGATCAACAGGGCTAGTACCACTGTATTTAAAAACGCTACTATTATTGGTTATTACAATACATTTTGTTCTGTAACTTCTGCTTTTTGATTAATGGAACTGCACAGAGGTTAAGGTAGATAGATAGGAGGGTAGTTGAAAGAAATCCCGGATGTTACTTCCATTAGTTACGCCTACTTAAATGTTTGATGGCATATTTTAATTTATACTATAGGTTTGGAGGCAGATCACACTGTCCACTTGGTTCCTCGATTTGCATCAACACCGTCTGCAAGAACAACCGATGCAGCTGGGCCAATCGGTTCTGGGGATTTGAACACCACTCTAACAAATTCAAGGGCTGCCGGCTCAGATGATGGCGGGGAAATGGGAGCCGGAGGAGCTGGTCTAAGTGGCAACTTAGGTGGCAGTGCTGGTTTATTTGGAGCTGGGCTCCCAGATTTTGAACAAGTACTACGACAATTGGCTCGAAACCCCGACATTATGAGAGAACTTATGAATATGCCTGCTGTTCGGAATTTAATGAATGATCCTGATATGATTGGAAACTTGATCATGAACAATCCTCGAATTGCTCAGTTAGTTGACCGAAATCCTGAACTTGCACACATGCTTAATGATCCATTGGCTCTCCATCGAACACTTGAAGCTACAAGAAACCCTGAGCTCATGCGTGTAATGATGAGGAATACAGACAGAGCAATGAGCAACATAGAATCATCACCTGAAGGATTTAACATGCTTCGCCGTATGTACGAAACTGTTCAAGAGCCTTTCCTGAATGCAACCACTTTGGCTGGGGCTGCTGGAAATGGTGGTGCAGACCCATTTGCTGCCCTCCTAGGAACTCAAGGAGGTAACCAAGTCAGAGATGGGTCAACTAACCGCTCCTCCCCGGATTCTGGAACTACTCCTGATTCAGCAGCTCCCAATACAAATCCGCTACCAAACCCCGAGTCTTCTTCTGCGGGTAAGCTCTTGCTTTCTTGCAACTTCTTGCCCTTTCATCTCAAACCATTCTTCAAATTTTTTTTTTATCTTTGAAGCAGTTATCTGGGCTTTAGTTCTGTTGATTTAATTTCTGAAGATGGTTTATGAGTTATAGTTCCCATTTTGAAATATGACAGAGAGAACTATTATCAAGAATCAAACTGAGTGAAATCAGTGCAGGTGGAGGTTCCCAAACTAACACTGCAAGGTCGGATCCTAGTACAGATTCTAGGCCACAGGCACCTGCTGGGTTAGGTGGTCTTGGTCTTCCATCGTTTGAAGGCTTGTTTGGTGCTATGCAGGATACTAATTCACTGAATCAGTTGATGCAATATCCAGCTATTTCACAAATGATGCAAAGCCTCCTGTCCAACCCTCAATACATGAACCAGGTTTTAGTTTATTTGGTATACTCCTATAAGTGGGGTTTGGGTGAAGTTTTTTTTGTTTTCTAACATTGCCAGTGGCCAGGTTCTTGGTATTAGTCCTCAACTTCAAAGCTTGGCTGGCTCTAATTCTCAACTAAGAGAAGTTATGCAGAACTCTCAATTTCTTCGTCAGTTGACTTCTCCTGAGATGATGCAGGTAACTGTATCCAGTCTGCAGTTTATACGTTTTCTTTCTCGTGCATGAAAACATATAGAAGTTTGCTTCTAACTGCCAACAAGCTGTTCTGCATGCAAAAGTAAAATTTGAAATTTCTTGTTGCATACCCTTGCTTGATTTTCTATTTGACCATAGTTATCTTTTCACTTGAAATGTTCTGTTTAAGAATGTTTTTAAAATTGGGATATAAAACAAACTGTTTGAAAAAGGAAGATTGGAATATGTTACCATTCTGGTTTTTCATATTGCAGCAACTATCGACTTTGCAGCAGTCTCTTCTTTCACAGCTTAGTCGGTCGCAGTCAACCCAGTGAGTGCTTCCCTTGTTCCCTTTTGAATTAATCACTCTGTGGAACAATTCAAATTGCATAGCTTAATTCCATCTGGTTTAGTTCTGGATGTAGTTTAATTAATGTTCTGAATTATTGTCTCAAAATGTTTGATTAAAATTGGCACATTTTGAGATGAAAATCAATTTTAGATTACTATTAGTATTAGTAGCTGCAATATTCATGAACCTAATTTTGGACTGGACATGTGAAGATGGTTTTCTTGTAAATATTTATGTTCTTCTTTCTTACAATGTTTTATATTATAAACTTACTTTTGAAACTGCCAAAAAATAAACAAATAAAAGTAGCTAGAACAAGGAAAAAATCAAATGCTTGAGAGTGAAGTGAAACATTCATTATCAAATAAATTTGTTAAAGATGAGGGCTTCAGAAAGTGTTGGTATTATGGGTCATTGATAACCAAATTATTCCTGGATTTGCATGAAACATTTATTATTGTTTATAATTTTTTTCCTAAATATGCTTGCAGGGAGCCTGCTCATACTGGTGGAGGTGCAGGTAGGTACAGACATCATTTATACAAAATCATTTCTCTTTTTGTTGTTTCATTTTTATCGAAGAGTTTGACAATGGTTTAGTATCAACTATTAGTGAATTTTTTATTTCAAAAAAAAAAAACTATTAGTGAATTGAGAATTCAAAACTGTGAGACTTGGATTATGTGAGAGTAGCATTGTTATAAAAGATATTGCAGAGTGAATGTCATCTCATTCCTTCATCAACAATAGATTATAGAAGGGGGTATACAAGATACCAATTTTATTTTGTCAGAAACGATTTGATAAATGGGAGTGTTTTTTTATAATCATAATATATTTCCAGCAACTCTCAACAACATGGGTTTGGAGGCACTGAGGACCATGTTTGCTGGACTTGGAGCTGGCAGCTTGGCTGTTCCTAATAGATCTGATGGTTAGTGTCTGCAATTTTCTCAGGGACAATTTACTTTTGTTTGCCTCCCCACTAATTAACAAATACTCATTCCACCATTTCAGTACCTCCAGAGGAACTATACGCCACACAGTTGTCGCAGCTTCAAGAAATGGGTTTCATCGACACTCGAGAGAATATTCAGGCATTGGTTGCGAGTTCAGGGAATGTTCAAGCTGTAGTGGAACGGTTACTGGGAAATCCTGGTCAGTAATATAAGTGACCAATATGTAGTTAACGTAGAAAACTGTTAGTCTTTGAACATGAGTGGAGGAATGAACAAAGCTTTAGATGACGAACGTAGGGCTTTGAATGAAGCGACGTAGTCTCTTTCTTGAGAGTTCAGGGAATCTGTAGATCAGAGGTCCACAGTTTTCCTTGAATGAGCCAAGGCAGCGAGCCATAAGTACATTTTCACTCTATGAAACTCTATTGTCCAGCAAGTTACGTTTTACTTCAAAATCCATCGGTTCAGATATCGGTTTACCTTCTTCTTCTTTTTTTAAAGTCCTTTTTATATAGAATTTAACTATTACAGTTGAATCGAAATAGAAGTTTACTGATTGGAAAAACATTGGTTTGATTTCCTTTTTTTTTAAATGGTTTAGAAGGCTGGTGGCTCCACCTCATCAAACCCTGTGCCTTTATGCCTTTAAGCTAAAAATTAGGTTTAGGATTTTAGGTTAGAGTTTATAGTTAGAGTTTAAGGAATTTAGGGTAGAGTGTATTTTTTAGGGTATAGGATGTAGAGTTTAGGATTTAGAATTTAGGGTTAGACTTAGAATTTAATTTTATAGTATTTTTAGTGTTGGGGCATAAATATGAGCATCAAGAAGGGTCAAGATGATTTTTATCTTTGTATTATGATTGAAAGCCACAAATCCGATTGAGAAAAAACAAAATACCATTCTAATAGACGAGGTGGCACTTGCAATTGCAGTGGATTTAATTTTTTTCCTTTTCCTTTTCCTTTTTTCTTGGTTAATTTTGGGTAGAAATGCAGAAGTATAGATTTGTTAAGCAAAAGGTAGTTTTCAAGGAACCCACCAACCTTGTTTTCTACCATTTGGTGACTTAAAAGCTTCCCCAAAGGCCAAAACCGACAGGATAAGGGGCTTTGTGGCCTTCAGTGTTGAATCTCTGACGTCCTCTTATTACTTTCCCAACTTATCTTATTTTAATATTTTCCTTTAATAATTAATTTTCCAAATCAAAGTTTAAATTTGGGTTTAAAGTTCCAAATCAAGTTTAAATATATTAGTTCGAGTTCTAAATTATTTATTATAACTATATGCATCCGTGACTAATCGAATGAATTACTCGTTACATACATCAATCTCAGATTTTTAAAAGTTTATATTGAATCCAATATCAAACCACAAATTTACATAATCTTATTATTAAGATATAGTCTGACGAAAAGTAACATGCTCCACATCTCTATAAACAATATTTTGTGGTATACACAATGTGAATAAATTATTTTTTTTTCTAAACTCCATTGGTTGACGATTATTGTTAAAATAAATTTAATTGGTAGTCAATGAATTTTTAGGATATTTTCATTTTGATCACCAAATTTTTAATTTTTTTACTATAGTCATTAAACTTTTAATTTATTTTTATTACGGTTACTTTTGTTGAAAACTTTCGTGAAAAAGCTCTGTTTGATAAGAATATTTGTATCTGAGGTCGTTTGGTGGTTTATCTTGTCAAAAAGATCAATGAAATACTCCCCCATTCTTCTCTTCCTTCTCATCGGTTCAAACCACTTGAAAAACCTCATAATCTCCTCAAATATTCATTTAATTTCAATTAAAATTAAAAATTAAAACTTTTCAATCATTCGCTCTAAACTGTCAGATCAGTTTAAAACTGAACTATGTTAATCTTTTGGCCAAATGAAGCATTTTCAAAGTTGAAATTGACCGATGATCGCGTCATTCATCGGAAAATCTCCTCATACTCCCCCATTCTTCTCTTCCTTCAGTATCAATAATGTATATTTTAAAAGTTCGATGGCTAAAATGAAAACACCTAAAAGACCAGTGACTACCACAGTAAATTACGCTTATTAATATTATAGCCTAAAAAAACAGATGTATAAGAACAGAAACAGAGAGCTCCCCTTCATTCATTCTGTAGTCTTTATTCTTATCACCAATCTAGATTATCTTCTTTCTCTTCTCTAATCATCATGGATCCTTACAAGGTACCATTTCCATTTCTTAAGCTTCAGTTGTTATCCAAGTCTTAGTTTTGGGATGCTTTATATCTACCACGTCTGGAATAAAAAAACCAGTGCTTTTTCTGATTGTTTGCTGAGAAAATTTTAAGAAGATATAGTATGTTAATGGCCGTTCTTCTGTATAAACTTGAGAAAGTTAACCCATTATAGATTTTTGTTTGCTCTTGCTAAAGAATGGTTAATCTTTAAGTTCCTTTCTATTTTCCTATATTTTCTGAGCTACCGAACAGAGAGGTTGTATTTCTATTATCTATATCAAGTTATGTAGTTCCAAGGCCTATTTTCAATGCTTTTAATTAAGTGTCTTACTTTAATTTTTTTTATGTTGCAACTTATCCTCTCTTTGCTTGCACTCTATATCATATGTGTTCTGGTTTTCAATTTCTGGGTTTTGGTCGTTTTCCTCTTATAATCTTCAATTGGTTTGCTTGTGCCTATTTATTTTTACTTCTTATTGGAGCTAATTTTTGATGCAGTTGCGTCCTTCAAGTGCCTTTGATTCCCCGTTCTGGACCACCAATTCTGGTGCTCCAGTTTGGAACAATAACTCATCACTTACTGTGGGAGCAAGAGGTAATTATATGTATGATTCTTGGTGTTCCTATATCATATTTATTCCTTGTAGTGTTTTCATAGATAAATATGGGAGTTTCTAAACCATCAATATTGAATCTTTTGGGTCCATCTGGATGTATTTCACATTTACTGCTTTTAGCTTTAATAAGGGTGTTGATTTTGACAATATTAGCATAAATAGATTTGAATCATGGTTCTTATAAATACATCAAAGCTTCTTGAATTGGGCCATCCATTTTTGCTGGTAAAGTTCTTCAATTGGTTCTATATGATTTAGGGAGGACTAGCTCCATGGCAAAAAAAAAAAAAAAGAGCTAAAGATACATGCAGTAAAATCAGAGGTGTGAATAACACTTATATCATGTGACAGGTCCGATTCTCCTAGAAGATTATCATTTGGTGGAAAAGCTAGCTAATTTTGATCGAGAACGCATACCTGAACGTGTTGTTCATGCTAGAGGAGCCAGTGCGAAAGGGTTCTTTGAGGTCACTCATAATATATCTCATCTCACATGCGCTGATTTCCTTCGTGCCCCTGGAGTTCAGACCCCAGTCATTGTTAGATTTTCCACAGTCATTCATGAACGTGGTAGTCCTGAAACTTTGAGAGACCCTCGAGGTTTCGCTGTGAAATTTTACACTCGAGAGGTAACTTGAGATTTGGTTCAATATCTAAAGTTTTGTTTGATTGCTTTTGTTTTCCTAATTTTGTAAGCATTGCCAGTTGCCACACTATTCTCTCTTTCTTTGTACATTAGATTTATATGTCTATATATATACTATCTGCCTATATAGCGAAAATATCATCATATACATATGTTGAGGTATTTGAGTTGGAGAAATACCATTTATGAGAAGTGAAGTTAATTTGGTTCCTTGTTGTTCAACCAGGGAAACTTCGATCTAGTGGGAAACAATTTCCCTGTGTTTTTCATCCGTGACGGCATGAAGTTCCCTGATATGGTCCATGCACTCAAACCCAACCCAAAGTCCCACATTCAGGAGAACTGGAGGATTCTGGACTTCTTTTCGCACCACCCTGAAAGCTTGCACATGTTCACTTTCCTCTTTGATGACATCGGTATTCCACAAGATTATAGGCACATGGATGGCTCTGGTGTTCATACCTTCACTCTAATCAACAAGGCTGGGAAGTCGCACTATGTGAAATTCCACTGGAAACCCACTTGCGGCGTAAAATCTCTGTTGGAGGATGAGGCCATAAGAGTTGGTGGAGCTAATCACAGTCATGCTACACAAGATCTTTATGACTCGATTGCAGCCGGAAACTACCCTGAGTGGAAGCTATTCATTCAGATAATGGATCCTGCTGATGAGGACAGGTTTGATTTTGACCCACTTGATGTAACCAAGACCTGGCCAGAGGACATCTTCCCATTGCAGCCAGTGGGTCGATTGGTGTTAAACAGGAACATTGATAATTTCTTTGCTGAGAATGAGATGTTAGCTTTCTGCCCTTCCATCATTGTCCCTGGTGTCTATTATTCAGATGATAAGATGCTCCAAACTAGAATCTTCTCCTATTCTGACACTCAGAGGTACCGTCTTGGACCAAATTATCTGCAGCTTCCAGCAAATGCTCCCAAATGTGTTCATCACAATAATCATCATGATGGCTTTATGAATTTTATGCATAGAGATGAGGAGGTATTATTTCTTTCTCTCTCTCTCTCTTTCTTTTCCTGTTGTGCAGATAAGCATGCATTTAAAGATCTAGTATAGAAAGACTTAACTCTTAAGTGATCATGAGTTTCTGTAGAGTTCTTCCTTTAATGGTCTAGTAACCTTATTTTATATTTATTCTGCTTCAATTGGTAATCAAGAATCCTTTTATTATTGCATAATTGTCGTTGACGAATATCCTTTTAGGTGAACTACTTCCCTTCGAGGTTTGATCCTGTTCGCCATGCTGAGCAGCACCCTATTCCTTCTGCCATTTGTAGCGGCAAAAGAGATAAGGTTACTTATTTCCCTAAGATCTTATTTCAACTAATTTAAGTTTTAAGCTTGAGTCTCAGAGGCTCCAACTTAGAATATGATATGTTTTCTACTTCCATCTAGATAATAATCAGTTTATGATTTCTTTAACTGTTGTCACAGTGCATTATTGAGAAGGAAAACAACTTTAAGCAGGCTGGGGATAGATACCGGTCCTTTACACCCGACAGGTTTTTTTTTCTTTACTTTCGTAGTGGACAAGAAACTGCTTGGTTTCTTTACATATTTACTTACAGAATTCCATTTTGGTTGTATGTTTGTCTCTCAGGCAAGAACGCTTTATTAAACGCTGGATTGACGCCTTGTCTGATCCAAGGGTCACACACGAGATCCGCAGCATTTGGATCTCATACTGGTCTCAGGTGGGAATCTCATTCTTTGATCTTTAGCTTGCATGGATATTTAACCATAAACAATGCAGAAAGACAAAGCTTTTTAGTCCTTTTTTGGCACCCTAATTCTCTTCGGCCGTGATAAGCTCGTGGTTGTTTGTACGATCACTTCATAGCTAGTAATCGTGCTGTTATAACGCTAAAGAAGAAACAATGTAAATGATAAAGCAGTGCTTAATAATTTAATTGTCTTGTTGTGACTTCAGGCTGACAAATCTTTGGGTCAAAAGATTGCTTCTCGCCTCAACGTCAGACCAAGCATTTGATCAACGATGTTGATGGAATCAGATGGAGAAAATGCTTCCTTGTGTGAGGAGAGGAAGTGGAAAAGCATAGTATTGTGCCTATATACTAATTGTATGGTTCCGAATACTTGCATTCTGCAATGGAATAAGATCATAATGTAGCCATTCTACGGACTAAGAACATCTGTAACTAGATGTGATACTATTTTGTTGTATATGTAAGTTTGAAGTATTCAAATACTCTACATTTTTATGTCAATTTGCTCTGATCTAGTTTTTATGTCATGTGCAATGACGGTTTATGCCAAGTAATCCAATCTGTTGGCACTGTAGGAGTTTTGCTGTTAATGGGTCATGACTCTTGTGCATGCTACTTTTCCTCCACAGCTAAAGCTCATGTCACACTAACGACTTTCAGAGGAAAGTTACTAATTACTTATATATGGCATAACGGGTTATTTTACCCTCGTAGTTGTTCAAAATCAGATTTTGGACGACTTTTTTTTTACAAAAATAGGAGGCCTCATTAAAAACTCCCTTCTTAACTTTTCGCACCCTTAAGTAAGAGGACGTCCAACCAGCAAAAGGAGGAAAAGAGTGCCTCAAATTTTTTTTATAAGGAATCAATACACGGCTTACAACCAGTCAATTACAAATTCTCCTATAGTTTTGTGCCCCACACTCACTATATCCTATTTCCTACTCACCCAATCCCTTTTTTAGCTAACTCATCAGCTTTACAATTAACACTTCTTGCAACTAGACATCACATAACGTTCCTATCTAACACTAAAGATTTTATCTCCTTTACAATGCTCTCATAACAAAATGGCCAGAAGAACAATTTTTGATCCAATTCAAAGCTATCGAGCAGTCATTTTCCAGCACAAGCATACCCAAAGAACACCAATACGAATTGAAGAAAAGTTTCAGTCCCTTTTTGATGGCTTTTAGCTCTGTTAGGATCGAAGGACCAGGTCCCACGGTCTCTAAAAAGTCCAGTAAAGTTTTACCATTAGAGTCTCTTAATATTCCCTCTATGCCCCATTCTTCCAATCACTGACTCCTGCTCCATCCACATTTATCTTATAGTAACTAATAGGAGGAGGAGTCCATCCACTGACCATCGACTTATTCTTCCTATGATGCGAAAGAGAATCAGCCAAGCAAGGATCACCCGTGAAGGACTCTATCAACAATGTCGTTTGTGGCTCCCTAGCTAAGAATCAGGTTGTAATTCTGGTTCTAGTTAAGAAAGATAATTGAAGAAAGTCGAAGGTCCCATCTTCAAAGACTACGTTGTTCCTTACTTTCCACACATACCAAAGAATATCCCCCGGAATAAACCTCTAAATTTTGGATTTGGGGACGAAATCATCCCAGGAGAACAACAATGATTTCATATCATTTGGCAAGATCACATTTAAGTTCCAGGCTCGAAAAAATAGATTCCACAAGTTCCAAACCGCTTTGCAGCTGATGAAAAGATGATTGACTGTTTCTGAAAATAGCTTGCATATCGGGCAAAGATTTTTCGAATCAGCTAGCACCCCTCTATTTATTAGCTGAACCTTTACCGCGATTCTTTCATGTTCCAGTTGCCACATAAAAAACTCCACCCTTGGAGGAGTGTTAAGTATGGCTCATATACTGTAAAATGACAGATAGACTTAATAACCAACCGACTTGAGGGATACTTGGAGGTTAAGGAGTACGAATCCTTAGAGGATAAGGAATACTACTCCACGAAGAATTAGAACAATTGTAATCCTAGTTAAAGTAGGATTGGGTAGTAGTTATCCTAGTTAGAATATGACTTGGATGTAAGGGCTATACAAAGAGGCTTACCCCCACCCCATTAGGCACTTCATCAATTGTTCTTTTTAAGCTTTAAGCCTTGTTTTTGTTGGGCATTATCGATTAAATAAAAGAAAACATCCGCTCTTTGCTCCCCGAGGACGTAAGCACACTGCTGAATCTCGTTAAATCTCTTGTGTTCTTACTTGTTTGATTTTCTTTTTCGTTTTTCGTGTGCACAACAACTAGTATCAAGAGCCTGGTTGCAATGGCTATGTCCGGTGCGAAATTCGAAGTGGTCAAGTTCAATGGTGAAGGTAACTTCAGATTGTGGCAGACGAGGGTAAAGGATCTGTTAGCAAAACAAGGGATTTTAAAGGCTTTACGATCTACAAAATCAGCGTCGATGGAGGACGATGATTGGGAAGAACTGCAGCAACGAGTGACTGGAACCATACAATTATGTTTGGCAGATGAGATTATGTATCACGTTGTGGATCTGACGTCTCCAGGAGAGATATGGAGCAAGTTGAAAAGTCAATTTATATCCAAGTATCTGACAAATAAATTGTATCTAAAGTAGAGATTGTATGGGCTGAAGATGCATGAAGGTCAAGATTTGGCGCAGCACGTGAATATCTTCAATCAAATAATCACTGATTTAACTCAACTTGATGTGAAGATTGAAGATGAAGACAAAACAATGATTATGTTGTGTTCGTTGCCTTCTTCTTATGAACACATGGTGACTACTCTTACATATGAGAAAGAAACAATCAAAGTTGAAGAGATTACTGCAGCCTTGTTGGCCCACAACCAGCGAATATAGAATACAGGCGAAAGCTCACACGATGATGGTTTATATGTTAAGGGTAATCACGACCATGGAAGGAATTCAGAGAATGGGGATTCTGGAAGACAAAATTCTAGATCAAAGTCTAGAGGCAAGAAGACGTTTCGTTGCTACAAGTGCAAGGAGCCAGAACATATGAAACGAGGCTGTCCAAAGTGGAAAAAGGAGTCAAATGATAAACATGATGCATCATTCAAAACTGTGAATGTGGTGCAGAATGAGAATTCGGATTGCAATGATGGTGACATACTTTCTATTTCAACAACTGTAGGGCGTGTAGGTGTTCCCTTTTTGTGGGAGCGCAAGTGCACACTCCTGTCAAGTTATAGTATATAAGATGTCGAATCCTACGAGGATTGGACAACTTGTCTCGTTCTTTAGTTCCTGCACAAAGGTAAAGTAAAAACACAAGTGAATGGTTGGTTGAGATCGAAAAGTAAGTAAAAACACAAGTAAAAGAGAAGAGAAGAATCAGGTTGATAGAGCAGGCAGGGTTATGCTGCCACTTAGTGTGAAAACTGCGTTGTGATAGGTATGAGTTATCCTTTGCTGCCACGATATGCTGCCTCGACGGGCGGCAAACTACGACCCTGTCACGCGGCCGCAGCAGGTCACTGCCACTGCATGGGTGTGTACTGTCTCGGCAGGTGGAATGGAAATACGTCTTGGTAGCAAGTCTGGCAGATACTCCAAGTTCGGCAGGATAGTCGATAGTGATCCCTCCTATTTCTAGGTTAGGATGCTCGAGATTGATAACTTGAGGACTAGTGTGGAACCAAATCAATCAACTCAGTTAGTGATCCCTTTTAGCCGCTGAAACTTGTAGACTAGTGTGGAACCAAGTTAGTCACGCCTCCCGTTGTGACCGTACTTAACCCTTTCGTGAGCCTTGCACTTTCGTGCCCGACAAATAGATTCTCTCAAACGACTGGTGTAGAAAGATTGAAAGAATGAAGAACAATGGATTAAGTAAACTTGGAATATTTTATTGAAGAAATAACTCAAAAACCTAAAACAATTGTTTCACTCTAGTTACAACATAACCTTAACCCAATGGAGATTTAGAACATGACGGCAGAGAAGAGCACAAAAAGAGTCTATAGAAAACCTAGGATGATTTAAACTAGAAGTACAATGGGTATTTATAGACTTAAAACTAGGTTAAGTCCTCCTTGAAGTAGAAGTCCTCTAAAGTAGCTTTTCTTCTTTAATGTAGCTTTAAATGCTGACTTCTTTGCTTGGAATATGGACTATTCCTCGTTTTCCTTAGCCCGCAAGTAAGCTTGGGAATTTCGCTTCGGTAGCTCTAAGAGCTGCTACAGAGGTCAGAAAATCATATGAACGCCGGTGATAGATTCAGGAGTTTTTATTTTACAAATCGCACTCCAATTCTTCCAACTTCCATAGTCAGCTGCCGAGGGCAGCAAGGTCGGCAGCAACTCTACTCGGCAGGTTCTCGGAAGCAACTTGTCTTCAGCTGGAACTACTTCAGTACAACTCCTGGGTTTGCTTCTCAGCGTTGTGTCCTTCGTTCCTCAGCTCCCTCGTTTAGCTGTTAGTACCTACAAACAAGAATACACTAGAACAATACCTCTTGTTCACCAAATGAATGATAAGTTATAAAAGCAAGATAGAACAATGAAATATTGTAAAATGTTATGCATGAACCTACTTATGCCTAAAATTACCATAAAAACAATAATAATAAGAGTTGGAAAGTGCATGAAATATAGGACTTTTGGACACTTTACAACAACTCAGTTCACGGATGCTTTGATTCTTGATTCAGGATGCTCTTATCATATAACGCCAAACAAGGAGTGGTTTTCTACCTATATGTCTATTAATTCTGGTTCTTTCTATTTAGGTGATGATAGATGTTGCAATATTTCCGGTATTGGTGAAGTCAGAATTAAGATGTATGATGGTATTGTTAGAACATTATGTGATGTTAGGCATATACCGGATTTGAAAAAGAATCTAATTTCTTTGGGCATTTTGCATAAGAATGGTTTGATTTCTAAAGCTGATGAGGATAGAGAAACCATTAGGATTGTTAAAGGTGCATTGATTGTGATGAAAGGAAAGATACATGTAGGGAATATCTATAAACTATTAAGGAGTATAATTGTAGGTGGAGCTCATTCTGTTGAGTCATGTGATGATAATACAAAATTGTGGCATATGCGTCTTTGTCATCTTAGTGAACGTGGAATGGTTGAATTGCATAAAAGAAATTTGTTGCATGGTGTCAAAAGTTGCAAGCTCGATTTTTGTGATTTTGTGTTCTTGGTAAACAGACAAAAGTCAGTTTCACGACTGGAAAGCACAAAACTGAAGGGATTCTTGATTATGTGCATTATGATGTATGGGGGCCTACCAGAGAATCATCATTGGGTGGATATGTGTATTATGTTACCTTTATTGACGATTTTTCTAAGAAAGTTTGGGTGTATTTCTTGGAACAGAAATTTGAAGTCTTTTCCAAATTCAAGGTGTGAAAAGTTGAGGTGGAGAACCAAACGGGTAGAAAGATCAAGTATTTAAGAAATATGAAGTCTTTTCCAAATTCAAGGTGTTGAAAGCTGAGGTGGAGAACCAAACAGGTAGAAAGATCAAATATTTAAGGTATGATAATGGCACCGAGTACATAGTTTCGCAGTTTTTGAAGTTCTGTGAGAAGCATGGGATTTAGAGACATTTTTCAGTGCGAAAGACGCCACAACAAAATGGTGTTGCTGAAAGAATAAACATGTCATTAGCTGAGCGGGCTCGGTGCTTGAGACTGAATGCAGGGCTTCCTAAAAACTTCTGAGTAGAGGCTGTGAGTATGACATGCTATCTCATCAACAGGTCACCACGGGCATCTTTGGGTGGAAAAGTTGCAGAAGAGGTATGAACATGCAATGTAGTTGATTGATAACCAACTGACTTGAGGGATCCTTGGAGGTTAAGGATGAACCTAGAGATTTGTTAAGTATGGCTCATATACTGTAAAAGGACAGATGGACTTAATAACCAACCGACTTGAGGGATCCTTGGAGGTTAAGGATGAACCTGGAGATTTGTTAAGTATGGCTCATATACTGCAAAAGGACAAATGGACTTAATAACCAACCGACTTGAGGGATTCTTGGAGGTTAAAGAGTACGAATACTTGGAGGATAAGGAATACTACTCTCCAAAGGATTAGAACAATTGTAATCCTAGTTAAAGTAGGATTGAGTAGTAGTTATCCTAGTTAGAATAAGACTTGTACGTAAGAGGCTATATAAAGAGGCTTACCTACACCTCATTAGGCACTTCATCAATTGTTTTTTAGGCTTTAAGCCTTGTTTTTGTCGGGCATTATCGATTGAATAAAAGAAAACAACCGCTCTTTGCTCCCCAAGGACGTAAGCACACTACTGAACCTCGTTAAATCTCTTGTGTTCTTGCTTGTTTGATTTTATTTTTCATTTTTCGTGTGCTCAACAAGGAGAGATTCCCTTCCACACACATGAATTCCATGAGCTCCCATTACTCTCACTTTTTGCCAGTAACTTCTTGCATGATTTTGTTGTAAACACCCCTTCTCCATTACCGACCCATACTAATCTATCATCTTCTTGGGAGTCAAGTATGATATGGTTTAGATCAGACATTAAAACCAACCAAAGATCCAATTCCCAGTCTGCTAAATTCCTTCTCATTCTAACATCCCAAACCCAACCTGTCAATCTGCGAGAAACAAATTCGCTTAGTTTACCATTTTTTATTTGTGGCTAATACAAACATTCTTGGATGCTTTATTCTCAACGGGATATTATGTGGCCAGCTATCGTGCCAAAAAGAAATTACACACCCTTACCAATTTTAAACTGCAAATGTGATCGAATGTAACCCCCAACATCGTCTTCCTTTGTAAAATTGCTCACCACACCTCTCCAAATCCAAGAGGTTGAATGGTTGTTATCATTCGAGACAGTCAAAGCTTTCTCATCTATGTTATATCTACTGCACACTATCTTCTTCCACCATGTATCTCTTTCAACACTGAACTTCCAAATCCATTTTCCCAATAAGGCCGTATTTAGGATCTTAAGATTAGGGATACCCAACCCCTTTTTTTCTATTGACAGACACATCGTATCCCAATTGATCCAATGTATTTTGTTCACATTCATCCCACCACCCCACATGAATCTAGGAAATAGGGAATTAAGTTTCCCACACACAGTCGCAGGCATAAGAAAGATAGAAATATAATATAATGGCAAAACTGATAGGACATATTTTACCATAACTAATCTGCCTGCAGCTGATAGGGATGCTACTTTCCATCCCGAAAGCTCTCCTTGCACTTTCTCAATCACTGGATCCCGTAGAGCCACTAAATTTCTTTTCGCCCTGAGAGGTAAACCCTGGTACTCTGATGGAAAGAAGCCCGTCTTGCAACCGATGGAAGTAGCCCAGTCTTTAAGATCAGATTCATCCATATTAATACCCATTAGCTTACTCTTTCCACCATTTATTTGTAGCCCAGTTAAGAGTTCGAATATGCGCAACACTCTTCTAACATTCTTTATTTGAGGACCAGCATCACTACAAAAATTATTAGATCGTCAACAAATTGTAAATGGGACAACAATAATGACTTCTCCGAAGTACCAATTCGAAAGCCATTAAACAGTCCTGAATTAACAGCCTTAGTGAGTAATAGATTTAGCAATTCACCAACCAAATTAAAAAGGAGAGGGGATATGGAACATCCATGTCTTAAACCTTTGGCCATAGGGATCTCCTCCGTTGGAACTCCATTGACGAGAATCGAGATAGAAGCTGTTGATATACAAAGATATATCCATGATTTCCACTGATCACCAGACCCTATTTTCTCTATAACTTTTATAAGTATTGGCCATTCAACCGAATCGTAGGCTTTTCTAAAATCCACTTTGAATACAACCCCTTAAAATCCCTTTTCCTCCAATATTCAATCCCTTCGTTTGCCATAAAAATACAGTCTAAAATCTGTCTACTTGATGTGAATGTGAATTGTGATGCACCAATGATAGAGTTCAAACAAAACTTCAGTCTTCTTGCTAGGACCTTCGACAAAATTTTGTATAAGCCTTCAACTAGGCTAATTGGTCTGAAGTCATCCAAGAAATTCAGATTTGATTTTTTAGGGATAAGAGTTATGAAAGCATGGTTGATCCCATGTTCCCATCTCTTTCCTTTGTAGAAATCTGAAAAGAATCTCAAAATTGACTCTTTTAAGCTCAGTCAAAATAGCTTTTCCTCCTTAAAGCAGAAGTCCTCTAAAGTAGCTTTTCTTCTTTAATGTAGCTTTAAATGTTGACTTCTTTGCTTGGAATATGGACTCTTCCCCGTTTTCCTTAGCCCGCAAGTAAGCTTGGGAATTTCGCTTCGGCAGCCCTAGCCGCTGCTACAGAGGTCAGAAAATCATATGAACGCCGGCGATAGATTCATGAGTTTTTGCTCTACAAATCGCGCTCCAATTCTTCCAACTTCCATAGTCAGCTGCTGAGGGCAGCAATGTCGGTGGCAACTCTACTCGGCAGGTGCTCGACAGCAACTTGTCTTCAGCTGGAACTACTTCAGTACAGCTCCTAGGTTTGCTTCTCAGCGTTGTGTTATTCGTTTATTAGCTTCCTTGTTCAACTGTTAGTATCTACAAGCAAGAATACACTAGAACAATACCTATTGTTCACCAAATGAATGATAAGTTATAAAAGCAAGGTAGAACAATGAAATACTGTAAAATTCTATGCACATGAACCTACTTATGCCTAAAATGAGCTTAAAAACAGTAATAATAAGAGTTGGAAAGTGCATGAAATATAGGACTTTTGGACACTTTACACACCCCAAACTCGAACTATTGTTTGTCCTCAAGCAATGCAACCTAAAGTACTTGCTCTAATAATAGTTAGAAAGAAAAGCATGTTTTTAACCTGATTTTCTGCCTCAAGGCCGTGGCACCTATATATATAACTTAGTGAAGGGAAATAAGTAAGAAAACAGGTCATAATTAAATTCCTAATGCATGTGTGATGTTTGCAAATCTGTAAACAAGCTGAATACGCAGAATAAAAGATTAAACAAAGATACTGTTGTAAGCAGCACGGTTAAGCATATTATTATTTTTAATCAAGGCAGTAAGGGCTTCAGCTTAGCACAACTACTCTTCCAGGTCTAACGTTTAGATAGGAGCAAACTACAGAACCCCGAACCCTTGGAGTAGAGTCATCCCGTGAAGGCTTTCATTCACTCATGCTAATTTGTCTGTCACGTTTTAGGCTTTTAGATTCATGGATTTGGTAGCAGCGGAGTGTCCTCGCACATGATTCTTCCTAGAACCTGTTGCGGGCACCTCTAGGGTAACACAACACTTTTTTTCTTTGTTTTTGATTTTGCTGCCTTTGGCAGTTCTGCATTCTTCTGTTTCTTTTGCCTGCCTCAGCGGCTACCTGCAAATATCGTTAGAATTTTGCAAAGAAAACAAGCAGGCAATGTTCATCAAATATTCTAACACATTCAACAAGTAATAGAGATATTTAACATTTTCAGGCAAAAAGAAAAAATATAAGTCATATTTCATGCTATTTCCCAAAATTAAGTTTAATTTTTAATTAGGTGCGAAAATAAAGTAATCGGCTATCCTATCATAGGCACAAGTCATAACAAACTTTTTTTTTTCGATTATTACTAAGGCAAGTACAATGCAACATATATGCAACTAAGAATGCCTACAAATGATGTGAGAGTTATCCCCCCCCCAAACTCGAGATGGGCATTGCCCTCAATGCACAAAACAGAAAATAAGAAAATATACATGTTAAAGACAAAAAAGAAAACATGAAATAAAAAGAAAAGAAAAGAAAATAAGTTAAAAGTTTGCTGAGGGTTGAGAGGAGGCTGGATTCTAGTTAACTGAGGAGGAAGAAGATGTTCGGACGACGAAGCGGCGGTTGGCAGATGCCTTGGCGATAGTTCTAGCAGGTGAGGTATTTGCTTTTCGCGGCGGCTGGATTCTCTTTGGCGTATGATGTGGCTCTTCTGAAGGCTCGGCAAGGAGAACGACGGGAGATGCGTCGATCTCTTCTAACTCTGTCTCGAGGTCCACAGGTTTTTCTGCTATTATGTGCCGCTTCCTCTTCCTTGTCCCTTCCTCTATGGGTGCTTCCGAAGGGATGAATGCCATTGGGATGGTTGTTGTTGCCGCTACTACTGTTCTTTCCGGGTCTGGCGGAGGCTGCTCAATCTCCTATGATGAGGAGGAGTCGGTTATTGTATTGGCTATGCAAGCTGGGGAGAGATTCAGCTGATGCCTCTCAGGTGAGTCAGCTACTGTGTTTGATGGGGTGGCGGCTGAGTGATACAAAGAATGCATATGAGAGGGCACTTGATGGTCTGTCTGGTGGGCAGTGGCGGTTGGTGAAGTTTTTCGTGATCTTGCTGCTCCTGCAAGCTCATCAGGAAATGGTGGCATGATGGGCACATCACCAGTGAAATTTTGCAGGAAATAAGCCACTAATGCTTCTTGGGCCTCCCCCACGTAGTTCATGAAGGCCAATTGTTGCTGCTCTATCTGTTTTGTGTATTCGAGGAATGTGTAGAGCAGTGGGAGGACTTCTCGGTCTAGGGCAGCATCAGTACTGTCGGGGCAGCTGGCGTTTCAAATTGTGTGTCGGAGGGCTGACTTGGCGTGGTTGGTTCTTTCTCCGCATCCTGCATCATCTAAATGCAGACCTTTTTAGTCCAGCCCTCTTTGGCAGTTGTAAACTCATCTGTGGGTTCTGCCGGGACTCGAAAATTAGTAGAGAGACATGTGATGAGGGACGGGAAGTACATCTTTCCCTTCTTCTTCTTGAAGCAGTTGTATATCTCCGTGCAGATGATTTCCCCCACGTTGATTGGTCGGTTCATCAGGATAGTGTGAATTAAGGCTAGGCGCGACCGGTCAACTGTTGAGTTGTGTAATGTGTGCAGCAGGCGCCTTTTCACAAATGTGTTCCACAACATAGCTTCAGGCAGCAGGTGGCGGCGCTGGACAGATCCCACATGTTTGCCCTCTAACCATGGAGTGTTGGGCTTGTAGATTCTGGCCTTGATCCCCTCATAGTGGGCAGCCGTCAGTGACTGCCTCCATTCCTCGTGCGGGTTGTCGTTCATATTAAGGTCGTAATAGCTGTTGATGACAGCATGGTTGAGTTTGACTGCCTCTATTCCACGGACGTAGACGAATGGCTTGTCTGGGCAGGGCTTGTGGGAGTACAATTCCCTGACTATAGTGATGTTCGCTATATCAGGCTACTGAGGGAACATCTCCCATCCCTTGTAGTGGATGGTTCGGAACAAGGCGGGCTCTAGACCATGGTCTTCCGTTTGCTTCGTGTAATGGAAGCCTTGTTCCTCCCAGACGGCCTGCTTGGAGAATTGTGCTCTATATCTCTCCTCGTCCACCTTAAAGCAAAACCTGCTATATGTGGGTTTTGGGGTTGATGTGGAAGCCATGTGATCGGTTGTATTCTAACTGAAAATAGAAAGGAAATATTATGAGAGAGCAGAAGAATAAGATAGAAGCTAGCAAAAAGATGGAAGTGAAGTAAAATGAAATGAGTAAGTGGTTTATATAGGAGCTACCGAGAAGTGTCGGGGCGGCATTAAATGATCAACTGTCCAATTTCCTCACGCACGTTACAGATTTTTCTGCATGTTATTTTCGGAGCCGTTGGCGGCCAACTAGCCGTTACACTTTGTTGCACTGGTTGCTAGCTCGGCATGATGGTTGGCAGGCTTTTTGCTCGTCTTTCTTTGTAATCCTGCTCTTTTATTCTTGATCCTAAAATAAAAATAGAAATAATTAAATGACTGTTGATAAATAAAATGCTGAAAATTAATCTAATCCTAAAACAAAATAAACTCTATTCATAATGCATAATGCATAAAAATAATAAAATTAAAATAAAAGTTAAGTTATGTTGAGAGTACATTTGAGTGCAGCTCCCAGACATAACCACTTCCTGAGGTGGTTTAGCTTCTTCTCCCCTCCTGGGGGGTTCTCTTGTTCTTTCAGATGTTGCGTAAGAAGGTACTTCAATCTGCCCCTAGGTCGGTCGCGGCAGCTGCTGCCTTGTCCTGTTTCCACACTTATCTTGGCAGCTCTTTCATCCGGGCATTCCTTTCCTTTCTTTGAGGGTTGTAGCATATTCATTCTTATGTTTTGTCCTCTACCCTCATTGTAAGCTCCTCGAGCTCCACGTCTATCAGTGTTATGACTGTGGCCAAGAAGGGTCGTTGAGAATTATGAGGGCTTTCTCATCGGCCTCACAATCCAAGATGAGGAAATCGGCAGGAAGAATTAGGTTGCCCACTTTGACCAGTATGTCCTCAATCTTTCCCTCCGGTTGCACGAATGAGTGATCAGCAAGTTTAAGCATTACAGAGGTTGGTTTTGCAGGTCCAATACCTAGTTTGTCGAAGACGGCCTTAGGTATCAGGTTTATACTGGCTCCCAAATCACACAGGGCTTTAGTCTCGTGCTTGCTACCTAGCTTGCATGGTATAACAAAGCTTCTCAGATCTGTCTGCTTGGGCGGCGACTTGTTATGCAGCATAGCCATGCAGTCTTCACTGATGGCCACCGTCTCGAATTCCTCTATCCGTCTTTTCTTAGAAACTATATCTCTGAGATACTTGGCGTAGTTGGACATGCTTTGTATAGCTTCTATAAGAGGTATGTTAATGTGCACATGTTTCAGAATATCTAAGAATTTTCTAAATTGGTTCTCATGCTGCTGTTGTTTGAGCTTTTGGGGGAATGGAGCTGGCAGGCGGATGTCCTCTATTTGCTCCTTGCTTGGGGGCTTAGTTCGGGGAGGATCATCCTTGTCGGGGCTGGTTTCATGTTCTGCTGCTGGGGCGGCTGGAGTCGGTGTTGCTGCTGAGGCGGCTAATATTGGTATTGCTGGGGCAGGTTTACTTGTCTGTTCCAGCTGAGCTCCTAGCTGTTCTACCATCCTAGGTTCATCCAGCTGCTTCTCACTTCTTGTGGTTATGACCTTGCAATGTTCAAAAGTGGGCTTGGCTGCTTCTGATGGGCTGCTGGATGTTGCTTCCATGGTCCGGCTATGGTAGATTTCGGTGAGCTTCCCAAATTGGGTCTCCAGGTTCTTAATAGATGCCTCTTTGTTGTTCATTTTCATCTCTTTCCTGACCATAAAAGACTTAGTTTTTTCAATAAATTTATTTGTATAAACAATAAATTCACCAGTTTGTTTCATAAAGTTATTCAGAGTTGCTTCTAGTGAATTATTGTGTTGTGGTTGCTGAGTCTGCTGCCAGGATTGATTATGCTGGTAGCCTCCCTGTAGTTGTTGTGGATTTGTTGTTGTATTTGGGTTGCTCCATGAGAAGTTTGGATGGTTTCTCCAGTTAGGGTTGTATGTGTTCTGGGATGGCCTGTTATTCCTCTCATATCCTCCCATGTAGTTTGCATATGTTGTGCATTCAGAGGAATCGTGGTTGGCCCCACATTCGCCACAGAAGAGCTCAACAGCTTTTACTTTATAGACCTTCCCCGGGGATTGCATCATCTTCATCACTAGCTCCGTCAGAGTGTCGAGGTGGGCATTAACAGATTCAGAGGTTTCTACCTTATTTACAGTAGTTGGCCGCCTTGTGTCGCCTCGGTGGGCTATCGGGTATTTATAATCGTTTTTAGCTGCTATGTTGAGCAGTCGTAGTGCTTTCTCTGGAGGCCTGTCTAGGATGATCTCGTTGACCAAGGCATCTATCAACATCCGAGTTAGGTAGTTAACCTTATTGTAGAATATAGATACCTGAGTCCAAGCCGGTAAACCATGAAGCAGACAATTGTTCAGCATTTGTTGGTACCACTCCCATGCCTCATACATCGGCTCGTCATCCCCTTGTCTAAAGACTGTTATCTCAGTATGCAGCCTATCGGTGACGTTGGATGGGCTGAATCGGTTTAAAAGGTCCTTGCAGAGCTCCGCCCATGAATTGAAAGATCCGGCTAACTGGTTATTCAACCACTATTTCTCCATATCCCTCACTGAATAGGGAAATAGCCTTAGCCGTAATACGTCCTGGTGTACCCCATGTATCTTAAATGCTCGGAAAATGTTCAGGAATCCTCGTAGATGCTGTCTAGCATCTTCTGTGGCAGTCCCTTCGAAGTGCCCTAGTGTGTTTAGCATGTTGAACATGACAGGCTTTAGATTAAAATGATCTGTCCCTATCTCTGGTTCCGTCACTATTGGCTCGAACCTTTGGAAGTCATGTTCAAGGTAGTCCCCAGTTGTCCGCACTTGGGGTGGATCAGAGGGATCTTGCCTCTGCTGTACTTGTGGTCCTCTGGGCGGCAAATCTTGCTGCCTGCCCCTGCCATTGATGGCATCAACTGGGGGGGTCCTCGTTTACCATGGTCTCTTTCTTTACTTTGCCCATGTCTTTGTTCTTTAAGGCTTCCCTGAGCTCCCTCTTGATTAGTCTTGTTTCACGCTCAAGATCGTTGTAAATATGAAGTTTTCGTTAGGGTTAGCCTTGGCCATACACTTGCAAAGGAGACGGTAAAATTCTCTTCTTCTTTTTTTGATTAAAAATAGAAATAAAAGAAAAAGTAAAAAGAGGTGCAAAAATTAAAAATGAAATTCGCTGTCACCAATCCTCAGCAACGGCGCCAAAAACTTGTAGGGTGTGTAGGTGTTCCCTTTTTGTGGGAGCGCAAGTGCACACTCCTGTCAAGTTGCAGTATATAAGATGTCGAATCCTACGAGGATTGGACAGCTTGTCTCGTTCTTTAGTTCCTGCACAAAGGTAAAGTAAAAACACGAGTGAATGGTTGGTTGAGATCGGAAAGTAAATAAAAACACAAGTAAAAGAGAAGAGAAGAATCAGGTTAATAGAGCAGGCAGGGTTATGCTGCCACTTAGTGTAAAAACTGCGTTGTGATAGGTATGAGTTATCCTTTGCTGCCACGATATGCTGCCTCGGCAGGTACAACAGGCGACAAACTACAACCCTGTCACGCGGCCGCAGTAGGTCACTGCCACTGCATGGGTGTGTACTATCTCGGCAGGTGGAATGGAAAGACGTCCTGGCAGCAAGTCTGACAGATACTCCAAGTTCGGCAAGATAGTCGATAGTGATCCCTCCTATTTCTAGGTTAGGATGCTCGAGATTGATAATTTGAGGACTAGTGTGGAACCAAATCAATCAACTCGGTTAGTGATCCCTTTTAACCGCTGAAACTTGTGGACTAGTGTGGAACCAAGTTAGTCACGCCTCCCGTTGTGACCGTACTTAACCATTTTGTGAGCCTTGCACTTTCGTGCCCGACAAATAGATTCTCTCAAACGACTGGTGTAGAAAGATTGAAAGAATGAAGAGCAATGGAATAAGTAAACTTGGAAAATTTTATTGAAGAAATAACTCAAAAACCTAAAACAATCGTTTCACTCTAGTTACAACATAACCCTAACCCAATAGAGATTTAGAACATGGCGGCAAAGAAGAGCACAAGAAGAGTCTATAGAAAACCTATGATTATTTAAACTAGAAGTACAATGGGTATTTATAGACTCAAAACTAGGTTAAGTCCTCCTTGAAGTAAAAGTCCTCTAAAGTAGCTTTTCTTTTTTAATGTAGCTTTAAATGCCGACTTCTTTGCTTGGAATATGAACTCTCCCTCGTTTTCCTTAGCTCGCAAGTAAGCTTGGGAATTTTGCTTCGGCAGCCCTAGCCACTACTACAGAGGTCAGAAAATCATATGAACGCCGGTGATAGATTCAAGAGTTTTTACTCTACAAATCGCGCTCCAATTCTTCCAACTTCCATAGTCAGCTGCCGAGGGCAGCAAGGTCGGCGGAAACTCTACTCGGAAGCAACTTGTCTTCAGCTGGAACTGCTTCAGTACAGCTCCTGGGTTTGCTTGTCACGTTGTGTCCTTCGTTCCTCACCTCCATCATTTAGCTATTAGTACTTACAAGCAAGAATACACTAGAACAATACCTCTTGTTCACCAAATGAATGATAAGTTGTAAAAGCAAGGTAAAACAATGAAATACTGTAAAATGCTATGCATGAACCTACTTATGCCTAAAATGAGACAAAAAAACAGTAATAATAAGAGTTGAAAAGTGCATGAAATATAGGAATTTTGGACACTTTACAACAACTCATTTCACGGATGCTCTGATTCTTGATTCATGATGCTCTTATCATATAACACCAAACATTCTTTATTTGAGGACCAGCAGCACTGCAAAAAATTATTAGATCGTCGGCGAATTGTAAATGAGACAACAAGAATGACTTCTCCGAAGTACCAATTCGAAAGCCATTAAACAGTCCTGAATTAACAGCCTTAGTGAGTAATAGATTTAGCAATTCACCAACCAAATCAAAAAGGAGAGGGGATAGGGAACATCCATGTCTTAAACCTTTGGCCATAGGGATCTCCTCCGTTGGTGTAACACCCGTGCTTTGGGCCTAGGAGTTAGCCGGTTTATAGTTCGAGTCAAATAAAATTTAATTAAAACAATCCAATTTCAAATAATGATCTAATTGAGTTTTAATATGAAGGGAGGGACCTATGTTGCTATTTACCCAAATTTTAAAATAAAGCAAGACAACTTTAAGGAAAAAGTTGTCATCTTCCTTCTCATTCCCCCTTTCCCAACATCAAACCCCTCTCCCCCATTTTCAAACTCTCCCAAAACCCTAGTTACTATTCCATTGATTTGTTAGCCGATTTCAACACCAAATTAAGAGGTAAATACGTTTTCTTAACCTCCTCTCTATCCTCTACTTATCTATGGTTTTAGATTTCAAAAATATGAAGTTTTGGAAATTAGGGTTTATATTAAAGTTTGGATTTTTAAGGGGGTTTTTCAATTTGTTTTGATAAATTGTGTTGGGGTTTTGTTTAAGCATAATGAAATACACAATATATATTAATTTGGTTGATTTTGGATGAAATTTCGTAGTGGGCCCTTAGGGCAAATTTTAGAGTATGAAAACTTGGGTTTTTGGTGGGTTTAATGTTGAAATTGAAGGGCTGATGGTCTACCTATGTTAGGAAGGTGATTTGGGATGTTTTGGAAGTCATTTGGATGTTTGGAAGTGGGTGTTTCAGCCAAGGATTATTGGAGTACGAAAATTGGGTTTTTGAGATATTATGTGGTTTGGGAATTTATGGAAATTGGGTTGTGTTTGCAAAGTAAATTGATGGTTGAGTTTAGCATTGAATTGGGAAGTAATGAATGTGTTTTGTTTGACTAGAAGCAAGATGGAACGTTGAGGAGGCTTTGGGACCGAGTCCGGGTTCGTAGGAGGATTGGTTCGAATTGCTAAGGAAGGGCGGTGAGTGGTCTTAACTTGTTTTAAAGTTTGGTTCGAGCATGAGTAGTGTGTGTGTAAAGTGTGCTTGGTAGGCCACTTCCTTATAATCCAAGTAGTTAATTTAGTCTTGCTTTCCTTAAATGCAATGTGCTTAATGACTATGCCCTTGTACTTGTGATTATATGGTGCATGTATGTATATCATGATGTGGATATATGTGATGAGCATGAGTGTGTTGATGATATGTGATTGATGATGATAATTGGCACTAAATAATTACCGGTTGTAAATGATCGATCATTAGGATAGTGTGCACACAAATTGAGTCAAAACGTACGTGGCCTTGATGGCGTTAAGTAATCAAGGAGGAGTACGGTGATGTAACATTCCACCGGAAGCTTATATTTATTTCTACGGGATGATGAGTGGGATCCCATCCGTAGGGCATGTGGCGATGAGTGGAATCCCGCACATGCAAGGGCCGGTGATGAGTGAAATCCCACCGAGGTAAAGTGTTGTTGAGGTTTAAATCCGCACAATCGGGGTAATTAAAGTGGCCAATTAAACTTGTTCATGTATTGTTATATATGATGGTGATATGTGATTGTGGTATATGGTGTTGTTGCATGATGTGGATGTTGATGCTTAAACTTGATAGGATTGAGAAACCATATATGCCACTTGAAAGACTAGCTAGGCCTACTTGATTTTAATGCCTATGCTTGATGTATGTAAGACTAGGATTAACGTGCTTGAACCCTGCATTGTTGATGTTTTTCGTTTTAGAGCACCCTCACTAAGCTTATAGCTTACGCTCTCTATGTTCAACAATGCAGATCATTAGCGTGGTGTTAGCTCGAGGCAAGGCAAGAAGGGCTTTCCAAGTTGTTGCTCAAGTATGGTTGATTTTGTAGTAGTTAAGCAATGTGGCAATGGGGTGTCTTAATGTGAGCTTGTATGACTCATTTATATGTTTTGATGATAAGTTGATTGTGGTTTGTAAGCATGATATGCTATGATGTTTGTTGGGTGTGCTAGCATGTCTATCAATGTTAGGTTGCCTTGATGTGGGTGTGAACCTCCATATGCTTGTCTTGTGCCTTAGAGGCTTTGAGTTTCCTTGTATGACCTTAAATGTTGAGATGCCTTTGGTTGAAATGCCTTTGCTTGGAAGTTTTAGTTGCTTGTATGATTGAGTCATCACCTTGTGTTGAAATGTGCCTATAGTCTCAAGTTTAAGCATGCCTAAACTCTTGGTTGACATAGGATGCATGTTAGTGTGTTGGTTGAGGTTTGGGAAGGATTTAAGGGCCACCTTGTGCCTTAAACCAGCTCAAACCTGTGTTTTCGAAGCAGGGGTATCGATACGGTTGGTCCCGTATCGATACGGCCTTCATGTTTCAGGCCCCGTGTTTCGATACGCGAGGGGGGCGTACCGATACTATTTTGGCTACTGGAGCTACTGTCCAGTTCAGTATCGATACGGACCTTCATGCGTATCGATACGGTTCCCTTAGTGTTGACCCTGGGGAAGTCAACAGTTGGGGAGGGTATCGATACACACCTAGGGTGTATCGATACGGTCTCCACGGGTTGACTTTGACCCTTTTACCTAGTCAAGGGGTATCGATACACCCCTTAGGTGTATCGATACCGCCTGCAGTCTAAGTTTAAAATAGGGCTGTATCATGATAGTTTGAGTTCGTCCGATTGTTTTGTATATGTCGTTCCGCTGTATGATCACATAGGATTAAATACTCATATAGACAAGATTTAAAATGAAAAAAAAAATTAGGGTTGCTAACCGAGGGGGAATTCCCTAGGGAGTTTTCACTCGGTTTTCCCCGTGTAGCTTACTCGGACCGGTCATCCGGCCAGACCGGGACGAGGGGGTTACATTTGTTGGTATCAGAGCCTGAGGTTACCGAGACCTCGGGCAGGTAAGTGAGGTAAGCTTGATGTATTAAATGATTGTGTTGTTCGATGCATGTCTTGCCATGAATTCTTGAATAATTGACTGTTCGTATGATGTTTTGAAGTATGAATTGTCGTGTCATGTGTGAGTGTGTGCCCATTGCTACTATTACTTAATTTAAAAAGATTTTTGGAAAGAGGAGTACTTGAGCACTGTTGGACCCTTGCTTTGACTAACGTAATCCTTATATGTTTCTTGTTGTAGTTTATACCTTGCTAGCTGTAGCATGAGACCACGTGGGAGGCCTAGGATGGTTCGACCGGAACCACGGGCAGAGGCTCCGAGAGTTGAACCGGTAGTTGGGGTTGGAGCTCAAGTGGGAGAGCATGTAGTTGGAGTTGGAGCTCCTCCACCACCTCCACCACCACCACCTCCTCCACCGGGAGTGGGAGGTGAGGCCGGGGCCGAAGGAGAGGGACCACAAGGTGGCCAAGGGCCGGCCGGGATAGACTTAGCTCTGTTGGTTCAGGCAATAGCCGGAGCATTCCAGGCTGCAGTAGCTGGAGGTCAGGCAGCTCATCATCAGGGTGAGGGCACCGGATTACCATTAGAGAGACTTCGGGGCCTTGGGGCCGAAGAGTTTAGAGGTGCTACTCCGGAGAGGTCAAAGTTGTGGTTTGAGAAGACCGTCCGTATTCTTGCTCAGATGGGGTGTACTGGTGAGCGCAAGTTGGGATTTGTTGAGTCTCTGCTTCAGGGTGATGCCTACACTTGGTGGATCACCGTTACTTCGGGGATGGATGAGACCGAAATCACTTGGGAGTTCTTTGAGACAGCTTTCCGGAAGAAGTATTTGGGTCCGCGATACCTCGATGAGAGGAAGAGGGAGTTTATGGCATTGCTTCAGGGGAGTATGTCCGTGACTGGTTATGAGATCCGATTTGTTAGATTGAGTTAGTATGCACCTGAGCTTGTACCTACTGAGGTGGAGCGTTGTAACCGCTTCCGATATGGGCTGAGTGAGGAGATCAAGACCTATACTTTAGCTTCAGATTACACTGATTTTGATGTCTTGGTCGCGAGGGCCAAGGACTTAGAGCACAGTTTGACCAGGCGGTCAGGTGGATCTAGTTCGGGTAAGAGGTCCAGCAACTTTGATAGAGGTGATGCCAAGAGGCATCGGGACAACCGGCATCAGTTTGATCATAGGCGTGGTGGCGGTAACCACGGTAAGGGCCATCAGGGTCAGAGAGCTGGTGGGAAGTTGCCCACATGTGCTACTCTCGGGAGGAACCACACCGGTGAGTGTTGGGGAAATTATCATTCTTGTTGGAGTTGTGGTGCTAGAGACCACATTAGGCGTGACTGTCCACATCAGGTGGGACAGGCTTCTGCTCGAGCCAATGACTTCCAGAGAGGCCGCGGGCGCGGTAGAGGGAACTTCCAGCCGAGGAATGATGGTCAGAGGAACTTAGCACATGTAGTTGCAGTTCAGCCAGAGGGCGGAGGTCAGGCCAGAGTTTATGCTCAGCGGGGAGATCAGCATGACACCAATGTGATCGCAGGTAACTTCTCGATACAGTCTTTGGGTTTGCTTTCTTTGATTGACTCTGGGTCTACACATTCCTACATATTGAGTGAGCACGCACAGTCTTTGAATTTGCCTTGTGAAATGTTAGAGGTAGGAGTTAGTGTTACTAGATCCTTTGGGGACACGGTAGTAGTTAGGAAGATGTACCGAAAGTGTCCGTTGATGGTTCAGGGGCATGTGTTTCCAGTAGATATGATGGAGCTTCCTTTCTATGGCTTTGATGTGATTCTGGGTATGGATTGGCTCACAGAGCATAGAGCTAGGATAGATTTTGAGACTAAGCGGATTTCTTTGAAGCTCACAAACGACTATGAGATTGTAGTGGTGGGTGAGAACGTGAAGTTCTTGTCCAATGTGGTTTCAGTGTTAGAGGCTAAGAGGTTGGTCGAGTTGGGGTGCAAAGCATACCTAGCGTATGTGATGAACCCTAACATGAGTGAGGTCAGACCTCAGGACATCCAGACAGTAGGTGATTTTCCTAGTGTGTTTCCAGAAGAATTGCCAGGGTTACCACCGGACAGAGAGGTAGAGTTCAGCATTGAGACTTATTCTGATTCAGCTCCTGTTTCGATTGCTCCGTATCGCATGGCACCGAAAGAATTTAAAGAGTTGAAGACTCAGTTGCAAGAATTGACAGATAGAGGTTTTATTCGACCTAGTTCTTCGCCTTGGGGTGCACCAGTGTTGTTTGTGAAGAAGAAAGATGGAAGTATGAGAATGTGCATAGATTATAGACAGTTAAATCAGTTGACAGTGAAGAACAAATATCCGTTGCCTAGAATTGATGACTTGTTTGATCAGTTGAGATGAGCATATGTCTTTTCGAAGATTGATTTGAGATCAGGTTACTACCAGCTAAAGGTTAGAGAGGTTGATGTACCGAAGACGGCCTTTAGGACTAGATATGGTCATTACGAGTTTTTAGTCATGCCATTTGGGTTGACTAATGCACCGGCAGCTTTCATGGACATGATGAATAGGATCTTCCATCAGTATTTAGATCAGTTTGTGGTTGTATTTATAGATGACATTTTGGTGTATTCGCGAACTGAAGAAGACCATGACCGACACTTGAGACTTGTTTTGAAGACTTTGTTAGATCATCAGTTGTATGCGAAGCTCAGCAAGTGTGAATTCTGGATCCGAGAAGTAGTCTTTTTAGGACATGTAGTGTCAGCTGAAGGCATTAGAGTTGATCCGAAGAAGATTGAAGCCATTGTTGAGTGGAAGCAACCGAAGTCTGTGACAGAGGTACGTAGCTTCCTAGGCTTAACCGGATACTATATGAGGTTTGTAGAGGGTTTCTCTAAATTAGCCGCTCCTTTGACACAGTTACTTCAGAAGAGTGTTCAGTTTGAGTGGACAGATGCAAGACAGAGAGCCTTTGAGAAATTGAAAGAAGCTTTGACCCAAGCTCCGATTTTGATTCAGCCTGAGTCCGGGAAGGACTATGTAGTCTACAGTGATGCTTCTTATATAGGGTTAGGATGTGTTCTTATGCAAGACAAGAGAGTAGTGGCTTATGCCTCAAGACAGTTGAAGACCCATGAGCGCAACTATCCGACCCATGACATAGAGTTAGCTGCAGTTGTGTTTGCTCTGAAGATTTGGAGGCATTATTTGTATGGTGAGAAATGCACAGTATACACCGACCATAAGAGTTTGAAGTACATTATGACTCAACGAGATTTGAATCTCAGACAGCGTAGGTGGTTAGAGATGCTAAAAGACTATGATCTTACTATTGAGTACCATCCGGGTAAGGCCAATGTAGTGGCCGATGCATTGAGTAGGATGGTGGCCGTAGACTTGAGAGCTATGTTTTCTAGATTGAGTTTGTCTGGAGATGGTGGCTTGGTAGCCGAGCTTCAGGTTAGACCTACTCTAGGTCAGTTGATTCGAGAAAAACAACTCTTAGATAGATCTTTGGCACCTCACGTGCAAGATATAGCCGAGGGTAGATCTTCAGACTACAGTTTCAGTATTGATGGGGTTTTGTGTTTCAAGGATAGAATAGTTGTGCCAGAAGACAGAGATTTGAGACGTACGATCTTGACTGAAGCCCACAATAGTCCGTTTTCTATGCATCCGGGAAGTACGAAGATGTACTGCGATTTGAAGAATGAGTACTTTTGGGTTGGCTTGAAGAGAGATGTGGCCGAATTTGTGAGTAAATGCTTAGTGTGTCAGAGAGTGAAGGCGGAACATCAGGTTCCCTCAGGTTTGTTACAGCCGTTGAGAATCCCGGAAAGGAAATGGGAGAATATCACCATGGATTTTGTTTCGGGCTTGCCTTTGACTCCTACGAAGAAGAACTCAGTTTGAGTGATAGTGGATCGATTTACGAAGTGTGCTCACTTCTTGGCAGTCAACACTACTTACACCTTAGATAGATTGGCCGATTTGTACATTGGTGAGATTGTGAGGCTACATGGTGTGCCGAAGTCCATTGTGTCAGACAGAGATCCGCGGTTTACTTCTAGATTTTGGGAGTGTCTGCATACAGCTTTGGGTACCCGTTTGAACTTCAACACTTCTTATCATCCTCAGTCAGATGGTCAGTCAGAGAGGGTTATTCAGATCTTAGAGGATATGCTGCGTTGTTGTATCATAGACTTTCAGGGTACTTGGGAGAAGCATTTGCCTCTAGTAGAGTTTGCGTACAATAACATTTTTCAGTCGAGCATTCAGATGGCTCCGTATGAGGCCTTGTATGGCCGAAAGTGTAGGACTTCAGTTTGTTGGGCCGAGGTAGGGCAGAAATTGTTACCTATGCCAGATTTGCTCAAGGGGACAACCGACAAGGTAAAATTGATTTGTGATCGTTTGAAGGCTGCTTCGGATAGGCAGAAGTTCTATGCCGATTTGAAGAGAAAGGAAGTTGAGTTCTCAGTGGGTGAGAAGGTGTTCTTGAAAGTGTCTCCGTGGAAGAAAGTGATGAGATTTGGCCGAAAGGGGAAGTTGAGTCCGAGGTACATAGGGTCGTACGAGATTGTGAAGAGGGATGGTCTCGTTGCTTATTAGTTGCGTTTGCCATCCGAGTTAGAGAAGATACATGATGTGTTCCATGTGTCGATGCTTCGCAAGTATAGGTCCGATCCGTCACATGTTATGCCCGTAGAAGAAATTGAATTGAATCCGGATTTGACTTATGAAGAAGAGCCCGTTGAGATCTTAGCTTCTGACAGTAAGGTGTTGAGGGGTAGATCGATTGAGTTAGGGAAGGTGCGGTGGCAACGTAGAGGTGTGGACAAGGCCACTTGGGAAAGGAAGGAGGATAAGGAAAAGCAGTTCTCGTATCTCTTTCAATCAGGTAATTTCGGGGACGAAATTCCTTAAGTGGGAGAGAGTTGTAACACCCGTGCTTTGGGCCTAGGAGTTAGCCGGTTTATAGTTCGATTCAAATAAAATTTAATTAAAACAATCCAATTTCAAATAATGATCTAATTGAGTTTTAATATGAAGGGAGGGACCTATGTTGCTATTTACCCAAATTTTAAAATAAAGCAAGACAACTTTAAGGAAAAAGTTGTCATCTTCCTTCTCATTCCCCCTTTCCCAACATCAAACCCCTCTCCCCCATTTTCAAACTCTCTCAAAACCCTAGTTACTATTCCATTGATTTGTTAGCCGATTTCAACACCAAATTAAGAGGTAAATACGTTTTCTTAACCTCCTCTCTATCCTCTACTTATCTATGGTTTTAGATTTCAAAAATATGAAGTTTTGGAAATTAGGGTTTATATTAAAGTTTGGATTTTTAAGGGGGTTTTTCAATTTGTTTTGATAAATTGTGTTGGGGTTTTGTTTAAGCATAATGAAATACACAATATATATTAATTTGGTTGATTTTGGATGAAATTTCGTAGTGGGCCCTTAGGGCAAATTTTAGAGTATGAAAACTTGGGTTTTTGGTGGGTTTAATGTTGAAATTGAAGGGCTGATGGTCTACCTATGTTAGGAAGGTGATTTGGGATGTTTTGGAAGTCATTTGGATGTTTGGAAGTGGGTGTTTCAGCCAAGGATTATTGGAGTACGAAAATTGGGTTTTTGAGATATTATGTGGTTTGGGAATTTATGGAAATTGGGTTGTGTTTGCAAAGTAAATTGATGGTTGAGTTTAGCATTGAATTGGGAAGTAATGAATGTGTTTTGTTTGACTAGAAGCAAGATGGAACGTTGAGGAGGCTTTGGGACCGAGTCTGGGTTCGTAGGAGGATTGGTTCGAATTGCTAAGGAAGGGCGGTGAGTGGTCTTAACTTGTTTTAAAGTTTGGTTCGAGCATGAGTAGTGTGTGTGTGTAAAGTGTGCTTGGTAGGCCACTTCCTTATAATCCAAGTAGTTAATTTAGTCTTGCTTTCCTTAAATGCAATGTGCTTAATGACTATGCCCTTGTACTTGTGATTATATGGTGCATGTATGTATATCATGATGTGGATATATGTGATGAGCATGAGTGTGTTGATGATATGTGATTGATGATGATAATTGGCACTAAATAATTACCGGTTGTAAATGATCGATCATTAGGATAGTGTGCACACAAATTGAGTCAAAACGTATGTTGCCTTGATGGCGTTAAGTCATCAAGGAGGAGTACGGTGATGTAACATTCCACAGGAAGCTTATATTTATTTCTACGGGATGATGAGTGAAATCCCATCCGTAGGGCATGTGGCGATGAGTGGAATCCCGCACATGCAAGGGCCGGTGATGAGTGAAATCCTACCGAGGTAAAGTGTTGTTGAGGTTTAAATCCGCACAATCGGGGTAATTAAAGTGGCCAATTAAACTTGTTCATGTATTGTGATATATGATGGTGATATGTGATTGTGGTATATGGTGTTGTTGCATGATGTGGATGTTGATGCTTAAACTTGATAGGATTGAGAAACCATATATGCCACTTGAAAGACTAGCTAGGCCTACTTGATTTTAATGCCTATGCTTGATGTATGTAAGACTAGGATTAACGTGCTTGAACCCTGCATTGTTGATGTTTTTCGTTTTAGAGCACCCTCACTAAGCTTATAGCTTACGCTCTCTATGTTCAACAATGCAGATCATTAGCGTGGTGTTAGCTCGAGGCAAGGCAAGAAGGGTTTTCCAAGTTGTTGCTCAAGTATGGTTGATTTTGTAGTAGTTAAGCAATGTGGCAATGGGGTGTCTTTATGTGAGCTTGTATGACTCATTTATATGTTTTGATGATAAGTTGATTGTGGTTTGTAAGCATGATATGCTATGATGTTTGTTGGGTGTGCTAGCATGTCTATCAATGTTAGGTTGCCTTGATGTGGGTGTGAACCTCCATATGCTTGTCTTGTGCCTTAGAGGCTTTGAGTTTCCTTGTATGACCTTAAATGTTGAGATGCCTTTGGTTGAAATGCCTTTGCTTGGAAGTTTTAGTTGCTTGTATGATTGAGTCATCACCTTGTGTTGAAATGTGCCTATAGTCTCAAGTTTAAGCATGCCTAAACCCTTGGTTGACATAGGATGCATGTTAGTGTGTTGGTTGAGGTTTGGGAGGGATTTAAGGGCCACCTTGTGCCTTAAACCAGCTCAAACCTGTGTTTTCGAAGCAGGGGTATCGATACGGTTGGTCCCGTATCGATACGGCCTTCATGTTTCAGGCCCCGTGTTTCGATACGCGAGGGGGCGTATCGATACTATTTTGGCTACTGGAGCTACTGTCCAGTTCAGTATCGATACGGACCTTCATGCGTATCGATACGGTTCCCTTAGTGTTGACCCTGGGGAAGTCAACAGTTGGGGAGGGTATCGATACACACCTAGGGTGTATCGATACGGTCTCCACGGGTTGACTTTGACCCTTTTACCTGGTCAAGGGGTATCGATACACCCTTTAGGTGTATCGATACCGCCTGCAGTCTAATTTTAAAATAGGGCTGTATCATGATAGTTTGAGTTCGTCCGATTGTTTTGTATATGTCGTTCCGCTGTATGATCACATAGGATTAAATACTCATCTAGACAAGATTTAAAATGAAAAAAATAGGGTTGCTAACCGAGGGGGAATTCCCTAGGGAGTTTTCACTCGGTTTTCCCCGTGTAGCTTACTCGGACCGGTCATCCGGCCAGACCGGGACGAGGGGGTTACAGTTGGAACTCCACTGACAAGAACCGAGATAGAAGCTGTTGATATACATCGATATATCCATGATTTCCACCGATCACCGAACCCTATTTTCTCTATAACTTTTATAAGTATTGGCCATTCAACCGAATCGTAGGCTTTTCTAAAATCCACTTTGAATACAACCCCTTGAAATTCCTTTTTCCTCCAATAGTCAATCCCTTCGTTTGCCATAAAAATACAATCTAAAATATGTCTACCTTATGTGATTGTGAATTGTGATGCACCAAATGATAGAGTTCATACAAAACTTCAGTCTTCTTGCTAGGACTTTCGACAAAATTTTGTATAAGCCTCCAACTAGGCTAATTGGTCTGAAGTCATCCAAGCAATCCGGATTTGATTTTTTAGGGATAAGAGTTATGAAAGCATGGTTGATCCCATGTTCCCATCTCTTTCCTTTGTAGAAATATGAAAAGAATCTCAAAATTGACTCTTTTAAGCTCGGTCAAAATTTCTTGAAGAATCTCATATTTAAACCATCTAGACTCGATGCTTTATTGCTATCAGAAGAGTTTATAGCTTCCCACACTTCCTCCTTGGAAAATTCCTTCTCCAGTAAGTTGTTTTGTACCTTGAACAGTCTTAAAAATCCATGCTCATATCTTCAGTGGGTAATGTAGAGGCTTCCCCGAAAGCTTTCATGAAAAAGTCCCTTACACAACTCTTTATTCTCATCGGATCTGTGATACTTTCTCCATTAATCTTCAAGCATCTAATGGAGTTCCCTCTTTTCCTTGCCGAGGCACACAAGTGAAAGTATTTTGAATTCCTATCTCCAAATTGAACCCATTTTGATCTACAATTTTGGTGCCAAATACTCTCCTCAATTTTGTATAAGTTCCACAGTTCTTTCCTATTTTTAATAACTTCATCCCATCCACTTAGACAAGAAGATCCCTACACCAAGGATCTTTCCAACTTGTGTGTCTTTTTTTCTAAGACTCGAATGGCCTTGTTTATCTCATCAGTCTTGTTGCCCGGCCACTTCTTTATCTCTTGCTTTATTTCTTTAAGAATTTTAAAAATATTATTCCCCTTGTTCTTTTTTGTCAGCTTGAGAATAGCCGAGTCAACCATATCCACCAACCCTTTATCTTCCAACAAGTAATTGTAAAATCTGAAGGGTTTGGGGCCCCAATTAATCCTGTCCCTTACCAGTTTAATTGCATTGTGGTCTGAAATTGATCTCAGAAGTAGGACTTGGTAGATGTTCGAAAAGGCCTCCAAGAAAGGCACGCTTGCTAGAAATCGATCTAGTCTAACAAAGGTGGGCTCCTCCCTGTTATTACTCCATGTAAATTTTCCCCCAGAAAGAGACAAGTCTACTAGTTCTGTTTGGAAGAGAAAGTTCCTGAACACTTTCATACTCGATACATTCTGGTGAGCCCCAATTTTCTCCTCCGGTGAGAGGTAAACATTGAAATCACCCCATGCAAATAGGAATATCCAGACCCTCACATAAACCCTTTAGTTCTTCAAAAAAAGTCTTTCTTTTTCACTTCTATAGTTGGCCCATACACGTTAATAAAAACACATTTAAATTGATTCTCCTTAACCTTCCCCCGTAAAGCAATAAACATGTTATTCAATGTTCTGCCAGTAACCTCAAACCAATTCTCATCTCAGGAACTTAACAGTCCTCCGGCTTCACCTTTCGTCGGTGCAATACAAAAATCTTGAAGTCGATCCCCAAATAACCTCCGTAGAACTAAATGACTAAACTTCACCATTTTAGTCTCTTGTAGAAATACGACAGCTGGTTTTCTGTCCTCAATCAATTTCCTGACTGCTCTCGACTTTTCTTTCCTACCCAAACCTCTTATATTTCACGATACTACAGAGAGATTAACCATTTGATTTGAAAACTAAATCTCAACTTTTATATGAGGGGTTATTGTGAATTTTTCCTCTCCCTTATCTCCAAATTGATTACTTTTTCTATGAAGGCATGCTTCCCTCCTTCAAAAGAAATTCCCAGCAGATTACTAACCTCCCAAGTAGCCATCGGTTCTTCCAGGATCTCCTTGAAGTTGGATGAAGATGTTGTAAATGAACTTACCCTCTCTAAAGCTTCAAGCAACAAACTTCTTCTAGCACTCACATGGATTCTTCGATTTCCTTTAATGGAGACATGCCCGCGAAAATCTTCCTCCATTGACTTGTTAATCCTTGGGTTGATCTTTTTAACCTCGCGAAATACTTCACCATCAGACTTAGGAGACCCTTCTGTTGGTTGTGATCTCGAGAGAGCCCTATTGCAGATCCTATCGCTCGGATTAGCTGGTACTCTTTATGTCTCTCTTTCGTTTTGGTAGATTACAATTGTCTCAGAAGGGTCACTACTTTCAATAATAACATCGGTCTGATGGACCTTGTCTAAATTCCCAAATACAAGTTGGTCCTTAACGTTTGGCCCAATCATCCATATATATTTAGAATGAGCCTTATACTTTTTCTTTTCTAGCTTGTTTATTATTCTGTCACGGTCCACTCTATCAAAAGAGCCCAAAGGATTTAATCCACCCTACCTGGCCATCTCCACCGATTGGTCACACTCATCACCCTTCTCTGACCGGAACCAGCATATTCTTTCGGCCGATCTCCTGTAAACTTTATCGAAAAACCATCTCCCTCTCCAATGAGTCGGGGCACTCCTTATAGATAGGCGGCTGAGCGTGGTGGACATCAATCTCCACCCCATATGATATGTTGAGCGAATTTTCTGATTACCCACGCTTTCCCCACCAGTTCTTTCGGGAGAAAGATTATTTTTTTCAATCCCACATGTTCTTGCGAATGATCGTTCCAAACTCTTTTGACTCAAATTTTCAATTTTTTCTTTGTTGTCTACTCCATAGCCCAGTTGCGCAATATTTACAATGGGCCCATGCATTTTGATCCTCTTAATGGGACTCGCAACCTCTTCATCGTTCTCAGAATGGGCTTCTACACCACAAGATGGGCTGCCGAAATCCCTCATGCCTAGGCCCGGGAACTCCTCATTAAATTTTCTTGTAGTTTCGATGAAATCTGTCTCCTTCTCATTACTAAGTTCATTCCTTTTTGTCTACTACAATAATTGCAAATTTGTGGCTGCTTTTGAGTTGCCACCTGCCAACGCCTCCTCGAGTCACGAAGAGACCCGATTCAATGACTCTTTCAGCGGATGTTCGTAATCTTCCTACTACTATTTCGACCGAACTCTGTCGTAATCCTCCAGTGACTCCCCATCCGCCCAAGTTGTCCTCTGGTTTCAACGACGCTGAACCTATATTTACCATGATTTTGTACGATCTCCCATCTGTTAGGATAATGATCTGACTTGGGACGTCAAAACTCAAAAGGGCTAACTACTCTCAGTAATAGCTTGGCTGCCTCGCATTTCTTCATGGATATGAACCAATGAATCCCATCGACTAGCTATATCGGTGAAGAAGGTATCATTCCATCAGTTTAGTGGAACACCCATAAGTTCAACTGAGCAGAAAGCCATTGGGACACCAATCGATCCATCCAGATAAACTAATAAGACATTTCATCTCTTTTGGTCGTCCTTGCCTCCTTAAGACTCTCCTCCGATGGAAATTTTATAATGCAGGAATTCCATATGTATCCCCATCTAACCAGTTTGACGTCTAAACTAATATTTTTCAAGGCTCTCTGGACTACTCTCAGCTCCTACACCAGTTAGGGCGTGCTTCATCCATTCTTTCTCCTTAGCTAACCAGTTTTTCTGTCGCAGGCTCGCAACCTGAATTTTTGGATTTTCCAAAGCTTCCTTATACAACCTTCCGTCAATAAATTTGCTGAATAATCTCTGTTTGGATTCAACATTTTTCTTCACCTGATTTTTACCAGCCTTCACAGCTTTGTTCCTCCAACTTGCTCCTAATACCTCCCTTCTCGCAAACTTCGCTATTCCAACAGATCGCATTATTAACATTCGCTATGGCGTTTTCCATGTCTTCCTTGCATCTAAAGTGAATCCTTGTACTTTGGCTTTCGATTGACTAACGGGATGAAAACCTTTACAACTTTACCATAACGCTTAAAATAATCCCATAAAGCTTTCCTAGAAACTCTCATGCTAAGATTATTGACGAAAGCAACCCAATTTTCAGTCGATGTTGAAAGGACTTTTTGACTTCTTGCTCCAGTGGGGAGAGAAGTGGTTTTCGAAGGCTTTGGACTTTTTTTTACTTACCTCTCAGAAGCAGCTTTGTTTTTCGTTGAACTTGCTTGCCAGTAATAATTTTCCTGAGAGAGTGATGGAAATTATTTTGGACGACTATGAAGATAAAATTACTCATTAAGCCTTTATATATCAATATATGGAAATGTTATTTTGTTCCAAGACTTTTGGTGTCTGCTAATCAGATTCATATGAATCTTATTTATAACCAAAGTTATTTTCTCTAACCATAAAACTCAAATTCGAAATTTTACTTAAAGATATCAAATTCATTATTATTAATATATACATCTACATAGCTTATTTGGATGGAGTGGTGAAATTTGTGGGAACAGAAGAAGAGAGTGAATAATTGAATACTATTGTTAGTAGCAATGGATAATGACCATGTCAATGATTCCCCATTAGTGGGCAGGAATTGGAAGCATCCAACTGAACCCACGTTAGCATATAATCCCCAGACAACGGCATAATAATAGCCATCCGGCATTCTTTTATTAGCCAAAAACTGTTAAAATCCTCCGCTCAACAAAACTTTACACAACAGTAAGAAGGAAACAAGAAGAAAAAAAAAACATAAACAAATCATTCAAAGTTCAAACAACGTTAATCTATCAGGCTCTCTCGTTATACCACTCTTACTTTTCTGCAAGACATACTGCACTTGCACTTGAAGAAAGACAAGGGTTTGTTTCCCTTTTGTTGTTTTCCACCAAGGAAACTTGAATCTCACTCTCCACATAGAATATTTGCCTGTATTCGTCTTTTACCAGGTACCCTTTCCTCTCTTTGGCTGTCCCTTCAGCAAACTCAGCCTACATAGTCCATAGATGTATTGAAGGTTCTTTTTTTTTAATAAAAAAATACTTATTTTTTTGTGTTTGATTGTGGAATGTGATTTTGTAGTGAAATAGAACTCCAATAATGATGGAGAGGGCAGAGTCATGCCAAAAGCTATATACAAGACTGCGGTTATGGGAGTTCCCTGATGAGTATCTGATCGAACCCACCGATGGCTCTTCTGCTTCCTCTTTGTCAATTAATCGTGTGGATGCCTCAATCAAGCTCGTTGGTGGGTTTCTTTTATCTTTTCAATTTTGGTCTTTGGTTGGTAAAGTGCTAGATGTTTTACTGGGAGTCTTTGTCTGTTGTATAGATGCTATCCCAGAATGCAGCTCTGTTCGTGCTCCGAAGATTCAGACCATCTTTGGAGTAGTCGGAATGCTAAAGCTTGTTGCAGGTATGATAGGTTACTATGAACATTTCTGAGGTTTTCCAATGTAGTGCCTTGTTAGATCAGTAGGGCACATGGATCTTCAAGATCCAATGAGAGGAGAGGACAATTGGTTTTCTTTTGTTATTTTGAATCTTTGATATCTTCTCAGAATTAGGGCTGGTGGTTTCTCCAATCATTTTGATGTGTTAAATTTTATGTGTTTAGGATCATATTTAATTGTTATAATGGAGCGTGAATGTGTTGGATCTTACTTGGGGCATCCTATCTTCAAAGTCATATCCATGAAAATTCTCCCTTGTGATCATTCGCTTAAAGACTCTTCTGCAGAACAGGTACATCGGCTGGTTCCTCACTTTTTCTTCTAGCAAGCGTGATTCGATTGATTGAATAACACAAGTATCTTTTTTACCATATTTGGCAGAAAAGGGTGGAGAGTGAGTTTTCCGGGCTGCTAAAAGTTGCAGAGAGGACTGTTGGTCTCTTTTTCTCTTATGACACCAATTTAACACTGAGGTGAACTACTTTCTCAAACTAGGCCTTGCATATATGCATGCTTAGAACAAATTTCTTTCTCTAAATAGTCACACGTCGAGCAAGAAAGGTCCTGATTTGCACAACAGCATCTTTTTGAGTGACATCTTCTTACCACAAAACTTCTGACCAAAGCAGTTTACAATTACATGAAGTCTCATCGCTACAAAAATCAGCCTTATACATGAACGTGCAAACTGCAAAGTATAAGTTTAAATGTGGCGGTCCTAGGAGGATTAATTTGCAATTCCCTTTAGACTTTCTGGAAACTGAATTGACTTTAGATGTGCCTTTGTTCTGTAAGTTTGAGACAACACATAGGGAGCACATTCGTGAGCAAAATAGGAAACTGTCCCTTTAACGTGTTAAAGCTAATCATCAACCACTAAGTTGTTCCAGTATAATCATCAAGATTTTAATTTGCTAATGAAGGTCAATAGTATGTGATCAAACAACTTGCAAATTTCCAATATATATCAATAGGCTAGGTACTATTGGAATTATTAGCAATTATGTAAAAAAAAAATCATTTTTCCAGTTATTATATTTTCTTTAAATGTTATATTTATGGTGAAGTAACCATTATAAGATTTGGTACACAACAGTGCTCAGCGATTAAATGATCTGGGAGATGAATCTAAATTGCTTCCTCTTTGGAGACAGGTAACTTGTTCAATTTTTAGGTACCTAGTACATGGACTACTCTATTTGAGTATTTGTTTTCTATTTTATGACTTATGAGATACTAGATGATCTGCCACTAGCTTCAAACAGTTTTTCTTTTATGGTAGTTTTTGTAAGCACCGAGTTCAATATTCATCGAATTTTCCATGTGATTCTTCATTGTCACTACTGAGAGGATTTTCCTTATGTTACCAAATGTTTGCCACAGGCAGAACCCAGATTTCTTTGGAACAATTATATGTTGGAAGTACTTATAGACCACAAGGTGAGCTTTTTCCTTTAGTACCTTTGCAGTTCATGCCTCACGTTTCCATCGTTTGCATTTGAACCAGCTAACTACTTTTGGGTTCTGTGGCTGCAGCTTGATCCATTTTTGCTTCCAGTTGTCCAAGGGAGTATCCTTGATGAAACTATTAATTTCAGCAATTTTTGGCACGAAAAGTTCTTATTCCTTTTTACCGGTGTTGGCTTATATTTCTTTCTATTTGAAGCATTCCCTTAACTGCTAATCAGGTTTTCATAACTTCCAAGCAGCCATTGGAAAAGACATTATTGATATTACATTGATTGGTAGAAGATGTAGCCGGAGAAATGGTAATCAAAGCCAGAAATGCCTCTCTATATTTTTTACCCTGGTTTTATCTTGCCTGCAATTTTTTTTCATATTTCTTCTGTGAGAGGGGAAGGTTTCAAATTATTGAATGCTGCGAAAACAATGTAGATCTAGTAGACTAGTACAATTACAGATTCTGCTTTCTAATACGAACAAATTCATATCTTTTGCAAGTTCCATTCATGCATGTTCTGGATAAATTTCATTATTTGTACAAAATATTACCTGGCAGAATTGCATCATCCATTTTAAGTTTTTTTTTTTTTTTTTTGAGGGGGTGGGGGGGATAGGAAATGGATTTACCAAAGAGATATATAAAATAAATTTTAAACCCCTCCATTTTCTTACTTCAAAATTTTTAGGCCTTATGCAGACAACTTAATCTCATTGATTATGCATTGTTTGAAAGGAACCCGAATGTGGAGAAGAGGAGCTGATCCTGATGGGTATGTTGCAAATTTCGTGGAAACAGAGCAAATTGCGCAGATGAATGGTTTCGTTGCATCATTTGTTCAGGTAACAGTCGCTACTAGTTTAATTTCAATGTATAAAACCAATATGTTACAAAATTTGGCCTCCTTTTCAGTCCTTATAAGTTTAGAGAAGTATCAAGCATAAACATTTTTTCTTCCTGAAAAGTAGAAATTTATTAATAAATAAAGGATTATACGCCAAAATAGTCAGACAGATCAAAACAAAGTTACAAGCATTAAGAACCTCTTTCAAGTGCAATCAGCAGCGCGCTGACTCTACCCACTCCTGCCTTGGAAAATTTATCGGCTTCAGGAGAAAATTTCTTAATGCTAAAGGAGAAGATTTCTTGTAAAAGTTCAGATATGTTCCTTGCTTACTCCTGGCCTTGCAATATTGGATGGTTACATGAAAGAGGAAGAAATGAGGGCCATTTTTTCTGAATATGCATCATAATAACCACATCAGGGACTTCAAAAGTTCACCGCATGAAGTGGTATTCTACATTATTTTGGTGTGAAATGAAGACAAGCAGTTGAACAAAGTCCAAAGAGACTGCGTTCATAATTTCTTGGAAGGTTTAAATAGGGGGTGTATGCAAATATTCAGTGTATAAGTTATGAGGGCCATTTTTTCATGTTCTACAAGTTATTGGATCAGATTGTTATAACCCCTTCCCTTGTTTTGCCTCTTACAGGTTCGGGGGTCAATGCCGTTTCTTTGGGAGCAAATTGTTGATTTGACTTATAAGCCTAAGTTTGAGATTGTAAAACCTGAAGAAGCTGTAAGTGTGTTCATTTATTGCAACTATTTTATTGCACACATGAATTTCTTCTACCTTCACTGACTTTTCTGATATTATGACATGCTATGTAGCCCCGAGTGGCTGAGAGGCATTTCCTGGATCTAAGGAAAAAATATGGAGCCGTACTAGCTATTGATCTAGTCAACACGGTGAGCATTGGATGACTGCTGGCGTGCAGTATGCAACTGTAATTTGTTATATTAAATATACTCAAATCCTCTTATGAAATGATAGAGAACATCTTTTGACAATATACTTTGTCGTTGCAAAAGGTGAGTTGTTTGCATTTGGACAAGCATTTATTCATTATTCAAATGTTTGATCATGTGCCACTTTATCTCTTACCAGACTGGAGATGAGGGGCGTTTAAGTGCAAAGTTTGCAAGTTCAGTGGAACCTATACTGAATGACGATTTAAGGTACTGTTTCTGTTTATCTAGATCTTTTCTTGTTTCTTTTTTTTGTTATGTTCTATGAAATGATCTGTAATCCTGCAGATATATTCACTTTGATTTCCATAAGATCTGTGGACATGTTCATTTTGAGCGCCTTGCCTTCCTCTATGATCAAATTGCAGATTTTCTTGAAAAAAATGGGTATGTTTTGGTAATTGAATTTATCTGTGGTGTGCAATTTGATAACTGTTCCTAGTGCACTTTTTATTTGATTGATTTTGCAATGATAGGTTTTGGAATATTGTTCCCTTAGTAAAAGTTCATAGCAATGAAATATAGTGATTAATGTTGGGTTCTCTTTGTTCAAAACTGATAGGTACCTCTTGTTGAATGACAAGGGTGAGAAAATGAAGGAGCAACATGGAATTGTAAGGACCAACTGCATTGATTGCTTAGACCGCACCAATGTTACGCAGGTGCGTTTTAAACTAGATATATCTAATTTTGGCTTTGTCTATAGTGGCGCAACACGTTCGCCCAGGCATTTTCTTTTTGGATAGAAAAACTTATGCTTAGTGCATACCCGCGGTGACAATTTCAATTCCAATCCAAACCTCTACAGATTACTTTCATTTTCTGAATGCTGCTCCTTCTGAATGGTTGTTACTTATAAGAGTAAGGCGAGATATTTCATGGGAGGTGTATTAAGTACTACAATGAATACATAAATGGATGTTTCTGACCTTAGAAAGTGCTTCCGGTAACTAAACCGACGAAACATATAGTTTTGAATTTGATGTATGAGACTATCTCATAGCATATATGTTACTTTTGTTGTCTAAGTTGCAATGTAGATCTCTCTCTCAGACACATACTCAAGGAGAGGTGCATGTAGTTACCCGTTATTCTTGTTTGCCATACTTTTAGTGTTCTTCACTTCCATAACTGTACTAACCTATGTTTGCAGAGTATGATAGCTAGGAAAGTGTTGGAACTTCAGCTTAGGAGAATTGGTGTTTTTGCCGCTGAAGAAACTATTAGCTCACATCCAAATCTAGATGAGAAGTATAAAATATGTAAGTATTTCCATTTTCTTAATCTAATAATTTTCTTTCACAGGATGATCCTTCCTAACTTCTATTACTTCCGATTATATGTCACCTAAAAAAACTTTTAAATGTTTGCACACATTCAGTGTGGGCTAATCATGGGGATGACGTAAGCATACAATATTCTGGCACTCCTGCACTGAAAGGAGATTTTGTCAGGTACATTTGCATCCTGATTTTACACATTGAGTGTTGATCTTTATATCCGGAAAATGTCAGAGTCTCGTGCTATGTTGGTGCATCTTCGTACAGACAGCAGTGTATCAAATTTTTCTGCTAAATGTTGGTTGCTATATCCAGCATTCTCTGAGAATACTTTCATTAATAATAAATTTGGATGGACACTAATGATATGCTCTATGAAGGTTTTCTTTAAACTGAAAAGATTTCAACAGCATAGTTATTATTGAGCCTTTCTAGTTCTCCTTTGGTATGCTTTCAGTTGTGTATCAAGAAATTTCGGCATCTGTGTTTGGAAGTTAAAATAAGGCATTTGAATTCTTTAAGTAATTTTATCTATTCTAAAGCATATTAAGAACGTGTCAAAGGCATTTGACCTTAGTTACATTTTGTGTGCAAATTTAAAAATATGGCTATTTTGTTCAACATTGAAGCCATTTTATGTCCCCGTTTGGAATTGATCAATGGGTTTTGACCTGTCCGTTTCATGTGAGCTGTAGGTTTGGTAAGCGAACAGTTCAAGGGATCCTTAATGATTTATATAATGCCCTCGGTCGATATTATTTTAATAACTTTGCTGATGGAACAAAACAGGTACGGATACTTTGTTTCTTTAAGTAATACTTGCAACAATTAGCAAGTAGGTTAATATTTCAAATTATTTTCACTTACTGTCACCCTTTATAGCTGTCTGTAAATGTATGGGGTGGGATAAGGGTAGGTCTATCTTTTAGTTATTTTCTTTCCCTAATTCTAATGATAGAAAATGTTTTATATGCATAAGTTTCCATCAATCGATAATAATATTTCACATCGAACTTCTGTTTCAGCATTCTTACTGTTAAAATAGGTGTCATTTCTGTGATGGTATTCAATATAGAAGCTGACATTCTCTAATTTATTTGTCACACGCGTGAAGGATGCGATTGATCTCCTGCAAGGACATTACATTGTTTCTGTCAGCCGGGATATAACACCACCATCACAAAAAGGAGGCCTTGAGTCTATGGCTGTAAGTATCGATTGAACAAAAATATGGCCTTCATGCTTTCATTGCATTATTTGTGATGTCTATGAAGCTTTATAATGTATGCAACTGCTTAATTTTTGAAGAAATTGCAACCTTGTTTTTGTGAATTATACAAGAAGCTTATGTCAGGTTACAGTTCTCAACAGAAATTTACAGTTTATTGTTCATTGACTTATCCTTGTCCGATACAATTTATCAACACTTCACTGCAGGTTTGAGGCCTGCAGAGAGAAATAGTGTTCCATTTGTATTCAGTGCAAAACCTTCTATTGAAATTTTATAAATGTAGATATATGCTTTTGTATGTAACTTTAATGTATGTGTTTCATTTTTTAGTTGCTGGTACCAAGATTGAATACAGATGCATAGATGTATGCTTTTGTATGTAACTTTATTGTATGTGTTGAATGCTTTTAGCTGTCTTAGTAGTCTTTTAAGTTCTTATTTTCTTTGTTTTTTCATTCAGAACTTCTCAGCCGCTTTAGGTGTGGTCTCACTAGGGCTATTTCTCACAATCTTGTCACTGGGACAAGGTTAGTTGACTTCTGCTTAATCTAATGATGATGTATAGCTTCATTAGCACAAAAGGGATATTGACATAATCTTTTTTTTTTCACCGCCTGCAGCTCGATATGATCTCCGACACTTAATTTTCGCAGCTTTGTGGGCTGCCATAAGTGTTGGTGTTGCAGCAGTTGTGAAGGCTAACGGCAGGATCTTCTGCAATCGCCCTCGTTTGCATAAACCTCGTCGTTGATGCATATTCTGAATGCTATGGGAAATAAAACTTGTTCAAAAGCTTTCATCTTGCTGAATCGTAGTTATTCTTTCACACATTTTTTTTGTAGTCCATTTAGTTTTAATTTAAATGTTTTCATACCTCAATCATATTGTTATTCTGCCATTAACTTAACATTAAATTAAAAGTATATTCTTTCCCGTTGGTTTCTTATAAATGTTCACCTCGTGCATTGTTTGATAGTTGCAACTACAATTCCATTTTCACAACTTGTGCTTAATTGGAATTATGAATCATATTACCATTTTCCTCTTTACATTGGCCAAGAAGTTTTAATCGTTGCATGTTGAGTATTGGAGCATAATAGAACGCATCGGCACGGTCAAAGCGACTTCCAATTCGATTCGGTTGTGGAATTGGGTGGGTATAATAGAACCAACAGATTTACATTAATTACAACAAAGGAACAATTGGGTTCTTAATTTGAAAGCCAAGGCATGGCAATGTAATAACTAATTATAAGAAGGCCAAGTAGCCTACACAGATAAGAGCTCATGCAGGAGACACAATTTTCTTTAGCATTGTAAGTGTGCCTATAACTGCTGCTTCTTTTTCTCCAAATAGGAACGGGTATGTTGGAATTTTAATATCACCCACACCAGCTGTGGCAAACCAATCTCGGGCCACAACACACCAGGAGAATACAATTGGCACTGACTAGTTTGCCAAAGCAGAAAATTGCTTAACCGGGTCTCACCGGAGCTTCGAATTAGTATGTCAGGATCAGGTGCAACTGCCATATACATGTGCTTCTCGACATCTACCAGCTTTATTACAGGATACTCCTCTCTCAAACTCACACAACCATCTGAAAATTCACCGCTTTTACTTGCCTTGGATGTTACAACCTGGTCCCAGTTAGACTCAAATGATTCACGGGCATGATATGTTGTGAGGCCATTCTGAAATCCCCTGGCCACCCCATTGCAACCTCTTCTGTGCTTTAATCCTCGAGATTTAACCAATGTATCATCGTAAAAGTTCTGAACATCATTCACAACCATACTGTTAAACTTCTCGCTGTCTTTTACATCTTCTGTCACGCCATCATCAGACTTGTGCAGTCGAATTTCATTCCTCTTTTCGTTACACGATCCTTCCACAGCATGCAAAATTTCATCGGATGCAGTATAGGCCATACAGACTAAAAGCACTGCACGACTATTGTTAGATGTGATCCTCATTACCTTTTCCGCCATGGCCCTGACAGGTTCACTCAAGAGTTTCAAATTACCAATGAAATACACCCTGATGCCATACTGATCCACAATGCTTTCTTCCGCAAGCAAAGCCTCCATCTTCTCTAGCATTAGATCCATTAAACTTTGAACCTCATCCGGTTGCCTCTTAAAATTTTCAATGCTGAAGGCGTACACAGTAACATACTTGATACCTAAATCATAGCAGTAATGAAGCAGAGACATTAAAGCCTGATAGCCAGCCTTGTGGCCATCTCCTTCTTTCAGAATCAGCTTCTTTGCATACCTTCGGTTTCCATCCATGATAAAAGCGATGTGAGCGGGGATTGGACCCACCGATAGAACTCGAAATAAGCATCTCCTCAGAAAACTACCTATGTCACCAAACAGCCTATTCACACCATTGATAATGCCACTATATTTTCCCACTTTATTTGCAACAGATGTTACCATTATTAACCTGCTCAATAGAGAACATATATTATTGTTATTACTCTATAAGCAAATTCAGTTGAGTATACATCTTCAATGCCAAACATGCAAAAGAAAATATATATAGGAAATTGGTCAAAGCAATTGCTTTTTGTTCCAAGAACAGAGAGAGAACAAATGAGGCAATAGAATAAGTGGCATGGGTAGAAGCACAAGGAGGAAAACACAGAAACTCAGCATAAATAAATAAATAAAAGGTTAGTTGCAGCATTCTTACAAACACCTACACAGCACATGAATATGCTTAGATTTGAAAAACAACCCAAAGTTGATCCTTTTTCACCGCAAACAGAAAATTTAGACTCAAATGAGACCAAAGTGTCTCCACTCTCCACCCAAATCGACTTCCCAAAAGAAAACACACTTTTTTTTCGGGTAAAAAATGTTTTCTTGCAGATGTCTGAACAGATCATTCTAAAAGAAGGGATAAGCAGCAGCAAAAGCAAAAGTAAAAGGGAACTATGAACAAACTTACCAAAGAAAAGCAGAAAATTTAGATTCGATATGGTCGTAGCGAGGAGAAGACAAGAATCTACAAGTACACCAGTCAACTGAAAAAGCCTGCACTATACAAACACAAGGACAATATTAAAATCTGTGATCTGTGAACTGGGTAGTTATTTATTTCTCTTATTAGTACCAATTTCCCATTCATTTTCCGCGACTCGACAGCCGAGGCGGGAACTCAAAGAAACAAACAAATTAAAATAGAAACAAAATCCAAATTGTTGTTCCGTAATTGAGCCTCATAGATCTGCTCTTTTCTAATCAAATCATTAAGGAAAATATTTTGATGAGTGGTTAAAGTTTATAGATTTGTTAACTTTAAAGTCTAGAAATTTAATTTGTATTTAGAGATTTAGATTTTAAGAGATTTACTCCTTAACATAGTAGTTAGAGAAATTCATATTTTCTCATTTAAAGAAGGGCGGTTTTTTTAAATAACACTGTGTCAAAGGATTAATGGTCTGAGTAGGCCACGCCATCCTCTACGATGGAAAAATATAAAATCATAGATAGAATAAACGTTTATGTATGAAAGTAGGAACGATAAAAATAAATGTACTAAACTAATGAATTGAGTATTAATCCATATTTTAATAGGGTATTTTACCCATTTATATATTAAAGTATAATTTTTTTTTGAAAGTATAACTCTTAAATTAAGGGTTCATGTTTTAAAAAAACCTAACACGCATATATTTTCTCTTAAGTATATTAACTTTAACACTTTGCTCCTTAATATTTTTTTGGGTCACTTACTTCATCCCCTAGAATATGTTTGATTCGACATTTTTTATCAGACATCATTTCTATACATAGCGGATAATCCACATGCTCACAAAAATATTTAACACTTAAACATACATCATTTTAGCTCTCTTATTTATTATAATATAACATGTCAATCAAATTAAATTCAATTGTTCTTAAAAATTGAAAACAAAAACAGAACACGTAGGATATCTTTTATATTCAACAAGCAATAACAACAAACGCAGCAAACTGAAGACATTCAACAACACAACTCAACAATTTATCCATTCTATTCTACATTTACAAAAAAAAATCCATTTCTAGACAATATCTATTACAGTCACCACTCTCCACACAGAACAAAACAAATGTATGAAGACTCCCGCTTACAAAATTTGTCAAATTATAATACATGCAGAAATATCTAAAAGAATAATAATGATCATTCCATCATATTTATGCACCCCATCACAGTAACGCAATGCAGGATCTTGGTCCCAAATTTGATTACTTAGCTTTTCCGGAACGATGACTGCTATATTGTTGTCCGTACCTTGGAGTAGTCGAGGAATGAATGGAGCCGGATTTAGACGAGTCCTTTGATCTTTCCTTGTTGAGTGATTCGATCCGTTCCAATGCCTCCACAACTTCTGTCATGGACGGACGGTTCTTAGGATCATGCTCCAGACACTTCAGGGTGAGCTCGGCTGTTAGCGATGCAGCCTTGGACGAATACTGGCCCTCGATCCGCGCATCCATGAGGCTTTTGCTCTTTCTTTTATGTGACAGTGTTGGTTTAAGCCAATCCACCAGATTTTGCTGTCCGTCCGGCCGCCTTGTGTCCAATGCTCTCAACCCTGTCATCATCTCCAGCAACAGCACCCCGAATCCGTACACATCGCTCTTCACATATAAATGTCCTGTTGGCATAGAATCGGAACTTCAACATTAGCAGCTGCAAACGTATTTTGTGCACACATGTTCAGGGAAACATTTCGTTTTCCGTATCAAGTTAATTCGAATCAAAACAATGCATCAAGAATGGAAATGGCAAATCATCGTTACCGGTGGCGATGTATTCAGGTGCAGCGTAACCATATGTTCCCATAACCCTGGTCGTTACGTGCGAGTCTCCACCGGAAGGCCCCAATTTGGCCAAGCCAAAATCTGATATTTTTGAGTTGTAGTTCTGCAGATGTAAACAGAGAACCATTCCAACTCATATCAGTCTACATTTTGCAAAACTAGATACTTGTACAGTTGTACATATCCATTGAAATCCAAAGGCATGAGGCAAACAAGGACTAACCCCATCAAGCAATATATTAGAGGCCTTGAAATCCCTGTAAATGAGCTTCTCCGAGAAGTGTAAAAATGCAAGACCTCGAGCTGCTCCGATGGCGATTTTAAGCCTGGTTTCCCAAGATATAGGTTCAACTGCTGGATTTCCTGCATAAACCAAACAATCAAGCAATCAACATGACATTTATACATGGACATGAACATTCGAATTCTTAAGCTTACGTCGAAATAGATGATTTTCCAAGCTCCCTTTCTGCATGAACTCGTACACAAGGAGCAGCTCTTTATCCTCCCAACAGTACCCCAACAACTTAACCAAATTGGGATGAGATAACTTTCCTAGAAAGTTCACCTCTGACTGCAAAAAAACAATGACAATATTAAAATGAAGACCATTTGCTGGCTCTGATAGACACAGTCTTGAATAAAAATATGACTTTTCAAAGCCTGAACACAGCTAGAAAGAAAGCGATGGCATTGAAGATGCTGGACCATTATAGTCGATGACCCTATGGAAATTAACATAGTGGTGAGACGTGGAAGTGATGGAACCCACATTCGGGATCAATGGTCTGAAAAATCATCAAACGGTTGCAGATGCACATACCTTCTTTTTCAGTCTAGTATTTCTCAGAACAATAGTTTACAGGACAATAATGCATACAAGTACAGGCCTTGTTGTTAAGGTAAAAATGAATAAAAAGACAGTTTAAGGTTTACCTGCCACTCTAATAAACCCTGCACGCTTTCTTGCTTCAATTTCTTGACGGCAACAATCATGCCGGAGCCAACCTTGGAGGGTGCTAAAGTTTTCTCATCCAACCACCCTTTATACACTTTGCCGAAACCGCCTTCGCCCAACAGCGTGTTGAAGCTCTTGGTTGCGGTCTTCATCTCGGCAAAAGTGAAGACCTTCAAGTTCGGTGCTTCCAGGATCCGCCCATCCGAGCTTTCCTCGTCCACAATTTCGCTTACTGTCTGAGAAAATTGACTCCGGCAATTGCTAACGCTGCTGGTCGCCGAAGACTCCATGTTGTTGCTGCAATTATTGGATGTACCTGTTAACACAGAAACAAAAGCGTTGACTAAACCACCAATCCATTTTGTATCCAGGAGAGAAGAAAAGAAAAAGAAAAAAACTGGTATATGAACAGAAATACAAACCTGGGGAGCTGTAAACATGGCTAGTATTTGGATCAGAAGAAGTAGATCCAAAGCAATTCCCCATATTGATATGGACGACAACAACAACAACTCTGCTAAATCTCTCTTACAAAAATGGCTTATGTGCAGAAGAAGAAGAACAGCATTCCCAGCAGTACAGCTTGGAACTTGTTAAAGTTGTAGGCAAAAACGCATGCTGATATTTATATATAATAAAGCAAAGATAGTGGAAAAAGGTGGGGTTCCAAGCTTCTTCTTCTTCTCTTGTATTTTTATGCTTTTAGAATGAGGCTTTTCTTGGTTGTTTGAATAAATAAATAAATAAAACCTTAAAAAAAAAGAATGTATAAATAATAAAACTTTATGTGTATAATGTTTTGGTGCTATTGTCGTTTTGGTAAAGTACCGAACTCGAGAGAATATGAATGGTGTAATAATAGTAATGCGTAGGCTAACTTTGTAGCACAAAGTTGACTTTAATATTGCGACTCATCTGCAATCACACTACCTCTTATCTGCAATTACTTTTCTTTGTTAAAATTTACTCACCTTCCATTATTTACCATCAAAATTTTATACACAAATATAACTTCGTTCGAGTTCATTGAATATTCGTTCCTTTTTATTAGAACTACTCGTTAGTTTATATACAATTTTTTAAATAAAAAATAATAATTTTGAATCAGAGCATCAATTACAATATATTTAAAGATTAGTGCTTTACCAATTGTACTATGACTTTATTGGCACAATTGGGCAAGGACGAGGATAATTTTTATTTGAAAAATTACAATTTCCAACTAGATCATCAATTATATAATGTCCCTAAAGATTGGGATCTCGGTCTCTACCACCTATACCGTGACCTTATTGGTACTTTGGTAGGGACTGTAACACAATTAAATATATATATATATTACTTTTATATTTTTTAGATCGTTATAGTAATAAATAATTAAAATTATTTTTTATTTTTTTAATGATAATCTTCACATTTTTCTACAATTAATCTCATCCATCCATACAACTTCATCCAACAATTCAAAAAAAAACTGTAAAATTTTCAAGTTTTACATAGTGTAAGAGGATTACATAGTGATAAGATTCAGTTACACAGTGTAACAATTTTTAACTCTTTATATGATTTTTAGATCGTCGGAGAGGTGAAATGGATGAGTGAGATTATCGTGTAAAACTTATAGTTTTACATTCAATGTAAGTGGATCCTATCACATATAATATATATGGGAAATAGTTCTCAATTTTAAGATTTAGGAGTTTAGTTTGTAGGGCGTAGAATTTAATGTTTATGGTTAGAATTTAGAATTTGTCGTTTAAGATTTAAATTTTAGGGTGTTATGGTTTGAGATTTAAGTTTTGAATTTCATAAAAAAATTGTGTATAGTACTAAAATGTAGTTATCCCTAAATTTTTTAAAAAATATAACTCTATACAGTGTGTAAGTGAATTTTACTTTCATAGATAGAGAAAATGACTCAAAACGGTGATGGTAATGAGATCAAAGGGTCATAGACTTAGACTCTCAAAAATTTACAAAAATGTAATTTAATCTCTTGATTAAGTTAAAGTTTTGAAAGTTTTAATTAAACTCCAGTTTTTTAAGTTTTAATGTTAAACTCTTCAAAAAAATTATTTTAGTCCTCTTAAAATTTTAAACAGACCCCAAATTGTTTTGTCAAATCCAGCTATCAGGTCAGCTGTCTGCAGAAAAGGATGCAAAGGTGATGATGAAGAAGAAAAATCTAACAACTCATTATTCATCAGTAATGGAAATGGAATTCATGGGAGCAGAAATAAGTGGGAATGAAATGGATGAACACTTTGAAAAAGCAAACCCATTATCGGCTGCTCTCTCTGCTAATCAATTACTACTTTCTAATACAATAAACATTCCCTTTACTACTGCTACTACTCGGTTTTGACGACCAACTCCCCCATTGGATGACTTGCAATGGAAAATATTGACCACCAAAATTGTCTTTTCCCTCCATACATGTGCTTCATGTGTGTGTCTGAACATGAGAAAATGGTCTATACATGTAAGAAAATGTTAATCAATGTCTGGTGACATGGAAAAGTAATATATTAGATGTAAAAGGAACTGTTATAATAAGATAACCCTTTACCAGTTTCTAAAAGCACCAGCTAAAGAACCCATACATATATGCATGTAATATATATCAATCATCTAGTTCAGTCATTTGATCATGGAAAACTGATAGGTACTGGTTTTTAAGAGCTCTAGCTTTATGCCTTCGCTTGAAAATATCCTGCCTAAACCGCTTCGTCTCGTTCTTTAATTCGATACATGGCTCCCTTTCTATACTTTCTTTCTCCGTCTCCAACATCATTCGCCTCTTTGCTACAGCGTAAGCTGCAGCCTCGTCCTCCTGCTGCCGCTGCTCTGCCTCTTCCTGCATAATTTCTTTTCTTCAGTGGTTAAGAAAGAAAATGAAACATGTTCTTCGTAAACAAGTATGTGTACACATGCACACAGATAAAAAGTAGATTGATTGCATGCTGGAACAAAATGTGAGTACTGAACTACTCAGAGATCATTCATTCAAGAACGATGCTTTTAAGGCAGTGCTCATACCACGACACAACAAACGGTTCTATCTTTTCCAGTTTGGTTTATTTCATCCCGTCAATGCTAACGGTTTCATTTTGCAGTTATCTTACCAACAGATGGTTCAAAGTTTTAAGCAGAATTAGTCCACAACATTGAATTTATAGGTAACTATGGGAAGCAAAGTTCCAGCCAAATAAAAATGGAGCTGAATTCAACTGTCAGGATGGTAAAAGGAAAGAGAAAGGACCTGGAGATCACGAATTAGACCGTCTAGCGACTTGATCTTCCTGTGAGGCCAGCGAGGAATTCCGAATTCTCTGCACTTCCTTTTCAGAACAGTGAGGCCAACATTCAAATTTCTAGAAGCTTCCACTATCGGAAGATCAAAGTATTTTGCAAGATCTTCAAGAGCAATTCTGGCTACATCCTTAGAGTCTGCTCTTTTTTTCTTTTTCACTGCAACACCAGCGGTTTTCCCTCAGTCTCGAAGACAAATATGCTTCATAAATGGCAGAAAAATTCAGATTTTATGAAGGAATGCATGCACCAATCTGCTTCTTCATAATCTATCAGATTAGCATATGTTCTATAGCTCCAAATAATCTTCCCAAGTATTTTGCAAGACAACCAGTAAAGTGCAGAACAAATATATCAGTCATTAATCATCAATATGAATGGCTTCTAGCCTTGAACTAATGAATCTGCGAATTACAAGTCCTGGGGAAAGAAAGGAATAATAAAAGAAAAGCCTTTTTTCTGCATATATGTTTGTGTATATTAACAATAAATCATAAACTGTACGTTTGTAGGCCACCATTAATCCGACTTAGAGTGCAGAGAAGCTTGCCTAGATGCAATTATGAAGATTATAAACACAAAATAAATCCTTCTTTACAGAATATAGGACTTCTTATTCGTGTGCAATTACCAAAAAGAGGAAGCTCTAGATGAACCTGTTGCATTTTGTTCTGTTTGTTGAGATTTCTGTAACTCAGATGCCGCGACCGAATTAGGGAGGCAATTAAGATCCTGATCAAGTACAAGAAGATTTCCTTTTGGGTGGCAATGATTATCTCCTTGCTTGGTACAAGCTTCCTTCGATGGTCCCCTATCTTCTGCTCCACATCCTCTCTGGAAAATCATTTGAAGATCATTTGCAAGTGTCGGGATGGACTTCAGCTTCGGGTTTCTGCATGATGACTTAAGCTATTAAAGCATGATCAAAGGCAAAATGGAAGTGAAGCTAGGAATGTCAAAACTTGCTCTAATGACATGAGAGAAAATGGATGAAGTTAAGACATTTTCACTTCCAACTCAAGGCATGATGTTGTCACATTAATAGTCTTTGGCTCTTCGCCATGCGAGTAAAATGAAAACTTAGCATCAAATCTCAGCAATATGCTATTTGTGATGAAGCTACCTTGATTTTTCCTACCAGGTTTCGGTGACATTGCCTGAGTTACTTGATAAGTTCACATAAATACCGCTCAAAACAGAATGGCTCCATTAAGAATTTCTAAACAAAAGAAGAAAAGGCAAATGATACTATAATTCATAGTATGATCAGAGATCAATATGGCAAGGCAACGCCCCTAGCTGAGATGCCTCACCTATTGCAGAACAATGGTTTTCAAGAGACACTTTGTCAATAAGAGAAAATACATTATTGTCAATAAAAGTGAAACATGACAGTAGATGACTCGACAACAATGCAACAGTTGCCGGCTAAGTTTTAGCTTAATCGACATCGTTACTATGGCAGAAACTCGGAGGCCGTGGATTAGTGCAATCTGGTCTGATCCTTTATAGCCTATTTATCCCAATGTTTAATCAACAATTCTCTTTCAAAAGTCAAAACACCAAATGACCAAACTCCGTTTTGCATTGAAATACACAAATGAAAAACAGGACTGGCATAGAAATAAAACCGATACCACATCATAGAATCAAGCAATCTGGCAAATGAGCAGCTGAGAAGAGAATGATATGAAAACAATGTACCTGGAAATGGAGAGTAAAGAAGGGATGAAGAAGAAACGAGGGAGACGACGGGCATGAAAAGCGAAAGAGCAGAGCCACAACCCGATAACTCTGCCTTCAAAAACCTCCTGAGGTGGGAACCCCTGCAACAGCAGAAGAGGGGCTGCCGCCGTTTCCACGTAAGGACCATCTTTTCTGAACACGAACTCTCTCTCCACCTCATTTTCCTCCCCGTTCTCCAATCGGTACACATGCAAGCTTCTGATCAACTCTGCAAAGAACAAGCTGAAGACTTTAAGCAAACCCAGAAAAGAAAATCCAAGAAAAAACCATGAAAGGGATTAAGTTACCTTTGTTGATGGTATTTTCAAAGACTAAGAGAGTTGTAAGACAAGGGGTTTGAGACAAATCCATGAAGAAGAAGAAGATGAGAGCATGGATGAAATGTGGGGGGAAAAGAATATAGAAGAAATAGAAAAGGACAGACAGAACTGAAGATCTACCGGTCAAGAAGGACAAGGTTGCATGACTCTCGGTCATGAACCATGGTATTATTATTACGTTCTTTTTTTCTTTTTCCCACTTGTTCAAGAAAATAATCAAAAAGGAATTCTGGGTTTTTTGTGTTTTTTAATAATAATATGAAAAGCATCTGAATAGTAAATTACATGCAGCATAAAGGTGGGGTTTTGAATGTTTGATGATGTAATGGTGTGTAGAGAGAGAAGTGTTTTGTGTTTGAGAAGTGTGAAATGGAGAAGGCAACGACCAACCAATTACCAGTCTTTGCTTTGGAAACTTTAATTACTATTTAATTTACCTGGGCCGCATGTCTGAGAAGTGGCAGAGGTAGTTAGGATTGGGCCCCGCTTTTAAGTTACCTTTAATACATTCTTTTTTTTAATATTAAAAAAATCCTTAAATTAGCTTATTATGTGTTATTTTAGTGGTAAAAGATGATGTAATTCATTCGGATGATCCGAATTTAAACACCAATTATGCATGATGTGTGTTTTATTAAAAAAATTAAAATAATTAAACAGATACTATTCTTATATTATACTAGCATATTCAAAAAAATCCTTAAACTAGCAATAAACTCTTGCACTTCTAGGCTCAGTTCATACTTCAGCAGAACAAACTAGACTCGGTTCATACTTCAATAATATGGTCAAAAATTGTGTTCGGTTGAAATAAAGTTAAATTATATTAAATTGAGTTATTAATTGATAAAAAATTAAAGGAGTAAAAAGAATTTGAGTGTAGTTTTAGTGGTTGTGGGTTGAATATTTCTCCATAAGCCACATTATAGACAATCGGGATAAGAGATAAAATCTCATTCAATTCCTAATTTTATTATGTACGGTTAAAGTTTTATTTTCTTCTAAGGTTTGATTTCTATTTTTAAAATTAATATATATATCGGATAAAATTCAGATATTGCACTCTTGTTTAATTTGATTCATTTCAGATCTAAAGGATAAACTTTAATTGTTGGAGTATGTGATTGAGAAATAAGAAGCATGTCTACAGTCTACCAAACTCCATAGGTATGAAGTAGCATGATGGAGTGTCAGCACATGCATGTTCAGACAAATTGTAGTTAACCAGTCAGACAAAAAAGAGCTAAAACATAAAGATCAACTAACAAACGGTGTTTTTTTTTTAATTTCATTAACATTTTAAAATAATAATGAAATCGTTGAAAGTGTAGAATTAGAAATACATTGAAGTTATAATTGTATCCTATGAATAAAATGAAAAAGAAAAGATACATTTCATTTCAGTGAAGTTCTGTACTACTTTTCACTGCTATACAAACATGGACATGTAAATAAACAAAAACAAATAAATAAATCAACCTTTTCAAACAAAACAGTATCATATGCTATGTAGGAGATTTCATTTGTCTTCTTGTTCTTTAGAGCGCAGCAGTTCTCTTGCCATGGAAGAGAATGATTTAGCAGTATCTTGCATCTCTGCAGTCTTCAAGCTAATTCCCTGCCAACCCATATTTCAATATTTCTTTACTTTTTTCTGTTAATATTCTAATCAAAACCATTTTGTTTCTTTCGATAAACAGCTCCATTTCAAAATCCATATGCATGTGATGTGAAAGCCACATCCATCATGCATGGGATGTCATGAACAAATCACTAATATCAATCGATAAAACTTCAACAATTCAACAACAGTACCTGCAACTTCCTCACGTTATCCTGAAGCTTGCTTTCTGCCATTCTAGCCGCGCTTGATTCCTGCACCCAAGGATGAAAAGGACCATAGTTATCTTGCTTTCACACGGATTCAACATCCAAGGTCCCCGGCACTGGTGTTCACTCTGTCTAGGACAAAAGACTCGAGGACTATGTTCTATAACGATAGTATTATCATGGCTCCTCTTATCTAATTCAAAGATGAACTTTATTATCATGCTAGCAAGATAAACCGGAAAGCACACTAGGTGATATCTCATCATATAACCAAGGTCTGGAATGATCAATGAATAACTTTTAAAATCATTTACTATCTCCACCACCGTTTCTCAAAGTAAATAAACAGAAGGAATTATCAAGGAGTATTTGAAGACTATCAAGTTAATATATACATGTGGTAACTAACAAAATGAACACATTCAGGATGCTTGCAATCAGCAAATACTTACATTTTGCAAAGAAAACCCATATTTTTTCTTGATTTGATCAACAGCACTGGACTTCTCATCTTGCGGCTCTTCTTTGGGGGTTGTTTTCTCATTTTTAACCTTCATCTGCTTCAGTTTACCTGAAAACATGAAATCATTTGTTATCAAATGAATACATTGATGGGGGTCTATTGATTCACGGAGATAAAAGGACATTGACCTGCTGTAAAAGCCTGAAATTTAAGTTTATGCTTATTAAAAGCTGCTAGGATATTCTGCTCTTTGGGTTTCTCTCCAGGATCATCGATGTCAATATCATCTTCAAAGGAAAAGGGAAAAAAGTGAAAATTAATTGGATTGAGCTGATGCAAGAACTTGACAATCACCATGTGCATAGCAAAGTCCTCATGAAAATCACCCCTAGACTGACAGCCTATTTGACGTAATAAGTTGAAGACATGGAATACTCAACTCCCACAACATGCAATATACAAATATAGCATGATTCCTGCAACATGATTACCTATGTTTAAGTCCATTTCATCCTCATCCGCAGTCTGGCTATCTTTATTCTCAACCTCGCATGGAAAATTAGCAATTGAAAAGATGGTAGAAAGCTCTTCAATACTTTCTCTAGTATCTTCTATCTCCATTTCAGGAGCATGCTTTTTACTGCCTTTTATGTCTTTGAGAACAGAGCCAAAAATTCCCTGACATGCCAAATAAGTAACATTTTCAGAACCACCATCAGTTTCAGAAGGTTGTATCTAGTACGCAGAGATCAAGCAGTGTAATATATTAACTACCTTTTTCTTCTCCTTCTGAACTGTGGCTCCAGAGGCAAGCACTTCTTGAGTAAGCACTAGATCTTTTCTGTACACACGGCTGATAAAGTCCAAATTCCTATGAAACAAATTAAATACTGAATCATGTCCTCCTCAAAGACCCATAACACAAAAGAACAAGGAGATCCTTAAGAGTCTTTTTGGACTCCAATTTCAGTTTTCTAAACATGTAGACAAATAGAAAGCAAAACAGGAAGAACATGGTGATTTTCTCTTTATGGAAAATAAAATGATCACAGTGGCTACATTTGCATTTAAATTTTGCTATGAAGGCTATGAAGTAAGTGTTATCCTTCCAAGTGAGATAACCTTTTGTCAGGACATGGCAAAAAAATGGTTACAAAGATAAGTAATAAAGACAATCACACAGAAAACTTTTAAGAACATTTAACATTCTATACCTAAAAATATCCTTCTGGAGCAAAACTGAGAAAATGAAGAATTCTTGATCACCATTCACCTGTGAAAATTAATAAAAGAGTATAACGAAAATGTCTACTCAAATAACATATATGAATATCAAGTAGTAAAATTATTAATTATGTTGTACCATTACAAAATCTCCAGAGTTTGAAGAGCATATTGAGCTATCAGATAATGAATTTGGTTTTGGCGCAGAATATCTGAAACCTCTGATTGAAGTTTCCTTGAACAAGGATAACTCTGGCAAGGACCTTATAATACACACACAAAAGATTTTTGTTGATAAACATTAGACCAATTCCAGAAATAGATTTGCAAAAAAAATACCTCAGTTCCAATATCAAAGCATTGCAAAGTGTTGAACAGTCATTCAGTCCGGACCCTTTTTTCTATTGGTTTAAATGAATTCGTAAAAACAGACTAATATAAATATGATCATCACCTTATTTCAACTTTTCCACTAGTGAAGATGAGTATAAGGCCAACATCAGAAGCAGTATAAAATGTTGAGGCCCAGCAGCAAGAAGTGGAATGAAACTTCTTCTTGTAGTGCACTTTTTTGACTCCCTGAGTCAAAAAGAAAAGTGTAAGTATGCCCTCATTTTTGTTTTGAAGGGCAGGGTGGGGCTGGGTACAAAGGATGAGTACCTACAGAAATAATGTGCTGATTACCTGAATGGTTTGATTCAAGGAATAGACATAAGCAGCCTTCTCAGAGCATACGAGTATGAAAGATTGCTTTGGTATGCCTTCCTCAACAGGACTACCGATAGATATATTTGCTCCTCTAACTAATATATCCTGCCAATCTGAAGAATGCAAACAGGGAATACTTTTTCACCGAGTTGTAAAATGTTGACCAAACAAGCAGCAGTTACAATTCCGTACTTCACGATTTCAGATTTATATGCTCAATGAATGGATTATGATATCTAGTACTTGTTTTAGGAAGCATGCTAAGAGTAGCACATACCCAAAATCTGCATAAATAGAGCTTTTGAGGGTTTCTTGGGTTGAACCATGCTAGTACTAAGCATGCTCCCAGAATCACTATCAAAGGCCAAAACTGACGAATCCTTTGTTGCAACCACCAAAACATTCTTCTCAAAATTTTGCAGACTGCAGGTTTTAAACTGCATTGAGATGATGCCAGGACAGATATCACTTGCAATATGACTTTGAAATATGATATTGAGACCTTCAGTGTCAACTAGTGAAACCTGTTTATAGAGTTGAAAGTTAAAAATTATTACACTAACACGCCAGTGTTACTTCCTCGCTATCAGCTGAACGTCCCAAAGTTTCAAAACAACTTGTGAGTTACATGAGGAAGGAAAGAATCAAAAGACAATAAGCTTACATCTCCACGGTCAGACCCAACGGCAAGATGTCCTGTTTTCTGGCATATGGCTAAAGAGAGTACAGAACCATTAACCTTAATGACCTTTACACTGTGGATAATATGATTGTTCCTTTTCTTAGTGCTTCCTGGACCAGAAAAGATTAAACAGACAGAAAAAAGAGAATATATCATGGTGATCACTTTTAGGATATATTGAGTGCAGAAAATAACTATGCAATTGTGATCTAAATTTGATAGAACATCTGAACAATGTTTCTTATAAATGACTGAACTACTTCTCATTCATGCTTGTGTTTCAAGTCCAAAGGAAAAAAACATGGAAAAGATTGTTTTGTTGAACATACAAATGAAAAAAGAGAGCAGGAATAAGACACAAACCCAGAAACAACTGCTAAACCCAACTTCAAAACCTCTCGATCCAAAGGTAAACATAACTATACCTTGGAAAGAGATGAAACTGTTATCCGCTGTATATGGCTCTGGCTTAAACTTAAAGATGCGAACCTTAAGTATTCATAATAGAATAAGAAAATAGTTAGATAACAGAAGAAATCATTAAATTCAACAAACTATCCGCAGTAGATTTTACCGTTCCACTTTGGTCACCAGAAACGAGAGTCAAGGAGTTTCCATCAAAATATAGTGCTGTCAGTGGTATACCACTTAAAGAAAAATCATCTTCACTCTGCATTAAGAAAAAAAGGTAAAATAAAAACAAGCAAAGGCACCATCCAACCAATTTGCAATAATCTAGAAATCAATTATTTAACTAAAAATAATCTATCTTCTAGCTTTCTTTCTTACGATCTTAATACAGCATGGAATCTAAAAGCTTCTTGAATATATATTACCTGTTGCTTTAATGACAGAACTGGTATAGGGAAGGGGCATGATAAATCCCAAAAATTGATGGCTCCATCACTGTGTCCAGTTATGTAAAGGTTTTTTATCTTCCCAAATCCACTAAATTGGTATGAGTTTGAGTGACCTCCATCTTTCCACTTTGTCTCCAAGGGAACAAGTGATGGAATATCCTTGACAACTTGAATGTAATCCTGCAAGACCCGAGAAAATGCAGAAGCAGCAGCAAAAATACGTTAGACAAGCTACTTATCAAAAAGAAAGAAATGACAATGGCAGCAGAGCAGAAAACAAATGTCCCAATTAACTTACCTCATCCGAACTTACTGCGCAAGGGTTTTCGGTGATGAGTTTTGTGACTGTGATGCTTGAATCTAAAAATGGCAATTTCACTGTTACCTCCTTTGGGAGGGAGGGTGGAGATCTTGATTGGCATTGCAGAAGATACTTCTCAATAAAGCAATCATCATACATATAAATATTTCCTGATTTTCCAATCAGAAGGAGAAAATCTTGTTTTTTGCTTTGCTCAGTGGTACTTGAAGTGATCACCATGTCCACACAAGGCTCGGACAAATGAAGCCCAAGTTTAATTGTACGAGTTTCGGTATGCTCGTTCAATAAGATTACCTGCATCATCATAATCTTAATAGTCAAAAAAATTACATCCAATAATTGATTAAGGTTTTCATGTTAAATGCCTATAATAGTTGTCTCTCGTCCTTCTTAACTGGGCTAAAAGTTGAAAGCAAAATATTGAAAGATATAAGCCATATTGGAGTCCATAGATAATGATAACAAGACATATAAGTACCTGCAGCAGGCTTGAGGGTACATCAGAGGCACCCATGACATATAGTCGAGTCGCTTTTGCATCAGCATAAGCCCATTTTAAAGATGCTATTGGAGTCTTTTCTGATTTAAATCCAAGAATGAGTTTACAAATGGGAGCATTTTGAATGCCAATTCCGGATTGTTTTGATGTAGGAACACTCCATATGAGAACCTCTCCATTATTGTAACCAACTGCAACTTTACTACCAAAAGGGCACACCCAACATGCAGAAGTCACATGTTTTGCTTCATTATGTACTGATTGGAACATACTTCCACCGGTAACCAAAATAGCTTTGCTTTCTCGAATTTCCCACAAAATCATAAAGCCATCTCTAAATATTACAAGAATTCTGTAGTGAATTGAGCAACACATGAGAACATATTCGCTGCTGAGATAGCACGTTAAAGTTTGAATAAAAGGTAAAGAAATGAAGTATAGAAACACAAATGTGCTTAGAGGCCAGAAATCCTCACTATAAGAGTCAAGGGTACTTGAAAAATGGCATCTCCCGGAACTTAAATTATAAACGAAAATTAACAGAAATAGAAAGTAAGAGTACCTTTTGCTTTCAGCTGTTGGCTGAGGAAGTACGGACATAATGGCCCTATCAGCTAAAACTTCCGTTGGATTTCCTAAACAAGATAGTTAATCAAGTTAGATATATCAGTAATGTAAGGTACCACAAAGTAAACTTCAAGAATTCTCAGAATGGCTGCAACAGAACTAACGCATGAAAAGTATGTCCTGTAATCAGGGACAGTATTGAGGTCACAGAGCTTTCATTTTCAGACAAATAGTCAACTTTGAAGTTTGACTTAGTAGGTTTCTAGGAAAGGAGCCATTAGGAAACTCCGAATGAATCAAGTAGCATGCTTTATTCATTTAAGAGGGTTTTGTAATCAAGGAAAGCGTAATGATATCATTGTCACCAAGCCTTGTAGAGAGTAATAAACAAGAACATCTTAAAGTGTAAGGCTTAAACCATGTCAAGTTTATTTGTTAAAAGATTATGCTGCACGATTACGCTTAACAACACACTTCAAATCTTAAGCTGGTATGTATGTACTACTTACCATGAGAAGCTGAGAAAGGTATAGTGTATTTCATTTGTATAACATGACATACTTCTTGTTCGATCTTGAAAACCTTGATGTTGCCATCAGAATCTCCAACATACCTGCAAATTTAGAAATTAAATTGACATGGAAAATTCAAATGCTGCATGTGCTTATCCTGAAAGTTGAAATAACCCACAGTAGAGCTAAGATAGACTTACATGTAGGGACCAGTTTGCATAACTGCGAAAGAAGTAATTTCTTCTTTAAAGACATGTACATCAGACAAGAGCCTCCTTTCCAAGTCCCAAACCTACATTAAAATTTCCATAGAAAAATTAATTCCCATATGAAAAAGAGGAAAAAGAAAACATGTTTAAAGGTAAAATATAGAACAAGGAAATATAGGCAATACTGATTCTGATGACAGTAAAAGCAAACACGTAACTTGCCTCAATATGGTTCTTGAAATTTACATTTACAAGGATGCCTTGATTCTGGACAAACTGGAGAAATCACAGTTCATATTAGTAACTCTGAATAACTTGAAAAAAAAGAAAAGAAAATAAGTTACACAAGGCAAAAAGAAATACTGATATAGCATTATAAATTATAAAATGATATGTATCGGCAGAACCACAATTGAATGTAACAAAAGACCTCCAAAAACTTGCTTGGCACTGTGTCATCAGATTCAAGTAGTGCTTGAGAGTTATCTTTCCCAAAGAGTTTAATTCTGCCATCCCTGAAAATAAAAATTTACTTAAATAATAATCAACTTGTAGGATATGGTTATCACTTATGACCATATAATCAGATTTCAGATGCATCTGCACAGCTTGATGAAAAAGGATACCCAAGAATTACCCTTCTTTAAATTCGATGTCCAATAATGAAGTGAAAATGACTTTGTAATTACTTATCAAGCAAGCAATTCAATGGTGCCATTCAAGAGAGGGAAAAGAGGCTTACACAGTAGATATTGCAAGAATTTTTTGAATGGAATCATAAGCAAACATGCAACAACCCAATGGGATCCCATAATGAAATACCAAATGTGGGTCCACATCACTAGCTTTCAAACCATCAAAACTTCCTCCAGGCTGAAATAGAAACAGTAATAGTGTCATAACTTCATAAGATTGTGACACCCAGATGTATTTTTCTTGCTAGCTCTAACAGTTTAGGCCCAGAAAATTACTGTTGAGAGAAGTTAGTATCAAATATTGATTATTCTGATAAATGTTTATATTTGCCTTCTAATTTAATTCTATAACTTCTACTAACTTTTAACACAACAGATAATTTAGTAGTTCAGCAATGAAAAAATAGCAAGACAACTATCTTGATTCTTGATCAAGTTTTATGAAATTCCTGCCAGTAATCTCATCCAATTTATTATAATAAACAAATAAAGTTGCTTTTGAGTGGGTCCACATAAGACAAAACAAAGTCTAATTTGAGATTAAAATGAATGGGATGAGGGCCGGTCCCATGTCCATATCCAATCTTTCTTGCAACAAAAACAGCACCGCCCATCACATGGACAGGTTTGACTGCTGATTTCTTAAACTCCCACCGACCAAATCAAAGATAAGTATCCTAAGTTTGGTTACCAACTAGGATTATAAGTATCCACTCGGATATAAATGAAACAAGCCTACATCCAAAGCCCCAGCACAGGGGGAAGCGATAGTGGGGGAGGCAGGGGATTGGTTAAATAGTAAAAGTTATATGTTTTCAGACTTTTAGTCCCTTCCAATTTCCAAATTAATAATTCAATTAAGCCCTTTTAACTAGGTTAAATGAAAAAAAAAATGCATTTTTGACCTCTCTTGAAAATTTAAAATTCAATTCAAACCCTCTGACACAAATTTCCTGATTTTACCCCTTCCCTGCTGCTAAAGGCATAGCACCAAACGTTTCAGGGAAAGCTTTCTTCTTTTCCGAAACCCGGTAACAGTTGTTAAATGTGGATTTGACATGGTGATCGAAGACTACAAGGAAACTTCATCAAATCTCTTCACATGGGACTGGAGAGAGTAAAAAATAAAGATGTAAAGGGGATCCAAAGTGTTAACTTTTTCAAATTTCAACTGGTACGCAATGCATCTACTTGTTCTAACTATAGCTGCTTTGCAATTAGTTCAGACTTGGAAAAAAGAAGAAGAAGCAAAAACTCTGAATCAAAAACCCATCAGCTTAAACTATAGTTTTCAATTTAGAAAGAAAAAGAAAACAAATCTGGAGATATAAACTACTGTGAATCGAAAACGATAAGAGAAATCCAAATGATTGAAGTTTACCTTCTTGGAAATAGAAGCCTTCTCCACCAGCTTCTTAACATTACCAAACATGGATTTTTCGTAATCCAAAACTCAGAGATTCCAATTTCCAACGCTGAGTGCAGAAGCAGAAATGTAAATCCAAATTGTGCTTTGAGAAAACCGAAGTTGAAAAAGCTATTTTCAAAAGAAGAGAAAAGAGAGTGGATTGGTGAGGCGAGGGACGGTTGATTACAGTTTCTTCAGAGCGGACAAAGCAAGTAGAGTGGGAGCCGTTTCTTCTTTCTTTCTTTTATTATTGATATTAACGTTAGCCAGGTGGACGTTTATTAGGCTAAGCTTTTTTTCCCCTGATTTGTTATTGGATTTACTCTCTTTTTTCCCTATTTCTGTTAATATTATATTGACACCTAAGACGGGATCGTTGTCTCCTCTGTCCTTTTCGAGGAAGACGATTTGACTTTCATCTTCCTTTGCCCGAAACCGACAAACCCGGGGACTCGTCCTAACGACACGTGCTGCAATCGCTGTGTGATGGTAGTATGGGACTGCGCACACCCGAACCAAACCAACTTTCATTTTCATTGCTTTGCTTTGCCTAAATGCAAAAGAAAAGTGTCGTTTTGGTTAACTTGAGCAAATGAACATGTGGAAATATTTTTAAGAATAAATCTGACACGTGCGATAAATACCGTCGAACATCACTAATGTTGAATATTTTTTAACGCCATTAAATTAATTAATAAATATTTAAAATTTTAAATACTCAACATATAATTATAAATTATTTAAAATAAAATTTCAATTAAATTATTTTTCATATATATTATATTTTTTATTTTTTAATAACTGGATCAAATATCAACCTTAGTTAATTTAAAAAATAAAAATCCAAAACATTAAACACTAGCCCCTAAATCCCAAAACGTAAACTTAAAACCCTAAATTTAGTATTTGAATTTAGGTTTAAGGTTTTTATTTTTGAAATTGACTAAGGTTGGTATTTCACCCAATTATTTTAAAAAATAAAAAATATAATATATATATATATATGAAAATAATTTAATTGAAATTTTACTTTGAATAATTTATAATTGTATGTTGAGTCTTTGAGATTTTTAATCTTTATCAATCAATTTAATGGTGTTCAACGGTGTTTAACGTTAGTAATATTTAACGGTATTCACCGTACATTGTAGAAATTTAAACCTAACAACTTAGTTTAGAAATAATGTCGAAGGTGTGAATATGATGATGTGAAGTAAACATTTAGATTGGGAGAGTTAAGAGTTTTTATAATATTAATTTGAAATAATCAGGTAATAAATTAGATATTAATTGTTATAAAAAATATTTTTAAAGATAAATTCCGTTTAATACACAATCTAATAAAATAATTGTCCATCCATTCATTCTAAATAATGCCTCACAGATTTGTAGGGTTTCGGATGAGAAGAGGATTACAAATTAGGAAAGTCGGACCAATAAATGTTAACAAATCATTTATTCTATTAATTATTATAAATACTTTGCCTAAAATTTCCTTCACACATTTGTCACCCTCTTTTCTGTTAATGTCTCTTAATTAGGGGGAATCATACTCGGCAAATTTCGACCTAATCTTTTAGGATTAGATTTTTTATGCGATTTGAGTTTTGATTCGGATTTTTTTTAAGAATGGTTGGGCTGGGTTCAGATTCAAGGAGAGTCCATATTCTAAATGATTTGGGATATAACTACAAAAAATACTCTTTTAAAATTTTTGTACTTTCAATTAGGTTTAGATAAAAATGTATATGTGAAAATAGCATATAAGGAAATATAATTATGATATTAAATTAAAATTTAATTTGATTTTATGTTATTAAATCAAATAATTAATATTTTATTTTATTAATTTTATATTTTTGATAAAAATATGTGAAAAATTAAAAATTATATTAAATCGTTTTGATGTCAGAATTTTAATTAAAATTTTGAGTCATATAAAAATTAAACTCAATCAAAGTCTAATTTGATTGTATTACTATTTGGGAAAATTTTAACACGCTCGATGAGTACAAATGAGCACTACTAACGATGAGCACCGATGAACATTATTAATTTAATTTATAAAAAATAAAAATTTAAATGACTCACCGTACAATTATAAATTATTTAAAAATTAAAAAGATAAATTAATTAAAATATGTCATTTTATTTTTAATTTTTTAAACATAGATCAAAATATCTATCTACCCCTAAATTACAAAATCTTAATTTTTGTTTATTTGAAATTCAAGCCATCGTTGCCTCCTACCGTTGTCGTCGTGAAGTTTCTGAAACTAAATATATCAAATATCAAACACAAAAACAAGTGACTAATTTCTAAATAGTAATAATTTCACCTTATACATGATGTCCAATGTGCTGAAAAATAAGTAGTGAAGATTTTTTAACATGATCCGACATCATATGTGCACTATCTTTCCACCAATAATTCTCTCTTTCCTTTTCACAAAGTTTTTTCTTTACACTTTTCATATCAGCTTCTAGCTCTTTTACCTGTTGTTCCTGTCTTGTTTTTAGCAATTCATGTAATTTTTTATCCAATTTATATGGAGGAACCTCACAATGCGAATTCAGACAACTTTCTTCCTCATGTCTTAGATTGCAGCTTTTATTGTCCTATAGTTGTAAAAAAAGACACAATTTAACTTTTCTAAAAAATTTGTAAAGATTTTAAATTCTTAAAATGACTAATCATCTAAATTAGATATGGGAAATTATGATTCTTCAAATTTTTTCTACCTCATTGGTTTTGTCTAAATTTAAAAAGAGTTGTAAACGTTCCAACTCTACTTTAAATTTTGCTTTGAGCTTGTCCATTCCGTCCAAACAGTCTTCTTCTCTTTGAGCAGCATTACATTTTTGATCAAACAAGTATTTGTTTGATATAAGATTGTTGTTAAAACACAAACTTTTCTCGACCCCACCCCCTTCATTTGTTTTAAGATTCTTAGAAACCGGTAAATCTTTATTTAGCAATTCATCTTTAATAGTTTGAAGAATGTTGTCCATTTGGATTCTCGTTATATTTTGAAGTTTGTTTTTACTTTCAGCAATCAGATAGAGCAGACGGCACCCTATTTCCACATTAAATTTAGATCTACTCTCACATATTTTTGCTTCAAAAAATAATATACTAATAAACAACATTAGAATGCAAAGTTTCAAAAGCCAAGACACAAGAAAAACAGAAAATTGATGTTCTTAATCTTACTCGGTGATAAATCAGGACCGTCGGTCACGTGATCAGGCAGCTTAACATCATCGTCTTCTTTGTTTCGGTCATTGTAAACTTTATTGGTCAGATTTTCATGGTTAAAGAAACAGAACAAGCGAGCAGCGATACAGAGGGGTTTGGCGGCCATACAGGTGTATATAGGCATTTTGATCTATGTTAAAAAGAAAATTAAAAAAACTAATATATTTTAATTAATTTACTTTTTAATTTTTAAATATTTATAATTATACGGTGAGTTCTTTAGATTTTTAATCTTTATAAATTAAATTATTAGTGCTCATCGTTAGTAGTGCTCGTCAAACGCGACAAACTCATCCTACTATTTGGTCAGATTTGGGTGGATCGAAAACCGGATCTGACCTGATACCATCTCACTTTTAATTATCCTATTTCTTTTTAAAAGTTTGTTGATGGCCCAGTGTAAGGAGCAAAGTGGTTCTTATGGTAATGAGTCTCGGAAAGTGAGAAAAATCTCAAGCATGGAGCCCAAGTAAATTAAATTAAATTAAACTTATGAAATTAAATTAAAATTTAGACCGAATTGATATAACATATAAGTAACAGTAGCTAAATGTGTAATAATATCAATTTTCTTTGACTGTCACGTCGCCACTTTCGTTAGATTTTAATGGCTGGTAGTTTGATTGGGATATTTTATTAGTCCAATGGTTTGATTGTCAAAAAATTTAGTTGAGTGATCAAAAATAAGACATACCCCATAGTTGGGTGGTCACATAGGTAATTTACCCTAAAATTTATTAAAATAATTAAACACTTTCAAATATTAAAAAAAACCTTCATCGAACAAATCTCAAACTCTCACCAATCCAAATCTACTACCATTCCTCAATCACATAGAATCGACCTTGCAACCAACACAACAATTGACATGACAAGAGGACACAACAAAACGATGTTTCTTTATGATTATTTGGTTTATTACTTTTAATGTTTTATTTGAATGTATTATTAAAAAATGGAGATTTTATGTGAAAAGTTTTTTTTTTAAATATGGTCACTAAATTTTTATTATAATTATAGAGGATATCACAATTATAACGCATTCAGTTTGAAAATAATAGAATTAATCTACACAAATTTCTTACAACTCAAAAACAATAATTCAATACGACAGTATGAACACGATACCAAGGTAAAACTATTTTTCAATCTAATACAATATTAAATTAAATAATATTAAATTTAATAATAGGAGACTCAAAATAAAAGTCTCTTCTTCGCACTCACTCTTCATCACATTGTCAGAACAAAAGTGTCACATGTATCGATATGAAAATATTTGATATGTAGAAAAGTGAAAAACTTCTATGAAAATAAGCATACTATCAAAATTCAGAAGCTTACTGAATCTCATTCTCTCTATACAATCGGGAGCATAGTAGATAAAAAAAGAGTGATAAGCGATCCAAATTATCAGACAGTATGTTCCGCTACCTAGGACTGATTACATCGGCAAGTTATCTTTTTTTAATAGTTTAAAGGTGATTATAAGGTAGCATCTGTTCATAAATATTTTTAACTCATTGACAAAGCACACACCTTACAAACTTTATGATTGAACTGAGTCTTCTCAGATAAACATTATTCATTATTCCACTTAGATCACTTGTTAGATTCTATGTGCAAGTTATCTTGTTATATTAATTGCATTTGAAAACTCATATTTTAGGGTCCACAATAAGATTCATAAGCACGAGTTTGGTCTAAACAACGTCTCATTATTTTCACTATGTAGAAGGAAAGCCCAAAAGGCATTATTATTCAAATTCAAGGTTGATCCTATTGAAATGTATTTGAGGAAAAGAAATAAATTCTAGCTTACAAGATACATTCTAACACTTGTCTAGTGAAAGTGTCTTCCTCATCTCTCCACTTCTTCATCATTCCGGTCTTCGGCGGCCATATTGCATGTAGCTCTTCACTCCAAATTAAAAGTGAGTGTTTAATCGAGACGAGTTAAAAAATTTTTGAGTTATTCGAGTTGACACGTCGTATTTTACAACTCATATTTTATTTGAAATTTTTTCGATTCGAGTCAAGTTTTCGAGTTCCTATACAAATTTAATTGTAATTATTTGCCATGTTATACTACAATTTGATTCCAATTCAAACGATTTTCTTTAATCCTAAAAGATATGCATACATATTTCTTCATATGTAGCATGTATTTTTTTTCATATATTTTTATATCGGTATATATATCAGGAAAAATTGAAGGAATTGACTCGAACCTAAAAATCAATTCACTAATTACTAAAAATATCGAGTTATTCGAATTTTCATTTTACAACTCAAACTTTATTTGAATTTTTTTTAGTCTAATTTATGCAATTTCGAGTTGAGTTAAGACAAGTCGAATTTTTTTTACCTCAAATCAAGTAAAAAAAATTATTTTTTTTAGTGGAGTTTTCTTCCCCATATTCCAAATCAATAGGGGTAAACCACCTTAAACCTCCCCGAACCACATTGGTCTCTACTCCACCCTTTATTCGGAGTCTTCCATTTAGACATCAACAATGTTTTTTTAATGTTTTTTTTTTATAGTTTTTAACTTTCTTAAATAGTTTTATTTTTTATTACTTCTTATTTTTCATAACATATAATACTTTTTTAACAATTAAAATATATATTTTAATATAATTTTGATTTATTACGCTCCCCCACAACAGCTTAAGTAGTAACCAGTTGAGTCATAATGCATTTGCCCAAGAAAAACACCTGTCCTCGTGCAAATGGCTCAATCAACAAATGTTTGTACAATTCATTTTGTGGAATTTAAATGATATTAATTAAATAAAAATAATTAAAAATTTAATCGGATATTAACATGTGTCACCATCTGATTGGAAGATATAAATTTATAAAATTAAATTAAAATTAAGACTATATTAATATAATATATAAATAACATTAACTGAATATGTAATTATGTCAATTGTCTTTGACTGTCATGTCACTGCCTACTTTAGATTTTAAGTGGTTTGATTAGAACCGTTAACAATGTTTGTAGAATTCATTTGGTCCCACAACCCCAAAGCTGCTTTGTCTCATCAAACACATTCATTTACATATAAATTATAAAATAGAAAGACAACCCCATGCCCACATTCATCTCGTCTTAGCCTCATTAAGCATCTTGGTTTTTTCAAATTCAATCACACGCTCTCTGCATCATTCATTACTCAACCACTCAGCATGTTCTTCTTGAGTTGTAAGGTTTATGCCCTTTTCTCCCCTTTATGGATGCTTTTCACTTCTACCCACACCAACCCTCATTCCATTGATGTTGTGGATCGGTGATTGAATTTGTCAGATTATTGGTTTTAAATATTTCATGTATTTGCGGTAAAAACAAAAAAAAAATTTACAAACGTTTTAGTTTTACGGTTTAAGAATTTCGAATTAAAGATTTAGGGGTTTAGAAATTAGGGTTTGTAGTTATAATTTAAAGTTTAGAGGTTAATGTTCATGTTTGGGGTGATATGATTAGCTATATAAACCTTAAATGCTAATAATAAATTCTAGCGAAAACTCTTAAATCTTAAATCTCTAGACTTAAACTCTAAATTTTTTACCCTAAAACTAGGACTGTATAAACTTTTTGTTTATTTTGCTGATATAATTATCCTTATATTATTATAAATTCAAAAATAGTTAAAGAAACAAATTCAAAATCATATTCAACCGATTGAATCATTGAATCACTATTTTTTGTAATCTTATTTCTATTTTCTAACAGTTCTCAACAATTGACATAAATTTAAAATTTATTTCACCGTCGATTCAATTCTAACAACCATACATTTCAACTTTCCTTTCTTTATTTAATTCAAGCCATCTTGTTTTAATCTACTTTTCTTTTCTTTTCAAACGAGAATATCTGGTTTTGGTCATCAGGTTGATTAATTATGACAGAAAATGTGCTGACAACTTTTTGATACAATATTGTAGCATATAAAGATGCAAAGTGCATCGTATTTCTTTCCTGGATGAATTATTTTAATTTATACATGATGGAGTAACAGGAATTGTATGATTTATGTTAGCCGAAAGGCATTGCTATCTTCTCTTTAGATATGCATGTGAGATAATTCATAATTCATAATTCATAATTCTTAGTACATAATTCAAATTGTATACTATATTGCAAGCTATTAATTTTTAAGAGGGGCTAATTATATAATTGTACCTTTTAATCAAATGATCGGAAAGATTTCAAGTGTCCATAAGTGATAAAACTAGGTCCAGTTTTTTTTAAAAATTAGCATTTATTAAATAATTAAATAAAGTCCTTTACCCCGTGTCTCATTAAAAAACCTCCCTATCCTAGGTTGGAGGAAAAAGAGTGCGAACCGGGGCAAGGGGATTGGTCCATACAAAAACGCAACACCTATCAACCCACCATCCGAGACCCATCAGATCGACCACACTCGACTCCCAAAAACAAAAAACGCACCCTACTGCCCCTAATACATCATCAAAATAGCAACACATAAAGACAAAAGCTAGCGTACACATCTATACATCAAAAGCCATAAAACCAGCAAAGAAAATGGACCTACAACACAAAGAAGGCCAAATTAAATCAAGATGGTATTATGCCAACAGAGAGGGGATGCTCTCGCTATGCCTGATTTGGCTAATTTATCGGCTGGGCAATTAGCATCACGGGCGATAACATTCAAACTTCACTTAACGCTCGATAGTAGGTTGCTGATTTCCATGATCAACGGCTTGAGAGCACACGGGGATCGATGTGGACAATGCAACCAAGATTCGATGATACTGCAATCAGTCTCCAGAATTAAGTTGCCCTTCGAAACTCATTTGAAATTAAGGAACATTACCACTGCCTCTCTGCAGGCAAGCAGCTTGGCTGAAGTGGCATCCGCTATGCCAATCTGTTTTGAAAACATAGACATCGTTTTGCCTTCCTCATTCCGTAATAAGCCTCCAATTCCTGCATTGCCGAAACCACCTGTAACTGCACCATCAAAGTTAAACTTAAATGACCCTTTAGGGGGCGCATCCATTTTCTATTTGTGACCGATTTTGAGGCAATCTTTGAAAGAGAGAGGATTGTGGGATCACGAATAGAATCACTTATCGAGTTGAAAGAGAGAGGCCATTTCAGCTTACACCACCAGCCAATACGAATGATGAAGGAGTCAAAAAATTTCTGTTCATCCACCGTTACCTATTTGAAGACTACCTCATTTCTGAAAAGCCAGATGGACCAAACCAATGCTATAAAAGAAAGATGCCAGATCTCTTTTGCAATAACAGATGAAGCACCATTCAGCCAATAAAGAAAGTAAGATTCAAAATCCCCCGGAATCACACTGCTCAAACCCCACAATTTGAACCAGCGTTGCGTTACGATCCACGACACAGCGCACTTACAAAACAGGTGATTAACAGTTTCAACTTCCACACAGCACAAGGGGCACAGAAGCGAGCCTTGATGTAAGGCACTCCTTCTCGCGAGTTCGGCTCTAGTTGGAATCTGATTGTGCATCACCCTCCACAAAAAGGCTTCGGCTTTTGGAGGTGCTAGATTAGCCCACACCTTCGACCACAATGGATCAGAACTAACAGGAGGACTCGGCAAGGCTTGTAGAAAATTCCTAGTAGAATAGCACCCGTCCGAACTAGACCCCCATCGGATGATGTCCGATCTCTGAGGAGAAAGCTGGATATTTCGGATTAAATCTAAGAAAGCCTGCCATACATCATGTTCCCAGTCGAAAACTCTCCTTCGGAGCTTTATATCCCAAAACCAGCAACCATCCGTAAAATAGCCAAAACTCGAGACTGGGCCTGTTTTAGAAACTACCAGTGCAAATATTTTGGGAAAGGCATTTTTGACTGTGTTCGACCCTGCCCAAATATCATTCCAAAAATTCGTATTTTTGCCATCGCCTACACTCACGCGGATATTTCTAGTAAACACATTATTCTCATCCGCTAGGGGAGAAATGATGCTCCGCCAAATCCACGATTTCCCCTTTTGATTTACGTTGTTGGGTAGCAAGCTGAAAGAATTACGCTCATAGATAGCGAAAAGAACCTTCCTCCATAGACAGTTAGGCTCCCCAGCGAACCTTCACAACCACTTATTGAGTAACGCGCTATTCTTATGCTTAAAGTCAACCAAGCCTAGGCCCCCAGCACTCTTCGGACTACAAATAGATTCCCAGGACAACCAATGGATGCGTTTCTTCTGCACTGCTCCCCACAAGAATTTCGCAATTAAGCTCGATACCTTGGAGTTAATTGACGCCGACATCGAGAACAAAGATAGATAGTAGATGGGCAGGTTTGCTAAAGCGGACTTAATTAAAGTGACACAACCCGCAAAGGAAAGCAAGTCAGGCTTCCACCCCGCTAATTTTTTCCTTAGCTTCTCGAGGATCGGTTCCCACAAATGACCGGAGTTATTCCTTGCCCCTAGAGGAAGTCCGAGGTACTGACACGGTAAGATTTCTTTTTGACAATGCAATAAAGAGGCCCACTGGCCGATACGATCTTCATCAATATTAATGTTGATTAGTTTCGACTTTTTCCTGTTTAGTTTTAGACCAGCAACCACTTCAAAACCTTTAAGAATTCTAATCACATTCCTAATTTGATTCTCACTAGCCCCACAGAAGACTAGGAGATCGTCGGCAAATTGTAAGTGTGAAACTTTAATCGCGTCTCAGCCTAAAAACACTCCATTGAACACCCCTCGAGAATTACCCTTCCGTAATAACGCACTAAGGGCTTCCGCCACGATATTAAACAACAAGGGAGAGAGAGGGGGCACCCTTGTCTAAGCCCTCTTTTAATTCTAAACGGAGGACCCGATGTCCCATTAACCAGAACAGAGATGGATGCAGTACTCAAGCAAAGATATATCCACTTGCACCACTTGTTCCTGAAACCCATTAGCTTCATAATAGTGATAAGAAAACCCCATTCAACCGTGTCATACGCCTTGCGAAAGTCCACCTTGAAGGCCGTTCCTTCCAACCCTTTTCTCCGAGTAAAGTCAATAAGTTCATTGGCCATCAAAGAGCAGTCTAAGATTTGTCTACCGGCGCAAAAGGCAAACTGGTTTTCGCCTATAACCACTTCCATTACCTCTTCTAGCCGTACTGCCAAAACCTTGGCCAATAGTTTATAAATACACCCCACAAGGCTTATTGGCCTAAAGTCTTCAACAGATGTTGGATTATGCACCTTAGAGACTAAGGTTATGAAGGAATTATTAAACGAAAAGTCCAGAAGATCACCATTATAGAATTTTCCGAAAAAATCCAGCACCTCGAACTTGATCTCTTCCCAAAACTTTTTGACGAAACCCATGTTGAAGCCATCGGGTCCGGGCACTTTGGATGACTCGAGTCTAAGAAGCACTTGTGAAATTTCCTCAACCGAGAATGGTCTTTCAAGTCTAGCAGCAGCCACTTCACTGATCTTGCCCAAATTGCAATCTCGAAAGCTCACAGGAATGACTTTAGATTCATTGAAAGCTTATTTAAAATGCTTGGAAATTGCACTCTTCACATCCGAAGGCTCCTGAAGGTGATCTGATCCGCAATTCAAACCACTGATAAAGTTGGCTCTTCTTCTAGCAAATGCTGCGATATGAAAAAATTTGGTGTTATGATCGCCTTCGACAGCCCACTTTATACGAGATTTTTGAATCCACTCGCGCTCTTCCCGTCTATAGGCTTCCCACAACTTCTGCTTACAATATGCTAATTCAACTTTCTGACTTGTCTTAGAAGGATCTTTTGCAATAGCTAAGTCTAACCTTTGACACTTCCCCTCCAAGGTCGAGATAAGCTGGTCCGTATTTCCAACATTTGAAGCAACCCATTTCTTAGTAGCATCTTTGCACAACTTTAGTAGCTTTGTGATGCCATTCCCCGTCCCCTTGTTACAATCCTCCTTAATCATCTCCACATATGCTTTGTCGTTGGCCAAGTGATTGAACCACTTAAAAGGTCTGGGGGCCCAGCTCCTTACTGTGAGTGTGAGACAAATCGGATTGTGGTCCGAGAGACTCTTCGACAGTGCATTTTGAAGTAATTCCGGCCAGATTCTTAAAAATTCATTGGTCATTAAAAATCTATCGAGTCGGCTGTAAGATGGCATTTCACGACCATTAGACCAAGTAAACTTGTTGTCGTTAAGAGGTAGATCCACCAGATGAAGATCCTCGATGAAGTTAAGAAACACTTTCATCGCCTTCTTTTTCAAACTCATTCCAATTCTCTCTTCTGCGTTTTTAACTACATTGAAATCCCCTCCTACCAGAATTGGAAGATCAAAGCGTAGAAGAATCTCCTTCAATTCCAAGAAAACCTTCAGCCTTTCATCCTCATCGTTGGGAGCATAGATATTTGCTATAACACACTTGAAATTTAGAGTATTGATCTCACCCATCACCACAAGAAAACTCGGTTGGATAATGGAACAGTGACTCGTGAAGAATGCTGAGTCCCACATAGAAATGATGCCCCCAACAACCCTTAACGACAGGAAAAAAAGAATATCCAGGCTTGAATTCCTCCCACGTAGCTTATTAGAAACTTTCTGATCAACACACTGCAACTTGGATTCTTGCAAGAACACAAATTTGGGTTTTGATTTACAGATGATTTTCCTAACCGCTGCCTTTTTTCCTTTCTACCTAGACCACGGACATTCCAAGACAAAAACAGATAATTAATCATGATAACATAGAAACAAGAAACTCACCAGGTCAGACACTTAATCACTTCTCCAGTTCCTCCTCAATTTCCTCGAAGCGGTTTAACACGTCTTCTTCCGGCGCCAAGAAATCCAACCCAATCGATTTGCAAACCTGCAAAGTAGCCCTAGCTTCTGACTTTTTCTTCCCGGAATCAACCCTCGAAGCCCAATGAAGATGACTATCTACAGAGTTCTCCGCCGACAGATTAAACGGGAAAGCTTTGGGCGAAGAAGCCCCAGGAATTGACCTCAACTTGGTCTGACCAAAAGCCTTAGCAGAGCTATCTTTCGGGGAAGACATCCCCATCGTTTTGTCCGCCGAAGTTCGACACTGAATTTGCCTCGCGGGGCAACCCGGCCCAAAGACCCATTTAGGTCTAACTGAGTAGAGACCAGTGGATTGATCAAAGATGGGCTCCAAAGACACACCGAGACCAGATGATGATAAGGGCCCAACTTCATGAGTTATAGGAATGTCAAAGAGCGAACCAGACTTGGTGGGCAGGTCGTTAGCTAATTGCCCACTTAGTTTCTTCCCATGCGGCTGCATATCCAAGTTGGATTCAGAATCCTGAGAGTTTAAAGCAACACGTGTTGTGGATATTTTATCCTCGCCGTCTTCATAAATTCCCTGCTGCTCGACACAATGATTGCCAATTTTCTCGGAACTACATTCTTTTTCTCTCTCATCTAGATTGACATTAATGCAACCAAAATCTGCTTCCGACTGACTCTTAGAGTCCCCCTGGTCGATCCACACTCTATCATCTTCGTATTTCGACGAGGAGACTTTCAACTTAAACGTTTCGCCGCGAAAGACGATCGTGGCGGTGGAAGGGATGTCCGACAGACAACTTACCCCGATGAGAATTCTAGCCACATCCAATCTTCTTCTTTCTCTAGTGTCTTCATCCACCCGAATGACCGTTCCCCATGTGCCTGCAATGGTGGCAAAAACAGATTCGTGCCATCCTGCTAACGGAATGCCCTTTAAGCAAACCCAAATTTTTAGTTTTTTTATTCATAAAATTGTCAACCGTCTCAATATCTCTAAACTAGGATTTCATCAACGACTCCCTCATGTCCCAGAAGATGGGGATCTGCTCCTCCTCTTCAAATCTGAGAATAGCAAAATGACCCGACCACTGACTGACCTTAATCTTGAAGCCTTCAGACTGCGTCACTTGTTCAACAAAGTTAACATCATACATCTCGTTAATCTGACCAACAAGACACTGTTTCAACCACCCGTAATCAGCTTCTTGAATTGAGACCATGATTGGTTCTCCAACACTACCTTGCGAACTTTCCGCCTGCGAGACTGCAATCTTTGCCTTAAAGTTCGAACGCCCTACGTGGCTGGGACTAGGGCATTTCTTTTCTTGCCACCTGTGGGATCCAACCAGAACGTCCCTATACGATCTTCCGTCTTTGACTTTGGGATCGGAAAGCTTACCGGCCATGCTCTCAAACACGCGATTACCATTATTCTTCAGCGAGGTATCCTTGAGACTTTTCTCGAGGTATACTTTAATCGTAAAGCCATTCATTTTTCGATTGTTCCCAATTTCTGCAGCTTTTTTTAGCTTCTACTAGACTGGAAAATCTAACAAACGCAAAAGTGTAGCTATCCTTGCTCCTTTTCTGGTTATAGTACGCAATGTACACATCCAACACTTTACCGTACGCTTCAAAGGATTCTTTGAGCGTACGAGTATGAATTCTCTTGCTCACGAAATCTATGAAAACTGCAAAACCATCCCTTCGAGACCTTTTCCAGTAGGGCTCTTTATCGTAAGCTCTCTGACTAGGTTTCTCAGACCTTCGATACTTCCCTACCCGGCCGGCAGCATGCCTCTTCAAGCCTCTGTTCCACCGAAAACCACCGTCCCTCCTATTCCCACCGTCGTACATGCTCTCTCTCTCTCTCTCTCTTAGTTCCGAAGATAATACTAGTAAATGACGAAAACTAGACCCAATTAATACCATTATAACTTGTAAGATTAATATTGATGATTTTACTATTTATTAATTATCACTTACTGGATTTTCAAGTGTTCGACGTCTACCTCATATATGGGCCAACAAAACGCATGATTAGTCACTAAACTCGTTCTAATAGATACCTGAAAAATAAATGCTTAAATAAAAAATAAGTGCCTAAAGTATACCTCTTTTGAACTTTAGGTGCCTAAAATATATTTTTGTAAAAATAAATGCCTAAAGTTTCAAAAGTTATAATTTTAGGTGCTCGGCTGTTAAAAAAATCGTTATCCATTTAAAACGCATCACATGGTAGGAATATTGTTTTTTTAATTAATTTTGGGGAAAACTTTAAAGTTTATTTTTTTTAAAAAAAAAACCCGAAATTTTCAAAAATATTCAAATCAATCCTTAAATCCCTAAAAATAACAAAAACTCAAACACACAAATACTCATCGCCGTCGCCGCCACCACCACCAGCTGTTGTCTCTAACCCCACCCTTTCGGTCACCGAACCCAGCAGGTCATTTCCCCCAACGTACCGTCGCTGGAAACAAGCGAACGATGTGGCAATCGATCGACTTTTTAACATTAATCATTTAATGTTCGATTGGCACACCGTTCGCCGGTTTTCGACGGCGGTACGTTAGGGAAAAGGTTGGCTGAGTTCGGCGACCGAAAGGGTGAGGTCGGTGGCGGCGATCGACGGCGACAACGGTGATGATTTGGGGATTTAGGTATTTGGTTATTTTAAAAACTTTCAAAATTTTAATATTTTTTTGAAAATTTTTAAAATATTAAAAACAAAAAATAATTAAAAAATTATAAATTAAAACATGACATGTGTCAATTTTTTATTGGGTAATCATTTTTTTAACGGAAGTTAAGTCTCGGGCACATAAAATTATAAGTTTTGAAACTTTAGACACTTATATTTACAAAACAAAAAAATACTTTAGACACTTAAAATTTTAAAAATATATATTTTAGACACTTATTTTTCATTCCAGCCAAAATAAAAGAAAATATCACTTATTTTTGTTATCGATTATGAATTGTTTTATTATTGTTGAGTTAGGGATATGAAAGAATATGACAATTCACATTTATGATTAAATGAAGATAATTCCAATAATTGTAATCGAATGAAACATTGTCAGAGATCTTCAAGTAAGGTCGATGTGACTTGATATTTGTATAGATTGAATACATATAAAAGACGGGTGTAAAAATAATATAAATCTCATAGATATGAAATTCTAACGATGTTTGGTGAGATAATTCCTTTAAATTACTGGTCAGATTTTCCTTATTATCATTCAAAAGAGATTGTTGGATTTTTTTTTTCTTCTAAAAATGGCAACTGAATTTTATTAAAAGAAATTAAGAAAAATATTATATATATAATGTATTTAAAATGGACCATAATAAAGATTAGTCACCAAAATCTCATACAAAAATCTAAAAGTGTAAAGAAAAATAAATATTTTCATAGAAATTAGCATACCGTCAAAATTTAGAAGCATTCCTGAATCTCCTTGTCTCTGTCCAAATGAGACGCATTACATGATGAAAAGGTGTGGTGAGCGAGTCAAACTATCAGGCAGATTGGTCCGCTACCCAAGACTGATTACATCGGCAAACAACTATCAACCGATTGAGGATCTATCTTTATATGACCACCAACAGAATCATATCAAAAACTAATATTGTGAAAATCTTTGTGCAAGCACCAAACAATCATTGCTAAAATAGCATTAAAAATAAAATTACAAAAATAAAGAAAACATGCTACGCTTATATTAAAGGCAAAATGACAAAAGATGCACCCAACGTTTGTATGTTTTGTCATTTGGCCCCCTATTCTTTTTTTTGGTCCAAATATACCCTCAACGTTTGCTTGTTTTGTCATTTGGCCCCCTATTCTTTCTTTTGGTCCAAATATGCCCCCAACGTTTCATTCATAGTCCAAATATGCCCCTGTTGGATGTAAACTGTCAATCAACTGACGATCAACGGCTTATAAAAAAATTTTGACGTGGCATCAGCAGATCTTAATACGTGGCAAGTCCAGTCAGCATCAGCTGTTGAACGTCAGTTGACTGACAGTTTCCATCTAACGGGGGCATATTTGGACCAAATTGAAACGTTAAGGGCATATTTGGACTACGAATGAAACGTTGGGGGCATATTTGGACCAAAAGAAAGAATAGGGGGCCAAATGACAAAACAGACAAACGTTGGGGGTATATTTGGACCAAAAAAAAGAATAGGGGGCTAAATGACAAAACATGCAAACGTTGGGAGCATCTTTTGTCATTTTGCCTATATTAAAAGAAAAGTAGGGTTTTGAGAAGTCTATCTTTTATTTTAATAAAATAAGACTGTAAATGAGATAATTATTTATAACATTTATCGAATTATAAGTGTTCCTATTTGTGGTGTTGTTTCAAGAAGAATCATGATATCCAAATTAATTTTCAAATCATGTAGACATCCCATTGATTGACTAAAGCACGTTGTATTAGTAGGTAAGGTCAAAATATAAAGCAAGGTTGTAGGGTGTTGATGAGCTGTTAGCGAAATGGCTGGGACTCTCCGCTGTTCTTTCAAAAAAAAATTTCTTTGTTTGCTATGATCTTAGTCCTGACTAATTCAGGTCGACTTGTGTCACACACACTTAATTTGGTAAGTATTTCTCTCGACAAAACTTTTTTACATGCATAAAATTTCAAACTCGATACATGCATAAGTGATATCAAATTACTTATTATTTGGACCAATTTATTGGTACAATTTTATTTTTTAGTTTGCTCACTATACTATTTTATATTTGAATGTCAATCATTAATTATATTATATATACATCAGAATAGATCTCATCTCACCTGCTTCAAATGTATTGTTTATTACAGGAATTATCAGTTCGATTATGCTCATAAATAGAATCGAAATTTATAAACAAGCATGTCTTCCGGACCATTTTTCTGCGTAATAAAAAAACTTTGGAAAATAAATAAATAAATAGGGAGTAGTAAACATACATGGGAAGTTCTAAGGTGAGGCGCTTAAAATAAGGTGCAACCGAAATTTTTATAAAAATTGTAAGAATTTCGGTATCATTTTTTCGGTATATACCGAATTTGTTATAAAAAATTTCAAAATTTCAAAATGGTAAAAATTTCGGTGTATACCAAAATTCGTACATTTTTTGTAATAAATTCAATATATACAAAAAGTCAATACCGTAATTCTTACAATTTTGTAAAAATTTCAACTACATCTCTTTTTAGCCTCATTTAAGGCGACTCAAATTAAAAAAAGAAAAAACCCAACCTACATCAGCATTCAGCAACAACAAAATTCAAAATCCTTAACGTTTTTTTAATTGCATTGACAGCGATGGTTTAATCATCGACCCACCTCGGCTCATGTTTTCTTTATCGTAGAGTCATAGGCATCGGAAAGTTGGTTTGGGGCCGGGGGAATAAACAAAATTATAAAAAAAATATATGAGTGATTAATTATTGATTTTGGGTAAATATAGTTTTTGGTACATAATTTTGATATTTATGTGTAGTCACGTGTTATCTAGTTTTTTTGTGCAATTAGGAACAAAAGAGATTAAGTTGATTTTTAGTGATTAAAATTTATATAAATAAATATCTTGCATTTACTTTTATCATAGTATATAATAAGAAATTAAGTTGATTTTTTAGTGATTAAAATAATTATTCAAAAAATTAGATTAGATTTAGAAATTCACCCTTAGATGATGATCGAGCTTTTTAACAAGTGTCCATACCAAATTTTTAACCCTGACAAACTCATAAGGTGATTTTGGAATCTTGAGCTTCGACATGTTCATTATCAAGCCAAATTCGAGTGAATTTGAGTAAATTATAATATTTTGCGTAGAACTAATGTTTTGATATAATAATTGAAAAATGTTTTAGACTAATTTAAAAAGAATTTAAAATTTGGTTTTAAGTCCAAACAATTTGAAATTATGTTTGAGGTATTTTAAAAAGTTTTTGACAATGTTTTTACTAATTTTAAAGAGCCAAACTTGACTTTTCAAGCTACCCGTATCGATACGGCTGTACCCGTACCAATACCTTTTTGCCCCAGTTTGGTCACTGCCAAAAACCGTATCGAAACAGGCTTGGCCGTTTCGATACGGATCGGGATCGTTTCGATACGCCTGGTAAGCGTACCGATCCCCTTTCAACCACCCCAACTGCTACTTTCCCAACGATCATTTAAAAGTGAACCCGTACCAATACGCCCTCAAGCGTGTCAATACGCCCAGGCTGACAAGAGCCCAACGGCTAGTTTCTGATGAAGGTCGTACCGATACGGGTCCAAGCGTATCGATACAGAAGGCTGCAGAAAAGCATTAATGAAGGGAAATAAAGTTCTCAACGGCTCCAATTCATCCCCAACGGCTAGTAACGGCTACAAACTCAATTGAGAGTATAAAAGGAACCTCCAAGCATCAAGTAAAGGCTAATGCTCATATTGTAAATCAACAAATGATCAAAAAGTGTCTTAGTGCTTAAATTGTCAATTCTTGTATAGACAAACACTAATGAGCCTAAATTGTCAAATTTGCTCAAGTGTTTTAGGTTTTGGGTGAGTGCTAAATTGTGCAAACAAATACATATTAGAGGGATTTAAGTTTGCTTATTGTGTCTCTTTGTAAAGAGGGTTTCGATCAAGGCTTTGGGTAGAAAGCTTGATCGGTGTAAAGGGTTTCTTCCTAAGCCTAGAAAAGGGGAAGAACAATTAGTGGAATTGTTTGAAAATCCTTAGTGGGGAGCTAAGGTAGTGGATGTAGACCTTGGTTAGAAGGTTGAACTAATCTAAAATCATTGTGTCATTTCCATTTTAGCTTCCACAACTCTTCCACCCAAAAATCCACCTCTCCACCATTTAATGAGCCATATCGGTTGAACAAATCGAGCCCTACACAACTCAACAGTTTGGTTTGATAATGAACTTACAAGCTTGCAACTTGCTAGTCAAACTCTCTTATAAAAATAAAGCCTAAACTCAAATCAAGTTTACATCATTTTAATCAAATGTTCTCAATCAAAATTACATTATGAGCTAGATATTTAGATAACATGTTTAAAAGTATTATTAGACACATAACGAACAAATATTAATAAAAATAAATTAAATATTTAAACATTATTTAAAAGTGTAATATCATTTAAATATTAAATTAATATGAAATAAAAATATTTAATAAATTCACACTCCAAATAATTATCTATCTAGTTAAAATAATATGCAACGCTGGACTAATATGATAACATCTCACTATTTTAGAGGTATTTTGGTCTAAAATAATAAAAATTGACAAATACCGGAGGATGGGGGAAATCATATTCCTATAATCTTGACTAGGGTTGTAAAAATAAGTCAGAATCTGAAAATCTGTCTGAAACCTGCTCGAGTCACAACCTGATTTGACCTGAGAATTTGATGACCCGAACTCGAACTGTAACTGACTGTTGCTGACCCGAACCTGAGTTGAACCTGTTACTGTAGCAACCGAACCTGATCTGTGTCCGACTGAAACGAACCCGAACTCGAGACCGACCTGGCAAATTACCTGATATTACCTGACTGAATCGACCCGAGATCCGGTTTTACCTGACCTGTTTTGAACCCGACCTGTTTTGAAACCGACCTGTTTTGAACCCGACCTGTTGTTAGACCCGACCTGTTTTGAACCCGACCTGTTTTGAACCCGGCCTGTTTTTAACCCGACCTGTTATTAGACCCGACTTGTTTTGGACCCGACCTGTTTTTAACCCGACATGTTTTGTACATGAACTGATATTTACATGGTTTGATAATTGATACTTAATAAGTAATAATGATATTTTTAATATATGATATGAAGTAATATTATGAAGTATTATGAAAAAGTCTATATCTATAATTTGAATAGTTTAAAATGTTAAGCATCTAACAAAATGTATTATATATATAATTAAAAGATTTATTTTTAACAAATAAAAGATTTATTTAATAAATAATTAGTAAAAATAAATATAAACTTGATAAATAAAAATATTTAGTTTTAATAAATAAAAATCTAATATATATTAAAATACGTAGTACATATATAATTTTTACTAAGGCATATATAGACAAATTTACTAAGGCATATATTTTAGTATATATATTTTAAGTCATACTAATTTGATTTGATATTGTTTATTTTAACTTTTTCTTAATATATAGACTAAGGCATACTAAAATACATAAATAGTATATATTTTTACAATTAATAATTTAAATCTTTCTCAATTAATTGATTAATTGATTCAATTTTATGGTTTTAGGGTATGTGTTTTAGTTTTAAAGGTTTAGGGTTTTATAGTTTTGTATTATGGTTAGTGATTCAATTTTAGGGTTTTAGGGTATGTGTTTTAGTTTTAAAGGTTTAATTTGTAGGTTTCATTTATCTTACGTTTAGGGTCTAGGGTTTATTGTTAGGGCTTATGGTGTTAGGGTTTCATGGTTTAGTTTTAAAGGTTCAGGGTTTTATAGTTTTGTTTTATGGTTAGTGATTCAATTTTAGGGTTTTAGGGTATGTGTTTTAGTTTTAAAGGTTTAGGGTTTTATAATGTTAATGTACATATCATGTATGCATGAAACCCTAAACCCTAATCATAATGTATGTATGTAAATTATGTATGTATCATGTATGTATGTAATATGCATGTATTTATTATTTAATGTATGTAGGAACTTAAAAGTCCAAAACCCTAAACCCTATAATATATATACATATGTATAGTGTATACATATACATTAATTAATATACTGTTATATACATATGTATTATAATATATATATTTAATTTTAATTTTAATTTTTTTATAATTTATAGTACTTAACATCTAATTAACTAATTTTATTTCAAGTTGAGCCATTTTTATTTTTATTTTTTTAATTTAGACTATTGTTTTTAACTTTTTAATATAGTAATATTTTTTATGTTAGTCTCTAAAACTTTCATTCAATTCTAAATTGATCCCTATTCATTATTTTTTTATATTCACCCAATGTTTTTTATTTATAATTTGGTACATTTCTTCATTAGTTTTTTAACTTGATGTTTTTCCATTATAGTCTCCAAAGCTTTATTTGTATCCTAAGGGGGAGTGGATGATGACATCGTTGCTGATGTCACTCGTACTGAGGTCAGCACCAACTGTGTTCAAACAAACACATCCACGTGAGACTTTATGGGCCAATATGGGATCACCACGTGTCCATTGAGATGTAAATTTGTGTGGGAAATGGATTTTATATTCTAAATTTGTGTTTTTTTAGGTTGGATTGAGCGGGAATAAGCTGGCAGATTAGGAATTTGGGATTTAGTTGGACTTTTGAATTTTTATAAAGGGTTTTGGGTATTTTAAAATGTAAATGGACACTAACTATATGGGCTATTTATATTTGGGTTTATTTAAAAAAATTGACCTTTATTCATTTTTTAAAAAAAATAGCCCGATATTTTCTAATTTTAATATGATATTTTTGTTCATTATAGTCCCTAAAACTTTATTTTTATTCTAAATTGACCACAATTCATTATTTTTAAAATGTTTCATTGTTTTAATTTGATATTTTTGTTCATTATAGTCCTTAATACTTTATTTTTATTCCAAATTGACCCTAATTCCTATTTTAGTATTTTATAATCTTTTTTATATATTTGTTACTATAGTCACTAAAATTTTGTTTTTATTTCAAATTGACACATATTCATTATTTTTCATTTGTCTGATGTTTTATACTTTTAATTTGTTTTTTTTTTCATTATAATCCCCGCAAGTTTATTTGTATTTCAAATTGACCCATATTCATTTGTTTTTCAAATGAATGCCCAATGTTTTATAATTTTAATATGATATTTTTGTTCATTCTAGTCCCTAAAACTTTATTTTTATTCCAATTTGACCCATATTCATTGTATTTTTACGTTTTCTAAATTTATTTGATATTTTTGTTCATTATACTTCACATAACTTTATTTTTATTCTAAATTGACCAATTTTCATTATTTTTCTTTTCATTATTTTTTAAATTACTTCAACCTGAAATGAACTCGACCTGAAGTCCACCCGAGCCTGAAATGAACTCGACCTGAAATGAACCCAACCTGAAGTCTACCCGAACCCGAAATGAACCCGACCTGAAATGAACCCGGCCTGAAGTCTACCTGAACCCGAAATGAACCCGACCTGAAGTGTATCCGAACCCGAATTAACCTGTCAATTATCTGCTTCGGACCCGACCCGTTTTGACCCGACCTGGAATGGACCCGACCTGAAATGGACCCGCACCCGACCCGACTCGAGTCAAGACAGAAAAATGACCTGTATCCGATTTTACCCGACCTGACAGTACCCGACGTGAAACTCATCCGATTACCTGTTTTTACAACCCTAATCTTGACAAAAAAATATTACCGTTAATAATATTCTTTTCTCACATGGTAAGAATGAACACAAATCAAACATGAGTTCGTGACCTAAACGCCGCCTAAATATATTAAATTTCTAATTACACCACTAAAAATTAAATATCTTGTTACGCTAGTAAAAAAATTAAATATCTATTTACAAAAATAAATAAATAAATAATTAAATAACATTGCACATGAATATCAAAGTTAGTTTAATTACCAAAGGTTATACTTAACCAATGATTTATGATAAATAATGCACAAATGCTTCATTCATTTTTAATAATAATAATAGTATTATTATTATTAATCAGTAAATTAATAAATTTATATTTTTGACCACTTAAAAATTATAAAATAATCATTAAGTTTATTAAATTGTTCATTGAATTGTATCAAATTATTATTGAATAGTCATTAAACTTATCAAAATATAACAAACTAATCGCTAAATTTATAAAAAATTATCACTATTTAATAATGTGTAGTGACATTTTTGTAACAAGTTGATAAATTTAATGATTATTTTGTAATTTACAAAACTTAAGTGGACAAAAGAATCATTTTTGCTTAATTTAGTAATCATTTGTGTACTTTAACCTTATTTTTATTTTTTATTAGTATTAATTTTTTAAGTCTTCGCCTCCGTCTCCGCCTTGCCTCTACCTCCGCCTATGCCATGCATCAATCATCATTCAAATCTTAGCTTTCATTTCCAACTTTTATTCAACTTTCTCTGTCTACCTTCTGTTCATTGCTAATTTGCCATCTCCATCTTCGAAACGACACCGTTCCAAGATATGTACCTCCATTTTTCTGCTCTTCTTCCTTAGCATTCACATTACTTGGTTCTCTCTGAAAAACAAAGGGTACGTTTTCCTTTAGCTCTGTTTGCTTCGTTTCGTATGCTTCTCACGTTAGAGGGTATACCCCCAAAAGGAAACACTATAAAATTGGAAGCTTTGAATTACTTACGGTTTCATGGGGAAATGGGAATGAATCCAGAAGCAAGTTCCAGTTTTGGCTTTCTGGGGAGGTCTTAAACAATGGGAAAAGACCGAGAGATTTGAAGTTTTGTAACCTGTTCTGTTTTTTGGTGTTATCTATTCTTGACTGAGTATTTTACAAACTTGCAAAAAGAAAAGAAAATTAAAAAAAAAACTGAATTTCTCTTTTAAATTTAGACAGAACTTTTGCTTAGATCATCATAAAAATGAAATTCTTCTCTCTCTCTTACGGGATACAGATTTATTTGTTTGCCAGTCCTTATGTCATTTTTTCTGCAAAATTGCTGTATAATATTCCTTCATATAAAGATAGGTAGATATTAAAGTCTTATGAGAAATTGACTAAAATTGATGACTAAATTCAGTGAAATCTCTGCATATCTATTAAACAAACAATGCTATGGAGTATGCTTTTTGTTCATCCACATTTAGTAAGGTAGGATAATCAATGTCTTCATTGGTTCTTGACAATGAGTTGCTTTCTGGTTTTACAGGACATTATACAAGTGCGTGATTTTCTTCAATGTAGGAGAAGACTGAATTTTGGAGTGATAAGAATTAAGAAGTACTTTCTGTGTAAATGAAATGATTTGGTAGATCAACTGGAGTTCCATGGGAGGCTTATTTCACTTTTTCGACTTCAACCAAGGCAACATGGCCAGAAAAATACTTGCACACAAGAGACACGTTGGTGGTAAATATCCTTCTTTTTTGTTCATGGGAAAACTTCTTTAGTATAACACTTTGGATTCAGTAGTTAGGTATCTTTCGGTGGTTACTTCCATTCCGGTTTTACAGACTTCAAAGTCAAGTTGTAAGATTATTTGTAATATCTTGATTGATTCTCCCAGTAAAAATGTTGCTAGGCAAAAATTAAGTTCATTTCTTATCACTTGACTAGAGATTTCCTGAAGTGCTATTTCTGGTTCAAGGCTCAAGGAAGTAATGCAAGAATAAACTTTGTTTTTTTTACCAGCAAAATGTTTTTCTTCATGGTTGATATTATAGTATACTAAGTTTTAAGCATTGTTAGGTCATTTTGTAGATTATCATCTTCTTAATTGGTGAGAAGATATGTAACAAGAATGTCAATTCCTCCTAAAATGGAGAATGCAATGATAACTTCCATTTCCTCAGTATGATTCATAATGCAGTTGATTTTGCCACTCTGCAGGTGTGGATGCTCCGCGAAATAGCTTGGAGCTGCAACTAGAATCGTCTCAGACCTACTGTGCCGTAGATGATTTGCCGGTAAGTAAGTCATGCAATTGATTTTTCCATAGTAATTTTTTTAAACATCTGACACTGCTCTTTGTGTTGCATGACTCCGGTCTAATGATAGTGTCTAACTGGGTAGTCTTGAGGGTGACTGAGGAAGTTTTAGTTTGAGTTCGTTTTTTTTCCAGTATTCTAATCTTTTAATGTTGTGAAGCTTTCTTTTGGTTAAAACCTTTGATCGTCTCAATGAAACACATGCATCTTTGATCATCCTTCATTAACCTCCCTTCTTAGTTGGGGCCAAACTGATTCTACAATGAGTTTTAACTCGAACTGAAAATAAAATTATCATCTACATATTTCTTAGGAATCTGAATGCATTTCATGTGAATTTTCAGCACTCTTATCAAGTTGAAGAAGATTGGGCAGCAAAATACTATTGTCAAACTGAGGCTTCAATGAAGAAACTAATTAATGAAGAGATGACCAGACAATCTAACACCAGACAAAATGCACCTAGTGTCGTCGCCCGACTTATGGGGATGGATGTGTTGCCATTAGATACAAAATCCGTCGTACTTCAATCAGTTGAGAAAAAGAATGATAACCAGCAAGTCAAGTTTTGTAAGAGGGAAAAGAATGCAAAGGGCTCAGATGTACATTTGGCTTCTGACTCAACTTACTCGAAGAAAATGGGTATGGACTCGGTTTCTGGTAGTCGAGACAGCGATGCAGAGAGGTGGAGCACCAGCCAGAAGTATGGGAAGCCTAATCCTCGTGAACATCCTCAGGAGGAAGAATTGCAAAAGTTTAAGAAAGAATTTGAGGCATGGCAAGCCGCCAGGCTTAGGGAATGTCCAAAAGTTGTTGATGTTGGAAGCATTTCTATGGCTCAAGAGAAACTGAGCAAGGAAAAGATGTCACTTTATGCAGATTCTGAAAGAACAAAGCATGAGAAGACTTTGGAATCTAAGAGGTTTGCGGTAAAAGAAAATTTGTACAATGTGCATTTGCATCATCACAGACATAAATCAGCAGACTTTATAGCTGAGCAAAAAGAATCAAGAAGACGATGCACAAGTAAGGATATTCAGCTTCCTTCTATGATATGTTATAATGAGAAAGTTGATGCTGCTCCCACGAGAATAGTGATCTTAAAGCCTGGTCCTGATAGAATTTACGACCATGAAGAATCATGGACCGGTTCCTCGGACACTTTTGATGAGAGACCTAGTATAGAAGATTTCCTTGAGGAGGTAAAGGAACGGCTAAAACTGGAACTGCAAGGTAAAACTCTTGTCAAGAGTTCTGTGGTTAGAGGAAGTGGAATCGAGACCCCTTTTAGTGAAAAGCCATCCGATCCAAGGCAAATTGCTATGCACATAGCAAAACAGGTCAGGGAAAATGTCAATAGGGATCTTGAAATGAAATTAGTTCGATCAGAATCAACCAAATCGTATAGAAGTGAAGTTCAGTTCAATGGACCAGGCTCCCCTGAGTTCATCAACAGAGATACGAGAAAATTCTTGTCAGAGAGACTAAAGAATGTTCAAAAGCAAGAAACAGTGCCAAATATACCAGTAGTTTCCACTGGCAGCTCTAGAGCATCCGTGTCCGATAATGGAAGGGACAGGCTAAAGCAAATACAAGATATGCCAAAGTCCGGAAATGAGCAGAGCTACTGGGAAATTGTTAAAGATGAACAAGAAATGCAAACCAGATCTTTCAGGCATGGAGATGATGCTGGACTGCTAAATAGGGAACCGTCCTCAGGAAATCTGGTTAGGTCTTTGTCAGCCCCAGTCTCGGGAACATCATTTGGAAAGCTGCTTTTAGAGGACCGCCATATATTAACCGGTGCTCAGATCCGGAGGAAGCATGAAGGCATTGAGAATGTACCGGTCGATGTTGTGAAAAGGAAGAAAGAGAGGTTCAATTTGAAAGAGAGAGTTTCTAATATCAAGTATGGTTTGACACTTCGACGGAGGCTATTTGGCAGGAAGATTCAGTCAATGCTAGAAACATATGGTGCACATGATGGTCCTGCTAAAGACACCTTAAGTGGACCAACAGTTATAAACTTCAGCGAGAGGCATGTAAGGGCATTCATCCAGTTCTTGTTTATAAACTAAGAGATTGGTTAGATATACTTCTCATTGTGTTTTGTAATTAATATATCTTTGTTGTCTTAGGAGAATTCAACTGAGGTGCCTCCCAGCCCGGCATCCGTTTGCAGCAGCACAAATGAAGAATTTTGGAGGCAAGTAGATTATCTCAGCCCGATATCGACACCTGATGTGAGTTTTGGAGAAGAAAATGTGGTACCACAGGTTTTCAAAGAGATCAGTTCTAATTTGAATGGTATGGAGATTTCCCTTCAATACATAAAGCAGCATGAATTGTAAATTATGTTCTATGAAAAATTATAAAAGGATTCCGTTCTCTGTTCCTTGATTGCGTAACTACATTACTTGTAATGAATCTGACATATATTACAGTGTATATAGCAGCATTCCAATCCAATATGTGTTGATATTCATGCAATTTATGTAAACATTTTTTATTTATCGTTTACAGAGCTGAGGAGGCAACTTAATGAACTTGAGTCTGACGGAGCAGACGACATATCAGTCGAACATGACTCTAGTGAATCTGAAATAGGAGACCTGGAGGACCAATCAGAAGGCTACGTCAGAGACCTGCTTGTTGCTTCTGGTTTGTTTGATGGATCATGTGACAAATCCTTCTCTAGGTGGGAACCATTAGCGAAGCCTATCGGTAACTCGGTCTTTGAACAAGTGGAAGAGTCATATACAAAATCAGGCAAGGAGAACGATAGCTCTAGAAACGATGCAGATGAGAAGAAGGTAGATCGAAAGGTGTTACTTGATTTGTCAAATGAAGCACTCTCAACAATACTAGGGCCACCGGTGACCATGTCTCGGTTCAGGAGAAAGCTTCTCGGTTCCTCCACATTGCCACCTCCACGAGGAAGGAAGTTATTGAATTCCGTGTGGGATATCATCCAAACCAATTTATATCATCCGAACAATAGATGCCACTACTCGCTCGACAGCATGGTGGCCCGGGATTTATGTTCCACCCCTTGGTCCGGCTTGATAGACGATGAAACTAATGTTTTGGGAAGAGAAGTGGAGTGCCACATTATCGGAGACCTGGTTCAGGAAATTGTAAAGGACATACATTCATAATGCCATACACATTATTTGCCGGTAATATTGACGGGAGATGCCCAATCCATGTACATATTATTTGCCGGGTTTGCAACACATAGGTTGAGTTGATCAGGTTTATACGTGCTGTACATGATTGCTTGTATCATTAGAATTTTATTCATAATTGAGAAAATTAATAATAAGCATGTTACTTGTTCTTGTTTCCTTGTTGAATATTTTTATTATATTTTTATGTAAGTACTATTTGCGACATTTGATAGGAATATGAAATATTAATCTCACATCGAAAAAAAATATTGAAGTGTAAAAATAATGACGTAACACTTCTTATCATACATGTTCATTTTATAACGATACAGTCAGATCAGCAAATGATTTATTTTATTGGTAAGTATGTCAGCCAGATGATTGATTTCAAGAGGGGGAAACAATAGGAAAAGTTCCTATTTTTAGTTCAAACAAAAGTAGGTAAAAGAAGAAGGAGAGAGTTAAAGAAAGACTAAAACCAAAACCAAATTTAAAGTAAGAGGCCACTAGATTACACAATCATCATCTGTTGACTGTTCCTTTTTGCAAATCTTGGTTAGGTGCACCGAACGACAATGTTTGTGTCCATGTGAGGATCCAAGAAAAAACCAAAAGATTGAAAAGAAATTAAGATCTCATTCAAAGGGGGAACTAAAGGTTGTCATGTCAAAATATTTGTTGATCTTAATTGGACGGTCGTTGAAGTAGGTGATTAATATACACATCATCTCTTAGCATTTAAAGCAACAAACCATGGTGGGATGGGAGGGTGGTACTTCAAAGTTTGATGTTTGCACCTCAACTTTTGAGGCACTAATATTAACCAACTATTTCTCTATATCAAATGATACATTTATAAGTCACTTAATTATAAGTTTAGTAACGAATATGTTATTTTTCTTCTAAAAATACAATTTAGTCATTCAATTGAAATTTTATTACAAACGGGTAACTCTGTCGTTAAAATTGAAACGAACAACTTGGTACAATAATAATTTTAGTCTATAACAATTATGTAATCTATTAATTTGGTCTTGGTTCAATAAATTTAATCATTCCTATTTAAAAATTTCATTAGTAGAGTGATTGTGTTTATTAGCAAGCGGCATTAAGGTCGTAGTGAGTTTGTTCCATTAATTTGTGAGTTATCTAGTATTGTATTGATTGTATCTGTCAAGTTATCACATATGTCGATTATCAAGCTGATGGACAATATCATATAATTAGACAAGTGGTCGTAGGGTGTAGTGTCGAAAATTTTAAATATAAATGGTTAAATTTATTGAATTGTTTTTCAATTAGGAGCAAATTGATAGAATGCGTAAGTTTTGACGACTAAAACTATTATTATGTCATACAATGTTTTAAATTTTTTTTTTGAAAAATTTCTATGGGAGGGAAAGCGAAAGTTTACTCCTACTAGGTTTTGAACCCAAAACTTAGGGGAGAAGGGAGAGTAACTAAGAGTTTTAACCATTTGCTCTAGAGATTGTTGACATGTTTGCATCAAATTTTAATTAAGTGACTAAATTGACTAAGTCTTGAGAACAATGTTTTAATTTTAAAGACAGAGAGACATGTTTGCAACAAATTTTAAATAAGTGAATAAATTATAAGTTTTAAAAGAAAAATAACTTATTTGTTATGAAATCTATAGTTAAGTGACTTGTAATGTATTTTACCCAAATTTTAGATTTCGTCACTAATCTAAAAAAATTCCACAAGCATGACATGCTTTAAAACCTAAAATATAAATTTCTAACCCTGAAACTTTAAATACTAAACCATAGTATTTAACTCTAAATTTTACATTCTAACTATAATTCTTAAATTTAAAACATTAAAATCTAAACTTAAATTTTAAATTTTAAACTAACCTCTAATTTCTAAAATGAACATACTTGTGTAAACTAAAATTATGCATCCACTATTTTCTTTTTGATTAATGATATACAAGCATCGTTAAAAAACGGAACAAAAAACGGATCTAGGGTATTAGTTATATGACGTATCTTTTAAGGTTTAAAATTTAAAGTTACAATATAATTTTTTTACGGTTGAGACATAAAACGGATACCAAAAGGAGTAAAAAAATTGTTTAAAAAGCGGTATACACTAATTTTGGACCGAGTAACTTTCCGATATAAACTTTCAATAACAATAATATTAAAAAAGGATAAGGTAGACACGTGTCAAAGCGTGTGTTAAGGAAGGTAGAGTGAGATATATGGGAATGAGTCAATGGGGCAACTCGAATGGGACTAAAATACATTTATTTGGACTCTGATCCATCGCCTGAATTGGTGGGGGGATGTACATGCCGGTCCTACTATTATTATCATGTAAGAAAATTGAAAATCATTACATTATATTTAATATTTATATTCATTGTCTTTTGTGGTTGGGTTACTATTTACTAAGAGTTGTACCACTTAATAAAATAGGCTAAGGGACAGATTAAAGAAGCTGAAAATAAATAAAATATCTTATGAGTTGCTGTTGTTTTGCCTAAGATTCAGCCATGTGTATATTATTTTATTTGTCGACTCACACAGAAAGATAATGTTTGCGGTGCATATACAGAAAAATTTTATGATATATAAATTTGTGGAGTATAAATTAAAATTCAAGCATCTTTATAAAATATAACAAATATAGTTTGGGTTATATTTTGTTGTGTAAAATAAATTTACACAAACTTTTTATATTTAAGTTATAAAATCTAAAATTTAATATCTTAAAACTTAAACTCTAAACTCTAAACTATAACCATAAACTTTAAATTTTATATCATACAACCTTAACCCTTAAACTCTAAACTACAATCTAAAACTCTAAACCTTAAAATTGAAAGGTTTGTGTAAATTAATTTACACAAACTTATGTATCAAAGTATTAAATAAAGTTCATATAATATTTGAGGCAAGTTGGGCCCAATATTAGTTTATAGAAGGGATAAAATGATTTTTAATCCTTAAATTTGATGATGGATTTTAATTTAATACTTAATTTTTTTTTGTTCACGTTGGAGTGTGAATTTAGATTTTAGATGTTTTAATGTCACGACACTCAAGTATTGCTATCAAAAGAACTAAAAATAGGGGGAAATTCAGAAACAAAATACAATAATAAATCATGTTTTAATTTTCATAAAATTTCGGGGTTCGCCAATGAGGGTAGAAATGGGAGGCAGGCAATGAATAAAACAACGGACGAGTTTAAGGTGTAGTAGGATTACGGTATAGTTATGGTACAATATTCACAAAACGAAATGTTATAAAATTTGATAACATTTTAAGTTGGTATTTTTTTTAAGTTTTAAAACTTGTAAAAATAGTCAAAATCAAATTTTGAATTTTGTAAGAAAATACTAACCTAAAATATTATTAAAAAATTGGCATTGTTTGGTAAAGAGAGTTTTGGGCAAAAATTAGAGGTTTGAGGCATAATTAGAGGTTTGACCAGTCAAATTCGCTAATATTGTTGTTTGGTGAATAGCGGATTGAAAGAGCGGATTGGGGTAAAATCGCTAATTTTGAAAAAACTCATAATAGTAACTTTTTGAGATTAAAGGTTTAATATTAGAGTTGTAAAGATTCTTTTACCCTTACCAACTCAAAATAACCTAAGTTAAATATTTTTCACCCTATTTATAAGCTAATTCAATTTACTTTTTTTCTTTTTATTATCACATATTTATATGTGTATTGAAATTTATTAATTAATTAAATTATATTAAAATAATTATATAAATAATAAATTAATATATAAATCATTTGAATATGTTTAGAAAAGTTAAATTAAAAATAATTTTACAAATCTAATTAATATTGATAACTAATAAACTATTCAAACAAATATTGAATGTAATCATATTCTTATATATCATTTTGCTTGTTTAAATAATCTAACAGCTATCAGTTATCAGTTAATTTTACCAAACACTTTTATACAATCAGCTAATATAATCCGCTAGTCAAATCAGCTAATGCAATCAGCTATCAACTAATGTAATCCGCTATCCGCTAATTACCAAACAGAGTCAATAACTTAAATTAATTGATAATATTTTATGTTTGATTTTATAACATTTCAGTAATTATACCGTACACTCTCCGCAAAACAAAGGCGTAAAGGTAAGAAGTAACGTGGGTTTCAGAACCCTCGTATTTTGGTTCTGACAGATAGATAGAATGTTATATGGAATAGTAGTTAACAATCAGTTTTTATTTATTTATCAAAAGCAGTTAACAATCAGTTGTCCTTTTAGTTTTAGTTGTTCTGCATGTTCTTACCTCTAATACCGACAGCTAGTAGCAGCATCAGCAACCCGTCAATCTGAATAGTCCCATGATTTCATAAATTATTTTCTACCCTCCAATTTCACCAATATTATCAGATTCTCGTATACAGACAGATATACTACTATTTTAATCAATACCATGAACACAAGCCACGAGGCGCATGTTATTGCTAGTTGCTACCATACGCGCACAAGGCGCACTACATATTAGCCAATAGTTAGCCACCCCCACATTAAATAGTCTACTAGTAGTGTGGACTGTGGCTTGTTTGTTTACACTTTATCTGTCGGTTTGTCCATTTCTTTTCAAACCCTTTCTCTCTCCCAATTCTTCCGCACCAGACACACCAAGAATTTAAGATAAAAGATTTGAGCGTCACCCAGTTGGTGCCTGCTGTAGATGAGTGAAAACTAAGATGATGGTAATGGAATGGGATGAGCAGCAAGAGAAGCAGAGGGAAGAAAATTCCCTTCATCTGAATGTGAATAATGGTGGAGTCATGTATGTCAAAGTCATGACCGATGAGCAGCTGGAGACTCTCCGCAAGCAGATTGCTGTTTATGCTTCCATCTGTGAGCAGCTGGTCGAGATGCACAAGAACCTCACCGCCCACCAAGATCTTACAGGTTTTTCCCTTCTTTTTCTCATCTGTCTTGAACGAAGCTTGTGAATTCCCCTCTGTTTCCCTTGTATACAAATTAGCACTGCTCTGGCTTCGATTTGGATGCTTTCTTGTTATTGCAGAATAAGTTAAAACACGGTTCCAATTGATCATTCATGCTTATCTATTTTCCCACCATCAAGTACTGTATATCTAAATAAACCCTTCCTTTTCTTTGTTTCTAAGAAATTCACCTAACTTTAGGTGACAAAATCAGAAGAATGATTTGTCAAACAGTATAGGTGGGAGCCATTAATGCAAATACCCCATCATTCTCACTGCTCTCAACCTTTTCTAATTTTGGACTTGCATTCGGAGTGAGGGTCATTCTTTCTCAGGCTGCCTTCTTTAATTTATTCATAAGTTTCTGAAATTAAACTGATAATGTAGTTCCTACTCTTACATGGTTGAAATAAATGTGAACACTTGATTTCCAACTAGAGATGATGATATCTTCCTATATAATATTCACTCAAATTCAATGTTGAAGAACTCTTCTCCGGGACAGGTGGGAGGCTGGGAAATCTGTATTGTGACCCTTTAATGACATCCGGCGGGCACAAAATTAGCGCCAGACAGCGGTGGACTCCGACAGCCGTGCAACTTCAGATCCTGGAACGCATATTCGATGAGGGGACCGGAACTCCCAGCAAGCAAAAGATCAAAGAGATAACTTCAGAACTAAGCCAACACGGCCAGATTTCGGAAACCAATGTGTATAATTGGTTTCAAAACAGACGGGCTAGGTCTAAAAGGAAGCAAGTAGTGGCCGCATCCTCCAACAATGCTGCCGAATCGGAGGTAGAAACCGAAGTGGAGTCACCGAGGACAAAGCCAGGGAATCTTCTCGTATCTCAGGCTCAACAAGATGTGTGCTTTCAGAACCCAGAAATAAGCTCTCAGCTGCATTTCTTGGGCGGGGGTTACCCCATTTATGACCAGCATGCATGGCAGGGTGAGTAAAGCTATTACGTACACTGAACATGAGATGAAACGCTTAAGTTGGCTTTGGCTTTGGCTTTTGTATCTTTTTGATTATCTGTTAATATGAAGAACTCCGTGAATGTGTTTGGTTGTTGATCAAACTATGAGAAATGCTTGATTTTGTTAAGAGTAAATGGATGCTTCCTCGGATATTGGTCGGAAAGTTAAACTGTGTAACAATATTATTGCTTTGCTGTCATGTCATTAAAATTGCATATTAAACTGAAATTAAGGTTAAATTGGAAATGTGGTGTTGCCCAATGCAGCAATAGGAATAAGCTAATTAAGCATTGAGCAACAGCAACGGACAATTCAGATGCAAGAGGGTAAATGAACGAAATGTTCACTAAATTGTTTGTATAATATTTGTTTATGTTGTTAAATAAATAAATATAAACAAAAATTTTATGCTCATTTAATACACGGACGAACATAAATAAATGTATGCTCGCGTTTATTTCACAAACAAGCTTGTTTACATTGTTCCCCTTTTCTTTTCTTTTTTTTTTTTTTACATTTTAAATATTGGTAAAGGTAGAGATTAAATTTAACACATGATGAACTTTGGAATTCAAATCGTGAAGCTTAAGAAGCTTAAGAACTGGTGGTGTAATTTCACCATTTTGACGAACATATTGGCAGACATATAAACGAACATGTTTGCGAATTTTAATCGAACATATTCGCAAACTCTAAATAAAAGAACATGAACACGTTAAAAAATAAACAAATGAACACGAATAAAACCTTGTTCATTCAAGCCCGATTCATTTACACCTAGTGTTGTCCCTGGGCATGGGCAGGAGGGGCGCTCGCCCAGTGCCCCATTTTTTTTTATAATATTCAATATTAAAATTTAATTTTTTTAATATTTATTATTAGGGGGTGTAGTCTTAAAATTTATTAAATCAACACTTATTATTACTAGATTTTTCCAACATTTTTTTATTAGGGGCCTACTCTTAAAATTTAATTTTTCTCAATATTTGTTATATCTAATTTTTCAATAATTATTATTAAGGGCCCATTTTTCCTAATATTTATTATTAATGACATACTTTTTTTTCAATACTTGTTATTAGACCCAATTTTTTCTAATACTTATAATTAGGAGACCAATTCCCCATATTTGTTATTAGAAACATTCTCTTAAAATTTAATTTTTAATATTTATTATTAGGGGTCCAATATGGGCTTGTTTGTCCATTTGCTGCTTGTTAACTTCTCTTTGCCTTCAAGGTTCGGGTAATCTGTTTAAACTTGAAATCTCCTCGGATATTTGAATGAGTTTTCTTTTATCGGTTTAAAATGCAAATCCCAAGCCTAATCCAACTCGAAACAACCTTAAACTAATCATTTATAAAAATATGACCGAACTTTAATACAATTTATGATTTATGTTTCAAGCCAGACTCTAAAACCTTTGATTGAGTTAAAAAATAAAGAATTTGTCAATTCAATCGTTAAAATATCTAATTTATTGATCGATAAATTTAAATCGAGTACTGTAGAAATTTATTATGAGATAATTTTTTCAACTGGTTAATCAATTTTGAAAAAAAGGTTGTGTTTTTTTTTTGTATATATTGTTTTCTACTGTTAATCAAATTATCTTGTAGGATACCAACTATGGATATCGAGGAAGCTGGTATGAGAGAAATAAAAAATGTTTGAAGATAAAGAATCATGATGCAGCAGCTCGTGTATGATATTCTCAACCTGCAACACTTATCACAAGCGATACATTTAGTAACAAAATGTACTCAACTATTGACTATTTGAGACATTGACGGAGTCAGGATTTTTATATAGCGAGCTTAAAGTGGAAGAGGAAGTATGAGATATTCTCGTACTACTATAACAAATATTGTTAATCTGATACCTAAACAAATTAAGTGAATCAATTCTAATATTTTTTATGAAAAATTCTATAATTTTTTTATTAGTTCATTGAAAACTTTATACCCAACAAATTAAGTGGAGTCAATTGAGCCTAAATTTAAAAAATAAATCCGCCCATGACTTGATTAAAATTATTTTAAAAGTTTAGTGATCTAATTTATATAATTTATAATTCAGTAGTCAAAGTAAAATCATACTAATAATTTAGTGGTCATTGAGGTAATTTACCCTTAATTAATACAGTAAAATGATCCTAAAAGAAGGAAAAAGGAAAACTAAATCCTCTCTTATTATTTTTATTTTTTTAACCACCGCTCTAAGGTTTGGGTCCTCCCGCCACCACCACCCATCGCCCCCGCGGGACCATAGTCGGCGTATCGTCGGACCTATTTACAGTCTGAAGAATTGATTTAATTGGTAACCGTTTAAGTTTGTCTCTCGTTTTTCAAGGTTTGAGAATCTTCATTTCCAAAAAAAAAACGGATGGGGAAGATCTCAATGGCTTACATACACGAGGGTGAATGGCCTCCTGGTTCAGTTGATATTCACATCGTTAAAAAGAGTCTCCGAAAGGCTGTCTTTGCAGCTATTCTTCTTCTACCATTTGCCTGCATTTTCCTCTCTTTCAAGGTATGCACTCTCGAGTCTGGGCTGTCAATTTATTCTCAATACTCGTCTCTTTTAGTAATATGTTTAGGAATCAATTCACTGCCCTTTTTCTTTTATACTATGAACATTAGTTATTTGAGAAGTAAGGAATTGCCAATCATGAATTTTGGGATATTTTTTTTCTAGTGTTAGAATGGGTTTTCTACTTGAAGAGCAATATTCTGGAAATGAACTCCGTTATCTGGTTTTAGCATCTCATGCATTGAGTGAATTTATATAACAGGAAATTTCAGCCACTCTTATTTTGTGGAGAATGCTGCTAAGTGGACAATTTGTCATATTATTATTATTGCTTTGGAACCCTGTTCACAAAGGTGAGAGCCTTTTCAGCCGGTTGCCTTTGTTATCTGATGACATTGATAATCAGAGTCTTTTAATCCGTTTTCTCAAGTTTTTTATTTTTAAGCTTTCAGAGTCTGTCATCATAATGCCAGCCTTCGGAGTTCAGCTTGAAACTCACTATGCAAGGTAACATACTAAAACTTGTAATTCTCTGAGAATGAATGTTAGATACCTATGTAGCTACATGTTCTACGGCATACCATGAATATACAGAAACATTGCTTTAGTTTTTCTTTTTCCTTTTATTTTTCTGTGATATCAGAATGTAAAAGTACTAAATTTTGGAAGTTGATGTCTAGATGACTTTCCTGATTTGATTTTTCAAACTCCCTCTTTTAATCGTAAAATAAGATTGTGGAAGAAGGGGAAGTGTCTGTTGTCACTTTGTACCGTGAAGAAGGGGTGTTATTCAGTATTGGTGTTTAGTTGCACTTCCATCCAATTTTAGCATTTCACATTGCACACTGTCCTGGAGTTGCAAGTGGTTCTCAGGCGTTTCTAGCTTTTCTTCCATATCATTCTTCTTTTTTGTGTTTTAATCAATATTCATAAATAAATTCTTGAGAATTTTGGTTCACGAACTTTTTCAGAATGGTAGTTGTAATAGCACCATACCAATGTTATTATTTCATCTTCTATTGTTTGTTTACTTTGCTGTAGTGGAAGAATCATCCGCAGATTTATTCCTGCCGGTGAGATTTTGAAACCTGTATTATTAGAATGTGTTACCCCAGTAACTTGTTACTGGAGCCTCTCTTTACTTGTGCGTGGGAAGGAAGAGCTGGTGTTGGTGTTTAAGGTAAAACAACTGAACATCAATCTCTGTTACTTCCTTTGGAAAATATAAGGGGCGGGGGGGGGGGGGGGGGGGGAGATATGCTGCTATATCTAAACAGGATAGTCAATCACTTATTGTGAAGATATTAAGTAATAGGAAAATTGTGTAGTGAGTGTGTATGTGTTGTCATATAGCTCATATAGTAGTTTTTCGGTTTAATGGGGCATGAAACTTGGTTGTGTGTGAAGGAGCTACGCCCTCAGATGAAGATGTTGCTTCCCGTATGGAAGGCCTTATGTGCTAGCATGGAGAACAAAGAAAGTCCAGTCACATGTGGGGAAGGTGAAGGTGGTTGATTTCAAGGCCGAGAAAGTACAAAAAGAATTATATTGAAACCCATCAATTAGCCAAGAATGCATCTGGATTACTAGCTGCAACTGTAGAGAAAGAGATAGAGGAAAATGCATTCTCATCAGAGTTAAAACAAACTAGCCCATTCTTGTGGAAGAGGGCAAGTATTAGAGATTATCACCAAGTTTTGTCTGTTGCAAATGGAAACGAACAGTGGATGATGACCTTTCCAACTCAATCAAACAAGAGACCTTATGCTATTGTTCGTCTGTTGTTTTCTTTTTCATTTCTTTTTTTGTTTGTTTGTTTCATTTAATATCCAAATGGGTTTTAGGTTTAGGGTTTACTATACCTTTTGCAAACAGGGCAAGTGTATTGAGAATTCATCTAGAATCAATAGCCGTTGAGGCCGGTATATGTACATGTGGACAGAAGAGTGATCGGTTTAATTTTTCAGAATGGCGGCATGATTTATGTGCTCAGGTTGTGAAATGTTAAAAGTGTTGTTAGCATAATTGATTGTCACATAGGTTAAACAAGAGCCCTGAAGCTTGAATTTTTTGTCTTCTCAAGGCACCAAGGAAACGATTAGAACCTTTCTGCCGATTTCGAGGATTTTGGTTCGCTCCTGCACAAGAAACAAGCTCCAACCTCTCTTTTGCCTTTTATTTTATTGATGTTTTTATTCTGTTTTTCATTCGTTTATTTTTTAAATTTCTTATTTTTGGATATTCTTTTTAGTTTTTGAAGTTTATTTTCTTTGGATTGTTTTGGATATTATAATTTCAATCAAATGTTCTGTAAATCTCTTCTTTTTTTCCCTCTTTATTTGTTGAACTAATTAGAATACGAGAATTACATTAGATTGGTTTGCATATTCTTTGTTTGTGCTATGTTTGGTCCTTTACAATAGATTTTACGAATTGCAAAATATGGTATATTAGGTCGAGTTGGATTGGGGTTGGAGTTGTAAAAAAATTTAGGTTTGAAAAGGGTAATCTTAGGTCGGGATCGGGCGGCCAAAAAAATGTTCCTCCACGTCATCATCAGGGTTACAACATTTTTTATGTGCTATTTGCTGTACGGAGAAATAGTAAAATATTCAGTTGATTGCTATTTACGATCACCCTATGAGTTTAAAATACACCAGAGGGAGAAAAAAAAAAGAACAAAGGACTCGTAGCATCCATTCATTATTATTGTTGAAATGAGAGATCAAGTGAGGGTACGATCGTTAAAGAATTTGTCAATTTGCCCAACTTGGATGTTGCTTCCGTGCCCTGAAAGCCAAATTTTACGCCAACTTCTGGCAGGCATAGAGGTCGGGATCGGGCGGGTCAAAAAATCGTTCCTTTCCGTCATCATCCGGAGATGATAACTCTGTTGAAGTAGCCCCTACCATGATTCAGGAGCATGTATAGTGTAGTATTTGTTCATAGATATTTTCAAGTCTTTGATAATGCACACACCTTGTAGATAAAACGATTGAACTTAAGTTTCTTAGGATGAACATCATCTACTTTTCCACCGAGATCACTCGTTAGGGTTTTATAAATGCTAATAATTAAAATTAGTTTTCTGCTTATGTAATATTGGTCATATAACTTTTACGTTAGAAATATCACATAATCCAATTCAAGGAAAATGTTTTTATCAGAGCTATAAATTAAAATCCTACTTACTAAATAAAAAATAGTTGTAGACTACATTTTAGGGATTAAAAGTAAAGAGATTAAATTTTAAAAGTGAATGGAGTATAGGAGTATAAGAAGAATTAGACCATAAACATTATTTTTTATAGATAAATAACAAATTTTATCACTTAGCTTTCTTCTCACACTTATTCTGGTCACTAATGTTTAATTTTTTTAGTTTAATTATTAAATTTTTAATTTACTCTTATTTTAATAACTCATTTATTAAATGATTAACGGTATTGTCGGGTCAATTGTCTTTTAAAAAGAAAACTTGTTTTAGATTTTTCTTGATTTCTCGACAGTGAAACATTTTCTTCCAAATACCAATGGTTAGAAAGTGAAAAAGGAGGAAGTGGTCAAAAATTATAAAAAAAAATAATTTCAGCATCGGCATAACATAAAAATGAAACTATAAAACTTTTATTTAAAAATAAAATAAAAAAGAAAAAAAAGGAGAAATCAACATGCATGACACATTTTTTTTGAACAAATGTTTCATGTCATCCTCCTATTTTTTTATTTAACGTCAAGTGACTAAAACAAAAAAAATTAAAATTTCAGTGATTAAATTGATTATTTAAAATTTTAATGACCCAAACAAAAATGAGATTAAAGTTGAGTGGTAAAATTTATAATTTGCCCTTTTTATTAGCATAGTAGTTAGTAAGACGGCACAAGATCTTCGTTTTTCTCTATTCCCCTACACTGGACCCCCTCTCTCGCTCATCTTCAAAACTAACCCAAATATATACCCTATATAATATTAATCTAATCTAAATAAATAAATAATATCAACCAACAAAAAAGAAGAAAAAACCCTAATTTCCTTCTTCTCAAATCTCTTAAATCATCTCTCTTTTTGCAATCCAATCCAAACAAGCCCGACTCATTGACGCCAAATCAAGCTCCAAACTCCCAGCATAAATGATCAGGTATTCAATCCAAAATCCATCCCTTTTTTTTCTTTTTGTAATTCACTCTGTTTTCATTTGCATTTCATAATTCCATTCAATCTAAGCTTCTGCTTTGCATTCTCGCTTCACGTTCCTGTAATTCTCTGTTTTTTCTTATATCAATCGGACTGTTTTTTTTTACGTTTGAATTTTCCAGCTTCGTTCGTACCATCTGTTTACCGATATAATCTTTAAACTTGGCAATTCATTTTTCATTGCATGCTGATCTTTTTGTTGACTTCATATCTTTATTATTCTTTTGATTTTAATCGGAAGCTCTTATATAACCGAATTTTCCGGTAGGGTTTTCAAATTTTCCTTCTTTGTGTCATTTATAGCACGTGAAACATCTTTCAATGCGGATTTATGTATTAGTGCCGCTTGAATTTATGCTACTTTCCAAATCTGTACGTTTTTCTTTCTAAATTTGATGGATGTTTAGTGTTATTATTATTTTGACTGTGCTGAGAATTCAGGGGTTTTGTTTACCATTTAACATCTGGAATCTATGCTTATTGATGTTTTAGCGTGGATGTGATGAAAACGTTTTGATTATCTATATAGACAATTACTCCTGCTCTGATGTTTCAGATTTTAATAAATTGGAGAAGGGATATCAATGGAGGCAAACATTTGTGACATCAATCACTTGGATGCCGATGCCCTTCTGCCTCCTCGGAAGCGGCTGCTGGCAGGATTTAAGAAACAGGCTTCCAATGCCAATGGTGCTTCTGATCAGCCCACGGTTGCTTCTTCCTCGTCATCTCCTCCAGCTTCACCCTCACCTTCACCTTCTACTTCGTCAAGCGATGTTAATGCCCATCTTAAGAATCTATTGATGAGTTCCCATTTGTACAGCCCAAATCTTTCTCCTGAGGAGATGTTGGAGGCCTCGAGAGCGGCAGCTACCTCGGCTGCTAAAGCTGCAGAGGCTGCCAGAGCTGCTGCAGAGGAGAAGGCTGCAATTGCCGCTAAAGCTGTTGCAGCAGCTAAGAGTGCATTAGACATAGTAGCAAAATTTTCTGAAGAAACGGTTCACAAGGACAGACACCTAAAAAAGAATAAGCTCAAGAAACATGTCCCTGTTCAACTCCTGTACAAAAAACACGAACCGATTGAGAGTCCTAGGACAGATGAAGATTTAGCCCGGAAATTGCACCGAGCTATCAACAGTTCCCCAAGAATCTCAAAGACTTCTTCTACTGAATGGAGAGGTCATAAACATAAGAGGCCTAAGGTCATGCCAACTCTTGAGAAAACAATGGCTTCCAATGGGGGTATAGTGTTGGGTAGAATCCCATCTTCTACATGCAATGGAGGTACTATAACAGGCGAAATTGATTCTGAAGACTCCATGGAGGAATCCGTTAAAGCAGAGGAAAAGGGTGCTAAATATGAAAAATCTAGGCGATCAGAGGTGGATAATGGTGAAGCAGAATCAAGCCATTTGAAGGAAAAAGCTTTTGAGGATGTAACCCCTGGTAAAAAGAGAGGAAGAATGAAGCTTAAGAGGCTGCCCTTGAGCATTTGTTCCTTTAGGGATCGAGTGAATCCAAAGGAAGAGATGATTAGTAAGAGCTCTCCATTGACCGAAAAGAACATGGATAATCCAACAGCTGCTGTTAAGACCTTTTTTACTTTGGAGCCCTCTGATGATGGTGTTATTTCAATTGAAGGTGCACCTATGCGGAAATGCCAGGATTTCAAGGCCCCTGCATGTATCAAACAAAACAAAGTCATGCAATCATAATGTTCGAATCTTGTTCTTGTAACAGGTGTCTTCAGTGATTGAAGTTAATAGCAGAGGTAGGATTCGTAATTCTCTTTTTATAGGAAATTAGGAATGACTTTACCCATTTATCTCTTTGCTCGTTACTGTTTTTGTAAGAAGTTGAATTGACAGAATGTATATTTGAATGCCCAATTGCTTGCCTCTACACTTCACTAATAGTACTTGCTGCATAGAATGAGAGCAATATTTGGATTTAAGATAAAGAGGAATGCAATAAATTTAGATGGCTCCTTTCTTACTTTATTTTTCTTCGTTTTCATTTTTGCATATTCATCCTGCTTTCTTGGATGATGCTCTGCGTGTACTAAAACTTGAATGCCCTTGGTATTGTTGATTCATTTCCTTTTTCTACTCGCTTATCAACTTTCTTGTATGGTCGTTCCCCTTTATTCTATAATATGGCTGTATGAAATTCCTTGTGTTGTTTATCAGATGCAGTGTTGTTTAATGAAGGATATCGGTGAAGTCACGTTGCTGAAACATATACACTTTGACCTAGCGAGCCATCATCTAACAATTGTCTTTCTTTAAAGGTCGTGGGTTGACCTCGTCGTTTGTCGACAAAGGATTCACATTCTTTTTCTCAGTGAATTTTGTTGAACTGAAATTCTTTGTATGGGGTTCATCTGGGACCTGCTGACAGTTGCTGGAGTGTAGTAATGTGGTGCTTCTTTTTTATTTGAAGTTAGGCCAAAACTGAGAGAGAGAGGGGAAGGTTGTTATCAAGCTTTATAAGTTCAATTCATGGAAATAAAGTTGAAACCAGCATTCTTATGAACGCCGTTTGCTCTTGGAAACTAACAAGCACCTGTTTCTACTACAAGGAGAATATCAAGAAATAAAGGATTCATAACTGATCAAAACTTTCAGTAGAATAGCTGGTAATAATATTTCTTCCTGATATGAAACTGGTATAATGTTGACGTAAACGTGTAACAATTTGAACAAAACACATTCAGAAACACTCATGTGTCATCTCTTCACAACAGTTGTTACTTTGGTTAACCAAAAAGAAAAGAAAAAAGAATCTTATTGAAAATGTCACAAGCCAAAAAATCAAACAATTAAAACAAACACAATCAGTAGTCGTACAGGTGGAGGGAGGGATCTTTAATCCCTTCTTCTCTTGCCCACCTCAAATCTTAAGTTTGCTCATTCCAGCGTCCACCTTAGATTTACCATCTGAGCTCCTCAGATTCAGCCATGGGTGTTGCAGACACTGCTGGGCAGTTGGTCGCTTCTCCGGTGAAAAATCAAGTAGAGGGGAAAGGAACTCCCGGAATTCACGAGCATCAGTATCCGAGAATTTGTATTTAGTCACCAACAACCGATCGAGCGGCAAGTTCTTCAGTCTTCGAATCCTCTTCAGATCCCCATGCCTGTCAAAAAAATCCTTTGATCGAGCTCCTCCAACGGCAATCTGTTTACGCGACCATAAATTAACATTTGTATCACAACTTTATAAATAGGAAAGGGCATTCATATAGAAATTATTTCACCTTCCGTGGCATCTTTCCAAGAAGTTCCATCATTAGAGCTAGGTGATCCTGGAAACAACCGAAAATGTTTATTCCCAGTGGTCCTTTATCACTTTACTATCTAAAAAGTCATTATTACAGTAACAACACAAACAAACAAACAAATGATGATGAAACGGTAGGCATATATATATATATATATATATATATTCATAATGATATGCTAGTCAAAGACAATAACTAAATCTATAACTCTGTTAGAACCAGGACACACTTCATAATATATATGTATATCTATGAAAATCTAATTTGATTCGACTTAAATAAAAACAACATAATTGTTATGATGCAGACCTGCGTTCTACTCAGAACAGTTCTTTTTATAGCTCTTTTCCAGAATGACAACCAGAAGAAAAGAAATACTATACTTCCAGGATATGAGGGGAAGGAGGATAAAAGCATTACTATAACAGATTAACAGTTGCAATGCAAGTGGAATACCCAAAGAAAATAGCTGAAGAACTAAGATTATCATAACCAAGCATCATGTCATTAAAATAGAACACATTGTTTTCGTTATTGTGTTACTCTCTATTCCTATTTCCAAACACAGACCCTGCAATAATAGGACAAGGAAAGACAATTCCGAAACTGTGACGCATAGAATGGTCGTACCTCATCTTCACTAAAACCTTCTCCAGTTTTAGGAGCAAACATCATGTCACCAGTAGAAAGCTCAAAGGCTATGCAAGCAAATGACCACATATCAACGGAAAAGGTATACCCAGATTGAAGTATGACCTCAGGAGCTCTATACTGCCTTGTTTGAATTTCTTCTGCAAATCGTTTGTCGGCCCAACATGCGTTTCCAAAGTCCACAACCTTGCACCTCATATCAATCCCATCAAGACATCTTGCAGGCTTTGCAGCTGCTCCTCCCATCGAATCTCTTCTACCAGATATATTAGCAACTGCCCGTTTTGCCCTCCGTTTCAATTTTTTCTCGATGATGTTCATGGTAGATCCGCCATTTAGGGTGCCCCCCTCGGGCCTTTCAAGGATTGGAGTAAGACCAGATCTAATTGGATCCTTGGCTGGATCAATGGTGGAAAAGAGAAGAATGTTTTCAGGTTTTAAGTCAGTGTGGATTATACCAAGCTCCCTATGCAAGTAACCCAGAGCTATCAGAACACATTTGCAGATCTCCCTAACTTTATTCAACTCAAGCCCTTTGTATCGGTTAAACCTGATTAATTGAAGTAAGCTATCACCAAGGAATTCAAGAACCATGCATGGATGTTGCCCGTTCGGGCCAGTGTGCTTAAAATGGTCAATCAGTCGCACTGTGCACTTGGAATTTGAAGGGTCTCCATCCGCAATAGCACAAAGGACTTCAATCTCATGAATAGCAGCTTGTGCAAACTGTTGAGCGCTCTTCTGAATCTTTAGAGCAACATATTTCTGGTTTAAAAGAGCAAACAGTTTAGGCGATCACTTCTAAGAAAACAAAATTTCCAAGAGGCAGCATACGATTACAAGAGCAAAGATTTTGCCAACTCATACATAAAAACACAATTTCAGATTCCAGATCAGGTTTATTTTCTCCTAAGGTTTAATCACCCTGATTATTATTTTATACTTCATCTGATCATATACTCGTAGTAAAATAATTAAACATCGATCGCCGATCCCAATAAACGGGAAAGGAGAAGCGAAACGGATAATAATGCCGTACAGATCATAAAAGCATGAATTCATATCACACGAATTGACGGCGAAAGATGTAGAAATAGGAAGAAAAGAGGGACATACAGAAGTCTGAGTATCGTAAGCGAGCCAAACGGTGGAGAACTGACCCCATCCGAGCTTCCTCTGGGCGATGTAACGACCGGAGGCGAAGGGATCGCCGATCCGCACGGCATGGTAGCCTCCTTTCCTGTAAGAGTCGATTCCCTCGTCTTCCTCCTCGGAGCCCGATGACGAAGAACACGACATCTCGGCAGGTTGATCCGATCGCACGCACGCACGCAGGCCCTTGTTTTGGTGTCGTGTGTTTTAGGGGAAAATTAACGAAAAAACGGAAACAGTGTTTATGGTTGAATGTTGGGGGTGTTAGTTTGGTAAATGGTTTGTAGGTATATATATTGGGGGATTGGTGTGCTTAATTTTACTTTTCCTTTGCCCCTAATTTGTTTGTTGTTGGGTTTTTTCTAATTCGGGGGTGTGTGGCTTTGAATAGAAACAGTGCAGCAGGTGTCTTTGTGGTGCGCTTCTCCCACTTTCTTTTCCCCTTCGCTCATTTCAGCATCCTAATTCCTATCTATAGCTTATTTGGTTTTGTTATGAGGCATGAAAGGAGCGTGCCAATATTATCATCTATGCATTTCTAGGTGTTTATTCTATAATTCTGATCGATGATCGAACTGGATTGAGTAAAACCGAGTTAATCGAATTTTTTTAACTGTCGATTAAATGGATCAATGTTCAGTTAATTATATCGATTTTTTAAATTAATTGGATTTTATTATAAGTTTTAGGATTTGTATTTTTCGTTTAGTTATATTAAATTAATTTGGATATTACCAACGAAGTTGATTCAAATTATATTAAATTAATTAATTTTTTGTTGCCCTAGGAACGGTAAAGGCAACAACAAAAAATTAATTTGGGTATTCTTTTTCATTTGAATTAAAAATTAGTTCGTTTTTAAAATCTTCATGGTTATAGGGTTAAAAATTAGTTAGGTCTTTTGAAATCTTGATGTATCTAGTCTTAAAATATATGTGCAATATATATAAAAAATTTAAGAATAAATTGCAATTCGATCAATTAATTTAATTTTAAGCGAATAATAACCTCGCTGTAGTTGGGGCTAGTACGTGGGATGAGAATGAGAGCTTGGGCTCTGGGCAATTCTCAATTGGTTCATCTAGAATTTTGTTTTTTTTTTCTTCGATTTTCAAGGTTTCATCTTGACTGATTTAGATTAATCTATGTCGCACATCTGGTTTTAGTGGGTGAATCACCCAGAAAAAATTTTCTGCATATACAACACCGCGAACTCGAGATATGCATAAACGATACCAAATTGTTTATCACTTGGATCAATCCGCTAGTTAGAATTTTGTTTCTTTTATCCAAGCCCACGTCTACAACTATGCAAAATAACTGAATTTTGAATTAATTGAATATGATTATTTAATTCTTTTTAATTGAGTAATTTAATTTATGTATTTTCTGAACGATAGTATCTGAATTTTATTAAACATCGTGAAAAATATTACAATTATTATGTAACAAAAAGAGAGAAAAAATAGACTAGTCTACTGAAAATCTCATAAAAATGTGCAAAAAAAAAGCAAACACTTTCATAGAGATTAAGATACCATCAAAACCTAGAAACCTTCATGAATCTTCTTGTCTCTAGTCAAACGGAACACATTACGGAAAGAAAAAAGAATGATGAGCGAACCAAACTACCAAGCATATTGCTCCTCTACACAGTTCTAATGAGGTAAAAATCAAATTATTTAATTTTTTAGTTTGAAATCAAATTGAATTTTACAATTTAAATAAACTAAATAATAAATTGTGTAAATATCACTTAGTCCTTGCCAAATTTGAATGGTGGGAATTGATCCTCTCAACATTTTTTTTTATAAAATTTTCAAAAGAATATAAAAATACTAAAATTTTATAATATACAAATAAAAATTTTAAAATTTCAAAATATCAATTACCAAATTCTAAAAATACTAAAAATCTTATATAAAACGCTAAATTTTACTCATTTTTTCATAAATGATAAATTGAAGGAGTTAAACAAATAAATTATTAAATAAAATTTTCATACTAAAATATGTTATTTTTTGTATTGATTTTTCAAAAGATTTTTCAACAATGCCTCGTCTTAAATTCATTTGCTTTTAACGTGAAATTCTCAATAATTTACTTTGACATTTAAAAAATTCTTCTATTCAACTTAATTAAAAAAAATCAAATTACCTTTTGATGATAAAATAGGATTCACTAGTTCCACTAACATGAACTTTTTAACTTAATTCAATCAAAGTATCAAACACTCATGTCTATTAACATCGAGTGTGGTTTGTAAAATATCATATTAATAAAACTATTTTATATACTAATATATATTGCGTGGAGCGATAAAAAGTTCAATATTTTTTTTAAAAATCTCAAATTCGAATTTATAGATAAAAAATAAAAAGAAATTATCTTTATTTAGAAGTTTAATTTTAAATTTAGATGGAGTAGGGTCTGAGTATCAGATAATCGAAAATATCAAAAAGCAAAAATCGTTTTATGTTGTTGGTTTGGTGTTTATAATTAGATTCATATAGTCTCTATTTATTAAATAATCAAATTTTCTCTAAAAAATCAAGATTTTTCTATAACCGCCATAAGTTTTTTTTATTTAATCGGTGGCGGCAATCAGTCTTAGTATTGATTATCGACCACTGGTGTTTATTATTTTTCTTGTTATTTCATTTTTTCTTTGTTAATTTTAATAAAAAATATGTTCTTGTGGCACATGTTTTTTCTACCTTTATGGCACGATTTTCATTGACTTTTGTGGTTTGTTTTTCTGTTCTAGTGGATTGTATATAGATCCTCGTAACGCTGATTTTTTAATTTGATTCTTTGTAGCAGAATAATCTGTCTGATAGAGTGATAGTTTAGTTCGCTCACCGCTTATTTTTATCTCGTAAAGCGTCTCATTTGACTAGAGACAAAGAGATTCGTAAAAGTTTTTGGGTTTTGATGAAATATTAATTTCCATGAATGGATTTGCTTCTCTTTTTTTACAATTTTGTATAGGATTTTTAGTTGATTTTTTTTTATACATTGTATTTATAATATCTTTAATAAAATTTAATAAAATTCAGATGTTATTTTTTTTAAAAAAAAATTATCCAAACCCGGCTAATCGAGGATGGTGAGCTGGTCTAGTGGGTGGGCAGGTAGGTGGAGTGATGTTTGTCTTAGGTTCCGAGGAGGACGTAGTTTCATCTGCCACCCAATGCATCATCTTCAATTACATGATTTTTTTATTATAAAAAATGCATTCATATATTATTATATGTGAATCTAAAAATTTCAAAGTAAGCACAATTAATAAAATAGATAATTTGTGTAAGAAAAATTAGATTCAAAACACATACATCAATAAAATAGATAACTAATGTAGAAAAATTCATGTACAATACTTGTGACTTCCATACTTCAATCTTACAATCAAAGATGAAACTTCTTTGAGGATTAGCGGAATCATAATTTTATAAGTTAAAAATTTAAATTAAAACAATGATAAAATTATATATCAATCTCTTAAAAATATCGAATTCATTGTTGCTTCCCAAATTTAGAAATGTTTAAGTAATCCCTACAATAAATAATGTTAAAATTTTGTTACCACTTAAAGTACTTTCTTTTCACTAATTATTATATGGGTAATTGTTCTATACACAAGCGCTTGTGGAAATTTTTTTACACAAGCGCCTTAGTTTTAGGGGTTAGAGACTTCGTTTAGGGTTTAAAATTTAGGGGTATAAGTGTTGTAGTTTTGAATTTAGGGATTGTTGATAGAATTTTGGGTTTAGGGTTAAAATTTAGGGTTTATAGGTTAAAACCTAAATCCCCACCCATATTACCCTAAAACTAAACCCTAACCCTAAACCCTAAATTATAACCCTAATTCCTAAATTCTAAACATGAAGCCTAAATTCTAAACTCTTACACTAAAACCCCTAAACTCTAAACCCTAAACACTAACCCTAAACCCTATAATTGAGGCGCTTGTGGAAATAAAAACTTTCCACCGCCAGTGTATAGGATATTAATCCTTATTATATTATGAACAGTTATTTGATGTACTGTTGTTAAAAAATATATAAGCAGCAGTAGAATCAATAATAAATGTTTTCATTGTAAATTTAAGAATTAAAAAAAACAAACATTTAAAAAAATTACTCCTCTCATTTTTTCTGCAGCGTTTATAAAAAGTTTACAATTTTTTTTATTTTTCTGTTGATTTTCTTCTTCACCGGCAACAACTTTTAGCCGTATTGCTGGCTTTGTATATAAATAACATTCATCGTTGGTGATGAATGTTTTATTTTTATGTTTTTCTTGTTTTTCCTTGCTTTGCCAATTTTATATCAAATTTGCTTTCATGACAGTTCTTTTGTCTGCTTTTATGGCAGTTTTTTCGTCTGCTTTGATTGCAGTTTTAGTCTGTCTTTTGACAGTATATCGTTCGAGTGACGAAATTTCAGCGAGTATTTTTCAGCGAAGGAGGCCGATCTATAAATGCTTATGATTTTCTGTTGTGATTGTGTCGATATGCCAATAACAAGTAGCGAAAGAATTTGTTGTCTTCATAGAGCACTCTGGTTAAAGCTATAGTTTTCTGAATTTCTTTCAGAAGTTGCTTTAAGTCCTTATGAAAATGATAGGTTTGTTCTTTAATGTCTTTCATACCCTTAGATTTTATTGTATTTATCTTTATACATTAAATTTTCAATGTTTGAGTGTGATCCTTTGTAATCCTATCACTTTTAATATAATCCAGTTTGTTTAAAAAAAAAAGAACAAGCAAGTATATTTGGTTGGTTGGCCAAGTCACTTATCTTTGTTACTTCTTCCTTATGAGTTCACACAAACAAATGATAATAATCTTTATATTATTACACATTTTTTAAATATATAAAAAATTTAATACATTTTTAGTATTAAATTTGTTTGAAAAGTGAAGTATATGCAATACATAAATTATAATACATATCCTCGCATGGTTATTGTTTTGTAATTGACATGACAAATCATATTGTTTATGCGGAAATATATACAAATTTAAATTTTAATCACACGTTTTCAACATCAAATCAGAATTGTATTTAAAGCCTAAACTAACCATTAGATTAACAAAAAGGATTTAATTTAATGCCCGAAACATTTTAAGATTCACTGAATCAGTTTAAAACTGGATCAGGTCATTGAATTTTTATGAAATACATATGAACATGTTCGTGATTAGAGGTAAAATTATGGAGAGTATATGAAAGATTTGCGTTGTGCAAATAAGAATGGGGTGACTCATGTACTAAATACTCACGCATCGGATGACTGAAGAAAATACAAATCATATAAAAATAATTAATAATAACAATTCCTCAAGTTTTAAGATTTTGTCTAAAAATACGAATCATATAATAATAATAAAGTAAGATACAAGCTTAAATGACAAATGTTGCTGGCGTGAACATTAACATGGACGTATTGTGCACGAACCAACTTGATTCAGTGGTTAAGAGAACGGTTATTGTTCCTAAAGGTCACATGTTCGAGCACCAGCAGCTGCAGCAGGGTGATTGAGTGTTCATTGTCAAATGGTTGAGAGTATATTTAGAACAGATAATACTTGTAATCACTCTAACTTAAATAAAAAAAACATGGACGTATTGTTTATTCGACACGTAAGCAAGTATTTAACCACAATAATTATGTGAGGCCTACGAAAAATTGAAATTAAATATTTTCATAACTAGTATAGTAGTAATTATTATATGGGAGAGTGAGTTCAAGCTCGTGTCAATATTCCATTGTACCAAAAAATAATTACTACTATTTTATAAACAAATTAAAGTTGAAAAATTAAATTTACCCATTCATTATTTAAACAAACTCTAACTTAATTTAAACCAAACAAAAGTAGTTTAACCTACTATTTTATTAACATAGTAGTTTAACCTACTCTTACATGTAAAGTTATAATAACTTAATAAAGTTAAAAAAATATATATATTCTACAAAGTTCTGCTGAGCAGTGAGTGGTTGTGCTCTTCTAATAAGCAAGGCTGCAGCCAGAATGCAATGTTGGCAACCTTATCAGGGATTGACCAAAATTTTATGTTAAAGAGGCAAATCTAGAATATTTTAAAGAGTGAATTTATAAAATTTTAGAGGGTGAAAATAAATTGTAAGAAATATATAGAAAATTAAAAAAAAATATATAGATATTTTAATTTTTAAGAAGGCTAATGCGGGTAAAAATCATTTCCCCCTAATCGTGCCCCTTTTTATGTTCTACACTAAAAATCACTTATAAATTATAATTTAAACCCTAACCTTAATTTCCACATCCTAAACCCTAAAAATATACTCTACCCAATAATTCCCTAAACCCTAAATTTAAACCATAAACTTTAAACCCTAAATCCATTATTTTAAAGTGGGGCATAAAAGTGACATGATAAGGGGCAGACAATTTTCATCCGGCTACTGCCCCTTTAGTCCGGATAAAAATTCTCTGCCCTTTTTCGGCGACCCTACTTATGTCCCACGTTCAAAATTAAGTTTAGAGTTTATGTTTTAGGTTAGGGTTATGGTTAAAGTTTAGGGTAGCGTGTATTTTTAAAGTATAGGGTGTAGGGTTTAAAATTTAGGATTAATGCTTGAAATTTAATTTTGTAGTAATTTCTAGTGTTGAGACATAAGTAAGAGCACCGAAAAGGTTCATAAGATTTTTATCCCTCTAATCCCCTCTCGTTCATCCTTAATCTTATCATGTCATATGATGGTAGGCTCCGATTAATTCAGTCCCTTATCTTAGTTATTTTTACCATCCTCAATTATTAGGGCTGTCAATTGGTTTTGATTGGAGTGGTCATTAGTAAGATCAATATGTTTTATTTCCGTTTCTTTTTGGAAGGGTGAGGACAAGTGTAATAAGAGGAAAGAGTCAATTGGACATAAATTCTTTGTATTTTTTTATATTTTTTAGGTTCGAACACTAAAAATTAAATTTTAAGTTTTGACCTTAAATTTTAAATTTTATACTTTAAATCCTAAAAAATATACGGTACTCCTAATTTTCTAAACCATAGTCCTAAATCCTTACCCTAATTCTTAATCATAAAACCTAAACATAATTTTTTTAAAATATGAGAACATAAATAATAACAGTAAAAAAGGCAGAGAATTTCTATTCGAGTCAGCTGGCATGTTGTATGTTCACCCAATCCGAAGGAGGCTTGGAGTTAAAGGATCTTAAATGTTAGAATCATGCATGTATTCTTCATTTGATTAGGAGGATCCTACTTAATGATGGATTAATTTGGTTGCATGGACCAATTTGTACGTCATCAAGAATGGTTGTTTCTGGAATCTGTCTTGCAGACAAAGTTCCAGCTGGATCTTGAGGGAACTTTTGCAGCTCAGGCCAGTGGCTGCTTCAGTTCCAGGGCTGCTGGGACCTTCTCTAGCTACTACAACAATGACTGGGAGAGAGGTAAAGAAGCTAAAAATCCTTCCGGGGAGACTGGTTTGACATTTTGAACATATTCCTTAACACTTGATTATTGTCTGAATGGTATTTTGAATTGATTACCAACCAAAGATATGATGCTTTCAATAATATGATTTTGGAGGAAAAGAAAATATTTTTCCACCTAAAAAAATTAAGTTTGATCAACTTTGACTATAAAATATGTGAGTTTTATTAAGAATTAAACACAACAATTGTCATTGTCATTGCCATCACAACTTGCAATTTGCTATGACTCCACACTAGAAGCAGCATTGAAATGGCATGAAATGCACCAATTTCTAGAGGAATTCAATGGTAAACACTCATGTCAAATTTTATTTCTTTCTCCTCGATCATCGGTACCAAGTACTAACAGTTGTTAATACTTAATATGACCCTACCTCAAGAAAGAAAGAAAATCAGGCCTTGGAGTTGGACGCAAATATCTCCATGATAGAACACCAGGTTCCGGATATCCCCATAATCAGACCTATAACCACAATGACCGCATCCAAAAGCAATACATCCCACCCCAACTCACCCTTGAACACCATCAAATGAAACAGAGCCGGCAACACAAACCCCAGAGTACAGCACACACTACTCCCCACCAGGGACAAGAAATCTGCGAAATTGGGGACCAGCAAAGCCACCAAGCTCACTCCCAGAACCACCGCCCACCTCAGCCACAAGCAGTATCTAGAGCCACACAGCCGCCTCTCCACCACCTCGTAAACCGGGTTCATCATCAACGGGAACGTGATAAACAAGTTGATACACAGACCCAGCTGCACCAGGGTGCTTATCAATCCAGCTCCCAGGTTGGTGGTGATTATATCTTTGGTCCCTTCACCGAACGCCATGTATCCCAACAATCCAAATGCACCGTACAGCAACGCAATGAACGCCATGCAAAGGGCCAACACTTTCCCGAACTTGTCTTTGTATTTAGCCTCTAATTCCAACGGCAGTATCATTCCCACACCTTCAAAAGAGTAAACAGCCACACCCAGGCCATAAAAGAATACAGAGAAACCACCAAAAGCCTTCAACTCTGGTCTGTTGTTCAAGAAAACAAACACGTCCTCCACCATCACCACCCCCACCGCCGCAAGATCCACCACATCGGCAAAGATACTCAAAGGAGCCAAATGGGTCAACGTTGCAATCGAATTCAGACCTAACTGGAACGGAAAACAAGCCCACAGATACAGAGTCTTGGGGCTGAGCCCGAGAATACGTTCCTGATTGTTATCATCACCGCCATCGGCATTGAAAATATAGGCTAAGGTGTTGGCAATGAAAATGAGATAGCTAACACAAAACCCAGCCTGGGCAAGAACTATCATGACATCAACCGCAAAGCGACCGAGGGGGCCACATACCTCGAAGCCGAGATCGCCGAACGAGTTGATCTTGGAGAAGCCATGGATGGACTCCAGCTTGCGGCGAGTGTAAACCAGAAGCATCATGCAGTGATAGGCTAAGATGGCGACGGAGAAGAGCATAACGGAGCCCATGAGCCATCCTGTTTTCTTGAAAGTGTACGGAAGGCCGAGGACGCCTGCTCCGACTATAGCTATGAAGACATTCGCAAAGGTCTTGGACTGAGAAGAGAGACGACGTGGTTGGCCCAACAGAGGGGTGTCTTCTCTCGGGAGCGGTGGCACTTTCAGCACACGAGACGATGAGCTCGCTTCCTTATCAAACCCCATATCTGGAAAAACAAACGACTGCAAATTGATGGGTTTTTCAAGATATCTAAACTGGAACTGATACTGTCACTCTTACAATCTGCAATCTTCAGAGAAAGATTGTTGAAGATGAAGATATTTTTTTGGTTTCTTTTGTCGTTTATATGAAATTGAGAAATAATACAGATGAGATGAAATGAAATGAAGAGAAGGTTATGATATTTGTTGTGTAATTTGAAATGAGATGGTATGAGTATAGCCGTATAAGCTAAGCTAACTATCTAAAAAATCTTCAACAGTTGAAGGCGTTCAGACAAGTTGCAGTTAAACAATAAACACGCAAAGCATGTTGATAATGATAAGAAGAAATCCGGTGACCATTTTCAGTTTGCCGCGTAAGCCTCAATTATTGGCTTCTACGGATGACGATGCCCTCACCACCATCCTCTTTGTGGGCCATTTGATTGGAGCCTATTTTGTCTTTCTTTGCAAACATAAATGCCCCCCTTCCAAATAGTCCTCGTACTACTATGTATAAATTAGGAGTTTTGGCCCCTATATTTTTAGTCAAATTTAATTTTATGTTTCTAAATTTTGAAATTTCAAACTAGGACCTAAATAATTCAGTATGACTAAATTAAAGAGGCTAAAAAAATCAAATCATAAAACATGATTTAAATCTATAATTTTTGCATAATACATAGGTAAATAATAAATTTTAACTTAATTTGCGTGGTTGGAGATTGATATTTTGAACTTTGAAAAACATAGGGATTAAAAAGGATCAAATTAGAATATATGCACTAAAAATCAACAACTTACATATTGTGCAAGGGCTAATAGAAGAATTTAACTTTGGGGATAAGAGTAAAAAAAAATTGTTTCCTGCTAGTGCTTTCTAGTTTATTCTTCATGTCATATTGTTTCGGGTTTTCCTGTGTCTGTGTGGTGGGACAAACTCAAGAAGCTGGATTTTAAAATCCATATGAATTTAATAATAATAATAATAATAATAATAATAATAATAATAATAATTTCTTCCTTCAACAACATTCTTGGCTTCTTCCTTGTCTATAAACATAGATGAACTGGGAGGTTAATAAAGGTAGTTGTCATTCTGAAAATTTAAAATTTTATATGATTTATTTTTAAAAAAATTTATGTAGTTTTTATTGAAGAAAAAATTCTCCTTCAAAATTTTATAAAAATTCGTTCTCCTAATATAAGGTCTTTGTCTAATCTCATAGGCAAGTTATCAAATGTGAAAAAAAATTGTAATAATTTTTAAAAAACCATTTAAACATAAATTAACTTATTATGTATTAATTAAAGCATACACTTTATTTTTATATATTTGATTAAATTTAGGGTAAACTACACGAAATGTTATTAAACTTTAACCTTTATATCGAACATACCATTGAACTATAAAATGATACTATTGTACTACTAAACATTATTTTTTGCTATTATTATACCACTAAACTTTATTTTTTGTTCAATCCAAGCACTCGACCGTTAAATTCAAAAAGGTGTCGTTTTGGTACAATTGCTTTGATGTCTAAGATAGGCCAAAACGAAGTCGTTTTGTTAGTAAAAAAATTAAGAAAACACTGCACTTAATGAGAATTGAACCAAAGACCGTTAAGATGAAAGGTGTACAACAAACTACCAAACAAACTTCTTGATATAATTCTAACGAAAATAGTATATAAATAATACTACAGTTGAACTTAATTTCATTTATCTCATGATATAATTTTATAAATATATTACTTTATAAATAAATATTATTTATAATTTATATTATAAAACTAATTTATAATATATATATAATTAAACCCTAAACCCTTAAACCCAAACCCTAAAGCATATATATAACATTTTTAACGGAAGTTAAAGGGAGGGACCAAAATGAAAGCGAACTAAAAGTTGGGTGACCCCAATGAAATTTTTAAAAGTTTGGTGACTAAAATGAACGCACACTAAAAGTTCAGTGACCACTGGTGTACTTTACCCTAAAAATTAACATTGTTCTTAAGAGCATTTTGTGTCACATTTTTTAAGTTTAAGAGGTATTTTGTCCAAACTATCTAAGTAAAAGGGAACAATTTAACCGAAAAGTTCAAGGGACAATTTAACCAAAGTTATCACATTTTTTTTATTTTAGGACTAAAACATTAAAAGTTAAAATTAAGGGAACAAGATGGAAATTTTCAGGATTAGGGACGTTGCAAGGAGGAGAGTAACAATTGGGACTTAAAATGAAGAAAATAAAATCTATCGGGTCCAAAATAGTATGAACTTTGTGTTTTTTGCATCTAAAATGAAAAAATTAAAATTATAGGGATCAAAAATGAAAACAAAATCAAAAAGTTCCATTGAAACTGTGGGTTTTGTAGCTTAGTCTAAAAAAATTAATGTTTGTTCTTGTATAAGATGAGGTGAAAACTTTGAAGTGTCATAACTTTGTGTTTAGGTGTTTGATTGAAGTAATTTTTTTAATTTATATTATTTTTTAAGATCTACGTGTTTGTAAAAAGTCAAAGGTCTTTATCATTGTTTTCGTCCTGAAAATCTTATATTAATTTTAAATTTTATTTTTTATATTTATCTATAATTTTAAATATTGCTTCGATCTTTTAGTATATTAGACCTAAGAAGTTCATTATATATATAAATAATAATAATAATAATACTAATTTATAAAATAGTGATACGTACATGTAATTTGCTATTATCTAAAAGTTTTCATTTTAATCTTATAATATTAATTTCTTTTCAAATTGATCCCTATAATTAACTTTTTAGGTAAGCTAAACACGCAAATTCTCTTCAAATTTACAAAAAAGAAATCATTTTTGGGTCCTCTAATTTTAATTTTTTAAAAAAAGTTTTACAATACTCTTATCATTCAAACATCATCATAATTTAAATGTCTTTCCACTTGCACTGTTTCATTTTAATGAGGCAATATATATATATATATATATAGGGTTAGGATCAACTTATACTGTGTAAAACTCAATTACTTTTACACAATTTTTAGACCGTTAGATTATGGTAATTAATGGCTCAGATTATTTCCTTATTTTTTTCACAATTGATAATCTTCACATTTTTTACTGTTAATCTCATCCATCCATTTCCATTATCCAATGGTCCTAGATTAGTGTAAAACTAAATGAGGTTTACACCATGTAACTTGATCCCATCCCATATATATATATAGCGAGGCTGAACTCTACAAGTGTCCAAGTAGAAAAACAGATACGAGTTTAAATCACTTTATCTATAAAGTGTACGTGCATTGTTAAAAAATTAAGAATATGTATGAACATATATTATTTTATTGTCTTTAAACCATTAAAAAAATTAGAGCGCAGCTATCAACAACAGCACATAACTTTATCCAATAATATACAAACCATCTCATTTCTCTAAATAATTTCGAAATATATTATTTCTCAATTTTTTTATATTTCACATTATTTTCCTAAAAAGGCCGATGATCGAACCCGCTTTTTATTTATTTCCCTAACGCTTCTCGAATCTCGCCACTCCAGTCCCCGGCAGCCTTAATAATAGCCATAGCCCATAGGGCTTCAACTATTTGGGTTTAAGGCTAAAATTGGGCCCATGTTGATAATGATATGGCCCAGTAATTAAACATTAGCAATCTCAATCTCAGAATTTATAACATTTACTTACTCCGAAATAACAAATCGTTCATGTGTCTAATAGTAAATAAATTTTTACAATGAAAATATAACATCACATTGCAGTACTACCTCAAACGTGCTCATACTTGGAGCTTAATTGCTCACTGAAAAAAATCCCAGAATCCAACATTAAATCTCTTGAGGTTGCCCCAGGCAACTTATTACTAGTTTCAGACTGCAACTCAAAAAACAGAACAAAAATCAGAAACAAAAACAAAATTGTATACCAGGATTGAAGAACTCATCAACTATTCCTATCTGGAGGGAGGGACCAGTTGTTATTCCGAAAACAATGGCTCTCCAATTTGTGTGAACTCCATTGCTTTCTTCTTCTTTTGTACAAGATACACAATTCTTCATCACTCATTCATGCGTTGTTCAACACCCCCTTGAGGAGATCCAGCCCTTCCGCTGATATACTCCTCCTCTTATGTGATCTCGGGATTTCAATCTTCGGAGGCGGATCCGGAGAGAAGCATACGACGACGACGGTCAGATTATCGCACGTGTTGCGTTGCAGTGCCTCCTTCACTAGTGCTCTAGAGCATCTCTCCGGATCGTTGTGCTGCATTAGCCCCTTCCGCACCATGGTCACCGCGCATTGGCTACTCATTACATCCCAAAGTCCATCACATCCCATTATCAGGAACTCATCCTCTTCCGTCAGCAGTATTTCTTCCAATTCCGGCTCACAGCTTAAGGGACTCTTCGAACCTTTAGCGCCCTTGATGTGCCAGTCTCCTAGAGCACGCGCTACCGAAAGCTGGCCATTCAGGTATCCATCATATATCACACCACCTAGCTTCTCAATTCTTAGCCTTTCCGAGGTACAGTTGGGTTTGTGGTCTTTAGACAGCTCGATCGCCCTTCCTCGTTTCCCCAACACAGCTCGGGAGTCCCCGGCGTTAGCAACGATCATGGTCCTGACACAGAAACAAACAATCACAGGTAAAATATGTCCATATCAATGTCGAATCGCACAATGCACGCACGAAAATCATTAAAACAAAACAAACATTAGCATTTGGTTTCTTACCTATCCAAAATGAGAGCAGTCAAAGCCGTGGTGCCAGAGGACTTATCAAGAGTTTTAGCATCTGCAAGTGCATGATCTGCTTTCACATATGCACTCTTAACCGCCTTTTTCGTGCCGGTCGCGAAATTCTTGTCTTCGACGATGAAGTTGAGAATGTTCTTTCGGGTAAAGGATGCTGCATCGAGACCACCATGCCCATCAAATACCTATAGGAAAAAAAGAACCCTCAGTTATACATTCAAAAAATATGGTCTAATACAGGATAAATTCGAGAATTATGCAAATGCTTTCATGAAAAGATCGTACTGAGGTGAGTAATTGACTATTACATATGAAATTCATTTGGTTGAATAGATTTCATTCACCTATTGTGCACTAAAATTACAAAAACAGTGTCCTGAATTCAAGTATTCTAACCTAACAGAAGTTACACACCCCATAGAATGCTCCCAGGTAAGGAAAGTCTGCAGGCGAGCCAAGATGTTGGAAGAGATTATCGATACATATATACTCATCCTCCATATACTGTTTTGGTCCCTTCTCAGAACAGCTTCCCGAACGAAATACAGGTAGAAATGCAGAGTCCTCTCTCGGTGGCGGTGACTTCAAGCCCCCGGCACCCATCACTGATTCCTGCACCAAACCAATAAAAGAAAATATCATTACATGAACAATTGAACACAAAGCATTGATTTTGAAGAAGTGTGGGCAAAAAAGACAAACCCTTTCGATTAACCAAGCAGAGCTTGTGCAATGGCGCATGGCCGGGACTGGGAGGCTTCTCGGGGGTTTGGCAGCGCTGGTTTGGCTCATATTCCCCAATGTGTCTTGGTTTTCATCCTCCACTGAATTGAAAAAACTCCCACCTTCCAGTTTTGGTGCAGGCGATACATCCGTCGCTGTGGCCATTGATCTCTCTCTCTCTCTCTAAACAAAGAAACAAACAAAAAAAGAACACTAACCCATCATTTCAAAGCACAAAAGAGGCCATGTTTTGCATGAACCAACTGCCAAAACAGGTGAAGCGCTTGATCCGAGGATTCCAAGTAAGATTCAATCCACACAAGACGTATGGTATCAGAAAAGCCACGAGTTGGAAGAAAAAAAAAAGAGTTTTATTGGTTGGTGTGAGGAAATAAAAGCAGCCCCATTTGCCAGGTTGTGTACACCCTATCAAGTGTGGAAAAAGTATGATCGAGAGAGAGAGAGAAAATGGTATTAAAAGAAGAAGGAAGAAATGCAAAACCAAAGCATGGCAGTAGGAAGAGGGGAAGGGAGGACCGGTTAGAGAGAGAAGAAGCACCGTGTCTGTTATATATATTTATGGGATTCCAAGTTTTGCGCACTGTATTATAGGCAGACCTTGAAAGGGGTTTGGGCTTTTGACACGTGTTCCACTTCCTTATCGTTTACCTTTCCCTTGGTTTGGATTTCTTCACTTTGATCATCCTCTCTCTCTCTCTCACCTCGTGCTTTTTAGGATATACTAACCATGTTGAATGCTAAAGCAGTCAATCCTAATTACAAATGCATTAGGATATACCTATATAAACATGTTTTATAACTTTTTATAGTATAAGAACCTAACAAAAAAGTTTTATAATTAGAGGACTGTTTATATATTTTACATTCTCTCATTCAAATTATTGTTATTTACATGAGAGGAGATTTCCTCCTTTTTGTCTTCTGCACGTGGAGCAAAACTAGAAAAAGGATTAAAGTGAATTTTAAAATTTTTAGAGTTAAATTGTAATTTTGTCTTTGCATTAGTTTATGACTTTATAATTTTAAGTTGAAGTGTTTGAAACTTTTAAATTTTTAGGGAAAAAATAGTTAAATGTATGAAATTATTCACCTAATTAAGTAAATTATTCATCAGTATCATACTCTATTTCTCTAGTACGAATGGACGAACCTTCAAACCAACTCAAGGACTTAGGCAAGGAGATCCCTTAAGCTCGTATTTATTTCTGATCTGTGCTGAAGGTCTCTCAACACTCTTGAATGATGCATATGATAGGGGAGTTATCAATGGAGCCACAATTGGTAGGGAGCGTCTTCATGTTAGACACATGCTGTTTGTGGATGATAGCATCCTTTTTGGGAAGACAACATTGTTATCGGCAAGTAGAATTAAGAATGTACTGACTTGATATGGGGAGGTCTCAGGTCAGAGGGTTAATTATGATATGTCCTTGGTTTTCTTCAGCTTTAATATTGAAGCTTCTATGAAGGATGACATTGGCCACTTGCTAGGAGTTTGTGTACCCCAAACCCCAAAACTTACCTCGGTTTACCTATTATGGTTGGAAAAAAATAGAAAAAGGCGTTTCAATTTTATTTGGATCGCTTCAATAGAAAAACTGGAGCATGGGGACTGAAATTTTTATCTATGGGAGGCAAGGAAGTGCTGATTAAAAGTGTTCTACAAGCACAGCCCATCTATGCCATGCAAGTATTTCTCTTACCCTTAATTTTATGCCATTTGATGGAACAGATCATGGCACGGTTCTGGTGGAGAAATCAGGGATCATGGAAAGGGATTCACTGGTGTTCTTGGGCACGCTTATCAAGTCCAAAAATCTGTGGTGGGATAGGATTTCGTGACCTATGTACTTTCAATATAGCTTTGCTTGCCAATCAGTGTTGGAGATTGATAACTTATCCTGATTGCTTTATGGATAAGGTACTCAAATCTTGATACTACCCGAATACAAACTTTTTCGATGCCAGACTAGGCTCTAATCCCTCATACGTATGGAGAAACATTTACAGTGTAGGGAAGTGATAGAGCAAGGGTATGGTTGGCGTATTGGATCCGATAAAAAAATAACATTTGGGGAGAACCCTGGCTTCCTGGGCAAGATGATAGAAGAATCAAGAACTGTGATATTAATATCAACTACACATATGTGTCTGATCTTATTAACCCTGACATGGGTTGGAAGATGGATGTAATTCATAATATTTTTGATGAACAAACTGCTAAGAGAATATGTTCCATTCCACTTCTTAGATCGAATTGATGCCATAATATGGAGGTTCGATGGGTAAGGCGTATACACGGTGAAGAGTGGATATCGTTTCTTGCGAAGGGACCTTGATACTAATCTTCCTTTGGGTTCTACATCACTACCTCCATTCTTGAAGTTACTATACAAGGCTCTTTGGGGAGTTCAAATGCCATCAAAGGTTAGAATTCATACGTGGAAAGTTGTTAATAATTTCTTACCAACTTATGTAAATTTGCGAGCCAAAAACCTGAATGTTGTGAACAATTGTCCATTCTGTCATGACTCAGCTGAAACAATTGAACACCTAATGCGAGATTGCCATTTTGCTAAACAACTACTATTTCGGCAAGGTATTAATGAATTAAATGAAGCTGGGGGAATTGAATGAAAGCAGTGGATTATGAATTTTTTCTGTAAGCTGAATTCATCACAGCAACGGATCTTGTTGGTTTCCTATTGGGCTATATGGTACTCGAGGAATAGGATTGTTCATGAAGGGGCCATAGTTAATGTGCAGGAGTCTGTATCCTTTATTCAGGCTTTTATCCTTGAACAAGAAACCATTTTACTCTCATCATCTCTTTCTAGTTCACGATCTCATTCTCACTGGAATCCTCCTGAAGGGAACACAATTAAGTGTAACTTCGACACTGCATATGATGCACACTCAAAAAAGGCAGTCTCGAGGGTTATATGCAGGAACTCTGAAGGGCTAATTATGGCTTCATGCATCGTCCCTCAACACCATGTAGCAGATGCGTGTATAGCAGAAGCTGTTGCATGTCTTCAGGCAGTTATATTTACAAAGGAGATAGGGTTCATACGGGTCATTATAGAAGGTGACTCTTTGATGGTGATACGAAAAATTGGTGCAACGGAGACTGATTTTTTATTAATTGGTCCTATAATACATGATATTAAGGAGGTTGCACGGGGCTTTGAGAGCATTCGATTCAAATTCGTACATCGTGAATCTAATAATGCATCACATGTATTGGCTAAAGAAGGTAGGGATAGTGTCATTCCATGGTATTGAATTGAAGAGGCTCCTCATGGTGCTACGTTGGCCGTTGCCCAAGACTGGGAACGCCAACCCTCACTGACCAGTTCTAATGGCCCTAATTCCTGGGCTCACACATGCCTAGTGTGTAGATTGTTTTCTTAGAGTTAATTTACATATATATTTAGATACACTCCATGGTTAGATTGCATTCGATGGCTTGGTTGGGTTTTGATGCCTTATGCATGACCGATGTGGGATTCTAAGTCTTTCATGTACTCTTCTTTATTAATACAAGCCATCCATTTTTCAAAAAAAAAAAAAAATTAAATAGAAGTTTGAACTTTTTTCCTCAAATTTTTTTTTAAATAGAACATTGGATTAATTAAGCACTTTCATCCATTTTAACTTTTAAGTTTTAATAGTTTTTTAAATATATATTGTCACGTAGCATAATGTAATTTTATCGCTTGATATTTATATTTTTTTTAAAAATTAAATAAAAATATATTAAATTTCTAAAAATATCACATGAAAATACCATGATATGACATGTGGTACCAAGTAATCTCAAAAACTATTATATTTAACGGCGAAGGGCTTTATTGCTTGTAAAAAATTAAGTAATTAATTATTTTTTAAAAGTTAAAGGCTTTTAACCCCCTTCAACCATAATTTTATAACTTTTAAAAGACTAAGTTAAAATTTACTATTTTGAACACATTAAATGGTCTAAATGAAAAAGAGAATGTTGTTATCTCTAAAAGACCTGAATTTAAACAACTAATATATATTGTGTGTTATTAAAGAATTTAAATTAATGAACACATTCATGAGTAGAAATCGCCTGCCCCTTTTCGATGCGCTACTTATGCCTCGTCACTAAAAAAATCAAGTTTAGAGTTTAAGATTTAATATTTAGAGTTATGGGTGTAGGTTATAAATTTAAGAATCAGGGTTAAGACTCAAAATTTGATTTTTCAGTGTTAGAACACAAAATGAGACAAAAAATGACAAGAAAATTTTCCCCATATTCACGCCAACATGTTCTAAACATAGAAAATTCTACAACAGAATATTATTAATGATGAACACCGCTAAATTGATTAATAGAGATTAAAAATCTCAAAAACTCAACATACAATTAATAATTATTTAAAATAAACTTCAATTAAATTATTTTCATATATATATATATATTCTATTTTTTAATCTTTATCATCTCTTCAGGTTCGGCATACCATTCTCTTCCGATTTTCTTTTGAGTTGAGCAGTGTGCTTATAACTATGTTTTTTTTTTGCAACAACAAAAAAACATCGGGTATAGTGAAACATATAACCATGGAAACGATACAACAACTTTACTCTCAAGTAACTCCGAAGAGCATAGGCATAGCTGATTTGGGTTGCTCTTTTGGACCCAACTCCTTATCTATCATCAAAGATATGGTCCGGGCTGTTGAAGGAACCAGTCGTTAGCCACCGTCCTGAAAATGTTAAGGTTTTTAATTTAGGGGTTAATACTTGATTCAATTATTTAAAAATAAAGATTAAAAAATAAAAAATAAAAAAAAATAATTTAATTGAAAATTTATTTTAAATAATTATTAATTATATGTTGAGTCATTAAAATTTTTAATTTTTATTAATCAATTTAATAGTGTTCAGCGGTGTTCACTATTAATGATGTTCAGTAATATTCGTCGTATGTTGTAGAATCATCCCTAAAAATATTATTTTGAGAGGTTAACTTAAAAATATAATTTTATCACTACACTAACAATTTACCGAGGACACAAAGCAGGTTAAAAAGGGAGCTGAAAGTTTTGTAGATTGGGCTGGGTTGCTATGGATCACTTATTTTAGGGTTTTCTGGCCTGGTTGTAAGAGTTGATATACATTAATGCAAATTGAACGAGCAATCAACATTCCTCTAAGATTTAGAGGTGAGAAAAGAATACTCCCTTCCTATTATTATATTTATAATAATAATTCCAGTCACTATATTATATTATATTATATTATATTATGTTATATTATATTATATTATATTATATTATATTATATTATATTATATTATATCACCACCAAAAGAAAAAGAAAAAGAAAAAGAAATATAGAGGCAGGAGCGCATCTATTCTCCACAACTGCAATAGTTTATTGGCAAAGAACAATTGATATGCTTTCACCAAAATGGAAAAAGTAATTGAGGATTAAATTGGAAGCTCAAGAAACAGCATCTATTCCCTTTACCCAATTCTGAATTTAAAAAGCTCCATTCCAAGACTACTCAACTCAAAGGAAAAGATTGTGATTTAACACCCCCTTTTCCCCTATTATTCTCCAACTCTTCCCATTGTTTGTCACATGCCAAATCATTTTTATTAAATGTATTTTACATAATTCGTTATATTGATTTGGTGTGTTTAAATGAAACGTTGTTATGTTTTTATTGTTTATTGCGTAAAATGTTATAAAATAGGATAATTCGTTTGGTAAATTTTGTCATGTTCATATATGTTTTAGTTATTTTCATTTTTTAGTGTTATGATTCAGTTTGTTCTATTAGTGTAATTAACTCTAACTATAAATCTATTTTCTTAAGAAATGAGGCACTACATTAAACCTATATTTTTCTTTTGGTATAGTATAGTGACATTTTATGGTCTGTGTTCGGGATTTGTGACTCTCCCTTTTAATAGTGTCGCCTCCAAAGTTTGAACTCGAGTTCTTTTATCGGGAGAGCAATGTCTTGCCATTGCATTCAGCCTTTGTTGGTATATAGTAATATAAGTATTATGCTTGATTAAAAAATTAATTTAATTTGAGATCCACTAATTGACCTAGTAGCTAAAAATGTTTATCTTATCCCATCTTGTATGAATTTAAATCCCGATATAAAAATGTAATAGCTCTCTATTTAATAAAAAAATTGACCCGAAATGCCTAGTTTTATTAGGCAAACGCAGCCATCATCACCTGCTTATTTTCTCACTAGGGCCACATTGAAATGCCTTCCATGCATAATATATTCCATTCATTCAATGTGGGGAATAAAGAGTCAACCTTAAATATTCTTAACCCACCAAACCAACAACAATGGAAGGAAACAAAGCATTCAGATATCAACTACCAATGGGATAAAACGTTTACCTTTCTCAAGTATTTGAACCAAAAAAAAACTTTCTCAAGTAAGATTAGTGGTTCAAATTTTTATTAATAAATAAAATAAATTATATCATTATCGAATATTTATAATACTTGATCCAGATTAATCGATCAATAAAATAAATTTAAATGTTATAAAAAAACTTTCGGATGTTGATGACTAATAAGCTAAGAAAGAAAGAAAAAAACAGTAGTGATCGAAGCTTGCACAACTGATCCACTAATCATAATGAAATGAACGTAATGAGATGATCACATTATTTTAGACATTATCATCTAATTATACTAAGAATAAAACCTACAGATTATCCGTTGTAGTATATTAGTTAACCATGAACACCCCTAAATCTTGCCTGCAGCCAATGTGATGGAGATACCAGAGCCAACAAAGAGGGTGAAAGCAGTGCACGGAGAGTTTGAGTCCCGCAGCAAGTAATGTGAAAGCATGCAAGTGCAGACGCATTGATGATGCAAGGAATGAGGCAGCAATCAGCATTAGCAAAATGAGTTGGAATTGGTCATGGGGGCGGGGCACTTACAAAATGGGTGGGGTCTGAGTTCTGAGGGGTCACTTTACCGTACCAAGTTGAGTCCGAATGGAAGATGTAGTGTTGACTCGGCGTGGGTTGAGTTGAAATGGATGGGTCTGGTTTTATTGTTTGGGCAGTATTATGGTGCATATAACATCATTGTATATACATGGGTGAAAACACACAGGACCACCACTAAGGAGCCACTCATTACTCATTCCTAATTTCAACCTGAAAAATCCCTATCCACCGGATCATGCCCCCTCCCCCAATAAAAATCCTCTGTCCTTTTGATTTAAGGTTTAAAATTAAAGTTCAGGTTTAGGGCTTAAAGTATTTAGTGTATGATGTATTTTTTAAAGATATATAATTTATAATTTATGATTTAGAGTTGAGATTTAAAATTTTACGGGACACAAAAAAAATGGGGATTTTTGTCCCCCTCCCCCTCTCAATTAATTTTCATCCATCTGAATTTAGGCGCAGGGATTAGACATTTTGTTTTGAAATAAATTATCAAAAGTAATTTTAATACTTATTTTATTTACTAAATTGTATATGTTAATATGTAATATTATAGAGAAAATATAGGTCTATAATGTATATTTGACCCATCTTTTATTGAAATTTTTTGACAAAAATAAAATAAAATTATAGTAATAGATCTTGATGCTCAATTTATAATATAAATTTCGTAAATTAATAGAAATTTGACTTAATTACAAAATAAAGTACCGATTGAGATTTATTTTTTGAATTTATTATTTAATGTTTGTGACTTCAATGAAATAAGATTATTTTTGTCCCAATTTTATCAAAATTGAAACTGTTTATAACATAGCAGGCAGAAACGAAGTTAAGGTTACTTTTTATCCTAAATATGTTAAATGACAACTTCTGCCATTAAACTAGTTTAAAGTCGATGTGAAATGAGCACGAAGATTAGAATATGGTCGTGCGACTTGCGACGACGTGGTTCATATTGGAAAAGTTTGTTGGCTAATAGATTTTTTTGAAGAGTATAAAATTATGTTCGATAAATGAAGCGGAATTTTAGTTTAGGGTGTATATAAAGGGTTATGTAGTGTATAGAAGCTAGGATTAATCTGTATTATAATGGAGATTGATAATAAAAAATTTGTGCAAATATTTTACTACGATCACTCTTTCATAAGAAGATTTTTAACGACTGTGTATCATATTTAAACTATTTTAAAATATCACTAAGATATTTACAATATGTTAATTGAAAGTATGACTTAATTGACATGAACATTTTTATTTAGTTACCATGAGTTTTATAATTCACTTGATATGGTTTTAAAATTTTACATAAAAATTATATTATTTAGAATAATTTTTAATTGTATCACCGATAAACACCTTTTGTTCTTCCTTAATAAAAAAATATACACGAAATTGTTAAAAACTTTTCAATTTTCATCCATTCAAAACTTACAAGGAAATTTAAATTTTGGTTTCCTTCAATGTATTTCTTTTCATTTTTTAAAGATACTATAAAAATTAAAGAAAAAAATGAAAAGGCCTTAATTTGAGAAATAAAATCTAAGAAAAAAAATTAAATTCATATGCGTGTATAATTTTTTTTTTAATTTTTTCATATCATACATCTATTTCACCAGTCCAAATATATGGAGAAGGCCAATTAAAAGGTTTTATAAATTTCAAGAATCCTAATAATAATTTCCCATTGTTTTGGGGGCCATTAGCTATTAGCCATATCCCCACCGGTACTGATTGTGTTCCTTCCGCCTCTGAGTAGGCGACAACCGAGTCTGACTCATATTATCTTGTTTAGCTTCTCTTCTGTCAACTCTCCACCATTCATGAAGCTTAATCATGGCTCCAATCTCAAACTGCAACCCAGCAGTTTCAGCACATGTTAAACGTATGTGAATCACTTTCCTTTCTCTTTTGGTTTGGAGTATACCATTCAAGTTCTCTACTGCTACATGCTCCTTCTCTACTCTCTGCTATTTCTCTTTCTGGTTTATGACTTAAAAATCCATGGCTACCACACTAGACTTGTTCTTCTGCTGTGAGTTTCCATCTTCCCTTGATCCAAAACTCGTGTTTTGCTTTTGCTTTTCATGTTTCTACCAAGATTCTTGTACAAGTTTCTGTAATGTGAATTAGAACCTTTCTTTTTCCCTGGTTAGTACTGCTACTACTGTTTGATTTGATGGCTCGCACTTGCTTTCCCAGTTGTTTTTTTGGCTTCTTTTTTGCTTTTACAAACCAGCGGAGCACAAGATTTCCTGCTCAAGATCTTATGTTTTGTTGGTCCTGATTACTTATTCCAGATCTGTTGTTTCAATCATTCAGAGCAACTCTAATGAAGCGGCAGTAGCAATTCACCATGAATTTCATCGTATGGCTATTGGCGTCCATGGTCATCTGCAATGGTCTTCCTGCAGTTGGACTGAGCACAAACGTTACGCGGAGGCCAAAAGTTGTGAACATCGGTGCTATCTTTTCGATCAAATCTGTCATTGGAAAAGCTGCAAAAGTTGCAATCGATGCGGCCATAGACGATGTAAATTCACACCCACATATTCTTCAAGGAACTCAATTAAAACTTAAGTTGAAGGACTCCAATTACAGTGGATTCATGGCTGTAGTGGAAGGTACGTCCTCTTTGTTGTTGTTATTAGTAAAACATTTTCTATGTTTTAGAATTTGTCATTCATTGGTTTGGTTTCATCTTAAGCTTTGCTATTCATGGAGAAAGACACTGTTGCCATAATTGGTCCCCAGTCATCTGTAACAGCTCATGTGATTTCCCATATTGCCAATGTTCTGCAAGTCCCTCTGTTGTCATTCTCGTCCACGGATCCTACCCTTTCTCCGATTCAGTTCCCATTCTTTGTGAGGACTTCTCAGAACGATTTATATCAGATGGCTGCCATTGCTGAAATCATAGACCATTACGAGTGGAGAGAGGTGATAGCAATTTACGAGGACGACGATCACGGGAGAAACGGGATTGCTGCATTGGGGGACAAACTGGCCGAAAGACGATGCAGGATCACATACAAAGCGCGTTTAAGCCCAGAACCGACACGGGACGAAATCACTGATGTGTTGGTAAAGGTGGCTTTGAGGGAGTCTAGGATTCTGGTTGTACATGTTCCTGGTAGTTGGGGTCTCAAAGTGTTCAGTGTGGCTCAGTATCTAGGAATGCTGGGAACTGGTTATGTTTGGATTGCTACTAACTGGCTATCTACCGTCCTGGATACAAACTCCCCACTATCACAAGATGCTATGGATAATATTCAAGGAGTCGTTACATTGCGGATGTACACACCAGATTCACAGCTCAAGAGGAGGTTTGTTTCCAGGTGGAGTAACTTAACCGAAGGAAAACCGGTTGGACTCAACGCTTATAGTCTATATGCCTACGACACGGTGTGGTTGCTAGCTCGTGCTATCAATGAATTTTTCAATCAGGGCGGAAACATTTCGTTTTTAAATGATTCTTTATCGTCGCAGCTCAGTGGAGGAAACTTGCATCTTGATGCTTTGAGCGTGTTTCAAGGAGGGAACTTGTTACTTGACAACATTTTGAAGGTGAATATGAAGGGTGTCACAGGGGATTTCAGGTTTACTAATGATCGAAATCTCATTAATCCTGCATTTGAACTCATCAATGTGATTGGTACTGGCTATAGAAGATTCGGATACTGGTCCAATCATTCTGGCCTATCGATTGCACCTCCAGAAACCCTTTGGGAAAAACCACCTAACCGTTCTAGCGCGAGTCAAATGCTGCACGGTGTTGTTTGGCCTGGACAAACCACACAGAAACCCCGTGGATGGGTGTTCCCGAATAGTGGTAGACATTTGAATATTGGAGTTCCTCATCGCGTTAGTTACCGTGAATTTGTCTCGGTAAGAGGCCCTGATGCAATTACAGGATACTGCATTGATGTATTCACTGCTGCTCTCAATTTGTTGCCATATGCTGTACCATACAAATTAATTCCCTTCGGGGACGGCCATACCAATCCAAGTGGCACCGAGCTGGTGCGTCTGATCACAGCAGGGGTAAGTTCCATGAACCAATTCTTTTCATGTGGTTGGTTACTTCCTTTCATTTGTGATCCTCAAATTTTCTTCATATCATGATTCAGGTTTTTGATGCGGCAATAGGTGACATTGCAATCATCACTAACAGAACAAAGATGGCAGATTTCACACAGCCATATATCGAGTCCGGATTAGTCGTGGTGGCCCCAGTTTGGAGGAAGAATTCTAATGCCTTTGCTTTCTTGAGGCCATTCACACGAAGGATGTGGGCAGTGACAGCCATCTTTTTCCTGCTGGTGGGAACTGTAGTTTGGATTTTGGAGCATAGGATGAATGATGAGTTCAGAGGCCCCCCGAGACGACAAATAGTTACACTTTTATGGTGAGCGGCCGGTGGCGTCCGACTTGCATTGCATTGCATTTGGTTTTGAATCGAGTAAACAATGATTGATAACTTTGTATTTGGAACTTCTTTTGCAGGTTTAGTTTTTCGACTTGGTTCTTCGCCCATAGTAAGTGATACCATACATATGACTGTAATTGGTGTTCTATACACACTAGTCATGGACATACGGTATGTTTAACTTACAAAATTTGCGCTACTTGGTTTTGTTCTATTATCTTCAGGGGAAAATACTGTCAGTGTACTTGGTCGCATAGTTCTTATCATCTGGCTATTTGTGGTTCTCATAATCAACTCTAGCTACACAGCAAGCCTTACCTCAATCCTTACAGTGCAACAACTTACTTCTCCCATCAAAGGTATTGAAACTTTAGTAGCATCCAAGGATCCCATTGGGTACCAACAGGGATCATTTGCCCGCAATTATTTAATCGACGAGCTAAAAATCGATCCTTCACGACTGGTTGCTCTTAATTCCCCCGAAGAATGTGCTAAAGCTTTGAAAGATGGGCCTCACAAGGGTGGTGTGGCTGCAATGGTGGATGACCGTGCTTATATCGAGCTCTTTCTCTCGACCAGATGCGAATTCAGCATTGTGGGTCGAGAGTTCACCAAAAACGGTTGGGGATTTGTAAGTTGGTTACCCTTTTGCTTTGGTTCTTGTATTTTGTAGGTTTTACTTGCAGAAAAATAATGGTATTATTGGGAGCAGGCGTTTCCCCGGGACTCTCCTCTGGCGGTGGACATGTCAACTGCCATTCTCAAACTCTCGGAGAACGGAGATCTGCAAAGGATCCATGACAAATGGCTGTTAAGACGAGCATGTAGTTATCAAGGTGCAAAGATGGAAGTGGACAGGCTTCAGCTTAAAAGCTTTTGGGGACTGTTTTCCATATGCGGATTAGCTTGCTTGATTGCCCTCTTTCTCTATTTCTTGAAGATGATGAGACAGTTCAGCCGCCACTACCCCGAGGAATCGGAACTTCAAAGCTCGCGATCAGCACGCATTCAAACGTTCCTTTCTTTCGCCGATGAAAAGGAAGAGGAGGTCAAGAGTAGGTCCAAGAGACGGCAAATGGAGAGAGTCTCTAATAGGACTGATGATGGATCAAACAGCACCAGCTATTCCATCAGAAGAAATATAGGTGAATTTACTTCAAACAAAAACATTGGTACTCCTACTGGGAGTAGTGAAGTCTAGCCAATGTTTGTCTTTCATTTTCATATGGTGTACACACATATTGAGATCAATTTATAAAAGCACTGGAAAAATCATGTAAGAATCAATCAGCCACAGCATACAAGTGCTACGGGCTTATATTGTACTTGTACAGGCTTCTTTTGCTTTCTCTCTACATAAATTTGACTCTTCCAAGGTGGGTCATTGAGTTCTCACTTGCTCTACCAAATATCAGATGGCAAATCAAAGAAATATTAACTGATAAAGATATACATTACATACTACGTTGCACTTTGTTATCGTTTACATGATTCTAGACTACCAGCAAATGAGATATCGGAACAATTGCCGGTCTTCCGTAGCTATTTATCTTATACCTAACACTTTTTTGAAAGATAAATTAATGTTTTAAATACCATAACCATTGCTTTAAAAGTACTTCTGGAAGAACTCCTCTTCCCTGCAGTGCCTGCTAACAACTTTGTATACTTCAATAAAGAGTCTCGGAAATCGACAATCAAAATAACCATAGAACCCTTCTGGAACCGGCCCTACAAGTTCCTGCAGTCAGTAGCCCAGGAAAAATTCTCAACCACAAGCAACAAATGTTCAAGGCACTTAATTCATGTTCTTAAATCTTAAGAGGTAACTTTACATCCTGATACAACTCATTGCCACGCTATATCAAGATACCTTTGATCTATTCAACCAAACTCAACTAAAAAGCTAATTTTAATAAGAAACTGCTAGATTTAGATTCAAACCTGAATTTCTTGGGGAAGCTCTCTATAGTGATGTGATTTGTTCCTCATGACTCGCAACAAATCTCGAACACTGTCAAACTTATAACGACGATAATTCCCAATATTAGCAAGGAATGGATGTTCCATTTTTTCATTCCATTTTCCACCTAGAGCAATTAGTGCAATACTCTCCAATGCTTTCAAGATTTCAGAGTCTGCCATCCTATATTCTAATTCGACCCTGTCACTAGTCTCCTGGAGAAAAGACAGTCTCATTTCGCAACTCCAAAATAGAGGATGCCGCAACACCTCCAATGCATTTGGCCTGGCAGCAAGTTAGGAATATTTTATGAACATTAGAAAGAAATATTATATTGAAATCCAGATGATTAAAGAAAAGTTTACTGCACAGCAAGTATCATGTTTATCGCATTTACCGAAAGCCTTCCAAACTTGATGGTGGAAGAAAACAATCATCATACCTCAATTCAGGCTCGGGATTCAATAAACGAGAAATCAAATCCACAGCTTCAGGGATATGGTCCACTAGAAATAGGTTGACATGGTTGTTGACAACGTTGATATCACGTTCAAGATGATTCCCAAACGGATGTCTTCCCCGAGTGATGCAGAAGAAAAGGACACAACCCAAACTAAATAAATCAACTGCACGTGTTTGGCGACCATGAAGAAGTTGTTCAGGTGCTTGCCAACCTGAACTTCCACAGCCTGCAATAATTTGCAAATGTCAGACTTTTGCACAAATAACTAGTTAAAGGTTCCACAATCAAACTTTTAAACTAGACTGCAGAGCACATTAAGACATAATAAGCAGCATTTTCATTGCATGCAAATTCCAGAACAACCCAATAATTTGGAAGAACTTAAATTCTAACCCTGGGGCATTGCTAGACGTGCATCAACTTGCTAGTTGCTAAAACCTAAGTAAATAGAATATTTCAGTGCATATGTACCATCAGCCAGCATATATTTCGAGTGATGAAAATAAATTATGAGACTAACAAATAAAAATAATAAAGATGCTTGCCAGTAACATGGTGACCCAAGGATGACCTATCCTCAAGAAGGCGCTTGCTAATGCCCATATCAGAAAGCTTTGCACACACTGTTTTCTCCTTGATTATTAGCACATTTTGAGGCTTTATGTCTCGATGAATTATTCCCAGATCGTGCAAATGAGCAAGACCAGAAACCATATCCCTGTGTAAAGATACAATAAAAGGGGATGAAGCAGATGCTAGACTAAATCAAATCTAGAAGCAAAATAAGGCCTGTTGACTTTAGGTGAAAGTTACCAAGGTAAGAGATTAAGATAAAGTCCACCACTCCACCCTGGGAAATTATCGATCCAAGAGTAATCAAACAAATGTCATCATTAACAGTTAATTGTAGCCCACACTAACCTCATCAGTTTTAGGAAGAGAGGTGATGGATGGCCATTTGCTTTCCACAAATTAAGATCCTGCATGACACCTTTCACCAAATCCAGGTGAATTTTATGCTCAATCATTGCACGTGTCGCAGGGTCCTTGCTCAGGACAGGGTCTCGAGATGTATCTGAATAAATTTGAATCAAATCGTCCACACTGCATGTGCAACGCTCCAGGACAGGGCAGTAACAGTTCTCAATTACAACCTGCAATTATTACAGTGTGAAGTTCAAGAGATGATATACGACGAGTTTGAGATACCGAAACTAGAACGTTTACTAGATTCGAGTTTGAATCTTGACATCGAGATTACGACACCAAAAAAGAAAAGAAAAGGAAACAAAAAGGGCTAATGGATTACCCCAGGAGTCTCGTAAAGGAGAATGTCAGTGGACATTGTCGTAGAATAGTAGCAGTCTCATTCCTCACCAAATATTTCTGGGATTTCGATTTCATATCATTTGCAGGCCATTCAACTTGTGCTTTCTTCAGCTTCCATTTGTTTATGTACTTATATTTCTTTATAATTCCGATACATTTAGTAATCTGTACTATATATGTTCAAAAAAAACCTGTACTATATTAGTTTCTATATATTTCATTTCATTTCATTTCGTATCTGTATTTATTTTTTGTGTATTTTCATATTTAATGTGATATTTAATTACTTTTCATTTGGTAAAATCAATTAGTATCTAATATTTTTGACGTACATGTGGCAGATGCGCTTATCTATTTGCTTGAATCGGCAATGGGGATCAATATCATAAAAATATATTTTGATATACTGCTTTAGTTTACGTATGTGTCTATCTATTTTAGGATTTAGGTGTTTAGTTTGATTTAAGGATTTATATTTAAGGGTTTAGAATTTAAGGTTTAGTGTTTGGGGATTTAGATTTTAGAATATAAATAAAAAATATAATTTTTATACAATTTGTGTATCAAAATATAGGTCATATTTGGTGAACAAGATTTTAAGCCAAAATTAAAGGATCGAACTACTTTTAGAGGCTTGTTACGTCAAAACCGCTAATTTAGTTGTTTCGTAAGCAAATGATTGTAATAGCGAATTAGATGTAAATGTTATAAATATTGTTTTGTCCTTGACAATTACAAAGGGGTTCTCTAACTTAAATTTGAATAACTCACATATGCTTTTGAAGTAAGATATATGAGAATATATACTTTGAGTAATTGAACCCAACAAGTGGTCACGGTGAAAAAGATGATGATATTCATCATCGGAGATTTATATTCGAGCAGCTTTTGTCTTTAAAGTGTGTGCGCACTTACAAACAAATATTAAACCTTTAAATAAACATAGTAATGTTTGTGCCTCAACTAATTATTTACATTATATATATATATCTAAACAGTAAATTATTCAAACAAATATTAAATATAATATTATTTTTATATATCATTTTGTTTGTTCTATATATCAATATACTTTTACATGATTAGTTAATGCAATCAACTAAAGATATAAAGGGTCTTCACTCCTCCCTATACACTTCGTTTAATCTTTATTTCAATTAAAAAAGAAACAGTCAATTAGTTAAATTAACTCATACGATCTTCTATCAACTATAAATTATCAGTTAATATAACTTATTATCGGTTGTCATCTATGCGTTAGTTGCCGGTCATGTCCATATAATCATAAATTATTGAATAAGTTAGAAATTTAAAATAAAAAAGTTTGTATGTACCGAAATACGATCACGTGGAGGTTGGGTCTTGTCCCCACAGAGCTTTATTTGAATAGACAAATTATTACTTTCAAAAGGATTATTTTTCTCATTCCTAATAAAGAAATTGGGAGTTTAGACATTTTTTTAACAATTTAAAATTTTAATTATATATTTGTAGGATTGTACTAAATATTAAGATTTGGTGATATAAAACACGACATAAAGTTATTTTTTAATATAATATGATATAAAGCATTATAATGTCTTGAAATGTATATAAAACAAATTTTATACATATCAAATTTTATAAGATATATTAAACATAAAAAATACAATACAAAGACATCATGTATCCGAGACAAATGTTGAAAACATAATTTTATTTTCTCATCAATTGATATTTTTAAAAGAGATTGAGTGTTGTTAAAAATCTTTTCGCAATCGAAATCAAGCTTAAACTTTTTTTTTATAATAATACCAGCTGACTTTATTAGAACTTAAAAGAAACATAAAATACAATAAAGAAAGAAAAAGAAAACCAAAAGGCACACACAAACAAGTCAGACCGGCCAACATCCCCAAAAAACCCTAAAATCGGGAATGTAGAAAAAAAGGGTAAAAGGAAAGAGATGAAGCAACCCCTCAACCCACAAAAGCACCCACTCACGATGGTGGAGCCAGAGATCGTCGGTCTTCTTCCACACACGCCAACACCACCGACGATGCATCCTCGACCCAGTAACGGTCATGCATGGCGGTAAAACCCTCCCTTGTCACAGCATTCGTCGCTGCGTTCGCACTTCGACTGGTGTGACGGAAGAGACACTTCACAAAACGACGTTGAAGCATCTTGGCGGTAGAGATGATCGGTCCTATTTCGGAGAAATCCACCGTCGGCGAGGCAAGCTTCATAATCATCGTTCGTGAATCCCCTTCTAGAAGCACCGATTGGAACCTAAGTCGGCCGCGAACTCCGGACCATGCACCGCCGCAAACACCGATTGAACATTTACAATCTTCCTGTGACAAGCCCCCAGCAGGTAACCTTCTTCATCATGCACGATTACTCCAGAAGTTAAGGTTTTATGCATCTGTGAATAAGCTGCGTCCACATTGACCTTTACCAACGATGTAGGGGGTGTCCATCTCACCGGAGAAGAGCTGATCGACGAGATTTTCGCCCGGGCCAAATTCGCAATTTCCAGTTCATAGCTCATTACAAAGGTAATCAACTCGTCCTTTGTTTGATTAATCCCCTCCTGCCATAGTTTATTTCTTGAAAACCATATAGCCCATACAGTTAGAACAATAGTTACCCTTCTCTGGTTTACGTTGTTAGCAAAGAGCCAAGCTAGCCATTCTTTAAAACATAGCTGATAAACTTGAGTAGGCGAGACAAAGTTTAACTGAGACCATATACTAGAAGCAAAATGACAATCCCTAAACAAATGATCACAGTTCTCAATCCCCTGGTTGCACCAGAAGCACATAGGGTCTATAGCCACTCGCTTAATACACATGTTATGTTTGGTTGAGATGTAATTATTGATAAACTTCCAAGTAGCTATACGAACCTTTGATGGACACTGTAAAGACCATAGTTGCTTAAAAGTGGCATTGTTCTGACTGGTATTTAACTTGCCCTTTTGAAGTAGACGGTATCCACTTCGCACACTGTATTGACCCGTATGCTCACCCGACCAGACACAAATATTCAACTCAGGGCTTGGAGGTGTTGGTATAGCTAGAATTTATGCAGCTTCAGTAGGGGTAAAAAAAGCTATTATTAGACCACGATTCCAATTAGTGGAGTTGGGATGCATTAGATCCGAAACCCAATTAAGGCCCGCCACCCTCATGGATTGTATTTTACGTGGTGGATAGTTTGGCAACCAATAATCATCCCAAATTGAAACCCCATTCTCGGACCTGATTTGCCATCGAAGGCCCATTTCAAGTAGGCCCCTCGCACTTCAAATACTACGCCATATTAGTGATGGCGTAGAGCCCAGCCGGGCAATTAAAAAATTCGATGTGGGGAAGTACTTCGCACGTTACAGACGAGCAACAAGAGATGTGGGATTCGAAATCAGACGCCACCCCTCCGTCCTACTTCAAAACGCAAAGACTAGCCCAATCGCACCGGTGAATACCTTTCTTCCCAGGGCCTTTTGCCACCAGAATTTCGCTTCTTTGGCCTCCAGAGCCTTACACAGAGTCTTAGGCAGAAGGAAACACGACATGGAATATATGAGAAGTGATTGGAGTACCGATTTAATGAAAGTTTCTTTTCCCCGGGCAGAAAGAGGCAGTATCGACCATTCATTAATGCGACCATCAAATTTATCAAACAACGCCGAGAAAGCCTGTTTTTTATTCCTCCCTATCACTGTTGGCAAGCCCAAGTACTTCTCTGGGCTGGTCATACTCGAAATGCCCAAAATATTTCTCACCTCACACCGAACTTCTTCCAACACATTGGAACTAAAGAAAAGGCCCGATTTCTCAAAATTCACTAATTGCCCCGAACATCCTGCGTATTTGTGTAAAATCTCCTTTATATTCACAACCTCCATGAAAGTAGCAGCTCCAAAAATTAAACAATCATCCACAAATAGCAGATGGGATACAATAGGAGCTGAGCGAGAGATCTTAGCACCACTAATCAATCCCTGATGAATCGCTCCACGCAAGAGGGACGCAAGCCCTTCACTACATAGGAGAAATAAATATGGGCTCAGCGGGTCACCTTGTCTGAGCACACGAGACGGAGTGAAACGAGAGCCCACTACCCCATTTAAAACAACCGAATAGGACACTGATGACACACAACGACAGATTTTAAATACCCAATCATCATACAAGCCCATTTTCCTCATTACAACTTCAAGGGAAGGCCATTCAACCCTATCATACGCCTTACTCATATCGAGCTTAAGTGCGAAAGAGCCATTTCGACCATAATGCATGTGCTAAAAAGAGTGCAGAATTTCATACGCAGCAATCAGATTATCCGTAATAAGATGACCAGGCACAAAAGCACTCTGAGATTCATCTATACAGTGGTGTAAAACTTCTTGAAATCGAATAACCAACATTTTCGAAACAATTTTATATAAGACATTGCATAAACTAATAGGGCGAAAATCTATCATAGCAGAGGGGGAACTCACCTTAGGGATAAGCACAATATGTGTGTTGTTAATGGGCTCCAAGGAACATACCCATTTATAACATTTAAGCAAAACGCCCCAACTTCCTCCCCAATAATGTGCCAAAAACGTTGGTAGAAGACCGCCCCTAGTCCATCAGGCCCAGCAGCCTTAAGTGGGCTCATTTCTTTTACTACAGCCAACACATCTTCCATAGTAAACTCACGACCCAATGATTCATTCATCTCCCTAGTTATGCAACGAGGAATACCTTCAAGAATCAGATTCAAATCCCCACGGCTACACTCATGAACAGACCCTAGAAATAGTCTAAAGCAATACCAGCCATATCTGTTGGATTCGAACAATGATCGCCATTCGTAGTAAGGAGACTCATCACTCTGTTCGTACAACGGCGCTAAGAAGCAAATCTATGAAAAAAGCCGTGTTTCGGTCACCATTAACCAACCAATTTGCCCTCGCTCTCTGCTCCTAATACATCTCTTCCTTATCCAGTTCTAAATTAAGAGCTAACTTAGCCTCAAGGGTTTCTTGCAAGACCTCATCGGATTGGAAAAGATCATTAAGATGTTCCAGTCGCTTCCGAAGATCCTCTTTCGAAATATTACGCTCTTGTTGAATCCTCCGAAACCAAAGGCCTAAACTCTCATTGACCGCATCAAGACGCTCAGGTATGGTGCCAACCGCACTTGACCACAACTTTCACACCTCTGGTTCACAAGACTCCTCCATGAGCCATGAAGCCTCAAATTTGAAGTGCCAATATCGCACATTAGGCCTATATGCTACCTCTGAACAAAGGAGCAATGGACATTGGTCTGAAAACGATTGGGTTAAATAGGCCAAATCGAAGTTTGGAAAAAGGGCCAACCAAGGCGCATTAGCAACACCCCGGTCAAGACGTTCCCGGATGTTATTTGTAGAAAGCCTCCCCTTCTCCCATGTAAACCAATTACCAGAATACCCAATATCCGACAGATTACAATCCAACAATGCTATTTAAAATCATCCATTTGCCTTATACTTCGTAAACAACCTCCTTGCTTCTCATGAGCATACATAAGCTCATTGAAATCTCCAATAACGAGCCAAGGTATATCGGGACAATCATTAAGCTATCTTAAAAGATTCCAAGACTCCAAACGATTAGCCTCTTCCGGAGCACCATAGAAGCCCGTGCACCTCCACTGAACGACCCCCACTGGGTCATGAACTAAAAAATCTATATACCGTAAAGAGGACGAACGGACCGAAATATTACAATTGTCCTTCCAGCCCAACACAAGCCCATCACTACGGCCCAACGAACTAACTTCAACACCATTCAAAAAACCACATTTTCGACACACCCGCTCCATCTTCTCTGCCGATAACTTTGTTTCGATAAAAAAATAAACATCCGGGTTGATGTCTCGAAGCATTTGCTTGAGACGACAAAGTGTTCGAGGTCTACCCAAACCCTGAACGTTCCAACTTATGATTTTCATTGTGAGCGGCGAGCCTCTTGGGTAAGGTTGGCCGATGTACTTGGGTAACCAGATCCAAATGAATCAGTTGGGTGAGAAACATCTAAACCTTCTCCTTGGACCCTAACCCGTTTCTTTCATTCTGAATGGGCCAATGGGCTATCCTCCGAGACATTTGCCATATGGACGTCCAAATTAAAGTTTTCCTTAGCACCAGTCAACGCATTCAAAGTAGAAAAACCTGGTCCAGCTGGCAGATTCCCATGATCTAATCTGCTATCAATAGGGGATATTGGAATCCCCGAAATTCCGCCAAGGAAATCCCCTGATTTGGAGAGCAATTACCCTCATCGTCCCGCAACCATCTGTTCGTCAACGGCTGCCTACGCTCTGGTGCACGTAGCGTGATATCCCAAAGGAAAACCACATCTTTCGGATCCACAGTGAGACGTATCGGGCAAAAACCTTCCCCGTGCCCCAATTTACCACAAAGAAAACAAAATAGCTTAAAGCGTTCATATTCGAACCAGGCATATACTTGCTCACCATTCCTAAAAGCCAGTTTCTTTTTCCTTTTCAACGGTAAGCAGGTATCAAAACGAACCCTGATACGCATAACTCGCTTAAACACAAACCCCATAACCTTGGTATCATACTCCAAAATTGCCCAATAAAATTACCCAAATTAACAACAGTCGCTTCAGACATGAAACCATGGGGGAGATCATGAACCTAAACCCACAAATTAATATGGAACAACGGGACTGTTAATGGATCCTCACCTTCTTGGAGCCGATGAAGAGGAAGAAGATGGCCATTAAAATTCCAAGGCCCACCATCCCAAATTCTGTTGACATCCACAATATGACAGAGGCGGAAAAAATACCTATTTTCACACAGATCTAAAATAGAAATTCCACCAATAGGCTTCCAAACACTCGAAAGAGTATGTCGCATCGCATCAAACTTCACTATACTTGTGGTGAGAAAAGATCCAACTAAACACAGATCCAGGGAATGATTGGAGAGACTCGAAACAATATCAACCTGCAGAGCTTCCTCTTCCCCATCATCAATAGCCAGAGATACCATTGGATCAGACACTACTTCCATGAGAATAGAGACAAAGTTGATAGAGAACCACCAAACCAAACAACACAAAAACCGAGAAAAGACATGCCAGAATCATCAAAAGACGTGCTATACAGCAGACAAAGAAAACGTGCTAATCAGCAGACTATGTGTAGTTTTCACATACAAAATCAAGCTTAAACTTAATCTCAAACAACGAAAGAAGAAAAGTATACTCCTAAGTTAAATATAATTTTATTTTCTCCTTCGATCGATATCATATATTAAAAATAAGAACATGAACATAGATTAAATTACCTCAGTTGAAAACAAGCTAGAAAAACATGTTCTAGTTTTGAGCCCCAATTATAGGCAATGAATCTTCCAAGAAGTTGGCGTCCCGTTGAAAATGAATATGAATATAATGTATGCAATTAAAAAGAAAAAAATTGAACAAATATAATCAGTTACAATGACATTAATGACATAAAGAGTTAAAACTGTAACATAATAATGTACAACTTGTGTAATTCAACAATCAGTTCGATTATAAAAATAATAATTTTTACACGTGTGAATTATTCGAATTTAGGTTATTTAGATAATTTTCTTTGTAATTGTTGATGAAAAAGAGTCTTTAAGACTTGTACATCTAATTCTCTAAACTCAAAAACTACTCATTGTGGTCTTTTCAATTTTAGAGAATTATTCACAATCAATTGTTACATTTCTTTGTTTATCGAACAATTATATAAATAGATATGACTTGTCAATTCAATAAAAGTTATTTAATTCTATATTTTTAACTTTAAGCTCTATTTATTAAACAAATCATCGTCTTTTATCTATCTTTACTGGTTAATTACTCTAGCGATATTTATTTTGTCTTTCTATTTTTTAAAATCTTAAAATTAAATATTAAAAAATGTCTAAAAATACAAATTTCAAGGTCTCATGACTTACATTTTTCTAATTGATGTAGGTGGGTACAACTCTTAGGATCAATCTAATCTTGCTAAAAGAGAAGTACATGTCACTTCTTTAACATCATTGTGAGCGAGCGTGAAATGGCCTAATTATTGTTCTTGCGTTATCAAGTGGCCACCAGGCACCAGGTGGTGGAATAATTAAACAAATTGCATGCAGCTCCTGCAGAACAACAACAAATACAAACAACGATGAATTCTTTGCTAACTGCTTATTAGAGTAAATGGGCTAGTAACAACTTTCAGTTGAATAACAAATTATGTTAGCGGGCAGTTGTTAGAGTTGGGTATAAAATAGGATTGTATTGAGCTATTGAAAAATAGCAATCACTTTTGTAAAAATAGATTATTATTCAAATTCTAATAAAACTCTCGATATTTTCTCTTCTTTTTTCTATTTCATCCAAACATTATTTTCCCCTTTCTCTTCTCTTCATACATCGAGATCTATTCTCACATGGTATCATTCGCCGTTCTTTCTTGAGGATCTCGTTCGTTGCGTTGTTTGTTTTTTGTGCGTTTTTGGTTTGCAATCATGCTTGAGGATGCGTCTGTTCTCGCGGATGGTGCCGTCGCAGATCGTCTCGAGGCCATTTCAATTATCGACCGTTCTTCCCCTCAGAGCTTCTCCAATAAGGAAATCAGTGTTCGTCTAGAGGATACGAACTTTTTGATGTGGAAGCAACAAGTTACTCTGATGGTTCGCGACCATAGATTGGAGAACTTCTTGGATGTCGATCTTGTTCCGCCGGCAAAATTTCAACTCCCCGCCACCGGTGATCGAGTTTCGAACCTGGCGTATCTCAAACATGTGCAACAAGACAACTCGCTTGCCTCTTGGCTTCTGTTCACGATCAGTCCTGCTCTTCTGCCTCAACTAGTGGGATCTGATACGTCTGCGGCCATCTAGAGTTCTATGGTGCGTCGTTATTCCGAGCTGTCTACAACACGCATTATACATCTGCACTGCCGCTTTAGATCTCTAAAGAAAGGTACTCTAAGTATGTGTGAGTATACTTCTCAGATTAAGGAGGTATGTGATCTTCTTGCTACATGTGGTAGTCCCATTTCTGAGCTTGAACAAGTAGCTACCGTTTTGAATAATCTCCCCTCTGAATTTGAGCATTTTGTTGTTGTTATTACTGTGAGTAAAGAGCCTTACTCTTTTGAGGGTGTTGTTTAGGTGTTAATAGATGTCGAATCTAGGTTGATAGATCCTTTGCGTGTTCCTGTTGGTATTCATAATGCCAGTGTTAGTCTGTCTAAGAGAACTGGTTCATTGTCAAGATCTTCATCAGGATAGGTCCTCTTTTCGTCCTAGAAATTCTCGTGGTGGTAGGGCTCTTTTTGAGTGGCAACCTTGGCCATCTCGTTGATATGTGCTGGTATCGTTTCGATCACACCTACAAAGGTCCTTAGTCTCAGTCCTCTGCTGAATCTCAGGCTCACTCCTGTCATTGTACTCATGAGTCTGTAGATATTATTTACTCACTCTATGTGCCTTCTGAGTCTTCTTCTCCAGCTCCTACTTCCCCAGTGGAGACAGTTCAGGCTAATACACTTCTTGTCGTTGTCTCTGTGCCTTTTACAGTCACTTGGTTCCCTGACTTCGGTGCAACCCACCATGTCACAAACAATGGAGCACATCTTCAATCTGGCCAGAAGTATGTTGGGCAGGGCAAGGTGCACATAGGTGATGGTTCACCTCTTACTATTGAACACATTGGGCACTCTACACTCTTAGCTGCCTCGAAGTCTCTTTTATTTGATCAGTTACTACATGTTCCTGACATTACACACAACTTAATGTATGTCTCTAAGTTTTGTCATGACCACTCTGTGTTTTTTTTTTTAATTTCATAAGGATTGTTGTTATGTGAAGGATGAAAGGACAAGGTCAATTGTGTTGGAGGGAGAGCAGCATGAAGGAATTTATCAGTTTCATCTACCTCAAGCTGGAGTGCATGCTTCTGTCAACACCACTACCACATAATCTACTTCGGGTAATTCTACTTACTGACTTTGACATAGAAGGTTGGGCCATCCTTATTCTGAAGTTGTTAGTATGGTATTAAATAAAAAGGTCTCAATTGATAGAATAAATATATGCTCAGCATGTCAATTAGAAAAGATTCATGCTTTACCTTTTCCATCCTCTTCCATAGTTTATGATAAGCCTTTTCAGTTAGTTGAGATTGATGTTTGGGGCCCTGCTCACGTACTTTCTGATGGTTTTCAATATTACATTTCGTTTGTGGATATGTATACGCAAAATAGTTGGGTGTATTTGCTTAAACACAAATTTGATGCTGATGCTGCTTTTACTATGCTTACTGCACTGGTTTCTACACAATTCTCTAGTACTTTACAAACTGTTCAGACTGATGAGGATGGGGAGATCAGGTTTCTTGATAGCTTGTTAGCTCAGTTAAGTGTTAAACACATAATTACCTGCCCTAAAACTTCTCAGCAGAATGGGGTGGTTGAGAGAAAACTGTGAAACCAAAATTGATTTTGATATAACATATAAACTTAAGGATCAATTTGCAAAACAATAAATTTTTAAGTACTCTTTAAATTCTCACAATTGACAAGTATTTTAAACAAAATAACATCTCAAGACAAGCTCCTAAATATATATGAAAAATTCTCTAAGTCTTTTCCTATGTTTTTCAAGCCTAACTATGCAAAAACGCCAGGCGTATCGATACTGTCTTTTGCCACTGGAATTTTGATAGGCTTAGCATATCGATACGGTATAAACCTGTATCGATACAATATTCATATGGGAAACTCTTTTAATGAAACCGTAACGATATGCTTTGCAACCATATCGATACGACAAGCGTATCTTTGAAAAATTTTAGCATTTAATTTTTTGACCGTTACTTGTTAGTTGGTTGGTTTCCCAATTTTTAAAAGACCGTTATATCGTACCAATACGCTTGGTATGCGTATCGATATGCTTTTTATGAAAACCAAACTTGGGATTCCAGTGAGTAAACACCGTATCGATACGACCATCTGTACCGATACGCCCCTTAAAACCGTACCAGTATGCCTTCCATGCGTATCGATACGCTCTGTTTTCAAACACAACGTCTCTTTCCTCTTTGATGCAGGTATCGATACGCTCTTCCTGAGTACCGATACGGTATGCTGCAGAGCTGCATTTAATGCGGGAAAAATGCTCCCAACGGCTCTATTGATGATCCCAACTACCCAAACGGCTAGAATTCAATGCAAGGGTATAAAAACAAGCTTCAATTGACCAAGCAACAACTATTGAACCTACAAGCAACATCAAAGCAAAAATTCCAAACCCTAGTGCTTTTCATTGTCAAATTCTTGTACCCAACTCTTGTGATTTTATTCTTATATTGTATTGTGAGTTTGGGGAATTTGAAATTGTATTTGGGTAAACACTTATCCTTTGAGAGGAATTGTTAGAGTTTACCAAATCCATCTCTTTGTAAAAGTGAATGGATTAAGCTTTGGGTAGAAAGCTTAATCAATTTGTAAGGTTACCTCCCCATCCAAGAAAAAGGGGAAGAATTCAAGTAGTGAATTGGTTGAAAATCCTTAGTGGGAACTAAGGTAGTGGATGTAGAGTTCATTTGGAGAACTTGAACCACTCTAACCACTTGTGTCACTTTTATTTTTCACTCTTACCTCCTACCAAAATTTTAATTGCCAATTCACCCCATCTTGGCCATTTGCAATTGTGTAATCAACTCAACAATTGGTATCAGAGCTATACTCATTGGAAGGATTACAACCCTCTTGAGTCGATTCTAGGAGAGTTTGATCAAAAACTAGTCAAGCAATGACATCCACCTCCAACTCCAACCTCTATGAGTCCCAATCTACCACCAAGCCACCATTCTTCAATGGGGATAACTACCCATATTGGAAGAATAGGATGAGGCTCTTCATCAAGTCCACCGACTACATGGTGTGGGATGTGGTTGAAGAAAGTCCATACAATCCCATGAAGAGAGATAGTGAGTCAAGACTTGTCCCAAAAGTAAAAGCCGAAATGACGGAAGATGAACGAAGAAGGATGCAAGTGAATGATAAAGCTCTCCATATCATATTTTGTGCACTTGGTCTAGATATCTACTCTATGGTGTCTTCGATCGAAAATGCCAATGAGGTTTGGGACACCCTCGAGACAACATATGAGGGAACTAGTGATGTCAAGGAAACAAAAATTGGGCTACTCAATCTAAGGTATGAAAATTTCAAGATGGATCTTGATGAGAGTGTTTCCAAGATGTTTGATCGATTCTCGGTCATTGTCAACGGATTGAAGGGTTTCGGTGATATCATTCTCGAAGACAAACTAGTGAGGAAATTGTTGTACTCTCTTCCGGAGTCATGGGATATCAAGAGAACGACTATTATTGAAGCTCGAGATTTGAAGACTCTCAAGCTTGATGCTCTTGTTGGATCTCTACTCACCCATGAGATCATGAGGAAGGGAATAGAAGAAGAAAGGAAAATGGTTTAGAAGAAGGATGTTGAGAAGAAGAAGGTTGGAATCGCTCTTAAAGCTTCATATCATGAAAGCGATTCAAGTGAAGATGAAGATGAGGAGATGGTCATGTTGGCCAAACGGTTCACTCACTTCTTGAAGTCCAATCGTGGGAGAAAGTTCATTAGAAAAAAAAGACTTCAAAAGCAAGAGTAAGGAAGAGGAGAAGGACCAAATCACTTGCTATGAATGCAAAAAGCCCGGCCACATCCGTTCCGAATGTCCTCAATTGAAGAGGAAGAGATTTGGGAAGAAGAACAAGTTCAAAGCTCAAGTAGCAACTTGGAGTGACGATGAGTCATCCGAGGAAGAGGAGGAAGTGGCCAATCTTTGTCTCATGGCCATTGATGATGAACCAAAGGTAAATTCTAACTTATCTAATTTTGATTTTACTTTTGATGAGCTTCAAGATGCTTATGATGAATTGCAAGAGGTTTACGATGAGTTAGTAGGAAAATATAAAGAATCCATTTTGAGAAACAAGAAAACTATTTCCGATTTGAAAAATCAAAAGAAACATTTTCAAAACTAACTCTGAATTGGAAAATAAAGTTTTGTTTTTAGTAAATCTTTCAAATGATCTTAAAACGAAAAATCTTGAACTTGAAAAACTTCTTTTCGATTTTCAAGATTATCACACAAAGGAATTGGATAATCTTAAAACATCAATTGCTATTGGGAAAAACCATTTTGAAAAAGGAAACTCTTCAAAATCCCAATATGTAAAAAGAAAACCTTTTATTCCTAAACAAAGAAATTATTATAAGCAATCTAGAGGTCAAAAGGTTAGGAGTGTTTGGATTCCTAAGGAACTCATTATTTCTAATAATATGAATGTTATTGCTTCTTGGATTCCTAAGGGAACCAAAATTTTGAAGGCTAACACACATGGACCCAAAATGATTTGGGTACAAAAAATCAAGGCATAATTTCTTTGTTTGTAGGGGAGAATTGGTACAAGGCCAAATCTTCAAGCCAAAACTCATAGTACCTTGATAGTGGATGCTCAAGACACATGACCGGTGACAAGAGTAGATTTGTGGAACTAAAGCCAAAGAGTGGTGGAGTGGTAACTTTCGGTGACAACTCCAAAGGCCACATTGAAGGAATAGGCTCCATTGGTAATCACTCTTCTATTTTCATTGAAAATGTTTTGTATGTCAACGGTCTTAAACATAATCTATTGAACATTAGTCAATTATGTGATAAGGGTTTTAATGTTTTATTTGATAAAAATGGTTGCAAAATTATGAACATTAAAACAAATCAACTAATGCTCATAGGACATAGAATAGACAATATTTACATGGTGCATTTAGATGACATCCATTCATCCCATACATGCTTAGTTGCACATGATGAACATGACTCATGGCTTTGGCATAGAAAATTAGAACATGCTAGCATGAGTGTCTTAGAGAAATTAATTTCCCTTAATCTAGTTAGAGGTTTACCCAAACTTAAATTTTCTAATGATAAAATTTGTGATGCATGTTCAAAGGGTAAACAACATAGAACTTCATTTAAATCCATTAATGATGTCTCTACTAGTAGATGTTTACAATTGATTCAAATGGATCTTTTTGGGCCTATTAGAACAATGAGCTTGGGTGGTAAATCATATGCTTTTGTGCTTGTAGATGACTATTCTAGGTTTACTTGGGTTCTATTCTTAAGTACAAAAGATGAGGCTTTAGAAAAATTCATCACATTTTCTAAAATAACTCAAAATGATCTTGAACTTAAAATTTCTCATATTAGAAGTGATCATGGAACCGAATTTCAAAATCTAGGTTTTGATGAGTTTTTAAATGAAAATGGGATTAGCCACAATTTTTCCGCACCTCGCACTCCTCAACAAAATGGGGTAGTTGAGAGGAAAAATCGAACTTTAGAAGAAATGGCTAGAACCATGCTTTGCGAAAATAATTTACCTAAATATTTTTGGGCGGAATCCACAAATACCGCTTGATATATTATAAATTGAGTAATGATTAGGCCAATTTTGAAGAAAACACCTTATGAGATTTTAAAATCTAAGAAGCCTAACATTAGTTATTTTCATCCTTTTGGTTGCAAGTGTTTTGTTTTGAATAATGGTAAAGAAAACTTAGGTAAATTTGATGTTAAAAGTGATGAAGCTATTTTCTTAGGGTACTCTTTAAACTCTAAAGCCTATCGTATATTTAATAAAAGAACTCTAGTAGTTGAAGAGTCTATACATGCTGTTTTCGATGATAACCTCCTTCCGAGGAAGGAATCTTGTGATGATGATGATGTAGGAATCCTTGATGTCATTGATGGAGGACAAACGTCAAAGGTGGATGAGGTTCCAACTAAAGATGAGGATACACAAGATCCACCTCTTGAAGCCTTGAAGGACTTGGCTCTTGAGGAAAAAGAGGTGTCTTACCCAAGGGAGTTCAACTATGTCAAAGGTGGTGAAATCTTGGGTGATCCATCCAAGGGGGTAACTACTAGACCCTCTCTCAAATTAATGAACCATGTTGCATTTCTTTCATGCATTGAGCCTAAAAATATTAAAGAAGCTTTAAAAGATGATTTTTGGATTTTGGTCATGCAAGAGGAATTAAATCAATTTGAGAGAAGTAAAGTTTGGACATTAGTTGAAAGGCCTAGTAATCAATCTACTATAAGAACTAAATGGGTATTTAGGAATAAATTAGATGAAAGTGGTAATATAGTGAGAAATAAGGCTACACTTGTTGCTCAAGGCTATACCCAAGAAGAGGGAATTGATTTTGATGAGACATATGCACCCGTAGCTAGGATGGAAGCCATTAGGATGCTTTTAGCATTTGCATGTTATAATAATTTCAAGCTTTTTCAAATGGATGTGAAAAGTGCCTTTTTAAATGGTTTTATACATGAAGAAGTGTATGTTGAACAACCACCGGATTTTGAGGATTCAAAATTTCCAAACCATGTGTTTAAACTAACAAAAGCTCTTTATGGTTTGAAACAAGCTCCTAGAGCTTAGTATGAGAGACTTTCAAATTTCTTAATTGAAAAGAGTTTTGAAAAAGGAAAGGTGGACACTACACTCTTCATAAAAAGATATAACAATGACATCTTAGTAGTACAAATCTATGTTGATGATATCATTTTTGGTTCTACTAATGAGTGTTATTGTAAAGAATTTTCTAAGCTAATGCAAGATGAGTTCGAGATGAGCATGATGGGGGAGCTCTCATTCTTTTTGGGACTCCAAATCAAACAAAGGAAAGATGACACCTTCATAAATCAAGCTAAGTACGTGAATGATATGCTCAAAAAGTTCGGCTTGGAGAATGCAAAACCTCAAGCCACACCTATGAGTTCTTCCAAAAAGCTTGACAAAGATGAAGGAGGTAAGTGTGTTAATTCTAAGCTTTATAGATCCATGATAGGTTCTTTGCTTTACCTTACCGCAAGTAGACCGGATATTATGTTTTATGTTTGCTTGTGTGCTAGGTTTCAAGCTAGTCCTAGAGAATCACACTTAGTTGCCATTAAGAGAATTTTTAGATACCTTAGAGACACACCTACCTTAGGCCTTTGGTATCCTAAAGATTCTTCCTTTAGCCTTCATGCTTATTCGGATGCGGATTATGGGGGATGTAAGATAGATAGAAAAAGTACTTCCGGGACATGCCAATTCTTAGGTAGTATGCTCGTATCTTGGTTCTTTAAGAAACAAAATAGCGTAGCCTTATCTACCACCGAAGCAGAGTACATATCCTTAGGGAGTTGTTGTGCTCAAGTCCTTTAGATGAAGCAACAACTCTTAGATTATGATGTTGAAATAGAAATCATACCCCTTAGGTGTGACAACACTAGTGTCATTTGTCTTACTAAGAATCCCATCCAACACTCTAGAACTAAACACATAGAAATTAGACATCATTTCATTAGAGATCATGTTTTGAAAAATGATGTTGTTATAGAGTTTGTTGACACCTTGAACCAATTAGCGGATATATTCACAAAGCCTTTAGATAAAGAGCGCTTTTGGACCCTTAGGAGAGAGTTAGGTTTAACTAGCCTTTCTTGACCCCCTTTAGGTCCCAAAATGTCAAAAATTTGCTTGAAATTTTTTGTGATTCATGCTTGTGTTAATTTTGTTCTTTTTGCTTCTATGCATGTTGCTAGGGGGAGTATGCATTAAGTTTAGCCATTAAAACTTGTTCATAGGACATGTACATGCATTTAGGGACGTTTCAAGTTGGATTTTTGCACTTAAATCTGTAAAAAATGCCTAATCTGGTAAAGGGGTATCGATACGACTGAAGCGTATCGATACGGGTTCATAACTGGGAAACTTTGAAGCTGAACGAGTATCAATACGACCCCACGTATCGATACGGTTAAAGTCAAGGGAAATAGTCAAAGCCAAGTCGTACCGATATGGTCCCGCGTATTGATACGGTAGTAACGACGAATAAAAAATAGGGTTAAAGGGTATCGATACGCGTGTTTAGCGTATCGATACGGTCTCGACGGAGAGGCTATTTAGGGCTGCAATTGTTAAAAAGCCTTAAAAACAAAAACTCCTCTTTTCTCTCCAAAACCCTAGTCGTAATACCCTATAAAAACCCCCTCAATCCTTCAATTTTTACCATCAAACTTAAAAATTCTTTTGAGGGTTTTTAATCTCCATATCAAGGCTAAGCTTTGTCAACAAATCTTGTGCATTCTCATCACCTCATTCACCCAATCTAAGATTCAAGGTATAAAACTCTTCTTTTTATTTTCTTTGATTTTCGTTTGATTTTAATAATTGTTTCAATTTAATTTTTGTATAAAACATGTTTTTATTTTATGGGTTTCAACTTTTTCATAAAAAATTTCTCAAAAATCAAAATTTTTCATTCGAATATATTTTCTATTCGTATTTTTTTAATCTGTTTTTTTATTTTTCTTTTTCAGAATTGTAAATGTCCTTTTAAAATTAAATTTCTTTTTACAATTACCTTGAATTATTAGAATTTATTGGATTGAATAAGATGTTAATTGCATACATATTCGAATCGCTTTTTGATGTGTTTTCAGGGTTATGGCACCATCGAAAAAGAGAACTAAGCGTCATCGTTCTACTTCCGATCCTAATGAGGATATCGAGGGTAACCCTACACCTAATCTTCCTTATATCATCCAATTAATTTTTCCCGATGCCGGCGATATAGAACGATATAAACTTTTTCAAGGTATGAATCTTAGGGAAGAACGTGTTGTGTCAATCCCGTTTTTAAATTTTGCCCGGTTCAAATTTCAATACCTTCCTTTACTTAAGCAATGGAAATTTATGAATTTTTTAAGCATTCCCCATATTCTCTATAGGAATCTAGTCATCGTATTCTTTTCCAATGCCATATGTGTTCATGATGAAGCTATGGAGAATGTCATTGCTATTGAATCCTCTGTTATGGGCAAAACCTTTACAATTGATCAAAAACTTTTATGTAATGTCTTTGGTTTTGAAAACGTTAGGTACGGGTCCTTTAGGCTCAACAAAAGTTTTAAATGCTCATGATCGTACCCTTCATCTTCTTGTCTCTTGGTTTTTTCGTCCATCGGGTGGGAAATATTCAATTATTCGTCAAACAAATGATTTTTGGCTTAGGTGTTTTAGAGAAGGTCAATGTCCAAATCTTTTTCAAATTATGTTGGCCGACCTTGTCTTTTTAGTCCAACACCGTCACACCAAACAAGTCACATCCTTTTACTACTCTACGACTTTGAGTCATCTATTTCATTCCCTTGACGTTGATTGTTCCCATGACTATCCCGAAACCCTTGGCCTACCGATAGATGAGCATTCTCTAGCTCGTTCCGATTTTTCTTATATTGGTAATGAATGGGTTCGTACCACTCAAGATCCTCCACAAGATGCTCCGATCGATGCTTCTCGTGCTTCTTCGAGCTCTCACCGTGCTCCACTTGATTTCTCTTCCATGGGCACTCTTATGACTTTCCTAAATGAGAAGTTCACTTCCATGGAAGCCGGGTTTTCTGCAATGGATACTAGATTCACATCATTGGAAGATCGCGTCAAAGGTATGGAGAAGAAAATGGAAACCATGGCTTCTCGCCAAAACTCTATGGATATCTCTCTTACCGCCTTCCATGGTGCTTGGCTCAACCAAAACCGAATGAATCAACCCCCTCAAGATGAATAAAAAGAAGAGGACGAGGACGATGATGATGAAGAGGCGGACGAGTAGTTTATGCATATCATCTTATAGCATTTAGTCTTTTATATTCTGTTATTGCACTTCTATTTTTAGGATCTAAGTCTATGTCTATTATCTATGTTTTAGGATTTTAAAGTTTGGATTATGATGTTTGCTTTGAAGTTTATGCATTTGAACTATTATGTTTAATTTGAAGTTTATGCATTTGAACTCTTATCATTGCTTTAAGTTTAATGAATTATTGTTGCTATTATGTTGCTGTTATCCTTGTATTTATATTTGATCTAACAAAAAGGGGGAGAAGGATCACAGAGTCGATGTTTTATTTTTTTGAAAATCTATCTTAAAGTAAGGGGGAGAAAGCTTTTTAAAGTTTCAAAAACTTAAAAATTTATTTGCGGTTTTGTTATATCAAAAAGGGGGAGATTGTGAAACCAAAATTGATTTTGATATAACATATAAACTTAAGGACCAATTTGCAAAACAATAAATTTTTAAGTACTCTTTAAAGTCTCACAATTGACAAGTATTTCAAAACAAAATAATATCTAAAGACAAGCTCTTAAATATATGAAAATTCTCTAATTTTTTCCTATGATTTTAAAGCTAAACTATACAAAAACGCCCAAGCGTATTGATACCCTTAGGTGTATCGATACCCTCTTTTGCTACTGGAATTTTGATTTTCAAACCAAAGTATACAAAAATGCTTAGGCGTATCGATACACTTATGCGTATCGATACGGGCTTTTGCCACTGGAATTTTAATGGACTTACCATACCGATACGCTTTGAAACCGTATCGATACGATACTCATCTAGGCAACTTTTTTAATGAAATCGTACTGATACGCTTTACAAACGTATCGATACGCTAATCATATCTTTGAAAAATCTTGCATTCAATTTTTCGACCGTTACTTGTCAGTTGGTTGGTTTCCCAATTTTTAAAAGACCGTTATACCGTACCGATACGCTTGGTATGCGTATCGATACACTTTTTATGAAAACCAGACTTGGGATTTCAGTGAGCCAACACCGTATCGCTACGGCCTTCCGTACCGATACGCCCTTTAAAATCATACTGGTACGCCTTCTATGTGTATCGATACGCTCTGTTTTCAAATACAACGGCTCTTTCCTCTTTGATGCAGGTATCGATACGCCCTTCCCGAGTACCGATATGGTATGTTGTAGAGCTGCATTTAATGCAGAAAAATTGCTCCCAACGGCTCTATTGATGATCCCAACTACCCAAACGGCTAGAATTCAATGCAAGGGTATACAAACAAGCTTCAATTGACCAAGCAACAACTATTGAACCTACAAGCAACATCAAAGCAAAAAATCCAAACCCTAGTGCTCTTCATAGTCAAATTCTTGTACCCGACTCTAGTGATTTTATTGTTATCTTGTTTTATGAGTTTGGGTGTTTGAAATTGTATTTGGGTAAACATTTATCCTTTGAGAGGAATTGTTAGAGTTTACCAAATCCATCTCTTTGTAAAAGTGGGTGGATTAAGCTTTGGGTAGAAAGCTTAATCAATTTGTAAGGTTACCTCCTCATCCAAGAAAAGGGGAAGAATTCAAGTAGTGAATTGGTTGAAAATCCTTAGTGGGAACTAAGGTAGTGGATGTAGAGTTCGTTTGGAGGACTTGAACCACTCTAACCACTTGTGTCACTTTTTAATTTTCACTCATACCTCCTACCAAATTTTTAGTTGCCAATTCACCCCCTCTTGCCCATTTTCAATTGTGTGATCAACTCAACAAACCTCTTTTCGAGGAAGGAATCTTGTGATGATGATGATGTAGGAATCCTTGATGCCTTTGATGGAGGACAAACTTCAAAAGAGAATGAGATTCCAACTAAAGAAGAAGATACACAAGATCCACCTCTTGAAGCCTTGAAGGACTTGGCTCTTAAGGGAAAAAAAAGTGAGCTACCCAAGGGAGTACAACTATGTCAAAGGTGGTGAAATCTTGGGTAATCCATCCAAGGAGGTAACTACTAGATCTTCTCTCAAACTCATGAATCATGTTGCTTTTATCTCATGCATTGAGCCTAAGAATATTAAAGGAGCATTAAAAGATGATTTTTGGATTATGGCTATGCAAGAAGAGTTAAATCAATTTGAGAGGAGTAATGTATAGACATTAGTTGAAAGGCCTAGTAATCAATCTACTATAGGAACTAAATGGGTATTTAGGAATAAACTAGATGAGAGTGGTAAGATTGTGAGAAACAAAGCTAGACTAGTTGCTCAAGGTTACACTCAAGAAGAGGGAATTGATTTTGATGAAACTTATGCACACGTAGCTAGAATGGAAGCTATTAGGATGTTGCATGCATATGCATGTTATCATGATTTCAAGATTTTTCAAATGGATGTAAAAAGCGCATTTTTAAACGGTTTTATAAATGAAGAAGTGTATATGGAACAACCACCAGGTTTTGAGGATTAAAAATTTCCAAATCATGTTTTTAAGCTAACCAAAGCACTTTATGGTTTAAAACAAGCTTCTAGAGCTTGGTATGAAAGGCTTTCAAACTTTTTGATTGAAAAAGGTTTTGAAAAAGATAATGTGGACACTACACTTTTCATAAAAAGGTATAAAAATGACATCTTAGTAGTATAAATATATGTTGATGATATTATTTTTGGATCTACTAATGAGTGTCATTGCAAAGAGTTTGCTAAGTTAATGCAAGGTGAATTCGAGATAAGCATGATGGGGGAGCTCTCATTCTTCTTGGTGTGATAAGGTTTTTTTTCTGAAACCTTGAAGGGTCCCACTTTTTGAAACATTTAGTGAAAAGGGGGTTTAAAAAAATTGAGCTTTAGAAAAAACCTTAAAAATCTTTTTGGAGTCGCCACCGGCCATTAAGGTAGGTCGGACACCGTAAAAACTAAAACCAGAGATTCGTTTGAAAGGGTTCATGAGTTGGTTACGCGTGGGGAAGGGTTAGCACCCCCATCACGCCCGGAAATCGGTACCAAAACAACTATTGCTTTTAAATTGATGGAAATTATCTGAAATTTAAAATGAGTTTAATTAGGGGTTCTTGATTGAAAATTAAACTTTAGTTATACGAGCTTTATCAAATCGGTGGTTTCAAATTAATTAAATATTTAATTAAAAAGGATGATTGTACACCGGACCAAAGACTAAACCGACATCATATAAGTCTAACTGTTGTGTTAGTTTAGGGTTCGGATCACGTACGTCACCTTTATGCATGATGCAAATAGATAAAATATGGTGGCATGGTCTTGTTCGTTTTAATTGCGAATTTTACCTTTAGACGATTCATATTAATCCAAGTATTCGGGGTGTATCCAATAAGCTAGGATATTTCGACCCAAATACGTGAATTAATAAGTATCTCCTTTTTATAATTAGAATTAGTTATCATGCAATTTAAAATATCACAAGTCATATGAATGCCCATTTAAAATGCGTGTCACAAATATATATTCGAGCGATCAAAAATACTAAGCTATGCATACTTTGAGATCAAGCATGTAACATATAAAACTATATACCATTTAAAAAACTATATAAAACAAGATATCAAAAGAAATATATCAACGTGGCAATCTCATACATAAACATGAACAAGTATTTAATAATATGACAAAATGCATAAAAGGCATAAATATATAATAAAACCAAAAATAAAGCATAGTAATAAAATAAAATAAAAACAAGGACCATAACGGTATTAAAACCATAAAAAACAAAATAAAAATGCAAAACGGGACCAAATTGAAAAGGTGTAGAAACCTAAAAGGGGAATTTTACCATTCGAAATCAATTAAAACCAAATTGAGGATGAAATTAAAACCTTTTGAAAAGATGTAGGGCCGCGGAAGGGGTTTTAAAACACGGAATGGCCCAAGACGTAATTTAAAGAGCACGAAAGGGTTAAAAGAGAATTAAACCGATTTTAAAACTAAAAATCATTATATAACCCAAGTTAAAAACATTTTAACCCTTTTATTCACAAACCCTAAATACAGAGTCTCTCCCTCTTCTCTCGTCTAAAAACACCCAACGTCGGCGCCGTCGTTCCGGTCGCCGCTAGCCGGCGCCAGAACCCAACAAATAACCCCCTTTTCCGACCTTTCAAAACCTCAAAACCAAAAAACTTCTTTCATTTCACGAAAACAGAACCCAAAACCGAGTTTTCGAAAGCCTTTTTTTAAAACCGAAACCCCAAAAGAACTCCCCAGTGGTTAGCGTCCCCTCTGACTCACCATGCACCACCTCTAGGAAGCCAGAAGGCTTATCGTCATGAGGGAGATCGAACCGATGCGAGGGTAAAAAAAGATTCAACCTACTGTTTTTTTATTATTATTTTACTTCGAAATGAAAATGGAAATGAAGACGATGATACCTCTGTAAACTCGAGGTTTTGGTTGCTTCTATTGCTCTCTGTAATTTCCCGTAAAGCTTGGGATTACATTATGTGTTTTCGGGTTTTATAACACTGAAAAAATACATTTTTGGATTACATAAAATTGGAATGGAAAAATGCTATTGGTTGATCACATTTGTTTGTATTCACCCTCTGAATTTGTTTGTTTTGCCTCTGCAATTTCGGTTGTTTGTGCATTTTTCCCCTTCTGACATTTTGTTTCCATGCATGTGAGGTCGTTCGGGATGGAGGGGGACCAGTGGAGAGCTACGGGGCGTCGACGCTAGGATCTGGAGAGGCTCGGGACGATCGAAAGGTGCGCGTGTGGGCAGAACTAGGAGCCGAACCGACGCACGTGGCCTCGACGCGGGTAGGGGAGCATCGTTCACGCGTGCGTATGGGAGACCGAGAGTCGCGTGTAGGCGCGTGGAGGTTCTGAAGACTTTCGTGCTTCGATCCCGGCCGTTTAATCTCGAGCCGGATCTGACGGCTAAGGTTTCTGCGGCGCCAGGGCTTGAGGGGGCTTCTAGGGTTTCTTCCGAAATTGGATCTGGACCGTTAAATCTTCATCCAGATCTGACGGCTGGGGTTGAGCGGCTGCAAGACACAAATATCATATTAGGGTTTATTTCAAATATTTGGGCCAAACTAGCCTTATGCTTAATATGTAATAAATTTTTTTGGGCTTTTCTTTTTCTTTAATGTAAATGGACTCTTTAATATAAATAAATGGTTTGGGTTTTTATTATTATTATGGGCTTTGTTTATTTAATGGGCTTGTATATAGATTTTCATATTTGTTTCATAATAATAATAATAATAATAATAATACCAATAATAATAATAATAATAATAATAACGAATAATAATAATATTAGTAATAAATAATAACAATGATAATATAGTAATAATAATAGTTGATAATAATAATAATATAATAATAATAAACAATAATAGTATAGTAATGTTAATGGTAATAATAATATTGGTAATAAGTATAGATAAATATAGCATTAATAATAATAATATACATATATTGTTTTTTTTTTTTTCTTTTTTAGTTTTTATTTTTATTTTTAATCATTCGATATATATATATATATATAACAAAGTCCATTAATTAAAAAAGAAAAATAGGTCAACCCCGGACAAAATAGGTGATTGCACTTGGGACTCCAAATCAAACAAATGAAGGATGTCACCTTTATAAATCAAGCAAAGTACGTGAAAGATATGCTCAAGAAGTTTGGCTTGGAGAATGCAAAGCCTCAAGCCACACTAATGAGCTCATCTACAAAGCTTGACAAAGATGAAGGAGGTAAGTGTGTTGACTCTAAGTTTTATCGCTCTATGATTGGATCTTTGTTTTACCTTACCGCAAGTAGACTAGATATATTGTTTAGTATTTGCTTGTGTGCTAGGTTTCAAGCTAGTCCTAGAGAGTCTCACCTTATAGCCGTTAAAAGGATCTTTAGGTACCTTAGGGATACTTCTTGTTTAGGTCTTTGGTACCCTAGAGACTCAACCTTCAACTTTCATGCTTATTCGGATGCGGATTATGGGGATGTAAAATTGATAGGAAAAGTACTTCGGGAACTTGTCAATTCTTAGGTTGTATACTCATATCTTGGTTCTCTAAGAAACAAAGTAGTGTAGCTCCATCTACCATCGAAGCCGAGTACATATCCTTAGGGAGTTGTTGTGCTCAAGTCCTTTGGATGAAGCAACAACTCTTAGATTATGGAGTTAAAGTTGAAACCATACCCCTTAAGTGTGATAACACTAGTGCTATATGCTTAACCAAAAATCTCATCCAACACTCTAGAACCAAACATATAGAAATAATGCATCATTTCATTAGAGATCATGTCATTAAGGAAGATGTTGTTATAGAGTACGTTGATACCTTGAACCAACTAGAAGACATTTTTACCAAACCTCTAGATAAAGAGCGTTTTTGGTCCCTTAGGAGAGAGTTAGGTCTAACTAGCCTTCCTTGACCCTTTAGGACCCTTTTGAGGTTAAAATTGTTTGATTTTGTGAAAATGCATGTTTATGGGTTGTTGATCTTGATAGAAACCATGCTTATAGCTATGGGAGTATGATTCTGTTAAAATATGCTTATAAATGCTCATTCATCAATTGCATTCATTTATGAGGTGTTAAAGTCGAGCCTTTGGTTGTTCTAAAAGCCAAAAATACATTTCTGGGGATAGGGTATCGATACGGACTCATGCGTATCGATACACGTATTGTATTAGTTTACCAGACTACATTTTCTCTCTTGAGGGTATCGATACCGTTAAACCCATTTCGATACGATATAGAAGCGTTTCGATACGGATACCATCCGTTTCGGCACGGACCTTTGACACGCGTTTCCAGGGAATTACCATTTTACCCCCGTATCGATACACCCTTTGGCGTATCGATACTCGATTGCGCAGATAGCTTCTTAATGGCATTAAAAGAGTTTCACTTTTACCAAAATTAAAATTTCAAAACCCTAGCCGTTTTCCCTCTATAAAAATACTCTCAATCCTTCATATTCTCACCACACAACTTAAAATCTCTTGAGGGTTTTTCAACATCAAGCCAAGCTTTTAAAGCTTTCTATCAATTTGGTGCAAGTTCTTCTTCCATTCCTCTCTATTAATATCAAGGTATAATATTCTTTTTCTCTTTTTATTTTCTTTGTTTTTCGTTTTAATTTTTTTTCTTGTTTTGTTTTGCTTTCTCAAAAACAAACTTTATCAAACTTTTTGTTTTTGATTCGTCTTTCAATTTTTTTTAAACCTTGATTATTGATTTTCAATGGGTTGAATGAGAAAAATAATGCATACACATTGTTTTGATCTATTTTTCTAGACAAATGGCACCCAAAAAGAGAGCGCGTACTAGTGAAGTCGGTGAAGCTTCCAATTCCGGAGATGGTACTCGCCCAAACCTAACTCTTATCTATCAAAAGTGCTTTAGGACTACCGGGGAACTCACCTATTTTTGAAGCTTTCAAAACTATAAAATTCGTCTGGAGAGGGTAATTTTCGTTCCTTTTCTTAATTTGGAGCGCTTCAAATTTGAATACTTACCTTTGCTTCAAGAATGGAAGTTCATGGATTTTATACAAATTCCCAGCTTTTTCTATCGCAATTTGGTTTTGATTTTCTATGCTAATGTCAAGTGTGTTGCCAATCAAGCGGGTGAAGTTACTGCTGTCAATTCTTATCTAATGGGTAAAAAGATCACCATCGATGTTCAATCTATTTGTGATGTTTTTAAGTTAGAGGATGAGTGTCTCGATGATGAGAATTCTTTTGGCCATGTCTTGGGAGGTTCCGTGACCGCTCTAAATGCTCAAGATCAAATCCTACACTTGATGATTTCTTGGTGGTTTAGGCCTTCGGGAGGAAAGTATTCAACTATCCGCCAAGTTGATGACTTTTGGATTCGGTGCTTCCGCCAAAGACAACAACCAAACCTTGCTCGAATAATGTTTGCAGAGATTGTCTATCTCGTGCAACATCGCCACACTACTCTTGTCACTTCCTTCACATATGGCACGACTTTGAGTTATTTCTTCACCCAAAAGAAGATTGATTGCTCTCACGACTACCTGACACCCCTCACCGATCTCATTGACGAGAGATCCCTTTCGAGGGGAAGTTTCATTACTTCAATGGTAGTTGGCTTCGTCTCTCCGAGCTCCCTAGCGATGCGATTCCGGAAGAAATTGCCAATCCTCAAGCCGTTCAAGCTCCTCATCCACCTTCCATGGATGCTCTTATGACCTTTCTCAACGAACAATTCATGGGCTTACGCACATGAATTGCTTCCAAGGGTCAAGTGATGAATTCGGGGTTTGCCGCCATAGACACACGCTTCACAAGCCTTAAAGATCGCGTGAAAAATGTGGAAATGTGTCTCACTTCTCTTGAAGGCGGACACAACTCGATGAACATATCTCTTACCGTTTTTCATGATGAGTGGCGTCAATTTAGGAGGAATAATGATGCAAATGAAGAGGATGATGAAGATGGTGAAGATGGCGACGGAGAAGAGTAGTAGATTTTCTTTGCATTCCATTCATGTCATTTAGGATTTCTTTTTATGCACTTTGAATTATGTTCTTAGGATTAAGTTTGCATTCTAAAACCTATGCTTTGATTATTGTTATTTGGATTTTATTTTGATGTTTCCTTTGTTTTTGAACTTAATGTTTATCTATAATATGTTGCTTGGTTATTATTTATGCCTTTTGCCTATGTTTATCTATGTCTCTTATTTTTGATCTAACAAAAAGGGGGAGAGAGAACAAGCTCACTTAAAATTTTTAACTTAAATTTTACCTGGCTAACATTAAGGAGGAGATGTTTTTCCAAAAATTTTCAAAAGCCTTAAAAATTTCAAGTTTTGGTTTTGTTAAATCAAAAAGGGGGAGATTGTAAAGCCTATGTTTGATTTTGATATAACAAAGTATTTTAAGGATTAAATTGAAAAGTTGAAAAAGATTTTTAAGTCCCTCAAAAGGTTTCAAATCAACAAGGCTTTAACTCTAGATTGAAAAACTCAAACTCTAAAATATTTTCTAAGTGTTACAAGGCCAAACTATTGAAAATCGTCTATGCGTATCGATACGCCCCTTGCCGTATCGATACCTTTTTTTACAAACTTGGCCACTGGAGAAACGTGTTTCGATATGCCCCTTACCGTATCGAAACAACGTATCAAAACCGATTGAATCTGTATCGATACGCTATCTCTGTAAAAACTGAAGGAGTTTGAATGGCGTACCGATACAGTGTCCCCCGTATCGATACGGATTTAAAGGAATTTTAAATCCGATAGCCTTAAATGTTTTGACCATTGGTGTTAGTTATTAGGTAACAGATTTTTAAAGTGTTGGTTGTCTCGTACCGATACGCCCTTTGCCATATCAATACAGATTCTTCCAGTGAGCTTTGTGAAAATAATTGCATCGATATGGTGTCCTTCGTATCGAAACGGGTCCCTATCACGTACCGATATGCTTACACGCGTATTGATACGCCCCTCTTGTAATTGTGCAACAGCTCTTTCTGTTTTGAGACAGGTATCGATACGCCTTCCCGTGTACCGATACGATAGCTGCAAAAGTGCATTTATGGTGGAAAGAGAGGGTTTCAACGGCTATAATCAATACCCTAACCACTCAAACGACTAAAATTAATGGAGAAGGTATAAAATGAAGCCAATTGAAGACAAACAACAACCATTGCATCCAAAAGAAACATCCATACAAAAATCCAAGGTCAAAGTGCCTAATTTCTTTTCTTGTAAAATCTCAAATTGTGTTGTGTTTAATTCTAATTTTGTATTCCAATTTGGGTTGAGTGATTGTATTTATAGGGGCAAACTTGTATTGAGAGATATTTTCTTGCCTTAAATTCTTCTTTGTATCCTTGTGAGGGTTTGGTCAAATTTTGAATAAAAAATTTGACCGGTATTGTAAGTGTTACCTCCTAAGCCTTGAAAAGGAGAAGAGCAATTAGTGGATTGTTGGAAAATCCTTAGTGGTAGCTAAGGTAGTGGATGTAGAGTTCATTTGAAACTTGAACCACTCTAAATTGCCTTGTTCTCTATTTTTAGTCATTCCACTTTCTCCAACAAATTTTAAAACCCCAATTCACCCCCTTCTTGGCTTTGATCAATCCATTGATCCACTCAATATTGAGTTTAATTTTTTAGTATTGAGAGATAGGAGCACCAAAAAGGATAAAATATTTTTGTTCGGTTGAGAGAATCACATTAACTGTACTTTAGGGTTTTTTTTCTTTACATTTTTTTTGAAGAGAAATAAAACCAAAATCGTCTAATTTTTTATGAAAGTTTTTATATTTTTTAATACTTCATAAATATTTTAAATTTTAAATTTTAATTATTGAATAATTTATAATTTATTAGATTATGATATTTTAATTTTATAATTTTTACTTATTTTAAATATTCTTAATTATTTTATTTTTAGTCATATATTAATAAAAAATTATTTTTATTATATTTTAATATTTTGTATTTTACTTATATTTTTTGTCTAAAAATTAATTTTACCCTCGTACTCAACCAAAAATCAATTTTACCATCAAACTTGCTTGCAAAATCAATATTACCCTCTGCTACGTCATCGTAAACGGCCACGTCACTGCCATAATAGTCAACGTTGACTTCCGTCAGTCAAGGGGCAAACGGTTATACAATTGGACTACTTCAAGGGCTAAATTGATGCGAAAATACCATAGGGGCGAAATCGATAAATTGGGTCTACTACAGGGGCAGAAGTGACCCTTTAGCCTTTTCCTTCCTCTCCATCCTTCCTTTCACCTATGTAATCTTATAGCCTCTGTGGAATGAAATTATCCTACTACTTGTCTGCTTGCACCATGAAGAAATCTCTTAGGGTTATAACAATCCTAAAGTTTTGGGGGAAATGATACAAAAATAAAGATTATTTGTTTTGCTACTATCATTATGGTTAAGCTACTTAAAACTGGGAAGTGAATTAATATGAGTATATGTAATATTGGTATGTCACTTTTTAATGCATTGGAGGATTTTAGATGACCATATTTTCATGTCTTGTTAGAATATTTCTCGAACAAGTATACTCTGAAAAAAAAAAGCTGAAAAGCTTAGATACTATAAAGGTGGGTTATATTTGATGCTTTGCGAAAATAATTTACCTAAATATTTTCATGACTTTAGAAGAAATGGCTAGAACCATGCTTTGCGAAAATAATTTACCTAAATATTTTTGGGCGGAAGCCACAAATACCGCTTGCTATATTATAAATCGAGTAATGATTAGGCCAATTTTGAAGAAAACACCTTATGAGATTTTAAAATCTAAGAAGCCTAACATTAGCTATTTTCATCCTTTTGGTTGCAAGTGTTTTGTTTTGAATAATGGTAAAGAAAACTTAGGTAAATTTGATGCTAAAAGTGATGAAGCTATTTTCTTAGGGTACTCTTTAAACTCTAAAGCCTATCGTGTATTTAATAAAAGAACTCTAGTAGTTGAAGAGTCTATACATGTTGTTTTCGATGATAACCTCCTTCCGAGGAAGGAATCTTGTGATGATGATGATGTAGGAATCCTTGATGCCATTGATGGAGGACAAACGTCAAAGGTGGATGAGGTTCCAACTAAAGATGAGGATACACAAGATCCACCTCTTGAAACCTTGAAGGACTTGGCTCTTGAGGAAAAGGAGGTGTCTTACCCAAGGGGGTTCAACTATGTCAAAGGTGGTGAAATCTTGGGTGATCCATTCAAGGGGGTAACTACTAGATCCTCTCTCAAATTAATGAACCAAGTTGTATTTCTTTCATGCATTGAGCCTAAAATATTAAAGAAGCTTTAAAAGATGATTTTGGATTTTGGCCATGCAAGAGGAATTAAATCAATTTGAGAGAAGTAAAGTTTGGACATTAGTGGAAAGGCCTAGTAATCAATCTACTATATGAAGTAAATGGGTATTTAGGAATAAATTAGATGAAAGTGGTAATATGGTGAGAAACAAGACTAGGCTTGTTGCTCAAGGCTATACCCAAGAAGAGGGAATTGATTTTGATGAGACATATGCACTCGTAGCTGGGATGGAAACCATTAGGATGCTTTTAGCATTTGCATGTTATAATAATTTCAAGCTTTTTCAAATGGATGTGAAAAGTGCATTTTTAAATGGTTTTATAAATAAAGAAGTGTATGTTGAACAACCATCAGGTTTTGAGGATTCAAAATTTCTAAACCATGTGTTTAAACTAACAAAAGCTCTTTATGGTTTAAAACAAGCTCCTAGAGCTTGGTATGAGAGACTTTCAAATTTCTTAATTGAAAAGGGTTTTGAAAAAGGAAAGGTGGACACTACACTCTTCATTAAAAGATATAACAATGACATCTTAGTAGTACAAATCTATGTTGACGATATCATTTTTGGTTCTACTAATGAGTGTTATTGTAAAGAATTTTCTAAGCTAATGCAAGATGAGTTCGAGATGAGCATGATGGGGGAGCTCTCATTCTTTTTGGGACTCCAAATCAAACAAAGGAAAGATGACACCTTCATAAATCAAGCTAAGTACGTGAATGATATGCTCAAAAAGTTCGGCTTGGAGAATGCAAAACCTCAAGCCACACCTATGAGTTCTTCCATAAAGCTTGACAAAGATGAAGGAGGTAAGTGTGTTGATTCTAAGCTTTATAGATCCATGGTAGGTTCTTTGCTTTACCTTACCGCAAGTAGACCTGATATTATGTTTAGTGTTTGCTTGTGTGCTAGGTTTCAAGCTAGTCCTAGAGAATCACACTTAGTTGCCATTAAGAGAATTTTTAGATACCTTAGAGATACACCTACCTTAGGCCTTTGGTATCCTAAAAATTCTTAGGTAGTATGCTTGTATCTTGGTTCTCTAAGAAACAAAATAGCGTAGCCTTATCTACCACCGAAGCAGAGTACATATCCTTAGGGAGTTGTTGTGCTCAAGTCCTTTGGATGAAGCAACAACTCTTAGATTATGGTGTTGAAATAGAAACCATACCCCTTAGGTGTGACAACACTAGTGCCATTTGTCTCACTAAGAATCCCATCCAACACTCTAGAACTAAACACATAGAAATTAGACATCATTTCATTAGAGATCATGTTTTGAAAAATGATGTTGTTATAGAGTTTGTTGACACCTTGAACCAATTAGCAGATATATTCACAAAGCCTTTAGATAAAGAGCGCTTTTGGACCCTTAGGGGAGAGTTAGGTTTAACTAGCCTTTTTTGACCCCTTATAGGTCCCAAAATGTCAAAAATTTGCTTGAAATTGTTTGTGATTCATGCTTGTGTTAATTTTGTTCTTCTTGCTTCTATGCATGTTGCTAGGGGGAGTATGCATTAAGGTTAGCCATTAAAACTTGTTCATAGGACATGTACATGCATTTAGGGACGTTTCAAGTTGGAATTTTGCACTTAAATCTGTCAAAAATGCCTAATCTAGTAAAGGCGTATCGATACGGGTTCATAACTGGAAAACTTTGAAGCTGAATGAGTATCGATACGACCCCTCGTATCGATACAGTTAAAGTCAAGAGAAATAGTCAAAGCCAAGGCGTACCGTTACGGTCCCGCGTATCGATACAGTAGTAATGACGAATAAAAAATTAGGGTTAAAGGGTATCGATACGCGTGTATAGCGTATCGATACAGTCTTGATGGAGAGGCTATTTAGGGCTACAATTGTTAAAAAGCTTTAAAAACAAAAGCCCCTCCTTTTCTCTCCAAAACCCTAGCTGCAATACCCTATAAAACCCCCCTCAATCCTTCAATTTTTACCATCAATCTTAAAAATTCTTTGAGGGTTTTTAATCTCCACATCAAGGCTAAGCTTTGTCAACAAATCTTGTGCATTCACATCAACTCATTAATCCAATCTAAAGTTCAAGGTATAAAACTCTTCTTATTTATTTTCTTTGATTTTCGTTTGATTTTTATATTTGTTTCAACTTAATTTGTGTACAAAACATGTTTTTATTTTATGGGTTTCAACTTTTTCATAAAAATTTTCTCAAAAATCAAAATTTTTCATTCGAATATATTTTTTCTGAATTGTTTTTAATCTGTTTTTTTTTGTTTTTTTCAGAATTGTAAATGTCTTTTTAAAATTAAATTTCTTTTTACAATTACCTTAAATTATTAGAATTTATTGGATTGAATAGGATGTTAATTGTATACATATTCGAATCGCTTTTTGATGTGTTTTCAGGGTTATGGCACCATCGAAAAAGAGAACAAAGCGTCATTGTTCTACTTCTGATCCTAATGAGGATGTCGAGGGTAACCCTACACCTAATCTTCCTTATATCATCCAATTATGTTTTCCCGATGCCGGCGATGTAGAACGATATAAACTTTTTCAAGGTATGAACCTTAGGGAAGAACGTGTTGTGTCTGTCCCGTTTTTAAATTCTGCCTGGTTCAAATTTCAATACCTCCCTTTACTTAAGCAATGGAAATTTCTGAATTTTTTAAGCATTCCTCCTATTCTCTATAGGAATCTAGTCATCATATTCTTTTCCAATGCCATATGTGTTCATGATGAAGCTAGGGAGAATGTCATTGCTATTGAATCATCTGTTATGGGCAAAACCTTTACAATTGACCAAAAACTTTTATGTAATGTCTTTGGTTTTGAAAATGTTGGTATTGATGATGAAAAATCCTTGGGTATGGGTCCTTTAGGCTCAACAAAAGTTTTAAATGCTCATGACTGTATCCTTCATCTTCTTGTCTCTTGGTTTTTTCGCCCATCGAGAGGGAAATTTTCAACTATTCGTCAAACATATGATTTTTGGCTTAGGTGTTTTAGAGAAGGTCAACGTCCAAATCTTTGTCAAATTATGTTTGTCGACCTTGACTTTTTAGTCCAACATCGTCACACCAAACAAGTCACATCTTTTTACTACTCTACGGCTTTGAGTTATCTCTTTCATTCCCTTAACGTTGATTGTTCCCATGACTATCCCGAAACCCTTGGCCTACCCATAGATGAGTATTCTCTAGCTCGTTCCAGTTTCTCTTGTGTTGATAATGAACGGGTTCGTACCACTCAAGATCCTCCACAAGATGTTCCGGTCGATGCTTCTCGTGCTTTTTCGAGCTCTCACCGTGCTCCGCTTGATTCCTCTTCCATGGGCACTCTTATGACTTTCCTCAATGAGAAGTTTACTTCCATGGAAGTCGGGTTTACCGCGATGGATACTAGATTCACATCCTTGGAAGATCGCGTCAAAAGTATGGAGAAGAAAATGGAAACCATGGCTTCTCGCCAAAACTCCATGGATATCTCTCTTACCGCCTTCCATGGTGCTTGGCTCAACCAAAACCGAAGGAATCAACCCCTTCAAGATGATGAAGAAGAAGAGGACGGGGACGATGATGATGAAGAGGCGGACGAGTAGTTTATGCATATCATCTTATAGCATATAGTCTTTTATATTCTGTTATTGCAATCTTGTTTTTAGGATCTAAGTCTATGCCTATTATCTATGTTTTAGGATTTTAAAGTTTGGATTATGATGTTTGCTTTGAAGTTTATGCATTTGAACTATTATGTTTACTTTGAAGTTTATGCATTTGAACTCTTATGATTGCTTTAAGTTTAATGAATTATTGTTGCTATAATCCTTGTATTTATATTTGATCTAACAAAAATAGGGAGAGGGATCATAGAGTCAACTTTTTATTTTTGAAAATCTATCTTAAATTAAGGGGGAGAAAGCTTTTCAAAGTTTCAAAAACTTAAAAATTTATTTTTGGTTTTGTTATATCAAAAATGGGGAGATTGTGAAACCAAAATTGATTTTGATATATCATATAAACTTAAGGACTAATTTCCAAAACAATAAATTTTTAAGTACTCTTTAAAGGCTCACAATTGACAAGTATTTTAAACAAAATAACATCTCAAGACAAGCTCCTAAATATATGAAAAATTCTCTAAGTCTTTTCCTATGTTTTTCAAGCATAACTATGCAAAAACGCCCAAGCGTATCATTACCCTTAGGCGTATCGATACTGTCTTTTGCCACTGGAATTTTGATTTTCAAGTCAAACTATACAAAAATGCCCAGGCGTATCGATACCCTTAGGCGTATCGATACTCTTAGGCGTATCGATACTGTCTTTTGCCACTGGAATTTTGATAAGCTTAGTGTACCGATACGGTGTAAACCTGTATCGATACGATATTCATTTGGGCAACTCTTTTAATGAAACCATATCGATACGTTTTGCAACCATATCGATACGACAAGCATATCTTTGAAAAATCTTAGCATTTAATTTTTCGACCGTTACTTGTCAGTTGGTTGGTTTCCCAATTTTTAAAAGACCGATATACCGTACTGATACGCTTGGTATGCATATCGATACGCTTTTTATGAAAACCAAACTTGGGATTCTAGTGAGTAAACACCGTATTGATATGGCCATCCATACCGATACGCCCCTTAAAACCGTACCGGTACGCCTTCCATGCGTATCGATACGCTCTGTTTTCAGACACAACGACTCTTTCCTCTTTGATGCAGGTATCAATACGCTCTTCCCGAGTACCGATACGGTATGCAGCAGAGCTACATTTAATACGGGAAAAATGCTCCTAATGGCTCTATTGATGATCCCAACTACCCAAACGGCTAGAATTCAATGCAAGGGTATAAAACAAGCTTCAATTGACCAAGCAACAACTATTGAACCTACAAGCAACATCAAAGCAAAAATTCCAAACCCTAGTGCTCTTCATAGTCAAATTCTTGTACCCAACTCTTGTGATTTTATTCTTATCTTGTATTGTGAGTTTGGGGAGTTTGAAATTGTATTTGGGTAAACACTTATCCTTTGAGAGGAATTTGTTGAGTTGTGTGGGGCTCGATTCGATCAACCAATTTAGCTCACCAAGTGGTGGAGAGATGGATTTTTGGGTGGAAGGGTTGTGGAAGCCAGAATGTAAAAAGACACAATGATTTATAGTGGTTCGACCTTCTAACAAGCACCTACATCCACTACCTTAGCTTCCCACTAAGGATTTCACAATCAATCCACTAATTGATTCGTCCCCTTTTCTAGGATTAGAAGGAAACCCTTACAACCGATCAAGCTTCTACCCAAAACCTTGATCAAAGCCCTCTTTACAAAGAGAAATAAGAAGCAAACTTAAAACCCTCTAATAGGTGTTTGTTTGCACAATAAAGCACTCACCCAAAACCTAAAACACTTGAGCAAATTTGACAATTTTGGCTCACTAGTGCTTGTCTATACAAGAAATGACAAATTAAGCACTAAGACAATTTCTTGATCATTTGATGTTTGACAATATGAGCATTAGTCTTCTCTTGATGCTTGGAGGTCCCTTTTATACTCCCAATTGAGTTTGTAGCCGTTACTAGCCGTTGGGGATGAATTAGAGCCGTTGAGGACTTTATTTCCCTTCATAAATGATGTTCTGCAGCTACCAGTATCGATACACGTGGAACGGTATCGATACGACATTCATAGGAACTAGCCGTTGGGCTCTTGCCAGCATAGGCGTATCGATACGCTTAAAGGCGTATCGGTACGGGTCCATATTTGAATAGTCGTTGGGAAATAGCCGTTGGGGTAGTTGAAATGGGATCGGTACGCTTACCTGGCATATCGAAACGACCCCGATCCGTATCGATACACTAAACCCTCGTATCGATACGGGTTTTGACAGTGGCCAAACTGAGGCAAAATGGTATCGGTACGGGTACAACCGTATCGATACGGGTCACGTGAAAATACAAGTTTGGCTGTTTAAAACATGAAAAATCTTTGCCAAAAAGCTTTTAAAATATCTCAAACATAATTTTAAGTTGTTTGGACTTAACACAAGTTTTAAATTCTTTTCAAATTAGTCAAAAACATTTTTCAATTATTATATCAAAACATTAGTTCTACAATCTCCCCCTTTTTGATATAATAAAACTAACTTGAAAAATTGTTTGGGATTCTCCCCCTTAAACTTTTAAAAATGTGAATAAGAGATTAAATGTATGAAATCAAATAAAGCTCCCCCTTATTCATTTGAAAATTCAATTTTTCAAACCATACCATTTCTCCCCCTTTTTGTTATATCAAAAAGAATTTAAGACATTAAGTTCAAAATAACAATAGAGGTAAAAAGTTTTGATACAAATAAGAGTTTGGTTTCAAAAATGGCCCCCCCTTACTCAAAGCATCATCAAAGATGTTAGTCCATCATATATGATCATCTAGTTGAATAAAATAAAAATAAAAACAAATAAATGCTAAAACAACTAGATTTTTACCAACACTTGAACTCAAGGTAGGATGTGAAGCCTTCCTTCTTCAAGTGCTCTTCCTTGTGTGTATGGATCTCCCCCTCAATGTTTGACTTGTTGAACATCTCCATCACACCTACAATAGACAATCAAGTAATTTTTGGTATCCAAATTGCTTTGGATCCATGAACATTAGTAGCACAATTTTAGTCCCCTTAGGAATCCATTTTTCAATGTCATCCTTATTAATTGAAGTGGTTAGTCCTTTTGGGACCCAAACACTTCTAAAACATTTACCTTTTATAAATCTAGGGGCACTAGATTGTCTAACATAAAAATTTGATTTTTCAAAATTGTTTTTCTTTTCTAGCTCTTTGGAAATCAAATCTTTTTCTTCTTGAACTTTTTGAAGCAATTTTAGTAAATCAAGACATTTTAATTCAAACTCTTCAAGTTTTGCTTCAAGTTCAATTTTGGTTTTAGAAAGCAAATCATTTTGAATTTTTAACTTTGAAATCAATTTATTGTTTTTCAAAATGTGGCTTTTAAAATCTAAAACCAAATCATCATAGGCATCTTGTAATTCATCAAAGGAATAAGAACATGAAGTAGATGAATTAGAAGTTACCCTTGAATCTTCTTCGATGGCCATAAGGCAAAGGTTGGCTTGTTCAACATCGGTGGAGTCCTCATCACTCCAAGTAGCCACATGTGCCTTCTTCTTATGGCTTGAAGTGCTTGCCCTCCCCTTTCTCTTAGGTTCTCGTTCAAGCTCTCTCAAGGCTTTCTTCATGAACGGGGCAAACTTCTTGAAGAGATGAACTATCTCTTCATCTTCATCCTCCTCTTCACTTGAGTAGACATGATGACAAGTGGAGGATTTGAGAGCCATGGCACTTGCATTGATGCCAAGCCCTTTGATTTTCTTCTCTCCCATAGCTCTAATTTCTTCCCTCTTCTTCTCATCCTCTTTGTTCTTCTTCATGATTTGATGAGTAAGGAGTGACCCCATGAGTTCATCAAGCTTCAAGGTCTTCAAATTTTTTGCTTCGATGATGGCGGTCCTCTTTGAGTCCCAAGACTCGGGAAGTGAGTAGATGAGCTTTCGAACAAGCTTTTCCTCCGGGATGGCTTCTCCATAGCCTTTGAGACCATTGGTGATGGTGGAGAACCTATCAAACATCTTCTCGATGTTTTCTTCCGGATCCATTTTGAAGTTCTCATACTCAAGAGTTAGGAGCCCAATCTTGGTCTCCTTGACTTCATTGGTTCCCTCGTATGTGACTTCAAGCTTGTCCCATACCTCATTGGCACTCTCACAAGAAGACATCTTCTCATAGATGGATGGACCAAATGCACAAAATAAAATGTGCAAGGCTTTTCAATTTAGCTCCATCTTCTTGCGATCGTTGGCACTCCACTCCGCATTACTTCTTTGAGGCACGAACGGACCATCTTCAACTACATCCCATAGCTTGTAATCTTTTGATTTGATGAAGAACTTCATCTTTGTCTTCCAATGGGCATAGTGAGTTCCGTCAAAGAAAGGCGGTTTGTCGATTGAATGTGCCATTGAGCCGGTTGATGAAAAAGTGATCGAGCTTGCCGGATCTTCTCAATAGGATGTTAATCCTCTTCGATTGAGCCAAGCTCTAATACCAATTGTTGAGTTGTGTGGGGCTCGATTCGATCAACCAATTTAGCTCACCAAGTGGTGGAGAGATGGATTTTTGGGTGGAAGGGTTGTGGAAGCTAGAATGTAAAAAGACACAATAATTTATAGTGGTTCGGCCTTCTAACAAGCACCTACATCCACTACCTTAGCTTCCCACTAAGGATTTCACAATCAATCCACTAATTGATTCGTCCCCTTTTCTAGGATTAGGAGGAAACCCTTACAACCGATCAAGATTCTACCCAAAACCTTGATCAAAGCCCTCTTTACAAAGAGAAATAAGAAGCAAACTTAAAACCCTCTAATAAGTGTTTGTTTGCACAATAAAGCACTCGCCCAAAACCTAAAACACTTGAGCAAATTTGACAATTTTGGCTCACTAGTGTTTTTCTATACAAGAAATGACAAATTAAGCACTAAGACAATTTCTTGATCATTTGATGTTTGACAATATGAGCATTAGTCTTCTCTTGATGCTTGGAGGTCCCTTTTATACTCTCAATTGAGTTTGTAGCCGTTACTAGCCGTTGGGGATGAATTGGAGCCGTTGAGGACTTTATTTCCCTTCATAAATGCTGTTCTGCAGCTACCAGTATCGATACACGTGGAACGGTATCAATACGACATTCATAGGAACTAGCCGTTGGGCTCTTGCCAGCATAGGCGTATCGATACGCTTAAAGGCGTATCGGTACGGGTCCATATTTGAATAGCCGTTGGGAAATAGCCGTTGGGGTAGTTGAAATGGGATCGGTACGCTTACCTGGCGTATCGAAACGACCCCGATCCGTATCGATACACTAAACCCTCGTATCGATACGGGTTTTGACAGTGACCAAACTGAGGCAAAATGGTATCGGTACGGGTACAACCGTATCGATACGGGTCACATGAAAATACAAGTTTGGCTGTTTAAAACTTGAAAAATCTTTGCCAAAAACCTTTTAAAATATCTCAAACATAATTTCAAGTTGTTTGGACTTAACACAAGTTTTAAATTCTTTTCAAATTAGTCCAAAACATTTTTCAATTATTATATCAAAACATTAGTTCTACAGAATTGTTAGAGTTCACCAAATCCATCTCTTTGTAAGGTTACCTCTTCATCCATGAAAAGGGGAAGAATTCAAGTAGTGAATTGGTTGAAAATCCTTAGTGGGAACTAAGGTAGTGGATGTAGAGTTCATTTGGAGAACTTGAACCACTCTAACCACTTGTGTCACTTTTATTTTTCACTCTTACCTCCTACCAAAATTTTAATTGTCAATTCACCCCCTCTTTGCCATTTGCAATTGTGTGATCAACTCAACAAAAACATAGGCAAATTATTGAAACTGCTCTTGCTCTCTTAGCTCGTGCATCATTACCTTTGAAGCTCTGGTCTTATGTAGTGTTAAGTGTCACATATCTAATAAACCGGCTTCCCACTAAGTCTCTTGATAACAAATTCCCTTTTCAAGCTCTATATGGAAAACTTCCTGATTATAATTTTTTTGAAAGTGTTTGGATGTCTTTACTACTCTTACCTTCGTCCTTACAATCAACATAAGCTAGATTTTAGATCCAAGAAATGTCTCTTTTAGGGTACTCATTTAAACACCATTGATATTATTGTCTTGGTCACAGTACTGGTCACATGTATATAACCAGACATGTTATATTTGATGAAAGAACATTTCCTTTTTCTACTACTGATTCATCTTCTGAGCCTATGGAGTCTTCTGGTTCTCAAATCTCTCCTCCTTTTCAAGTGCCTCCCTCTTCTTCAACTCCCTCCTCTTCAACAGTTCCTCTTAGTCCTGATCAAGAGCCCTCGGTTGAGTCTCCCACTACTCCAGTGGCACCAATAGTGACTGATGTTGGTGTCCCACAAACTTCTCCTTTTACTGATAACCCCCAAGACATACCTGAGGTGTAGGATGAATTTTTTGATGATGTACCTTAGTTATCTCCAGCTCTCTATGATCAGCATGCTGAAGGTGAAGTGTCTGGTACTTCAAATGATGGTCCACTTCAACCTTCTCCTCTGAGTGAGGATCAACATGTAGTTTCTTCTCCTAGGCTTCCTTTCACGAGTGATCCAGCTGAGTCTGGTGCAGGTTCTAAGTCCTCAACAGCTGTTAATAATCATGGAATGGTCACTCGTAGCAAAATGGGTATCTTCAAGCCCAAGATCTATCAACTTCAGCTTGAGGATGTACCTGCCACTGTACCTGCTGCCCTTCAACATCCTGACTAGAGTGCAGCTGTTATGTCAGAGTATAATGATCTGTTAGAAAATGATACATGAAAGCTAGTTGAGTTACCACCTGGCAAAAAAGCCATTGGTTGTAAATGGCTATTTAAGGTAAAGAAGCATGCTGATGGCTCGGTTGAGAGGTACAAGACCAGGCTTGTAGCCAAAGGCTACTCTCAAATGGTTGGGCATGACTTTGTGGATACCTTCAGCCCGGTGGTTAAGTCTTTCCCTATCAATCTTCTAATTTATGTTGATGTGGCTCAAAAATGGTGTATTCGACAAGTGAATGTCAACAATGCTTTTTTAAAAGGGAATCTTGTTGAGAATGTTTATATGCAACAACCTGATAGGTTTCAACGAGTCAATGCTGCTGGTAAATCCTTACTTTGCAAGCTTAATAAAGCGTTGTATGGACTTCGTCAAGCTCCAAAAAATTGGTTTACAAAGTTAAAATAATTTCTTGAGCAACTAGGGTTTCAGTATTCTTCTGTCGATGTCTCTCTTTTTGTTTATTACATTGCAAATGTTTAAACTTTTGTGGTTGTCTATGTCGACGGTATCTTGATCATTGGATTGTCTCAAGAGAATGTAACCATTGTTATCCACCAGCTTGATGACCAATTCTCCCTCAAGGATTTGGGAGAACTTCAATACTTCCTGGGTATTGAAGTTCGTCCTCTTGAGAATTGTCTCTTTCTTACCCAGAAAAAGTATATCATTGAACTACTTGTCAAGATTGATCTGAGGGGCATTAATGCAGCGGCAACACTGTAATTATTCAGAGTAATTCACACTCTCTCTTAATTCATTAGAAAAGATTTGTAACATATTTATATACAAGATATATATCTATCTTAGGAAACTATAAATTAGGAAAGAGACTAATTCTAGGATAAGATATAATCCCTTAAAGTAAGGGATTCTAATTACACGAAATATTCCTAAATACATAACCTACACTCCCCCTCAAACTGGTGTATATATGTTGTATATACCCAGTTTGGATGATAGCTCATCGAAAGTTACTCGTGGAAGAGCTTTGGTGAAGATATCTGCCAGCTGTTTCTTTGTTGGAATGTACTGTAGTTTTGCAACTCCATTGTTAACCTTCTCGTAAATAAAATGTCTGTCTATCTCAATGTGCTTCGTCCTATCATGTTGTACTGGGTTTTTTGCTATACTCATAGCTGACTGGCTATCACTAAATATCTCAAAATCATTCTTGTCATCTAAGTCCAGTTCTGTAAGGAGTCTTTTGATCCACATTCCTTCGCATATTCCAAGAGCTAGTGCTCTAAACTCTGACTCAGCACTACTTCGAGAAACAACTGCTTGTTTCTTACTTCTCCAAGTCACCAAATTACCCCAAACGTATGCACAGTAGCCACTAACTGACCTTCTATCAGTTAATTCACCTCCCCAGCTTGCATCCGTATAAACCTTCACTGTTCTGTCTTCATTTTTTCTAAATATAAGTCCAGCTCCCGGTGTAAACTTCAAGAACCTTAGAATTCTGTTAACAGCTTCCAAATGTTCTTCTCGAGGGTCACTCATATGTTGGCTGACAATGCTAACTGAGTATGCAATATCAGGCCTGGTAAGAGAAAGATAAATCAACTTCCCAACTAACCTTTGGTAGGTTTCCTTGTTTACTGGATTTCCAGTTCCTTCCTTGCAAAACTTCAAGCCCGGCTCCATTGGAGTTTCAACTGGTTTGCAACCGAGCATTCCCGTTTCTGCAAGAAGATCCAAAACATACTTACGTTGGTTTATGACCAGCCCTTCCTTGGACCTTGCGACTTCCATACCCAAGAAATACCTCATACTCCCTAAATCCTTGGTTTCAAACTCCTTTGCAAGATCCATCTTTAGCTTTTCTATTTCTTCTATATTATTGCCAGTGATAATCATATCATCTACATAGACAATTAGGAGAGTTATCTTACCACTTGATGCAACTTTCCTGAATAGTGTGTGATCCGCTTGGCTTTGTTTGAAACCATTATGTGCCATAGTCTTAGCAAATCGATCAAACCACGCTCTGGGAGACTGTTTTAAGCCATATAAGGATTTACTGAGCTTACACACAGTTTTCTTAGTGACCTTTCCTTCTAATCCCGGAGGGACCTCCATATATACTTCCTCCTCAAGGTTCCCATTCAGAAACGCATTCTTTATGTCTAGCTGATGTAATTTCCAGTTCATGTTAACAGCCACTGACAACAATATTCTGATGGTATTCAATTTTGCAACCGGTGCAAAAGTCTCTTGGTAGTCAATACCATAGGACTGAGAAAAACCTTTGGCAACCAGCCTTGCCTTGTATCTTTCTACACTCCCATCTGAATGATATTTCACCGTGAATATCCACTTGCATCCAACAGCTTTCTTCCCTTCTGGCAAATCTGTCAAACTCCATGTCTTATTCTTTTGCAAAGCTTTTATCTCCTCTTCCACAGCCTTTTTCCACTCAGGAGATTGAAATGCTTCTGTCACAGTTCTTGGGACTTTTACACTGTTAACACTGGCAGTGAATACCCTGAAATGAGGCTGTAATTTCCCATATGCAACATACTTATTTATGCTATGAACAGTACATTTTCTTACCCCCTTCCTAATAGCAATAGGAAAATCATCAAGGTCAACAGCAGTAGCCTCTTGGGAACCATTATTACTTTCTGTTTCAGCTGCAGCAGGATCCGAATCTGGTTCTCGGCAAATGCTAGGTTGGCTGATTTCTTCAGCAACAGCTTTCCTCCTCCTTGAGTAAACAGTGAGTTGCTTCGGTTGGGGTGTTATGGTTTCAAGGTCATTGTTAGGTGCAGTTTTAGTAGTGGTGGAAGGTGTTTTGCACGGAGTAGGATGCTGAGATAATGGGAAAGGTAAATCATCATCAGAATTGTTTAGGTTATTCCCACTGCCCTCACTCGGACTTTGAAATGTGCTAGCTGGCTGTGGAGGAACAGTAATAGGTAAAGAAAGGATTGGTTGTAAAGAAATATTGGTTTGAACATGCTGAAATTCCTTGTAATTCTCCCCCTGAATTTCTGTTCCTGAAAAATAAGGTTGGTTCTCAAAAAATGTAACATCAAAGGAGACATAGGTCTTTTTCGTGGATGGTGAGTAACACTTGTAACCCTTCTGACTCGAAGAATAGCCCAAGAACACACACTTTATGGACCTAGGATCTAATTTCCCTCTGTTATTATTGTGGATATGAACAAATGCTGTACACCCAAATACCCAAGGAGAAAGACTTGAGTTTAACGGTTTAAAATGAGGAAAATGTCTAAACAAAACCTCAGTAGGAATTTGGAAACCTAAGGTCTTACTTGGCATTCTATTGATGAGGTAAGTGGCCGTAAGAAGTGCATCTCCCCAAAGATACTTAGGAGCCTTAGCAGCAAACATAAGAGACCTAGTAACCTCTAGAAGATGTCTATTTTTCCTTTCGGCTACCCCGTTTTGTTGAGGTGTATTGACACAAGAAGTAAGATGAACAATTCCTTTTTCCTTAAAGAAATACCCAAGAGATTTATTCAAATACTCACTCCCATTGTCACTCCTTAAAATTTTTATTTTTGTGTCAAATTGGGTTTTAACCTTTTGATAAAAAATTTTAAAGATAGACTCAACTTCAGACTTTTCTCTCATTAAGAATACTCATGTTGTCCTAGAGTAATCATCTATAAAAGATACAAACCACTTATACCCAGAAATATTTTTGACAGTAGAAGGGCCCCAAATGTCACTGTGGATGATGGAAAAAGGTGCTGTTGGTTCAAATTTGGCTGCAATATATGGTTTTCTGGTGTGTTTAGCTAACTGACAAATTTCACAGGAAAACAAAGAGGGATTTTTATTTATAAATAATTCTGGTAACATTTTGGAAAGATAGAAAAAACTAGGATGACCTAATCTAGAGTGCCATAACATAATGTTATTGGTATTGAGATCAGAAGATAAAACTGGTTTCCTAAGTTCACTGGATAGAGCATGATTCTGAGAAGCTCGCCTCCCAAGTGTGTACAATCCTTAGCCCAGCCTAGCATTGCCAATCACCATCTTCGAGCCCTGTGCCTGAAAAATGCAACCACCCGTACCAAACACTACATTACAACCAAAATCTTTGATCAATTTGCTGACTGACAATAGATTGCATGCAAGTCTAGGAACATAGAGAACATTATGAAGTAGCAGATTTTTGTTTAATTTAACATAACCACTCCCTTTGACTGTAGTAAGAGAGCCATCTGCCAATTTGATAGAAGCTTGGAGGTTGCTGTCACTATATTCCTCCAAGAGATCAATGTTTCCTATCATATGATCAGATGCACCCGAGTCTACTATCCATTGTACCGAGGAAGCATATGGATTAGTACCTTCAGTAGCAGTATAAGCTCTGTTGGTAGGCTTGGCTGTCATACTACTAAAAATCTGCTGCAGCTCCTCTATCTGCTTCTTGCTAAAACTGCTGGAGGACTCATCTTGAGAGGCAATATGAGCCTCCTTCTGAAACCCTGTGTTCTTCCAATCTGCTGGTTTCCCATGCAGCCTCCAACACTGATCTATCATATGACCTGGTTTCTTACAATGTTCACAACAGGGTCGATTTCTCCTCTGTTGGTTCCTAGAGTTGGAACTAGTGACAAGAGCAGAAGCATCTGTGTGCTGAACTGGTGGCACCATCAGAGATCTTCGGCTTTCCTCCCTCCTAATTTCTGAAAAAACTTCTCGAACCAAAGGAAGAGGTTTGGTGGCAAGAATCCTTCCTCTTGCTCCATCGAATTCTCCATTCAGTCCAGACAAAAACTGGAAAACTCTCCTCTGATTTGTTTGTCGGTTGTAGAAGTTGCTATCTTCCTGGCACTTCCAATCATTCTTCTCATATAAGTCTAGTTGCTGCCAATACTTATTGAGAATACCAAAGTACTGTGCAACAGTAAGATCTCCTTGTCTGAGATCCTTAATGTGGTTCTCAATCCCAAAATGCTCCGATGTATTGTCAACACTGGAATAAGTATCTCGGGCTGCATTCCAAATTTCTGCAGCAGTTTGGTATAACATAAAATTCTCCCCTACTTCAGGAACCATGGAATTGATTAACCATGACATGATCATGGTATTTTCACTCAGCCATGTGTTGTATTTTGGGTCTGTCTCTTCTGGAATTGGCATTGAGTCAGAAAGATAGGCGAGTTTCCTTCTTCCTGTGATATATAGCCGGACGGACTGAGACCAAGGGAGGTAGTTGTTTCCATTTAGTTTGTAGGAAGTTATTGGGGAAATAGATGAATCTGAAATCTGAAAATCAGATTGAGCAGGGCTGTTCTGGGAACTGATTTCGGATGCTGAGGGTTCGAAAACCATGGAAAAAAATAGAGATGACTAGGGATTGAGGAAAAAGAGATCAAAATTTGGATGGATCGCTCTAACCTGATACCATGTAATTATTCAGAGTAATTCACACTCTCTCTTAATTCATTAGAAAAGATTTGTAACATATTTATATACAAGATATATATCTATCTTAGGAAACTATAAATTAGGAAAGAGACTAATTCTAGGATAAGATATAATCCCTTAAAGTAAGGGATTCTAATTACACGAAATATTCCTAAATACATAACCTACAAACACCAATGGCTGTGACACTAAAGTTGAGTAAGGATGATGGTACACAGCTTGCTGATGCACACACATATCGCAACACAGTGGGCGCATTACAGTACATTTGTCACACTCGCCCAGACATTTCATTTGCCGTTAACAAAGTTGCACAGTTTATGCAGCAACCAACCGATGTTCATTGACTTGCTGTCAAGAGAATATTGTGTTATCTCAAGGGAACTCTTGAATATGGCTTATGGTTTTCAACTCATCAGTCCAGTCCTCACAATCTTATCTCCTTTTCTGATGCTGATTGGGGGAGTGATGCGTATGATCGCAGATCAGTTTTGGGATATTGTACTTATCTTGGAGAACATTTGATTTCATAGAGTTCTTGCAAGCAGAGGTCTGTGTCTCGCTCTACAGCTGAAGCCGAGTTTCGCAGCATTGTTGATGCAGCCTCAATACTTATTTGGTTGAAAGATGTGATGTGCGATATGGGTATCAGTAGTGATGTTCCTCCTACAATTTGGAGTGACAATACCAGTGTTGTAGCGATGGCTGCAAACCTAGTAATGCATGCTAAAATCAAGTATGTTGACTTGGATCTATTTTTTGTTCGGGAGAAGGTTCACTCTCATATCATTCAGGTCAATTATGTCCCTGCTTTGGATCAAATTGTTGATGTGTTTACAAAGCCCCTGCCTTTGCCAAAGTTTGAGGAATTCCGCTTTAAGCTTTGTGTTCGTGATTTCTTTCAAGTTCAAGGTTGAAGAAGCGGTGAGAATATTAGAGTAAATGGGCTAGTAACAACTTTCAGTTGAATAACAAATTTTGTTAGCGGGTCGTTGTTAAAGTTGGGTATAAAATAGGATTGTATTGGTCTATTGAAAGATAGCAATCACTTTTGTAAAAACATATTATTATCCAAATTCTAATAAAACTCTCGATATTTCCTATTATGTTTTCTATTTCATCCAAACACTATTTTCCCTTTTCTCTTCTCTTCATACATCAAGATCTATTCTCACACTGCTCATCTCTCACTTCGCTAGCCTGTACATATGTAAAAGAATAAGGAGAAAAAATATTCATTGATTTCTAATTTCAACCATATAATATGATATGAATTAATGGGTGTAATCTTTTCTTCATTAGGTCAAGATCCACATGTAGACTGTTGACCAAGACGTGAGTGCTAAAGCACAAGTCAAGTATGTCCACAGGTAGAGGACCGAACACTCGTCTTGACCCACATTAAAGAGCTGGGTCATGGTACCAATATTCATGGCAGGTGGCAGAGTGAACTGAACCATGAGCACGAAGTGGAAGAGAGGGTCCGACGGTAGGAACCCGAGGTTCCCGGCTGCTTTAACAACGCAAATTCCGACGACCGGTAGTATAATGAATCGGACACACACCACTCCCACGATAGCCATCGGCTTGATCGTCGACGATCGCAAACCTTGTATCAAGTTGGCTCCTAGAATGAGCGTGATACAAGGGATCGTTGCGTCCCTGCATGCATTATACTACTTTCACTACTTGTTACCAACGTACCAATATAGGATGAGCAAATTATTAAGGGACAAGACCACATACCCTAACAGTTTAACCGAGTCTTGGATTACCCGTAGTGGAGCCCCGGTGCCGATTATGAGGTTTCTCAGCCAGACGATCGTGCCGAAGATGAAACCCAAAATCTGATTGATCAAGGAGACCAAATTGTAATAACATTAGGAAATGGATGAAAATTTAACACAAAAAACATTATATACGTATGGGAAACTTACTGCACCGAGCGTTGGAGGTGCCATGAGCTCTTCCAAAATCGTATGAAGAAATCCTGCAACTTTAACCCACAACGATGAACTCTCTTTCGGGTTCGGGCTAGTGTCTTGGGGTATATTCTGCAATTGCAGTCATTTCGAAGGCCAATAAGGTCAGCCATTTAGTGGTATGTACCATATGACCAGAACCAAAACATAAACCGTTTTGCTACTTACCACTACTATGGCCACTTGCTCTTCACTTTCTTCTTTCAGAAGATGAGTTTCGGGTGTGGCATCCAAGTTCTTGTTGGCCTGTTTCGAAGCGAATTCCTCAGCTGCTTCAAGTGCTCTCAATTTCAAAGATGATGCTTTTATCAATTGGAAACTGATAGTCCAAATGTAGAAACCACCGAGCTGCATTGATTGATCACAGTAATTAACAACTAGTTCCTGCAGGCTGCAGCCAAACGCTTATCGTACATTAAAATGGAGCTTGAAATATGAGATATCACATTACCGCCATGGAGAAAGATGCATACGAAAGTCCAACCGCGCTGCAAACGTTACTGTCCCCAAATGGACTTCCGTCCTCATTACAGATTGCAGGAACGATTATGAGGAGAAGATTTCCCAAGTTCCCTAACTCAACAAGAATTAAATTTTAGTACAGAATAGTTTTTAAGAGGGACTTAAAAAAATTAAAGCTGTGTGCCAAAATCAATCTCACCAGATGAACACATAGAAATGATAAGACCCTCCAGGTACGGTTTCGGTTTCAGTATCTTAACCATGATCCACCCGAGAATTCCTCCCACTAGAAAGGTGATCCCAATGTTTACAGGCATAAACCACCTGTGAATGTGAAGATTAAATCAACCATGTTCAAACAAAGCCACACATAAATGTATATATGCAGATACAGAGAGAGAAGAATAGAGTATCTTTACCATGAAATAATGTCTTGAAACGTGACAGTCTTGGCAAGACTTGCAAACATGAGTGAGGGGGTAAACACGACGAACACAATCTGCGTTAAATTACAGAACATATATAATATATGTCGATATTAGAGTTTCAGCAACATATATGCAGAATAAAAAGAAGTGGTGCATTAAGGGAAACAAAGAGTTTAACTAATCAGTACCCTGTTCAAGGATCGGCGGGTGTCTTCTGGGAGAAGTTTGCAGTAATCGGATGCCAAGAAAGCACCCAACAAACTGATCAGAAGCACTTGCAAGATTGGCATGCTAGCCACCTCAAACAATGTCCAGAAACCCATGTTTACGCCTGTGTTTTCGGATTTTGGGAACTACAAGACAGAAAATACAAAATTGGCTTCTCCAAAAATATATATATATTCTTCCTGTACGTATACGTTGATGAGAATTATTTCTAGCGCCCTCTGGAAAATGTTGGTGAACACCGGAAGCTAAGAGGAATCAAATACCTGGGAAGTGGTGAATGGAGACAAAACCAAAGTTGGAGGGGCCTAATGTAATGATAAAAAACGTGAATGAATGTGTATAAATATGTGGTTGTGGTGGAGGAGGATGGCAGGGAAGAAAGGCTGGCTAATCCGGAGTTAGAATATACATGCATGTAAAATGAGTGGGTCAAGTTAGGTTAGGTCAGGTCATGATTTTGTGTTGTGTTTATAGAGTAGGGAGAATTGATGATTGAATTAGCAGAGGAATGGGAGTTTTGGTCATTGGCATTTGGCATCATGGCTTGCGGGATGCCTTTGTCTTGCCCTTGATTAATGTTAATCACCAGATTTTGTGAAGGACCAGGTCAGAGTCGGACACCTTTTGTTTTTTAGGGCTTCTAGGCTAGCTGGCATGTGATGCACGTTCTAATTAGTGCTGATCTCTTACCTATGTTTGGACGTTTATAGTAAACAAACGTGAAAATGATTATTATTTCATGCTTGTTTCTACAAACGTGAAAATGATTATTATTTCATGATTATAATTTAGGGTTTATGTTTTAGGATAATATAGTTAGGGATTTAGGTTTAACCTATAAACACTTAATTTCAACCATAAACCCAAAGTTCTATCAACCGTCCCTCAATTCAAAACATCTCTACTTAAACGCCTAAACCATAAACCCTAAAAAGAGTCTCGACCCCTAAAACTAAGGCGCTAAACAAAATTTCCACAAGCAATTGTGCATGAAATAATTACTATTTAAAAATAGTGATTATTTCAAATTGAATTTTTTATTTTATATATAATACTTTAAATTATTTTATAATATAAAAGTAAGTATTTATATTTAAAATAGTAAAATAATTTAAAAATATTATATATATTTTAGTTACTTGAAAAATTAAAATTTTAAAAAATATTTATGTTTTAAGAAAAATACATTAAATTTTTACCAAATAATGTTTAAAATCTCGAATCAAAGTTAATGTAAAAAATGAGATTAATCAAACCGAATATTGATAAGCTATAAAAAATTATAAAATTAAACCATATAATAATTCTAATATAGCTAAGCTAACGTTGGCCTCCAAATCCATATACAAGTTCACCTTGACTCGGATTCTATTTTCTATATATCTTAAGTACTCCATATTTGGGTTGACCAAAATCAACGAAAGTTGAGAGGGGAGGGGGTTCCGATAAGAAGCTTTTTACTCCTAACCAAGCCTACAAATGATTTGTCTTCATGTAATTCATTCAAAAAATGCATTTTCCAGGTTCCCGCGTCCAATTTATCCATGGAATTATTAAAAAAAAAAAAAGTTGTTGCCCTCCTGATACTGTAGGGTCGTGCCCTAACTAATTTAGATCGTTTCGCATCGTACACTTAATTGTGGTGGGTAAATTTTTTAGTGAAAATTTTCTGCATACGCAAGGCTTTAAACTCGATAACTTCTTAAGCGATATCAAATTGCTTACCACTTAAATCAACCAGTTAGCAGAATTATTAAACTTTGATTTGCAAGATGCAGTTATAATAATTTGGTGCTGATGGAATCCCTTACCTCACAGTTTGGAATTTATTCATAATGTCAACTGACACTAGAGATGCAAACCCAAACCTAAACACAAACACCACAATAATATCGAAGCACACTTGAATAAAAAGTTTGAAGCAATAATTTAATAAATACAAATTATTTTTATTTAATCTTAATTTTAAATATATAGTCTATCTATTATTTTAAACTTTCAAAATTGGAGACGGCTCTCTGTTCTTTCCAGTTGCCATTGTCAATATCAATGTCGTGTGTAACGCTAATATATAATTAAAATTCAAAATCGATGGCTAATGTTGTGTAATTAACGTATGAGTTGGATTAGGACCTTCGTATCTAATTACAAGTTACACCTGCTTAGAAAAGAAAGCAATATTTGTTTCGAGTTCAATAAGGATTAGTGTCTAACTGTGAATTTAATCCTTTGATTTATTTTATAATTTGATGTTGAATTGATCTTGTGGATTCGTTCTCACTGATCCCTCTGTTATCCTTGTCGGGTGCTTCAAATAAAAGGAGGCCAATTATTCGCAACTCACATTATGATGTTTGTATTTGGTAAGCTGGTGTAACCAATTGTCATCTGTGAAAAGATGAAAAAAATAAGGGTAAACTATATAAATGGTCCCCTGAGTATGTTTCAATTATTTTTTGCGTCCCCCGACTATCAGAAGTTACAAACTGGTCTCTCTACTTATAAAAAGTAACAAATTGGTCCAATGCCGTTAAAATTTTAACGGCTGATGATGTGGCAGTTAATACAAATTGATATAATTATGTAATTAGCCCTCAAATTCTACACTTATTTTAATTTAACCCTAATTCTAAAAATTAACTTACATAATTTTAATAAACTATCAATTTAGTCCATTTTTTTCTATTTCCCTCCTCCTCTAATTCTTCAATTCATTTTTCCTCAAAATCTATTTAAGAGCCGGTTCCATTCTTCTTCCCTTTCGCTTGAGAGTTGAGACCTCTTTATCTCTCTCCTTCATCAGTCTTTACCTTTGCTCACTTCAAAGTTATACTATACGATCTATGTTTATTGAAAATTCTTTCGCACATCATTTGATTTGGATTTTATTTTTTGGTCTCTAATCTGAGTTTTAAAGTTTTGATCTTTAATTTCTTTTTTGAAGTGTTATTCTCGAAAAAGGCAGTGCCTTTTGTTTTCTTTGTTGTTTTTCTTGAAATTTTATTAAAACACTAAGCTTGCTTATGGAATGAACAATTATAGATATGGGTAATGTGGTGAGGTTCAATTCTCTTTTTTGGTTTCTTTTATGTAATACTAAGATTATTTTTTTTAAACTTGTTGTTTGGTGGGGCAAATCCAACTTTAAAGTTTCAATCATGTTTCTGTTATATGATTTTTGGCCCCTTAATGCTGAAATCTTTGGTGGGTATTGAAGAATGTAAGCAATTAGAAACCAGACTTTAAATTTTGTTGATTTTAGGAAGGCTTTCTCTAGGATCAAACTATATGGTGATGCCACACTTGTTTTACTTGCTCCGTAGAGTTTTCGCATTAACTTCAATTCATTCCGTAGTCATTTGGTTGTCATAATTTAATGTTTCTTAACAGTCATAGGTTGATGTTTTGTATCAATGTTAGTGTTCAGAATATTTGAAGAATGGAAATTAGTTTGCATTCTTGTGTATCTATCCTAAAAGGATTTCTTTTAGATTAAAAGTGGATTTTGAATTCTTGTATATGGGTCTTATATGGATTTTGGGTGAAAATAAATTGAAGAATTAAAGGAGAGGATAAATAGAAAAGAAGATGGACTATATTGATAGATTATTAAAATCACGTGGTTTAATTTTTTAGAATTATGGTCAAATTAAAATAAGTGTAGAACTTGAAGGCTAATTATGTAATTATATCAATTTGTATTAATTGTCACGTCATAAGTTGTTAAATTGTTAACGGTATTGGACCAATTTGTTACTTTTTTAAGTTGAGGGACCAGTTTGTAACTTCTGATAGTCAGGGGACACAAAAAATAATTGGAGCATACTTGGGGACCATTTATATAGTTTACCCAAAAATAATAAATTGGTTCCAGCTACCGGTGGTCAAGGGCGGATTTTGGTGTGATAATATGAGGTGCTCAATCAAAACTTTTTGATTTTTAGAGGTTTAATTAAACTTTTTAAGATTTTATGAGAATTTTTTAAAATATTGAGGTTTAATTAATTTTTTTAATGAAAACTTAGTGAAAGTTTTAACAATTTGAGGGAGTTTAATTAAAAATATTCAAACCAAATTGAAATTTTATAAAAATTTCTAACAAATATAAGGACTAATTAAAATTTCTAAAAAAATTGAGGGGGGCAATTTAACTTTTCCAGAATCTTGGGGTGTCAAGGCTCACCTAGACACTTAATGCTTTTTAAAAGTATTTTTGAAATCAAAAGTTTTTTTGCGACCGAAAATAATATAAAATAAGTAGCTTTTTAATACAAAAATTTTAATCTGATTTGAGAAGTACTTTTAAAAGTTGAAATTTATATCTTTTAATTTTTTAAAAGTACTTTTGAACAAAATTATTTATTTATCATTGTTTATATCATCATTTTTATAAATTTAAAAATAGAGCTTAAAATAGACATTTTATATACTTAAAATTATTTTTGACAATAATACCAAACACTGTAATTTTAAATCAGTTTTCAAAAATCACTTTCCCATCTCACTTCTCAAAAACATTATGGCATTGCTTTTAAAAAGTGTGGTGAGAATGTGCTTTTGAAAATAAATTATCGAAAAGTATGTATTGTTTGGATTTAAATAGGAGTGTATGCTATTTGTTGTTAAAATGTGTTTTTAAGTGGAAAAAGTATATTTTAGGCATTGATTTTAAAAATATAAAAATTTAATAATATAAACAAGGATGAATGAGTAATTCTACTCAAAAGTGTTTTTGAAAAAAACTACAAACAAGAAATCTCAGTTTTTGAAAACCAATTTTTAAATAAGCTGAAAATTATTTTTGGTATGACTGTTTTAATTGTTCTCTATTGTTTTTAACTTTAAAAGTACTTTTTGGCTCCAAAAATATTTTTGAAAAGCAATGGAAAACGGAATCAAGTGTTCAATAAGAATTTTATATATATATATATATATATCCTATACACTAGCGGTGGAAAATAAAGTTTTTACAAGCGGGTTTATTTAGGGGTTTAGGGGTTTAGTTTAGGGTTTAGAGGTTAGGGGTTTATGTTGTATGATTTATAATTTAGGATTTATGGTTAGAATTTATGGTTTGGGGCTAGATTTTTAGGGTTTTAAGGTTAGAATTTTAGGTTTTAAATTTAGGCTTGAAAATAGGCATGCTTGTGTAAACTTTTTTTCACTGGCAGTGTATCAAATATTAATCCATATATATATATATAGGATTAATATCCTATACACAGGCGGTGGAAACTAAAAGTTTCCACAAGTGTAACCCCTCGTCCCGGTCTGGCTGAATGACCAGTCCGAGTGGGCCACACGGGGAAAACCGAGCGAAAACTCCCTAAGGAATTCCCCCTCGGTTAGCAACCCTATTTTTTTCGTTTTAAAAGTCTTGTCTAGATGGATATTAATCCCTAAGTGATCATACAGCGGAAAAGCATGAACGAATCAATCGAACAACTCAAACAAACATAAAACAGCCCAATTTTAAAACTTAACTGCAGGTGTATCGATACACTTGAGGGGTGTATCGATACCCCTTGACCAAGTCAACTGGTCCAAGTCAACTTATGGAGACCGTATCGATACACCTAGGAGTGTATCGATACCCTCCCCAATTGTTGACTTCCCACGGTCAACGCTAAAGAGACCGTATCGATACGCATGAAGGCTCGTACCGATACGGAACTAGACAGTAGCTCCAGTTGCAAAAATAGTATCGATACACCTCTCAAGTGTATCGATACACGAGGCTGGAACAAGAAGGTGGTATCGATACCATACCAACCGTATCGATACCCCTGCACAGCAAAGACTTCCAAACTCAGCAGAAACGATCTAGACTCGATTCTAAATGCAATTTAGAACTCTCCTAGACCCCAACAAGCATTCATACATCATTTACATACCACTTCACATCCATTCAAGCATCCAACATGTTCATACATCATAGGAGCATGCAATTGAATCAAGATGACACTTAAACATCCAAAAACTCATGTTTCAACATTCAACATAAGACAACTCAAAGACACTTAACCAACATTCAAGATAAGCAATTTAGGCATGGATTACAACTCAAACATGGCATCACACGCCATACAAAAGCAACATAATATGGAGTCTAAACATGCTCCTAGCTACCAACAACTATTCAACAAACCATACATGTCCCATTGCTCAAACTATTACATGTCTAACATTAAAATTCCATACTTGAAGAACTCAAGCCAAAAACCACACTTGGAGGCCCTCCACTTGCCCGAGCAACCCACGAACTAATGATCTGCAATGTTGAACAAAGAGAGCGTAAGCAATGATGCTTAGTGAGGGTAAGCTCTAAAAACAAACCTCAACATTGCAGGGTCCGAGCACGATCTAGCCAAGGTAAAACACAACCATACCAAGGGTCCACAAGATAGAATGCATGAGCAAAGGACAATATTAATGCCATAATCATAAGCTCAATTTCCATGATACATGTAATCACAAACAAGTATCCCAATAAGAACCATGAACCTCAACACATTGATATATATATACATCAAACAACATTGGCACCTAGCTAAGACCCGAATACGCGGATAGACATGTTGGAATTCATATCCAACAACCACATTACCTCACGGTGGGATTTCACTCATCACCGGTCTCGCGGAGGGGATTCCACTCATCCTCACGCCCCGTCGATGGGATTCCACTCATCACTGACTACATTTAAATACAATTCCGGGCGAACCCGTACTCCTCCTTGGTGACTCAACGCCACCAAGGCCACGCGCGACTTTAGACTCATGTGTACACACTAACATCCTAATGATCGATCATTTGTATTCAAGTAAACTAGTGCCAATATTTACTCACTTCACATTACTCATTTCAATCAAACTCGTGCTTAGCACGTACTCACCAACAACCATCATTATGCATGTCTCAATCATCATAATTTATATCTCAACCCACATGTATAATACAATATACACAAGCATTCATACCATACTTCATACGAGACATACACAACAATATAATGAGTTCACCCAATGGCTCTAGATCAAGTTTAGGATTAGGCTACCACCCTAATCCTAACTCTAGGTGGGTCTACCAAGCCCAACCTAGTCCATATACTCGAACCAACTATTTTAAAACCTTTAAAAGCAAACAACCACTCACCTAAGCTTCCAAGCTCCAAGTAAGCAAGCAATTCACCTTCAACTTCCCGGATTCGATCCCAAAGCCTCTTCTGCGTTTCCTCTTGCTTCTAGTCAAACAAAACACATACATTACTTCCCAATTCAATGCTAATTCAACCATCAACCTACTTTGCAGATCACAACCCAATTTCCTCAAATTTCCAAACCACATAACATCTCCAAAACCCAATTTTCGGACTCCCACAACCAAGGACTGAAATACCCAATTCCAAGCACCCAAATGACTTCCTACGCATCCCAAATCACCCTCCTAACATAGGTAGACCATCAGCCCTTCATTTCCAACACTAAACCTCTCAAAAACCCAATTTTTCATACTTTAAAATTTGCCCTAAAGACCCACTACGAAAATTTACCCAAAATTAACCAAATTAAGATGTGTTGTATATTTCATTATGATTAAACATAAGCCCAAAACAATTTCTCAAAACCAATTGAAAAACCCCATCAAAAACCCAAATTTCCATATGAACCCTAATTCCCAAAACTCAATATTTTTGAAATCTAAAACAATAGGTAAGTAGAGGATAGAGAGGAGGTTAAGAAAACGTAATTACCTTTGAAAAAGACCTTGGATTGAAGAAGAGGATGAATGGAATAGTAACTAGTGTAGTTGGGAGAGTTTGAGGATGGGGAGGGGGGGTTTCACGTCAAATTTAGAAGAAATGGGGAAAGAGAAGACACTTTACAATAAAGTGGTCTTACTTTTAAAAGTTTTGGGTAAAATCACGATATAGGTCCCTCCCTCTTTATTAAGGTTCAAAAAGGTCATTATTTGTAGTTGAATTTTCTTAATTAAATTTTTATTTAACTCGAACTAATACCCGGTTAACTCCTAGGCCTAAGACACGGGTGTTACAACAAGTGCCTTAGTTTTAGGGTATAGAGAGTTAGTTTAGGGTATACGGTTTAGGGGTTTATGTGTAGGGTTTTAGAATTTAGGGATAGTTGTTTCAATTTAAGTTTCAGGGTTATAATTTAGGGTTTAATTTTTAGGGTAATATAGTGAGGATTTAGGTTTTAACCTATAAACCCTAAATTATAACCCCAAACCTTAAATTGAAACAACTATTCCTAAATTCTAACCCCTTACACCTAAACCCCTAAACCATAAACCCTAAATTAACTCTCTATACCCTAAAATTAAGGCGCTTGTGGAAACTTTCAGTTTCCACCGCATGTGTATAGAATATTTATCCATATATATATATATATGGGATAAGATCAAATTACACGGTGTAAAACTCTTTAAGTTTTACACCTTTTTTGGATCGTTGGATGAGTGAAACGGATGGATAAGATTAACAGTAAAATATGTGAAGATTATCACTTGGGAATTAAAAACACGGAGTTAATCTCAACCATCCATTTCCCCCATCCAACGATCCAAAAAAGGTGTAAAACTTAGAGAGTTTTACACGGTGTAAGTTGATCCTAACCCTATATATATATCAAAGGTTTAATCAGAATCTTAGAAAATATTTAGAGAATTTAATTAAAAAATTAATGACTAATATAAATTTCTAAATATTGAAATGATTAAGTAATATTTAAAAATTAATTAAAAGATTTAAAATTTTCAAGTTCTTGGGACAAAACTCAATACTTTTCAAACTCCACCTTGTAGCCACTCACCTTATTTACTGTACATTGTCTAATGGCTAAAGTACACATCAATCTCAGTAGTATTATCAGAAATACATTTTTAGTCCATTGATCTCACAAGCGAGCCTTAGGCACTTCAACATAAATATTGAGTCTATATAGTGTCATATTCGAGTTAGGTTAAAATCAATTAAAATATAATTTTTAATTTAATGTCTAAATCTCTCTTGTGAGATGATTTGATAAATGTTGAGAATGTCATTTTTTAAAGACCTCTCTTAGAAAAAAAAATTCTCTGTTTTATTTTTGAAATTATCAAAATTTCTTTTTTTGTGAACTTTGTTTTGATGCTTCCCTCTGGGTGTTTTGTTGGGAAGTTTCTTCTCTAACTCTTACGATTCAAGTTCAGACAGTCATCTGTAAGGAGGATGAATAATTTTTCTTGTCAACTCGAGAAGAAGAAGACTGAGTGGAGAGTTTCAGTTCCCTCTGTTTTTCATTCCACTCGAGATGAGCAATTTATTTCAATTGGTCTCCACAAAATGTTTGAAAGTTTATTATTTTTTTAATATTGGTTGGAACTTATTTAGGTATTTGGGGTTATTTCTACAATGATTTTTTGACGAAAAAGGTCAAGTCGTTGTACCTCTCAGTGATTTTGCTTATTTTTTATATTTTAGGACTAAATTGAAAGAAGTTAAAATTATAAGGACTGAAATAAAAAAATAAAAAATAAGAAAACAGTGCTTTTAATGCGTTGATGCTGCCCAATTTCTGACATCAGGCCGCTCTTTTATAGGTATATAATTCAGTCCTACAACTTCTCCAAATTTTCACTATAATCTCCAAAATTTGCCTTCCTTTTAATTTCATCCCAAAATTACAAAAAAAAAAGTAAAAATGAAAGGGAAGTTGTCAAGAAAAAATAATAACTTTAGTATGCTTTTAATAATAAAAAATTAAAATTTAAAAAGCCGTCAGGATAATTTGATGACTTTTAATCTTCGAGAAGATATGACAATTGACAAGTTCCACGGTCATTATAGAAACAACTTAATATCTCAAAATATTCCGGACCAACCTTATTTTCTTCTCTTTTTTTCAAAATGTTATTCTCCTCGTTTAGCCTACATGTAATTTTAAAAAATAATTGTCCCCCAAAGTCGAATGTCAAGATCTGATTATAAGTACGGAATTTTTTTTTTTGATAGAACTCAATTAGATTGGGCCAAAGTTGAGGACGTTGGGTTTCCACATCAACCCCGGGCTCAACCGGCTCCTTACCTTTTGGGATCTTTCTGTCATGCTTACTGTCTGCACTCTGCATTTATATTGTCTTATTTTTTGCTCTTACAGTTTACAAACACAGACAGGTAGCCCATGCTATCACCCACTTTTTTTTTCTCTTATTATTTCTTTTAAAATTATCATTATTAGATTTTGTCAAGTTCATGATGCAGATAAATAAATATTTTATATGAAAAATATGTTTTCAATAGATGACCATAAGTGAAATGATAAAGGACTTATAAATAAACCCTTTAATCTCATGTTCGATCTATAAATTGTGATTTTAATAGTCTTTTATCTAAAATTATATGAGAATTTTTTTTAAAATAAAAATATTACTACAATAACTTTTTTCAACAAAATCAAGATATTTTTGGTGAGAAGAAATCATATTGACCATGTTTGACAATTAGCGGATAATTGATAGCTGATAGCGGATTACATTAGTTGATAGCTGAGAGTTGATTGTATTAGCTTATTTGACTAGCTGATTGTATAAAATTATTTGGTAAAATTAACTGATAGCTGTTAGATTATTTAAACAAGTAAAATGACATATGAAGACATGATTATATTCAATACTTGTTTGAATAGTTTATTAGTTATCAGTATTTTGTATCTAATTAATATTAATTAGATCTATAAAATTATTTTTAATAGAACTTTTCTAAACATATTCGAATGATTTATATATTAATTTAAGGTAATTGTTCTATACACAAGCGCTTGTGGAAATTTTTTTACACAAGCGTCTTAATTTTAGGGGTTAGGGACTCCATTTAGGGTTTAAAATTTAGGGGTATAAGTGTAGTAGTTTTGAATTTAGGGATTTGTTGAGTTGAAAGGGGCTCGATTCGATCAACCAATATTGCTCACCAAGTGGTGGAGAGGTGAATTTTTTGGGTGGAAGGGTTTAGGAAGCTAAAAAGATAATGACACAATGATTTATAGTGGTTCAACCTTCTAACCAAGGTCTACATCCACTACCTTAGCTCCCCACTAAGGATTTCACAATTAATCCACTATTGATTCGTCCCCTTTTCTAGGATTAGGAGGAAACCCTTACAACCGATCAAGCTTCTACCCAAAGCCTTGATCAAAACCCTCTTTACAAAGAGATAAACAAAGCAAACTTAAAACCTTCTAATAGGTGTTTGTTTGCACAATGAAGCACTCACCCAAAACTTAAATCACTTGAGCAAATTTGACAATTTAGGCTCACTAGCGTTTGTCTATACAAGAAATGACAAATTAAGCACCAAGACAATTTCTTGATCATTTGATGTTTGACAATATGAGCATTTTTTTCTCTTGATGCTTGGAGGTCCCTTTTATACTTCCAAATGAGTTTGTAGCCGTTATTAGCCGTTGGGGGTGAATTGGAGCCGTTGAAGACTTTATTTCCCTTCATAAATGCTGTTCTGCAGCTACCAGTATCGATACGCGTGGAACGGTATCGATACGACCTTCATAGGAACTAGCCGTTGGGGTTTGAAAAATTCAGGCTGGTTTCGATACCAGCAAGGTGGTTTCGAAACCTACAGGTATCGATACCAGCAAGGTGGTTTCGATACCTCTGCCCCTGCATCTGCGTTCTACTTACTGGAAGACCCCGTATCGAAACAGATCAAAGGTGTATCGATACGAGCCTTGTAAAAATGATATTTTGGCCATTTAAAAAGCGTTTTAGACATGTTAAAAACCTGTGAAACCATTTCAAACATATTTTCAAGTTGTTTGGACTTTAAATAAGTTTTCAAAATATTCAAACAAGTCCAAAAACATTTTTCAATTATTATATCAAAACATTAGTTCTACAGGATTGCTGATAGAATTTTGGGTTTAGGGTTAAAATTTAGGGTTTATAGGTTAAAACCTAAATCCCTACCCATATTACCCTAATATTAAACCCTAAACCTAAAGCCTAAATTCTAACCATAAATTTTAAATTCTAAACATGAACCCTAAATTCTAAATCTTTACACTAAAACCCCTAAACTTTAAGCCCTAAGCCCTAACCCTAAACCCTATAATTGAGGCGCTTGTGGAAACAAAAAAATTCTACCGTCAGTGTATAGGATATTAATCCATATGTATATATTAATTTAATTGGTTGGGACTATATTTTAGGTGGCTATGAGGGTCTATGTAATAATTTCTTAGTTTAAATTGATTGAAGATAATTATTTTAGGCTTTCCGAGGAAAAGTTTGAGAATATAAAATTTATAGGATGAGATTTTTTTTCTTTTACAATTTAATTCTTAATTTTATATCTTATTCAATTTGGTCCTTTGAGTGCAACTCATTGCAAATTCTTGCTTTCCATCAATTTATTAATTTCTTTATACTCCTATTGATATTTGTCCTCAAAATCTTTCATTTCAAAAACACCATTATAAATATATTATATAATTTTAGATGTTATTTGATTTAATAAATAAAATTATAAATCTTACTTACACATGTAAAAAAAGAATATAAAAATATACATATATATCGTATATGATTAAAATATCATTTAAATTGAAATCAGTTAATAAAATAACATTATAAATAATTAAATGTGAATTTGACAAAAAAAAATAACTAAATATATTTCATTCAACTCGATTAAAAAAACCTAAATAAAATTTAAATGATAAAATAAAACTCTAATTTTTTTCAGACTCCCAACCACAGTAGCTACCCTCTTTAAAATGGCATGACCCGTTCATCGTCTTGAAAGTTAAAAGCATGGGCTATCGTCCTCGTGTTAACAATTGAATTTAAAGAGGGCGTGGGGGTTGAGAGCCAACTGGTAAGTAATGAAGGCAGTCATAATTAGTGCTGGCTCAGCTTGTGATTCGTCCACATTCCCCATGACAAAACCAAGACTGTCAAGAGAAGGAAGTTTTAATGGCCTAACTGCCTAAGCCTTAGATGAGTGGCCCTTGGGGTTGGGGAGGTCAGTAGATGAAAAGATTCGTATTGATTTTTTTTAATCACTTGTATCTCATTTATTAGTCGACTAATTTGGATTAAATAATGCAGAAGGCTGTTATGGGGTGACCCTCCCAATTTAATTTGTTTTATTCACAAAGTCATAATTCTAACTTCTAACATTACTTAAGAGATTTAGTTTCTTATCCTACTAGACCAACTGATTGTTGGTTATTGATTTACTCTTTTAGTTTAGGCTAAGTTGGCTGATAATCTAATTTAAAGAAATTAAATAATTTAATTTAATGGTGTATCAATTAATTGTTATTTATTGTCAAAAATAATATTTTTTTTATTTATCCATTAGGCATTATATATAGAGAGAGTACTATTTTTTTAATTAAATAAAGAGGTGTTATATTCTTATGACGAAATTTGAATTCATACAAGATGAGACAAGATAAATATCTTAAGCCACTATGCCAATTACTGCCTTACTGGATCTCAAAATGAGCCTCTCAGCGAAAATTTTATGCTTACACAAAATTTCAAACTTGAGATATGCTTGAAAAATATTAAATATCTTACTACTTGAACTAACTCGGTTGGTAGAGTTATTTTCTGTCATTATCTATTAGGGTTAAAAAAAATCATATAAATCTTTGTAAAGGGGGAAAAGGTCAAAAGAGAGATTGGTTTGAATTTGCATGTAATGGTCCGTTCCAATTCTATATCAAATAAAATCCCGTCATCATGAAAATAATCAGGGCGAAATTAGGGGTTGGCAGGGATCATAGTCTATCTAAAAAATAAATTGTTCTTAAGTCCTTCTAAAAATCTTTAAATTAAAAGATAATATATGATAAAAGTACATTTTAATTTCCCTTGAATGATGAAATCGTTAACTAATCGTAAAAACTATAAAAATATAATTTAATGATAAATTTATATTTAACTCTTACAAAAATTAACGATTCAATTTGTCCCACCAAAAAATCCGCCCTTGAAATTTATGAGCTTTTTTCATATTAAAGTATTATGAAATCTTAATTGCCAAACAAAGGTACTTATACTCTTAATCCTAGAAATAAGGTTATTTACCTAAATAAATAAACATTAGAGTAAATAATACTCGAGGTTAATTTTGTTTTTCAATTTGTGTTATTTTCGTCATTAATTTTAAAATGTTATGTTTCAATAATTTATGTTATGGATTTATTATATTTTTCTCATTAAGTCTTTAATTCACATTAGTTTGATGATGTGATGTGTTAAAAACGGTAAATTCTTAATTTAACTTCTAATTTTTAGATAAAATACTCATTTAACCCTAAACATTAAAAAATATTGATTTGACCCAAAAATCCATTAAAGTTTTTCGGACAAGGACAAAACTAAGATCAAATATTGAAGGGGTCAAATTACATAAATTCAAAATATTGTAGACTTATTAAGTATGCCCTAAACAAAAGTTAAAACCCCAAAAGTTTTCCACGTGAAGCTCATAATTCTCTGTGGGACAGAACTCAGATCTGCCGTAGGCTGTCATTATGTTTCCATCAACGACTGTAATAGCTCCATGGCTGAAGCTATTTTGAAGAGAAACATGCACTGTTTCCAGTATTTTGTAAAAGATGAGATAATGAGGAGACCATTCATACCAATCAAATAAACTATAGTAATTAGTGGTAATTAGTAATTACAGGGACGAATATAGGGGTGCTGGTGGCAGCCGCATCCTCTAAAAATTTTAAGTTCTTCTATATTTTATATATTTTCTTTGTATTTTCTATTGATAATTTAATTATATACTTCGAAAAATTTTGTGATTTTATACCCTCACATTTCTAATATAACTTTTAGATAGTTCATACCCTTACATGAAATCCTGCCTACGTTCCTAAGTAATTATATTTAGAAAAATTGGAATCAAAATTCTTTTGATGGATATGATAGGAGTTGCTTGAGAAATGAGATTGGAGACCAAAGATTACAAAGTGAAAAAGAAAAAGGAGAGGGGGAGGCCCATGCATCATCAAAAATGCTAGGGCTATAAAGTATATATTAAAAAAAGTCATGCAGCGAACATCCGATCAGTGAAAACATATTCATGATCTTATTTACATATCGTATAGCAGTTAAAAAAGATTTTATCTCTAATATAATTTATCGAACTTTTTACTATATTTTGGTGGACAGTAATTTTCTAATTATGATGATATATTTTTCTTTTCAAAATGTCTTTTTACGTTTTCGAATTCAAACAAAAATAATATATGGATGAGTCTACCACGTGCGACGAACATTGATGAACACCGATGAACACTATTATTTTTTTTTAAATTTTAAAAATCTAAAGGACTAAATAATAATTAAAATTATCTCTTAAAAAATAAAAATCAAATTTAATAATTATTTTATAATATTTTTTAATAGGTTAGAATCAAATATACCCAATTCTCTTAAACCCTAACAAAATCAATCTCTTACAAAATAGAAATTAATTTATAATTTTTTAATAAATTAGAATCAAATATACTCAATTCTCATATTATTGATTCTAATCTATTAAAAAAGTATAAACCGATTTCTATTTTTTAAGAGATTGATTTTGTTAGGGTTTAGGAGAATTGGATATATTTGACTGTAACATATTAAAAAATTATTATAAAGTAACTATTAAATTTGATTTTTATTTTTTAAGAGATAATTTTAATTATAATTTTAGTCCTTTAAATTTTTAAAATTTAAAAAAAATTAATGGTGTTCATCGGTGTTTATCGTTAGTGGTGTTCATCAATATTCGTTGCCCGTTGTAGAATTTTCCTATAAATCTATATATATTTCTAATTAAAGATGATGCGAATTCACTATTTCTTATCCCCTCCTTTTGACTCATTCCACTCTTGTTACAAAATAACATATAAATCTTTTTTTGAATTTATTGATTAAAAGTAAAAAAAAAAAAAGCTTGAATCCAACAAGTGGTTCTAGTAAAAAAATAAATAATATTTATTTTCGAAAATTTGGGTTTAATCACATTGTTTGTAAGGTAAGTGTGCATTGTCAAATGGTTAGTTTTTACAAGCGTCTTAGAATTTTAGGATTACTATTTCATGCAATGCCAATAATTTTTCTTCTTCCAAAAACATATTTAAATTCACTTTAAAAACTAAAATACAATCTCTAATCTTAAAACTCTAAAATATTAATTCTAAATAAGAATACAATTATTAAAATTAAAAGTTAATATATGATAAATTATATTTTGGCTTCCCTTAAATGATAAAATTATGATTTAGTCTTAAAATTTGTAAAGTTTATATTCGAATATAATAATAAAATTACATTGGATTAATATCCTATACACTGGCGGTGGAAACTGAAAGTTTCCACAAGCGCCTTAGTTTTAGGGTATAGGGTGTTAGTTTAGGGTATATGGTTTAGGGGTTTAGGTGTAGGGGTTTAGAATTTAGGGATAGTTGTTTCAATTTAAAGTTTAGGGTTATAATTTAGGGTTTATAGGTTAAAACCTAAATCCTCACTCTATTACACTAAAAACTAAACCCTAACCTATAAACCCTAAATTATAACCCTAAACTTTAAATTGAAACAATTATCCCTAAATTCTAAACCCCTACACTTAAACCCCTAAACTCTATACCCTAAACTAACACCCTATACCCTAAAACTAAGGCGCTTGTGGAAACTTTCAGTTTCCACCGCCTGTGTATAGGATATTTATCCAATTACATTTACTTTTATAAAAATGAATAATATAATTTGACTCACCAGCAAATCCACCCTTGAAAAAGTATTATTTAAAAAATCTTATAAAACATTTTATTTGTATAATGTCTAAGGTATTGAATTCCACAAACAAACAAACAAAAACAAGGCAAAAATTAGAAAGGGACAGGTGTTTTGGAATGGATTGCATTGCTCGCGAAATGGACAGAGACTTGCAAAGTTTGCCACAATCAATGCCAGAACGGACGTATTCTTCTCATTTCTGATGTGAACTTACCATTTACCAAGCTATCGGCTCGGACTTTTTCTGAAGAAAAAAGAAAAAAAAGAGTAAAAGCAAAGACTGGCTTGGCTATTTCAAATAAGGAAGGTGAAGTTGGTAGCGCATTTATTATATTATATTTACTCATTACACAATATTTGGTATTATTAGGTGAAACCAACTGGTTCTGAGGTGGTGAAACCGAGCAGAGGAGTCCAGGGCCGACCTTCTGAAGCTTCTTTCTTTCTTCAAAAATCTACTCTTTCTGTATGTATCTGCTGTTGTATTCGACTCTTCTTTTAAGTTTCGACACGACAAAGTTAAAAATCTTGTCTTTTTCTATTTAGTAATTTACTATTACACTACTCTCTACTCACTCTCATCTCAGCCCCCTCTATTTCGTTTTGCCTAAGAAGAGGATGCGGTTGTTGCTATGGTGCTGGTTGTGGGGATGGTTAATGGTGGGAGAAAGAGTGATGGGGTCAACCGAGGAGAGTTCAGACGAAAGAAATCTTGACAAGACACCTACATGGGCGGTGGCCGGGGTTTGTGCTGTTATCATCATCATTTCTATTCTGTTGGAGATGGTTCTTCACAAACTGGGAACGGTGATCCTTCTTTCCCTTTTTCTTATTCACTTCACTTTGTTACTACCATCTTATTTCTTCATTCTCTTTCTGCAAAACAATTCCCTATTTTTACCGGAAAGATTGGATTTTGTTTGTGTTGGTATTTCGATGAAAGATGTTCTGATCTTTTTACTTATATGTGTGGCATTCAGTGGTTCACAGAAAGGCACAAGAGAGCTCTGTACGAAGCCTTGGACAAGGTTAAAGCTGGTAAGACCAGAATTTTGTGATTAGGAATTCTGCTTGTAATTGCCAGAAATTGGTTTATAAAAGTTGTTTGTTGGACTAATCTACATTTACCCTGCACACTGCTTTTATGGTTCTTTTCTTAATGAATTCACAGTTGGACTGGGAAGTTTATTGGCATTGTAGACCAGGGTTGGAGTCCTGTGTCAGCCATCTCCCTTCTCAAATTTGAAATAGTTATAAAAAAATAGATTTCATTGTTTGTCAAATTGAAAATTTCAACCTTTTGCATGATTATTGCAGAGCTGATGGTTCTTGGCTTCATTTCGCTGATCCTCACTTTTAGCCAGAGTTATATTTCCAGAATATGTATCCCTACGAACCTTGCGAATACTATGTTGCCTTGCAAATCTGATGGTGAGCAGGACACCACCGAGAGCAGTGAAGAAGAACACCGTCGAGGACTCTTATCGATTGCGCATAGAATTCTGTCATCTGAAGCTGAGCCAAATGTTTCTAAATGCAAGCAGGTCAGCCTGGACCAACATTTTTTTCATATTGTTATTAAAACAAAGCTCTTAAGGTTCTTGGAAGTCGTGTTCTTGCATCATGTTGTTGCATTTCAAATTCCTGCTAATATGTGTCTTCTCTTGGTTACATTTCTGTATTTTTCTCCCAAGTCACTTATTTGGTCATTCTGGAAGGAGCTTTATGAATTGCTTTTGGATGGCAGTATTAGTTTAAACATAAATTTCATAAACTGCAACAAACTGGGTTTTCTTTACAGGATCATGTTCCGCTTATATCGACTGAAGGATTGCATGAGTTACACATCCTCATATTCTTTTTGGCAGTCTTTCATGTTTTGTATACCTTTGTTACTATGATGCTTGGGAGGCTAAAGGTAACTGAATCCTGTTTTAGCTGTTTGTGTTTTGCTTGATTCTCTATGTAGATACTCTTTTTTGTTATGGACGCTTCTGTCATTAGTACATTGTCATTAAACGATACGCTGCTTTGAACAGATCCGTGGCTGGAAGGTATGGGAGCAGGAAACTTCGACTCATGACTACGAGTTTTCTAATGGTATGTTTATCCACGAAGAACAGCTTTTTATTGTATGTTATAGCATTAGATCTTCTGCTGTCAATCTTGAAGTTAATTTCCCAACTTTGCCTCATGCCTCTTGGAATCCTACATGGACGCATATGCATGTCTGCACTCTGCAGATCCTTCCAGATTCAGGCTTACTCACGAGACATCTTTTGTGAAAGCCCACACCAGCTTTTGGACTAGGATACCGTTCTTCTTTTACATTGTAAGTACCTTGTAACTAAAGTAGTTAGCCTTTTTTCTATAAGTAGAAGTACAGATGACCAATAGTGACCTCAAAATTCGATTCCAACCATTTTGGTTACCGTTGTGGCCATCGAAAAGAAGAAAGCTGCTTCATGTTATAAATAGCCGCCTTTTGAAGATGTTGCACTGATTGATTACCAAAAAAAAATGAAATTTTAGGTGTGATCGTAGCGGTGGGGTAGTTGAGTATGTACATCTATGAGCGTCCTATCTTGATCACTTTTGAACTTTTTAGACATTCGCTGCAGGGATGCTTCTTTCGACAGTTTTTTAGGTCTGTTGGGAGGGCGGACTACTTGACATTACGGAATGGATTCATCGCTGTGAGTTTCTTTAACTGCAAAGCCGTATTCGATGTTGGTTCGTCGTTTTTCTCCTGACTAATCTACACTTGTCTTGTAGGTTCATTTAGGTCCCGGTAGTAAGTTTAACTTCCAAAAATATATCAAAAGATCATTAGAGGATGACTTCAAGATTGTTGTAGGAGTAAGGTACTTGCTGTTATATCTCTGCATTACATTGGTTGGCATTACTTGCTTACTTAATGTTGCTCAACCAAGGTTTATCCTGTTGCCAGTCCAGTGCTATGGGCATCTTTTGTGATCTTCATGCTGATAAATGTCAGAGGTGAACTACTTTTTCCTTAAGGGTATCCTCTGAGAGTAAAATTTAGCAACTGCAAAAATGCGAACCGAATTAGAAGCCGAATTCTATTTTCTAATGTAACACATCACATGCATGCTCTTCCAGGGTGGCAAGCATTATTTTGGGGTTCCATAATTCCTGTCATTGTAAGCAATATTTCTTACTAACAACACTCCCTTTAGAATTTTATTAGAATATTTCCATGTCCTGATTGCTTCATTGACAACAGATAATCTTAGCGGTCGGGACGAAGCTTCAATCCATCCTGACAAAGATGGCTCTTGAAATTACAGAAAGGCATGCAGTTGTGCAAGGAATACCTCTTGTACAGGGTTCTAACAAATATTTTTGGTTTGGCCGACCCGAATTAGTTCTTCATCTGATTCATTTTGCATTGTTCCAGGTGCTTCAATTGACTCCAGAATATGAAACTAGCTACCTTTAATACAAAATGACTCTCTTTCTAGTGTTGACCTCCTTTTTTTTAATGGCAGAATGCATTCCAAATAATTTATTTCTTGTGGATCTGGGTAATTAACCGAGCACTACCAACTTATCAACCTCCTTCCCACTCTTTTATCTCTGTTTTCTACCATTTCTAATCTAAAACTCTGTTGTAAATGTGTACTGTTTTTATCATTTGTAATTATGCAGTACTCGTTTGAGCTGAAATCTTGCTTTCATGCTAATTTCAAGCTTGCCATAATAAAGGTTTCTGTGGGGTAAGCTTAAGCTTCAGTAATATTCATTATTCACCTCAACCTCAGGTGCAAGTATGATGATTGTTCCCTGGAATTAACTTTTTCTAGGTTTCTGCAGGGTTGGTGTTTTGTGTTTGTGCAGCTACATCACCCTTCCGCTATACGCCCTAGTAACTCAGGTCCCGTTTCTGTTTCCGACATCATCGATTAAAGTAGCATTCTAGGAACAAATGCTAGCTTCGATTCTATTTGTTTGACATGAGTGATGCTTGTGATGGATACTTGCAGATGGGTTCCGGCATGAAAAAGTCCATCTTTGATGAGCAAACAACCAAGGCGCTTAAGAAGTGGCATTTGGGTGCAAAAGAGAGGCATAGGAAGGGAGGAAAGTCCCCCGCTAGAATCACCATGGGTGGAAGTGCAGTCCCTGCTCCCCCTGCACATGCTTCGGGACGCACACTTCATCGAAGCAAAACTACCGGTCACTCTCCGTACGCCTATGAAGATCGCATGTCTGATGTTGAAGCTGAACCTTTGTCACCCATGTTGCCATCCAATTTGATCACGAGTGCAGATTGCGATGAGCAAGGAACTGAAACAAGTGAATCTCAGCATATAGAAGCGGAAAATGAACGAGGTTTCTCCTTTGCCAAGCCTGCTCCACTGAGACAAGGACCATGAAAAAAGTGGGGTAACATGCAGATGCCAAGTGGTGGCAAGGACTTTTTTAAAATTATTTTGGCATATATATATAATAGAGTTTTTATGTACATAGAAGCCTCATATCAGTAACTTACAATTACATAAAGATATTTTTGCTAATTAACTTTGTATTTCAAATACAGTCGGTAACTTCCAAAATTCGTAACAGTCGAGATTAAGGAATGAATCATGATCAATCTAAAAGTTCTTATGGCAGAGAGCAATACCAATACTGGAAACTCATATCTCCTCTTCATTGTCGCTGCCACCTCCGAACATGGAAGCCATTTTAAAAGCCAGCTTGGCAGCCATCTCTCTCCTTTGGAAATCAGGCATTAACCTCAAGTTGCTGCGAATATTTCCAATCTCAGACATCAATTGCTCCAAATCCTCAAAATCATAATGTGGTCCATCATCTAATTCAGAGGCTGAAGCTCTATCGGATTCTCCAGCATTGGGTTCCATTCTATCAATTTTCTCCCCTGAAGCAGAAACTGTTGGAGAAGCATGTGACTCTTCCTTTTCGCATTTGGTTATGTTTCCTTGAACACACTCTGTAACACACTTTCCCTCATCAACTGATTTCCCTATATCCAGGAATGTGTTAGCTCCACTTGCAGAAACCCATTCTTCAAACATGTCATCCCCTGGTTCAGCTGAACCCGCAGATAGCACTTCATAGTCGAACTGAAAATCAGGTTCCTCTTCCGATGAATCTGGACAGGGACAATAATAATATTTAGCAATTAATTAACCAGGAAGAACTTTTATTAAAAAAACAAGATATCACATATAACCTTCTTTCTCAGGTAGCGTAGGTTCAGTTATCTTATCACCGGATTTCAGAACCATTCCAGGCCACATATGAGCAGAAAGAGCACCAAACAGGCGTTCAACTCCTTGTAAATCACCATCAACCGACAAACCTGCCAAGAACAGGTTTTCTTTTTTAACATTACCAAAAATAAGCATAAGATATAACCTGTACATGACCCCTTAAGGTTCATTCTTGTGAGTAATTGTCACAGAATTGATAAACTTTCAAAAGAAAAGTTAATATTCGCTGGGTCAAGGGGACAAACATCAAGTAACACTTCACACAATTATACATGTTGACATCTTTTTGATCTGTTTGTAGAAAAAATACATTTTACAGAGCTAGATGTCACAATTAATACAATTAATTTATCATGACTGCTATTGGAAATTTGGCATTGAAGAATGTTATTCCATATCACTAATTCAGTGTATAGGTAGTGTACCAACAAAGCGGATATGATGATGCAGAAGCTAACAAGGGCTTACATTTGTCAAAATCAGCATTAGAAGCACAAGATTCAATGAACTCAATGTTGTGGTCAATGCACCATTCCAAGCATTTCCTGCAGATGTTTGAGGATGGGTCTTCATCTCCCAATAAACTGCTTCCTTCATCTTCAGAAATTCCATATGGTGTGAAATCAGATGAAGGATGAGTAGAAGAATCGGCAAGTTCGAGTAGGCGTTTTGTGTATTCAGCATGGACAGGATGACCTGCAATTCGATCCACTTTGTTTCCGATGCAGAGTAAAATCTCAAAGTTTTGGATATCAGTGTAGGACACCCAATCCTGAAGTGCGGCGAAAGTTGACAACTGCAAGGAGAGAGAGAAAAAAGGAAGGTGAGCTTATAGAACTACATATATACTCATTTATATAGAAATAGTACTCTAGTTATAAATATGCTGAGAAAAGGCAAAAGTTATTGCCACAGAAATAAAAGGGATTGAACTAGAACTGGGAAAGCTAAGATGCTTACATTAGACATATCAAAAACCATGACCAATGCAGTTGAATGGTCAAATATAGGGATTGATTGAACTGAAAATCCATCTTGAAGATGAGACATACATAGAGAAACATCAGCAGAGTAGTATTTGGTATTGATAGTCCAGCTGTTGATGGTAAAGATATCAATCATCAGAGTTTGATTTTATTTACTCAACAAAGAGAAAGGCCATCTATTGTATAACAAACTGAAACAAAGAAACATGTTATAAGTGAGTAGAAAGAAGGCATTCAGACCCATTGACAATGACTGGGGAGCTATCTTCTTCTTCTTCTTCAAACTCCACAGAGGCAAGCCCTGCATTGTTTTTTTTTTTTAATAATAATGCTTATCAAATATGCCAAAACTTTTAATAAAAGCAGAGCAACCAGGATTCATGTTTTTCCAACAAAATAAAAAATTGTAGTATTTGACGGAGTTTTAATTTTTTTAGTTACAACAACAACAATAATAATAACAGTAAAGAAAAATTGCATCGAAAGAGGAAACAGGAGTTACGGGAGATTAGTGTGCGCTTGCCGACATTGGGACATCCAACAATGAAAATGGAGGGTCGCTTCCCAATCTCATCCCGGGCTTCCATTTTAATGGAACCTTCCTTGTTTTCTTCCATCTGTTGTGCAAATATGAGTTATACATAACAAACCTTTGAGATTTCACTCTCCATCTCAAATCCTAAATCTAACCAACTGCCTTAGTCTTGGCCTTTCCATTATTATCAGTAAATGATTTATTATTCATATTTACAAAAACAAAGGTAAAGCTTCGTACTTACATAAAAGCAGAACAAAAAGCTAGCTTCAATTCAATTCAAAGACAAAAAAAAAAAACTCACAGTTGGGGCAAACAAAACGGAATATGAAGAAATGACCCTAAACACAAGTGTAATTATAAAAAAAAAACGTTCACCACAGCATAAAAGGCAATTTTTAAAGAATCTCAAGTCTTCCACCAGGATAGCACCTTACCTGAAAAAAGGTGGCTTGATATTCAGTTATTAACAACTGGTTTTCTCAAATTTTGTGTAATTCATATTTCAACAACCAATCCAAATTGCTTACTGTCAACTCTTTCTGTTCTAGTGTAATTTGATCCATTTCAGGCCTCAAGAACAAAACTTTATTTTTTGGAGAAGGCCATTAAGAGCTAAAACATAACACAAGAATTGCCATAATCATTATAATGTATTGAAAAAGGTTTCACGGGTTGTTGAGATATGGAAACACACAACATGAGTTATGACCTACACAGGCAGACATCATAGGACAGCTTCAACTCTTGGCTGCGTGACGTGTTTCTTCTATCAGTACAGGGTGATATAGAAACAACTTAGGGGGGATATAACCAAAATAACAAGAGCATAGCAAACAAGGTTGGCTGTTTATGAGATGATGCTCACTTTCTTGAAAGAGAAAAGAAAAACTCATGAACCATAAATGAAAACAGCTATTCCCTGACCTTATATATATATATATATATATATATATATATATCCCTCATTCGAAACTCAAGATTAAACTTATCCTTGTTAAAACTTAACAGAGAGTAGCCTTCCCCTGCATGCCTAAAACCAGATAGACATAAAATTAGAGCATAAACGTTTTTTTCCATAGTCCTAATCAAATCTCCGCATCAACTACAATCCTCCTATTGACGCAAACTTTGAATGGATTGCAAACACCGCAAGAAGTTTGTTCAAAGACTCAAATTCATACAAGCTAATACAATGAAAAACCCGGTCATTAACATCGATGGCTAGAAATGAAAAGTGGCTTTAGTATTTGTAAGTTCCTTCCCCATGGGGCAGCTGCCATCATATTATGTTTGGCAGCAAATGCAAATGAATACGGCCTATGAATTGAGTAGATTTCTTATTGTGCAATCGCGACTGATAAGCTGATTAAATAGAACCCATTGTTACTTAAATAACTTACAGCGAAAAGGAACCAGTTGTTTATTAACTGAATATAACAAGCCACTTTTTTCTGGTAAAGTGCTATCCTGGAAGACATGTGATTCTTTAAACAACTTGGAACCGGCATAAAGAAAAACATGAAGAATTGAAAACTTATATGAGATTACGAGTCTTCACTGCTGAACTATTCAATACTAAACTAACAATTTGCAAGTAATTCCAGAACTACAAACTAAAGCAAGTAATAAAACAAACCCATCATTGAAAAAACGATTCTCTTAAAGATTAAACGCATAGACATAGTTATTTGCATCTAAAAACCAAATAAGACATTGATTAGAAACAAAAAAAAAACAGTTTATAAAAAAGGAAAGCCCGGAAACCCTTTTATAGAGATGAAGTTATGGACCAGATTTAACAAACAAATTCAACTGAAAGGCACGATCTTTGGGGTAATTAGCTGATCAATCAAATACAATGACTATAATATCAAATAGAGATCAATTGGAGTGAGATCAGAGTACCTGAGTCGTCGAATGATTTGAATGTTTAAGATTACGATCTATGAGCTTTGAAGGAATGTCGAGCGAGAGAAGGAAAGCATCCCAAAGCCAAAGGCAGTCTGGTGGCAAGTAGTAAATTGAAAATGTTTAGTTCAAATTAGCCCCTGAGAGTATACCTTTTCTCCAAATTACACCCTATACTTTTTTGTCCCAGTTTATCTCTAAATTATTATTTTCGTCCCAATTTACGCAGAATAAATAAGTGACAAATAAGAATGACACATTACTATTGATCACTATAATTTTTGGGGAAACTGGAACGGAAATGATAGAATAAGGGGTTAACTGAAAATTTTATGGTGTAAAGTGAGAAAAATAATATATTTAAGGAGATAAATTGGAAATTAAGCCAATTGAATAAATGGGCAAATTTAGGGAAATAATGGAAGTGAAGAAAAGAATTAGGAAAATTAAAATAGGACAATGAGAATTTATTTAGAGATCTATGACATTTGTTACAGTACGAAACGAAATTATCTTTTAATTTCGACCAGTTGCATCTGAAAACATTTTTTATGGAACTTGTCGTGTGTTCCTGACAAGTTCCATTGATTAATTTTTTAAGTGCGTGAAACTCGTCAAGAAATCATGGCAAGTTTGCTTGATATTGGGATGAAAATGAAAGGAAGGCAAAGTTGATGGTCGGAGTAGAAAGGACGACAAAGTTGGGGGCTGAATTGAGAATCTGGAGAAGATAGGCGGCTAGTGCCATGATTTTTAGGAATTTATACTCCAGTCTCCAACTTTGCCTTCCTTTTCACTCCAGCGATCAACTTTGCATTCCTTTTATTTTTCATCCCAAGAACAAGCAAATTTGCCATGATTTCTTGACGGAAAAAAAATAATCAAAGGGGCTCGTTGGGGTTTCCATAAAAAATCAATTTATTTGCAACTTATCAGGATTACATGTCAATTGTCAAGTTCGTCTTGGGCTAGATGCCCTATTTCTCTTAGGATTATTATCTTATACACAGATGGTGGAAACTTTTCTTAATTTAGGGATTTCTCTTAGGATTATTATCTTATACACAGATGGTGGAAACTTTTCTTAATTTAGGGGTAGGGATTTATGTTGTATGTTATCAATTTTAGTGCTTAGATGGCATTGTACTTGCGTTGTTAGATGTCAGTTGAGATTGGTGAAGTTCCTAATACGTTCTGTTTTATTATTGAAATTTGTAAGATAGTAGAATCTGAAGCTTATCCCCTTGTCCATGTAGGTATACAAATGGCATCAATTAATGAAATATTCAACCGAACAAAAGGAGTAAAATTAAACTAACAGGCTGATGAGGCGTCTTCGTGCACCATCACAGCTAATACATCAAGATATCCTCTCCAATCGGTCAACACAGCCAACGAATCAGCTATGCCATTCGTAGAATTTGAAATACCTAATTATTTATTTGATGTAAGTACTAGACAAAGGAATTTTGTCAGGGTTAATCTTATTTGCAAGACATCTCAAACTCCGGGAATCAAACATATCATACAAATCTCGCATACAGTAAAACTATTTCAAATGACGCCGGCACAAGTGAAGCTGCTGCACTAATTTCAAAACTAAAACCAAACACTACTGGAAATGAATAACTAAAGGTAGAAGCACATATTAGCCACCGTATCCATCCACACCTCGTCAGCTTTGCTCGAATGGAACACGTACAAACAACTGTCCATGAAGGGTTACAACCGCTGATGTTTGTTGTGGGTCGATCCTCGACGGCAAGCTCACCACCTAGCACCCAAAAACACAATTTTCAGTATGCTGAAGACCTAATTCATTACACTTCACCCTAAAAATGAGGCATATATATATAAGTGAAACAAAGATGTAAAAAACACAGAATATTAGGGTGATAGCTTCTGATCCGGCAAAAGTATCAATGATGGTTTCATGCAAGTTACACTGTCCCTTCCTTAAGGTTTGCTACAATAGAGATTAATTTCTCAACTGGCATTTTACTAGCTGAACATACAATCAAATTATTTCAAATAAAACCTTACTTAACGAGACAAAGATGCTTATGTGGATGAACCAAAATACAGGAGCGCAGCTGGGAAGTTCAAAGGATATTTATATTAGATACTGGATCAAACAAGCAAACAGGGATATCTTTAAAATGTTTTTACATGAAATAAATGGTATAGTCAACTTCAAAGTCTTCACGTTTATATAATTATTGTTTAGAGAAAATTCATTATCATGGGGATGTGAAACTAACAGAAGAACAAAACAATGCAATACAAATATATTCATGATAATGAAACCTAGATAAACATGCAACGAAAGTTTATTCTAGTTAGTAAAGCAATTATAACAATACTGCCCTCTTAATTAGAATATGTTAGTACCACACCTTTTTGAATGGTGTAACACCCCAAGGATTATCCGGATGCTCAGGTTCACCACTTATTACTAGGCGTCCTGCGGGATCAGATTGAACACGCACCTAAAATTGCAAAAAAAAAAACACATAAGAACTTCCACAGGCAGTGCAGAAATTTAGCATCAATTTCATCACGAGAAAAATGGTATTAGCTACTGCCATGAAATAAACATCCCAAAACCGCACCATCATATTCTCATGCTCCATCAAACCGAACCATGCGTGCTAGAAGAAAATGAAAACTATACACAGTTTTACAAGTTTGTTCACTGACCTCCTCACGAAGAAGGCCTGGAACTAAAGCATAAACCTCAAAACAATCTTTCTGCAAAACCAAAACAAGTCAAACTTTCAAAAAACCAGAAACCATGTCATTTCTGGAGATCAGGGGCAAAGAAACTTACAGTTTTCTGAACATTGATCTTAACCCAATCTGCTGGGGATCCAATATCAACCACTGCTGTCTCCACACTAGCCAATAACGAATTAAGTCAAACAAATTGTTAATGCTCATAGTAAAAAAACCAAAAAAAAATATAACATGGATCTTAACTGTGCCTTCAATACTTTGGTAGATGAAGCCTTGACAGCACTATCCAGATATGATGGTTTCTTACGTTTAAGCAAACCTGCAATAATATGCAAGAATCCGGCTTCATAGATCTTCATCAGCTTTGAAACAGCCAGAAAGAAAATTGGTTTGAAGGACTTAAATGACATACCCAGGCTTTTAATCTGTTTTTCACGCTTTTGATGAGAAATAGAATTCTTATCCTACAAAAGAAGGATAAATTGCAATATAATACTATATTATCAAACGATTACACCTGAAAACGCACATATCTAGGAGAGGCACATCTCTTCTTTTTGCCTTTTTCCCACTTCATAGATTAATAGGATGGAAAAAATAAGGGGATAAATTCCTCACTAGATTTTCATACACACCTTAATTACTGGGTCGCTGACTTCACCGTTACGGAAATGACGTGAGTGCCAACCCTTCATAGCACGTGCAGCTGCATCCCTTCGTGCTCTACCAGATCCTGAAGCCTAATTACAAACAGCATCAAAAAGAATGTCGGAAGCGATAATTAAGAAAGATAAACCTCATTAAACGTATTCTAACTAGGGATGCAAAGTGTAACAAACTTTTGATAGTATAGAACATCACCACACAACTTTTATGCAGATAAGGTTGGGGAAACATGATTGTGTAAAGTTAATACTTTTAAAGACACATAAACTTACCACAAATCTAAAATTCTTTGCTTTTCTGTAAAAAAAATCTGACAGTTGAAAGATATTTCGTATTACCTGATTATCAACATTCATAGCCTCTGGTTGCGATGAAATAGGTATATTAAGCTCACCCCCAGATATCTTATGCCTTTCATAATCAAGGAGTGCCTGAACAAGCACAAAAACAAGGCTTAGATCAGTCCCAATCCATGAAGGAAACAAGCCACAAAACCCAATCTTGCATAGAATAAATGTGAATCGCAAAGTAAATTATGAAGTTACACAGCCGCTTATGACATGGCATATCATGCCAACCTCTGCCACCAAAAAGACCCTCCATTTGATGTGCCGGTAATGGCGGCATGAAGATATTGACAGGAAGTTGAGTCCCCCCACCCCTTTTTCTTTTATTCTATGCAACATAATTTGCATAGTATAGAGGAAACTAAAGGTGCAGACTGCAGACCCATGCGATAACAAACGAAAAAAGAGATGCAGTACTGTTTGCCCAAGCATGCATGATTCACAATGTAAATACCTTCTCATAGAAACCACGAAATGTCCATGAAACAGTAGTACAGGTTCTGCACAAACAGAAACAGAAGAGATATAAACATCATTGATACTTGGGGTTGGGGGAAGGAAGAGGGAGAGAGAGAAATCAAAATAGCAAATACACCATCTCCACTTCTTAACGAGCAACGTTTTAAGAACTACAGTTCTTAAATGATTTCGAAAGTAATTGATTTAACCACATTATCAATCTCTTTAATAAGGATATTTACACAGGCAGGTAAAAAAACCAAGACTAAAAAGTAATTTCTCGTCTTGCTCCTTACTTTGGGGGCTTGAAAGATTCTCCAACTTGGCGCCACAATTTACATGAAGTTACCTACCCAAAGTCAAAATGGCGTTTAATCCACATTTGCAACACAAAGATTGCACAAAAAGAGTTAAATTTACAGAATATAGTCATCCGAGCAGTCCACAGTTCCGCACAACAAACAGTAGCATGATATAGATACTAGACAGTCTAAGAGAAGTTCTCTAAAAATGTGAGAGTGTATGTATGTGTGTGTCTGTGAGAGAGAGTTTTAGAAAGGATTAAGTTCATAATAAATATACTGTACAATAAACCATGCTGAAATTTGTGTTCACTTTTCCAATCTAAGTTCTCAAAAAGTAAAAGCTTATATGAGTAGAAATGTAGTATTTTCCAGTAATTCAGAAACCTTAAATAAACAAACAAAGACCTTGCAAAAGTGATGTTAAAGAAAAGACAGTTTGTGTACAAAATGGAAAAAAGATGCAAACAGAAAAGAAGTTTGTGGGAGGAAATGAATTGATTAATTGAAGAACAAGACTGAATATTTCATGCATAATGTAAATTAAATTTATTCCACTTGAAATTACTTAAAATATGGTAATTTCCAGGTCTAATAGTACTGCATTCCTTAACTTGGCTACCCTAAAACCATATACAATTCGTATAAGTAGAATAGTACAAAGCATTGATAATCTATAAATTTAACAGAAACCAAGGCAAACATGCATACCTTGTCATAGCCACCCAATTTAATAACAGATCTCCACAACCTTATCCCCAAAAAAGTGTATAAATGTCAGTCAAATAGAAATTTCCAAACACATCATAGTTGCAAAAGGAAAACAGTAATGCAAGTACCAATAAACTTACTTAAGGCAATTCAGCCCTTCACCATAAAATTTAGGGGGCTTAAACTCCATGCCTCTCTCTTTGAAGAAATTTTCCAGTTGCAGCATGAAGGCTGATTGTTCCTCTTCTGTTCCTGACTCATTTCCATCGCCATCCAAGAAAAGTGAGAGCTCAGAATTGTTGTTCCCGTTAGCAGGGGTTGTAGGCAACTCCAGTTTATTAACCCCATTCTTCGCATCTTCTGCTTTCTCCTTCATATCAGAAAATGATGGAGAAGGTGTGAGCGGTTCAGGCTCATTAAGGCAGGTTGGTGTGGGGTTACTATCGTTATTAGTTTCACTCTGAGGTAATGCAGAAGAAGTTTCAGTCTTGGCATTTTCTGTGAGTTTAGGAGGTGAGACAGCCAAGGTTTCAGTTTTGACATCAGTTGTAGCTTCAGCAGCATGAATATGATTGGAGGAAGTAGGGGAGTCGGTTTTAGAATCAGTGTGGGTCTTGAAATCAGGAACAGCAGAGGATTCCGGTTTCGCATTGCTTGGGGTTTCTATAGCAGGCTTCAGCAAACATTCATCATCGAGGGCAGGAAGTGAGCTCGGTGAGTGATGAGGTGGAGTAGAATGTGGTTGCATGTTGCTATCCGCATTTGCATGCTCTGTGTGATCGGTTATGGAGTTAGCCTCCAAGGGCACGGAGGAAGGGGAAGAAAGATTTTGCTGAAGCAGTGGATTAACAGGATGATCACCATCGTTCATGGTAGAAGCAACAGATACAGTAACAGCTAGTTCTCCCTCCTTGATTTCAGTTTCCTTGGTATCACATGTCTTGGATTCCATCAATGAAAGGTCGAAAACTCCTACACATTTAGGGTTCTTTAATTCAGAAAAAAAAGGACAAAATAGTAGTGAATTAACAACTGAGCAGTCCTTTTTTTTTCTAAGGGAAGTGAATCAATTATGATCAGAAAACCATAACCATATATGAGGTGAAGAACGAAATCATAATAAAAAAATGAATGCGAATGAGGAATCAGAATGACAGCTAAACGAAAAGGAGCAAAAAAGGCCCCAACTTTAGCATCTGGGTTTGGTTCTCTTAAAATTTAGCAGGGGAATGAATCGAAAGAGAAATCCCAAAAATAAAAGAACAATCTCACGATTTTATTGCAATTGCATAAATATAATGCAATTATTAAATAAGAAAGGAGAAACGAGGAAGAAAGGGACACTTGCCTGCTTGGTAGCTTGAACGAAATCCCGAACCCTAATCTAATTAAACCCTAATTATCTTGTCTTTTAACAGAACCCTAGAATTCCTTATTTGATTTAGCTACTACCACCGGCATTGGAAATTTGTTTCATAAACGCACTCCTTCGGCTTCAGACACCCTAACCCCTCTTTATATTCTACGTGTGAAATTGTTCTGTCTTGGGACCTTTATCTTTGTTCCCTTCGGTCTGAAGACTTTGGACTTCAAAGTTTCCGACATTCAATTCAATGACAATGCCACCACAGCATTTGGAGTCATATTGGTTCGGTTCAAATCAAATCTAATTTCATTAGTTAGATCGGTTTGGTTCATTGTTTTAAATTTTTTTATTTAATATGTACAATATTTATTTGTATATTTTTATAATGATTATTATCTCGGACGGTAAATTTTTTTTGTTTTCACAAGTGTCTTAATGTAGTGTTTAGGATTTCAGTTTATATTTTAAGGGTTTTTAGGGCATGTGTTTAAAATTTAGAGTTTATGGTTATGGTTTAGGTTAGAGTAATATGGTTACGGAATAAAGTTTTAACCTATAAACCCTAAATTTTAATTCTAAACCTAAAATAATATCAACTGTCCATAAATTCAAAAGTACAACACGTAAACCCCTAAAGCATAAACAGAGTCAATAAACCCTAACGTTAAAGTGCTTTGTATAAATAAAGTGTCCACAAACGCTTTGTGCATGAAATAATAACTCTTTTATAATATACAAATATTTTTATAATAAAAATAAGGATAAATATCTTATACACTGGCGGTGGAAACTAAAAGTTTCCACAAGCGTCTTAGTTGTAGGGTATAGAGACTTAGTTTAGGGTATAGGGTTTAGGTGTAGGGGTTAGAATTTAGAGATAGTTGTTTAAATTTAAAGTTTAGGGTTATAATTTAGGGTTTATAGGTTAAGGTTTAGTTTTTAGGGTAATATGGTGATAGTTTAGTTTTTAACCTATAAAGCCTAAATTATAACCCTAAACCTTAAATTTAAACAACTATCCCTAAATTCTAAACCCCTACACCTAAACCCCTAAATCATATACCCTAAACTAAGTCTATATACCCTAAAACTAATGTGTTTTTAGAAATTTTCAGTTTACACCGCCTGTGTATAGAATATTTATCTTAAAAATAATATGGATAATTATTTGATACATTGGCGGTGAAAACTTTTAGTTTCCACAAGCCTCTTATTTTTAAGGTTTATGGACTTAATTTATGGCGTGTTTAGGGGTTTAGGTTTAGTAGTTTAGAATCTAGTGACTGTAGTAGAATTTAGACTTTATGGGATATAATTTAAGGTTTATAAGTTAAATCCTAAATCATCAATATGTTACTCTAAAACTTAAACCTTAACCTCTAAACCATAAATCCTAACTATAACCTCTAAACTCATACACATAAAACCCTAAACTACACCCTAAAACTAAAAATTTCCACCAGCAGTATATTAGATATAAATTCAAATAATATTAGATAATTTTAATCTTTTAATATGTAGTCAAACCAAATATATCAAAATCGAATTAAATTTAATAAAATTAAACTAAAATTATTTTTTTATTAAATAAATATTACATTTTTATACAAAAATTTAAACTCATACAAAATAGGAGAACGTTAGTATCTTTAGTCAGTAGACCAATAAGTGAATCTCTAAAATCGATTTTTTTTTCAGTTGCAAAGTAATACATGTTGATTGTAGCTTTTCGAAAAACAAATCAACATCGTCACTGCATCGGACCTTTAAAGCAACTATTGGCCCAACACCCAACCCAAATAATATTTGTTTTGGGAACACCCTCAAATAAAACCTCGGTAAACAACAACTCAGGTCAGTTATTTATGAATTTAGTAATAAATATATTACTATTATTTTTTAGAAATTATAAAAATCGACACTCAATTAAAATATTATTATATTAACACTATACAAAAATAATAACGTGGCATGACATAATACTAGTTTTAATTTTTAAAACTTATACAATATATTAATTTGGTCATGATTTGAAATGATTCAATAAATTTAATTATTTATATTTAAAAATTTCATTAGTGAAGCGATTGTGTCTACTCGCAAACAACATTGAGGTCTTGATGAGTCTGCTCCACTAATATATTAGTTGTTCAATAGTGAAGTGATTGTGTCTGCTCTCCAACAATATCAAGGTCATGATGAGTTTATTTTAATTTATTTTGTTAGTTTGTCCCATGAATGGTTTTATTTTAATAATTTATTAATGTTTTAATATACTATATTTTTATTATGAATAAGAAAAATTAGGTTGAGAAGTCTGTCTCCATATTTGGTGTCAGCAAAAATTAATTCAGATTAGTAGGCCAATTAATTGAATTCGGTGGTTAAAATTATAAAAAAAATAATATTGAAAATTTTTATTATAATATTTTTAAAAATATTCGTAATATTTTTTATAATGAATAATAATATTAAAAAACATTTCAAAATAATTATTCGAAAAATATTTCAAAATAATAATTTTTTAAAATAATATTTTCTAAAATATTTTAAAGGAAAATCAAAAAACATTTTTTTTAAAAAAATATAGAATAATTTAACTATTTAGTAAAACCATAATGCTCCCAACTAACATGCAAAACCCTAACCCGACGACATAATTATCAGTATACAACAGCTCCGGTGGTCGGCCATCGAAACACAGCCTGCAGATAACGTCCCAACAAGCTTTTGAGCGACCAACCTCACTGACTCGTTTGGATGAACAACCGACGAACAAGAATAACAAAAACTATGATGGGGATGATGGTCACTCCGAAGTAGCAGCCATGGATGCAGATGGTGCGGATGCTAAACGGGTGGTAGTGGATGCTGGTAATGTCAGGGGGCAAATCACATGAGGGTGAGTCGGCTGCTAAACCCCCATATGCTAGCGTGACGGCTACAAAAACGGATGACGGGCAAGGCAAGAAACCTAAAACCACGACAATTGATGAGAAAATAGTAATTTTGGCAGAGGACGTGATTGTGAAAAGAGATGTGGTGATCTCCTCAATTCAGTTTTCGGATCGAGTGCATGATCGAGTTGATAGAAATATATGGAATGTTATTATAGTAAGGCTTCTCGGGAGATCAATTGGTTTTAAGACTTTGTGGAATAGGGTATATGCGCTGTGAAAATCTATTGGTGACATTCAAATCATTAACCTAGATAACAGTTATTTCCTAGTCCGCTTTGCTACTAAAGAGGATTATACTAAGGTTCTCACTCAGGGATCGTGAACGATTTATGGGAGTTATTTGACTATGCAACCATGGTCGAGAGAATTTTCGACATCTGAGAAACATCCATCACATGTCATAGTTTGGGTTCGACTTCTAAGTTTTCCTTTTAGGTATTATACTAAAAGCATTTTCGCCATATTGTAGCTCATATTGGGTGTGTGGTCAAAATTGATTATAGTACTCAGGTGGGTGATCGTGGGAAGTTTGCTCGACTTGTTATTCTGGTTGATTTATCTAAGCCTTTGTTTTCGTGTATTCAGATAGATGGTTTTATTCAGAAACTTGAATATGAAGGCTTACAGAACATATGTTATGAATGTGGAATCTATGGTCACACTAAGGAAGTTTGTGAATCAGTAGAGGGTTAGGAAACCGAGGGTACAAATGGCAAAAAGGTAGATAAGGTCACGGTTTCGGAGAAGATCTCGGAGAACAAATTATTTAAACTGTGGATGGTAGTTAAGAATAGACGTCTTCAACCGGCAAATCTAAACAAATTCGGCTCAAATACTAGAGCAATGGGTACTTATGGGACAAGGTTACGCTTTGAGGCATTACAGTCGGATACATCAGTTCGGGATACGGAAGATAAAAGGGTTGAACAAAGAAGCGAAACGCAGACAATGATTGGTTATGGGCAGGCTAGTAGGGGGTTTAAATACGGGTGTTACTAATATGAATAACTCTTTTAAAAAGAATGTAGCTTACATAGCATCCAACCCGGACAAGAAGAACAAGAGGAAAGTTGGGGATACTAGACTAATATCAATTGTACCCATCATGGGTGGAAAAGAAGCTAGCACTACTTCACATAAGCCAAATTTGGCGTCTGGTTCACATAAGGCGATTAATGTTCAAGAGGTGAGGGCTATGGGAATGGTTTTAGCAAAAAATAGACGATCTCGATCTATTGGGTATAAGACTATGATGGAAACAAGTGGACATGGTTTGAAGGTGCGAAAAGGGGAATAAGTTTCGCAAGGGGCATACACAAGGAGTTGCTGAGTTTATAACTGATCTTACGGGTAAATTGGACGCCTATAAATTCAAATCGGCTACTTACCACGCTCAGGGTCCGATGCTAAGGGATGGGGTTGATGTTGTTCTGGTGGATCCGAAGGGGTTTTCACCAGACAATGATACTCGAGCTGAATATGATAATGATATCGTGGATCACGACGAAGACATGATCTTGGGCGATCAGTAAGTGCTTTTCTTTTTTTAATGATGAATATATTGATTTGGAATTGCTAGAGTGCTGCGAGTCTGGCATTTCGTAACCATTTACGGACCTTTGCGCGTGAGCATCATGTAAGTATTGTAAGTTTGGTCGAGCCATGAGTGAGTGGGTTTCGGGCGGACGAGATTATATCATCACTAGGGTTTTCGAAGTCTTTTCGGGTTGAGGCCCATGACTTTAGTGGTAGTTTATGGCTACTATAGAAGAATTCAGTAGAAATTGAGGTGCTTCACATTTCCAACCAATTTATAAATGTGAGCGTCAATCAACATGATGGTATTTTAAGTTTTCAATTAATGGTGGTGTATGAAAGCCGTCTACTACAAAGCGTAAGCATCTTTGAGGGTGTTTGGAGAATTTAAGCCTTGTGATTGAGGTTCTTTGGGTGTTGGGAGGGGATTTTAACTCTATTTTATCGGCGGAAGATCGTATAGGGGTACTTAGTTATATAGGGATGGCTCTCGTTTATTTTAGAATTCTATGTTTAATGTGGGTTTGCATGATCTGGGATTCACTGGTTTGCCATTTACATGGGTTCAGGGTGGTCTTTATCAATGACTTGATTGGTACATGGGGAATGATACGTGGAATTCTGGCTTTTCGCATGCTTTGGTGCATTATCTAGACCGGCTTGATTCTGATTATTATCTGATTTCTCTTAGTATTTATCTGGCGATAGCCTTCATTCCTCAAAAACCGTTTTAGGTATTTTGATGCATGGAATGATCATCCCAACTGTCATATTTTTTTAGGTTCTGTTTGGGCGGAAAGGTTACCGTTGGAGGCTAATATACATAACTTTCAGAAGGCGGCTACTGCTTGAAATCTTGAGGTGTTCGGGCATATCGAGCAAAAGAAGAAGCGTCTTCGAGCCAGAATTCGAGGTATAGATCGCACTCTTGCTACTCGTCATTAAGATTTTTTGGTATCTCTTGGAAAGGAATCGCGTGCTGAACTTGATTCCGTTAAGGAACAGGAGGAGAGTTTCTGGCGGCAGAAAGCGTGTAGTGAATGGAATATCAATGGCGATCGAAATACTTGATATTATCACGCCTCAATTATGGCTCGTATACGGGCAAATAGAGTTTCAGCTTTGAAAATTGAGACAGATGAATGATGTACGAATCAGACGGCGATACAAGGGGAGCCAATGCAATTTTTTCGTGGGTTATTTACTGTGGTCGGAATTCGTGTGGGGGTTATGTTGTTTCAGGGATTTTCCCATCTGTCGATGCAACTGCATTAGAGAGCACTATGGATCCGTTTATTAATAAAAAGGTTAGGCGCATGGTTTTTAATATTGGAGCCTCGAAAACACCCGGGATTGATGTTTTGAATGCATGTTTTTTTCAACGTAATTGGGATACAGTAGGTCTATCTGTGTGTAGTTTTATCCGACACATATTCATTTCTGGGGATATACCTTCAGAGATTAATCGAACCATTTTAGTATTATTGCCTAAGGTACCCATACCGGAGCTGTTATCGCAATTTCGGCCCATAGGTTTGTACACTGTGCTTTATAAGATTGTATCCAAGATTATAGTAAATAGGTTGAAACTGTTCCTGCCTACTTGGGTGTCTGACTACCAGGCGAGTTTTGTCTCTGGCTGTTCTATAATTGATAACATAATAATCACCCAGGATGTAATTCATACGATGCGATGGAAGAAAGGGAAGAAAGGATGGATGGCTCTGAAGATTGATTTAGAGAAAGAGTATAACAGGTTAGAATGGAACTTTATTGAGGATTTTTTTACGAATTTAGGTATACTAACTATGCTTAAACATATGATTATGCAATGTATATCGTCTGTGTCGATACAAATATTTTGGAACAGAGAGCTGACCGAATCTTTTGTTACTTCTGAAGGTATCCGTCAGGGTGATCCGTTGTCCCCATATTTATTCGTATTGTGTATGGAGAAACTTAGTCAGGCAATACAATTGGAAACTACAAGGGGGTTGTGGAAATCGTTTGTGATGTCTAAATCAGGACTTCAAATTTCTCATCTTTTTTTTGTAGATGATGTGTTACTTTTTACGGCGGCTTCGTTTGATCAACTGAAAGTTGTTCGCCGTATTTTAGATGATTTTTGTATAGTTTTTGGCCATTGTGTAAGCAATGAAAAAACCACAGTGTTTTTCTCCAAGAATGTTCTAGCAGGTGTTCGATCTTTGATTACCTTGAGTTTCGATTTTAAGAAGGTTGTGGATTTGGGGAAACATTTGGGTGTTCCCCTTCTTCATCGTAGGATTTCTCATGCCACATATACTTATCTTTTGGATAGTATGCAGCTGAAATTAAGTGGATGGAAAGCTAAGACATTGTCACTTACGGGAAGAATTACATTGGCCAAATCAGTGTTGGCGGCCATTCCCTATTATACCATGCAATCGACTGTTTTACCACGGCAAACATGTATGGAAATTGAAAGACTAATTCGACGCTTCATTTGGGGAATTACGGGAGTCCGTAGGGGTATTCATTTAGTTAAGTGGGAAACGATATGCCGACCATTAGAATGTGGTGGTTTGGGTTTCCGAAAGATGGAGTCTCAAAAAGTGGCGTTTCTAATGAAATTAACATTCCAATTGATTACACGAGATGATGCATTATGAGTTCGCTTCTTACGTTGAAAATATAAGTGTCTGGAACAAGTGCCAGAGTATCTTTTTTCGTGGGGTTTGTTCCAATCTTTGGAAGGATCTCGATGTTGTGTGGCATGATGTTCATAACAACATTTATTGGAGTGTGGGTAATGGCACAAATACCAGCTTTTGGCATGAGGAGTAAATAATGCACTTAGGCTCCTTGAGTCGTTACGTAGCAGTTGATGCTTTAGGCAATATGGGGAACCCTATCGTGGCTGAAATGGTTAATGAACATGGTGAATGGAGATAGAAGCTTTTGCATCAGGTGTTGCCGAATTCCATTTTGTTGTAAATCGCCGCGATCAAAGCGCCATAACCTTGGTTTTCAAACGACATCTTAGCTTGGTCTAGAGAAGCTGATGGGAGGTTCACGGTGCGTTCGACATATCAGATTCATCGTGGTTTGGGTTCAGAAGTTGGAGACAAATTTTGGAAGGTAATTCATCGTTTCAGAGGGTTGCCAAAATTAAGATCTTCCTTTGGTTAGTATGTTGCGAGAAGTTAATGACAAATACCAAAAAAGTGCGTTAACATTATGCTTTAGATAGTAGTTGTCTGATTTGTGGCTATGGGGTGGAGGATGTTGAACGCGTCTTACGACTTTTCCCTTTGACTGGACATACATGAGAGCAACTGATAAAACCTGCAGCATTTTAGGAGTTTTTGTCGATGTATTTGAAGGAGTGGATCGTGAGAAACCTAACACAAGCGACACATCTCACACTACAACCGCAAGACTGGAATTTATTTTTGGAGCAATTGTGTGGAATATTTGGATTACGCGCAATGTTGTTGTGTTTTATTCACTAATTGCAGTAGAGGGTTCTGTATTGGACCGAAGTAAGTACTTTGTGGAGCTTTCACAACGTGCAATTGCTTGTAGCAGGCGAGTGCAACATCAGGGACAGACGGGGATTGAGTTGCCCAAACAATGGTGATTGCCAAATGAGGGTTGGATCAAATTAAATTTAGATGGTGCGCGGCATTCATCGGATGGTTTCACTTCTTGTGGAGGAGTTGCACGAGATCACACCGGTACTGGGATTTTTGACTTTACAAAATTCATTGGGATTTGTTCTTCTCTTGAAGCGGAATTGTGGGGGTGCATATTTGAGTCTTTTAACGATATGGGAGCGTGGTTATCGTCAAGTTATTCTTGAGGTTGATAGTTTAGATGTTATTGTCACATCCTTAGAATCTTGGGATCGGGACGTACGGCCTTAGGAGCCTTCGGGAAGCTTGTGGCACCTAAGTAAGCATGCTCGATCTAAGATGAAGTGCTGAGATTGGTGCGGAAACAGGATGATGGCAAGACAATAGAGGATGCGAGACGAGATTTGAGCAAATGCTCGAGTTTTATTAATTGAAGGGAAAAACAAAGTTGTTTCTTAACAAGCCCGACAAATAGAAAATCCTAAGAAAAAATGAATAATGTGGTGGGGGCAAGCCTATTTAAATAACCCCTCTATGTCCTAATCCTACTCTAACTAGGATAGCTAATATTCTACTCCTCCAAAGAGTAGTAATCCTTGTCTCAAAAGGATTCGTGGCCCCTAAACCCCAATGAAGGCTTGATTTGTGCGGAGGCTAGGCCCAAGGTGGTGTGCGGACCGTGCTTGGACCCGTGGGGTGCATCCGGCTGGCCCTGTTCAGTCCCTCCATGCGCGCTGCTGTCAGACCCATAGTGTGCGGCGGGATCGGCCTACTCGGTTCTTGAGCGTGGGCTGCTGTCGGCCCCTTGGGGTGCGACATGCTTGGTCTGCTCAGTTTCTGGGCGCGTGCTGCTGCTGGTCCCCTGGTGTGCGGTGGGATCGGACCCTAGGGTGTGGTCTGTGACATTCTCCCCCACTGGTTCTGGCGACGTCTTAAAAAATTGTCGCTCGGCTAAGGTGATATCATCTTACTTGGTCCTTAAACTGCCATAGGTCCAAGGCTAGTTCCCAACTTCCTTCGCTATCGGGAAGTCCTTTCCACATGACAAAATACTCATGTCTCAGTCGATGACCTACTTGTCGAACGAACATTTCCGCTTGGATGTCTCGAACTTCATTCTCATAAGAGATTTTTACTCTGACGGGTGCTCGATATGACACGGCTTGTTCCGGATCTGACTCGTCTTGATGGAAAGGCTTGAGTAAACTTACGTGGAATATCGGATGAGCTCGGATGGTTGTTGGTAGTTCTAATCGGTAGGCCATAGTACCTACTCGTTTCACAACTTTGAACGGTCCCTCATATCTCCGCACAAGTCCCTTATGCACTATTGGGTTACGTAAGATCTTGGTTAGCTTTGCAAGGACTAAGTCTCCAACTTGGAAGCTTACATCCCTACGTTTTGTATATGCCCACTTTTTGGTCCATTTTCCCGCCTTGTGTAGACAAGCTCGGGCTAATTCATGATGTTCTTGCCACTTCGTAGCAAACTTGTGTGCTGCTGGATTGGGCCCCTCGTACTTGTTTGCGACCGTGTTGGGTGTGAGCGGCTGTCGGCTGCCGCCCCATCACGATTTCGAATGGACTTTGGTTTGTCGCCTCACTTCGTTGTAAATTGTAGGAGAACTGGGCTACATCTAGTAGCTTTGGCCAATTACGTTGTGTGATACTCATGTAATGCCTCAAATATATCTTCAATAGGTCATTCACACGTTCAGTTTGTCTGTCGGTTTGGGGGTGGACGCTTGTCGGAAAGTTCAAACCTGATCTCATAAGTTTGAATAATTCAGTCCAGAATATGCATGTGAACCGCATGTCCCGGTCGTTGATGATTGTCTTTGGCAATCCCCAATACTTCACAACTTACTTGAGGAAGAGGTGGGATGCCTCCTCGGTAGGGCACACTTTTGATGCTGGGATAAATGTCTCGTATTTGGAAAACCTGTCAACAACTACCATAATGTTGGACATACCGTCGGTGTTGGGCAAGCCGACTATGAAATTCATGGATACACTCTTCCATGGACGTTCGGGGATGGGCAATGGTTGTAACATCCCCGCGGGTTCATTTGTCTCGATCTTGTCTTGTTGGCATACAAGGCAAGTCTTCACATATGCCTTTATATCTTCGCGCATGCGGGGCCAATAGTAGATTTCAGTAATAAGAGACAAGGTTTGGTTCATTCCTGGGTGTCCAGCCCACTTGGAATCATGGCACTCCTTCATGATTTCCTTGCATAGTTCCTCGAACTGAGGTACGTAGAGACAATGTCCCCGTGTATAAAGTAAGTCTTCTTCGAGCCAAAACCTTCATGTTTTCCCTTTCTTGGCAAAGTCGATGAGCATTTTGGCTGTCGGATCGCGTGCTAGCACCTCATTGATGCGTTCTAGCAATTGTCCTCCTGGCGAGATAACAAACTCTATGTTGTACCTTCGGCTTAAGGCGTCAGCGACTAAGTTGACTTTTCTTGGATTATAATCCATGTCAAAATCAAATTCTGCAATAAATTCTTGCCAACGGGCTTGTTTGGGAGATAATTTTTTTTGGGTCAGAAAATAACTGTTGGCAACATTGTCTGTATAGACCAAGAACTTGGACCCTAGTATATGGTGTCGCCAAGTCCGCAAACAATGTACCACCACGGTCATCTCCTTCTCATGAACCGAGTATCTCCTCTCGGTGTCATTTAGCTTCCGGCTTTCGTATGCATCGGGATATCCCTCTTGCACCAGGACCCTTCCGATGGCTGTGTCTGATGCATCCGTATAAACTTCAAAGGGTTTGGCATGATTCGACAATGCCAACACCGGCTCACTTTCCATGGCGTGTTTTAAGTCTTCAAAGGCTTGTTGGCAGCATTGGTTTCAATCTCACACCGTGTCATTCTTCAATAACTCCGTCAAGGGGTGGCAATTTTGAGTAGTTTTTGACGAACCTTCGATAGTAGTTGGCTAACCCTAAGAAGGATCTCAATTATGTTACTTTGGTTGGTGGCTCCCAATCTATTATTGCTTGGATCTTGGCCTTATCCATTCAGATTTTGCCGCCTCATATGATGTGGCCGAGGAACGAGACTTCCTCTTGTGCGAATGAGCACTTATCCTCTTTGACGTATAACTTGTTTTTCCGCAAGGCTTTGAACACTTTCCGTAGGTGTTCAACATGCTCCCCGATGGTCTTGTTATAGATTACGATATCATTGAGGTAAACTACAACGAACTTGTCAATGAAGGGTTGTAGTACCTTGTTCATGAGGGTATAGAATGTAGCGGGAGCATTTGTGAGGCCGAAAGGCATCACAAGGTATTCATACGAACCGTAGCATGTTACACAAGCTGTCTTTGGCTCGTCACCTTTGGCAATTTTTACTTGGTAGTATCCAGATCGTAAATCTAACTTGGTGAACCATCTTGCATCCCCAAGTTGATCGAACAAGTCGGCTATTAAGGGTATCTGGTACTTGTTCTTCACGGCGAGCTTGTTCAAAGCTCGATAGTCGATGCACATTCGAAGCATTCCATCACGTTTCCTATGAAAAAGTACTGGTGCTCCATAGGGCGCCTTGGATGGCCGGATATATCCGGCATCGAGGAGTTCCTTTAATTGTCTGCATAGCTCTTCAAGCTCCGGCGGGGCCATCCAATAAGGGGCTCGAGCTGGTGGCACTGCGTTTGGTATGAGTTCGATCTTATGGCCGACTTCACGCTTTGGCGAAAGAGTTTTGGGCAACTCTGGGGGCATTACACCTTGAAATTCGGCTAGGACTTGTCTTACCTCGGTTGGGACCCTCTTGGTTGTGACTGGCTCGTCATGTATCAATGTCGTTAAGAATGATGGTTCTTCCTTATGCATTCCTTTGTTGAATTGAATGACCGACACTATGTCGGCCTTAACTCCCGACTGTCGGCTCAGTGGGACCATACATCGACGTGTTGGGTTGAGTATGCACAAGCAATTTGCGAATGGCACGGGGAACGCATTAATCCGATCGAAGAAGCTAATGCCCATTACTACATCAAAATCGTCAAGGGGAATCACCTTGATTGTTTCCTTACCGGACCAGTCGACAATGCTAAGTTTTACTCCTATTGCTACCTCAGCAATTGGAGTCTCTTTTGAATTTACGGTTTTGATAAACCCACATGCCTTCGCAACGTGAAGGCCGAGTTTCTTGGCAGCTTGTTCTGACAGAAACAAGTCCGAGGCCCCGGTGTCCACCAATGCACTCGTCTTTTGGCTTGCTATGTTGATGTCTACGAACATCAAACCCCTTTTCTTCGAACCTTTCTTAACTTCAATGGAGCCAAATTTGGGAACTTCTTCTCCAACTTCTTCGTCATCCTCTTCTTAGATGGTTGTCGCCTTCTCGAGTTGTGGGCAGTCCCTTTTCATGCGATTACCCCCGCAGTTGTAGCAACTAAAATTACTATTTTTCTCCCACGGCTTACGAAGTTTGAAGTCTCCGCCATGTGCTTTCTTGGTCCCATCCTTGTTATGCACCTATTTGCCTTTCCCGCCGTTGCTTTTGTGCTTTGGCTTTTGTTTTGGGGTGTCTGACTTCCTGTATTCAAAGTCTGCAAGGGAGTCGGCCAAGTCCAATGCTTTGGAAAGGTCTTGGACCCCGGCTCAATGTAATTCCATCTTTGCCCAACGTTGTAAACCATTTTTGAAGGTAAATAGGGCGTCGGCTTCGCTCATACCCTAGATTTGAAGCCTAAGTTCCGTGAACTTGTTGACATATTCTCGAATCGAGTCGTCATGCTTTAGTTGGTGAAGCTTCTCTTGGGCTTCTTCTTGAACATTCTTTGGATAAAAATGCTCTTTGAACTCAAACTGGAATTCCTTCCATGTTTTGATGGGAATTGTTCCATCTCATGACTGAGAACACCTATGTCGCCACCATAGGAGTGCAGCATCAACCAAGTAAACAAAGGCAATGTTTACATTTTTGCTCTCATCTTCGATGCCCGTGAGTCAGAAGTACTGATCCAACCCCCAAACGAAGTTATCCACTTCTTGGGCGTCCCTTGCCCCTTTGAACTCCTTCGGCTTTGGCACATCGATCCTGGGCTTGGCTTCAATTGTCTTGCCCACCATGCCGGTTAATACGACATTCTAGTAGAGGGACAACTCGACATTGAGCTTTCCAATTTCCCCTAACAACTCCCCTCTCATTGCCTCCACCGCAGTTTGAAGGGAAACATCTTGTTGGTTCAATTTCTCGTATGTTGAGTCGAGAAGATTTTGAACCTCTTCATTGACTTTATCTTTGGAAACAAATTTGGATTCTAGCTCTTCGAGCCCGTCGTTAACAACATCGAGGGACTCCACCGTCTCCTTTGCGTCGGTCTCGAGTCGTTCAATCTTGTCCTTATAATCCTGGGATCGGGACGTGCGGCCTTAGGAGCTTTCGGGAAGCTTGTGGCGCCTAAGTAAGCCTGCTCGATCTAAGCCGGAGTGCTTAGATTGATGCGGAAACTAGATGATGGCAAAACAATAAAGTATACAAGATGAGATTTGAGCAAACACTCGAATTTTATTAATTGAAGGGAAAAACAAAGTTGTGGCCTAACATGCCTGACAAATAGAAAATCCTAAAAAAAAGTGAATAATGAGGTGGGGGTAAGCTTCTTTAAATAGCCCCTCTATGTCCTAATCCTACTATAACTAGGATAGCTAATATCCTACTCCTCCAAGGAGTAGTAATCCTTGTCTCAAAAGGATTCGTGGCCCATAAACCCCAATGAAGACTTGATTTACGCGGAGGCTAGGCCCAAGGTGATGTGCGGACCGTGCTTGGACCCGTGGGGTGCGTCCGGCTGGCCTTGTTCAGTCCCTCCGCGCGCGCTGCTGTCGGACCCATGGTGTGCGGTGGGATCGGCCTGCTCGGTTCTTGAGTGTGGGCTGCTGTCGGCGCCCTGAGGTGCGACGGGCTCGGTCTGCTCAGTTAATAAGGCGCGTGCTGCTGCCGGCCCCCTGGTGTGCGGTGGGATCAGATCTTAGGGTGTGGTCCGTGACACTATGAAATTTCTTTGACAGAAATCGATAAAGATGTGCTCGATCATGTGGTATATTTTAGAGTTGCGTAAGCATAGTTGAGTGGTCATATCCCCGGGAATGGAATAGGGTTACATATTGTCACGGGGCTAGGCTTATATGGCTAGCTCGTGCGGCACTTGGTCGGGAAAGGACTTCGAAAGGGACCAAGTAAGCCTTGTAGTCAAGTCTTGGCTTGGCTAGGTGAGCGGAAGCGTTGCGAAGAAAGGGAAAATGAGATGGCTCGAGTGATTGCAAAACGAAGAGCCTCGTTAAAAAACCCCTCTAAGCCTAGTTAGGGGGAAAAGAGTACTCGACGTTGCTATTCTTTTATTAATGAAAGAAAGGTGAAAACAAAGAGAATTCATGATGATTACAAATGAGGGGGTGAGGCCCTTTTTATAGCCTAGCACCTCCTGATCTAACAGTCACTATTGATTACAATAGATGGCCGAGATCGGCCTAATCTACCTAATGAAGGCAAGAAAATACTATCCATGATTCCTTCCATCTTGGTAGGTCTTCTTTCCTTGTGAAAGGGATTTGATTCTCCATGAATCGGGGGATGAATGGATGCTTGATCCTTGCCTTGAATACCATGGTCAAAGGGGTAGATATTTCCCAAGGAATGAGCTTGAATGGCCATGGATGGTGGAAATTCGGACAGGTCCATAGGTGTGGCTGGCCGGGCTGCTTGGTGCTGCTCGGACAGGCCTATGGGTGCTGATGGCCGGGCTGCTCGGTGCTGCTCGGTCAGGCCCTCGGGTGCTGCGCGGACAGGCCTTCGGGTGCTGCTGGGCGGCCTGCTCGGTGCTGCGCGGACAGGCCCTCGGGTGCGCACGGACAGGCCCATGGTGCTTGGCAAGGCCCCTTGGGCGGATGACTCGGCTGGTTTGTGGCCCATGGGTGCTGTAGAGTGAGCTGGACGGATTGGGGCCCGTGGGTGCTGGAAATGGCCCCTATGTGTGCGGCAGATTGGGCCCTAGGGTGCACCACGGTAACAATATGGACTTGTTAAATTTGTTTCACCATCGAGTTTGGATGTGATGTTCTTCAATAGTCCGCCTGATTTCTTGCTGCCACGAGTCCATGGGAATTTATGTTGTTAGGCGTTTAGGTCATTGTGTTTGTTTTATTGGTTTCATTGTTTGACTTTCATAAGTTTTGTTAGTGTTGTCATGGACATATTTGTAGGTACTTCCACATGTAATCTTTTATTTTCGCCTAAAATTAGGGAAGTTCGAGACATGTAGTAGACTAGTAGTACTCTTTTTTTCATAAAAAAATAGAGTAATTTATTTAAAAAAACACATTTCCCTAATTTTATTTTGGAATATATCAATTACAAATTCCAAAGACTTCTGGGTCTGCAAGCTGAAGCATACTTTGCAATTGGATTTCCGGACGAAGATCGACCTGACCATTGTCTTCTTCTAGAATTTTCCCTAAAAGTTTGCTCTCTAGAAAAAGTTAGCGGAAAGGAAACCTAAGATCTGCGGCTGCGGCTGCTGTGGCGGTTGCAGTCTGCTCGGAAAGAGATGGGAATGAAAATGGAATGGGCAGGCAGGGAGAAGCACATGGGAGGAATACCAAGGAAGATGGTGTTTTTGGCAGTGGGGACATTCGCCAAGGCGGTTGCAACTCTCCTCAACACCACCTCCGTTCATAATGCCGATACGCTCCTTCCTCTCGTCCGCTCTCGACCCCCTGGCATTCCACTTCTCACCGTCAGCAATCACATGTCTACGTGGGTGCACCCACCCTTAAATCCTTTCTTCATTACTTACAAATGTGATTTTTTTTATGTGGATCGGAAATCATATTATCATCTGCTTTGCTTTTGTTTGCAGCTTGGATGATCCACTTCTTTGGGGGTTCAAAGGTTTCCCCTCCGTGGATGCCAATTTGGCACGCTGGGCACTTGCTGCTGAAGACATTTGTTTTAAAAATTCTTTATTCACCTATTTTTTTAGACTCGGTATGCCTTTTTTCCAGTTTTACAGGCTATGGTCGAAAGATATTGGTTTTATTTACTCTTTCATGGGTATGACCTTGCTCAAAATATAACCAGTTCTATCCCTTGCACATGAACTTTTTTGTCTGATTGTCCTTGCTGATCAGCGTTTAGCAATCATGTTTTCACATATTATGATATTATAGTTACTTGCCTTAGTTATTTGAGTTGTAAATTTTCACCATTAATACTACTAACTAAAACCTTCTTTTATGCACCTGAAGATATCTTTTGTTAAACTGGTTTTGGTTTTGAAAGGCCAGATAGTTTTAAAGTAAGGGGTTTGCCTCTGAAATAGTAAATTGTGCAGGTAAATGCATACCTATTACAAGGGGTGGTGGTATTTATCAGGGACACATGAATGAAGCTCTTCAATGCTTAAACAATGGAGCCTGGGTATTTCACCTAAATTTATACTATTGTTATTTTGAAATTTTGGTAAATCTTTTATATCATGAGATTGTTGGGATTTTCTGAGCTCTTTAATAGTTGAGATCAGAAGATGGTATAGAGCCTTTTCTGAAGGAAATAAGTGAAGAAAATTTTAACTTTAAAAGGAACTGAACCCATTGAGAAAGGATATAGCTTGAAGTGATGAATGGTATAACTATGTATGTTTGTTTACTTGAAAGACAAGGGGGCCTTGTAGTGTCTCACTGCAGTTTGTTTAGAACGTTGGTTTTGGTTTTCTAGATGTGGTAGAACAACAAACCAGCCACCAAGGAACTAAGGAAGTAAACTGCATTTTCTGACAATCAATTTTGACCTGCTGCCTATTTAGTGTTTTACTCTATCTCTTGCTAAAGGTAGTTTTAACTTTTGATCATATAAGTAGTTCTTGAAGTGGTACGACTGCTAGTAAGCTGTTACATTTTGGGTATACTGTTAGTATTATGCAGTGGTGCCTGTTGAAAGATATAAAATATTATTTCAGATCTAAACATTAAAAAAATGAGAACTTCTTAGTGATTGAATGTAGTATTTTTAGATGGCTTACAGATGTGGTTGAAGGTTTGGATTCCATATGTGTTTTGGGATGCCCTGAACTTGGATTGACTTTGCTGTGTGCACCCCTGAATTAAACTATGTTTAAATGTTAAGACCAAGAAACTCCAAAGAGATCAAGAATTACTTGAGCTTCTGTACTTTCATTGATGTACACTAATTTGTTTGGAGAGTGGTTTTAAACCTTATAAATAGTTTTTTGTTGCTGTAATGAGATTCCTTTCTTAAATATGACTACTTCATGGCTTTAAGCTTCCTAATTTTTTTCTATTATTAACTGGCAGTTACATACATTTCCTGAAGGTAAAGTATGCCAAGAAGATGCACCCATAAGACGTTTAAAATGGGGAACTGCTAGTCTGATTGTTCGTTCCAATGTGACTCCTATAGTTCTTCCTGTGGTTCATAGTGGTTTCCAAGAGGTTAGACATTTTTAAGTTGACATTTGTCTTCCAGATTCAGTTTTGTCTGAATGAATTCTGTTTGTGGAGCTTGTAGAATTAATTTCCTGGATCTGTAGACATTTCTTTCTCGTAAACTCTTTTTGCACATGAAAAGGATGCCTTTACCTAATCTATTGAGGGTCATTGTTCGGAACTTGATTGTGAATATTCTGCACGAATAAACCTACTCTGATATCTGATCTACGTATGGCAGTTTGACCAAAACCCTCTTTGAAAATCAGTTTCCCGATTTGGATCTTGTTTTGATGTAGTGATAGGCACTGGTAGATTCATAGTAACAATATTAGATTAAAGAATTAATTTCCTGGGTCTTTGGACATTTCTTTCTTTCTCATAAAATCCTTTTATGCATAAAAAATATGTCTTTTACCTATTCTATTGATATCTTAACATAGTCATCTGCAAAATGAAATTTACTGCAAAAGTATGACTCAAAGATAAAAGGATTTGATTGAAACTTAGTAGGTGAACAATGAGATATCAATTATAAGGGATATATCTCAAAATTACTCTTGAACTTTGGTCTAATATGCAAGGTGATACATGAACTTTGATTTTGTGTAATTTTATACTTGAAAAATTGATTTTAACAAACCACTAACACCATTATCAACGTGGCACCATTTTATGTTTTGCATGTTGTATACACAATAAATTACATTTATCTAATATGAAAATAAAGGGATGCTTTTTAATCAAAGCTTCATGTGTATGATTGCACTAAATAAAAAATCATGTATTAAATTGTATATTGGATCAAAGTTAATGTGTAAATTTGAGATGCCCCTTATTGAAATACACCAGTTTTTTTTTTTTTTTCTGTTTCAATTTCATGCCAATGCTACTTTTTTTTTATGTTTTGATTCTGTGGCATAGGGCCTAGAATTGTTGGCTGAAAGTTCCATATTGATGTTCTTGACTACTGCTGTTATTGTTCTTGTTTTTGGAAAATCTCATTACTGAAGACAATGCACTTGTTCTGACAGCTGGAATCCTAGCAATGATTAAGTACTATGAAACATTCTCTATGCTACAGGCAGACTGTGTAAACCAGTCCATATGCCACAATCAGTAAAGTGTACAGACACAGTTAGTGACCGTGCTAAATTCATTTTATTAATACAACCCAGTATAGTTGTTTTATTCGATAATGGTGCGTGTCAGTAGAAAGCAGTTCTATGGCGTCTTTACATTTAGATCAATAAGAAAGAGATTTGTGGATGGTGCCTTTTACATGCAATAGTTAGACCAATAAGCAGAAGCATGGTACTTGCGGTTTTCATGTAGCGGCTCTTTGAAAGTTAGATTGCATTGCATTGCATTGCATGTTGAAACAAATTCCAATTTACTTCTGATTGATTGGTTGTTCGGTTTTTGTTGGGGGTCTCCAATAGGTGATGCCGGAGAAGTATTTTCTCAACAGAAGGCCTCCTTTTCCATTGTGCAAAAAGAAAATAAGAATTATGATCGGAGAGCCTTTAGAATTTGATATCCATAAAATGATGCAGTCAGCGGTTTCAAAGTCTCGTGATGATCCCATATTTTCTTCAACAGAAACAACATCGAGAAGATGGCCTGTTATCTCCCCTCATGGGTTGGCTTTGGATGAAGCAGCACAAAGATGCCTCTACTCAACAATTTCAGAGCAAATACAAACTGCCATGGAGAAGTTACGAAGCTTGGGTAAAAGTTTCTTAAAATAGGCTTTTTTAACATTTTTTCAATAATAAATATTAAAACACTATCAGAGCTTAGGTACAACAATAGCTTGGGGGGTCCCCTTGTGATTTTTTTTTAAAAGTTTTTTCCATTGAATTTAGATATTATTGTTCTAGGTAGGGCAGATGTTATTGAGAGGGGATGTTCTTTTTTTAGGTCCATTGCTACTTGTGTGTTGTTGATGCCACAATGGAAACTTTGCGGATTTATTTTCTTAAATCTTATATTTTGGTTCTCTGATTGGGTAAGTTGGGGATGCCGGTGCTCTCGGTATATCCAATCTATACGATAATAGTTCAAACATACACTGTTTGATTTGCTTTGCACCGGGTACCTGACAAAACCTGGATGAAAATTGTGTATCCGGTAAGCAACGCAAAGAAGAAAAGAAGAGCCGGCAAGGGCAGGGCCTGGCCGGCTACCATTTTCAAAGTGCATTGGATGTTTCAGTTTTGTAAGCACCCTTTTGATGGGTGTTGATGGCACTGCCTTGCATTTCCCCTTTATATGTATTATTATAATTTATATGCATACATGTTATTTGTCGTGTCTGTCTGCACGTCCCTGTCCCTTGAGTTTGCAATTGTAAATTGTGGCATTAAAAATGTATGTCCGATTGAATATCACATGAGTGTCTTTTAAAAAAACATTATCCAATTGAACTCAAGAAGGGTTTCAGTAGAAAAGCGGATGATGTTTATGTTAGGAGAGCGAGTTCAAATTACTCTGTCTGCAAGGTGTATACGCATTGTCAAAGAGTTAAAAATATTATGAACAGATCCTGCATTGTAATCACCTTTAGACTATTAAAAAAAACATTATCCAATTAAACGGAAGTCTTTTAACGGTGTTATCAATTAAATATTAATTCTTAAATCGGAAGAGTATATAGATTAAATTTATGCGACTAAGTTTCAAATATGCCAAGAGTACGTGGAGTGGAAGCAAAACGTCTTTCTATGTCTATGTTCATAACAAGAATAAGATGCTTCGGGCCTCAGGGCTCACAAATTGCAAGGGTAGCCCATCTAGTCACACCGAGATTTAATATACATTTTTCTCTATTATAGTACTTCAATTTATTTTTACACTTTAGTACCTATACTATAATTTTCATTCAATATATCCCAAAATTACCTGCCTCCGATAAAAAAATATTTCATATATTCAAACTATGATAAAAAAAATAGAATATATAATTTTTATTGACTAAAATTGTTATTATACTAGATTATGTCTGCATCATGTTAAGCCAACAATTAAAATTAATGATGGTGTACCAAAATAGAAGAAAAAAAATAATGTTAGATATATTTTTTTTGTCAAAAATAATAGTTTGATGATCAAAATAAAACACATGAATATATGAGGTATTAAGATTTAAATAGACAGTTTACCCGAAATTTAATTTTTTTAATAAATCTTAAATCGTCCTAATCCTACCTATAAGTGAGGAGAATGAGAGAATACAAGGAGAAATTATATCATAGGCCCGGCTCGCCACGTCATCCATGGTCCCAACCAATAAAAAGCATTCATTTCATTAATTTTTTCCATATCATCTTTTATCGAGTGAATCTACAATTGGTAAAAAAGTGTTTTTTAATTTAATTTACAGTAAATCTGAGTGAAGATTCACTCGGTAAAAGAATGACATGGAAAAAATTAATGAAATGGATGCTTTTTATTGGTTGGGACCATGGATGACGTAGCGAGCCGGGCCTATGATATAATTTCTCGAATACAAGAGAACAAAGGTGAACAATTTAGCTAACATGCCAAATGTACTTGCCCCTAAAATCAATTATTAATGTGTAAACGTTTATAGTGCGCATATATTTCCTCAAAATTAAATTAGTTGAAAATTTGTACAAAATGCTACAAATTAGAATATAATACAAAGAAAACATAAATATATTTTTTTATATGTGTAATAATTGTTTAACATCAACTTATCTATTTATAAAAACAACAACAACAACAACTTATCTAATGCATTGAAAGCAATTACTCTTACCTTTTATCAAGTGTTTTTTTTTTATCTTTTTTAACCTTGCTCCAGTTAAAAAAAGACGATGTTTATTTTAGGAGATAATACACGAATTCAAATATTTTGTCTGCAAAGTGTGTACGTTATTACATGGTTAAAAAATGTGAATAATATTACATTATAATCACATTAAAACTATTAAAAATGTTAATTTACGCTATTTTAATTCAATGAATAGTTCCAATGAAAAAAATGTCATTTTTAAAAAGAGAAATTCAAACAATTTTATTTGTAAAATGTATACAAGTGTACGGATTAAAAAAAATAAAACGTATACTATTAGGACCACATTAAAAATATTTTATAAAACAACATACACATTTTAACTATTCTGTCTAAAATTGTATAGTTCACTCGCTTAAAATCCAAGTCTGAAGTCAAAACTTGCCTAAGTTTCTAAAAGACTAGAGACCAACTGACCAACTAATCTAGTAGCGAACAAATTTTCAACTTCCTCAAGCATTCTATTTAAACGTAGGGACTAATTCATTTTTAGCTTGGAGGAAGACAATGGATTATGAAATTAATGATAAAAAGGTCAAAATGTAAATTGGGTTAATGTGTTATGAATGTCTGAGAATAATAAAATTATATTTTTAGTCATCGGCTATTTTCATATCATTTTTGAACAATTTCTACCTAGAGGAAGGGAGAGAAATTTGCTCATAATGAATATTTTTATCTTTTAAAAGAAATAGAAAATAAAAATGTTACATCGATATTTAACGGTAGAAATGGATGGAAATTTAAATATAAAGCTCATTTTGCTTGATACATATTATGTAAGGATTAGTTTGTCATTTTTTAGTATAAGGACCCAAATACAATCCACACCCTAATACAAGGACTATTATGATATTTTTACCTTAGAATTATATACAAATACAACCTTTATAGATTCAAACATATAATCCTATATATTTGATATAAATTGCAAAAAATAAAAATATTTGTATATCCAATTTTGAAGAACTAATGTTTTGATATAATAATTGAAAAATAGTTTTGGACTAAATTGAAAAGATTTCCAAAATGCCTTTAAGTCCAAACAACTTGAAAACAAGTTTGTGAGTGTTTTAAATGGTTTTGGCAAGGTGCGAAATGTTTTTTAAGTAGCCAAATCAGGGTTTTCAAAGTACCCATTTCGAAATAGGGGGACTTGTATCGAAACAATTTGAAACTGCCAAAACCCGTATCGAAACAAGGCTTGCCCGTTTCGATACGGAGGGTTTCGCTTCGAAACACCCCTTTGGTGTTTCAATACGCCCAACGGCCAAAACCTCCACAACGGCTATTTTTCCAACGAATTTTTAAATTACAGCTCAACTGTCACTCGTTCTGAAACGGGGTTGCTACCATTTCGATATGGATCAAAGAGCGTTTCGATACGGCTTGCTGCATCGCACTTCAACGGCTAGTTCTCAAGAAGGTTGTTCCGAAACGGGGTCGCCTGTTCCGAAACGGAAACTGCAAAACAACATTAATGGTGGGAAATAAAATCTCAAACGGCCCCAAAACAACCCCAACGGTCCTCGACAGCTATAAACTCAATTTGGGAGTATAAAAGGGACCTCCAAGCATCAAGGATAGGTTAATGCTTCAATTGCCAACAACTATATGATGTCAAATTGTCTTTAGGGCTTTAATTGTTCATTCATTGTATAGACAACACTCGTGAGTCTAAATTGTCAAATTTGCTCAAATGTTTAGGTTTGGGTGAGTGAGCTTAAGATTGCAAACTACCTACCTAGTGAGAGATTTCAAGTTTGCTCTAATTTCTCTTGTAAAGAGGGTTTACTCAAGCTTTAGGTTAGAAAGCTTTGAGTGTGTAAAGGTTACCTCCATAGCCTAGAAAAGGGGAAGAAATTCAAGAGTGAATTTGTTGAAATCCTTAGTGGGAAGCTAAGGTAGTGGATGTAGGTGCTTGTTAGAAGGCTAAACCACTATAAATTCTTGTGTTATTTTCTCATATTTTTAGCTTCCACTAAAACACCCAAAATCTAACTTCTCAACACTTGGCGAGCTAGAACGGTTGAAGGAAATCGAGCACACAAAACTCAACAATTTGTATCAGATCTTGGCTCAATTGAAGAGCATTAACATCCAATTGAGGCGATCTGGAGAGCTCGAACAACATTTCAAACAACCAGTTCAATGGTGCAATCCATCGACAAGCCACCATTCTTCGACGGGACTAATTATGCTTATTGGAAGACGAAAATAATGTTCTTTGTCAAATCCAAAGACTACAAGCTTTGAGATATTATTGAAAATGACCCATTCGTACCACAAGAAAGCAAGGCGGAGTGGAGTGCCGACAATCACAAGAAGATGGAACTAAATTGCAAGGCTTTGCACTTCATCTTTTGTGCACTTAGCCTCAACATCTACGAGAAGATGTCTTCTTGTGAGAGTGCCAAAGAAGTTTGGGACAAGCTCGAAGTTACATACGAGAGAACAAACGAAGTAAATGAGACCAAGATCGGCCTCCTAAACCTAGAGTATAAGAACTTCAAGATGGATCCGAAAGAGGACATTGAGAAGATGTTACATCGATTCTCCACCATCACCAATGGACTAAAAGGCTATGGAGAATCCATTCCGAAAGAAAAGCTTGTCCGAAAGCTTATCTATTCTCTTCCCGAGTCATGAGACTCAAAGAAGACCGCCATCATCGAAGCCAAAAATTTAAAGACCTTGAAGCTTGATGAACTTATAGGGTCACTTATCACTCACCAAATCATGAAGAAAGATAAAGAAGATGAGAAGAAGAAGGAAGAGATGAGGAAGAAAAAGATCATGGAGCTAGGCATCCATAAGAAGGCCATTGCTCTCAAAACCTCAAAGAGCAACCATATTGATACAAGCGAGGATGAGGATGAAGAAGAAGAGATAGTTCATCTCTTCAAGAAGTATGCCCATTTCATAAAGAAAGCTTTGAAAGAATTCGATCGTGAATCAATGAAGAAGAAAATGGTAAGCACTTCAAGTCATAAGAAAGAGGCATATGTGGCTACATGGAGTGATGAAGACTTCACCGACGATGAACAAACCAACCTTTTCCTTATGGTCATCGAAGAAGATTCAAGGGTAACTTCTAATTCATATATTTCATGTCCATATTCTTTTGATGAATTACAAGATGTCTATGATGGTTTGGTTTTAGAGTTTAAAAATCACATTTTGAAAAACAAGAAAATTGTTTCAAATTTGAAAATTCAAAATGATTTGATTTCTAAAACCAAAATTGAACTTGAAGCAAAACTCAATGAGTTTGAACAAAAATGTTTTTATTTACAAAATTTGCTTCATAAAGTTCAAAAAGAAAAAGATTTGATTTCCAAAGAGCTTGAAAAGAAAAATAATTTTGGAAAATCAAATTTTTATGTAAGACAATCTAGTGCCCCTAGATTTGTAAATGGTAAAGTTTTTAGAAGTATTTGGGTCCCAAAAGAACTAAGTACTTCAACTAAAAAGGATGAAATTGAAAAATGGATTCCTAAGGGGACTAAATTTTGTGCCAATAACGTCTATGGATCCAAAGCAATTTGGATACCAAAAATTACTTGATTGTCTTATGTTTAGGTGTGATGGACATTGTTCAACAAGTCAAATATTGAGGGGGAGCTCCATGCACACAAAGAAGAAGACTTGAAGAAGGAATGCTTCACATCCTCCCTTGAAGTTCAAGTGTTGGTAAAATCTAGTTGTTTTTATTTGTTTAATTTGATTTATTTTTTAATTCAACTAGATTATCATATGTGTTGGACTAACATTTTGATGATGCTTTGAGTAAGGGGAGCCATTTTAAAATAAAAATTCTTATTTTTGTCATTTTTAACCTCCTAAGTTAGTTTGAACTTAAAATTATTTAAATTCTTTTTGATATAACAAAAAAGGGGAGAAATAATTTGAAAATTTGATTTTTCAAGAGAATAAGGAGGAACTTTAACTTCTTTTAATTTTTGAAATCTCTTATTCAAAATTTTTAAATACTAAGGGGGAGAAAACCAAACAAATTTTCAGGTTGGTTTTATTATATCAAAAGGGGGAGATTGAAGAACTAAAGTTTTGATATAATAATTGAAAAATAATTTTGGACTAAATTGAAAAGATTTCCAAAATGCCTTTAAGTCCAAACAACTTGAAAACAAATTTGTGAGTGTTTTAAATGGTTTTGGCAAGGTGTGAAATGTTTTTTAAGTAGCCAAACCAGGGTTTTCAAAGTACCTGTTTCGAAATAGGGGGACCTGTATCGAAACAGTTTGAAACTGCCAAACCCGTACCGAAACAGGGCTTGCCCGTTTCGATACAGAGTTTCGTTTTGAAACTCCCCTTTGGTGCTGAATTGCAAGTGAAACCATCTCTAGTTCAGTTAATAAAGGATAAACAACTGCTGGATGATTCTTTGGTGCCACATGTTCAGGATATCGTAGAAGGTAGGCCTTCAGATTTCTGTTTCAACGATGATGGTGTTTTATGTTATGGGAGTCGGATAGTGGTGCCAAGTGATTGTAACACCCGAGTTTAGGGGTCGGGTGAAAATAATATTTTAATATTATTTCGGGTTCGGTTTTATAATTAAAATAAAGTTCCGGGTTTCGTTTTCAAATTAATTAATTGTGTTGACCATGTTTTGAGATTAAACCCCAAATAGCCATGGATTATATGCTTTTGTGAATATCTCATTTCATTAAGGGCAAAATGGTCTTTAGGCCTTTAAATTTAAAACAAAACAAAACACCCCTTTCTACTATTCATTCTCTTCTTCAAAGAGAAACCAACGTGAATAGAGCTCTCCCTCTACAAGTCATTATTCCATCAAAAAGCTCCTCCATTTCAACTCATTTTTGAAAGGTAACATCGTTTTTGACTTCTCCTCAAATCCATCTCTTCAAAAGTACCATTAGTTTTTATTCTTGTTAGTGTTTTGAAAATGGGGATTTCAAAAGATTTGATTAAAAGCGATGCCTTTGTGTTGCTAAACCTAATATTTTGATTTAACATGGTTAGTTATGAAGTATAGGAGTCAAATGGTTCAACATATGTGAATTTTTCTTGATTTTGAGCAATTCCCGAATTTGGGTATAAATGGGGTTTTTGGAGGGTTTTGGGGGTTGTTTTAGGTGGGAATTGATAGGCTATTGGTAGTACTATGGTTAGGGGTTGATTTGGGATCATTTGTGAGTGTAGAAGGTGTTGGAAACATGGATTTTGGATGTGGTTTTGGGGCTGCCCGAGTTTGCAAAATATGGGGTTTGTTCATGGCTTGAAATTATGTGAGTTGTGTTTGAATTGTGTTTCGGGTTAGTGTTTTGATGTTTGGGCTGATTTGAAGATTGTTTGAATTGTGTTGAGGTTGTTTAGAAGCGAGAGCTTGTGTCAGAGAAGCATCGAGAAGAAATCCGGAAGCTTGAGGGTGGTTGCTTGCTTGGCTTGGAGCTTGGAAGCTTAGGTGAGTGGTTAAATGTTTAAAGTGGTTTTTAAATGGTTGGTTTGAGTATATGGACTAGGTCGGGCTTGGTAGACCCACCTAGAGTTAGGATTGGGGTGGTAGCCTAATCCTAAACTTAATCTAGAGCCATTGGTTGAACTTGTATTCGATGAATATGCCTCGTAATACTTGTGATATGATTGATTTATGTATAATGTGTTATACATGTGAGACGAGGCATGATTTGTGATGCTTATGGCATGCATGGAAATGGTTCATGATTGTGATCATGGTGAGTACGCGCTAAGCACGAAATTGATTGAAATGAATAATGTGGAATGAGTTAAATGTTGGCACTAGTATGCTTGAGTACAAATGATCAATCATTAGGATGTTAGTGTGCACACATGAGTCTAAATTCGCGCGTGGCCTTGGTGGCGTTGAGTCACCAAGGAGGAGTATAGGTTCGCCCGGAAATTGTATTTATATATAGTCGATGGTGAGTGGAATCCCATCGACGGGGCGTGAGGATGAGTGGAATCCCCTCCACGAGACCAGTGATGAGTGTAATCCCATCGTGAGGTAAAGTGGTTGTTGGATGTGAGTTCCAACGAGTTTATCCGCGTATTCGGGTCATAGCTAGGTGCCAATATTGATTGATATGTATATCAATGCGTTGTAGAATGTGATTTCTACTTGGATGCTTATATGTGTTTACATATGTTGTGAAATAGAGCTTGTTGAGCATGACATATAATTGAATATTGTTCATGCATCTTTAACTTTTGGCTCTTGAAGATCCTTGGTAATTATGTATTTACCTTGGCTAAGATCGTGCTTGGACCCTGCATTGTCGAGGTTTGTTTTTAAAGAGCTTACCCTCACTAAGCTTTATTGCTTACGCTCTCTCTTTGTTCGACAATGCAGATCCTTAGTTCGTGGGTTGCTAGGAGTAAGAAGGGGGCCTCCAAGTGTGCTTGTGGTGCTTGTTTGGCTACCAAGTATGAACTTTTAAATTAAGATGTAATGGTCAAGCAATGGGACATGTAATCATGTTATGATGTTTTTGGATCATGTTGTTATGGTTGTTGTTTAGGAGCATGTTAGACTCCTCGTTTGTGCTTGTTAATTGGCTTTTGGATGTATGTCATGCTTGAAACCATGTTAGTATTTTGCTTCCTAGAATTGTCTAAGTGTTGGCTATGTTGAAGTCTAACACCTTTAATGATATGTAGGGATGTATGGCTTTGTGATGTTGTGCCTTAGGGTTTAGCCTTATTTTAATGATGTTCAAGCATGCTTATGTGTGGGTTTGCCTTAGGATTGTTGTTAGTGTGTTGTTGGGGGGTTTGGTGGGGTTTAGGGGCACCCTTGTGCCTTAAATCAGCTAAAACCAGTCTGCAGATAGGGGGCGTTTCGAAACGGGTTACCCTGTTTCGATACGGTCCCTTTGTTTTTGGCCGAGCATTTCGAAACGGGTAGAGGCCGTTTCGGTACACTTTTGCTACTGGAATTTTGAGAAATTGGCGAGATGAAGGTGTTCCGAAACGAGTCTATGGTGTTTCAAAATGGTCAAATCTCGTTGACCACGGGAAGTTGACCACGGAGGGTGTTTCGGAACGGTTGACCCCCGTTCCGATACGGCATCCTCGTGTAGGCTTAGAAATGTTGACCAGGTCAAGGCGTTTCGATACACCTTGAGGGTGTTTCGAAACGGCATGTTAAATCACATAAAAATGGGTTGTTTTGCTTAGGTTGTTCGAGTTATTGCTTTGCGAATGTTTGTTTTCCGTTGCTGCGATCACATAGGAATTAAATGTGCATTTAGAGAAGATTAAATTTAAAAGAAATTTTCTGGGTCGTTAACCGATGAGGAACTTTAACGGGTTTCGCTTCGGTTTTCCCCGTGTGGCCCACACGGACCGGTCAAGCGTCCGGACCGGGATGAGGGGGTTACAGTGATGTTGAGTTGAGGCGCACTATTTTGACTGAAGCTCATAGTAGTCCTTTTACTATGCACCATGGTAGTACAAAGATGTACCGTGATTTGAAGGATGAGTACTATTGGGTGGGATTGAAGAAAGATGTCGCTGAGTTTGTTAGCAAATGCATAGTTTGTCAGCAGGTTAAGGCTGAACATCAAGTTCCTTCTAGGTTGTTACAGCCGTTGAGGATCCCAGAATGGAAATGAGAAAGGATCACTATGGACTTTGTGTATGGTTTACCGTTATCACCATCAAAGAAGAATTATGTTTGGGTGATTGTGGATTGCCTTACAAAGTGTGCACATTTCTTGCCTGTGCATACTACGTATACCTTGGATAAGCTTGCGGAGTTGTGCATTGCTGAGATTTCACGTCTACATGGAGTACCAAAGTCTATAGAGTCAGATAGAGATTCGAGGTTCACTGCAGGGTTTTGGGAATGTTTACATCAAGCTTTGGGTACGCGGCTGAATTTCAGTACTTCTTATCATCCGCAGACGGATGGACAGTCGGAGCGTGTTATCCAAGTGCTTGAGGATATGTTGAGGTGTTGTGTTATTGAGTTCCATGGCTCTTCGGAGAAGCACTTGCCTTTGGTGGAGTTTGCTTATAATAACAATTATCAGGCAAGTATTCAAAAGGCACCTTATGATGCTTTATACGAGAGGAAGTGCAGAACTCCTCTTCGTTGGGCTGAAACGGAACCACCTAGAAGGTGAAGCTCATTTGTGAGCGTTTGAAGGCAGCATCGGACCGACAAAAGTCTTACACGGATTTGAAGCGTAAGGAGATAGAATTCGTAGTGGGCGAACGTGTGTTTTTGAAAGTTTCACCTTGGAAGAAGGTGATGAGATTTGGTCGAAAGGGCAAATTGAGTCCAAGGTTCATTGGACCATACGAGGTGATAGAACGTGTGGGTCCTGTTGCCTACAAGCTAAGACTACCTCAAGAGTTAGAAAAAGATACATAATGTGTTTCATGTATCCATGCTTCGAAGGTATAGATCGGATCCGTCACATGTTATGCATGTGGAAGAGGTTGAGCTAAACCCATACTTGACGTATAATGAGGAACCCGTTAAGATTCTAAATGTGGATAGTAAGGTTCTTCGGGGTAAGACCATTGAGCTGGTCAAAGTCTTGTGGAGACATCGTGGCGTTGAGGAAGCCACGTGGGAAAGGAATGATGACATGAAGAAGCAATTTCCTTACCTTTTTCCTCCAGGTAAATTTCGATGATGAAATTTCTTAAATGGGGGAGAGTTGTAACACCCTGGTTTTGGGCCTATATGTTTTAGAGGTTGAATCGGGCCGGTCGAGAACGATTCAAATCGTTAAGGGAGATTTAGGGAACACCTAGTTTGGGATGCTTTAAAAATATGGAAAAATATCTGAAAATCCTCTTTTGTTATATAAATGGTTATGGTGATAACAATTTTACAAAATGTGATTTGGAAATATTACATTTCTCTGTTGTGACAAAATTGCAGTTTTTGCAAAAGTTGACTACTGACTGTTTTGTAAAGGATTGAAACTTTGAATCTTTAAGGAGATAATTTTACCAAAATGTTTTTATCATATTTCTCTTTAATTTGAGAGTTTTTAATAATGTTTTAATTAAGGAATAAAGGATAATTAAAAAGAAAGTCTAAGTTGACTTTTTCATAACTACCTTCGTTAGTTTTCTCTTATTTCATTTTCTCTTAATTTCCACTCATCCAAACACATTTCCTTCACCAAATAACTTTTGATTTTCATCTCTTTTGCTGAGATTTCATTCTCCTAAAGATTCCTAATCTTTATCTCATCAAATCTTTTTGTTTTTACTTTGGATTTTCAAGAAATCTTACCCAAATTGAGGAGAAATCAGCCATTAGAGGTAAGCTTCATCCTTCTCCTCTAATGATCAGTTCTTTACTGAAATTCCCAAGTTCTCAATTCTTTGCTAATGATTTTTGAGTTGCTTTAATGTTAGAATCATGAAATTGTGGTAAAACTCAAGATTCTTGGTGAGATCTTGATGATTTTTGTAACTCTTGGGTAGGCTCTGTTTTGAGGTTGATTTTTAATGTAATTTGGATGATAATTGATGTTATAAATGAGGTTTTATCAAACAAATCCTGAATAGGTTTGGATTCCTAAGTTTTACATGTTAGATTTGTGGTTTTTTGGAGTGTTCTTGGTGTTCTGTTGTTGCTGGAGATATAAGGATATGTTTATGATGGTTTTTGGTGTTGATTGAGGTTTAGAAATGATTAGAATTGATGGATCTTGGCTGGGCTTTGTTTTGGGGAAGTTTGGAGATGAATTCGGTTATTTTGGGTAGCCGAAATGGTGTTTTTGAGTAGAGCAGCGAGTTTGTTTGAGTGGCTGGTGATTTCAATGCATGATGATGCATTAATCCTCTGGTCTTATGTGTAGTAAATAGGGGAGACATCTTCGGATGCTTTTGGTGTTGATCCGGAAGTGCCGAAAGCTTAGATGTCGTTTCGGCAAGCAAGCGAAACGTAATCGGTGAGTGCAAATGGTTTTAGAAGTCCTTGAGAGACAAAGAAACAAGGCTTGGGGATTTAGGATTGGTTTGAAACACCATCCTAAGTCCGGAAGTAAGTATGGCTAGATTTGCTCTCAAATATGTGGTTGATGCCCCTAAATGCTTTTACATGCTCTTGTTTTGAGATAGACAAATTCTTACTATTTTGTGCATGATTTGTAGCATGAGGTGATGCTTTGTAGAGTTTTCATAAGGTAGCATGTTGTATTAAAGAGTTTTGAGATTTTGATTTAATGCAAAGCATGAGATATGGTTTTGAAATGAGATGAGAAAGATTTGAGAATTGTTGCATCAAAATAGTAGGTGAGATGATGATTTTAATGTAATATATTGGCATAAATGATGAGATAATTACCAGATATAATTGGTCGACCAATAGGATGAGAGTGCACTATAAACTAAAAATTCGTACGTGCTCTTTGGAGTCGGGCAATGGGGGTAGTGCCATCCCGATCCAAAGTGAGAATCCGATGATGAGAGATACCATCGGGGTAGGACTTGGTGAAATACCCAAGCTTTATGGCGAAGAGAGATACTGTCATGAGAGTCTGGTGATGTGAGATTCTACCGGGGTAGGACTTAACTTCGAGTCAAGCTAATCTGCATATCCGTGTAAAAATATAATATGAAATGCCAATATATGAAATTGTATTTGATTCACACGTACCAAATGTTGAGATGATTTATGCTATGAGAAATGCATATGAGATTTATGGTATGAAATGCTTTTGTTTTCATTTAGCATGTGTTTGGCTTTGCCATGAGATTTGCATTGTTTTAATGCATGAGATAGAATAAAGGTACATGTGTTATCAAATGGAGAGTTGCTTTGAAATGGTTTTCAAGCATGAGATAGAAAGAGCATGTTGTAGAAAATAATTTTCGAGATAGAGTTTTGATGATGCATTGTTGTGTTGATTTTCTTAGAGCTTGCCCCACTAAGAAAATGTGCTTACGATCTCTTTTACCAACAATGCAGATAATTGAGACGTTTGTTTTTGACAACGAGGAGGCTAAGGACATCCAAGGAAGTGAGAAGCTCATGTATGGTGATGTTTACATATGCTTTAGTAGTGATATTTGGCAATGAGGGCCTATGGTTGGTTTTGGGAGATGTGTTTTGAACTCCCTATATTTGTGGCAAGTTTAATATTGGTTTTGAAGGTTGTAAATGGCCTATATAGTTTAGGTTGTAGTTTGTGGCTTGCATATGGTTTTCATGACTAGGGAGTATGCCTATAGACTCATTGATCATATACTTGATGACATGCTTTAGCCTTAACCTCATAATGGTGATCTCTGATGTTTAATCATGTTGTTGGAGTGTTATGCTATCATTTGGGACATGTTTGAATGTGCAAAGATGTGAAAAAACAGAAAAATACATAGTTGCAGGGCATGGTGTATCGAAACACCCTTAACTGTTTCGGAACAGGGGCCTGAAATGGCCATAGTATTTCGGAACGGGTAAGAGTGTTTTGGAACACTTTAGCTACTGGAGAGCCATGTTCCGATACGGGTCTCGGAACGCACCCGAGTACCGAAACGGTCAACTTCGTTTCGATACGGGCGTTTCGATACAAGGGTCAGCGTTTCGAAACACCAGACCGTTGAACTGCATTTTGAATTGTTTCAAGTTCTTGTTTCTTACATTTTAGTCCTTAATGATTGTGGATGCAATTGGTTGAGTTTGGGATGTCTAATTAAGTTTATTTTTGACAGAGATGCATGAAATATGATTAATTGTATATTGGTAAACTTAAAATCTGCAAAGTCCTCGTAATTTCCAAAATTTTGTTTTGGTCCTTAAAAGTCTAATTCTTACAATTAAACCCCTAAATGAATTCTGATCGTCGTGCCTTTCCTTCCTACGATCTTGAGTGATCACATAGGCTTAACATTGCATTTAGAAAAGATAAAAAAAAAAGAAAAAAGGGTCGTTAATCAAGGTTGACTTTGGTTTTCCCTGTATAATCTTCGTAGTTCGGGTCAAGCGTCTAGGCCGGGCTAAGGGGGTTACATGTTAGAAGGTCGAACCACTATAAATCCTTGTGTTCTCTTCTCATATTTTTAGCTTCCACTAAAACACCCAAAATCCGACTTCTCCACACTTGGCGAGCTAGAACGGATGAAGAAAATCGAGCACACAAAACTCAACAAATTTGAATGATGACATAATTTTAAAATTTTACATTAAAACTAGTTGTTCTAAAGTCAAAAACATTGAATCCTTTGAGTTGTCCTAACGTAAAAGATAATTTAGTTTTAGCGTGAAAAAATAAGTTCTAAAACATTTTTTTGTTAAATGAGTATGCTAATTTTCATTTTTTTATCTCTACACACAAAAATAATTTTGTTTAGAAAAAAATTTACATTAAAAACCCCCTCCAAAAATAAGGGTGCACCTACACCCACTCCCCTCCAAGGTCCCTTTAAGATCATGTAGATTCATCTCTGGTAAAACGTATTATTAAAAAGTTAAGAAAAATAACTGGATATTACGATAAAATTATAGCCTTAAAGTGAATTGTTTTGTTCCTATTAACACAATTGGTTATTTATTTTCACCGAGAAAAAAAATAAAATATTTGTATAGAGAATGATTTATTAAAAATAATGATTTTTTATCTCTACATACTGAAATAATTTTTTAAAAATTAATTTACATTAAAAAAATTCCCCTCCAAAAATAAGGGTGCTCCTACACCCACTCCCCTCCAAGGCCCCTCTAAGACCATGTAAATTCATATCTGGTAAAAATATGTTATTGAAGAGTTAAAAAAAATAGATATTACAATAAGATTGTAGCCTTAAAATAAAGTACTTTTTTTTTCCTATTAACACAATTGGTTATTTATTTTCACCGAGGAAAAAAACAAGATATTTGTATAGAGAATGATTTATTAAAAAACCCTAATACGTTTGTTTCATTGTTTGTCCACGGAGATGGGAATTTGCAACTACCCAAACTTGCAGGAGGCATTAGTGTGGGTTTCTTTTCACTCAAACATTTCAGAATCCAACAAAACAAATTATACCTAAACCATTAATTTCCACTTAAAATAAATAAATTCATAAAAGAAAAAGGAGAGGCCCAGAGTTTTCATTTGACGGTGAAATTTCGACTAAAAAGCAATGACTAAAGATTTGATGAGCGCCACTGTTAGCTTGTAGGGAAAAAAAGAGAAACGAGAAGAATGAATTTTAAAGGTTTGTTGAAAATTTAATTGTAGTTTTTTTAATCAAGATTTCATGGTCGTTTTAGTTATAGTCAAATTCAAATTAAAATATCTAATCTTTTTGTTAATGTCAATAATAAAGTGTTTGCGATGCACATCTAGTAAATATTTTTTGGATGAAAGCAGTGGCACAGGTAGTATCAATTATCGAAGTTATCTTTTTGAAAACATAGACACAATAAACAACCACGACTAGGCTGTTACGAGAATAAATTCAAAAATATTACATCATTAATTCTACGTCGAAAGAAAAATAAAAATTCTAAGTATAAAAATGACGGTGGTAAACATAATCTCTAAAATTTTCATACTTAAATATATTATATTTGCTGAACCTCCTATTGTTTTTAAAAAAAACATAACTACCCTTTTCAAAAAAAAGTTATTTTAGTTTGGTTTGGGTGATGTATAAAATATAAATGATATGTTTTAATGTTTTTTTAGGCGAGTGAAAAGAACATCTCAGACCCAGTACCCAAACAAATAGATTTGTTTAATTTGAAATTTGATTTCCGGGGGACGGCAGCGGCAAAAAAAATGAGAATTTAGTTTGCTTCTACAGACTACACCCATTCAAAGTGGTTGATTGGCAGCAGATTTACTTAGGGCCGTATATATTATCTATCCATTCCATTTATGACACTCTCGTGACTCTCACCATTGTCCTTCCTTTCCCTTTCTTCTTCTTCTTCTTCTTCCTCCTCGTCCTAAACCCCCCGCCCAGCCCCAGCTCACCAGTAGATCTCTCCTTCTCCTTCGGTTGCAATGCAAGGCCATTGCCAGGTACCATTCTCTCTATTCCACCCATTATGATTCCGAATTTTTTTTACTGAATTTGTTTAATCGATCCAAGACTTCATTTTACTGTGCAAGCTATTACTGCAGCTGGAGTTTGCAGATTCCACCTATATGCACTTCTTTTGAGTGGATCTCCGCGTTTTTTGTTTTTATTTTTTCACCCCGTTTCTCGTTTTGCGGCAGAACATTGCTGATTTGGGCGAATATTATAGTTAGACATCTGTAGTGTAATCCCTACTCGGTTTTAGTCGGCCGGATTCCCGTCAAATGCCCATTGACTGGCTGTCATCAATGAGCCGAAGTATGAGAGCGAGTAGGTCTTCCTTTAGCTCTAGCAATGGGTATGACGAGATTCCTTATTCCAGCGCTGCTTCTGTTTCAAATGCCGACGATTACGACAGTGATGGCTCTAACTTCGCACCTCCGTGAGTTCCTCTCATATACCTTCCTCTTTAATTTGTACCTAATTGTATGTTATAATGAAGCAATTTATGGGGTCAGATTTTGACCTTAGCAAGCTGCCAACTTTAACAGGATGTTGTATTCATTTTTCCCTCTGCCCCCAATTGGAGATCTTCTTTCCTTGTTTACCACAATCGGCTACACATTTATATGCATATGATGGATGTTTTTCACTTCTAATTGTTTTCGCTCTGCGTCTTGTTTTAAACAGTACACCAAGTACGTTGTCCATGTCAATTCCTCCGGAACTTGCTGGTGCAATACCCTTGATTGATAGATTTCAGGTAGTCAACTGTAGCTTCTAGCGAATATATTCAACACAAAAGACTTCACATTTTGTTGATTATGCATAAAAAACCATTATCAGAATTCATGTCAAGTTTGTAATTCTATTTGTATTGATGCTTTTTGAAATTTTAATTCATAAAAAACCATGTAGGTGGAGACATTCTTGAGAATGATGCAGAAACAAATTAATTCTTCTGGAAAACGTGGTTTTTTCTCTAAAAAGTCTGCATCTACCCAAGTTCGAGAAAAATTTACATTTGAGGATATGTTGTGTTTCCAAAAGGTAATAATACAATTATTTTTTAGAAAAATATATGTATACTAAACTCAAGAACATCTAAGTTAAAAGAATTTGCTATTACAGGAACCTATTCCAACTTCGCTACTTAAAATTAATAGTGATCTAGTTAGCCGAGCAACAAAAATGTTCCACATGATTTTAAAGTACATGGGAGTTGATTCACCTGAACGTGTAACTTCAGTCAGCTTCGACGAACAGATTGAGCTAGTTTCTAAACTATATAAGCAAACTTTAAAGCGTGCAGCGCTTCGAGATGAATTATTTGTTCAGATTTCAAAACAAACAAGGAACAATCCTGATAGGTATGCTTCTCATTTCTAAGATATGCATTTTTTTCTTTATATGCCTTTATTTCACTTTTGACTTGCTTGATGTTACTTGCCATTGGTTTAAATGTTACAGGGAAAACTTGATCAAAGCATGGGAGCTAATGTACTTATGTGCATCCGCCATGCCTCCTAGCAAAGACATTGGTGGATATCTATCTGAGTACGTCCACAATGTAGCCCACAGTGCAAACAGTGATTCTGAGGTCCAAACCCTTGCACTAAATACATTAAACGCTTTAAAGCGTTCTGTCAAAGCTGGCCCCCGCAATACAATACCAGCACGTGAAGAAATTGAAGCTGTTTTAACTAATCGAAAGCTGAAACATATTGTGTTTTTCTTGGATGAAACTTTTGAAGAAATTACATACGACATGGCAACAACTGTGTCTGATGCAGTAGAGGTACTAATAACTGTATCACCAGTATAGGAGTAATTTTGTTATAGGAAAGTAAATCCCCAGTTGTTTGCTGTCATATTCCAAATACATTACTTAAAACTTAGGACAGATATATACACTTTATTATTGAATATTTATTGAACTAGTGAGAAAGAATTAAAAAAAAACATTTTCTCTCTATTTTTAGTGAAAAGGAATTCATTTTGAATGTTTTACAAGTTAAAGACAAATTCATTACTGTTGTTTTGCATATCTGCTAGCAGCTTGGAAAAACAGAATCTGTTTAGTCAAGGTTTAGTTGTATGAATTTTATGGTTGGATGGGAGGTTCACTTATTAAATCTTCCTAACTGTGTGTTTCCCCACTTAGAATTTAGATTGCGTGTTTTATTCCTTGGAATGCTAGATGATTTTCTTCAGAAGGTTTCTTAATTTAGATGTGGTTCACGGGTGTGTTTTTCTTCAATCTCATCTCATTGTTTGTCTCAATTTTTTTTATCAGGAACTTGCAAGTATAATTAAGCTGTCAGCGTTTTCTAGCTTCAGCCTGTTTGAATGTCGTAAAGTCGTTACTGGTTCCAAGTCTCCTGACACTGCAAATGGTATCTATTTTAGTTTTTGATCGTTTTCCTATGTAAAGATTTCCTAAAACAATCTAATGCTTCCTTGTCGTCACATAGAGGAATATACTGGATTAGATGATAATAAGTATATTGGGGACCTGCTGGAGGAAGTCAAGGCTGCGAAGGAGCGAAGTAAAGGGGAAATATTACACTGCAAACTCATATTTAAAAAGAAGCTATTTCGGGAGTCCGATGAAGCTGTAACGGATCCAATGTTTGTACAGCTTTGTTATTATCAAGTATGTAGTCCGGTTTGAATCGTTTTCAACAACTTCACAAAATTAGCATATTTTTAAACTCTTATGCTTTATGCAGTTGCAACATGATTATATTTTGGGCAATTATCCTGTTGGAAGAGATGATGCTGTTCGACTGTCTGCATTACAGATCTTGTCTGAGATTGGATTTGTTGGTAGCCCTGAATCATGCACGTAAGTTTTCTTATACAGATTATGTTCTGTTTAACCTTTTGAACTTCCAATACATATAATGATTCATAATCTTTTTATCTCCTAATGTTTTTAGTTCCATCAACATTAGGAAAAATTTTGCTGACCAATGTAAATATCATTTTTAGTGATTGGAATACTCTTCTAGAAAGATTCCTTCCTAGACAAATTGCAATTACTCGAGCAAGACGAGAGTGGGAATTGGATATTCTTTCTCGTTACCGTTCAATGGTTAGAACCTGAATTTTTAAATTCCTTATTCATACATCCATGATGCTTTGATATAATTTGTCTGAGTATAAATTATTTTGGCAATCAAGGAACATCTTACAAAAGATGATGCAAGACAACAGTTTCTACAAATATTGAGGACACTCCCCTATGGGAGTTCAATTTTCTTCAGTGTTCGCAAAATTGATGATCCAATTGGACTCTTGCCTGGACGGATAATTTTGGGCATCAACAAGCGTGGGGTTAGTTTTTATTTATATCTTTTTAAAATATGTGGTCACAAATGCAAAATGTTATAGTTCATGTTTTTTGTTTCTACTATTCATTTTTTATTGTTAAATATTAATGTATGTGCTTATTTACGTAGGTTCACTTTTTTCGTCCTGTTCCCAAAGAGTATTTACATTCAGCTGAATTAAGAGACATAATGCAGTTTGGCAGCAGCAATACTGCTGTATTTTTCAAGATGCGAGTTGCTGGTGTTCTTCACATATTTCAATTTGAAACTAAACAGGTTTAGACAACTCTTTGTCATCTTCCTTCCCTGTCTATTTCCCTTTTTTTTTAAGACAAATGCAATTAATATTCCATCAAATTGGTGAAGAATAAGTGGTCCAAGTCTTCAAGAAGCCACTATAGTGGGTAAATTTTGAGGTGTTAAACTGGTAGATCTTAGGTTCAAACTTAGGAGGTTGAGGTGATGATTTTTGCAGATGAGTATCTCTCATTTTGTTTCTATACAAAGTTGTACAAAGAAATAGAGTATGATGTGCTAACACACGATCTTTTTTATTTTTTAAATATATTTTTAGTTTTGTATGTTTTGATAAGAAATTAATCATTTGATTTGATGCAGGGGGAAGAAATTTGTGTTGCTCTTCAAACGCACATAAACGATGTCATGTTACGCCGTTACTCAAAAGCTCGGTCTGTTGCTAATGGATCAGTAAATGGAGATGTTTCTAACAATTTTAAGCCTCCTAGTGTAGAAGTGTATGAGAAACGTGTTCAAGATTTATCAAAAGCTGTTGAAGAATCTCAAAAAAACACAAATCAAGTAAGCTTGAAAGGAGATTTTTTGGTTGTTATTGAATTCACATTATTTTCCTTGCCACTTTCTAAGTGCTCATCACATCTTTCTTTTTCTTGGAAACTTCATTTGGAATTAATGAGTTATGTACTTGAATTAAGTTGTTGGGAGAATTGCATGAGAAGCAAAAGCAAGAGTTGAAAACACAAGAGGAATTGGAGTGTCTTAAAATTGCCTTGAGGAAAGAGAAGGAAGACTTAATGGAGGTTAAGTTGGAGCGGGATAGAATTAGATCATTATGTGAAGAAAAAGATGCTGCACTTCAGGTTAGTAGTATATTTAATCTTTTAAAATTGTTATTTATATTAATTTTTATTTTACAATACATGTTTTTACATTTGAATATTGTAGGCTGCTCTATTAGAGAAGAATACAGTGGAAGTCAGGTTGGCTAAGTTAAGTAATCTAGCTTCAGAAAACAATGCCAAAGGGAACAAGGCTGTAATAGTAAATGAGGTAAGACTTGTACAAAGAAGTATGATGCTAATAAATAACTTTTTCATCTTTCAATTTTATAGACAATATTGTATAATTGTTTGGTTTGTAATTTATGAACCCTTTTGCACTATGCTTTGTTGCACAGTCACTGCAAAAGCTCCAAGATGAATTGAAACTTCGTAATGGGGAGTTGCATATGTTTGAGGAAAGGGCTAAAAGATTAACAAATGAGAAGGTCAGTTTGGAGCAGAGGATTACTGAACTGGAAAGGAAAAAAGATGAAGAGGTACTACTATTGTAGTAGTAGAAACAAGTGGCTGATTTTACATAGTAGTCGGATTGATGAATTGACTATTGAGTGGCGTCAAAATATAGGTGAAAAGTCTGAAGAAGAGCTATGAGCAAGAATGCAAAGCCTTAAAGCTTCAAGTGTCTGAACTTGAAAAGAAGTTGGAAGTGGTTACCAATGAGTTGGCTGTTTCAGAGTCGACCCTTGCAATTAAAAATGCAGATATTTCTTCCCTGCAGAATAACTTAAAAGAACTAGAGGAATTGAGGGAAATGAAAGAGGTACTTATCTTTTTTATCCTTAAAATTTTGAAATGTAACATTTATATCCTTATTGCACAGATTCCATTGGTTTTGTTGTGCATTCAGGATATTGATAGAAAGAACGAGCAAACTGCTGCTATCTTGAAGATGCAAGGGGCTCAACTTGCCGAATTAGAAGCGCTTTATAAGGAAGAACAAGTTTTAAGAAAGCGCTATTTTAATACTATAGAAGGTTGGAAAGAACTGATAATTCAACTTATTTTGAAGTTATTATATTTAATCTGTTTTAGTACATTGTATATGTCACCATATATAACACATAGTTCCAGTTTATTTCATCATATTTTTATTTTAAATGATTATTTTAAATGATCAATACATGATTAACTTTTGTTTAAACTTCAGATATGAAAGGCAAGATTAGAGTTTTTTGTCGTGTGAGGCCTTTAAATGAGAAAGAGATGGTTGAAAAGGAAAGAAAAGTGCTAACGAGCTTGGATGAATTCACTGTTGAACATCCATGGAAGGATGATAAAGCAAAACAACACATGTATGATCGTGTCTTTGAAGACAATGCCACCCAAGAAGATGTTTTTGAGGATACAAGGGTAAGCTACGAAGTTGTTTATTTTAAATTAACTAGTTATATGGCATTTGACTTTTTTAGTTTTCATTTAAGTTACTATATCTCCTTCAAACTTTCTGTTAATGGTTCTTATGATGCAGTATTTGGTTCAATCAGCGGTTGATGGATACAATGTTTGCATATTTGCTTATGGTCAAACTGGTTCTGGGAAGACATTTACTATATATGGATCAGATAACAATCCTGGATTGACACCTCGAGCTATTGCAGAACTTTTCAAAATTTTAAGGCGTGATGGTAACAGATTTTCATTTTCATTAAAGGTAATTATTTTGATAAAATAATTTATATGCATAACATTTTTTCTTTTCCCAAATAACTTGTGTACTAAACATGTAATTCACAAGTCTTTTACTAACTTTTATGAGGTTGGATGACTAATCTGAATATGATATTAGATTCAATTCATATAGTTTAAACTGTAAGGTTGCTCTCACAATTCTTTCAAGATAACATGATATTTTCTTCTCTTGCTAATAAGTTCTGAAAATCAAATATTGTATCTTCATCTCCTAACTATTAACGTTCACCGTGACATGACATGACAGACGTATATGGTGGAGTTATACCAGGATACACTTGTTGACTTGTTATTACCGAAGAATGCTAAGCGTCTGAAACTTGATATAAAGAAAGATGCAAAGGTATTATTGCTTAAAGTGGATAGGCTTTGTGTTTTAACTTCAGGGATGATGCTTATTGAAGAATTTATATGTCGTATGAAATTTTCCTATATAATATTCTATGATTATCGGTCTCTAGTTTGTTTTGTGCTTAATATAATGCCTATTTGTATAGATTTTATTCCTTTTGGTTTATGATTTTCAGGGCATGGTTGCTGTAGAAAATGCAACGGTTTTGCCTATTTCAACTTTCGAGGAGTTAAAAAGCATTATTCAGAGAGGATCAGAACAAAGACACATATCTGGGACACAAATGAATGAGGAAAGTTCAAGATCTCATTTAATACTTTCAGTTGTTATTGAGAGTACCAATCTTCAAACACAATCTTTTTCCAGGGGAAAGGTATTATAATTTTTAAGTATATAATTAGTTTGCTATTTGAATCTTAAGAAGTACTGAGTACCTTTCCACGTATAAGTTTTTGGACATTAACACGAGTAACAACTTTTTTTTTGCACTTGCATGATTGTAAATGAGAGACAATCTAATGATCTCATGTGCAGCTAAGTTTTGTGGACCTTGCTGGTTCTGAGAGAGTGAAGAAGTCCGGTTCTGTTGGTGGTCAACTTAAAGAAGCACAGAGTATTAACAAGTCACTTTCTGCACTTGGGGATGTCATTAGTGCTTTATCTTCTGGCGGCCAACATATTCCTTACAGGAATCACAAGCTAACGTTGTTAATGAGTGATTCCCTCGGTGGAAATGCCAAAACACTCATGTTTGTTAACGTGTCTCCAGCTGAATCGAATTTGGATGAGACATACAACTCTCTAACGTATGCTTTCTTTACAACTCCTCTATTATTATTGAAATAATGGGCTATATTGTTGCTAATGACAGTGTATTGCTCCTAAGATGTATAATGTTATCTTGGTTAATTTTAATTATTTTCTTGTTACTTTAGATATGCATCGAGAGTTCGGTCCATCGTGAACGACCCAAGCAAAAACGTTAGCACAAAAGAGGTGGCTCGATTGAAAAAGATGGTTGCATATTGGAAGGAGCAAGCTGGTAGGAAGGGAGACGAGGAGGACTACGAAGAGATTCAAGAGGAGCAAACAAGAAAAGACAGGACAGATGGTCGTCACTCGATGTGAGTCATTGCTCTCAACTAGGATCTTCTTGAATACAATATTCGAGTTTGTTGGCATTGAATCTGTTTAGCAACATGAGTCACTGAGTGTGACCTTTCTTAATTTGTAGATCTGAACTATATGTGTATTTAGGTACAACATTAATTAGATCTAGATCCGTAAGATAAGTGTAGTGTGTATATTTTGGGTCTCATATTTAAATGAATCCAATTCCATACATGAAATGCGGTACATTTTGGTTTCTATCCCACAATATAAAGGGTTGGTTCCAGTTCATGAATTGAGGCCAAGTTTTTAAAGCGTTGCTTTATCTTGTAAGTTGCATGTATTTCCATCATTTCATTTATATAAGATGTACCAACAATCTATATATTTCTTGTTAAAAAAAAACAATCTATATATTTCTTTTTTATATATATATAACTAAATTTATTGTTATTTTATTAAGTTAATCACAACTACTTAGATGATAACACGTGACATCATCTACAATTCGTATATTTCTACATCAAATATAAAGGCCACACCACTTACAAGTAGTACAAATTCGCTAGGATTGTAATGAATAATAACTTTCACTACTATATGATAAACCTGAAACCGAAGCTCAAACTGCATTTTATATGAAACCCAAACTAAATAAAATAAACAGGATCCAATTAATAAATTGAACATTAATAAAATTACGGATAACCTACATTAAATGGTCCCTAAACTTTTAGAGTTTTATATTTAAATCATCAAACTTTTAAAACTTATATTACAATCATTGAACATTTAATTTGTTATTATCACAATCATTGTCGAAGCTAAATATTATAAAGGTTAGGGTTTTTGATAACTGTTCAACATAAATACTATTTTCTTCAATTGTATCCAAAGTACTAGTTTGGTGTAATAATTAAGCATTTAGATTTCTTTATTCGAGTTGACGAGTCACTTAAACATAATTTGAATTTTTTTTATTTGAGTCAAGTTTTTCGAGTTTGAGTACACACTCGTGCACACATACACGTACACAATGGTTTAAGAGCATGTGATTCAAATTTGGTAAAAAAGAACTTAAAACAAAGAAGGAATTGAAGAAATGAGAAATCATATAAAGTTGGTTAAATTGAAAAAAGAGAAAATTTATTTCAAAAACATAATTTGAAACTAAATAGATATTCTACAATGGTTTAGGAACATGTGACTCAAATTTGGTCAAAAATAAACTTAAACTTAGATTTTTCAAGTTGGGTAAACTCAAAACTTAAACTCGAATAACTCAAAATTAAAAAAAAATAATTTTTTTAACTAGAATCGAGAAGTTACGAATATAGTCGCATGGGTTTAAAATAGATTTTGTTTACATCCACAGCCACAGGGAGCAATATGCCATGAAGTGACCACACGTTGGAAAAATATATAAAAGAAAATTAGGAAAGAGAAAGGTATGGTGAATTGGAGTGAGAAACACATAAGCACAAACGTGAAACCACATCCATACATTGAAGGAGATGCTATCCATAATGATAATCTCACCCTCTCGTTTCAGTCCTCCACCGATTTACTTACTTCTACATTTGTTCTTATTATTCAAAACCAAAACCTTTGCCTCTGCTTCCCTCCACGATCATCATGGCGTCGGTTACACTTTGTGTACCCAAACCAACCCTTCAGGTTCACTGTTGCTCCTCTTATTATTACTTATTACTACTACGCATCTCTGCATGATCACTTTTACTAACCAAATCAACGTTTCCTTTATCTTTCAGGCAAATGGAAAGGGTTTTGCCGAATTCTCAGGCCTACGCAACTCTGGTAGCCTTCCCTTTGCCAGGAAAACCTCGGATGACTTCCACTCGGTCATTGCTTTTCAGACATCTGCTGTGAGTTTGATGCTCCACTAATTTCTGGTTATGTTTGCAATGTTCCTTTAACGTGTGTGCTTCTTGTTTGTAGTTGGGAAGCAATGGTGGATACCGGAAAGGGGTGGTAGAGGCAAAGCTAAAGGTGGCTATCAATGGGTTTGGTAGGATTGGCAGGAACTTCTTAAGGTGCTGGCATGGCCGTAAGGACTCCCCACTTGATGTCATTGCAATCAATGACACTGGTGGTGTTAAGCAGGCTTCTCACCTTCTCAAATATGACTCTACACTCGGCATATTCGATGCCGATGTCAAGCCTGTTGGTGACAATGCCATCTCTGTTGATGGCAAGGTCATCAAGGTCGTTTCGGACCGCAACCCTGCCAACCTCCCTTGGAAGTAAGAATTTATGTTTCTCATATCTCTAGCTCTACATTAAAATGCATCAGATTTGCATGTAAATTAACAATTCCGGGTTATCAACTTATCATTCAAACTGAATGTTGGTGCAGAGACTTGGGGATTGATCTGGTGATCGAAGGAACCGGTGTGTTTGTCGACAGAGATGGTGCAGGAAAGCACATTCAAGCAGGAGCCAAGAAAGTGCTGATTGCTGCCCCAGGAAAAGGTGACATCCCAACCTATGTTGTTGGAGTTAATGCTGATGCATACAGCCCGGATGAGCCCATTATCAGCAATGCTTCTTGCACCACCAATTGCCTTGCTCCCTTTGTCAAGGTTCTGGACCAGAAATTTGGTAACTCCCTGTGCCTAAAATTTCTTAATTTGCCTCAGCTTTTAATCTGTTTAAATGGTTGGAATCAAGTAGTACGTATGACATAGATATGGTGCTGATGTAGCTATTACAAGTATGACATGTTATACACCTGGTGTCCTGTCTAAAATTCCTAGTCTAACTTTTCAATCGTTCAGAGGCAGAAAATGTAGACGAGCAATAATGGCGAACTAACATAATACGTGGCAGGTATCATCAAGGGCACCATGACTACAACTCACTCATACACCGGAGACCAGCGGTTACTTGATGCTAGCCACCGTGACCTCAGGCGTGCTAGAGCTGCAGCTCTCAACATTGTTCCAACTTCAACCGGTGCAGCGAAGGCTGTGGCCCTTGTTCTCCCTACTCTCAAAGGCAAACTAAACGGCATTGCTCTGCGTGTACCAACACCGAATGTCTCGGTCGTTGACCTAGTCGTCCAGGTCTCGAAGAAGACCTTGGCTGAAGAGGTGAATGCTGCTTTCAGAGAAAGTGCAGAGAAAGAACTTAACGGTATCCTTTCTGTATGTGATGAACCCCTTGTTTCAGTCGACTTTAGGTGCTCCGATGTGTCCTCCACCATCGACGCATCACTCACCATGGTCATGGGAGAAGACATGGTTAAGGTGATTGCTTGGTACGATAACGAGTGGGGTTACTCTCAAAGGGTGGTAGATTTGGCTGACATTGTTGCCAACAACTGGAAGTGATCGGAAATACTTGTCTGCGACATGACGATTAATTTTTGCTCACCTCATTTCTTTTCGGCTTTCATTAAGAATGTATAATTTTAATATTGGACTATATATCTGGCAAGTTTATGCAATAAAAATCTTGCTTCGACATTGAAGGCATGCCTCCATGCTATTTATGCCATTGCTTGGTTAAAGGAAGGCATGTAGTATAGTCAAAAGTACAATTTAATCCCTTTTACAGAAGAACAATGACAAACATGTCCCTTTTCCAATTTTTGAGGGTAAACTAGACGTTGACATACATGTTAAACATTACTTTGTAAGGCTGAAAATTGTTACACTACAATTCACTGTAGAATGAATAAAATTTGCTCTAACAGGAAATAAATCCCCCCAGCAGAAAACAATGATATATATTTCAAAAGCACCACAGATCTTTATAGTAATACAGACCAAAAAACCCTTACTATCATCTGTTAAAACAAATATTTAATAGTGTACATTGTACTATATTTTCAGCAGCACAGAGTGCGGAAACCTCCCAAACATTCTGCTCGTTAAAACAACCAATGTTTCCTCTTTGGCTTCTGCGGCGGGGCACCTGGAGAAGATAGGTTAGAACATTTTATCCTTTGAATACCCGAAATCAAGAGAGGCTAAAACTAAATTCATGGTTTCACCCCTAACAAACCTTGAATCGCATATAGTGAGTTGTAGTGCACCTCAGACCAGAAACTCAACCACAGATCTGCATTAATAAAACAGAACATGTTAGAATACATTCATGGATATAAAACAGATTTTTGAACCTGATATCCAGAATGATGACATGCTTAAGTAATCAGTTTAGCACATGTTACTTGTTTATGCATAAATGCAGTCCCAGTGGGACGATTCTCAAAGTCGGGTTAAAAGACAAGAAACAAAGTCAAGTTAACTGATAACCAAACAGGCTCGGTGAATAAAATGCTTCACATTGCAGGGATTAGGAAATATAAAAAAAGCTGTTGCACAAGGATGCTATCGGGATGGAAGAATAAAAAGCCACTCTTACAAGTCAGGAAATTTGTTGAGCACTCTCAAGTTGAGACAAAAAGCATTTGGAAAGTAAAAGTTCATGTGCAAGAGGGACTATTTATTGGAAAATACGCAGACCATATGTTTGGAACTTTGACCTTCAAGCATACTAAAGAGCACCCATGAAAAGCACAGACAGAGTAATAAGGACAAGGAGAGCAGGATGAATAACTACTTGAAAAGAAATAAAATAATAATAACAATAAAACAGTTACATGGTATACAGGGACGGAGCAAGAAATCAAACTTAGAGGGGGCAAAGAATAAATAGTTATAAAAAGGGGGAAGTATAAATAAACTAAAATTGGGGGTCTAAATAAGTAAATATCCCTATATATTTTTAATACAAGAAATTTTTTTTTTTTTGGGGGGGGGGGGAGCAACTGCCCCCCTGAGCTACTATATAGCTCAGTCACAGATGGTATGACAACAGTTTTTTTGTTTTCTTTTTCCGAAAAGAAGAAAAAATAAAATCTATTTCCATTCTTACCATGTTTAGGAGCCTGGCCTTGTGGCATTATTTCAATAAAGCAAGTATCTCTGAATGATGTCAAAAGGCATATTTTTACTGCAAACTGCAAATACGCAAATACCACATATTACACACTGATATGTTGGCTAGGATCAAGCTCAACTGAGTATTGATGCACTTTACTTGGAATATGGAAACTCGGAACACATTAACAATACTTGGAAGAATTGAAAATTCTTTAAGAAATAATAATGGAAAAAGAAAAAGGGATTATCACTTCAGATGTTTCTAACTATTTTCACACTTGTGTCATCATTATCAGATATTTCTTAAAATCAACAAAGAAGACAACATTTTAGACATGTTAAAGGCTAAAGTATAAAATATAGATGAAACTTCGCAAAGGAACACAAATTTGACAGGAGAAGTCGCAAATAATGTCTTTCACTGAAATCTGACAAATTTGCATAACAAAATACTTCATCTGTAATAGTATTTGCACCATATCTGCATGTTGATTTCCAATGCATTAGGTTGTGTCAGCTAGATGATATGATGTGAAAATTAAACATCATGACTACCTTATAGAAGAGTAAGTTAAAAGAGGCAGCAAATTATGATAATTTTTATGACGGAAGACAAACCTTATCAGAAGCTGCTTGTAAGGTAACATGGTCACCCCATTCTCCAGATCTACACAACAAGGTTAATTAGATTTACAAATGTTCACTGTGAGAAAAAAATCAAGTTCAACTAAACTCTAAAATAGAAGCATCAGTTCCAGTAACACTTAGTCACATCAAAGCAGCAAGTCTAAGACCCTTAATGATGCAACATACTTTGCCATTTTCTTGCAATATTTCTTGTACTTCATTGGAACATATCCTTCATACAAGTTACGGTTGTCTTTAAGCTGGAAAATGAAAAGTAACACAAATAAGAAAAGGAAGTAACCGTTTAAAATTAATTACTTAGTATCTCTTTTCATCCTGTCTCTGGGATATCTTTCACAAATCTAAAACTCCAGCAATTTATTTTTCAGAGAATTCATAATTAGTGAACTTCAAATAGTTGACCAAATAAGTTCAAGAAATTAAAAAAAAAGGATAAGATAGATTGTAATGTATGGAAAGACGGGAATGTTATCATGTATGCTGTCAGTGGCTAAATGTCTGTATACTGAGTTGGGGAAGGTGCTGTCACTCTTAAGTATACTTTTGCATAAGTTTAACAGTTCATGGTGGAGTTTGGCCCTAATCAAAGTTAAGGTTGTAAATATCCTCAATTTAATGGTAGAAAATGTAATTAGAAGAGATCTAAAATTTCACTATAGTTATGGTTTAGGGACAGGAGGAGCGAGAAGAAGCTGCAGCAGAACTTTTTTTCCCATAATTCTCGAGGAGACAGCCACTACCGAAGTAGATAATTAGGGGAGCACTAAGAAGAAAAGTGGTGCTCATGATGGAGAGAACAGTTGCCTGAAAAAATATGGAGATATATACAATTGATAACAAGATGTTGGAATTTCTACCAGGCTGTATACTATTTTTCTCTAGGACTATAGATAAATAGGTTATGAAGTTAACATCTCATCTCCTATTCTGAACTAAACACCAATGACTTGGGTGAAAATTTTCAATCCCTGCAAGGTTGCAACATGATCAAAACATTTGGCAATTAAGGGCCTGATATTTGGTTTCACATAAAATATCTACACCCAAACCCCCTAATCAAGCGACCAAGACATTGTACCTGTTTAACAATATCTTTCCTTATATGCTTGTGATACTCAGGGGACCTGTACATCTGATCTGAGAGTGCACGAAACTGCAAAACGAAGTTATGTGATTTGAATAAATATTCATACAGCTTGTCTATGAAAATGAGGTAAAAAGATCTGAGAGATTAACTTTCACCATTAGTTGGTATTACTGTACCTGACAGTTCCCATCACCAGTAACCTTCACTTCACATAGACCATAAACTTGGAGCCTGAGAAAAACGAGGGGTTTACCAAATATTTTTATTCAAGACATACATAGAAGTCTAGCATTGAGGATTCTAAAGTTAAGTTCCAAGATATTCTACCATATTTTAAGCAAAAATACTCTAGCATGAGCTTAATCACAAGTTTCTCTAAAGTTAAGTTCCAAGGACAAAAATATGATGTAGTTACAACCCTACTGAGTCATATGCGCCTACTCATGATGTTGCATGAATCTTAATGTTTCCTCCATCAATATGCAATACTTATGAGTCGTATGCAAAAAGTTGTGCATGCTTGGAAATGCTTGCACATAAAAACACACTTACAAATACACAGATTTGTAAATTATGCAGCCCTAGGTCTCTAAGGTAAGCATGGACCTTATTAATTTGAACCCTCTATAAGGGATAAAGTCACAAGCTTCAGTAAATAAAAACAACTATTAGAGGAAAGGTGAAAAGACCAGCAGCTAGACTGCAGGGCAAAGAGCATGCAAGAATTCAGGGATAGCATTTATCTTAAATATTTGATCTCTCCCTAATATACACTAGCATAGTAACATACATTTGGAAGAAAGAGAGCTAATTCATCTATAGCCATTCTATCAAGAGAGTAGGAATTTTAGGTACATCAAATAAGGAAGAGTTCTGAAAGAAGTGGAGACATAAATTAAAGTGCAACTCAGAAGAACATGACTTAAATAGCATGCGTGTTGTTTCACAAAATTTCTCACCAGAACATTCGTTAGTTCACCATCTACGTAATTATTTTCTTATAAACATCTAGATTCCATTTGGTAGATAGTACTACCATATGAAAAAGAAATTACCATAAAGCAAAAGTAAAAGACATCATTTTGATTTATAAATGGATAAATGATTATAATGTAGGACCAGATCACTAAATCGGTCAAATTCTTCGAGTTTATCAATAAATAAAAAATACAAATCACGATGCCTTCCGATTTTTCAACTATGCTACATACATATGTATATCCATGATATTTTTCAACATCTTCCAAATGAATGAAGATTAGAATAATAAGCTTTTAAACCATGTTTTTGGAACTGTTAAGCATAACATATACCTCTGGAGAAGACGTTGGTGATCCAAACTTGCATCACTTATGCTGGGAATATAGGAGTTTATTTGTGGGATGTGCTGAAATTTAAAGAAATTTTCATTTAAAGGCAAAGAATTACCGATCAATATCAATAAAAAGTAGCAGTAACAGAATCAATGTAATACGCATGAACTGTACAGATATGCAGAATTGATAAATGATAAAACAGGAGAGCATCAAATGCATCAATTCTCATAGGTAATGAATGCTTAATGAGAACTGTGAAGACTTCTCTCGTTTTTTTGAATTTAAGGGGGAGGGGGGGGGGGGGGGGGGACAAAGATAGAACCTACTAAAATCAGTTTTAAAATGAATTCAGACAGACGGATGTATGAAGAAAATGTAAACTTCACAAGTTGAGAGAAGCAAAATAAAATGGACAAGAAAAAAGTTGAAAAGTGGAACAGCATACAGGAACAGGTGCAAGACCAGAAAGGCGCCTAGCAACAGCACCGTCTAACTTGGAGTATTCTTCTGATAACACAACAGCAATCATCCTATCATCCTCGGTGTCCGGATGACTGCTCCAAGAGGAAGAGGTAGAACTTTCACCCATGTGCTGAGCTCCATTCCACATAGTGTAACTCAAGCCGAAACAGAGAACCAGTCCTCGGTATAAACCAACTAAAACAGGTGCTGAATACTAAACTGCAAGAGCAAGAAGCTTAACAGAATGAGTACCATCCTTAGATGCGGAAGTAAAGACATAACCATATATTTGACCGCTGGAATTCATTCAATTACGATCACATTATAGTCACGTTAAGAAAGACTAATCGGAAAAAAAAACAAGCAAGAAACACACACAAAAACCCCATCCATGCAAGTGATTGGCCAAGATTGTAATTAGATTGTTTTTCATAATAAAATCAAACCCGGGCATCATTCTTTTAAGCAATCTGCCTGTATATAGCAATTATTTAAAGGAAATTCGTTGTCTGAAACATAGTATTGACCTAACAATGAAATTAGGGGTTAAGAAAGGAGTTAAAGGATAAGGCTATCAATAATTAATAAGAAAAGATACATTCGATCCAACAACAAAAACACGACCACATCTACCGAATCTGTTAAAATTTTCACCAAAGGATCTTACAATGTTCAAAAAGTAAATACAAATTAAGACACGAGAAGGAACACATCATCAAGCTTAAAATCTGGATTGAAAATGAACAATAGAAGTCACCGGAGATACGCCGTGATGGATGGTTGCAGCGGCGGCGAAAGATCAAATATTGGTTGGTGGTCCGAGTATTGGAAGGGAGGAACTTATTTATTTATTTATTTATTCTCCTCCTCTGTGACTGCTTCCACAATCGTAAGCGGAAGAGAAGAAAATATGTTATTCTATTCTATTTGGGAGTTGAAAAAAGCGCGTCTTCACATTGTAAAGCCTTTAAAGAGCCCTCCAATAGGTTGAGGGAGGCGGAGGGTTTCCGTGTTCGGTAGTTAGTAGTTGGCTTTCGCGGTTTCTGCGCAACAAGACAGCTCAGCCCCACCCCCCGTGTCGTGTCGTTTTCAGTTTTTATCTTTTCCGCTCAACAAATATCTTTTCGTTTTCTATTTTTATTACTATAAAATCAACCCCGCTATATTTGGTGTGGAAAACTAATCTAACAGACAAGAAAATGATGGAAATGGCAAGAAATAACAACAGAAAGTAATTGTGTTTTTTAGGTGTAAGAAACCGATGATAATCTAAGGCTAATTGCCTAATTTATGGAATTTTGATAGAGTTTTAGCATATGAAGATCAATGTTTCATGATTAATCCCATTTGTATATAAATATTATTTTCTATATTCTATAGTTCTCATAAGATAGCACTTGAAATGTTATCAAACCCCTTCTATCTTTTCATTTCAACTCATTTTTTATTAAATATATAATTATATTTTTTAAATAAATACTGAGATTTAAACACATAGAAAATAAGATAAAATAAACGTCTTTAATCACTATATTAATGAATGAATCTTTTCATTTCAACTCATTTAATCAATGACAATACTAATATTTGCCACATATGTAGTCTAATTTTCCTTAAATTCCACCAACATACTTGATACGAACATAGGAGAATAAAGCGAGCTATTTTAGACCAAAAAAAATGAACTTATTTTTCAATGGTTGGACTACTAATGGATTTATGTCCACCTTTTGAATAAAATTTAAGTATTTTTTGGATCAAAATATTTTCTTATGAAACGATTGATTATTATTATCTTTCTAACGCATCTTGAAACTTCTCGATTAAAAGTTAAAAGTTCAAGATGTATCTAATTTAACAAAGATGGTGTGATCAAAATTTGTCTACGGGTATGAGATTCTTTGGTGTTTATTTTAAATGATTTAAAAATCAGAATTATCATTATTTTGTTTTATAAGATATTTGGATGAATTAGATGTTGGATGTGGCTATATTCAAATTTATCTGTCTGTATTCTTTCATCATTTTTCTTTTAATTTGTTTAAAATTTAAGATCAATACAACCTTGCGCAACTATTGTAATTTGGGAGATTTCTTCATTAAATCCTTCCATTATTAATCCAATTCCAAACTAGTCTACGCCTGAAATTCGGTTTCGTATTTTTCTCCGATTTAATAATCTTCCCGCCCCGGTGACTAATTTAATCTATTAATATTTGAATATGAAAATGTTAGTTGTATTATCGAAAAATTATTGTTTATCTGTTAGAGCAGTATTATCATAGACATTTTTTTATTATCAATTATTACCATGGACATTAAGACTTAAGTTACAAGCAGCTAGGAAAAAGGCCCATGTACCTGGGCGACAAAGGCTTTTTTAGGGTAAACTACAATGGAAGTCAGTCAATTATGAGGAAAGTTATATTTAGATCACCCAATTATTAAAGGTTACACTTAGATCACTCAATTATGGATAAGATTACATTTGGGTCACCCTTTATATTTAAATATATATATATATGTGTATTAGATTGATTAATAATTTCAAATGAAGTATTATAATATTAACGAGGGTATACAAGTGATTTTGAAGAAAAAATGACTAAATTGATGTACTTATTTAAATACGAAGGGTGACCTAAACGTAATCTTACCCATAATTGAGTGACCAAATGTATCCTTTAGTAATTGGGTGACACAAATGTAACTTTACCCATAATTGAGTGACCCAAATATTACTTTTAATAATTGAGTGACCCATATATATTTTTACTCATAATTAAGTGACCTCCGTTGTAGTTTAACTTTTTTTTAAAACTAAACAAAGCCTTTTTCCTTATGCCATAGGACATCCACTGATTTTTATTGTCAAACCTAAACGTATTAGGACCTCAAATTAATTTTAATAATTAGATAGAAAATAATTTTCTCAATTAAAAATGTATATAATCCAAATCTAATTTTATGAAAATCACATCAACTTTATCCTATTAGAATCTATATCTAAATATAATTAATTATATTAGTTTAATTTGTAACCTAACGCGTAGTCTCAGTGAAAGAAGAGGATGTCGTTCATCATAAAAGATTTGAGTTTGAACAACTCTGTTTGCAAGGTGTATGCGTTCAAAATGCTAAGGAAAAGTATCAATAAATATAATACGTAAACATCTTAAGACTATTAAAAAAAGGGTAAACTACATAAATAGTCACCAAATTTTTAGGGTGAATTCACTTTGGTCACCGTACTTTTAAAATATTCGATAAAGTCACTCAATTTTTAGTTTGATTTTAATATAGTCAACAAATTTTTAGTTCGCTTTCAATATGGTCCCCCCGTTACCTTCCGTTAGGAGCTGACGTCATCGTAAAAAATGGGTAAACTACACAAATCATCACTCAACTTTCTTCTCACTCCTATTTTGGTCACTAAAATTTAAAAAAAATCAATTTAATAACTTAACTTTTGAATTGTTCATATTTTAGCAACTATCAAATGACATGTTTATACAAATAAAAAAATTATGTTAATCCTTAAAAAATAATTTGGTTAATTGGTAAATTGAGATTATTCAATTCTCGATCTTATATTGTGCCAGTTAAATTAGATAATCGATTAACCAGTTAACCGAAATATTTAATTCTATAAATATTTTTTCTTTGTTTATTAAAATATCAAATATGATAATATGGTAAATTTAATAATTGTTCGGTTGTGATAAAAGTGTAAAAACAACTAAAAAGTCAAAAAAAAATATGAAAGTTTACACCTATTAAAAAAACTAAAAGGGTATCAAAATCACTAGACTATAAGATAATGTAATGCATAAAATTTAGAAATATTTTATATAATAGATCAGATCGGTTAATCAATTTTGCTTAAAACTGTGAACCGTAACTAAATCAAAATAATTTATTTTAAAAATTTGTACCAAAATCGGGTTTGATTATCTTTAAAAAATTATTTTGGTTAATTGTTAAATTCAAATTATTCAATTCTCAGTCATATATTGTACCAATTAAATCAGATAATCGATTAAATGGTTAATTAGAATATTAGATCCGAGTAATATTTTTTGATTTTGCTTATTAAAATATCAAATATGGTAATATGATAAATTTAATAAGCAAAGTAAAAAAATCATTACCCGGTTTTTTTAAGGATTAAATAAATTTTCTATTTGTATAACTATGTCATTTGAGAGTTGTCAAAATATAAACAATTCAAAAGTTAAGTTATTAAATTGAAAATTGTTAAACTCTAATGACCAAAATAGGTGTGAGAAGAAAGTTGAGTGATGATTGGTGTAATTTACCCATTTTTATTAAAGAAAAACTAAACCTAACGTCAACTTCTAACGGAAGGTAACGAGAGAGACTGTATTGAAATTGAACTAAAAGTTAGGCGATTTTATCAAATATTTTAAAAGTACGGTGGTCAAAATAAATCCGTCTTAAAAATTCGGTGATCATTTATGTAATTTACCCTTAAAAAAGGTTTTGCCATCGACATTAACAAAATACATAAATTATGATAGACTTCAAATTAAAAAATAATTGAATTTAAAATCCACTAATTAATCGGGTGATTAAAAATATTCATATTATTTAATTTTGGGTTCAAATCTCGACATTTACCTTAAAAATATAAATATTTCTCTATCAAATAATAAGAATTGGATTTGGGTGTTTAATTAATGATTAACAAACAATCTCTTGTTTGTTACTTTTATTTACTTTAACGAAATTAAAAGAAAATGCGAAATAACTCATAAGTGTCCAAGTGGAAAAGTGAATGATATTCATTTAAAGTGACACAAGTTTAAATCACTTTGGCCTTGTTTGGCAATTAGCGGATAGCGGATTACATTAGCTGATAGCTGATTGCATTAGCTGATTTGACTAGCGGATTGTATAAAAGTGTTTGGTAAAATTAACGGATATTTGATAGCTGTTAGATTATTTAAACAAGCAAAATGACATATAAGGACATGATTATATTCAATATTTGTTTAAAAAGTTTATAGTTATCAATATTTTGTATCTAATTAATATTAATTAGATTTATAAAATTATTTTTAATATAACTTTTCTAAACATATTTGAATGATTTATATATTAATTTATTATTTATATGATTATTTTAATATAATATAATTAATTAATAAATTTAAATACACATATAAATATGTGATAATAAAAAGAAAAAAAATAAATATGATTAGCTTATAAATAAGGTGATAAAATATTTAATTTAGGTTATTTTGAGATTTTTGGTAGCTGATAAGGGTAAAAGAGTCTTTACAACTCTAATATCAAACCTCTAATCTCAAAAATCTTCTATTATGAGTTTTTTCAAAATTAGCAATTTTACCCTAATCCACTTTTTCAATTCGTTATTCACCAAACAATAATATTAGTGAGTTTGACTGGTCAAACCTTTAATTTTTGCCCAAATCTCTCTCTATCAAACATGACCATTATCTAAAATATATGTCTTTTGTCAAAAAAAAAAAAATTATATATGAACAAATACTAAACATATAATCCCTTTTAAACAATTAAAAAAAAACACGAAAAACCATCAATGTTGTAAATAAAGTGAATGTAAAATATCTAGTAAGCACGGAAAGCAATGAAGATGGACTATGGCCTATGGGTAGGAACCAAAAGAAGAGAAGTAATGAAGATGTGGCTTCACAGCTACCAAAATTTAAGTAGCCCGTCCCACACCCACGTGGCCTCTAGCTGCCCGTCCACCCAACCTACCAGTGTTTCTTTTTCCTGTATAAATAACCCAGCCACCTGGCCCATGGAACTCACCCTTCTTCTCCTTTTCCGAAGCCCAACTCAACGTTACTGCCCCTTTCACTGTTTTCAACATTTCTCTCGCCCGACATTCTTCTTAATATCCTATTCCTATACTATCTAGTTAAATCCGATGGCAGAAACTTCCGTGGAGGAGATCAGAAGGGCACAACGAGCCGAGGGTCCGGCAACCATTCTCGCCATCGGCACCGCCACTCCTCCCAATTGCGTTTCCCAGGCTGATTATCCGGACTACTACTTCCGTATCACCAACAGCGAACACATGACAGACCTCAAACAAAAATTTAAGCGCATGTGTATGTCTAATACCTTTATTTGCTTTACTTGGTAGTTGGTATAATAAATTTACATGACAAATATATTGTACCATATGTTATGTTTTGTCTCAACAGGCGACAAATCTATGATCAAGAGCCGGTATATGTATCTGACTGAGGAAATTTTGAAGGAGAATCCCAACATGTGTGCGTACATGGCTCCTTCTCTAGACGCGCGCCAAGACATAGTGGTCGTGGAGGTGCCCAAGTTGGGGAAAGAAGCCGCTACCAAGGCCATCAAAGAATGGGGTCAGCCCAAATCTAAGATTACCCATCTTGTTTTCTGCACTACTTCCGGTGTAGACATGCCCGGTGCAGACTACCAACTCACCAAACTTCTTGGATTGAGGCCCACCGTGAAGAGGTATATGATGTACCAGCAAGGCTGCTTTGCTGGCGGAACCGTGCTCCGTCTCGCCAAGGATCTGGCCGAAAACAACAAGGGCGCTCGTGTTCTCGTGGTCTGCTCCGAGATCACAGCTGTCACTTTCCGTGGACCCTCTGACACGCATTTGGACTCCCTAGTGGGGCAAGCACTTTTCGGTGATGGCGCTGCAGCTATCATCGTAGGTGCCGACCCTGACACCAAGATCGAACGTCCGGTGTTCGAACTTGTATCAGCCGCTCAGACGATCCTGCCGGACTCGGATGGAGCCATCGACGGACACTTGCGTGAGGTTGGACTCACTTTCCATTTGTTGAAAGATGTACCGGGGTTGATCTCGAAGAACATAGAGAAAAGCTTGGTAGAAGCCTTCTCGCCAATAGGCATTCAAGACTGGAACTCAATCTTCTGGATCGCTCACCCCGGCGGCCCTGCCATACTCGACCAAGTGGAAGCCAAATTGGGTCTTAAAGAAGAGAAACTGAGGGCGACACGCCATGTGCTGAGTGAGTTTGGCAACATGTCGAGTGCATGTGTGTTGTTTATCTTGGATGAGATGAGAAAGAAATCGTTGGAAGAAGGGAAGGGCAGCACCGGTGAAGGGCTGGAGTGGGGTGTTCTTTTCGGATTCGGCCCAGGTCTCACCGTCGAAACTATTGTGCTGCATAGCATCCCCACGCAACGCAACTCACTTCTTGTTGAATGAGAAACAAGTGAGAGTCACTGTTTGTTGTTGGGGAGAAATCATTATCAAACCATGAAAACTTAATTTGGCATGGTGTTTACCTATTCTTATGTTTGTAAAACATATATGTAATGTGAGTATGATCACCTATTCCCCTTAAATTTGAAACGAGTCTTTTACCTGCCGGGTGCCTTCAAAAATCGAATTTGAAGGTTGAGAAAAGTACTGTGCATCTGTTTTCTATAACCCTGCAATTCCAAGGTATTAAATATTAATATCAGTTTGTATGTGCTGTTGCCTTCTTTCTCATCGTCATCTTCTCTTCTTCTCAACTCAACATGTATATATGGTATAGTAAATAGTAATATTACTTGGTACTGTAGTTTTGGAGAAATTATTTTATGGATCCGGCTCATATGTCATTCATTTATTCGTAACTAACTTTTATGTAACTACTCACTCCCTATTTACATGTCATAAAAAGTAAGTTCACATAAGATCTCCAAACTATGACATCTATTCTAAATTGGTCCCTAGACTTGAAAATGTTCTAAACAATCTTCAAACTATGACCCTCGGTCTAAATTGATCTTTAAAATTTTCAAACATTTTATAACAACCCTCAAACTATCAATATAATTCCATTTTAAACCTTCTATTAACATGACATTAACTCTACTGGTTAAAACCTTAATATGTTTTTGAAGGTCATGAGAAGTGAACCTGTAAACTTATAAAAAAAAATGTAATACTATGTTTTTGAAGATGTCCTGGGATTTTTTTTTTGAAGGTCACGAGTTCAATTCTCATGACCTTTAAAAATATATTATTTTTAACTAGTACAGATATTGACATGTTAATGGAATGATCAAGATTGAATAATACTGATATTTTGAGGACTAATATATAATATTATAAAATTCAGGGATTAATTTAGAATATATTATAATTTAGAGAGTGATCATATAGAATATTTTGAAGTTTATGGACCAATTTAAAATAAAATCATAGTTTGGGATCTCATATGCAACTATCTCTTATTTATTTGTCAAAGAACTAGGCTAGAAGATTATTGCAATTCAGAATGCTATTCTTTTCTAAATTAAAAAAAAAATATCTATAAATACGTTTCAGAAATACAACAACAATAATATTTTATTTAACATTTAGTTGTTAAAACGCATTTGTTTTGTGTTGTTTTTTACTCGTGAATTGAATTGCTAAATTTTAAGTTTAACGATAAAACTTAAAATGCGATATCTTTATTTTTAAATAGTATGCATGTGATTACAAGATAGTATATTTTTATATATATTTTTAATTTTTTGTTAATGCACACACCTTATATACAAAACGATTAAACCCGGGTCTATTAAGATAAAAATTATTATTTTTTCCATTTAAACTATTTGTTAGGTACAAAATGCAATTTTTTTTATAAATTGAATAAATATTAACCTAATAATTAAAGTATGAATTTCAAAATTTTAATTAAAAATTATAAAAACTCTTTATAGCACAATATATGAATATTAGAATATGAAATAAGAAGGAAATAAAAGATTGCTTTAGTACATTTTTGTGCGACTTTCCATCTAATCTCATTATGAATTTTATTTATACAATTTTCTATATTTGTTAATTTTATAGGGTATATGTTTGTTCTTAAACATATTGGCTCTGTTTGGCAATTAGCATATTTTATTAGCTGATAGTTGATTGCATTAGTTGATTTGACTAGCGGATTGTATTAGCTGATTGTATAAAAGTGTTTGGTAAAATTAACTGATAGTTGATAGTTGTTAGATTATTTAAACAAATAAAATGTAATATAAGAACATTTTTATATTCAATACTTGTTTGAATAGTTTATTAGTGATCAATATTTTGTATCTAATTATTGTTAATTAGATCTATAAATTTTTTTTGATACCATATAAAATTATTTTTAATATAACTTTTCTAAACATATTCAAATGATTTATATATTAATTTATTATTTATATAATTATTTTAATATAATTTAATTAATTAATAAATTTAAATACACATATAAATATGTGATAATAAAAAGAAAAAAGTAAATAGGATTAGTTTATAAATACGGTAAGAAAATATTTAATTTAGGTTGAGATTTTTGGTAACTGGTAAGGGTAAAAATGTCTTTACAACTCTAATATCAAACCTTTGTTCTCAAAAAGCTCATATTATAGGCTTTTTCAAAATTAGCAATTTCACCTCAATCCGCTATTTACCAAACAACAATATTAGAGGATTTGACTGGTCAAACCTCTAATTATACCCTAAACATCTAATTTTTGCCAAAACCTCTCTTTACCAAAAAGAGTCATATTGGCCATGTTTGGAAATTAGCGGATAACGAATTGCATTAGCTGATAGCTGATTTGACTAGCGGATTGTATAAAAGTGTTTGGTAAAATTAACTGATAGCTGATAGCTGTTAGATTATTTAAACAAATAAAATGACATATAAGGACATGTTTATATTCAATACTTGTTTGAATAGTTTATCAGTTATCAATATTTTGTATCTAATTATAATTAATTAGATCTATAAAATTATTTTTAATATAACTTTTCTAAACATATTCAAATTATTGATATATTAATTTATTATTTATATAATTATTTTAATATAATTTAATTAATTAATAAATTTAAATACACATATAAATATGTGAAATAAATAGAAAAAAGTAAATAGAATTAACTTATAAATGGGGTGAGAAAATATTTAATTTAAATTATTTTGAGATTTTTGGTAATTGATAAGGGTAAAATAGTCTTTACAACTCTAATATCAAACCTCTAATCTCAAAAAGTTCATATTATGAGTTTTTTCAAAATTAGCGGTTTCACCCCAATTCGCTCTTTCAATCAGTTATTTACCAAACAACAATATTAGCGGATTTGATTGGTCAAACCTCTAATTATGCTTCAAACCTCTAATTTTTTCCCAAGCCTCTCTTTATCAAACATGGCCATTATATATATATATATATATATATATATATATATATATATCAAAAGAAATTATTGTATATATTATTGAAATTTTTTCGGGTGGAACATAATTCATGCAAAAAATAAAATACTGTTAAAAGAATGAGTTAAAAAAATTTCATTCATTTCATTATAATTTTACAAAGGATACATCCAGTTTATATACAGCATAAACTAACAACTAAACTGAATTAACAAACTAACTAATCAGCTTAACTAACTTTCAACTAACTTTAACACTCCCCTCAAGTTGGAGGGTTAAAAACATTTTTAATCCCCAACTTGCTCAATAAGTAATTGTGTTGCTGAACTCCTAGAGCTTTGGTCATGATATATACAATCTGCTCTTCTGATGATATGTACTCTGTTTTCAGCATTCCTTCTTGTATTTTGTCTCTCACAAAGTGACAATCAATTTCTATGTGTTTCATACGCTCATGAAACACAAGATTTGTTGTAATTTGTATGGCAGCCTTATTGTCATAGAAAACAAGTACATGCTCTTTATACAACACACCAAGCTCATTTAATAATCCTTTCAACCAGATTATTTCTGCTGTCGTCATGGCCAAACTTCTATATTCAGCCTCAGCTGACGATCTAGCAACTGTATTTTGCTTCTTGGATTTTCAAGAAACAGGGAGCTTTCATTTCTGATACAGTACTCAGTTACTGACCGTCTTGACATCGGACAAGAAGTCCAATCCGAGTCACAAAACGCTTCGATTTTACAATCATTTGAAGCCTTCAACAGAATCTCTTGTCCTAAAATTCCCTTTATGTATCTCACCACTCTAAGTGCAGCTTCAAAATGTGATAACTTTGGACTTTGCATAAATTGACTTAAGTGGTGAACTGCAAAAGTAATATCTGGTATTGTGTGAGTTAAGTAGATTAACTTGTCTATCAACCGTTGAAAGACTAATTTGTCTTGCAGTAAAATATCAGCAGACTTATGTTGCACACCTTCACCATATTCTGGAGTAGTTAGTTTCAGATTCTGCTCTAGAGGAGATAAAGCTGGTTTTGCTCCTCCCAATCCTGTACTCTCAATAAGTTCTAGAGCATACTTTCTTTGATTGACTACTATCCCATCTGATGATCTTAAAACTTCTAACCCTGGAAAATATTTCAATTCCCCCAAATCCTTCATCTTGAAGCTTCGATTTAAGAGTTCTTTAAGCTGAATAATCATCACATGATCATTTTCAGTGACAACTAAATCATCCACATATATAAGAATAATTACAAGCTTTTCTTGCTGCCTTTTGACAAAAACAGAATAATCATGTCTACTTTGTTCATAACCAACATTCAGCAATGTTTCAGAAAGTCTCAAATTCCATTGCCTCGATGCTTGTTTGAGTTCATAGAGAGACTTTTGTAGTCTGCAAACCAAATTCTCACCCTGACTGCAAAAACCCTCAAGTAAAGACATATACACTTCTTCATTAAGAGACCCTTGTAAGAAGGCATTATGAACGTTGTAGAACTAATGTTTTAATATAATAATTGAAAAATGTTTTGGACTAATTTAAAAAGAATTTAAAACTTGGTTTTAAGTCCAAACAACTTGAAATTATGTTTGAGATATTTTAGAGGGTTTTTGGCAATGTTTTTACTAATTTTAAAGAGCCAAACTAGACTTTTCAAGCTATCCGTATCGATACGGTTGTACCCGTACCGATACCTTTTTGCCCCAGTTTGGTCACTGCCAAAACCTGTATCGAAACAGGCTTGGCCGTTTCGATACGGATCGGGATCGTTTCGATACGCCTGGTAAGCGTACTGATCCTCTTTCAACCACCCCAACGGCTATTTTCCCAACGGTCATTTAAAAGTGAACCCGTACCGATACGCCCTCAAGCGTATCGATACGCCTAGGCTAGCAAGAGCCCAACGACTAGTTTCTGATGAAGGTCGTACCGATACAGATCCAAGCGTATCGATACGGATGGCTGCATAACAACATTTATGAAGGGAAATAAAGTCCTCAACGACTCCATATCATCCCCAACGACTATAAACTCAATTGGGAGTATAAAAGGGACCTCCAAGCATCTTGTAATGGTTAATGCTTCAATTGTTACAACATTATGATGTCAAAATTTGTCTAAAGCTTAAATTGTTTATTTCTTGCTTAGACAACACTTGTGAGCTTACATTGTTAAATTTACTCAAGTTTTTAGGTTTTGGGTGAGTGCTTAGAATTGCAAACAAACACCTTTTAGAGGGATTTCTAGTTTGCTAAGTCTTTCTTTGTAAAGAGAGTGTTCCTTCAAGCTTTGGGTAGAAAGCTTTGAGGGTTGTAACGGTTTCCTCCTAATCCGAGAAAAGGGGACGAAATTCATAGTGAATTTGTTTGGAAATCCTTAGTGGGGAGCTAAGGTAGTGGATGTAGACCTTGGTTAGAAGGTTGAACCACTATAAATCCTTGTGTCAAATTGCCTATTTTTCACCTCCCACTAAAACACCCAATAATTCAACTTCTCCGCACTTGGTGTACAAGAACGGTTGATCGAATCGAGCCCCCTAAATCTCAACAATTAGTATCAGAGCTTGGCTCAATCGAAGGGGATTCACATCCTATTGAGAAGATCCGGCAAGCTCGATCAATATTTCACCAACCGGCTCAATGGCACAATCAATCGACAAACCACCTTTCTTCGACGGAAACCACTATGCCCATTGGAAGATAAAGATGAAATTCTTCTTGAAGTCAAGAGATTACAAGCTATAGGACATAGTTGAAGATGGTCCGTTCATGCCTCAAGGAAGCAAAGCGGAATGAAGTGTCGACGATCGTAAGAAGATGAAGCTTAATTGCAAAGCCTTGCACATGCTCTTTTGTGCTTTTGGCCCAACCATCTATGAGAAGATGTCTTCTTGTGAGAGTGCCAAGGAGGTATGAGACAAGCTTGAAGTCACATACGAGGGAACCGATGAAGTCAAGGAGACCAAGATTGGGCTCCTAACCTTAGAGTATGAGAACTTCAAGATGGATCCGGAAGAGAACATCGAGAAGATTTTTTATAGGTTCTCCACTATCACAAATGGTCTTAAAGGTTAAGGAGAAGCCATCCCGGAAGAGAAGCTTGTCCGAAAGCTCATCTACCCCCTTCCCGAGTCATGGGACTCAAAGAGGACCGCCGTCATCGAATCCAAGAATCTCAAAACCTTGAAGCTTGATGAACTCATGGGGTCTCTTCTCACTCACCAAATAATGAAGAAAAACAAAGAAGATGAGAAGAAGAAGGAAAAGATTAGAGCGATGGGGAAGAAGAAGATCATGGAGCTAGGCATCAATGCTAGTGTCGTAGCTCTCAAATCCTCCACATGCCATCATGTAGATTCAAGTGAGGAGGAAAGTGAAGATGAAGAGATGACCTATCTCTTCAATAAATTTGCCCGGTTCATGAAGAGCAAAATTGAAAAATCCAAGCATGAATCGATGAAGAAGATGAAGGACTCCCACAAATCCAAAAAGAATGGATCATCTTCAAAACAAGCATATGTGGCCACATGGAGTGATGAAGACTCCACCGATGATGAAGTAGCCCACATATGCTTGATGGCCCTCAATGAGGGGGAGGTAACTTCTAACTCATCTATTTCAAATTCTTATACCTTTGATGAGTTGCAAGATGCCTATGATGATTTGCTTTTGGAATTCAAGGCATCATTTTCCAAGAACAAAAAGTTGATTTCAAAAATAAAAATTGAAAATGATTTGCTTTCCAAAAAAAATCTTGAACTTGAAGCAAAATTGAAATATTTTGAACAAAAATGTCTTGATTTACAAAATTTGCTTCTTAAAGTTCAAAAAGAAAAAGATTTGATTTCCAATGAACTTGAAAAGAAAAATAATCTTGGAAAATCAAATTTTTATGTAAGACAATCTAGTGCCCCTAGATTTGTGAATGGAAAATGTTTTAGAAGTGTTTGGGTCCCAAAAGGACTAACCACTTCAACTAAAAAGGATGAAATTGAAAAATCGATTCCTAAGGGGACTAAATTTTGTGCTACTAATGTCTATGGATCCAAAGCAATTTGGAAACCACAAATTACTTGATTGTCTTTTGCTAGGTGTGATGGAGAGTGATCGACAAGTCAAACTTTGAGGGGGAGCTCCATGCACACATAGGAAGAACACTTGAAGAAGAAAGGCTTCACATCATCCCTTGAGTTCAAGTGTGGTAAACTCTAGTTGCTTTTGCTTTTATTTGATTATTTTTTTCATTTAAGTCAACTAGTTAATCATATATGTTGAACTAACATTCTTATGATGTTTTGAGTAAGGGGGAGCCAATTTTAAACCAAAATTTTAAGTGTGTCAATTTTTTTACCTCTATTGTTATTTTGAAACTTAATGTCTTAAATTCTTTTTGATATAAAAAATGGGGAGAAATGGTTTGAAAAATTGAATTTTCAAATGAATAAGGGGGAGCTTTATTTGATTTCACATCTTCAATCTCTTATTCACATTTTTAAAGTTAAAGGGGGAGAATCCCAAACAATTTTTCAAGTGAGTTTTATTATATCAAAAAGGGGGAGATTGTAGAACTAATGTTTTGATATAATAATTGAAAAATGTTTTGGACTAATTTGAAAAGAATTTAAAACTTGGTTTTAAGTCCAAACAACTTGAAATTATGTTTGAGATATTTTAGAGGGTTTTTGGCAATGTTTTTACTAATTTTAAAGAGTCAAACTAGACTTTTCAAGCCACCTGTATCGATACGGTTGTACACGTACCGATACCTTTTTGCCCTAGTTTGGTCACTACCAAAACTTGTATCGAAATAGGCTTGGCCATTTCAATACGGATCGGGATCATTTCGATACGCCTGGTAAGCGTACCGATCCCCTTTCAACCACCCCAACGGCTATTTTCCCAACGGTCATTTAAAAGTGAACCCGTACCGATACGCCCTCAAGCGTATCGATACGCCCAGGCTAGTAAGAGCCCAACGGCTAGTTTCTGATGAAGGTCGTACCGATACAAATCCAAGCGTATCGATACGGATGGCTACAAACAACATTTATGAAGGGAAATAAAGTCCTCAACGGCTCCAAATCATCTCCAACGACTAGTAATGACTATAAACTCAATTGGGAGTATAAAAGAGACCTCCAAGCATCTTGTAATGGTTAATGCTTCAATTGTTACAACATTATGATGTCAAAATTTGTCTAGAGCTTAAATTGTTTATTTCTTGCTTAGACAACACTTGTGAGCTTACATTGTTAAATTTACTCAAGTGTTTAGGTTTTGGGTGAGTGCTTAGAATTGCAAACAAACACCTTTTAGAAAGATTTCTAGTTTGCTATGTCTTTCTTTGTAAAGAGAGTGTTCCTTCAAGCTTTGGGTAGAAAGCTTTGAGGGTTGTAACGGTTTCCTCCTAATCCGAGAAAAGGAGACGAAATTCTTAGTGAATTTGTTTGGAAATCCTTAGTGGGGAGCTAAGGTAGTGGATGTAGACCTTGGTTAGAAGGTTGAACCACTATAAATCCTTGTGTCAAATTGCCTATTTTTCACCTCCTACTAAAACACCCAATTATTCAACTTCTCCACACTTGGCGAGCAAGAACGGTTGATCGAATCGAGCCCCCTAAATCTCAACAAGCGTCCATCTGATGAAGAGGCCAATGAAACATGGTAGCAAGAGAAAGCACTATTCTGACAGTGACCATTTTTGCTACGGGAGAGAAGGTATCATCATAATCAACCCATTCCCTTTGAGTGTAGCCTTTCGCAACAAGACGAGCCTTATAGCGCTCCACATCTCCCGAAGCTTTATATTTGATGCGATAAACCCATTTACAACCAATGAGAGTTTTTCCAGAAGGCAAAGAAACTACTTTCCATGTATCATTAGATTCCAAAGCCAATATCTCTTCTTTCATGGCCTGAACCCACAAGGAATTTTTAATGGCCTCGGAATAGAAAGTAGGTTCAACAAAAGAAGATGAAGATAAAAAACTTGTGTATGAGAAAGCAAATGGTTATAAGAAATATAGTTAGAAATATGATACTGCCCTTTAACTGTTGAAGAAAAATGAGATGGATTGAAGGTGACAAAATCTTGCCACCTAGCAGGTGGTCGTATTACTCTAGTTGATCGTCGTGAAGGATGAGAAATATGAGGAATTGGAACATCAGAAGTATGAATGGGAGAAGGAACAATAGATGGTGAAGAACTAGAAGTGAGAGGAACAGGTGAAATAGGTTCTGGTTCAGGTATAGAAGCATCTAGAGAAACCGGTGCTGGTTCTGGTTCATGAGCTGAAACAAGTTCTGGTTCACTTGTTGAAACTGAAGAATCATGTGAAGTAGGAGAGTCAAGAATTAAAAAATTAGAATCAGGAAGCAAACATGATTCTGGAAAGAAAAAAGAAAGAGCATTTGAAGGAAAAGAGAAAGGAAAGATGCTTTCATGGAAAACAACATCTCGACTTACAAAGAATTTTTTAGTATTAAGACTAAAAAGAAGGTAACCCTTCTGTGTTTGAGAGTAACTCATAAAAACACAAGGTACAACACGAGGGGCAAATTTATCAGAATTATTCAATTTGGTAGCATATGCCAAACAACCAAACACTCTTAAGTGAGAAAGAGAAGGAATTTTATGAAAGAGAAGCTCAAAAGAAGTTTTCCAGGAGAGAACAGAAGAAGGAAGCAAATTGACTAAGTAACAAGCTGCAGACACACATTCACCCCAGAATTTAATAGGCAATTTAGACTGAAAACGAAGAGCTCTAGCAACTTCAAGTAGATGCTTATGTTTGCGCTTAGCCATCCCATTTTGCTGAGGTGTATAAACGCAACTACTTTGATGAATTATTTCAAGAGAGGAGAAAAATGAAGAACATTCAGAGCTAAAAAACTCTGAACCATTATCACTACGTATGGTTAAAACAGTGGCAGCAAATTGAGTTTTAACCATGACAATAAAGTTTTTAAGGCTAAAATAGCATATGATTTCATTTTTAACAAGTGAACCCAAGTCATCCTAGTAAAATCATCAACAACAGTGAGAAAGAAACGATGCCCTGAATGTGTTGAAATACGATAGGGACCCCACAAGTCAATATGAATTAATTCAAAGGCTTTTTGAGACCTAGAAGTGCTAAGAGGAAAAGGGGTCCTGGTTTGTTTAGCTAAGAGGCAAATAGAGCAATCGCTAATATGATCAACACGAAAATTATCAGAGACGAAAAGTTTATGCATTTTATTCAAGGATGTATGGCCTAAACGCGCATGCCACAACTTTGTATTATCAACAGAAGATTGACATATAACAGAATCAGAAACAAAACTTTCAGAATTGGAAACAACAAAAACCTGGGGTAAATTTTGAGAACAATCAACAAAAATAGACCGAAACTGGTACAAGTTGCCAATCATCCTGCCAATCCCCCTCATCCTTCCAGTGGAGTGTTCTTGAAGCAAACAAAATTGTGGATAAAAAAGAACAGCACAATTCAAGTCAGATGTGAGTTTAGAAATCGAAATAAGATTGTAATGGAAATCAGGAACAAATAAAACATCATGCAGGTAAAGGGTTTTAGTAAGAGCAACAGAGCCAATATGGGTTATAGGGACAGTTTTACCATTTGGGAGTCTGACAGATCTGGAATTCAAAACACATGAAATAAGATTTATTAAACTATTGAAATCAGAAGACACATGGTCAGTAGCTCCAGTGTCGAGGATCCAGGTAGAAACACCATGGTCAAACTTACAAGATGATTGTTACCTGCCACATTAACAGCTGATTCAGAAGGAATCTTCTTGAGCAAATTCAGTATCTGATTGTATTGTTCTTGGGAAAAAGATGGAGCCAACGGTGCTGGTGAAACCATGACTTGCGAACTGGAATCAGTATGAGGAATAACAGAAGTATCACCAGTTGTAGTCATAGCAACTTGAGAATCTTTTTTTCTTGTGAACCGAAAATCTGATGGAAAACCCACAAGATGATAGAAATTTTCTTTCTTGTGGCCTTTAACACGATAATATTCACAAACTCCATTGAAACGCCGACATGCAAACTGCCCAGAACCAGAATGAGAATACATCACTGTAGAATCGGACAACGGTTTTGGAACTGATAGGTGAATTCTTTGTGACTCCTCTTGAATTAACATAGAATACGCCTCATTAACTGATGGCAAGGGTTTCATGAGAAGAACTTGGCTTCGTATGGCAGAGTAAGTTTCATTTAAGCCCATCAGAAATTGAAAAAGGTTTTGTTGCAAGAGATGTTTATGATTCTCTTCAGAAGCCTCGCAATTACAAGTCGAAAAAGGTACAAGAGCACGATATTCACTCCATAACAATTTTAATCTTGTGAAATAAGCAGAGATCGATAATTCACCTTGAACGAGTGTTGAAATTTCTCGGTGAAGGAAGAAAGTGCGAGAACCATCCACTTTCTCGAATCGTTCCTTCAGATCCGTCCAGACGAGTGCGACACTGGACGCAAACACAATTTCGGCGGACAAATCCTAGCTGACGGCGTTGAGTATCCAGGAAAGGACAATTGCATTACAACGATCCCACTAAGACTCCAATTGCCCAGTGAAATCAACACGGCGACATCTTCCATTGATGAGCCCTAACTTGTTCTTCGCAAGTAAGGCTATTTGCATCGGGCGACTCCAGACGATGTAATTTTCAGCGCCAGTGAGTTGATGTGAAACCAAGAGAGTTTCCGGAGTGTCGGATGGATGAAGATACAAAGCGTGATTGAAGTCTACGGTGGTTGAAGCTTCCGCCGGCGACATCGCAGCAATCGTGAAAAAAAAAAAGAGAAAAGAAATTCCCAAAATACAGAGAAGAGAGATGAAACGACGAGAATGATAGAAAAAAAAACGGTTATCAGGCCTAACAAAGAAATGGGCCAGACTACCCAAAAATATCTTGGGCTCTAGATACCATGTTAAAAGAATGAGTTGGGAAAAATTTCATTCATTTCATTATAATTTTACAAAGGATACATCCAGTTTATATACAGCATAAACTAACAACTAAACTGAATTAACAAACTAACTAATCAGCTTAACTAACTTTCAACTAACTTTAACAAATATTAAGTCACAAACATAGTTTAACCATTTTTTTAAATAGTTTAAAGGTGGTTACAAGGTAGTATCTATTCATACATATTCTTAATTATTTGACAATGCACAAACACCTTATAGATAGAACGTTTGAACTTAAATCTTTAAAAATAAATATCATCCACTTTTTTATTGAAATCACTTGTTGTATTTATAGTTTAACCATTTTAATTTAACTCAACCACCATAAAAAGTAAAACATTATTTCATCAAAGTTGTAAAATTTTGCACAAATAAAACTACAACCTATTCTCACTCCTCGTGAGGATGAGTAAGTTATACACAAAAAAATGTGTACACCCTTCCACATAAAAAAAACACCAACAAATCACATATCTCGCAACGACCTAGTTTTAAAGCTAAACTTTATTTTTAATTTATCCAGCGCCTATTCATTTATTACAAAAAAAATTAATTACCAATAAATCTTCTACATTGAAATTTACTACTATTAATGAATATTTATTACATTAAATACACTTGAATATCTCTAGCACATATTAATATACATATTCAATTTATCATTTATTATGACTTGGCGAGTCAATTCATGTTTAGTTAGATCTAAGTTGTCTTAATTTTCTATATAAGCTCTGACAATTAGCAGATAGTTGATAGCAGATTACATTAACTGATAGTTTATTGCATTAGTTGATAGTTAATTTATATATTAATTTATTATTTATATAATTATTTTAATATAATTTAATTAATTAATAAATTTAAATACACATATAAATATGTGATAATAAAAAAATAAATAGAATTAGCTTATAAATAGGGTGAGAAAATATTTAATGTAGGTTATTTTGAGATTTTTAGTAATTGGTAAGGGTAAATGAGTCTTTACAACTCTGCCATAAATTTTGCACTTATACTATTTTTTTTACTCCTACAATATGAGTGAAAAATATTATGTCTTAAAATTTATTCGTGCATATAATTATTAGCGAAGTAACAATAAAATTTATATGAATAATTTTATTCAACTTTACTAAGTGATATATTCAAAAAAAAAAAACTTTACTAACCGATGATGCGTCACATGTTTTTTGTGTGCAAAGATGTGTCACACACACATTTTTTTTATAATGTAAATACGTGTCACACGTTTAAAAGAGTCGAAGGACACGAATATGATTAGTTACTAAAGTTAGTATTTTATTAATTTTGTGTATATTTCACCAAGGTTATCATTATACTATGCTTATATTTAAACTATGGAGGACAGACATGTATAATTTTACGAATTCTACATCGTATTTATTTTATTTGGGACGAGTATGGATATAAATTTGATGAGTAGCAGTTGAATGTGGATGATACTTGACGTACATCGAGTTCAAACTATAATTAATTAAGAAGGTATCCGCATCCGCATGCACAGTTTGCAATCCCTATTTTAAACTATAATTAATTGTTTTATAAGAAGGTAATAAATCAATTGAATCGAGTTCAAAGGATTAAATAAGTTAGTAGTTAGGAAGGGTTGAATTCGGTTGACCTGAAGAAAAAGTGAAAGCCCATATGGTTAACTTAAACCACTTAGGTCCAATCAAAATTTACGCATATCTTCTGCTGTACAAGTAGGCCCAAACTTCTATTGAAACCCAAATTAATTAACTCCTAATTAGCTTAAAGACTTCCAAACAAAGAGATTGATGCTTCTGTTCTGCAGCAGCAGAAAGAAACCCAGAGAACGGGCGAGAGATAGAGAGAAAAATGGAAGCAATGGCCGAAGAGAAGACGGAATTCGAAGAATCGGAGATAAAATATGTTAGCTATGGAGGGGAGCATCATCTTCCTCTCATCATGAACTTGGTCGATCAAGAACTCAGTGAGCCATACTCCATCTTCACCTACCGATATTTCGTCTACCTTTGGCCCCAACTCTCCTTCCTCGTAATCTCTTTCCCCCCATTCTTTTTTAGCGTTTACGATATGTGTTTTTTTCTTCTTCTTCCAGAATCCCTTATTTCTCACGCTTTAAACTAAAAGCAGGCTTTTCACAAGGGTAAATGCGTGGGAACTGTGGTGTGCAAGATGGGGGAACACAGAAATACTTTCAGGGGATACATTGCCATGTTAGTTGTAATCAAGCCTTATCGTGGAAGAGGCATTGGTAAATACATATCATTTCTCTTAGATTATTTGAATGGGTTGAATTCTTTTGATTCGAAGTCGAAAATTTGTGTATCCTATGGGTTTCCTGTCAACTGTTGTTCTTGCCTCAATAGCTATGTAGTCGCAAAATTCATGTAAAACGAAGATGCTGAATGACGATGCTTTTGCTTATGTTGCAGCCACTGAGCTCGTTACCAGATCCATCAGAATGATGATGGAATCGGGATGTGAAGAGGTACGGTATCTCTCATCCTTTGTCCTGTTGAATTCATTTGTAAAGATATGAATGTTGAAGCTCATTTCTGTATCGCCAATTTCTGAATTTTGAAATGGCAAGTGCGATTGAAGTATGAATTAAGTCATAATTGGTAATCTCATTCTGTTTAGGAAGCATGAGGTGCAGTGCTAATGTTTTGGTTTAAGTTGAATTATTTAGTTAGTCTGAATATGAATTTCATATTTCGTATATGTTGATGCACATTTATTTGTACACACTGTAAAACTGGTTAATACTGCGGAGATTGCACCACTCGCCGATCAGTTAACCTTGTTCATGTGTTTAAAGACCAGGGGCATTGTCTATTTTTGTGCTATTTGCAGTCTGAACTATAAACTGATGGTTTTGTCTATTTTTATGCCTAGTATATGCCTTCTGAATTTGAACCGGAAACCATATCTATTAGCAAAGTGAAGCTTGAACAGGAATCAGAAACCATGTTATTCGATAAGCTTTGCCCCAACCTTTATCTTCTCTGCATTTGAATTTTATTCCTTTTTTATCAAGATGGCCTCTTTTTCAAAACTTTGATAGTGGTCTAGATATCATAACTCTGATTCATGCTCAATTGGTGATTTCTCAACCTAATAACACCTTTCAGCTATATTTGGCTCGTCCAAAAAGGTAGGAAGGGGTCTAAAATGATGTTACTGTTTACCAAGCAATCTCTGCTGCAATTGGCAAAATTCTTCTAAACCATAAAAATTTGCAAAAACATAATGTTCCGAGTAAATTCTTCACGTTCTTAAGTAGGTGGTATGCCTATCATTATTATTTATTATATGTTTGTAAATATATTTGCAAGTTTAAAATTCATGGGAGTTTCGTGGTGACGGGATTGACCATCATGACATTTATTATGTTGTTGAAGGTCACACTGGAAGCAGAAGTGACAAATAAAGGAGCACTGGCGCTTTATGGGCGTCTTGGGTTTATCAGGGCAAAACGGCTTTTCCACTACTACTTGAATGGCGTTGATGCTTTCCGTTTGAAGCTTTTGTTTCCTCCTCCTCCTCCTCCTCGCCAAGAGTTATAACCTTCACTAAACACTTGAAGAAAGTGCAGTGCTGATGTTTTAAAAAGGTTTGTGATTTAAACTACAGATTTCATAGTTATAGTTGTACTTTCCACCCTTAGATTTGTTCTTTACTGTATCACTTTATAAAATGCTTCAGGATTTTGCTATTTGGTTCTTTTTAATTGAAGGCACTTTTTTTTTAAAGATTAGTATATATAGTAATTTATTTTCATTTACTGTTATAAAATTGATGAATAAAGTTTTCAACTCATAGTGATAGAAGTGAAGACAGGAGATGAAATCTATTCTTAATGTCCAAGGGTGCCCATGTAGGCGTAGACATCACATGCTCTTTAGTCTTTACTCTACTTTGAAAAGATATGTCTAACTAGATGTATAGTTTAAGTTCATACGAGGGATTAAAATGCCTGCATTCTGAATAGAAATCCTCAGCCCTTTTTGGTGATCCTATTTATGCCTCACACTAAAAAAAAATATTTAGAGTTTAGGTTTAAAAGTTTATGATTTAGGGAATTGAATGTATGGTATATTTTTTAAGGTTTAGGATTTAGAATTTAGGGTTTGAGCTTAGAAAAAGATACCGAAAAGAGCCAGGAGATTTTTGTTTTTGCTTACTACATTAAAGTGAACAAAAAATCCTCCATCCTTTTCCGTGCCCCTTTCTATGCCCCACCATAAACCCTAACCTTAAATTATAAATCCCAAACCCTAAAAATATGTCCTATATTCAATTTCTTAAACCATAAACCTATTTTTTAGTATGAGGCATAAATAGGGGCAAAAAAGTCAGATGCTTCCATTTATTTAAAGTGGCTAGTGTGAGTGGTGTGACATTTTCTCTATTTAATCTAAGCTCTTATTGGTTACTTTTAAAAAGAAAAAAAAATACACTTTTGTTAACTATTTTCACTGAGGGTAAATATATGTTATGAAATCTGAATATGATTTAAATTTTAATTTAATATTTTTTCTAATTAAGCACATAAATTTAGTTTTTAATTTAAATTGGCATCTAAATTATGTTTCTTAATTTACTTTGATGTTTGTTTTTTGTGCAATTAGACATTTGGACTTTGTTTTTTTTCAAAGTAGTACCATAACTTGATTTTTTGGTCCATATTGGATTATTTCATGTCTAGATTTATCATCTATGTAGCTCGAGTGGAGTTAGAGAAATTTCAATTTTTTTATATACAATATAAATATTTTTATTTCAAATATTGGACCCCAAAAATCATAAGTGTCAAGTTGAGTAAAAAAGTCTAAGTTCATGTACCAATTTGAACTAAAAAATCAAATTCAAGAACTTAATTAGACCAACAAAGAACTTAGGTATCACAAAAAAGTTCAACCAATAAGTTAAATTTAGACATTGGTTTGAGTTGAGAAATAAAGTTTATAAACATTTATGTCGTACGTAAACTTCGAGAAAAAAAGCTTTCGCAATTCCACAAGTTAGGGGTTTTTCAAAATTTCGCAACATATTCAATGGAATGGAGAGGTAATTTGATTTTTTTTTTCGTGAAAGGTGATAAATTAACCGATAGTATAACAAAAAAAAGTATACTTTGAGTCGTCAAATATTTTATAGTCCACCAAATAGAACGATAATTATTTTATACACGATGATTGTGATTTGTGAAGATTAAGGACAAATTGTATTTATAATGTCTTGTTTATTAATTAAAAAATTCAAATCGGGTAATATGCACATTTAACGAAGAGTTGGTTGGCATTTGACAATAATTTTGGTAGATTTCCTAAAATATGGAAAAGCCCCTCCCACTCTGAAAAATGGAAACCTTCCCTCTCTTCTCTTCCCTCCCCCCTTTTCAAACTTTTAGTACAAGTTTTGCCAAATGAATCCGGATTCCCTGCTTCCCCTGACCCTGGTTTGTGACCTCATCTGACTCACTGAGTCACTCACTCCCAATTCATTGTCTCTTCTCGTCTCCTAACCCTAACTCCCCCCCCCCCCTTCCGTTTCTTCAACCCATTAGATTTTCAAAATGGTGGTTCAGTCTCTGCCCTCCGTGGATACTTCCATCCCATCGCCGGAAAACCCAAGCAAAAGAGTCAAGATCCAGTTAGAGGAAGGTTCCTCGCCCAAGGACGTCGTCCCCGGACAAAGGAGAGTTAGTGCCAGACTTCAAGCTGCCAAACAAAAAGCTGACAAGGAGCTTTTGTTAAAGCGGGGGGTGGACCTCCTGGATAAAAACGGAGCAAGTTGCAGAAAAAGGGTCAATAAGAATGCGGAAAACCTAAATTTAAATCTAAACCTAAATGGTACCAAACAGCTTACTCAGATTTCATCACGTCTGACTGAACCTAAAGTGCACACCGAAAACCTGAACCTTAATCAAAACGGTACCCACCAACTTCCTCGGAGTGAACCCAAGATGACTGTGAAAGTAGCCAAAATGGTGCAACGAGCCGCTAAAATTGAAGAGGGACTAGATTCTACTAGCCATATCAATGCTTCAAATGTGGTTGAGAAGAGTGCACATATTAAGGTGAAGGAGACTTTGAGGTTGTTCAACAAGCATTACCTTCACTTTGTCCAGGTCTGTTTCTGTTCTGGGTCTTATTTTGTTCCTGTCAAACTGGGTTGGAACTCCACTATTCTCGTTTGGTTATTCAATGTGCTATATTTTCACGAGGTTCATCATTTCATATAACTCTAGCATATTTTTTTCTTATACAATTCTTTTATGACTGGTCCCTAGGAAGAGGAAATGAGGTGTGCTGCAGTCAAAGTTAACAAGAAACCCCCGAAGGGAAAAAAGGCAAAGGTGCATAATCACCTTTTTGCTTTGGTTGTTGGTTCTCATGGTTTATAGTATACAAGTTACATGTTTGTTTCCCTGTGCCATCATTTATCTAACTTGGTTGCTCCTTCAACCTGCCTGCATTTGATAATGAAACTTGGATTGATTCTTCCACGTTTGCATCCACACACATTGTTCTTTTAGTTTCGCTGTTAATGTTCAAGTATATGCAGAAAGGAGATGTACCCGAGGCTGATGTCAAGGGCAAGGCCAAGCGACCTGATCTGAAAGCAATAACAAAGGCAAGTTGGTGTAGATGTGCTGCCTGTCAGCGTTCTGTGTTTTCTTGTTTATTCTGATTGTACTGTTTAAGTATCATCTTAGCTTTTATTTTGACCTAACTGGCTAACAAAGGTAAACTTGTAGCGAATCAACTTGCATATTTTCTCCTCTCTTACATTGATTTACATCATATTGTTAGATGGACTCATATGCTATGTTTAATCTGACAAAGGGTTTTCTCATAGTTCCTTGTAAGAATAATATGCTAATCTTATTTGTTTCCCCCTGGCCTCAATATATTGGTGGCTATTTATGGGCTCTACAATAGAACTTCATTGAGTTAATTGTAATGATTGCAAATTTAGAATAATGCTATAAACATTTCCTGGTTATGTTTCTGCTATTCTTATTTTATTTATTTTTGTTTTGTTAAAAGTATGTGATTATGATTTTACTACTAATTTTGATGTTATATGACCTTATGTTCTTCTCAATATTAAAAAAAACATTGCAGATGATGGAGAACAATGAGGTACTTTATCCCGAGAAAAGGATAGGCTGCCTTCCAGGTTTGTTGTGAGAGCTTATATGTCAATGCTTGTGTTAGTTCGCTATTATTTGTTCTTATGGTCATTTCAAAAATCTTGTTTTTTGAGTGTAATAAACTATTCTCTTTGGTGTCTTTAATGTAATTGCAGGCATTGATGTTGGTCATCGGTTTTATTCTCGTGCTGAAATGGTTGCTGTTGGTTTTCATAGCCACTGGTTGAATGGTATTGATTATATGGGACAGTCCTACAGGAAAGGGGTAATACGTTCATATTTTCCAATAGTTTCTACCTTATGCATTGTAAGTGTGCTATCAAGCCTGCCAACCTCCCAAAAAATGGATAAGAATCCAGTTTCTGCAAGCGACTGGTGCTGTTGGTTTTGTTTTATGTTGTCCTGAAGTGCTTTTGGCTATCATTACAAGATGTTATTGCATTAAATATCCCTTGAAGGAAACTTGCTTGAACATAAATTGACATCTAAAGATCTGAGATAGAATCTGGGATAGAATCTTCATTAATGCTGCAATTACCTGGCAGAACCTTATCTTATTTCCCGCCCTTTTAGACCTTTTAGACAGATTTTGTGCTATCAAGCTTGAACATAAATTGACATCTAAATATCCCTTTTAGACTTTTTAGACAGATTTTGTTTTATGTTTTCTCCTTGGGAGTCCTTAATTGGGTTGTTGTTCTCTGAATGAGAGGTTATCTCTATCTTTGTTTACCAAAGAAATAAACAAGAATTTCAGTAACATTCTTGATACAACCATCTCATTAATTTTTACATATTATGCTGTTGAAAATTGCAGGAGTACAATCACTATACATTCCCACTTGCGATAGCTATAGTTTTGTCAGGCATGTATGAGGATGACTTAGATAATGCTGAAGATGTTATCTATACTGGACAGGGAGGGCATGACCTGACTGGTAATAAGCGTCAAATTCGAGATCAAGTTTTAGAACGTGGTAATCTAGCACTTAAGGTGTGAATTTTAAACTTTTATTCTAAGTTCTTGGATGGATGTTAGCTTATCTTGTTGCTAGTCAGAAACTAAATATATTCAATTTTTTTGTAATCTTACTCGGTATATAATCTTAAAATGGACACGGTGCTATAATATGATTACGTTCATGAACATGCTTCATTTGTTATGTCTCTGCTTCATTTGGCTGAATCACAATGTTCATATATGCTTTCTAGCATCACAACTATCATATGTTCGGTTTAAGAACGATAAAAGTTCTGTTCTTTATGTGTGTGCATTTGCATATATGTATGTTTAAAGTAGGAATGTTTTGCCTGGCATCTGATTGGAGGTAATAGTTTCTATGTATTATGGATGTCTTTGTGGGTAAGACAAGAAGTTAAGGGCACCAAAGATGGAATGTTTAAGAGCTCACAATGATGAGTTCCCAGGTTAGGAGCTCTCTTTGGCTAGTTTGGGGGTTAGGAGCTCCCTTTGACAGGTTTCATATATTATTTTTATTATTATTAATAGGCTATTCGTGAGATAGGAAGTGCAACAAGGGTAAGGCTTTACCAATTGAATTAGGTTTTCATGTGAATCACCTGGGAATTTGATCCATAACTCCTGAACTGAACACTATGGCATCTTAAACTTTTAAGTTTGTTGAATGACTTTGTGTTTGTCTTGGGTTAAAGAGAATGTTTTGTATGGTATTTCATTGGAACTTGTGGACTTACTTTCTGCCTGATTTTAATTATAGAACTGTGTGGACCTTGGGGAGCCTGTCAGAGTAATTCGTGGTCATGAATCTGCTAGCAGTTACACTGGAAAAGTGTATACGTATGATGGCTTGTACAAGGTAATTTTATGAACCATTCGTAAGCTTGGGTTTTTGAAGCTGTATGATACGTCTTCATTAGTATAATGTTATATGTTGTGAAAATTGGTTAATTTGCTTTTCTCCTTCGCTCTATGAAATATGATGATTAAAACTATACTCTTGTTCCTAATCCTAATTAATTGTGAACAGTTTGAATTCATCAAATAATATTTGCAGTTCCTTCTGTAATAAATTGGATGGAATATGAGAATGTTTGAGGATTGTTTCATGCTTGATATGAGGTGCTTTATACCTAAGATTCAATAAGATGTAATGCATTTAATTACCTGCACATTATTTGCAGGTTGTTCAGTACTGGGCAGAGAAAGGTATTTCTGGGTTCACGGTTTTTAAATATCGATTGAGGCGGCTTGAAGGACAGCCAATATTAACAACTAACCAGGTTTACTATCTGGTCTATGATTTCATGTGGCTAATTACTCTAATTCTGTGGCGCAGTTATTTTTGGACACAAAGTTATTTCTTTGAATATGATGCTCTGATTGTTCTAGTATACTTTCCCTGTAACTGAACTTCTTCATGTGAACTGTACTCAAGTTTTGAGGAATTGTAGTGTTATCAGTTATGATTTCATGTGGCTAATTACTCTAATTCTGTGGCGCAGTTATTTTTGGACACAAAGTTATTTCTTTGAATATGATGCTCTGATTGTTCTAGTATACTTTCCCTGTAACTGAACTTCTTCATGTGAACTGTACTCAAGTTTTGAGGAATTGTAGTGTTATCAGTTATGTTTTTTAACATAAATGGAGTGGAGTACCTAATGTTGACAGTGACTGACTTCTAAAATCTGGAAAAGAACTATTTGTCATGTAGATCGAAGAGGTTTTAGTGCCAGGGGGTAATTGGTGGGAATAGATGCTGAACACTTTATGAAGTTACATTTTAAAACTTTTGTGAAGATTGTTAAAATACTTTGTTCTCAATTGAATGGCCATATAGGATTTTGGAATTTTCTGTTGATTATTGCAAATTGGTTGTTCATTCTTTTGACAGGTTCAGTTTACCTATGGGCGTGTGCCCAAGTCTTCTTCTGAAATTCGCGGGTATTGAATAATTAACTTTTTTAGAAAGTTACTTCTTGCTGTATGTCCTTATTTCCGGCCTCTCAATTCTATTGTTTTATTGGTTAAGGTTGGTGTGCGAGGACATAAGTGGTGGTCAAGAGGATGTTCCTATTCCAGCTACTAATTTGGTTGATGATCCACCTGTTGCACCGACAGGCAAGCTTGACTTTCTAACATGCTATTTGATTTTCATGAACAATCTAATCAAATGGTATATTGCAAAGGGTTTTATTTTGATGCACAAGCTGTGTAAATTTTTTTTACACATTCCTTTTATAAAATTTAAAATCTAAATCACAAACCCTAGCAACCTAAAACCTAAGCCCTAAATCCTAAACTCTAAATTCTAAATTCTACCCATAAACCTTAAATTATATACCCTACATACTAAACCCCTAAACCCTAACCTAAAACCCTAAACCCTAAACCCTAAACCCTAAAATTAAAGGGCTTGTGTAAACTAAAGTTTACACAAGCTTGTGCATCAAAGTATTTTCCTATTGCAAATATACTCTGGCTGTATGAATGACTACTAGTTTCACAACAAGAGATTCTCTCTTCTCATGACTTGGGGAGTTCGTTGGTTTCTTGCCAATTTTTTTTTTTAATTCATTAGTATTGATGTCTCTTCTTATGATCCAGATCAACCACATCATTCACCATGAGTTTCTAAATCTAGCACTCTTTGTATTCTGCAATTTCAGCACGAATTCTTGTAAACCATATTTCATGTGTATAAATAGTTGATTGATTCCCCTTTCTGATCTTTCTCCTAGTTGGCTTAGCAGCATGATCTGCTGCAAGAGGTCCTTTTTGAAAGTCCAACTATCCTCATTTCTAAGCGATTTTTCCATTCTTTCATCAGTTGTTAGCACTAACTATTTTTCACATGCACAATTGTGTTGCACCTTTCTTATGCTAATGTCACTCTTTTCTTCACTTTTAGCTATCATTTTCTTTTCTCCAACTTGTTCATTCTTTTTAAAATATAGCTTCCATTTGATGCAATGCTGTGCATGCATAAAATCCTATAATTCATTTTTTTCTTTTTTTTCCAGGTTACACGTATTACAAGTCTATGAAAGTTGCCTGCAATATAAAGCTCCCTGCTAATGCTGCTGGATGCAATTGCAAGGGAGCTTGCTGGGATCCCAAGACATGTGAATGTGCCAGGCTTAATGGTTCTGATTTTCCTTATGTGCAGCGTGATGGTGGCAGGTAAAATTTTGAATTAAGAAGGCTTAATACTAATGCCATCCTCTCTCTATTTTTTCTTATTGTTCAAGTTTGTTACTTATTTGCACTCTTCCACTTCTTCAATTCTAGATTAATTGAAGCCAAGCATGTTGTTTTTGAATGTGGTCCGAATTGTGGCTGTGGTCCAAGCTGTGTAAATCGTACATCTCAGAGAGGACTGAGATATCGACTTGAGGTGTCTTATTACATCAAAATTAATTTCTCTGCTCATTCCTTATGATCCTCTGATGAATTCTGGTTGTAACATCTCTTGAATAAAATCCGACTGATGTTAATTGACAGGTTTTCCGTACTCCAAAGAAAGGATGGGCTGTTAGATCTTGGGATTTTATACCCGCTGGTGCCCCAGTTTGTGAATATATTGGAGAACTTACGAGGACAGAAGAGCTTGATAGTGTCTCTGAGAATAATTATATTTTTGACATTGATTGCTTGCAAACTATGAGAGGGCTCGGTGGCAGAGAGGTATAACTGGTCTCTTTAGCATTGTGATGCATCTAGCTTTATGTTTCCGGTTGAGTATTTTGTTCGGTATGATAGTGACATCCAAACGGTCCAATCTAACAATGTATTGAAGTTCGTAGGGAAACATTGTTCTACTGATCTGTGATTTATTTGGTTTTATCAAAGATTAGTTTTTTTAGTCTGCATGTAAGAATGTAATTATTGTGTTTTTCTTTTCCTTGACAGAGGCGACAGCAGGATGGATCTTTGCTAGTGATCCAAAATGAGGACAAAGTTGATGAACAGAGATCAGAGAATGTGCCAGAGTTCTGCATTGATGCTGGTTCTATTGGAAATATTGCAAGATTTATCAATCATAGCTGTGAGCCTAACCTCTTTATCCAGTGTGTCCTGAGTGCACATCAGGATGTTAAACTAGCTCGAGTGATGCTCTTTGCAGCAGACAACATCCCTCCTTTGCAGGTAATTTTCCTACCATTTTGGTTTGTAGAAAGTGAATCACCTTTAAGTTTCTTGGGAACGTGTTTGGCAGCAATTTCTGGATTTTAGCACAGTTTCTTGTATTTGGCTATAAGAAATATGATATTATTTGGAGGACGAGTCAGCTTTTAGGTCTCATGCACCATTGATATATCAATAGGCATTATGATGATTTAATTATATATTCTCCTGTTTGATTAGCTGGATATTTATTTGGGGTGGAGTTTGGAGAGTGACTGGATACTAATTCTATATTGTTGCTTGTAGGAGCTTACTTATGACTATGGGTATGCCCTTGATAGCGTTTATGGTCCAGATGGGAAGGTAAAAAGGATGGCATGCTACTGTGGAGCAGAAGGTTGCAGGAAGCGGTTATTCTAAGTGCTGAAATGTATCTGCATTCTTTTGTGCCCCACTTTACCTGGAAAACTGGTAGGGGGGAAATATCTATAGGAATAGGTCTCCCGTGGGTTTTTGTCCAATGGTGATTGGTTAGGTGCTAGATGTTATGGATCTTTTCTGGCTACAATTTTTTTGTTGCAAGTGTAGAAATCATGTCTTCCTCAGTCCCCTGTACAAGAAACACACTAGATACTGATTATATCATTTCATGGCTCAAGGGACTTGATGAAAAAGAAGAGCAACATTTTTTTTGTTGAAAATCACTACAATGTAATAGTGCTATTTCGATATCTATGATGTATGCTTACATCGGTCATTGTGCACTTGTACTCTTAAGTTTCGTTTAACATTGCTTTTTTTAAACTAGCTTTTGGCTTTAAAAACTAGTTCGTGGCCAAAAAGCTTTGCTAAACAGTTAGTTTTTAAAAGAAAAAAAAATTACTTTTGGAAAGTGATTTTTAACTCAAATGCAAAAGATAAATTTTTTGGCTTTTGGGTTGTAGAAGTGATTTTAAGAGCTAAATATTACAATTTTAGTCTTAATTTGTTATTGTGTTTATTTATAATTCTCTACGAAGATATAATTATATAATTAATAATTATTTTTTAATTTTAAATTAATATATATTTATTCATGTCAAGTTTTTTAAATAAAATATTTAAAATTTATTATATTTTTATGAAACACGTACAATTGTTAAAAAATATGTTTATTAAAAAAATATTTTTATATTTTTATAATAATTTAAATTGATATATTTGATAGGATAAATATTCTATACACAGCCGGTGGAAACTTTTAGTTTCCACAAGCGCCTTAATTTTAGGGTCTAGGGACTTAGTTTAGGGTGTAGGGTTTAGGGGTTTAGGTGTAAGAGGTTAGAATTTAGGGATAGTTGTTTTAATTTAAAGTTTAGAGTTATAATTTAGGGTTTATAGGTTAAAACCTAAATCCTTACCATATTACCCTAAAAACTAAACCCTAACCTATAAACCCTAAATTATAACCCTAAACTTTAAATTGAAACAACTATCCCTAAATTCTAAAGCTCTGCACCTAAACTCCTAAACTCTATACCCTAAACTAACACCCTATACCCTAAAACCAAGGCGCTTGTGGAAACTTTTAGTTTCCACCGCCAGTGTATAGGATATTAATCCTATTTGATATATTATAACATTAGATAATTTGAATATATACAAGCGCTTGTGGAAACTTTTTTACACAAGCGTCTTAATTTTAGGGGTTAGAGACCCCGTTTAGGGTTTAAAATTTAGGGGTATAAGTGTAGTAGTTTTGAATTTAGGAATTGTTGATAAAATTTTAAGTTTAGGGTTAAAATTTAGGGTTTATAGGTAAAAACCTAAATCCCTACACATATTACTCTAAAACTAAACCCTAACCCTAAACTCTAAATTCTAACCCTAAATTCTAAATTCTAAACATGAACCCTAAATTCTAAACATTTACACTAAAACCCCTAAAATCTAAACCCTAAGCCCTAACCCTAAACCCTATAATTGAGGCGCTTGTGGAAATAAAAAATTTCCACCGCTAGTGTATAGGATATTAATCCTATATATATATATAAATGAGAAAGTATATGTTATGTTTATAACTATCGCGTTTGTCCTGTTTTAGCTTGATCCAATAATAATAAGGGAAAACTACACCAGTGGCCACCGAAGATATTGGGGATACCTATTTGAACCACCGAACTATAAAAAACGTCAATCACACCACCAAACTTATTAAATCAACCTATTTTGACCACCGTCGTTAAAAAATTAACGGAGGGGTGACGGAAGTGCCACGTGGCAGTTAACAAGATATTTTTAAAATTACATGTTTAGTCCCTGTTATTTACTTATTAAATCAATTTGATCCTATTTTTTTTAATTAAATAAAAATTAATCAACCAATCAAATTATGACACGTGTCATCACCCAATTGGATTAATTTAATTTGTTTAATATTTAATATATTTTTTCCTCCAATCAGGTGGTGACACGTGTCACCACTTGATTAAAGGAAATTTAAAGAAGAAAATGAAGATGGCGTTATGGTGGTTCAAACTTGAGACCAAGGGGATAAAACCCCCAAACTTTAACCATTGAACCAAACTGCTCTTAGTGCTATAGTTTACACCTTTTTATATACATATGTAACTATCTTATAGTTTAGTAAAGGCAAAATGACAAAAGATACACCCAACGTTTGCATGTTTTGTCATTTGACCCCCTATTCTTTTTTTTGGTCCAAATATGCCTCAAACGTTTGATTGTTTTGTCATTTGGCCCCCTATTCTTTCTTTTGGTCCAAATATGCCCCCAACGTTTTATTCGTAGTCCAAATATACCCCCAACGTTTCAATTTGGTCCAAATATGCCCCCTGTTAGATGGAAACTGTCAGTCAACTGACGTTCAACAGCTGATGCTGACTGGACTTGCCACGTATTAAGATCTGCTGATGCCACGTCAAAAAAAATTTATAAGCTGTTGAGCGTCGGTTGATTGACAGTTTACATCCAACATGGGCATATTTGGACTATGAATGAAATGTTAGGGGCATATTTGGACCAAAAGAAAGAATAGGGGGTCAAATGACAAAACATGCAAACGTTGGGGGCATCTTTTGTCATTTTGCCTTTAGTAAATCCCCTGCCTTCTGCACAGCCTTGTAAACAGGCACATTATGCTGCAGCAAAATGTTTGGAGGAAACATGGTTGTTTTCTCCGCTAGCAATGCAGAAGCACCGTCTTCACAGATATGAGACAAGATGTCGGGGTCGTAAACATAATCCCGAGCCACCTTCTCGAAACCAGAAGCCGCGTGACCAGGAACACCATACCAAGTTTTGGGTGCACCGGAATGATGATAGTTAATGCTGCAAAGCAAAGTATAGATGTTGAGAGAAAGAAAAAGAAAAACTTGGAATTAAGGTAAATTTACCTGTACAAGTAGTGATCTTCAACATGCCACGCAAATGTACTAAATAGCATGCCAATGTAAAGCATAGGAGAAGTTATTCCCTGAATTGATATCAAGTAGTATAATTTTCATTAGAAAATATTTAAAGAAGGAATCAGAAGACAGAAAGTAAGAAGAACGAAGAACGATCGGCATTACCGGTATTTGATAATCAAGCAGCCGCAGACTGCAGTTTGGCAACTGTGCGAAAGTCTGGATTTCAAAAGAAATCAGAATTAGAAGAGTGTTTGCTTAAAGCGTTAAAAGGGTGAAGATAAAATTACCTTTAAATTGCCATTGCTTTGGCCAAGCTCATCATTGGGATCAGAGGAAAAGGCAGAGCCATCAACATTGAGACCATACTCGACTGTTGCAGTCCCACGAGCCATTTTTAAACCTTCACATATCTTATAGTTTGCACCTTTTAAATCTAATATTTAATAGTTTTCAGTTTTAAATTAATTCGGATGTTTGTATGATTATACACATCTCAAATAATTTATGTTCGAGTCGTATTTCAACTATTTTTACTTCTTTTTCCCTAAACTATAAGATATGTATATAAAAAGTGCAAATTATAGCACAAAGAGCAGTTTGGTTCAATGGTTAAAGCTTCCTGGGTTTTTATCCCCCACCATAATGCCATCTTCATTTTCTTCTTTAAATTTCCTTTAATCAAGTGGTGACACGTGTCACCACCTGATTGGAGGAAAAAATATATTAAATATTAAACAAAATAAATTAAATTAATCCAATTGGGTGATGACATGTGTCATAATTTGATTGGTTGATTAATTTTTATTTAATTAAAAAAATTAGGATCAAATTGATTTAATAAGTAAATAATAGGGACTAAACATGTAATTTTAAAAATGTCCTGTTAACTGCCATGTGGCACTTCCGTCACCCATCCGCTAATTTTTTAACGGCGGTGGTCAAAATATGTTGATTTAATAAGTTTGGTGGTTCAAATAGGTATCCCCAATATCTTCGGTGGCCACTGGTGTAGTTTTCCCTAATAATAATAAGGGTAAACTATATAAATGACTCTCATATTATTAAAAAAGTCGCGATTTGACCACCATACTATTAAATTGGGTGCAAAGTGACCACTAGTCGTTGAAGGTTAACGGTAGGGTGTCGTGGTAGTTAAAAAATTAAGGGTATAATTACACATTTGGTTTTACTATTTACACATTTTTTTAATTTAGTCCTAATTTAAACTAATAAAATAAATTAATTAGGTAACACTTATTTAGAGTAGAAAAATAAAATCCCCAAACCTGCTCTAGGTGGGAATCAAACCTATATTTAGCAAGTTTAAAGACAACACCTTAATCACTACACCAAACATACGTTATGCTATAAATCACCAATTGTATTTTATATCTTATTGTTTGTTACCATTCAAACTCATTTTTTTCCTCATCACTTTTGTCCTGCTTCAGTCTTCTCATGTTTTTTTTTTCTTCATCTTCTATAGACTCTACTAAAGCTCTTTTAAAATGAAAAGCTATAAACTTGGGATCCTCACCTTTGAAAAACTTCACAAAATCTACTCCCATTACAAGAGAACGAAGGAAGCAAAAACGAACGAAGGTGACCAAGAACAAAGAAGAAGTCGAGAACCAACGCATGACCCACGTTGCCGTCGAATGCAACCGGAGACGTCAAATTAACGATTATCCTAATTCCTTCTTTTCTCTCATGCCTCCATATTATATCCAAAGAGTATATATTATTCTAACCTTAAAGCTTAAACAAAACTTTATTCCCATTGTTAATACTTTGTTTAACTAAAACCATGTCTTTGTTTTGTTTTGCAGGGAGACCAAGCTTCAATTATAGGGGGTACAATTGACTTCGTTAAGGAGCTGGAGCTACTTCTTCAATCCTTGAAAGCACAGAAGAGAACGAAAAAATTTGAAGAAAGCAACAATATTAGTGATAATTCAGAGCCTAAGTCCGCCATGGAACCAGATTATGGAGTTGGGAACCGTGGAGAGGAAGTAAAAGAAGAAAGCAAATCAGGTACAGCCGAAATGGAGGTTAATGTAATACACAATCATGTCAACTTAAAGATTCGGTGTTTAAGAAGAGCTGGTCAGTTGGTGCACGCCATTGTCACCCTGGAAAGTCTTAGATTAACAGTTTTGCATCTCAACATTACTACTTCCCAAGCATCTGTTCTCTACTCGTTCAATCTCAAGGTAAACATTCTTTTTTGAAGTTTTTGTTTTGACTGAAACCCTACTTCCAAAGTTTCTCAAATATTGTTCTTGTTGGTTTGGTTTTGTTATTTTCTAAGGTTGTGTTGTAAATGTCAATGACAGATGGAGGAGGACTCTGAGCTAAGATCAGCTGATGAGATCGCAGCAGCAATTCATCAAATATTCAGCTAATTTAAATTTTTAAAAAAGAAGATATTTTCATTACTCATTAGGCAGCTGACTTTGATTCCTCAAGGGAAATAGTAGGGGGCAGAAAAGTGAAGAGCCAGACCAGAAAAATGAAAAAGAGAGGGTCCAGTGTTTGTTCCACAAAGATAACTCAAGACAGAGCCCTTGATGTTTACATCTTAACTTAAGAAACTTTTCTTTGTTATATTACTGATGATTCCATTTCCTTTACTTAATAGAAATGGTAATTAAATCGATGTAATTTCCTATCGTCCCTTTCTGTGAGTGTGGGGCCAGGTTGTATGGGGTTTCATTTCATCAACTTTGAAATTCTAGTGTCGTTGTAGAGGCTAGCTTTCCATTTTAAAAGAGCTTCAATAGAGTTTATGGAGGACATATAATACAATTGGTGATTTATAGCACAAACATGTGTTTAGTGTAATGGTTAAGGTGTTACCTTAAAACTACTAAATATAGGTTCAATTCTCAGAATAAGTTTGGAGATTTTACTTTTTTTCTTTAAATAGGTGGTGACTTAATTGAAAATAATTTATTAATCAAATATAAATAATTAGATACCTTATTGTCACTACTTAATTAATTTATTTTATTAGTTTAAAATTAAGACTAAATATGTAATTATATTTTTAATTTTTTAACTGTCACGTCACTCTACTGTTAACCCTAATAATAAACTAAGTAGGATCACGCATAACAATTGCCCATCAAATTTCGATTGATAGAACCAGCTCTGGATGGAGCCACAAGAGCAACAGTAACTTCAATAAAATAGATAAATCACATTTTAACCCTTAATTTGTCTACTTTTCTCAAATAGATTTTTCTTGGTCCACGTTAATTATGGACATTAATACATGAGCTTGTGAATTTATTTGATTATATTTGTCTATCTAATAAATAAAGAAATTTATTTATTTTGACGTAAATTGAGGTCCCTACAGCAACCAAATCCAAAGACAAATCATCCTTAAAATTTAGTTTCATTCCACACAATCCATCTATTCTATTCGGAACATATATAGGCCAAATGAAACTCAGCATCCATGGAAAAGAATATCAAAGAAAATGAATGAAACTAAATAAATGTTTGAATATATACAAACATATATAGGCCAAATGAATCTCTTATTAAACAAGTCAATCTGCCTACTCTCTCCAGCTCTTCTTTTTAATCTTTCCTTTTATCCAGTTTACCCGTCACAAGTCAGAATAGCATTAGATGATAAAAAACTAGTCATGCTACTCCGAGCAAGATTTCATACGATATTGACGGCTTGCTTTCTGGGCACTGTTTCTGTTGTCAATGATTGTTTGCGGTTCATCTTCCTCCATTGCGCAAACTTCATCCTCGGTATCCCCAGCTGCAATTCCAATTGGCAAGCCTCTCTTATGCATGGGCTCCTTCTCAGTGCCTTCCTGTGTTGGTTTTGGCTCGCTGCAACTTTCTCCCATGATAACATCGCCAGGTTTCCTCCTTGGTATAAAAGTCAAGGGTTTTGTAAGATCACCTGGAGCATCACCAGCCTGCGGTTCTGTACCATTTGACATAACCAGTTTAAGGAAATCCATATAGGCTGACCGATTTGATTCATCATCAACACCACCAGTATCTAAAGTATACCGAGTATACTTTGAAGGGTTCCACATATAATCTGGAATTCCAGACGGATAATCCCGAGATAAAGTAGATACCTCATGGGAGACCTTAGCGTCATCTTCCTCCGACAAGCAAGCTTCACCTGGAACATCATTGGTTCTCTCACTGCAATCACTTTTACAAGGTTCAGAATCAAAACGGACACGTTTCTGTGATTTTGAATTTGACTCAGCATCCTTTCTCTTCAGAATGGATTTCAGGTTACCATCCTCGTATGTGCTAATGTGAGCCTCCATGCCGACAATTGCATCACCATCGGACACATGCAATGAATCAATTTTTTTAGCAGTTTCAGCATCTTCTTCAAGGCTTTTCTTAGCAGCTTCTTCATCTTCCTTGAGCCTAAGTTTTGCAGCAATGTGATTGGCACGTGGATCTCTACTGAAATCCTTGAACGCAGTCGAAAGTACATTGCCAGAATCTGCATCTATGTCATAATCATTTACATCCTTCAAGTAAAAGCAATCTTCGTTCTTATCCCTTCCAACAGCCACTTTATCGTATGCATCTTCCTCTTCCTGCACAAGAATCCGAAAAGATAATCAATACGAGTATGTCAGATAAGAGTCGGACCCTAATCCTACGAAATTATAGCAACTCTAATATCTCAGTTGACAAGACAACAGAACTCTTAACAAGTGAAACTGGTGCATATGTCATCCATGCACATTCAAATGCGTTTTCTGGTTATTAGCTTGCGAATTCTGCAACTTTTATATTTTTGATATTTCCTACTTGCAATTAGATTTTTATATAAAGGGGAAAAACATCTTGGATTGAAAAACTAAACCAATTCTCTTTTATTATTTTTCTTTCTACGAGGAGGATTGATATAAATACAACTCAATTATTCAACGTGCTTCTTACAAGTCGAGTAAAATCCATTCAAAGTTTAAATTTGAATAACATTTTTTAGAAGAAAAAACGTATTCCAATACAGCCAACTAGCTTAATTATTCCGAGTAAATTGAGTGAAAGAAAAAAGAAGTGTGAAAAGAAAAAGCAACCTCATAATCAAGAGTACAGTCCCTTCCGATGGAAGACTTAATCTCCCACTCCTCATCATTATAATCCTCTGGCTTAGCCTGTTTACTCGAGGAGGCACGAGCTTCTTCTTCCTCGTCGTCTAGGTCATCGAGATCCTTCTCCAGCTCCACGCCAAAATCAATGGCATTCTTCTTGTTCTTAGGTGGAAAGTTGTGAAAGAAGCCCTTGCCCTCGTCGTCCTTGAGAGTCTTCTTGTCTCGGTTCCACTCTCGTTTTTTGATTTCACCGTTGGTGAGGCTCCAAAGAGAGCACAATGGAAACGATTTAGAATTGGAAGAAGCATCGAGGGAGCCGAAAACTTTGCCGACTCGGACGTTGAAGCTGTCTTCCATGGTCGTTATTTGGAATGGCAATTCAAGTAATTAGGGTTTTGTGATTGGGAAATTGGGAATGGGTAGAGTGAATGATAATTGAAAGAAAAAAACATGGAGTGAATGGTAGAAGCATCGGCCTAATAGAGGCCCATGTGTGATTGGATTTCTAATCTAATCTTGGCTCAATTTGGTTAGTGGTAAACTTTATTCGGCTCTAGGAAAATTAAGAGTAATCCTAATAGTTTTAAAATTTATGATCTAAGAAAAAAGAAGGGGACAAAGTTGAGCATCTTAACCAATCGATAAATATATTTATTTTTAAATTCATTATTTAAGATTTTACAATTTACTCAATATTGCATTAGAAAATTATTCATATTAAAATTTATCTTATTTAATAGTTGAGAGTTAGGTTGTTATCATAGACATGTAGCAACTTTATAATTTATATCAATATCTATCTCATATGAGCTAATAAAACGCAAAGAATTAATTATTGAATTTACGCAAAAAATTTAGGGGCTATAATTAATGATAGAAATTAGATATTAAGTTTTAAATTAATATATTAGAGATTTAAGTTTTAATTTATAAACCCTAATTTCTAATTATAATCATTAAATTATAAACCTTTAAATTTAAACAAAATCTCTCAATATTAAAATTAAGGTGATTGTAGAAATTTTTTATTGCACCAATAAATGAAATATTTACGCCATAGAAACGAAAAATTATATCATAGGCCTAGCTTGCTACGTCATTTATGGTCTCAATCAGTAAAAAAACATTAATTTCATTAATTCTTTTCAAGTCATTTTTTTACCGAGTGAATCTTCACGCAAATTTATTGTAAATTAAATTAAAAATATATTTTCTTTACCAATTGTAGATTCACTTCGTAAAAAGATCATATAAAAAATTTAATAAAATAAATATTTTTATTAATTAGACCATGAATCACTTGAAAAACAGGCCTATGATATAATTTCTCCATATAAACAATACTTATTCATGTCGAGACAACGTTTCATTCCACATTTCCACTAAATCAGGTAAAAATTTGAAATGAATTTAAAATCTATATTAAGTTCATACATTGAGAATGTAAAATTTGTTTTAATTTTGGCGCCTAGATTGACTACTAATGAAACCACACAGACCAACCATTGCACTTAAAAACCTCGCTTCGCTTGCTCCCTCTAAACCTCCCATCTCCCTCCAAAATGTCGAAACTTTCGTCGACGCTCGAAGCATCAAAACGGGTTTCGATCGGAACACATGCCGTTCCAACTTTTTGGTTGATTCCCTCCTCAGAAAGGGCAATCTCTCGGAAGCTCGTCAGGTGTTTGACAAAATGGCTAACAGGAATACTGTCTCTACAAACATGCTAATTTCTGGTTATGTCAAATCAGGGGATCTTTTGAGAGCTAGAGACATGTTTGATTCCATGCTTGATCGAACTGCGGTCACGTGGACCATCATGATTGGTGGGTACTCACAGAAGAGTCAGTTCCATGAAGCGTTTAGGCTTTTCGCTGAGATGCTAAGACATGATACACAACCTGATCATGTGACTTTCGCTACACTTTTATCTGGTTGCAATGACGCTGAGGTGGACAAGGAATTGATTCAAGTTCATGCTTGCGTGCTTAAGTTGGGGTACCGTTCCAGTCTCATAATCTGTAATTCGCTGGTTGATTCTTATTGCAAAACTAATCACCTTGATTTGGCTTGTCGGGTTTTCATGGACATGCCTGAAAGAGATTCTGTTTCTTTTAATGCATTGATCAATGGGTTTGCAAAAGATGGTCTAACTGAAGACGCAATAACCCTCTTTCTGCAGATGCAAAATTCTGGTTTCAAGCCTTCTGACTTCACTTTTGCTGGAGTTTTAACTGCTGCTACTAGATTAAATGACTTGATCTTTGGTCAACAAATTCATGGATTTTTGGTGAAGACCGGGTTTGTTTGGAATGTCTTTGTGGGGAATGCATTACTTGATTTCTACTCGAAGCATGATTGTTTAGTTGAAGCCAGGAAGTTATTTGACGAGATGCCAGACTTGGATGGCATTTCTTACAATATAATCATCACATGCTATGCGTGGTTTGGGCAGTACGAAGAAGCTATTAGACTTTTCCGTGAATTACAGTTTACATGCTTTAATCGGCGGCAATTCCCATTTGCAACCATGTTGAGTATAGCAGCTAATGCACTAGACCTGCAAATGGGGCAGCAAATCCATTCGCTGGCTATTTTAACTACAGCTGGTTCAGAACTCGTGGTCGGGAATTCTTTAGTTGACATGTATGCGAAATGTGGCAGATTTGAAGAAGCTGAAAAGATATTCAGGACTCTGGCCAAGAGAAGCACAGTTCCTTGGACTGCTATTATCTCAGGTTATGTTCAGAGAGGATTCCATGAGGAAGGCCTGAATCTCTTCAATGAGATGCACAGAGCTGGTGTAAGAGCAGATCAGGCCACATTTGCGAGCATCTTAAAAGCATCTGCTAATTTGGCTTCACTATCGCTGGGGAGACAGATTCACTCATTTGTAATCAGATCAGGTTTCATGTCAAATGTTTTTTCGGGAAGTGCACTTCTGGATATGTACGCAAAGTGTGGTTCCATAAAAGATGCCATTCAAGTTTTTCAGGACATGCCTGAAAGGAATATAGTCTCTTGGAATGGCTTGATCTCAGCCCATGCGCAAAATGGGGATGCTAAAGCCACCCTCGATTCATTTGAAACGATGGTTCAGTCAGGGTTCCAGCCTGATTCTGTCAGTTTCCTCAGTGCTTTATCTGCTTGCGGTCACTGTGGACTTGTTCAAGAAGGGCTGAGATATTTCAGAACCATGACTGAAATACATAATCTTGTTCCAAAGAAAGAACACTATGCATCTATGGTTGATATGTTATGCAGGAGTGGACGGTTTAACGAGGCAGAGAAGATGATGGCTGAAATGCCATTTGAACCTGACGAGATTATGTGGTCGTCTGTTCTAAATTCTTGTAGGATTCATAAGAATCAAGAACTTGCTAGGAAAGCGGCAGACCGGCTATTCAAAATGGAGGTGCTTAGAGATGCTGCAGCTTATGTCAGTATGTCTAACATCTATGCAGCAGCCGGCCAGTGGGACAACGTTGGGAAGGTAAAGAAGGCAATGAGGGAGCGCGGCATTAGAAAGGTTCCAGCTTATAGCTGGGTTGAAGTAAGACACAAGCTTCATGTGTTCTCAGCAAATGACATGTTACATCCTCAGATGGAAGAAATCAGGAAAAAGATTGATATGTTGTCGGAACAGATGGAGAAGGAAGGTTACAAGCCCGATACAAGTTGTGCCCTTCATGATGTGGATGAGAGAATAAAAATCGAGTCTCTAAAGTACCATAGTGAGAGGTTAGCAATTGCATTTGCGCTGATAAGTACACCCGAAGAATCACCAATACTGGTGATAAAGAACTTACGGGCATGTACAGATTGCCATGCTGCAATCAAGGTAATCTCAAAGATTGTCAGAAGGGAAATCACAGTGAGGGATTCAAGCAGGTTCCATCATTTTAAGGATGGTATCTGCTCTTGTGGGGATTATTGGTAATTTATAGAGGGGATTATTGTGCTGCAGAGTTGCAGGAGCAAGAACAGTAAATGGAGGGAGGAGCAATTGGAGTTGATTTTTTTTCTGGGATTTCGAGACTTGTAAGTACAAAACTATGCTGTAATGGTTTCGCATTTGCTTTCTAATACAAACATGATATGATCCATTTCTAGCACACCATTTTAACTCATATATTCAAAAGAAACCAAATACAGAAATCCAAATTCACTAATCCCAGATTAAAAAAAAACATTACTTCTTTCAATAGAAAGAAACAACAAAGTACATATAACAGTAATAAAATGAAAACAAAATTGAACCTAAAAAGGGGGTATTCTATTAATTATCATTACTTGGATTTCTTGTTAAGATAATCATCAGGGACAACTTGAAGCAACTTCTTGTGCTTGGACTTGGCAATCTTCTTCAGAGTATTAGGGTTAGTAATCTTCTGAAACTTGGTTCCAGACCTCAATATGTTCTCTTTCTTCTTCTTCTCTCTCTCCTCCCTCTTCTTCCTCTTCTCCACCTTGTTCTGCCTTATCTCTTCCTTCAACTCATTAACCCTCTCTGTATAAGCTCTCTTTATCTCCTTTTGCCTCTCCCTCTCCTCCAGACTCGGCCTCTTTACACTCACGTGCTTCGCTGAAGCACGCTGCTTTCTCGGCTGCTTCCAGTTCCGACCCGACACCCTTCCCGCGATCACGCCGTCGTAGGTGGGTTGACCGAAGGTTGGTTTGTTTGGGTCGTCCGAGGAAGGAACGGCTGAACGCTTTGCGGGTGGGGGACAATAATCATCGACGTCCATGGATACGGCGGCAGCCGTAGCGTCGTTGACATTGGCAGTATCGGCAGCAATTTGAGATTCTTGGCGTTTTCGTTTGTAGGTTTTGCCGCCGAAGCCTTCGTCAAGGCGGCGGAAATCGATAGTGCAAGCCATGAACGGCAGTAGGGTTCACTGTGCAAACCCTAAAAAAATTAATGGCTCTATTGTCGGGATTAAGAGAGTTATATAAGAGTAGATTTGACTTGGGCTGTTTGATTCCATGTCAAGAATTCGGCCCAGGAAAAGATTATTGCGTTTTGGGCTGAAGTGTGCACAATTCGGTTTTAATCAAATATATTCGATTAATTTATCGGTGGTCGAAATAATTTTAGTCGAGGATCGATTAATTTTTTTTTAAAAAATAGTTATCAGTTCATTAAAAATTATCAATTAATTTTAATCAAATCAGTCGATATTTTAATATATTACTAATTTTAAATCCAAATTCCATACCCATAATATTTTAAAACTCAAATATTATATTTTAAATCTAATTTTAGACTAATACAAAAGGCGAAAAAATTAAAACATCTAACAAAAGTCAAGTAAAGTTGCTAAAATTTTGTTTCTTAAATGTGTATTGCCATTTCAATGTAATTTTTTGTTAAAATTATTGCCTAAATTTGAATAGTTATTATTTGAGAATCAACTGAATTAATTGAATTTAATTTGATTCAATTAATAAATTTTATAAACATTTCATTTTGGTTAACAATTAAAAATTTTAAAAGTTCGCTTCCCAATCGAACTAACCATTTGAACGCACCCCTAATGGAGTGAGTATGGTAACGATTTGTTGAAAAAAGAAATCAAGGAAAAAAAAACTTATTCAAATCATTACATTTGAATGGTTTAAAAATAGTGGTTACCAAAATGAACCAAATATTATTATTATTTTTTATTCATAGTTAATTCTCATTTTATAATATAAAAAAGTATTTTATATTTAAAATAGTGAATCTGCTACAAGTCTTACCATTTATCAGTACTAGTGCTCATTGTAATGAGTTTATGAAACTGCGACAAGTCTTACAGAACTGAGATGGAATAATGATTTCAAAAGGGCATCTTCTAGCAATGTCTCTAATAACTGGCTATCTATCAAAATACCTACTCTTCGAAATCATTCATAAAGAAAGAAATTTCTCATCGTCAATATGCAGAATCAAACTGATCTAATTCAGGGAGTTCGCTTTCAAAGAATGTCGAATGAAGAGCCCGCACACACTGCTCCGCTTCGTTGTCGTTTACTATCAATGATATGTTAACCTAACAAGCATCAACACAAACTGTGTTACACATACATCACAATAAATGAAGTTACTAAATATCATACCATTGCTAATATGGTCAACTGACCTTAGATGCGCCCTGAGAGATCATTTGAACATTCACTCCACTGGTCCTTAAAACGCGGAATGCCTGCCATGACATTGAATTATCATGAATAACAACGTTTAGAACTTGCAGTAAAGAAGACGATTGCCTGCCATGTTACTTGGAATATCTTCAATTCAAATTAGAAGATGATTGGCGAGTTTTAAGCTCGTTTGCACTCAATACGAAAAAACTTATAGGAGTACCTTCTCCAATATAAGCGAGGATCTCTGGACATTGCCAATGAGAGAAATGATAGATCTGTGCTGAAGAAGATTGACGACTGCAATTTTTTCAAGTTCTTCTACAACGTGGTCAAGTTCCTATCAAGTGATACAAACAGAGAAAATGATTCAGAATCATTCGGCAGACAGGTATAAAATCTGTACAAGGTAAATCTATTAGAGCATGATGAATGGAATCATACGCTTGCCTGCTGAATTAACTCTCTGCTCCAAAGTTTTGATGGATCCAAAGTCAAAGAAATACTGACTTCACTAGTAGCTACAACATCCACTGAGATGCCTAAATCTTCAAAGATAGAAAATACCTGCACACACAAAAAGGATACAAACCAACTGCACAAGAGAAAAAACAATAGACATTTGGGACTAAAATCAGGAATGTCCTTCCAACCTTTGCAAGAAACCCAAATTGACCAAGCATGCGTGTGCTGACAATATCCAGCATGGTGACATTCCTTTTCAAAACTATGCTGGTGAGTACTGCCTGCAATAGGGAGAAATTATTAAAGCAGTTCAGATTCATTCAAAAACATTAAACAAGCAATCAGCCGCTACATACCTTTCTCATATCTCTATTCCTAGTGATGAGAGTTCCTGGAGCATTAGGATTGTAAGAATTTTTAACCCTAACAGGAATATCACCCTCTCTAGCTGGTCTCATAGATTGTGGATGCAGAACCTGAAGAAGTGCATGACAAAAATCCAAATTCACTCAGTTATGCATGCTTCAATCAATTAATTATAGTTAAACAACTTCCAAGGACAGATCACAAAAGAGAATTTACAAACACATATATGCATGTGTTTTCATCAAAGATTGATAGTTGCTAAGAAACAAAAGAGGAAGGCAAAAGCAGCAAATCAATTATAGCACCTGAGCACCAAAGTATGCAAGTTCAGCTGCCTCGTCAAATGTCAGATACGGGACAGGTTCAGCATGTGGATATATGTTTGGGTCACAGGTTAAAACACCATCAACGTCTTTCCATACCTGCAATGAACAAAAGAATAATGTTATAACTTTTTTTTCTACAAAAGGGTACACTAAATAATAAATAGGGTATAAAATTGTAAGCACTTGTTTTTGCTACAACTCGTCTGCAGTACATACTGCACTTATAGATAAATGTTGTATTAAAATGATGGTATCCATCGCAGAAAGTGATATGAAAAAGAATATGGCACTGACCTGAATTTCTCGCAACCCCAATGCTTTCCCGATGGTTGTGGCTGTCAAATCACTACCACCCCTACCTAAAGTAGTAATTGCACCAGATCTCCATCCCTACAATCAGAAGTTAACAAGATGAAAAGAACCCACAAAGAATCTCCCATTTAAGAATGAAATCACTTCAAAAGCACATACATCATTTCTACCTTTCCAAGAAAACCAGTGACAATTGGGATTGCAGGATCACTGAACCAATCATCATTTAATCTTTTTGCAACAGCTGGGAAAGTTGCTTCCAAAATATCCGCATTTGTGAAGTCATCAGTGGTAATGAAACCAATTTCAAAGGCATCATACTGCATACAGGACACTAACTTATAATTTCACTCCTTATGATGGTGGTTATGAGGAAATGCAGAGAATGGAGTACTAAGCATAAATTAATCATTGAGAAGTCAAGAACCTTAGCGAATGCTAATGCAAATATAATACCACAAAGAAATTCAACTTTAGAGCTGGGAAAGCATACATCTAGGAAGGTTTTACTAAGAGGATTTCCATGATGAAGATTAAAAAACTTGTTAAATTATCTGGTAATTATACCAACGTATATAAATTCTACATATAGGAAAAAGAAGATGAACATACTTGACGGGCCTTAACGCCAATTTTATTCAAATATGCTGCAAAAATCCTTGTAGACATGCACTCTCCAAATGAAACTAAATAGTCTTTTGTTCGTAATGTTAACTCTTTCATCATAGAAATTCCCTTCAAGAGCTGCTCTAATGCTTCTAGGTGACCTACAAAAGGGTTGTTCATGCAAAAAAGCAAGACAGAAACCAGCATAAGTAACCCTAAACTAAAGAGAACAAAAGAAGAGACATCAATGTGAAATCAAATGAAGCAAGAAGTTTGTTGAGGTTAGAAAAGAAAGAAGATTTGATGTCAACTCAAGAGTTCATTATAAACTCACCATCAACAATCGACCTTTCCACTCCAAGCTCATTAGCCGTCCTGGATTTCAAAGTTGACAAGAAGAGATATCAAATTTAAAAAACCAACACCCAAGGGAGAAAAAAAAAAGAAAAAAGGAAAAAAAAAGTTGGTCTAACCTATGATGTAGATCTTTTATAAAGAACAACTCTTCTAAAGCATCTACATTAGTGACACCACAGCTAACAGCCTTTTCTCCAGCCTAATCATCAAACAAAAACCAACTTCTCAGCAAACCCTTGTATTTCTACAGTTCAATAAATGAATGGATAAAAAATTGATAAAATAAGTGAGATTACCAGCAAAAGCTTATTGGTAGTCTTCCCCATTGCAGAGAGGACAATGACTGGTCGTTCATTTGGGAAACTGAGTATAAGCTCGGCAACCTCTCTCATTCTCTCAGCGGAAGCCACCGAGGAACCACCGAACTTCATTACACACGTCAATTGATTCTCCGCTTCTCCGAAACTTACAGCCTCAAACTCATTCCTTTGAACAACATCCACATTTCCCCCTTGACAACTAACTCTAAAGACTCTACTTTCGCAACAACGTCTTAGGGTGATACACGAAGAATTCCAAGGCCTAAAGGCAGCGAAACTAAGCAGAGTTGGCGATACCCATTGGCGTTGTAAAGAAGTCTGCTTTGGAAACGAATGAGACGAACAAGAAAATCGCAACGAAGCCGACATCTTGCACTCAACGGATCTAGTAAACCAGTTGTTTCGACGAATAATAAGTAACAAATAAACAATATAGACCCCTCAAAAGATCTGATTGGAAAGCAACAGAAGAAAAAAAAAGACAAAGAATTGATGATGAGTGATTGGATAAGTGCAAAAATACAAAATCAGAACAACAGAAAATAAGTGCGCATCGTGGCATCCACATAATATTAATCAGAAATGGGGGGAAATAGCAGATAATTAAACAGAGAGGAGAAAAAAGAGCAGACCTTTGAAGAGCGGGAAGGAATGGTAATGCCAATAACGCAGGGAATGAGATTGGCAAAGAAGGGGGTGTGCTTTACTTTTATCGGCGGGCGACCCTTTGATAGTGTTGAAAGAAGGGGAAAACCAACAGTCAAACACAAACAGTATGTGAAAAGCAAGAAAATTGGTAGGGAGCAATGACCAGAGACCAGACCGCCGCCTCCCCTCCTCTCGTCTCGTTTACCTTCCCTTTATTATTACCATTAGAAGTGTACTCTACTATATGTTTGTAATTTGATCTGACGGTAATGGTTGATTTGGTCCGACACTCTCTTCTCTTTTTGTGCTATTTATTTGTGGATTTTTTTAGGCTTAAAGTCACAAATAAGTGTCTAAATTATAGTGTTCTTTTATAAGTGTTTAAAATATTTTTTTGGCCAAACAAGTGTTTAGTATTTTGAGTTAACTATTGAAATATTCATTTATGTTTCTCTCAGTACAAAATTGATCACCGATTTTGAAAAATGACCAGTAAGGTCACTTACGTTTTCGGAATGTAAACTTTTGGTCACTCAGCCGTTTGTTGCTGTTAAACATTGACGGCTTGCTGACCTAACACCGAAAAAATAAGGGTAAACTAGTGCAATGGCCACTAAAGTTTATCCCATGTACATTTCTGCTCTCTAACCTTAAAAAATAAACATTATGGTCACTACTGAAAAGGTTTCTTTATAATTTCACCCTTAATTTTTAAAAATTCATTTTTCAACCCTAAAACTTTACAATCAATTAGCACAATAATATTATAAAGGCTTAAATGAAAAATAGGTTCCCAAAGTATACTCTTTTTAAATTTTAGGTGCCCAAATTGCTCCTATTTAATAACTAAACTTTCAAATTGCTCCTATTACTTCACTCTAGATTGTTTTATTATTATTATAACATGACATGTCATTTTTTATTATTCTTAAATAAAAAATAAAATAAAACCATTTTATTATTATTAAATTTAAAATATTTAAAATATATATTATTTCATAAAAATAATTTAGATGTCCAAAGTATTTTTAATAATAATAATAATAATAATATATTATAAACCTATTTTCACCCTTGAACACGAAATCAACGTTCGTGTTTGACGTTTGACTGCACGCCGTTGGGCGTTTCCAGCGACGCCATGTTAGGGGAAATGGTCGCCGAGCCAAGGCGACCAAGTGGGTGTGGCCAGTGACGGCAACCGGCGGCGAAAGCGACGGCAATCGACGGTGAAAGTTTGAGAATTTTTAGGGATTTAGGGACTGTTTTATGAAGCTTGTAAAATTTTGAGATTTTATAAAATTTGAAAAATTTGAGTATTTTCCATTAAAAATTAAAAAAAATAATGCCAAATGTCAAGCACCGATTAGTTGACAATTTTTTAACACCCATTTAACAACTGGGCACCTAAAATTGTAACTATGAAAACTTCGGGCACCTATTTTTACAAAAAAATACTTTAGACACCTAAATTATTTTAAGGAGTAATATTTTTTTAAATATTTTAAATTTAATAATAATGAAAATGATTTTTTTTAATTATTTTTAATTTAAAAATAATAAAAAATGAAATGTCTTGTTATAATTATAATAATAAAATAATTTAAGTGAAAAAATAGGAGCAATTTGAAAGTTTAGTTATTAAATGGGAGTAATTTGGGCACCTAAAATTTAAAAAGGGTATACTTTGGGCACCTATTTTTTATTTAAGCCTTTATAATATTATTGTACTAATTGATTGTAAAGTTTCAGGGTTGAAAATGAATTTTTAAAAATTCAAGGGTGAAATTATAAAGAAACATTTTCAGTAGTGACCATAATGTTTATTTTTTAAAATTGGGGAGCAGAAATGTACATGGGATAAACTTTAGTGGCCATTGCAGTAATTTACCCTTACTTTTTCGCTGCCAGGTTAGCAACCCGTCAATATTTAACGGCAACAAACGGCTGAGTGGCCAAAAGTTTACGCCCCGAAAACGTAAGTGACCTTATTGGTCATTTTTTAAAATTAGTGACCAACCTTGTACTAGGGTGAAACATAAGTGACTATTCCAGTAGTTAACCCTACCATTTTCAACGTTACTCAAATAGGTGCTCGTCGTGACCGTTCGTTAAAAAATTCCTTTAGCCAATAAAAACATGAAATGTGACAATATTAAACATTATTTTAAAAAAAATAATGAGAATTTTTAAAATATCCTAAAATTTTCAAATAATCCTAAAATAGTCCCTAAACCCCAAAATCCGACCACTACTACCGGTGTTGGTCGCGTTTTTGGCGACGAACTGAAGTGCCCTCCCCTCATTGAACGACCCACACACCGTTTATCGTCCGTCATGTCGTCGTTTGTCATGAATTATTTGAAGGAACAATTTGACGATTTTGACGTTTCGCACGACGTCGGTCGATTTCTGGAGACAAGGTAGTGGGGTAAATGATCGTGATGGTTCGGCGACGGATGTGGTGGGGGCGGCGTGGCAATCAACGACGAAATCAAGTCAAATTGAGATTTTCATTTTGGAGTGTTAGGGATTTCAAATTTTGGGGCTATTTTGTGAAATAAAGAAAATATTTTATTTTATTTATTTATTTTTAAATATAATTTCAGAAATTTAAGAAGCTGACATGTGTCACTTAACAGTGAAAATTAACAAACGTTGACGGCGGGCACCTATTTGAGTAACGTTGAAAACGTTAGGCACTTATTTAGCCCGAAAAATACTTTAGGCACCTATCTGAAAAAATATATATCTAGTTTAGGCACTCGTTTGCCATTTAAAGTCATTTTTTAATAGTATATATGGATGAATGAATCTACAGTAAACGTTATGTACCGCTATATACCACTAATTATGTGTACAACTATGTATTGTTAATTATTTTTTAAATTATGAGGACCGAAAGCGTTATTATCTTTTTTAGAATAAATTTTTTTAAAAAATAATTTTTATATTACTTTATCAAATATTTTCTCTTTGGGTAAAAGTACACAAATGGTAGCTAAACTTAGATAAATTATTCATTTTGGTAACTAAATTGGTCACTAACCCGTTAATGACAATTAAAAGTGTGACATGACAATTAAAATATTTTATATAATAACACATTTAGTCTTTTATGTTTGCGCATTAAAATAATTTTGTCTCAATTCAACAAAATAAATTTAACCCTCACTATTTGCATATTATTTTAATTTCATTGTATTTTGATTAAAAATAATTTAACCATAAACCTTAAAACCAACACCATAAACCATAAACTCAAAATCCTAGATCATAAACAAGTTCTTTTAACAAGTTTGTTAAGACTCCATATAGTGGCGGATGCACCCAGCCCGGTGGGGTGTATCCACACCCCATTTTTATTTTTTAAAATAGATTTAATTTAGTGTTATTTTTTGAAGAAATAATTTTGTTTAGTTCGTAAAGGAATATTTTATTTTTTGCATAATTATTTGAAAGAAAAAATATTTTAGACTCCATTCTTAAATTTCTAGATATGTAACTAACGCCATAAAAACTATAAAAGTGATCACCTTGAAATAATGGTAGTAAATTTAGTTCTTCATTTCGACAACAACTTTACAGAATCCGAAATATCCGAGATATTGAGATCAATTCATTCACTTAGGCCTTCCATTGTCATCTTAGGAACAAGAAGGTAATAACATTAACAATCCAAGAGTAAGAAGTATTCTTCCGAGATTCATGGAGTCTTTGCATTATTTTGCAGCCATGTTAAAAGAACTTCTTGAACCCTAAACAAACTTGTTAAAAGAACTTGTTTAGGGTTTTATGATTTGAATTTTGAGTTTTATGACGTTTATTATAAAATTATTTATTTGTGAATTACTATCTTATATACACTACAGCAAAACATGCTTTTCGCGGTGTTTTTATAACCCTATAGCGGCGTTTTTTAGCGCCGCTAAAAACACTCCCGGCGTTAAGAAAAACGCCGCCAAAAATACCGCAAGAAGTAGCGTCGCAATAGGTAGCGGCGTTTATATCGCATAAACGCCGCTAAAGGTTTTGATCTATCGCGGCGTTTGTATATACAAACGCCGCAACAGTCAATGTTCTTTAGTGGCGTTTGTATTTCAAAACGCCGGTAATGCAATTCTATAGCGGCATTTCAATATACAAACGCCGCAAAAGGTGAATAGTCTATAGCGACGTTTGTGTAATAAAACGCCGGGATTGATGCTTCAGTAGCGGCGTTTGTGTTCATAAACACCGGCATTGGCTGCTCTATGGAGGCATTTTTTAGAAACGCTACAGTATGTTATGGATTTTTAGCGGCGTTTATTCCTTGAAAACGCCGCTAAACTCACTGCTTCTATAAAAATAAATTTTAAAAATGTAAATACCCAAATAACCTGTAAAATAAATCCATAATAACATCAAATTCAAAGTCTACAGCATCAAATCCATAAAACTCCAACAATTAAGTAAACACAACAATAACAAATTCAAAGTCTACATCATTAAAGTGAAATATAGTTCAAACGATGTTCATAAAATGTAGTCCAACATTTTCATTTAAATTCACACATCGCCATCATTTCTTTGGTTGGTTCTGCAACATCGCCATCATTTCTTCAAATTTTTCTTAAAGCTTTTGGTGTGCTGCTTCTCTCTCAGCCTCTCTTGCTTCTCTCTCGGCTTCCTTTCTTGTTATCTCAGCATCTCAGCTTCTTTTCTTTCTCTTTCAGCTTCTCTCTCAGCTTCTTTTCTTTCTCTTTCAGCTTCTCTCGCTGCTACCTCGGCTTGAAATTCAGATAACTGTTGTTTTAACCGATAAACTTCTGCTTGAGAAGATTGGCTCTATGATGGCATGTACTGAGACGAGTTAGCCCCAAAATATTTTGTCGGGTAACGAATGATCCTTGACAGCGAACCTGACCATATCTTTCAGGACCCAAGACGTCAACAATAACTTGATTCTCGATCTCTTCCATATTAACATAACCATTAGTTGAAGCTGTAGCTTCATACTCGGTCTTCTTTTCCCTCAATTTCTCCTGACAATCAAATCAAAATTTTATACAATTGATATTAATTATAATATAATCAAAATTTTCTGTCTAATTAACATACCATAATTTCTGTAGCTTCGGGAGTTATAGGAGAGCCATCCTTTTTTGTATGCGTAATGTCGAAGAGCTTTATCCGTCCAATGCTAGTGCCAGTTGTAATTTGCTACAACGTATAATAAAAATTAATACTAAACCAATAAAGTAATTCATTAAAAATTAATCAATAATTAAAAATAATAATACATCCTCATTAGTTAAACGAGCAAAACTCTTCGATCCAGCGGTGTGAGTAAACTTCTGTTTTTGTCTGCTAGTAACTCCAACGCGCTCTCGATCCTACAATTTAAAATTTGCATTATATATAAAGTCAATATTATAATGACAATTTTTTAAAGTGCATCGATCATACCTCTCCTTTTGTTGAACTCCAAAACCTGACTGCATCTTCCCATTGATGTCGCATAATTCCCAGCGGGATATTTTGCAGCTTCTCTTGAAGAGTGAGATCCTTCTTGAAATATGTCTTCTTCAAGAAACTCTTACTGTCTCTCAATTTTTTCCCTAATGCATGCTTCAGATAATCATTTGAGACTTCTAAAGAAAATTTATCCTACAAATGATACAATCAAAGCAAATATAAATATTATTTTGAATTGTAATAGATTATTATTACAATGACATTATTACCTTAACAAGTTCCAGAGCTTGATTTTTGTTACCATTCGGCATCTGACGCCATGACTCATAATTAATCGGCAAAATCCCATGATTGCGTGCAACAATGCCTAAGTAACTGCCCAGAACACCTACTTCTACCCCAATGGGTTGGCCGACATCGTTTCTTGAAACTTTCACGCGTTCACCAGCGGGAAGATTGTATAATTCATTCAACGTCGTGCGCCCTCTACTCTTACGAGTTCGACCATTTCCACCTATATAAGAAATAATTGTTTATATTCAATTTTTAAAATAAAATCAATAATAACAAACAACTAGCATTTAAATAAAATGTTGAACATTACCATCAATCTCTATATTTTCAACTGTCTCCGGAACTTGCGAGGATCCAACACCAGACAAATCATCATCATTTGTTTCTTCCCCCTCTCTCGGTGCTTGAACTATCCGCAGATCACTTAATTTCCTCCTAGGCATAGTATCTACAATAAAAAAAAGACATTTTAGTAACTAGAGACAACAATACTATTATAAATTAATAAGTTAAGATATAAAACTTACTACACTGTTATGCAGTTAGTTTTCATTAAAATCTTCATCCATGTCCTCTCGAACCCATTGGAATTGTGAACTAGAACTAGGGATTGTTCTATCTAGGTTTTGCGCTGCAAAAGGTAGAGTTTCTGATCTTATTTCAATGTCATCTCTATTTCCTTCACCGATGTCTATCAAGTCTCTAGGAGTGTTACGGAGTACAACATACCAACCCTCTTTTGTTGGATCAGGGCAATAGAAAACTTATTTGACTTGAGAAGGAAATACATATGGTTCGTCAATCAATTGGTGACCTGTGTGAATTAACCGAGAGAAGTTCACCATTGTAAAACCAAATTGATCTCTTCTAATGCCTCGAGCCGTATTTACATCGGCCCAGTCACAACGAAATAACACAACTTTCTGTTTACCATAATAATCCAACTCAATAATATCCGTAAGAATTCCATAATATTCTACATCTCCCACCACAGGATGATTGTCCCTATCACTAGCATAACTTGTAGTTGAAGAAGTTACAACTACTCCACAATTTTGTGTCCTCCTTAATCTTTCTCGAGATTTCGTGTGGAACCTAAACCCGTTAATGAGAAAAGCATCTTTTAACAATTCTATTTGGACCTTGAGAAAGCCACTTAACCTCTTCAATAACTTCTCTCCCACACCAAACCTATTACACATAAAAGGTGAATAAGTTATCATTTATATTGATGTAGCAAAGGAAGAAAAGTTATTAAGTACGTGTAGTACAAAGATTCAATTGCTTACCATCTTCGCTAACCAATCATGGAAATTTTCTATGAACAACTTATGAATTTCTCTTTGATGTAATCTTCGGGAGCGTACTTGAGATTGTAGCTCTTCTTTAAATTCACTACAAAGTAAGCTAAGTGGTTAAAAAATGGGGGTAATATAAAAGATGAAGTGAATACATTAGAATTTATATAAACTTACGTTCGTAAGGGCTCTGTTGAGTCATGATGGAAGAGAACATATCGATGTGCTTGTACCCAAGACTTGTCATCTAACTGTGCAATTTCAACTTTGCCGAGTGGTTCACCAAAACTTTGAAACAAATAAGTCTCAGCTAAGTTACTATTGATGTACACTTCATTTCTATGTGGTCTATTGAATCTCGTTTCAACATCTTCCAAATATCTAGAGCAAAAAGTCAAACATTCCTCTGCTAAATACCCTTCAGCAATTGATCCTTCTGGATAACGCTTATTACGATAGTAAGACTTCAACTTGCTCAAGAACCTAGACCGTAATAAACAAAACATTATATAAGTAGTTGTAATTAAATGAATTCTTAAATGGTATGATTATATGTTAAACAATTTGTACCTCTCAATAGGATACATCCACCGATAGAAAACAGGTCCACCAACTTTAGCTTCGTGAGGGAGATGAATCAACAAATGCACCATAATTGTAAAAAATGAAGGTGGAAATATCTTCTCCATGTTGCATAAAGTCAACGCGAGTCGATCTTGTAATTTGTCAAGTTCTTCAACCATCAAAACTTTCCCACAAATAGCTTTCATTACATTAGAAAGTTCAATAATACAAGATGTCACCTCCGTTGACATACAACCGCGTAATGCAACTGGCATTAAATCTTGTATCAATATGTGATAATCATGTGACTTTAGAGAATAAAGTCTTCGATCTTTAACACTGACACATCGAGATATATTTGATGCATACCTATCTGGGACCTTTATATCTTTCAACACCGTGCAAAATAATTCTTTTTCTTTCTTCAACATCGTAAAGATAGAAGGTGGTAAAGAAAATTTTCCATTATGAAGTTCTTGAGGATGAAGATCATGTCGAATTCCCATGTCAACTAAGTCAAGTCGTCTCTTTATATTGTCTTTAGATTTTCCTTCGACATTGAGAATGATCCCAATAATGTTCTCACAAACATTCTTCTCAATGTGCATTACATCAAGATTATGTCTCAAAATGTTATGCTTTCAGTAAGGCAATTTGAAGAAAATACTTCTCTTTTTCCACAACTCCGCCTCATTTGGATCATCCTCTTCATCAGAGTCATCATCACTAAGCTGCTCAATCATTTGGGCAACTATGAATTTTCTCATAACCAAGCCCCAAATTGTTTATCATTTTTTTCATATCTTTGCCAGATTGAGGAATTTTTGCAAAAGGAAAAATTTCAGTCAACAACTCTAATAATTGTGTAAAAGAGTTGCTGGTCCACCCTCCCAAGCATTTTAAATGGAAAAGGCGAATGCAAAAGGAGAGCTTTGAATACTTTGATCCCTCGTAAAGTGGTTCATTCATTTCATTAAGCAAATTATAAAACTTTGACGCTTCTCCATTTGGCTCTTCATCACATCCACTTCTTCTCATCTCGGTGAAATCAGTAACACCAATATCACAATCTTCTCTAACAGACTGATGATAATCGTGCATATTAAATGCATCTCGTAACATACCATCCATGTCATCTTCTCTAGGAGATCCATGATGAGAATTATAATGAAAAGGTGGATTGCTCGTGGAAGAAGCTGTACGAGATGTCAACTCTCCATGGAATGTCCATTTTCTATAACCCGGAACAAAGCCAAAAATAACTAGATGTTCGTGCACAACTTCACGAAAGTGCCAATTAACGTTAGCACACTTCTTACAAGGACAAAGAATCATATTTTCTTGGCTTGCATTTGCAAAAGCTAAATTCATAAAATATTCTACCCCATTTCGATAGTCAGCGTTTACCCTTGGCAAATTCATCCAACTCCTATCCATT